>CM056199.1:116734957-117987037 GCA_029692085.1 Gymnothorax javanicus | reverse complement strand
TAGGTGGAGCCACAGACTGTGAATAGACAAGCTATCTTAGTTGCTAGCAATTACGCTTCTGGAAAACGCACTCCGGGGTAGTAGAGGGGGCCCAAAGTAGAGCATAGCAGCGACTCAGCCTAGCTTCGGCTAACGCCATAACCACTGGGGATAGCGTGCATCTCAATTGTACGAAAAATATAACGAACAGCCTGTATTAAACGTACAGATCTGTAAAGTTGTCCATGTTCTCGCCACTCGGCCTCATCCAGTCAATGCAGTGGATATGTTACTAGTTTGCCGCCAGCCAAGTTGTTTGTCAAGTGTTTGGTCTGTGACGTAAAAGGTCAATCAGAAAAAGATGCAACATGAACAGCTGAAAGGGGGCATATCACCACCTATCAGAGCGGAGCTGGACATGCTACCCCTAAATCAAATTTCGTCCTGGGCATGTATACTGTACTGAGATACAGACAGTAGTCCGATTACATGGCCTAATCGAGCTATTACTGTAGGTTGACTTAACTATGCATGTAAACGTACTGAGTGACTCACTCAAGCTATTCGCAGGCACAATAAGTCCCTATTCGCCCATATCCATGCCGCTAATAACAGATGATAATGCCCATTCAATTGAGTGATAACATTCAAATCCACTGACTAATTTCTTATAATACTTCAGTGACATGAACACTCATAGACGGTGTACAATATACTGTGGGCTCCAAAATTACTGGCACCCCTGACACGAAATGCATGAAAAATACCAAAAAAAATCTAAACAATATAATGTAGAGAAACAGAATGTACCCATAAGTGTGAAATACTTTACTCTATGTTTCGATGGGAACAACAAAAATCATAACAATCATCAAATGCAAAATAAATTTAAACAAAATCAATGTTTCATAATAATTGGCACCCTTCATTTTGGACCATTTCTCTGTGCAGATCCTTTCAAGGTCCTTCACTTTCTTGGGTTTGCATTCATCAACTGCTCTCTTTAATTCAGCCCACAGATTTTCAGTTGGATTGAGGTCTGGCAACTGAGATGGCCATCGCAAAACGCTCATTGTGTTGTCACAGAATGGTCCAAATGTCCCAAATGGTCAGACAAAATATCCTGATACTTGGTGGAATTCATTATGTCACTAATCTTAACCAGTGCTCCTAGACCTCTTGAATTCAAACAGCCCCGAAACATCATTGACCCACCATCATATTTCACTGTGGGTTTGAGGTGCTTCTCCTTGTTTGCATCTTTGTTTTGACGCCAAACATGCCAATGCTGTATCTGACCAAAAAGTAGAATTTTGGTCTCATCTCACCAAAGCACATTGTTCCAGTCATAATTTAAATGATGTTCGGCAAAGTCGAAGTGCTTGCCCCTGTGTCTTCTAGTCGGAAAAACCTTTCTTCTGGCAACCCTTCCAAAGAGCCAGTCACTGTGGAGGTGGTGTTTGATGGTGCTTTTTGAAACCTGGTGACCCCAAAATGTCACCAAGGCCTGCAATTCCTTCACAGTGATTATCTGGGATTTTGTTGCTTTTCTCACCATCCTCCTCAGTATCCTAGGGGGCAAAATGCAGTTGCATCCTCTCCCCGTGAGGTTTTCAACAGTTCCATATCTTTGGGACTTTTTAGTAATTGCCCTGACTGTGCTCAGTGGCACATTCAATCTTTTGTGAATCTTCTTGTAGCCATAACCAAATTTATGACAGTCTATGACCATCTGCCTCTTTTGAACTGACAGTTGTTTTGTTTTCTTCGTGGTGTTGGATGACAAAGGAATACTAAATGTGTGTTACCTCATTTTTGTACCCTAGTGAAACAGGAAGTGATGTAATGGCTCCATATAGTTTCTTAACACTTCAATAAAACTTAAATAAGTGAAATTTAATAACTGGTTTAATTTTGGTAGTGTTACTTGCAGTGATCTTTAAGGGTGCCATTAATTGTGAAACCTTGATTGGGGGAAAATTGATTTTTAATTAAATCAGTAAATGATTTTGGTTGGTTTCATTTGAACGTTAATATTGTACAATATTTATCCTATGTTGTTATTTCGTGTTTCTCTATAAATATACAGTATTTTTGGAATTTTTTTAAAAGTATTGTTTGTTCATTGCCAGTCCGGGGTGCCAGTTATTTTGGAGCCCACTGTAATGGATTGGTAATTATCTTGGCAGGCCACAAAGCCCACCTCCACTCTATTCAGGTTCCACAAAGGGGGACAGACTAATTTTGCTAATTATCTTCATGGCCAACCCTCGTAAGTTTTCTTTTTTGCAGTTTACTGCAGTTACCGATAGACACTTAGTGCATTTTCAAGTAGAAATGGGGCTGACGGAGGAATGTGAGGAATAATTACTGTGAGTATCCAGTAAAAGTGAGCTGCTTGTGCACAAATGACATCCAGAAACAGCAAAGTGATCCCTTCATCAGACACAAAGTACATTGACGGCTACAACAAGATTCAGTGCTACACTAACATAAATCATCATTTAGGTCCATATATTCTGTGAAAACAGTCTAATCTTAGACAAAATAAGAAATTACTCTAACTTGAACAACTTCTGTTTTCATTGCTTTACTAGTTGAATGTAAAATAGTTTTCCAGTGGATGTTTCATTTATCCTAAAATTTGGTGCATATTGTAGTAAGCCTAAACAGTTATTAGTCAAGCCCCCAGAGGGTAGGGGTTTGCGAGACTATTGTAATCACCTTGTGACTCTGTCTGTCTGTCTATCTGTGTATGTGTGTTTCCGGGCAGATATCTCCAGAACCCCTTGACTGATTTCCATCATCTTTCACATGTAAACCCCTTGGGCTGACCTCACGGTATGAAATAAATTTTGGGCTGTTGGGCGAGACTATGAATTCTCTGAATGCTTGTTCATTTTTGTGCCATCAGAGTTCAGAGTTCTCAATGAGACCTAGCAAACTTGGCAGATCTAAATGATTACTGAGTCTTTCCTTTTGAATTCAAAAATGGTTTTCAGCCGGTGCAATTGCTTCAATTGTACTATTGATAGCATCCTTTTTTTCCCCCCTCTTAAATAGAAGTGAGACTGTCAGGTATCTTCCCAGGAGGCCAATCAAAAAGACATCCCATCTTTGATAATTACTCACGCATCATTTACCATTAATAATGAAGAACATGCAATTAGTGTATTTCGGTCACTGTCACAGCAATGTTTTGCCTCTCGACAGCGTGCCATGACCAAATTTGAGGCAATGTCGCCCCCTGTATGTAAAGGAGTGAATGACTAAGAATCAGCAGTATGTTCATGCATTATTGTTTTATCATGAGTATGATCTCATGCTTGTCACTCATTATTACTTGTAAAATATATTCTGAGTCTATTTTGAGCTCATGAGCAAGCCTTGGACAACAATGATGCAAAGGAGCAAACAGGCACCATGTCAGTAGAATCAGCTATGTAAGGAAGCTGAAATAAGAGTGCTCACAGGTACAGACAGGGATAGTGGACTGCTCAGTGACTGCATATGATTCTCACATGCAGAGCAGTGGACTGGAGCTCTGCCTGCCACCAAAGGAAGGATGTGGTAATGCACAAGTCACCTATATTACAAAATTAAAGGGGTCATTTTATGCCTTTTTGGTTTTGTCCATGTCGTGGGTATTTTATTTATTCACTTATTTATTTTAGTGCATGTTGATCTTCAGCAGAGTTACAAAGCCCATAGTCCATGCAAAAGGGAGTTTTTCTCTCCAAAAAAAAAACACAGTTCCTGAAATGTTTGAAACACCTTGTTTTTTTTCTCGTAATAAGTTTAAAACACAGTTTAAAAAATTTGCAGTTTTCTTCAGTGCAAAGGCCAATTCCCTTTGCACAGATGTCCAAAGGAAGAAGAGTGAAGAGTGAGTGGTCAAAATACATTTTTACCATTCTGCCTCAGCAGTTCATCTCCAAACTTTTATCGGGTGCATATTAGTTCTCTTATTTGATATTTCCTCACTCCATAATCCTGGCTTCAACCAGAACTTGTTCCAGATCTGCCATTTTGCTGGCCATCTCAAAGCTCTTATTACTTCACCCCACGGAGTGGGCGTGAAGTACTGTTTTTAGGGGCTCTGTGTGTTTGTTTGTTTGTCTGTCTGTCTGTTTGTGTTTCCGCACTTGCCAATGGGTGAAGTCTGCCATCTAGTGGCTCTGCGTGTTTGTTTGTGTTTCCGCACTTGCCAATATTTGCGTGAATGGGGTGAAGTCTGCCATCTCTGATTGCCTTGTTTCTATTGCGAGGAGCGAGGAGGTAGATGTGAGGAGCTATGAGTGATGATGCATGAGAGCAGCCTTCCTGGAAGACTTTTAGCTGAAAGTCATGACGTCAATCGGTAACGACAGACAGAAGCAACATATGCAGCTCTGACCTCCTTCATGAATACACCCCAACTCGCACACTCCGTTCCTCCTCAGCTAGTGTGCTGGTCATTCCCACCACACAATTATTTGCACAATAAGTGATCGAGCTTTTAGCTCTGCAGCACCCAGGCTCTGGAATTCTCAACCAGCACAATTCCGCCATGCAGATTCACTAACATCCTTAAAAAAACAACTCAAAACCCATCTGTTCACTTTTGCATTCCCTTGACTGTCCTGCCTTCCTTACAGACCAATTGTCTGTCATATCTTGTGTCAACAGTTTTCACCTTGTATATTTTGAGTCACGTTTTTTTTTAATTTTCTATTATCTGAAATTGTGTACTGTTTTTGTTATGTACGGTGACCTTGAGTATCCAGAAAAGCGCCATTCAAATACAAGGCAGCATTATTATTATTACTATTATTATTATTATTATTATTATGTGCGGTTGTGGCTAGAAGGGATCCAACCTCTGTCACCACAAAAGTAAGAATAAAGAGAAAATGACATAACAATTGACTGAACTCAGTTCCCTTCAAGCCACAACCATCAGAGATGAACGTCGCTTCACGTGGCACTTAGGAGGAGATGATTAATCTCTCAAAAAACATATTGGGTGCTTTTCATTATACGCTAATGTGTCTCCTCGCCTCCCTCACTCACGTTTCTTCCTCCCATCTCAGCTCCTCCCAGAGAACCGAGGAGCCGAAAATGCCAAATGAGAAATCCTTACTTTATACTTCGACATGCTACTTTATGAAAGACTACATGAAGGACATACCTGTGTGTCTTCATTCTGAGCGCCTCCATAAGCCTCCTTTTCCTCGCTTCTCTTCTCTTTGAGGTTCATGTAAGGGATTGAAAGAGCCTCCATGATGGCGGAGGGGGAATGATTTCAGGGTCACAGGAGAAAAGAAAGGAGGACATGAGTAAGCTTAAGTTAGTTGAATGAAAAGCATCCCCTCGTTTCTTCTCACCTCACGATCTCCTTGCATCTCTCAATGCTACGCATCCCCAGTGAAGGTACTGAGACAGACGGCAAAGATGGAAGGGAGGGAAACTTGGATGCAATTTCAGAGAATTGAGATGCACCCATTGCGTTCCCGAGCATTGCTTCCTGAAATGCAGTTGGTTAAACATAACAAATTGGGCTTTGAAAGAGGGGGCCTTTAAAGAGACAGGAGCCAGTGTAAGCCTGAGGTGCCATCCACACAGCCTGTGCAATTATAATGAGGTGCTTTATGACCCTAAAACATGCAAATGCAAAAAAGTTGAGTAATGGACATAATATCATCCCAATGTAGAGGACACAGTTTCAAATAAAACTACTTTACACCCAGGAGCCACAGCCATATAAATATGTGGCTGAATATATCACAAGCACATTTCATTTCTCTGGCTCAGGTGGTCTCTTCTTCATTGTTATGCTGATACTTGCAAAAGTATTTCCAAGTGTTACACAGTTTACGCATAGCGACTATTTGGAGCTGCATATCTTTTTTGCACCATTTCTCACAGTAAACTCCAATATACAGGTACTGTATGCCAAATTCTACAATTTTGTCAACAAATCTAGTAAAATACAAAGCATTCACAGAAACCTGCTACCAATTGAGTGCCAGACTGCTCAAATCAACAAATACTGTCAAGGAGTAAGATTCATAAGATGGGCATTTGTGCTTTCTAGTTGTGTAAAGGTTTCATATTGATGCAGATACAGTGATTACTTGAAAGCAAAGCACAGATTTATTTATTTATTTACTTACTTGTCTATTTATTTTTCCAGACTATTCAAGGACATTACATTTGACCTGGTTTACTCTCAACAAGTCAGGGATTAAAACCTTGTATATAGAGCTGACATTTATATTTATGAAAGTACATATCCAAAGGCAAAGTTAAAATTGCATCTCAGACAGACCTTAATATGTATTCAATCACAGTCTGAATTACTGGACCTAAGTTAGTTTTTTTGGAGGACAACATCAACTCTGTAATACACACAATGAGGCAAAAGCCATTGGCTTCATTCAAAATCCCCTATCAATAAATAGCACATTTCACGGATAAAAATATTACTGCAGGCAGGGAAATGAACAGGGTTTAATGGGAGAAAATATTATTTTATTCTATGCCAGAATTTAGAGGACAGTCTCACCCAGAGGCAAATTATCTTTGTCATTTATCAGTATTATTCAGCATCACCACAAAAAAGTAAATAAAATAAAAATGATGAATAAAAAATAAGAAAATAATAATACAAGCAGAAATGCCTTTGCTTCACTTTTCATAACTGAAAAATAGAGGAGCACCATGACGCAATTTAATCAGCAGCAATGGACAACTGAAGCAGGAAGAATATGGAGAAAAACTGCTGGCATGAGTTTTACGAACCAGTAGGGGTCAGTACTCCAAATAAATAACGGACAACAAAATATTCCAATACAATTAGGTTTCCTCAGAAATTCTTTTTCTGATGGGACGAAAAATAAAGGCTCTGACTGTGGCTCTGAAAGACTTCCTTGAGTGTAAGCAGTTCCCATGAGTCCTGGCAAAATGCCTGGACTAGCTGTAAATAATCCCCCATCTTAATTGACTGAAATGAGGAGACTGTTTTGCAATAGATAAGCTTCTCAAAACAAAACTTTGTGATCCATGGAGGGTGGTGCATCCTGGAATTGTAACCTATGGTTTTTGTGAGAAGAGTTGTCACACAAGTTAAACTTTGGTGGCAGTAGCAGCTCATTGTCTTGATATTTCTGCCATTTGACTTCAAACGCCAAGTGGTTTGAGAGTAGAAAGACCATATAATGACCCTAGCAAAGTAAATATCAGGCAAAATGTTGCCTTAAGTTGTTCAAGTGTAGCATACGGTACAGCTGCCTGAAGAGGACAGAGCAAGCTCTCAGTCACTAGCCTCCGTTGCAGACGTCTTAAGTGGTTCGCTTCACTCACACTAATGTCTGCGCACCCAAGCAAGGTTTTGCATTCCGTGATGTAAAGGCGTAATGCGAAATAAGCCATTTTGAATGCTTGTTATATGGCAGTCCTTACCCCTATCAAAAATTAATAACAAAAATTGCAGGTATAGAAACCCCAAAAAAAGTGTTGATAATGACATTTGATTTCATTTAAAAGAAAGAATGGATCGAAGAAAGAGAAAATACGTGAATATGGACAAGCCAACTTGATGTTCCTTCAATGATAAGTAGAGTTCTTTCCATAAATACTGCTGTATATTCCTCAAATGAACTCTTTGTGTGCCGTGCAGAATGCAATCATTTATTGGAAAAGTTATCAAGAATAAAAAACCAACAGGTTGAGACCATAAAAGAAATAAAGTGACTTTACATCGCGACCGGCCCCACGTCAACTGTCTACCTACTGAAGCGCTGACCAAAGAGTGCTGCTCTGCTGCGAAAGAACTTGTGTTTGAAAACTTGTGTTGGGAAAACTTCAACATCAAAGAAACCTGGAGAAATTCCTCCTTTTGAACATTGTTAACATGCTGGTGTCGGTTACCCTCCGTTGCAATCATCTTACATGGTTCCCTTCTCTCCCACGCTCCCACAACAATATGTGCATATTTAATTAGCTAGTTCCAGAAATTTCAGTTTCTCTGCACACAAAACTTGGCTCGAGTGCGCAGATATTGGTGTTTGAGAGAAGCAAATCACATAAGACGTCTGCAACGGAGGCTACTCAGTGGCATGCTTGTTTGAAAAAAAGGGCTATGCACTTTTTTAATTATGATGCGCAAGTTACTGGTTGTATATTTCTACCAATTTTGTTATAATGATAGGTCAATATTGGCGGCACAGTGAATAATATCATTTCTTTTTCCTCAGGTCAAGAAGGTTGTGCGTCCGAATCCAAACTGGGGGCATTCAGCATTGAGTTTGCATCTGATCCTTGAGTTCACACTCGTTTCTTATGGATACTCTGATTTCTGCCACCAGCCCAAAAAACATGCAAGCTAGGTTGACTGGTGACTCTAAATTGTCCATTGGTACAAGGGTTTGGGTGAATGTGTGAGCCATGCGATGGTGAGCTGTCCAGGGTGTGTTCCTGCATTTCACCCATAGCCAGCTGAGGTAGGCTCCAGCTCCCATGTGACCCTGATGAGGAAGAAGTGGTTTAGATAGTAGATGAGTGGTTCAATATCCCATCAGTGCCACAGCACTAAAGTTATGGATGTTACTGGAACTTGGTTGACCACAACATGCATGCTACACAAATCCAAAAGCTGTATTGTTTTGTTTCTTCAGTACACCCTAAATGCAGAACTTTTTCAAAGTCTATAATAAGAATTAAGAGTAGTAAATGGATGGTCTAAATGTCAGGTGGACTGAAAGTAAACAAATGAGTGTTAGGCCACACCTCCAGCCGTCCAGCTCACCGGTCTACTAAACCCCGGATTGCACTTCAGTCATTATCCAATTATCATCATCACCTGTTTCTCATTTCCACTGAGTGGGCACAGTGTGTATTTAAGACTGAGCTTCCCTCAGTCTCTTTGTGAAGTCTGTGTAATCTCATGCCTGTTTGACACAGTAGTCTTGTAAGGCTTATTCTGTGCATTTGCAAACTTATACTAAAACCTAGAAACCGTGCTGTCTATTGTTTTACCAGCATGTTTATTTTAAGGAGCCTCGCTTCCAGTTTTGTTTTCTATTTGTAATACAATGTTACAGTAGCGTAGCCCAGACTTTGTATGACTCATAGTGCTCATATTTAGGAACCTCAGTACCTTGTTTTGTATTTCTACGTTTGTGCCTTCTACCGTGCAGTTGGTCATTAAATACAACCAAATCCATCTTTGCACTTGAGTCCAGTCCTCAACTTCCTGTCCTCCGAGCATCTGCACTCTGTACGGAGTGCAAAACATTACAGAAGACTTCACCTACAAAGGATTCAGTGAAGATTCCATTGCCACAGGAGGTAGGGGAGTTCACTGTCCAGCCTTCCGACCTCTACCAGCTGGTGGCAGATGAAAAGAGGGAGATTGCCTGTCTGGGTGCTACCCTGGACGAAGTCGTTTGCAGGATTCGCAAACTCTCGCTTTCCCTTGCATTGTCAACAACTGTTGAGAGTCCTGACTGTGGAGACCAGCCAGACATTGCTGAAGAGTACCGGAATTTGCAGAAGGTTTTCAGTAGAACCCAAGTTACCCAATTACCGTATCGTCCGTGGGATTGCTCAATAGAGCTCCTGTTGGCACCTCGCCACCCAGGAGCCATGTGTACCCCCTATCAGTGGCTGAAACTCAAGCGATGGAGCAGTATGTACGTTGTACAAGAAGCTCTACGGCAGGACTTCATTCAACCACCCACTGCACTGGTATCAGCAGCTTCTTCTTCATACAAAAGAAGGATGGAGGTCACCGCTCTTGCATAGACTACAGAGCAGGGTTCTAGCTAGAAATTTTATTGAACGTACCAGAGCCATACTTCTCGTGATGTCACGAACCTGGTCACGTGGGTTTGTTGATTACCATGGTTGGCAAAAAGCCACAACATGACAATTGATTTATAGGTGAAGTAAAGTTGTCCTCCACTTTTTGTCATAATGCTAGTCAGTTGCAGTGTTATTAACTGCATAAACCGTTTTGTGAATGGTTCAGGAATACGTTTCCTACGTATTCCTGATCGAGAACCGAAAAAATCTACTTGGATTGATGCAATTCAATGCAAGAACTGGATGCCGTCGACCCACTGGCGTGTTTGTACTGTTCACTTTCTGTCGGGTCAGTCGCAAGTTATTTTCCATCATTTCTACCATGATATTTTGCTAAGTTTTCGCTTTTTATTATTTGGCTATGGCAAGGGATTGATTTTTTTTTTGTTGGGTAATTCGATAGGTTCCTTACTTTCCGATAGCGAGAATTTAAGTGACAATTCGGATATTAGCATTGGAAAGCATTCCATTTTCAACCTTCATCAGTATCGACTAAGATCAGTATTTTTACGGCTTGAATTTTGGGTACCCAGAGAAACATACGAGTATGTAAAAACGTCCATCGCACATCCAGTCAAGAAAATTTTGAGTTAAATGTCTACTGCAGCTGTAACGGCGGCAGCCTTGTTACTGATGACACGCCAGGTGGCTAGGGAATGCGCAGTATATGCATTCGCAATATTAAATGTTAATCATAAATTCTAAACCCCCTTATCACGAATAAAACCCCAAAAAATATATTGGCGCCCCTTTTTAAAATCGTTCTGGTAAACGTACGACTGTGGATTACTTTCACTGATCAATGATGATCAACAAATGTTGAATTTCTGTTCGATGTAGGAAAATCAAGTGATGATCCGGCCAACCCAGACCCAAAGAGGGGTCGTTCCTCCAACCTTTCAGCTCGTAAGGATCCGGAAGCCTACACAGACCTTCGTTGTACTGAAGCTAAGAGAAATATTTTGCCTTTGCGGTACTGTCAAGGTCTTGTACATATCCAGAGACCGCTGAATCAGTTCCACAACTGCAGGATGCCATACTTCCCCTGTTTTGTTGTATTGATTTACACTTGTTCTTGCCAACCATGCTAATGCGTATGGCTGAATATGACGTCAATGTTTGTAAACAAGAAGTATCGCACGCCGAAGGAGTCAGGAGGATCTAATTAATGAATAATTAACGCTGTATTCTAACGCATCCGTGAGGTCACAAAAATTATTTCAGTGGCTAAATGTTTCATTCCGTTTCCCCTGTAAAGTTAATTTGGGTAAAAGCATCGTGCTGTATTACCGGTTAATCTATTTCACCATCTCAGCAGCGCCGTATAATTTTTTTCCTAAATAAATTTTGTAACATACACAAAACACTGGCAGCGACAGCAAAAATACAAAAATCACTTAGCACAGAGCCCTATAAATAGCTTACTGTTTAATGATCATTTAATTGCCTTTTTCACCCGCTTAGAGAGTCCGTCTTTTGCCCAGGACCCAATCCCAGCAATATAGATTTTCCTCCTTCATCCATGGGTATCGCGCATAATTGCTGGTGTTGAAATGCCTCACAAAAGCCTTGGTTTTTTGCATTAAATTAAGGTCTGGTGTAGGTTTTCCCATGCTGATCAACTCAAACTTCTCATTGAATATTAGTCTAGAAAACGTTCTTCATAAACTCGAAACGATATTCACAGCTATCACGAACCAACAACTCAGGTTAACTCGTTAGGTTGCTCACCGCCAATTTTTTTTTTTTTTTTAATTGCGCTAGCTTGTGATTCACCTGGGGGACAGCGGACGGAACCTGTCAAAATATTAGCGATAACAAAGCCCTCCCATTCATAAGGGAAATATGATTGGACAATTTTACTGTCATTTGAAATTATTATTGCTCGGAGCCGAGCCCTCTGTAAATGCACAGTGGACCCGCAGCATTTCCTTCCCAGCAGCTGCAGAGGGAGAACATTCAAAGTATTTAGGCATAAGAGACACGACTTACTTCGACCATGCATTCAGACGAGCAAAAACTATTAGCGAACGGTATACCTACATTCCAAGTTTGCTAGCTATGTCATGGCAAGGTCGCTAAACACACATTACAAAGGCCTGCACATACTGATTCGGCAGCAAGTTTAACTGGGAAATGTTAATTGATATTGGAAAGATACCCATGGCTAAAATAACGAGCTAGCAACAATATTATATCATTTGTTCATCTGTGTGCGACGTGTTTGTAGCTAGTCAATCTAAGTAAGGCAATTGGCATGAATTTACAACGTAGCCATTCACAATATGAATGTCAATTCCAGTAACCAATCTAACTTTATAGTCAATGACAATGCAGTAATTACGGCTAATTTGACGCCAGCGAAATGATCTCCGAAGTACATAGCTACCTAGTTTCCGTGATTATTTTAAACTGTGCCAATTGCGCAGGTTAAACGGAAGAGACTGCAAAGTGGCAGAAAAGATCTGGATCCATCGGACAGTTAAATTGACATTTCCTGGAGCTAATTCTAATTCTAGCTGGCTGTATTCACTCGCTCAAGCAAGATCCGCTATTGTTGATGGCTTTCGCTTGCTACTAGGCTCTACTCTGACGATTGCATCATCGTCTTCCGAACTTTCTGATGTCAAGACATTCGCGGCACTGGTTTCATTTTGGGAATTATTCCCAGGAGGTGGATGAACCAGCCAAGGGTCCATGATCAGCTGTTTGTGCGCTAACTGGTACTGAGCCTAATATGCTATGCCCTGACAGGTAGACTACTTGCGACAGCGGCGGCTATACGGGCCTATCTTCAGATAATCGATAAAACTAGGTTGATCAGTACAGTCTGAAGCCATCCGTGTTGTTGCCGGTACTGGTACTGGTGACCTATCTGTAACGAACCAGCCGCAATTTTTTGCGTAACGGCGAATTTTTCCAGTGTACCGGCATGCAACTTTTGCGTTCGTCAGCGTACCGGCCCGGTACGCTAAAATGGCCTGGCTAGAACTATGCAGAGGTCTGAATGATGTCACAGTGAAGTACAGGTATCCACTACCCCTGCTCCCCAGTGCTGTGGAGCAGCTCAGAGGCGCGAAAATCTTCACGAAGCTCGACCTGCGCAGCGCAGACAATCTCATCCTTATCTGGGAAGGAGACAAGGGAAAACTGCCTTTCGCACCACCTCTGGGACTACGAGTACTGCGTCATGCCGTATGGGCTCCTTAACGCCCCCTCATTGTTCCAGTCCTTTATTAATGACGTACTTCGAGAGATGCTCGGAAGACTTCTCATCGCCTACCTAGACGACATCCTCATCTACTCCCATATTTATGAAGAATATGTGAGACACGTGAGATGAGTTCTCGAACGCCTACTTCAACATCAGCTCTACGTCAAAACGGAGAAATGTGTCATCCAGAAATCCACCGTCTCCTTCCTTGGTTATGTGATTGGACCAGAGGGAGTGGCTATGGAAGCCAAGAAGGTGAAGGCAGTAGCTGAATGGCCAATCCCACGGACGATAAAAGAACTCCGGCTTTTTATGGGATTTGCACATTTCTACCGCCGCTTCATTAAAAACTTCAGCGCAGTTGCTCATCCCCTGACACGGCTGTTCAAAGGGAAACCCAAAAACCTGGGACGGAATCCGGAGGCGCAACACGCATTCAATACACTCAAGAACCAGTTCGTCACTGCACCTTTACTCAAATTGCCAGACCCGGAAAAGCCTTTCATCATCGAAGTTGATGCCTGTCGCAGAGGCACGGAACACCGGAAAAGCTGTACCCCTGTGCATACTTCTCCCACAAGCTCACACCTGCAGAGACTAACAACGTCTTAGGCAACTGGGAGCTCTTGGCAGTAAAGCTAGCGCTGGAGGAACGGAGGCGCTAGTTATAGGGGGCCCATCATCCTTTCATCGTCTTGAGTGATCACCGCAACTTTGAGTATCTGTGAAAGATACAGCGAATGAATCCATGGCAGGCCAGGGGGGCACTATTTTTCACTCGTTTCAATTTTTCAATAGCCTATCGCCCAGGCTCAAAGAATATCAAAGCCAACTGTAATGGCAGGATTTTAATTTGCTTCAGCCATTTCGATTTCAGTGAGGGCAGTGGAAGGTTCTGACTCGTTCCTTGCACTAGCACAGTTATCCGTCAACAGGTACTCACAGCCACAAAGGATGAATCCAGGGGGAAGTTGTAGTTGAACTTTAATTCCACACTTGGTAGCAGGATTCAGTACAGCAAAACTAATTTCTTTGAAAACAACAGGATGCAACTTAACAGTGCCAGTGATACAAGGATGACGTGATAAGTTATTACGGTCAAAAGCTGTATGCTTCCACGCTGCGTGCACACTGACTAACAACTAACCAACTATTCTAGGTTGTGCACTTTTATATATTCTAGCACGTGCGGAAACACTCTCCAATCTTGTGAACTATACATGGCCCACAGCAAACAGCACAATACTATACAACTAAAATTATGCATTCCCCAACTCCCCATAAATACAAATGCACTCAATAAAAAACTATACAAAAATGTATTTTCTCAGTTTTGGCTCTCACACTGACGCTCTATCACGAAGATACAAGGCAGAGAGGGATCCAGAAGCAGAAGAGCCCATTCTACCCTCCTCCTGCATCCTCGCCCCCATCAGGTGGCAGTTAGATCGGGAAATAGCGAAGGAGATCAGGAGGAATCCCCCTACTGCTTCTGTGCCAGCGGATAAGACGTTCGTTCCCGCTAATCTTCGGGAGCGAGTAATTATATGGGCCCACATTTCGCCGTCAGTTGGACATCCCGGAATTAAAACAACAACACGCATCATCAGCTGAAAATATTAGTGGCCTCACCTGGCTTCGGATGTGGAAGCAGCCATGCGCTCTTGTTCTTCATGTGCAGTGTCCAAAACACCCCGACAGCTGCCTGCAGGTAAACTTAACCCACTGCTGGTTCCCCATCATCCATGGTCACATATTGTTGTTGATTTTGTTACCAATCTACCCTCATCAGAAGGTGACGCCTCATCCAATCACCTCATCCTGGTGATTTTTGATCAATTTTTTAAGTTCTGTAAATTTGTGCTTTTCGCTGCATTACCATCTGCACTCCAAGTTGCACAGGTGATATTCGAGCAGGTGTTCTGAAATGTTGGCCTTCCGGAGGACATCATCTCCAACCGTGGGCCTCAATTCACGTCCCGAATGTGAAGAGCTTTTATTTAAGAAGCTGGGAGACACAGTTAGCCTCACCTCGGGATACCACCGCGAAGCCACTTAAGCACTTCAGTCATTATCCAATTATCATCAACACCTGTTTCTCATTTCCCCTGAGTGGTAGCAGTGTGTATTTAAGACTGAGCTTCCCTCAGTCTTTTTGTGAAGTCTGTGTAATCTCACGCCTGTTTGACACAGTAGTCTTGTAAGGCTTATTCTCCGCATTCATTAACTTATACTAAAACCAAGAAACTGTGCTGTTTATTGTTTTACCTGCACGTTTCTTTTTAAAGAACCTCGTTTCCACTTTTGTTTTCTATTTGTTATACATTGTTACTGTAGCTTAGCCCAGACTTTGTATTACTCATAGTGCTCGTATTTAGGAACCTAAGTGTTGGTGTTTTGTATTTCTATGTTTGTGCCTTCCGCTCTGCAGTTGGTTATTAAATACAACCAAATCCATCCTTGCACTTGAGTCCAGTCGTCAACTTCCTGTCCTCCGTGCATCTGCACTCTGCATGAAGTACAAAATGTTACAATGAGGAATAAATTTGTTTTGTTTCAGTGCATGTGTGTTTTTTTTTTTTTTTTAAAAATTATGGAAATCGGTCTGTTAGAAGACTTGATTTTTTGGAATGTTTTGCCTTGATTAATGAATTAACATTTGAATGTTCACACATTTGTGACTGTACTCCTCAAAGGATTAATGTTCTCAAATCATAATGTTTGATCTGCATATCACAGGTGTGAATTCAAAGTTCAGAATGTTTAAGTTCTCCCAAGTATTTTGCTCTAACTACCAGGATTTGCTAGTAAGATTCATTTTTCTGAGGCAGAATGTTCAGTAAATGAAGTCAGCTGGCTGAGTTCCCTGGTTGAAGAAACTCGAGACAGAACTTTTACCTTCAGGTGAAAGGGCATTTCAGCTCTGCTACTTTCTATAATTAAAGAGAAATACTATCGGTGATCCCCTTTATTAGCTAACCTTTCCAGTACTAGGTAGCACCTCCCTCCCCCCTTTGCCAAAGAACAAACAGTATTCTTCATGGCATGAATTCAACAAGGTGCTGAAAACATTCCTTGGAGATTCTGGGCCATGTTAACATAATAACATCATGCCAATGCAGCTGATTTCCTGTTTGCACATTGTTGCTGTGACTCTTCCATTTCACCACATCTCAAAACCGCTCTATTGGATAGAGATCCGATGACTGTGGAGGCATGGAGTACACTGAACTTATAGTCATGTGTTGGCATCAGCTTGAGAGGATGTTTGCTTAGTGACATGGCACATTAACTTTAATGAAAGAAGCCATAAAAAGATGGGTAAACCATGGTCAAGTACATAGTCAGCAACTACACTCAGGTGAGCTGTGGCATTCAAATGATGATTAATAGACATTGACTCTTTCTCAGCGACTGTGACGTTTGTTATGCACTGATAATAGATATGCGAAAATCGAACAGGTCCGCACCGATAATTTTCTGCCTGATTGCCGTTCTGTGCAGAGATGTCTGAAATCCGACTTGTCCCAGAAAACTCGCTTCTCGTTGGCTTTGGATGGGTTAGGTCCCGAAACTTCTTGGGCATAGAGTAGCCGGAGGTTTATCTTATAGCTATAACTTCTAATTTTATAAATCTGCGCATATTATCCGTTTCGATGAAAGGTTGGAAGCAAACGTTCATTTTCAAGGTGCGTAATTTCTGTCAAATACTGATCAGACATCAATAAAAGCTAAGTAGATGAGTTTTTTTAATATTTAAACTTAAATTTTGAAAATTATCATCGCATTTTATTGATCAGAAACTATTTTGACTGGGCAGGTTCCAGAGGCTACCGGACCGTGACCTGGCCCGAATCCAGAAATCTCCAGAATTTTCATGGATAATTCAATGCGTAAAAAACACATAAAAATGGCTAAATACTGCATTAAAGTGTATACATCAAAGCTCAGTGTTATATTGAATATTAAATACCTCCGTAATGCAGCAAGCGAATCACTTTTTTTTTTGTTCACATACCAACTGATAAGTCCGAGGCACTAGCAACATTTGCTAAGGTGACAACTGTATTTCCAAAATTCCCTGAGTATCAGCTACCATAGCTCTTTAGCAACCATCATTTGTAGACGATGAATAATTACTACACTTCTTAGCCAGCTCAGTCTTCATGCAACTAAGATATCTGACCAAGAAAACCAGCAACTTAAGCCCCTCCGCAAAAAATTGCGGAGATCCGAATCACTTTCCCTTGCTAGCGCAGATCTACGTCCCTCCTGATCGGCCCATTTTAACTAATGGGTACCCCATAATTAGAATATTCATGTATCAGAGCAAGGAGTATAATCAATGGGCTTGTTTACATTGGAATTAAAAAAATTTGAACTTGAAGAAAAAGGGCCTGGATAGGCTCTTTTCACTGTCTGTGACAAATGTATTTAATTGGAATTGACTGTCACTCAGTTAGATTGGAGAGTCCTGTCTTTTCCGCATTCGCGACAACTCAGAGAAGGGGCCCCAGGGTGCGCTATAATGCCTTCATAGAAGGCTTAATGGGGTTTTTATAAGTCATGGCAAAATATGCTAATTTGAGTGGCCACTGGGAATCTCAAACACTTTCTTGCCAAATATTTGCCCAGTTTGCCTATCCTGGCAGTGTGCCTCTGCATCTTTTCATAGAGTCAAGGTTCAAGATGTTAATTCTTGTCTGGCAGTTGGGGTCCCCAGGAGGGCAGGCCCGTTTCAACTGAAATGGTTGAAACATATGTAAGGCCACCTATGGCTTTCAGCCCATATTTTCATGCATTATTTTTCATTTGAGACCTGCCCCTTCAAAATTTTAGGAACCCCGGTTGCACATTTATCCTACCACCAGTCTATGTCTTATTATTGTTATCATTATTAGATCTTCTAATAACCTTTATAACAATAATCATTCCAAATTTTCTGTGCATAAATAAATCCAATTCATGTTCCGTTCCCTCACTATCCGCTGAAATTAGTATATAGCCAAATTAGCATTACTGTAATGCTACTGTAATACTATTTTAATACTTTTGTTAAATTGAACGAGATACCCAGAGCTTTTTGCTGTCTTGCTGAACTGTATGCAATACCCAAAACTTTGTGAGGTATTGGTTATCTGGACGAGATACCCAGAACTGTATGTGGCATTGTTGAACTTTACGAAATACCCAAAAACTTGTGTGCTGTATTGATAAATTGTACAAGATACCCAGAACTTTGTTAGGTATTGGTAAACTGTACGATGCGGAGCTGCACTCTTCAGCAGACTCCTCTCTCTGAACACTTAGCTCCAACCTGCCTGCAGTTCCCGGGGCTTTCACTTTGTTGGCAATTTTAATCTATTTTGGAATCGCTCCTCTTTTTTTAAATTTGACTGAGTTCATCCTAACAGGCTGGGTAATCACATTTTAGCTGCTAACATTCAGCACGCTGTTCTCACTGAGCCATGTGACTGACTATTTACACCACACACCCTCTTTGCTGACACTCTTCCTCACTCTACACCACCAGCAGTGGTTCAGAGCTCTAACTCACTCACCAGCTCCCCCTTTCGCCTGTGTTATGTCCAGAGGACGATATGATGGATGCATTTATAGCGCATAGAAGAAATAGTCGGGGAAACGGAACTGCTGCGAAACTTATATATATTGTGGTTACAAAAAAAAAGTGTATTTACACAAATTACACTTACAGGAACAACGGGTTAAATACAAGACATGGTTGTGGGGAAAACAATAAGGTCAACAAGACACTGCCAAATAAAAGAAAAGAACAAAACCATAAACACCGCTAATAAAAAAAAGTAATTGAAAAGAAGAATTGCAAAAGGAAGTAACAAGGAGCTTGTCTGTTGACCATCTATGAAAAACTTTCAGTGGATTGAAAAAACCAGCATAAATAGTATGATATATAAGTTTCACGTTGAATCAAGAAAACTGAAAGCCAATCCTCACAATGTTCTTGATTCTTGGGAGTATATGCTAGATTTTCCAATTCCATGGAACCAGGTTTTCAATTTAATTTACAAAACAACAATAGATTCGTCATTAAGATTTTTTCAGTTTAAATTAATATATAAATTTTTGGCCCCTCAAAAGATGCTTCATATTTGGGGAATTGAGGGGTCCAACTTGTGTAGATTCTGTGGCGAAGAGGTAGAGTCAGTGAATCATTTATTTTGGTGCTGCCCCTGCGTAGCTCTGTTTTGGACAGGGGTTCAGGGGTGGCTGGCTTTATATTCAAGTCATTTTACACTGGATTTGCCCACCATACTTCTGGGCAGTCTAAAGAATGACTCCGGAAAAATAGTCAATATTGTAATACTTCTTGGCAAAATTTTCATTTTTAAATCAAAATCTGTGGACGCTTTGAGGACAGAGAGATTCAAACTCTTTGTAAAACATCACAGTAAAATTGAATGTATGATGGCACATGAAAACAGTAGGTTAAGCGTATGTAAGGATAGATGGAGGGCGCTGAGAGTAGCAGAAGGATGGGAATGAAAATAACATAAGTAAATGTGTATGAGTCTATTAATATATGATGTGTTTGTCTGTGTTTGTATGAATGTACATATGTTATAGAATGAGTATATATGTATATATATATTTATGATCAATGTACGTATTGGTGCAGGTATGCTGTTAATTCTCTTTTCAATTTCAATTTTCATTTTTGTATATATTTACATTCTAATTGATGTCATTGTCCTTTCATTGTATCACCTGTATATATGGGTGTAGGGTGCTGTGATGGGAGTCAAAAGGTGGGTGTGGGGTCTTTTGAGAAATTTATTGTAATTGAATGAATTCAGTAGACCCCCAAAATGGGGGGTGTTAGAAAAAAAAAAAAAAATTAACTTCATTTAATAAATATTTTCAGTTTTCTTAAGTTTTTCTTAAGAAGAATTATTGTGTTATGAAATTTCAAATTAATATCAAATTTTGAATTAAATATTTATTGATTAATATTAATATCTCAAAGCAGAGAAAGGAAATACAATCATAACTGTAAAAGTCTATTATGTTATTATACTATTATTCCAATGACACATTTCAGACTTCATAATGTCTAGTCTGTTGTGTAACTGTTTCAATGACATGGCTAATTCTATGATCTCGCTGTCCCTTGCTTTGGATAAAATCATTCCCAAAATAAATATCATGCAATTAAATTAAAAAAAAGTCAACTAACTGCTAAATCACAGAAAAGAAAATATGTGCCTATACTAATAGACTCAAAACAAACAACAAAGGGTGGCAGGCATCTCTAACTACTGCGCTAACATAAATATTCTCTGTGAGTGCAAGTGTACAAGGGCCCCCATTTAACCTAGAAAAAAATTGCGTCCCACACCCCAGTGTATAACAAATGAAAAAAATGACAATACCAATGACCCAAAGCACGAATACGAACGAGATAAATTGGCTACAAGCAGAAAAACACAAAATGAGCGGCGCTCCCGAAGACTGGGAAGGGACGCACTAAATAAACCAGGATCCGATGGGGCAATGGAGGATTGGACAACATGGAATTGGGTGGAATTTCGGGGCGGAGGGAGACGAAAGATTCGGAGGGCGATTGACAGCGGAATGGGAGAATCATGGAGAGTGAATACTGGAATGCGACACCTGTGGGAAAAACACACACACACACACACACAGAACACCGGAGGTAGTACAGGCTTCCCATAACACCTGCATCCGTCATTAACCCTCTCAACTGTCACTTTCCCTATTCAAATCATCAGCAAATACAGACCATCCTGCCCATTTTACTCATCCAAGGGCGTTAAAACTCACAACCTGCTCCCAATTCAGTACATTCCCCTTATCCCCTCCTCGTACCCATCATTAACCCTCTCAACTGTCACTTTCCCTATTCAAACCCACATCAAATGCAGACCATTCCACCAATATTACACATCCAAGGGTGTTAAAACTCTCAACCTGCTCCCAATTCAATCCATTTTCCCAACTCCAACACCTGCCCAGACCCAAAAACAGCTTAAACTGGCTCCACTTAGCACTCACTCACGAAATAGCAAAAGTGCTATTTTGCGTGAATTCATTGTTGACAATAATCTGGATTTCCTCTGCCTCACCAAAACTTGGCACACTGAAACTTTTGGACTACTTCCCATTAAACCAGACCACTCTGACAGGATTCACATACATTGACAGACCCCGCCCAGACAGACAGGGTGGTGGAGTCGCTGCAATGACTCCAATATCCCCAAGACACTTCTCTCCTCCATTAAAGGGATATTTCAACAATTTGGCAAATTGGCCTTTTGCCATAATTCGTATAGTCCTTTGAATAGGTACACTGTAAAACCTGGGAAGTTCACAAAACTCATACTATTTGAGGAAACTGATTGCCTTGAATCATTTGAGTTTGGTAACTCATTTAATTAAGCGTGGATAAGTCATTTAACTGAGTTATAAGTACATGTATATTTTGTGTTGTGCTAACTGAAAGGAGTCAAGTAAACTATACTTACTACATTCACCAAACTTAGACTGAAGTAAAATATTTCTTTTTTACTCATTTAAGTTATCTTGACAAGTAAGAATTACTTAAGATTGACTAAAATGAAACTTGTGGACATTACACAATTACTTGAACAGTCAATATTGGTATTATAATGCCTTCAGGTACATACATTCAAGCTCAATGCAGGTCTTTCACCATGCAATTAAATATATCGCTCCATTAACATGTGCCAGATGTCAGCAATGAGTAAACTGCAGCCACTCATGTCAAGGTGAAAGGTTGTAACACAGTGATGGCACATTTCTGTATTTAGGTTAGGGTTAGGGTTAGGTTGGGAGGGACACTTCTTCACCTGCACGACCAGGCTCCAATCAGGGCAAAACCTTTAGCAACGCTTGAGATTGACAGCTGAACAACCAATTGAGGGTATCGCCAATACGCAAAAAATGCAAGGATGTTGCATTCATGCCCCATTTCAGATGCATTATGGGATAGTTCGGTGACCTAGTCACCTCCGATCTCTGCAGAGCCCAACAGTAACTGAACTGTAGTCATTAAGGCCATGGGTCGTTACTGTGAAACTGCCATGTACGAAAATAAGCGGAAAAAACTTCAGAAATACCCCTGGATGAGAGACTTAAACGCTCAATGACCGCATATATGTATGCGTGCATATATAACAGAATGGTAGTGTGCTGACACTAAACTTTGCTGTAGTCTCAGCCATGTAATTGAAGTAAGTGGGTGTCGGACGACGTGAGATATTTTGCTGAAAATGCTACATCCGGGCATTCTTTGCGTATTGGCGATACCGAGAATTGCTACGCCAACATGCTGGCTATCAGTGCGCTGTGACACTCATACAACTCACCTCCTGCGAACTTTTTTAAATTAACAACAGAATTTATGGACTAAACAATAGTGGTTTCTCGTATCATAAATCAAATCTAATCTTAAAAAGTCGAACTACACACGTTAACATCTACCGTTTTTCAAGACGGTCGCCATGTTGGAATATTTTTCGCTGTCGAAAGCATCGAAAGCTCTGGCAGAATAGGCAATTTGATTGGTTGATACATGGCTGGAGTTTGCGTAGGCTGAAGCCGTGCTTCAATCAACCTGACTCAACTCATTGCAATCAATTATTTCCTACTCAAATATGGATGAAAAAAAATGTAGACTCTATTTGTTTAAGTTATTCTCACAAACAGTCTCTAATGAGTTCAACATACTTTCAACATTTAAGTCATTTCAAATTTCTGCTGTTTTTAATTACTGTTAACTTAATTTAACTAGTAATATATACTATTAGGTTTTACAGTGTACATTACCTTTAGTTATGCGTGCCCGTTGTTTTGAGATTCGGGGGGGAGAGACGCGAGCTGCTTTGCGAACATAATGAAAGTGAACGGTACAGGTCCCTCGCTCCTTCAAAACTCATCAAATACACAATCAAACAGCTCCAAAACGCTCTCGTACACAAGTTGTGACCTGCACATTCACCACGCTATAAAATAATAATGTATAATTATGAGACAGAGTTATTTTTAAGGCAAATGCATAACTGGAACTACATTCCAGACATACAGGCTGGGCGGAGTGATTCCAAAAGCGTATGTTTACTGCAGCTACTCCGGAACTCAAAACAGTACTTTGTTCCGAATCAGGAAGTAGTTCCTAGTATTTGCTTCATGTGTCGTAATTTTATATAATTATACATCAACTCCTATCAACTCCTTCAGTGATGACAAATGCAATTCTTTCCTGTCATTCTTTCAAACAAAAATAGACACCATTTACAATAAACTCAACAATCCTACCACCACCTCTGTTTCTCCATCTCTCACTCCCCCCTTTCCCTCTCTTCCTTTGTCACAGTTTTCCCCTGTCTTTCCTTCACACCCTCATGTCAGGTACGAAAAACTCTACATCCATCTTAGATCTGATCCCTTCTAAACTGGTTAAGGACTGTCTTCCTGTAATCTCCACCCTTATCACTGAAATAATCAACACCTCCCTCAGTTCTGGCTCAGTCCCACAGTCTCTTAAACTAGCTGCTGTCACCCCTATTCTCAAAATACCTGGTCTCAACCCTGACATCATCACAAACTTCCATCCTATTTCAAATCTCCCCTGTCTAGTAATATTTTCAGGAGGTGTTGTAGCATCTCAAATTAAAACCCACCTCCTTTCCAACAAGCTGTATGAACCGTTTCAATCTGGATTCCATTGACAACACAGTACTGAGACCGCTCTCCTTAAAGTCACCAACGACCTTCTCCTCTCTGCGGTTTCTGGCCATCTCAGTATTCTCATTCTCCTCGACCTCACTGCAGCTTTTGACACCATTAATCACACCATTCTTCTTTCCCGCCTTCAATCATCCTTTAACATCATTGGCACTGCTCTCTCCTGGCTCAGATCATATCTCACAAACAGACAACAGTTCATCAACAATAACAACTGCACCTCCTCCATCGCCCCCCCTGCCCCAAGGCGTCCCCCAGGGCTCAGTGCTTGGTCCTCAACTTTTCATACTCTACATTCAGCCCCTTGGTGATATCATACGCCATCACGGTTTCCGCTTTCACTGCTATGCTGACGACGTCCAGATTTACATTCCCACTAAATCGATCACCCCTAATACCCACACCGCCATCACTAACTGGCTCACTGAAATAAAGTCTTGGATGCAGTCTAACTATCTCCAGCTCAACTGTGACAAATCTAGTATAATCATTATTGGTCATTAGTCCGTCACCAACTCCACCCATAACTTTTGCCTCACATAGACAATTCCACTTTGTCTCCCTCTCCACATATCCACAATCTTGGTGTTATCTTTGATAGCAACCTTTCGTTTGAAAATCACATCACCCAAGTCACTTGGACTGCTTTCTTTCATTTAAAAAATATTGCCCGCCTCTGCTCATCTCTCTCCCTCCCCGCTGCTGAAACTCTTATCCATGCCTTTATCACATCCAGAGTAGATTAGTGCAATAGCATCCTATTTGGCGCATCATCCAAAGTCCTTAACAAACTTCAGTATCTCCAGAACTCTGCTGCTCGTCTCTTCACCCACACCTGCTCCTATGACCATATCACCCCCTTCCTTCAGAAACTACACTGGCTCCTTGTCCCACAACGCATCCAATTCAAAATTCTCCTCCGAACTTTCAAAGCCCTCCATAACCAGGCCCCTGTATACCTCACTGACATGCTCCACCATCACACCACCTCCCGCTGCCTTCGTTCCACTGACGCCAACCTCCCCTTACCTGCACTTAGGACCAAACACCGAACCTGGGGTGACAGAGCTTTCTCTATAGCTGCCCCCTCCCTTTGGAATTCCCTTCCCAAACCCATCCGTGACTGTCCTGACCTATCCACCTTCAAAACACTACTTAAAACACTCCTATTTATAATTGCTTTTCATGATTAATTTTTACTGTATAGTAAAATATATGACTTCATATTTTATTTGCTTTTTACTTGCATATATGATTTGACATAATTCATATTTTTTCTGTTTGTTTTTGCACCTTATGAATATATGGTTTAACTTGTACATCTGTTTTTATTATTGTTAATTTTATTGCTGCTGTGTTGTAAAGTGTCTTTGAGCTTTTGTTAAAAGTGCTGTATAAATAAAATGTGTTGTTATTATTATAATGTCCAACCATCATTTCGTGACCTCAAGCTCAAGCGCACTTGGGTTATGCAGCAAGACAATGATCCGAAACACGCCAGCAAGTCCACCTCTGAATGGATTGAAAAAACAAAAATGAAGGTTTTGGAGTGGCTCGTCAAAGTCCGGACTTAAATCCAATTGAGATGCAGTGGCATGACCTTAAACAGGGCGTTCATGCTGGAAAACCCCCCAATGTGGCTGAATTAAAACAATTCTGCAAAGGAGAGTGGGCCAAAATTCCTCCACAGCGATGTGAAAGACTCATTGCCAGTTATCGCAAATACTTGATTGCAGTTGTTGTCGCTGAGGGTGGCACAACCAGTTATTAGGTTTAGGGGGCAATTACTTTTTCACATAGGGCCAGGTAGGTTTGGATAGCTTTTCCCCTCAATAATAGAAATAAAAGCTGTTCTAGTTGGCGCTCCCCATAGCACTTTAGAGCAGTTCCATTGTGTTGATGTGGATATGCAGCATTTTTTTCTTGCATTTGCTTTTGTGGTGTGTGTGGGTTTTTGATTTTGCGTCATTTCTTTTTTTGCAGTTTGTTTCTTCGGTTGGAGATGTTTTGGGCCATTGCAGCACGTTTGTGTTGAGATGGATATGGAGCGTTTTTCTCTTGCACTTGCTTTTGTGGTTTGCGTGTTTTTGAGTTTGCATCATTTTTGTTTTGCAGAGCGTTTTTCCAATTGGAAATGTTTTTGGCCGTTGCAGTGCGTTTACTCTCATCAGCCACTGTTAATATGGCCCCCTAAAGAGTTCAAAGGGCAACAATGCAGCGTGCATTAATTAAACAAAATAACACCACCAAGTGGCTGCAAAAATTAACTGAAAGTAATACCTCAAATCAGAACAATAATCTTTGGTAACTTGGACTTGGTTTTTAATCTTTGCCACTTGAGTCATGTTCTGTTTTCTCCCAGCTTCATTCAAGAGAAGTCTTGATCTCCATGGGTAATTTTAACTGGCGGTCTTTAAATGATGTTCTCCAGCCGTTTTAACACAGGGCAGACAGATATGAACTCTCAACTTAAATAAACCAGGAAATAAGCCATTAAACCTATGAGGTATACTGCACTCAGCTCCACCATGTGTGTCAGGCCTTTCAAGAAGCAAATAGTATCTAACAGGGAACAAAAATTCTTTGTGTAGATATGTAAGAATAACTCATATTAAGCAAATGTTGCCAGTTGGATATTCTCCTTAGCAAGTTCTGATATTTGAGCCAGAAAGTCAACATGAGCATTGGCTTTATTCTGATAAGTTAGTTTGCACAGTACTTTGGACACTTATAGCTGGAGAACAGGAGAATCGACTGAATAGCAGATAACACAAGCATTTTTTCACAGGCATTAAATAAACCCCTCTGTTGCCTTGTCTTTCCTATGAAAATGATAAGAATAATAATTTGACTGCTTATATCTTTCACATCTTAATTCTATGCCCTTGCTGCTTGAATCACGTTGTTTTTGCCCAGCTCAAGTGATGAGAAGTCTTGATCTAAATGGGTCATTTTAACTGGCAGTCTTTTATTGGCGTTCTCCGGCCATCATTCCACAGGGCAGACAGACATCTCGACTTAAATAAACCAGGAAATGAATGGTTCAACCTCTGAGTTCTTGAGCACTTAACCCCATCATTTGTGTCAAGCCATTGAAGAAGCAACTTGTATCTTACAGGGGACAAAAAGTTATTGTGAATACATGAGTGGAAAGCTTGTGTTAAGCAAATGTCACCAGTTGGGTACTCTGCTCAGCAAATACTGAGATTGATGTCAGATATGCTGGTTTGCGCTGTGTTTTGGACACTTAAAGCTGGTCAAACAGGAAAATCGACTGATTACCACAAAAAATGAGCATTCTTTTTTCATTAAAGATGTGATCATTGGGTGCAGAAAGGATGCAGTGATGTAAATAAAACAGAAGTATTTTACTACAACTCTCAGCCACTCCAAACAAAGTTCCACAAACAAAAAACTAAAAATCTGCATTATCTGGGGCTAGTTATTGTGATGCTCCAAACCAGAAATCCAGTGCAGAGTCAGACATGCAATCCAGCTGGTAGTTAATTGACAGCATTTATGGTACAAGATGGGGACAGAACCCTGGAGACAATAGGCGGGGACGAAACCCCTGGGAGGGTCCGCTGGCTTCCTGGGGGCTGCCAGATGTTTTGCAGGCTTCACCAGCCCTGAACTGCTCTGGATGAGGAGAAGGTTGCTTGAGAGGAATGTTGTCCCAGTACTGAACCTGGATCTGGGTGGGAAGCTTGTTCCTAACAAACTGGACAAGAAGAGCGGACTTGGGAGGGTTAGCAAGAACGTGGTCCGAATCCTGGACTGTGATTAGGATTCGAAGCTTGTTCAAATTAACTAAATGACAAGAAAGATTTCTAAAAGAAATGGCTGTCAGAAAAGTAATAGTTGCATTAGATAAAGAAGTTTCACCAATAAACACATGACTGGGATTTCATGACAAACACAACTTTACAATCCAGCAACTTGCACCTGAACGAGAGGGCTTAAATCCTCATCACCCGGTCATTAGGAGACAACCATGTAACGAGATTCAGCTGAGTGGGGAGAGACGCACAAGACCTAAACCAATCACAACACACATACACCTAATAGACATGCAAGCTGCTGAATTGTGAAGAGACACACAAGGAATTCACACAAGGGTTGCAACAGCTGTGAAATAAACTAAAGCCTGTACCTGGAATTTGCTCTTTCCCTGAACACAATTTTCACTTTAAAGAATGGCAAAGATTGTGCCTCGTCATTCGTTATGCCAGCTTTGGAAAAACAAGCACAAAACAATTCTGGTTAATGACTCAGTTTCGGCTATTCCGCACTCAGCTAAAGAAAATTACATTTGTGAATGTGGCACAGATCCAAAACTGTATTAAAAATGAATATGCAGCCTGAATTGTATCAAAATAATTAGCTATCATAGTCTAACTCGAGTGAATGTCTCAAATGAAGTTTTTTTCCCCCCTCAATCTTTGTTTTCAATGTATCGTTCCACAATAAGTCCATCACGCCTGCAGTCAAACACAGTGGTGGTAGTGTGATAGTCTGGGGCTGCATTGCTGCTTCAGGACATGTCCAACTTGCCATAATTTATGGAACCATGAATTCAACTCGCAACCAGAATATCCTGAAGAAGAATGTCTGGTCATCAGTTGTGACTTAAAGCTCAAGCGCAGTTGAGTTATGCAGTAGGACAAAGATATGAAGCACACAAGCAAGTCAACTGCTGAATGGTTCAAAAGACATAAAATGAAGGTTTTGGTGTGGCCTAGTCAAGTCCTGACTTTAATCTGATTGAGATGCAGTGGCATGACCTTAAACAGGTAATTCATGCTCAAAAACCCTTCTGCAAACAAGAGTGGGCCAAAAGTCCTTAATGCATTACCTGGTTAATCAGCCTCCATCCCCCCAAACACCTCCATGCATTACTACGTAATGTGGTCTTCAACAATCATGAGGAGGCGGCGGTTCTTGTTCTTTGCATGACAAAATTGCCAGATCGCTATGGAATTAATGCGCTGGATTTAAAGAGAACAGCTAATCTGATTGGCTTTGATGAAACCAAACCCCTACCACGCCCACGGGAAATTAATTTGTCTTCATTCAACCCTTTTGATAACAGTGCCACAGCTGTGCTATCACGTCTTGTCACAAAATTATCAGAAAGGACGGAGACACGCCCAATTTTTATCTGCGATCTCGTTTACTCTTGCGTTTGACGACAGTGTTTAAGTCATTAAAATAGGGCTTGTTGTGCTCTGTGAAGTGATATAATGGACATGCATTTTGCAGACTGCAGTTAAAAAAATTGTGAACAATGTGCTGCATTTTGAAATCGCTTAAAGACTTGGAGCACTCATTGAAAAAAAAAACAGATAACATAAGCATATGTTCTTCTCTGTCTTACTTGACACTGAATGTTTCCATCTTGTGGCTAGATAAGATGGGTTGTTACGTGAATGTTCCTTTGCAGACTAAACTTTTAAAAAATATTATCTGTGGCATTTCTATCGATGTCACTAGATACCTTGTCCATGTCTCGGTCGACTTATGAAACTGGAATATGGAATAACAGCATTCTAAATTGGAGTCCCCATTACTCTGGCAAGCATGACATAAAAGGTCACACTCAGGATATACGTATATGCTAAATAAGTTGTAGTTTTCATTTATTTTTTTCCCTCTTATTCCTGCATGTGGCCGTTAAGCAGAGTTTTAATGCTTCATTTTTATGTAATATAGTGTAACTTTTGACATAATTGAGTCCATATGAGGTTGGATTTCACACCATTAATTTTAATTGGCCTTTGAAAAGTGCCTTTGATATTTGTACGAGCAGATAGGTTTTACATTGCTTAACTAAAGGATAGTATTTCAACAGCAATTTAAGCTGTGCTGGTTGACATTACAACGCTCAATTATGAATTTATAACTTTGACACTTAATACTGTTTTTATTTTTCATACGGTTTTTTTTTGGAGGAAACCCTGATACTGGATATAAATGCACTAGGTATTCAGTCAACCAAGCTGAAAAAACAGGTTTGGTGTCAGAGCTTGCGCAAAACCCAGTGTGCTGTCATATTTTATTGATGAATGCAACCCCAATTTCAAAAAAGTTGGGACGCTGTGTAAATTGAAAATAAAAACAGAATGCAATGATTTGCAAATCTCACAAACCCACATTTTATTCACAATAGAACATAGACGACTTATCAGATGTTGAGAGTGAGACCTTTTACCATTTAATAATAAATATTAGCTTATATTGAATTTGATGGCAGCAACTTCATTGTTATCAGAAGTAAGAAATACTAACCTGGTCAGTGTTGAGCTTGCACACTCACTAACAACTCATCTACTTCTCTGACAAGAGCAGCTCCCCCAGCACGAGGGGGGGAAATAAACTGAAAGAGTACTCAAAAGAATAATTGTCTGCTTAAAAATGTTACAAATTCTAGCTAGGGTTGGAGTAGAACCTGAGTTGGACATAATGGTTTTGCGGCACTGAGAGTTCTTTGAAATGGAGTGCTTTGCTATATTGGGAATTTTTAAATGGAAGAGCATCAGGAGTACTTTCATAATACAGACTTCTAGTACATTCCTGAATTGATCTTCATGCAAGTTAGATGTACAGTGCCAAGATTGCAAGATGTTTTATCATCAAAAAATAACTGCCCTATTTTGTTGTTTTAGAGCAATAAATAGCTACATGTTTATGGAGCACTGTTTTATTTTATACACATTTCCTGTTGATATACATGAAAATTAAATTCATGTGTTTTATTGTTTTTAGCTCAATTTGGGTGACTGATATTGGTGGAAGTATTCAAGCAAACAATAATGATTTTCTGATTTAAATACAATAAGATCCATTAAACACACAGTTGGACAGTAATTTATCAGTTGATGTCATTCATATGGGCACAAGTCTTCTTCACTTTTAATCTGGGGTTACTTTCTTCCAATATTATCTAAAAATTTTAGAGATTTGTGTTCAGGCTTCCAACACTAGGCCTGATTAATTAAGACCTTTCGCACGTGCTTAACCAGTATAATGAACTATTACTGGCCACTGATCATGGTATTCATATAGTAATTATTGGTGTATTATGAGTTACGCATTGGTTCAACGGCTTTGCTCACTCTGAGAGCTGACAGACTATGTGTACAATAGTGTCCTCTAGTGGTCAAGGTATGATAGTGATGCCTTTCAGTACAAAGAAATTACATGTGATCAATTTGAGTACACGAGAAGTTTGTCAGCTTAGGCTCTCAAATGCATAGAGTGAAAAAATCCCTTAAATTATATAATCATAGGGTCTGTTTCAATATTCAAATTAAGAAGAGGTTAATTCGCTTTTATTTGATATGGTAACATAAATATGAATATTTTAAATACAAGAACATATTTCACAAAATAAGTGTGAAAAAAAATACATGAACAGGAATGGAATTTCACAAACTCAAAATAAAACAAAAATGAAAAGCACTGAAATTCCCTCAAATGTTCACCCTAAGGGAGGCTTTTTGGAAATGGATTTTAATCCCCACCCCCAACCTAACCCAATCCCTCCTTGGCATAATGGTTTAGTTATATAAACACTTAAATTACACTGCCGCACACCACCTCCCTTTGCTGGGTCAGTCAGTCCATTGGTGTGGAAGGGGGTGCAGGGCGGTGTGCTTTAATCAAAATTAAAGGATGGAGTCTCCTTCAATTCATGGTACCCCTGGTGGTTACATGGCTCTGTAAAGAGACAGAGAGTAGGGTTAGGGGTATCTGAGGACTAGCAGCTCAAATTTAAGGTTATCTAACTGACATTTCCTCCAGGCCTCTTTTAGAATTATAAATGGCACTTCCAGGCAGACCTTACCTTTCACAAAAGCATCTTGACGATATGTACCTATTATAATACATCACGCTGTTTCATCACGGCAGGCAGCCATACCTTTCGCATAATACCTGAATGCAAATGTGCCATTTACAAATCAAAGATGCTGCACAGAAAATTTTCAGAAATTTTTTCTTTATCTCAATAAAAGGCACAGTAAAAGGAACATTTTAAATATGGCCCATCAAAGCATTTTTACATCTGTATTTCTGGATTTTATATACAAAAGAGCTGAGGGGAAACGGCGTAATTTCTATACAAGTATATTTCTGTCATACAAAACTGCATTATAAGTACTGCAACACTGAATAAATCACCTCATGTATTCTTCATTACAGATTACCGTGTTTCTGACTGACAAAATTATGTGGAAAATGTTACGAGTGCCTAATTCACTTAATTATTTTTTGTACATCCCATATGATGAGGACAATAATACCCATCAAAACGATACTTTTGACTGTGAAGATTAGGGTTGCAGTACCAAGACTCAAGTTTTCCTCTACCAGGGGCCTGCGGTCGGAGCAGCCGTTGGTATTGGCTCTGACCCCCCCCAGGGTGGTCATGATGTCCACCAGGTTGTAGCGGCTCTCCTCTCGGGCCTCTCGCATCTCCTCCTCCAGCTCCTCTCTCTCCTCCATTGCCTCCTCATACTCCTCGCTGCCGCGGCCACCCTTGACCCAGCCGCGGACCAGCTGGGCAGGTGCCATGGAGCAGACGGCTCTCAGGCGACCGTAGGATCGGAGGTGCGAAACGTTCGCACGGAGGAAGAGGAGGAGCACGTTGAGGTCGTTGAGCGGGCAGCCCAGCTTGCGGCCACTGATGAGGCCGAGCCCGGGCAGCACCTCGTACAGGGACAGGAAGCTGGTGTCCCAGCAGAACAGGCGAAGGAGGCTGAACAGGATGACGGGGGCCAGGAGGACGTAGACGGCGCCGTTGGCCACGCTGATGACCTGGAAGACCAGGAGGCCTGTCATCTTGCACTGAACCAGCTCGGGGACCCAGGGCTGGTCGCGAAGCAGGCCAGTCCTCACGAAGCAGCTGAACTCGTCTTGAAGGAAGGCTGACAGGTGGAAGTACACCAGGTAGAGGCAGGAAGCCGACATGAAGACGAGGAGCAGGAAGCCACGCAGGAACAGCATGCTGACCAGGAAGTAGGAGCGCTGCTTGCACTGCATGTATCTCTCCAGCAGGGGGTACTCAAAGTAGCGCTTCCTCTTTGCTCTGTCAGATGAGAAAGTGTCCCAATCAGATTTGTGCACGAGAGAGGGCAAATCTACATAGTGTTGTTTTTGGGGTTTTGACAAAACATGGTAAATGAGCTAATATGAGTCTATAAAAGACAATATAGTTTAACATTCAAATCACTACTGATACTGTTACACCAAAGGATGAAAGAATTGATTTAGTGATAATCTCTAATGTCAATCAGCTACTTAAATGATATCAGGGATAAAGTATAATTTCAGGAATAAAATGCAAAAGAATATTTCTTTATTCTTTGGGGAAGTACCCTTAATAAGTATTTTTGTAGACTCTGACCAGTCCCTAACATTTTATCTAAAGACAGGTCATTAACAACAAAATGGTAATGTCCATTGAAATGGCCAAGTTCAATGAAGAAATTGATCAATTATAGAAAGAGGAAATGAAAGCTGTCATCATTTTCATGTGAAGAACCATACTGCTGTCATTACTTCTGTGAGCTAATAAAACATTTACTCTGCTGAAAGCTGCACTATAAAATATATATGTTGTATAAAAATTAAGAACAGTGTGAAAATATTTTCACTACATTTTGTTTCTATCATTGAAGACAATTGCTATTCTGCCAAAAAGAAAAAACCTGAAATATTTCTTCCTGCTGCGTCTAAGGGGGATTTGTCAAATGAAACTGAATACATTGATGTTTGTGTGTATTAATGGCTGCTCATATCAATTCCGTCGAGAGCATCCTGTGATGCATTGAACCAATGACTGGTCTGTTTAATTGGCAGACTGGTCTAATACTCTAGGCAGGTTCCATTAATGTTGATACGAAAATGCTTGATAATTATTGCAATTAACTATAATGCAAGCTGTTGGGAAATGGATCCGGATAAATCCTGGCAACTGAAAAAATTGAGAACGGGTTTGGAGATGGAATGCGCTTTAAGGCAAGGTAAGAGCAGAGCCATAATCCCTCCGACGGCAACTCCGGAGTGGAAGGGGTTATTTATAAATAGGTCCCTCTGCTGGATCAGGACAAACCAGTGATATAGCCTACAATGGAACACTGCTGAAACCTGCTAGGATTCATTTCTGTGTTTTCTAGTTTTAAAAAAGTAACAATATGGCAGACTATGGATAAGCGTGCTCTTATTTTGCCCAAACGGCCCACTGAAATTCAGTTTCCAAAAACTTCTGAGGAATGGCACCGTGGTTGCTGAATGTTGACTCATATTTGATCTGCAATGCCTGGTTTGAGTGTATGATCTGAGTTTTGTGAGCCAGCTGAGTTGTGTTGACCATAGTTCAATTATGTAGATTAAAGGCCCAGTCACATTACCATTTAAATGGCAGAATTTTGTTCTGTCTGTCATCTACTCCTTTTCAAACCTGAGCATAGGGCAATGATACATGCCATATCCGGTTGCAAAGCGATAATGCTCAATTGCATCATAAAAATGTTGAACCAAGCTCAACTTTGACACACAAAATTGCACTGTCTGCCAAATGTCAGGCAACAAAAAGTTTTGCTTGCACGCAAATTTGTGCTCATTTGACATTGCCCGCCCCGTTAATGTTTGCACTATTTCCTGTTTTGCTCTGAAAAATGAAAATCAAAGTAAAGTACCATTTGTTAAGTAAAATGCAGATGTGACCAAGCCTTAATGCTGGTTTTCGTAATACAGAACCTAACACTCCACTCGCCTGCAGTCCGCACCTGCTTCACCAATGTTACAAGGACTCAACAATCGAAATGTACAGAACGCGTGGAGTTGAGGGATCCCGTGTGAACAACCCTTCAGACTCTCACCTCCCGAGTTCGGCCTGGAACTCCATGTGGCTGGATGCATTGTGCTGCAGCTCCACGATGCACTGGGCCAATCGGATGGAGCGGTTATAAGCTTTATCCAGCTCGTCGATGATGAAGAGCAGGTCTGAGCCCAGGCAGGGTGTCACGAGGAAGCGCCAGATCAGAGCAGGCAAGTACATTAACACCGCCATCGCCAATAGTGAGTACGGAAACATCTGAGGGACAAAAGCTGCAATTCAGTCACGCAATCACAACCGCAATCACATTATTGCATATTCTCTTTAACACTGCGTAAATCTAACAGTGCAGTCATACTATATAGCACAGTGGTGGCCAACCCTGGTCCTGGTGAGTCGAAGGTTATGGTTGTTTTTGTTTAAATTTTGCTCACAGTCCCTCTTTGACTCAAAACCCTGGTGAGACCAGTTAACTGTGTAATTAACTACCTTCAATTATCAATTCAATACAGAATAACAAAAAAAAAAAAAAAAACAGTAGGGCCTATACCATATGGCTGCAATTTCCCACAACTGGATGTAGATCCGTCCAAATTAAAGCTGTGAAAGTCCCTCGTTTAAAGGAACCATTCACCTCCAAATAAAAAAATAGTTCTTTTTCCTCTTAACTAGAGTGTTATTTATCCATCTGTATTGTTTAGCTGTGAGTGGCCGTGTTTTGGAAATTGAGCGCAGAGATGTCTGCTTTCTCTCTAATATAATGGAAGTAAATTGCATTGTCAGGGCCAAACGGTAGTTTGGTAGACAGAAAATTGTTTGGTGGAAAGTTTGGTTGAAAGAAAATAGTTTTATATTAAACTGCTCACGACATAGTCTGTGGATTATCTTCAGTAAGTGGGCTATGATTTCTGAAAAGAGACATTGCTTTTAAATTTTTCAAATGTTTTTTTTTTTTTTTGTTGCTTTGAGCACCACAAGACAATTATTTAGTTCCATTATATTTGAGGGAAGGCGGACATCTCTATGGTTGAAATCCCCAAAACTCAAAAACTGAACGACAGTTTTAACCAAAAGGTTGAATAAATGTGTGAAGTCATCTGGCTGAGCTCATGGATGGGAGTAAAACAAAGCAGGACTTTTACTGTCTGACCACTGAATCAGTGGCGGGAGGTGGACAGAGAACAAGGAGGGCGATAAACATGTCTTTAAACTGCTTATTAGTCTTGATCTGTTTTCAGTCAATTTCCCTGGTAAAAGACACTTGAACTCTCCCCTCTCAGGTGTAGCTAATTGTCTTCGTTAAGACGAGAAATAAAACGCACCAGTTGAACGCAAAAAAGAGCGTGTTTCAATCTTTTTCAATTAAACGATCATTACGCACAGGTCTGTCGACTTTCTTAGGATGTGACAAAATTTAACGCGGAAAATCCACAGTGGTTTTTTTCATGAAGAGTTGCCTATTAAGGCATGTGAATTAAACATTTTATAGAATTTATTATTCACTCGCCTAAACATTTCATTATAAGGGAAACTAACATGTTGACCAAGAACAATGATTGAAATCGTGTCACTAATCTCATCCGTTTCAAGGGATGTTTTCCGCCCCCAGATTTCTGTCCACCGCCCGCCACTGCACTGAACTAACCACCCCTAATTGTTTCCAGAGAAATAGCTGTATACAGCACTTTATACCTGTGAATGCTATCAAGTCTCTTATGGCAGCTTTCTGGGATAAAACTAGAGGAGAGTAAAACTGAAGAACATTGTACGTACTGCACACCCCTGCACGTATATTGAGTGTACTATGTCACAATTAGGTTTTTCGTGTGGCAGACTTCAGTGGTTCATTCTTACCTTGTGGACCCATAAGGAACGCTCCTCAAAGTTGCCATCATTGTCAAACTCGTGGTGCATTAGCGAGTCCCAGCAGTACGTGTCCACGTAGCTGGCCTGCTTAGCCGTGAAGTTATTCGGTGGGAAGCAGCTAATCTGCGGGCCTGGGGGACAAATACATACAAGCCTTTCACTCGCGAAGGTGATGAATGCCTGCTCACATAGCTTAGTAGGCTCAATAATAAGCCTGCAATGGAGCCTGGGTTCGATCAATATTTGCCATTTGCTTTGACTTACAAAAAAACGCACTGCTTGGCAAGTTCAGCAGTCACCGAAACAAACTTGCCCGGCTGCCTGTGAAAGAGCAATGAAACTCCTACTTCTTCTTTATTATATAGTGTTGAGGGTACACATTGATTGATTCCAGGCCTCCAGAGAAATTTGTAAGGAAGAAATTTTCTTTGTTTTGTTTATTGTCCCAGGTTCCTTTGTGAGAGTGTATTTAATGGTTGTTTTTAAGAAAATAATTGGTCTCTGAAAGGAATGGGTCTCTTAATAAAACACCCTGGAGCGAATTCTCTCTTACGCCTTACAGTAAACAGTCCATTTCCATTAAACATATATGTGTGTAAACAAGATTCTACATGTAAGATTAAGTTAATTTGGTACCGAGGCCTATGTATGAACACGCACACAAAATTGTGTCTGTTGTATGGAACAAACTATTTATTGTTTTGCAAACTACATATTGTAGTTATTCATACAGCATCTGGCCCGTCCAAATCATTTTCTGTTTTACAGTATCACCCATGGTAAACTTTGGTGGACCATAATTTATGGTTCCTTTTCTGGACTGAGCGAACTGTACATTAGGCAGACTGAGAAACCACGGAAAGAAATAATGTAGAGAGACAGACAGAAAGAGAGAGAGAGAAAGACAGCAAGAGAACACCCTTCGAGGCCTTCTTCCCCCACTGCAACCTGCTAGGCGGTATAAAAATGGCCGCACTACCACCCACTTCTGAGACAAATGAAGGAGTGCCAATAAAATCCAGCAGAGAGCACTACTTTTACGGACAGTTTAGTCATACAGAGTTCATTCCAAGACTTACAACAAACCCGCAATTTACTCACTGTACAAGCTAAAGCGGACCACACCCTCTGCCATAAAAGATAACTGTACATGTAATAGCATTTTAGAGGTCTATATTTATGTGCGTTTATATATAGTTCAATCTAGAGAGACAAAGGGCGCAATCTCAGCCATATTCATGTGATATACATGCTGAAACAGCGCAGTCAGTAAAACAGATTTTCCACATATAATGCCTTGCATTACATTCACTCATTCATTGACTGCGCCCTGCAGTTTTGCCTCGAAGTAAACACTCGATACCGTATGTCGCTTCTCTTTAATTCGCTCAAGTCAAATTTCACACAGCTGTTGTGATGACAGTGTAAGTGCATCAAATTTGAGACACACATGTGCACAGACAAGCAGGAAGATAGGGGGAGCCCTTAAAGTGTTGTTAATGACATTGCTCATAATTAAATGATCCGCTCCTTTCCAGCTTAGTAGATTACAGAGAGTACAGAGGGCAGCTGTAATTAGCCTGCTCGTCTTGCCCCCCACTGCATCCCAAATTGCTGCCCCACCCAAAAGCATCTGTGGAGACGGGCTTCAGTCCCATCTGTGCACTGATGCACGCTCCCCATCCTCATAATACGAGGCTCTTACTGTGACAGAGATCAGCTTTGGAGTAAATTCCATTTTAATTCAGTCAGTTCGTAAAGGTAATTGAAATTCAGTTTTGGCCATTTCATCGTTTATGAGCAGACTGAATATAAAATGGAAATGACCCCAGCTGTACTTTTAGATGCTACTCAATCAGTGCAAAGTTAAGGACCCCTACTCCTCCGAATGAAAATTAAAACAGAATTCTATTGTTAACCCTGTTTTCAATTCCAAGTCACAGTTCTGTTCCAACTTTGACTCTGAAAAAATAACCATGAATAGATGATTCATGAAGATATCCCAAAATTCAGACCCGCAGTGATTGTTACATTAACGTTACAGACAGCTAAGATGGGAACACTTTTTTTCATGTACTCTTTGTGATCTTACTCCTTGCAGGGTGTTAATGTATGTGATTCCTAATGGACACATTCACTCTGCTAGAATTGTGTTACCACTCTAAAGTATACAGAGCTTTTTCCCCTACTTTTCAACTCCTGTAACTAGAGGCTCAGATTCCTATCTTTTTTGGGGCTAGCAATAAGCTAAGGAAAAGAGCTGATGCTCTCATTTGAATTTAAAGCAGTGGCGTAGCTAGTGGGGGGGAAAAGACACGTCCCTTTATGACAATTTGTCCTGGCTAGTTCTCAATCATTTCCCTTTATTGACACGTTTTCCAGTTATTGTAATTGGCAACTGAAGACACGGTTTCTCTCCATATGCGATCTAACAGCGATAAAATCATGGGCTAAATTCAGGACAGAAAAATATTTTACTTATTAATAGGCCAGTGCTTCCCGTTGATTGAACTGGCCCACGTTCCAATGAAACGCGGACTTTCACTCGGTATTGTGTGGGTTGATTAAAAAAAAAGTGGCACTCGGCAGTTCAATAGGCTATAAAAAGCCTGCAGCTCAAGCTATTTGCGTGAGAGTCAACAGGTATGCAATTTTGAATAACGTTGATTTAAATACAGCAAATACACGTCCAGATGAGTGATTGTCATCTTACCTAATCGGGGAGAACAAGCAGCACCTGTTAAGTGTGGAGTGCTCTCGTAGTGAACCTTCTGTTAATTATGAAAATGACTGAGAACAGGTCAGGACTAATAATTGTTTTAAACGGATGTTTTGTGCACCCCAATTCTCAGTTCTTGTTCTGCCACTGTACTGAATTTAGCCCATGATTCAATCGCTGTTAGATGCATATGGAGAGAAACCGTGTCTTCAGTTGCAAATTACGATAATTGGAAAACGTGTCAATAAAGGAAAATGATTGAGAACTATCCAGGACTAATTGTCATATCGTGACGTGTCTGTGCCTCCCCACTAGCTACGCCACTGATTTAAAGGGCTGGTGGCCCAAAAAAATCCCCAGCATATTGAGTGGTCTTAAGGAAGTGGGGTCCTTACCCAGAGAGATCTCACGGGCAAACGCCATGGACACCAGCAGCAGGGGCAGGCCCACGGAGATAAACTTGATGACCCGGTCCAGTGGCAGTTCCAGATCCAGGGAGCGGATTCGGTTGTCCCCGGGGCTGTCCCGAAGCAGGGAGTCCGACAGCATGGCCTGGGCCGCCGTGTTGGCGATGGACATCCTGACAGCTGAGGATGGATGCAGGTTGAGGAGGAGTGCAGGAGAGAAAGGGCCTCAGGACATATAAAACATGCAATTCAATTTTATTTTTATAGCGCTTTTCACGGGAGAATTCTCACAAAGACTATTTACAGGGAAGCTGAAGGGCAGAAGATCATTGAAAAACAGTCATAACATAAAAGTATGAATTTATACTGTCTATACATGCATACTCTGTGTTCCACACAGGGCATGTACAACATATATACAAACTAATCAAAAACTTAAAAACAATATGCACCCTAAAAAGGTTTTGAAGGATAAATCAGCATACTGTTGGTTTACATTATAGTGTGTAAGGCACAATCGGTTTATATCAAAAAGCACACCTGCCCATGCCTGCAAAGAATACATGGCATTAAAATTTCACATTTTTCATATTTCTTTCATATTTTCATATGCTCATTTCCAGGGAAAATTGCTGATCATTTCACTTCCCTTCACAAATGTGGAAATTACCGTTAGCACAAGCGCAAACTGTTCTTCTGGAAAAATACAGGAATGAGACTGATGATAATCCTCAAGCAAGGAGCCAGTTGTTCACATTGACAATGTACTGAAAGTTTGGGGTGTAGTGTATGAAGGTTCCCACGGTACCTGTCGATATTCCACCAGCTTCTGTAAATAGTCCTCCTGCTTTTTTTTGATAGTCCCACCGCTTTTCTTGATAGTCCTGCTGCTGGTTACGATAGTCCTGCTGCTTTTGCCCGAGATCCTCCTGCTGGATGTCAGTCCGGTGAGGCAGTGGTGAAACTGGTCTGAAGCTGGCGAGATGCTTAAGTATTCGGGATGCCCTGGCTCAGTGACAGCACGGACTGGGATAATTAGAGGGGATGCGTCCCAGGCCAGATGGTCCCGGGCCGGACTGCAGGGAGCTGACCTTGCGGTGGGAGGGGAGGGACGAAGAGCTGCCCCACTAACCCCCACCCAAAAGTGCTCATCAGGACAGGGACACCCTCCCACTTCAAACAGCACGCCAGAGACTTGTGGTTTTTCCAGATCCTGTCATTTTTTTCTCCTATTTTTACCCACTCGTGCTCCCACCCTGAGCTTAGCTGTGAGGATCACAGTGCAGTGAAGCAATTACTGTGCCTGTAGGCCTTGAGCGCTGACATTTCTCACTGTGTCCTCCCCTATCTCATGGTATCCCAGTCTTTCTTCCTCCCGTAGCAAACTCTCCACATAAAACTGCCTTTAAAGTTCGGGGTAGTTATATAGGCTGCCAAAAAGGCTCATTTACCCCCACATGGTAAAATCCACAGATACAGCTCCACCACAGCTACTCTCCTGCCTCCATCTTACAGCGCCATTTCTCTTAAGATTTGTTTTATGAGAGCTGCTGATCATCTGTCAATTTAATCAGTGGAAACTTATGAATTTTTAAAATCAGAAATAACTTTTTTGTCAATATTGTCAATTTTGGATGACCATAATAAAATGTCTTAAAGTGTGTATTCCCTGAAAGTCATAAAAACTGAAACTTGTTGATTTTAATCCCAAAGGTCATTTCTTTACCATCAGTCGACAAGCATTTCACATTTAATATGGCGTCGTCAAGTTCCAGCGGGTATGGTGTTGATCAAACGCTTATTGATTCATTTTCCCCAAAAATAATGCTTTTTTAGATAAATCATTCCAGAATGTATGTCTGTATTTAATGTCCATCAAATCAACTCTTTTCTCAAAAAAATTGCACCATTTTTCATAAACCAGATAAAAGCAATACTGCCAAAATATCTTTTTTTTTTTTTTACACTGATATTTGTCATCTGGCTTTTATCAAAATGGAGCTTGATGACACTTACTTGTTTAGACTCTTGGCCCGTTGGTCTTTAGGAAGAATTTTATTCAAATGCATAAAAACCACACAGTTTAATAATGAAAACATTTCCCATTTTCCTTCTTGTAATGTCATGTCTCCCTCTAGTGGCAAAATTACACACCATGATTATGTAGTGGCATCTACAGTACTTCAGTGCCATGTGCACAATCAACAAGTCTTCCGCACTTATTTGTGTCTCCTCCTGTTTCCTTAAATACAAACTGTTTTAACTAATTCAAAAAAACCTCAATTAGCCCAACGTGGGATGTGAAAAATGAGAACTTCAAAATATTTTTGATTGTAGCAGTAGAAAAAGTTCCATGAATATGCTCAGCAGTTGTTATGAAAAAAGCTCGCTCTGCTGTAGAATTAAAATTCAGACTTTTAAAACAATATGTATGTATGTATGTATGTATATACTATCTCTGACAGCTTGAAAATTGAGTGCTAGGACTTTTCATTTGTAATATACTGTAAGTGTACGGCATATTATTTATACAGTGGTTTATATTACCACAACTCAGAAAAATCTGGGACAGTATGGTACATAAAAAAGTCAGCAATGATCTCTAAATTTATTTCCCTGCCCCGCCCGAAGGGGGAGGGCGAGGGGTATTGTTTTTGGTTTGGTTTGTTTGTGTGTGTGTTTGTTTCTTTGTTTGTAAACACTTTAGCAGCAAAACTAATGGCCAGATTCACCCAAATTGGGTTTAGGGATTGCCACTGACTCAGAATAGAGGCAATCGAATTTAGGAAAAGTAGGTCAAAGTATGTGCGAGGGGCGGGGTTTGTTGTGCCTGGCACCACTTGTTTTAACTTGCATTTCATCACAGACACAATGAAGACACGATATTTAACGTTTTATCTGGTTTATGTTTATTTGTGAACATTTCCTCCATTCTAGCCTGCAGTGCATTCTCAGAAAAGTTAGGGCCGCAACAATTTATGACCAGTAATGAGGTTTAAAAATAAATATATAAACAAATAAATAAATAACAATGCGATTTGAAACAGTTTATATTCAGCAGTTGATTGCATGATCATGATTTGGTATACAAGCAACATCCAGAAAAGGCCTCGTCCTTCAAGAACAAAGATGGCCTGAGGATTTGCCCATGTTTAAAAAATCAAAACAATGTTCCTCAAAGAAAGATAGGAAGGGTTTTTAGATATTTCACCTCCCAGTGCATAACATAAAAGATTCAGGGAATGTGGAGGTAATGCTGTGGCCATAAAAACATGGCATCTTAGGTTTGAATAATTCTCTCAATATAAGTGTGATGTAGTATCAGTGAAGCTCTGCAACCAGCAGACACAGAATATGTATGTGACATTGTCCCGCAATATGAAACAAGCTGTGTTCCTGGAACACTGATGCCCCCGGCGGCAGGTTAAAGTATTGCAGGCTAAAGTTTTTTTTCCGCTGCAGACAAACAGACAGGTGGACGGACAGACGGACAGGAGGAAAACTATATGCCCCCGAATCTTCGATTCCGGGGGAATAAAAATGCTTTTTTAATGTTGGATCTACTTAAAGGATCAGTGTGTAAGATTTAGAGCCATCTAGCAGTCAGATTATTGATTGCAACCAACTGACCATTCCTTTTCTCAAAAAACCTACGGTGGCTGCAAAACTTGCGAAAACGTGAAAGGCACTGTCTTGTGTCAGTGCTTTATTCATTTACTTTTTTCCCGTTCTGGGCTACTGTAGAAAAAATGGTGGCGCAACATCGCGGTCTCCACGGAGGTGGCCCGCTCCCATGTAGGTTTAAAGGGCTTATTCTAAGTGAAATGAAATTCAAAGATTATTGTTTTCACATGATTATACACTACTAAAAAAGTAGTTATGAATGTTATATTCCATTTCTGCCAAAATATCAATCTAAATTCTACTCACTGCTCCTTTAAGGGAAAACTTCAGTATAAAAGTCAGAGTCTAAAGGGTTAATAAAGATCCCCCATCATGTCACCAGGTGCAAATACTCATTACAAACCATTTCATTTTATAACATTATATGGCAAAATTGCCACCAACAAGTCAGGAGGAAAGATCAACTTCTGCAAACCAGGAAATTATTTCATTATTATGGGTGATCCCTCCCCCATATGATGTCACAAAGAACATATTTGAAATGGCTTGTAATGGCTAATTGGCTCTGCCAAGGACCTCCAAGTGTTGGTAAAAAATGGCATCTTTAGAGTGATAAATACTTTAGTGTTCCAACTTTCTCAATATGTTGCAAAACTGAAACATAACATAACATAACATAACATGAGTGGCGAGAACAGGTCATTCAGCCGAACAAGGCTCGCCAGTTTCTTTTAACTATTGTAAATATATCACTTCAGATACTCAATGAGTCAATGGTATCTAGCTTTAAGTCAAGCCTGCTCTTGAAAATTCCCAAGGTTTCTGCCTCAACAATATGGTCAGGCAAGCTGTTCCACATCGAAATTACTCTTTGGGTGAAAAAATATTTCCTAATATCAGTGCTAAATTTACTCTTAGTCAACTTCCATTCGTGACCCCGAGTTCTACTTGGCCGAAGGAACTTGGCCGAACTTGGCCAACAGAACTTGGCCGAAGGAATCCTAGATAATTCACTTTGTTAATCCCTTTAACATATTTAAAGACCTCAACCAGATCACCCCTGACTCTCCTTTTCCTAAGACTAAAGAGATTAAGGATCTTCAGCCTGTTCTCATAGCTTTCATCTTTTATGCCCGGAATCAGCTTAGTGGCTCTTCTTTGAACTTTTTCTAGAGCCTCTATATCTTTCTTAAAGTATGGTCCCCAGAACTGTACACAATACTCCAGATGTGGTCTGACGAATGTGTTGTACAAGAGATGTATCACCTCCTTGGATTTGTACTCAATACTTTTGGCAATGTATCCCAGCATCCGATTGGCTTTTTTAACTGCTACGGCACAATGGCTAGAACCTGTGAGGGTTTGGTCAACAATCACTCCCAGATCTTTTTCATGTGGAGCACATTCCAGTTTTAAACCTCCCATGGAGTAATCCTGTCTAATGTTTTTATTACCTACATGTACAACTTTACATTTTGCTAAATTAAATTTCATTTTCCACATTTCTGCCCAATTCTGGATTCTATCCAAATCATCCTGAATCACTTTAGTAGAGTCTAAACTATTTGCCAAACCTCCCAATTTAGTATCATCTGCAAATTTAACTAATTTGCTCTCAATATTCCTATTGAGGTCATTAATGTAGATGAGGAACAGCAGGGGTCCCAACACCGATCCCTGAGGGACGCCACTCCCCACCATACCTAGCTCAGATGAGATTCCACTGACCACCACTCTTTGTGTTCTGTCCTGTAACTAGTTTTGAATCCACTCCAGAATACCTCCTGTAACTCCAATGGAGCTCATTTTAAAAATTAGTCTCTTATGCGGTACTGTATCAAATGCTTTCTGAAAATCCAAGTATATGATGTCATAAGCTCTGCTCTGATCATAAGTTTTGGTGGCCTCTTCAAAAAATTCCAGGAGGTTTGTCAGCCATGACCTTCCCTTACGGAAACCATGTTGGCTATCCCTCAAGATACTATTACGTTCAAGACATTTAAATTTATTTAAACACTAAATAAGTGTTTATTTTGAAAAACCAATAAAATCCACAATATGAAACGTCAAGTAATGTGCTGTTGTATTGTTTTCAACATGATACAAGTCAAAAATAATTTACAAATCCCAAGTTTGACTTTTAATTTTAATTTAACATACCATCCATATTTTTCAGATTTGGGGTTGTTAATATTAAATGGGAAGTTTTTGGTCAGCATTCACAATTTTAAAAAGACTATGGGCTCAATCTTACACCCTGCGTAAACCGGTGCAAAACATGACGCAAGTGTCTTTGCTAATAGATGACCAGCGCAGTTGTCGTTTGTCCGTCCAGCGCTCAGGTTGCATAAATAACAAGTGTATGTGTGCCAAAATGAGCACTCATGGGCGTGTTTGTCTTTAAATCAGGTGTCGTCAGGCACATTGCAGGCGTGTTGCTATCTTGGGGGAGCTAAAATCGATTGCATGACTGACCAACAAAACCTGATCGGCAGTCAATTGTCAGTTTTTAACTGCACATTATTAACATAGTATTATGCGCCTTCTTAGGAGACTGGACAATGCGCTTACCCTCCGCTCGATACACACACAGGGATGAGCAGCAGTGCATAGACATGCAAACAATTAAAAATGAAAAAGATTACGATGTTAAAGATAATTACATACAATTATTATAATGGTAATCCGATCGATTGCATGCCCATGCAACTGTGTACTCCATCATTGAATGCTCTGATGTATTTAAATCATGGGGGAACATAGTCTATCAAAATCCAGGTGATTCGCAATTCAATGCGCAAGATCACACATTCAGTTATTCACAAATCATTCAGAATAAAGCCGTAACTCCGTTATATTAGTCATTCCTGCACTCTTCTAGGTGACTCCCCATGAAGGGACAGCTGTTAGGGGGCTATTAAAGACATGGCATACCATGCCTACTACTCTGTGAATTTCAGTTGAATCAAAAATAGGAAATGCAAGTCAGTTAATGTACTTGTATGGCCACCAAATAGAATTGACTGCAAAATAAAGAAATGTTTGAAGAAATGAGTATTAATGTTGATGTGCAAATCATGAGATTTCTATAATAATTACAAATTTTTTAGTTTCTGGTCAGTCTCGTATTAATTTTAATTTCTTTCGTTGCCCAGTATAGAGAGAATTTTTTTAATGCCTCGGCATTTAGATAAGTCAGGTCAGAGTCCGCCACGAATTGACCCATTATCCGCAATTATCTCAAAATCTATTTGGAATCCAAACTGATCCACTAATACAATACCTGCAACCCGTGTTATCAGATACAGAATTCCATATTTGGTTTGAAATGCGCTTGTTATATTTTACTGTTTGGCTGATAGACGAAGTTACCTTAAAAGGCAGTACTTTATGAGCATTAAAGTGATGGATGAAATTATGGTCACGGTCCATAATTAATCATAATTTCTTCCATACATCTGACTTGGCCTTCAAGGATGAGATGTTAACAATCTGTGATTCATCAACAGTTATTTTTGTTCTTATGTCATCCAGGTTGATCCATTTCTTTCCTCACCTCACTGTCTGTAAAGCAGAGGCAAGTTCATTTCACTCCTGCTGGATATTATTCAAGGGGTTACAGCAGCATAATAAAAATAACATTTGTCTCTTTTTTTCCCCCAAGCTGTTATTTTACTTGCTTATTTTCATTTTTCAAAGATATTGCCTCGCTCGCACATAGATATGTTTGAATTCGCGAACCTGAATTGAAACTTTTTATTTTGTTTCCTTGTTATATGCACATGTTCAAATGCGACCCTGGGATTCACGGTGTATGATGACTTTTTTCACCTGAATAAATCTACTACAGTTTTGAAGAGAATTGAAAAATTACATTTTGTGACGAGCGTCAGCTGTAGCTGGTCATTCCTGCCTGCCAGCTCAGTTTCCCGCCACTCACACCAATTATTCAATCATTAGTTCAGTCTTTCTATTGGCTTGATTTTCTCATCACTCCACTATTTAGTTCCTGCTTTGTTCAGTTGGCTTTTGTCGTTCAGAGAATTCACTTCCCTTTCTCGAAGCTGGTTTGGTTCTCTCCAGTTTGGGAGACTAAATTCTCTCTTTGTAGAGAGCTTGCGCTTTCACGCTTCTGAATTTCCCTTCTAAGTTAAACTCTTATTCAGAGCTCACGTATCCGCGTCCCTGTGAGTTTTTAGTTTCTATTTGGGCTTTCCTAAATTCTCCCTTTCAGGAGTTGTAAGCCTGATTTTCTTTTGTATTTCGTATTTCCGTAGCCATTGTTTCCGTGTGCTTGTGTGTCTGTTACAAACTTTGTGCAATGAATAATAATAAACCAGTCGTTTTGCCTGCCACTCTGCGCTTGGGGTCTCCCTCTCTTTCAACACGTAACACATTTCCTATGACTATTTTTGGACATTACAGAGATCAGGTTTCAGCAGTGGTTTGCTCGTGCACCTTCACTTCGCGCACGAGTTGGACCCCTCTCTGCAGAGTGTTTTTCCCACTATTAGGAAAATCTGCCCTTTAATAGCAATTTGCCAAGATACAAGGGCATCTTGCTTTTATAGGGAATGGGAGATCATACTCTGATTGGTTAATTTCATGTTACGCCGAAAACATGCCTATGATTAATTAAGAAATTAAGTAGACCCCTTTTAAACCACACTTTGCACTTTACTAGGGCATTTCTCTCTATTTAAGAAGCAATTTATGTAACTTGAAAAGCCCTATAGCTGCACAATTTTAGGAGTCCTGTTTGGCAAGCTAGAGTGTATCTTCAGTAAATTTGTAATTACAGACAAGGAGGAAGCATTTATTAACAAAGACGAAGACCCGACCCCCTTATATGTTTTCAGCTATAATTTCTGCAAGCTTTTTCAAAGTGTTGAGGAAGGTGTTTTGATAACCAATAATAACCAGTTAATAAAAATAGCTCATTTGAAATGCCCCCCATGAACTGAGGTAGTAAACTGATCCAAGAAATACTGAAGGGGTCCATTTGCTGGTCTTTCAACCGATGTCATCACTGGCGCAATGGTGCCTTTTATTAGTCATTACTATCGCTGTGCTGTTATTTGTGAGCCAAATTAAAATGAATCCCTTGTTAAACGATGAGCAAGCTTCCAATTAATATTACCAAATATGCGCTGGCTCAGCTTCAAAACTGGTGTGAGTCAACATGAGCTTTTTTTAAACTTTATCTGTGCATTTGGAGACAACTTGCATGCAAGGCCTGTATTTATCTTGTGAAGACTGTGATGAGGCATAGCCTCAAATACAAACTGTAGCAAAGGACATAAAATGGCTTTCTTGCAAAAATATCTTCTAAAGGCTGCTTTGACTGGCAAAATATGCAGCAAAATGTCAATCCATTCATTATCTTCTCAGCTTTGTGCAGGTTGAGCTTTTGGCTGGAGGGTTTGTGGGTGGGGGCTAAGCCTCTCCTAGCATTCAACGGTTGAGAGGCAGAAATATATCCACCACAGTTGCACACATACTCTCTTTAACTTCACTGAGACATACCTATGGGCACTTTTGAGTTTTCCCTTGACCTAACATGCATGGCATTCAACTGAGTGAGCCCGCAATGTGAAGAGACAGTACTACTCATCTTATATTGAGATAAAAAAGAAAGAAAAAATGCAATATTGTGAAATGCAATAGCCATTTGAATATAGTTGCATGGTTGATTGAATTGGAGCAGGGCTGAGGCACTTCGTAAAGTGGTACAGATGGCATTCGCATCAGCTGCACAAGAGCACAAGATGTTCTCAATTTTCTGAGTGGGTCTTGCTATAAGCGCTGCCAGGATTCAATCAATTCCATCAAAAAAAAATTCATAACACATAACTAATACATTTTGCAGGAGATGGAAATGCGTATCAGAAATGAAAAATGCATAACCTTGTTTGGCTAAAAAAAAAAAAAAAAGTTCCTTAATTGAGACAATGTGAAATGCTTTTGTGAAATTCAAAAATAAGAGCGAGAATGTGGCCTTGAACCCACAGACAACTCAAACATGCCTGTAATCGGTCAAAGGTATTTGCGGTGAGACTTGAGACATTTACGGCCGATCTCTTGATGATACCCTCATCTAAACGTCAGACCAAATGTTACCATTTGTCCTGATTTAAGAGAGCCAACCCCAACCCAATAGCACTGCCAGGCTGTTCAAAGGATGAAGATAGTCCAAGTGGCAAGGAACAGCCATCAGCACTTCGCTTTATGGAACAGAGGCGGAATTGCTCACGTGTCGCCCATTTCTACCGAAGCCGGTGCCAAACCACTGACGACCTTGAGCAGCTGCCCAGCAATTCATTTTACATTGATTTACTTGAATTTTGAGCCAATTTTTTCACAATGTTAGCAAAAAAACACAAGTCCTAGAATCATCAGTGCCACCCTTGCAGCGGTGCAAGTGCGACCCAAAATCAGAAAAAGTTGGGACGGCATTCAGTAATTTGTAAATAATCTTTGACCTGTATTATGCCAAAAACAATGTGACAGCACATTACTTGATGTATCAAATCTTGCAACACATTTTAAAAAAAAAAAAGGGGGTAACAGTGAGGTATTAACCATTTTGTTATGTTGCGATTTCTTTTAACAACAGTCAGTGAACATCTGGGGACTGAAGACACCAAGTGATGAAGTGTTTCAAGTGTAATATTGTCCCATTTTTTTTCCAGCAAACAAGTCTTAATGTGTGCAACAATATATTGTCAAAGCTGTCACATTTTTCATTTCAAAATGGGACATACATTCCCTGTTGGGTACAAGTTTGGACTGCAGGCAGGCCAGTCCAGCACTCTTACCATCTTCTCATGCAGCCATGCCTTTGTTATATGAATGTAGTTTAGCAGTGTTTTGTTGAAAAATGCATGGGTGTCCCTGGAAAAGATGTCGCCTTGAATGCAGCATGTGTTGCGCCAAAATCTCAGTGTACTTTCCAGCATTAATGGTGCATTCACAGAAGTGCAAGTAACTCTTGCTAAAGGCACGGACAAAGCCCCAAATATGACCAAACCTGACTTTTAGACTTTTTTGCTGGTAACAGTCCGAATGATCCTTTTCTTCTTTGTTCTGGAGTGCATAGGGTTCACAACTTCTCTAAAAGGCCTGAAACATTGATTTGTCTTCCATGGTGTGATGCTTCATCGCAGAATCCTCCGAGCCCAGAGAAGTTGACTATACTTCTGGGTGCTGCTAACATAAGGTTTCCTTTTCGCACAGTAATTTTTAATTGTAATAAGTTGGCGTAACTATTATAAGGTTTAACAAAGCAATCCTGAGCCCATGTGTTTTTATCACAAATATACTGAGCAACAAAAGAAACGCAAGTTAGCTAGTTAGTTAATGTCCTCCTATGGTTACTCAGTCAAAGTGACCGCAAAACAAAGAAAAGTTTGATGAAACGAGTCTAAATGTGCACGCACTAGTAATAAATTCGATTTTCTAAAATAATTACGCGCAAACGTATTTTCCAGTCTGGCTTTAATTAACTTTTGTTGTTCAGTATAGATAAATGGTGGATCTTGAAGCAGTGCCATCTACGTGATCGGGGATAAACGGTATTCAGTTGAGGCTTGAGCCCTTGCCCTATTCACACAAAAAAATTCCCCCAGATTCCCTGGATCTGTTGATTATGTTGTGCAAAGTGAAGGGTGGATATCAAAATTCCCTCCTATCTTTCTTTGAGGAACATTGTTTTTAAATCTCATAATGATTTTCTCACTCATTTGTGGGCTAAGTAATTATCCTCTGCCCATCTCTGCTCCTGAAGAACTAGGCTTTTCCTGGATGCTGCTGCTTTATCAAATCATGATAACAATCATCTACGGACATCGGCTGTTTCACATCATTATTCAAACTTTTTACCTCATTACTAGTCCTAAATTGCCCTTGTCCCACCTTTTTTTTTTTTTTTTTTTTTGAATGCGTGGTCAGAGGTGTAAAATCCAGGAGTCAGAAAGCAAAAGTCCTGCCAAGTTTTTCTCCCTCCCACAGAATGAGCTGATCACTCATATTGGCTCTATCTCCTGTCAGAAGTAAATCCAGGTGATTGGAATAAAGTTCTGGGGAGGATTTTTACATTCTGAACCCGGACTTTACACCCCTGTGCGTGGACTTGAAATGGCAGGACCAGATGTATCTTTTCAAATGAAGCAAGGTTGACCAGATGAAACATCAAATATCTTGGGTTCATACTAGTGGCGGGCGGTGGACGGAAAACTGGGGGGGCGGAAATCATCCCTTGAAACGGATGAGATTAGTGACCTGATTTCAATCATTGTTCTGGGTCAACATGTTAGTTTCCCTCATAATGAAATGTTTAGGCGAGTGAATAATAAATTCTATAAAATGTTTAATTCACATGCCTTAATAGGCAACTCTTCACGAAAAAAACCACTGTGGATTTTCCGCTTTAAATTTTGTCACATCCTAAGCAAGTCGTCAAACCTGTGCGTGATGAGTGTTTAACTGAAAAAGATTGAAATGTGCTCTTTTTTGCGTTCAACTGGTGCGTTTTATTTCTCGTCTTAACGAAGACAGTTAGCTACACCTGAGAGGGGAGAATTCAAGTGTCTTTTACCAGGGAAATTGACTGAAAACAGATCAAGACTAATAAGCAGTTTAAAGACATGTTTATCGCCCTCCTTGTTCTCTGTCCACTGCCCGCCACTGGTTCATACTATCTGCAATAACATACAGTGAAAGTAAATTTAGAAATCTCTGCTTCGTGTTCTTCTGTGCATTTTCCATACCGTCCAAACTTCCTCTTAGTTGGGAATGTAGAGAAAGTCTTTCATATAAAACTTGATAAAAATGAATATATAAATAATATATTAATACATAGTAGTAGTAGTAGTAGTAGTAGAAATAATAATAATGATAATAATAACAATAATAATAATAATTATTATTATTATTATTATCAATGTACACTTCCCAGTTTTTTTTTTTGTGGACATGTCAAAATGGTGTCAAAGAGTGCAGACTGTACATTCAGTCATAGGACAGCTGCAAGAAGCAGACTAAAGGCAACCAATAGGAAAGAGATCCTGCCAGGCCAATCCCCACCCTCCTCAATGATGCAACCACCCAATTAAGCGCTATCAAATTGAACTGCCTGCAAGAATCGGGGTGGTCCAGACTCAAAATCACGCACGCAGAACACAGCATTACACCAAAACTCAAGTGTGCAGTTTGCTCTTTTGAGAATTTGAGCTTTTCTGTTGCTTTTCTGAAAGGCTTATAACATTTGCTGCATCCAAGCTGTCTCCCTTGGACAATATTGATCCCAGCCCCGAATGAGGTCTCACCTTCAGAGCTGATGTAGTCAGTCCGTGAGCCTTATCCGTTGTGCCTGGCATAGTAGCAGCACTTGAATAAAATACACAATCAGGTAAAACACAGACTGGAGCAAAAATAACATTTGTCGATAAGTGTTTGTCGATAAACGGAAGAGCACCTCACCCACAGAAAAATATCTCCAGAGAAAGCCAATCACTCCTGTAAGCAGTTGTAATTATTTGTGGGAGAGGTATAGCGCCCTGCTGTACTGCATAAAAAACACACTGCATGATCATTCCTGCATGAACTTTCCATACCTTGAATAAGAGATTTTCTGGGTTCCATGGGAACCTTAGATGTTTAGGTCATCTCATTGCATTCCTGTAATGTGGAATGCATGAGTTAATATACACTTAGCATGACCAGTGTGGTATCTGAACTAGTTCTTATTTGCTGGAATACGGTCACAAATACATGATAAAAATGTTAACAGAACATTCAAATGCTGATGTTATTGTCAACCCCAAGAAACCCGAAACAATATAGGTTTACAACTAAAAGCATTCAAAAATCTGCTCTTCAAAGGGTACACCTTTCATTTCCGATGTTAATCATCAGCTTTTAAAATCACTGCATTACCTGTAGTATGGTAATGCTTGATGTAAAAGACTTATAATGTGTTATTCGATTGTATTCGTGAGACATCCTGCTGCGAGAAACAGATTTTATGCCATTTTAACTTATAAAACATTGATCACAGCACTAGATCCTGCAATGGGTGGAAATTCGTATCCATTTGCACTCATGACACATGAGGTTACCTGTAATGTGCACTGCCAGTAATGTGTTCTCACTGACAACCATTAGATCTTCAATTATCAGCCTCACACTGTGGTTCTATAATCTAGCACCAGGCAAAAATGCCACAGAAGAGGGAAACTAAAAGTGAATCTTCAATGTACATTGGGGTATTCAAGTACATGTAAATCACATGACAAAAAATTCAAACCAATAGATTATTCTTTTTTTAATAATTAAAAAACATTCTATTGAAACACAATAGATTATGCCAACAATGTATACAAACAAATTAAAAATTTCCCTATGTCTCACCTGCTTTAAAAGGACATTTTTGAAAAGCAAGCAAGATCGATAAAACAATCATGAGGAACAAAGACTTCACAAATAACGATTTCAATGGACATCCAAGAACAGATTATCTTTTTTCTTTTTTTTTCTTTCTGAACATCACATCAGAAAAAAAAGGCTAATTAGATTTTTTTGAAGATTGTTTAGCACAAAAGAAGGCCAGAAATACCCTTCACAGTTTGCAAATTTTCCTCACACAAAACTGACGGAACACTTTCACAGTCCACCCCCGGCTACAGATGAGTCTGACGCACAGTCATCTATAAGTCTCTGTTATTTTTTCCAGAAATTCTCTGTCAACATGAAACGCTCCTATCCTTTTGGCCGAGAACAAGGAAATTGCACAGTGCATCTCCCCCCTTTACTCCCTCCATGTTTTATACTTGATTAATTTTCCTGGGGGGGGGGAGGGGGAATGGTGGGAGAAACAGTCTCAGAGGTCACACGTGTAGCTCAGTCCTGGCTCCCTTTCAGAGTCACGTGACTGCAATTTCCAAGTCTCTGATTACACCACTTCAATCAAGGGTCACGCATTCTGTACGTAGCTATGATTAGACAACCAGAGGTTACCAGAATGCAAAATGGCTGTCAGTCCTCTCCTTGAAGTGCTCTGGACGTGCAAGGTTTTCATTCCAAAAGTAAAAAAAAAAAAAAAAAACTAGCGTCCACTAGCCTTCATGGACTTTTTTGAGAGAGCAGTAGTTTGGCGATGCTCGAAAGGTTGAATACACCAACTTTGTGCTGTTTCATTCTTTTGTTGCTGTATTAGTAATGAACAACTATAAACCATGCGTCTAAGAAAACATCCATTTGTGACATTGTAGAGTTTATGTATATCTGAGACGAGAGATGAGAGAGCGCAATGAATTTGACCTGAGAAGCAATGAGTCATTGAGTAAACAATGGCATTGGCATTCCAAAAAAACTACAGCTGCTTGGCCAGTAACGCTGTCTAGTAATTTGTACATCAACTTCCATTAATGAACCATTTTTCACATTCTTCTTCTTCTTCTTCTTATAATTATAATAATAATAATTATTATTATTGTTGTTGTTGATGTTGTTGTTGTCATAGCAGTAGTTTTTGTTGTTCTTGTTTAAATATATTGAGCTAACTAGAGCTTGATGATACCTAATCACCGTAGCTATAGAGAACATAAAATGTTTTTACAATCTTAGATAAAGTGGGACTCCAAACTGGGTCGTCCACACTAGTGCTGAAGTCTGAAAGTTTGCGTTAGCACTGTGCAGAGAGATGACTGAACAGGTGAACGGTCCAGCTGGAACACAAGCGGGGTCTTTGTCCATGAAGATGTGGAATATGCATATTGTGTGTGCTGTGTTTGTGCTGTGCGGACACTCCTGTTCTGAAGCCTCCTTAGATCATTCTTCCTCTCCTCATCCGCCCGGTCTTCCTCACTCCATGTCCTCGTTGTGCTCTATCCCGAGGTCTCGAACGCTGCCGCCGTGCAGCCGTCTCTCCCGCTCCCCCCTCTCCTCCTCCGCCTCCTCTTCCTCCTCCTCCATCCCCTCTTCCTCTTCCTCCTCCTCCTCTTCCTCCTCTTCTTCTTCCTCCTCCGTCCCGTCCATGGAGTCCTCTGCTCCCCCCAGCATGGCCTGCTGCATGGCCAGTGTGGCCGAGTCTGAGGACAACGACTGCAAATTGTCCATCGTCAGGGAGACTGGAGGACAGACGGAGACAGGCAGAGATGAGAGATCATACACAGGAGACAGTTTTCCAACCATAAATTCACTGTGTGGCTAAAAATGTGCGGATGGCAGCCGAACCAACTTCCGATTTGATAAATGTGTGCAGTTACACCAGGTTTGTTCCTCTGCCGCTGTATCAGCCTCCAACCTCCTTTGAATGTTTGTATTAGATTTCAGAGGATAATGCAGTGGGCTCAAAAATTACTGGCACCCCTGACTGGCAATGCACAAACAATACAAAAAAAAAAACCCCAATATTATTATGGAGAGATGGAATATAGCAACATGTGTGAAATACTTTATTAATGTTTTGTTGGAAACAACCAAAATCATAACAATCATTTAAAACAAAATAAATTTCAACAAAATTGCCAGGAAGGGGTGCCAGTAATTTTGGAGCCGATCGTAGATCGCAATTTTCTGGCATTCCAGTCAGAAAACATAACTGAGGTTGGGAAGTAATGTTGCGTGATTAGGTCTGGCTTGTCCCCAGCTTTCCAATTCAACCCAAAGGGTGCCAAGGTCATGGGTTTTACTAAAACAGCGGGTCAGGGCTCATGCAGGCAAGTCAAGTCAAGGGATTGCAATAAAAATTCCAAACTTTGCCTTGGGTGGCGCTGGAATATTTGCATTGTGATACTCACTTCCCGTTTCAGTCACTGACTATATACAGTCAATGGTTTCAGTGCATGAAACTGGTTTCCCTTTGCATGTTCATGCTACGGGCAAAGCAAGCGAGTCAGTATTTTGAAACTGTCAATGTATTTTTGTTCTGGAGAAATAATCGCATGTGTTCACGCGAAGCAAATATCATAGCTGTTTTTCATATACTGACTTTGCTTACGTTGCTATCAAAGAGTATCGATAGCTGTGTTTACAGGAAGTGCACATTCTTACATGGAAACTTTAACTTCCAACGTGTCAGCTGATCACATGCAAGGATTTGGTGGTCATAGCAGTTTTGCAACTGGTGGCAAAGTTTGGAAATTTAATTGTGATTCCTCAAATTTCTGCAACAGTAATCGTGCCATGTATGGACTTTGCTCTGTGCATGAGGGCACTGCCATGCGAAAACAGAAACACTATTGCCTTCCCTAAATAGTTACGGGCATAGAATCGTTAACAATATCACCGTATCCTGAAACATTATGTTATGCCTTTGGTAGAACTTAGCCTGAATCATGAGAAACAGGCTTAGACTAAAAAGTGTCCATATAAATTTTGCAAAGTAGGATACTTCAGAAGTGGCAGACATATTGAAAACATAAATAAGTCAGGAAATTGAATCGCTTATGAGAGAAATATCAACGAGAGTTAGTGTGAAAAGGTAATAAGCACCATGGATAAAAAGCAGTATAGTTTAGTATATGAGAGACATGAGACATTCATAAACGTAACAGCAATTAAGCATTTTTATTCCCCCCAAACATTAACGGAAAATGTGGGTAGGACCGTAAAATTGTATTATGGCTTACACAGCATATAAGATAATGGCATAAACAATAACTGAAATTATGTAAGCGATAAACAAAAACATGCCGGTAAGTAAACAAAAATCATTGCACATCAACTCATGTTGCTTCGAAACAGCCAGAACTTCAGTTACTATGTGCAAGAGTGCGGCCGTTAATGCCGTTTTGTTTCGTTGCTATACCAGAGCTGCGGTTCCTGATTCCAGTATCATAATTCCACTTGGACAGGTGTAGACAAATTGTGTCCTCTCCAGTCTGTCATAATCACTGTACTCACCAAAGATATTCATAGTTACACTGAAAAATTGAAACATGTTGTCTGAATCTATTTTATCCTTCACTTCCGATGTTTGTAACCTGGTTGCACAAAGTGTCAGTTAAATTTAGCCTGGAATTCAAACTTGGCAAATTGATGCAAATGCCAAAAGGCTAACATATCTGGAATTACTTCACAGGTGTGTAGTTATTGGAAATTAATGCGCACCCTTAGAATGTCCTTCAACCAATCACAATTGAGTATTCAGCAGACCCCTGGTATAAAGTTGCAATTTAAACTAAAATGAGTATATATGAAATTATGACTTATGTCATTGTTGTGATAACAATTAATTCTTTGTGAGGAAGTGACAGGACAGTAAGACAATGGATTATACAATGACAGAAGTTACAGTCTATATAGTATGTAAGATATTGTATTAGACAGTAACAGGGTTGACAAATGAGACGAATAGAAGAACATGAACGAGACAATAGCTAAAATATCAGACGAGACAGAGGACTTGTTTGAGAGTAGACAACAGCTGAAATTACAGATTCAAAACCAAGGGAAATTATTGATCAGACAGTAAATTAAGTTACAGAGGACATCATGTGAGATTATGGATCAGACATAGGACTGAAACAAACAATTATTTTCATTATCGATTAATCTGAAATTATTTTCATGATTAATGGCTTATTTGTTCAGTCTATAAAATGTCAAAAACTGTGAAAAACACTCATGATTTCCCAGAGCCCAATGTGATTGTTTTCAATTGCTTCTTTTGTCAAACAAAAAACTCAAACCCCAAAGACTCTTCATTTACTTCCACAAATGACACAGAAAAGCAGCAAAGCCTTCCATTTAAGAGGCTGGAACCAGAGAGTGTTTTACATTTTTGCCTGAAAATGGCTGAAACAATTAATCAATTATCAAAATGGTTGGCAACTAATTATTGTTTGATCAACTAATCGCTTAATTGATGAACCATTACAGTTCTAATCAGAGGCTTAAAATAAATTATGGAGGATCACATAATGACTGAAGTTTCAAATGAGTCAGTGTGAGATCAAGGATCAGACTGCAACTGAGTATACAAATGAGACAGCGTGTGAGATTATGGATCAAAGAGTAACTGAGAGAAAGCGAGTGAGATTGAGGATGTAACAATAACGGAAGTAACATACTTATAAGAAAGCGTGTGAGAATTTGAATCAGGCTGTAACTGAATCTAGTGCCTCAACAGTGTGTGAGATTATGGATCATACAATGACTGAGGTTACATATGAGACAGTGAGCAAGATTATGGATCCGACAGTAACTGAGGTTACAAATGAGACAGTGTGTGAGATTATGGATCAGAGAGTGGCCTAGTTTACATATGAGAAAGCGAGCGAGATTATGGATCCGGGTCACAACCCTAATGTGTCCTTAATTAGTTCCTCCCTTGATCCAGCAGTCTGCACGTATTTTTGAAGTTTGGCTCTTATAATTGATTTTATGTCTTGTCTCCTCCCTTGCACCCAGATGTTATTATTTGTATGCCTAACCATTTTTTGTGAATGTCCTGTCTTTATCAGTTCATTGTAAAGTATGTGTGGTTGCAGGATTATCATGCTTTATACCATAATGAACCTTCCAGTCAGTTTGTGTCCACTGGTATCAAGTTAAGCTCTTCTTCCATGTGTTTTTGGTAAGTTAATGATAAAGTAAGGTGTAATTATGGTTCAGAGCTTTATTGATGGGAACAAGCTCCCAAGCCTTAATATTGGTCTCCAGGATTGGGACTGTGTTCCTGCTGAACCGTTCGGTTCCACTGTCAAGCAGTCCTGTTTCTGCGAGGGGGATTCACCACCTGGCCTCTGCCCCGGGACAGCCACTGGCCTGGGCGAGGACACAACCCTACCCTCTCCAGTCAATACCACCTTATCTGCACAGCCCCTCCACAGTTCTGGGCTACGGCCTTACCCTCCTCTATAGTATTACCGTATGCCTGTGAATAAACACTCTCTTGGGGCATTGTACCCTGAATCAGCGTTTGGTTCTTGTCTGCATCTTAACAGATCCGACAGTAAGTGAGGTCACAAATGAGACTGTGAGCGTGATCATGGATCAGAAAGTGACCAAAAATTATAGTCGAGAAAGAAAATCATGGAAGATCACGGATTAGAATGCAACCAGAGATTAAAATTTCAGTTCTTAAAACTGCGTTTGGAGAAAGAGGCTGACCATCAGAGTTGTTCCCGGAGTGCGCTCCGTGTGTCTGCAGGACTCCGGCTACAATGGAGTCGGGCCAGAACCGCTGCGTGGGTCGGTGCTGCGACTTCATCTTCTTGGCCTTGGGAGCAGGGTCAGGGTTACTGGCATCCAGCATGGGCTGCAGGATCCTTCTGCGGGCGTTAATGAACCTGACCAGAGACAGAGAGAGGGAGGGAGAGGGAGGGAGAGAGAGACAGCAGAGAGCGGAGAGACACAGGTGAGAGAGGGAGGAGGGAAGAGTGGGAGAGCACAGAACCAAGAAGAAAAGAATGAGAGGAACAAAATAATGAGAGATGGCCAGAGAGGGAAACAAGGGAGGAGCAGAGAGTGCAAAAGAGAGGCGAAAATAAGGAAAGATAAAGGGAGGAGGGAAATGAAGAGTGAAATAAAGAAGAAGAAAAAAGGCATAGAGTGAGAGAGGGGCATGATCAAGCAGGAAAAGATTACCAAGGAGAGAATAAAATAAAGTGAGCAAGAGATTGCTGCTGTAATAAAAATACTCAGCGCAATGTATATGCATATGTGTCAGATGTAAAGCAGTTTGCATGCCTTCCAGTATCAGATCTCACTACAGACTCGAAATAAAGCCATCAGAGATACACAAAAAAATGTGATAACAGTATTTGACCAGTAGATGGAGCCAAGTTTGCGGCAATAGAACAATGACAGGTATAAGAATGAAACACTGACTGAAGTCAAGGATAATATAACAGGCACAGATATGATTATTGTTCACTTTGTGCAGAGTAATGCTGTATAAATCTACATCGTGGCTGACTGTAAGGGCCTTGTGAATGCTTACCAGTTGTTGACCTGCAGCAGAGTAAGATTAGTTTGCCCTGCAATCTGTCTCTTCTCATCCTCTGTAGGGTAAGGGTGCTGAAGAGGGACACGATTAGAAAGTGAAAACACCCATCAATTAGGGGTTCAAGTGAACCTGAAACTCAACTGGGGCGTGTTCAAGATCGCCGAGTCAAGCGAGAGCCTGCGAGTTCTTGTCTCTTGTACGATTAAACTACGTTTGGTCTTGCGAAGACAAGCGAGAGCATCTATGAACAGCCTCGCCTTGCTTTTCAAGATGGCTTCCAGCATTGTCACAGCTTGTTCAATGGAATTTGATGCAAACCTTATTTGGCAGCCATGTTGGAAAACGTGCAAGAACCAGCGACTTGTTCAAAAATCAGGGGTCTTCCCTCGCGAGACCGAGGACTGAGACCCTTCGGTCTTGAACATGCCCCAGGTCAACCACCCTGCCACAACCATTTCAGAGTAGGGTACATGGCTGAAATGAAATATCAAACTAGTTTATGCCCTAAGGATGTATGCAGAGTTTCATCAAAATACATCAACACCTCTTGCATCCTATGTTTCAGCCCTTTATTAGAAAGGTCTAAAATGGACAACTTCAGTTCTCGGCCAGTTGAGTTATTTTAAAACTCCATTTTTAGCCCGTTTATTATTTCCTGTACCATGGCAACTAAAATGTTCTGATGTCTTTTACTAATTCAAACTAATTTCTGACTAAATTCAAATCACATTCACTTTGAGAAACCGAATCAACATGAGTTACATCTGGACAGGGAGGTATTCCACAGGGAGAGGAGTATGTTTTATGTCAGTGGGATAGTTGTGTCGGATAAAGTTTGGACTGCTCTTTACTTCAGTCTATGTTCCAGAATTAGTGCAGTACTCAGTGCTGCCGTTAATTCAGCTAAATCAGTAATCATGCTTCGTGAAACACCACAAAGTTATGTTTTTCTGCATCATCTAAGAATAACAGCAATGTCACTTTCCTTGCTGCATTTCCAGTTACTTTAGCAAACAATTGGGGAAGGTGGCACTTAATCACGGTTCTGGAAAGCCGGTCCAAAAGCCCAGATGGAGTCTGCGCAACACCTATGGCTGCCCCAGCCCACGATACCCCCACGCAGTCTTCTGTCGCCTCACCATGAGGTGCTGGAAGAGCCAGGAGCGCATGATGTTGGTGGCGTGTTTCGGCAGGACCCCCCGCTTGTTTTTCGATTTCTTGTCGTCGTTGTCCAGCAGGGAGGAGAGGTCCAAATTCACCTGCAGAGAGAGTTTTAGAGGAGGGCGTTGCCACGGCGACGACAAAACCGAGTTCTACCTTCTCTTGCTTCGGGACCCAGCATCGCCATAGCAACAAATCTTCTATTTCCCCTGTGCTGGTTTTAAAATTTGAAAAGTTTTTTTATATTCGATATCAAAATACTTGTGTAAAAATAGCTTTTGTTTGTAGCTGTTTTACCAAAAACCTGCATTTTTACCAATACCTATGCATACTGTATTCCAGCAGGAACTAACCACATTGATGAAATCACCCGTCCAGTTTTTTGTACTCTGACCGTAACGAGGCGCACTCACTGTCTGAGCAGAGATCTTGTTGGCAAGCAAATTAAATTTGTCAGGTGAGCTAAAAGTAATGAAATTCATTCATTAAAAATGAAAACCAACAGGACGGTAGATCTTTAGGAGCAGGGCTGGTTACCAATACTGATAACCTTCCCAGAGGGTTTTCCCTTTATTAGTTTTGTACTGTGCAAGAGGTCCGTAAACGTGGACCGTGTTGGTTGTGCGCCATTCACAGCTGAATTTTAGGCACATGGACAGTAATTCATTAGCAAAGATCTCGTTAAGTACCCCGATGCTTCCTTCAGATGACTTTAGTGACTTAGCTGAATTAATAGTTTTGTTTTGAAAGACCCAATTACCTCCTACTAGCTGGACTCCAGAGCACATACCATTCTATGTGCGAAGTCAACAGACACAGCAACACAGTGGGATCTGCACAGACACAACAGATTATATAGGCCTAAGAGGACTCATTTTCAATCCTTTTCAAAAGCCATCTGCACTGCATGCCAGTTTGGATTCTCACACCATTGCCTGCTTCCCCTAGATAATAATAGTGCGATGGGACTGTGCCATATCTTTTCATGGCACCACAAGGTGTAGAATCAAAGTGCGATATAACGACTGCATGGGACGGCTGCTTCCTAATTGGCAATACACGTCTTTCCTCCGCATATCGCAAACATTTTTCTGCGTACAAAGCGTGCGCTGAGAAGATTATTTTTATGTAACGACAATTCATACATTTTTAATAATCCATCTGCGACTATAACCACATAAATTGTTAGAAGACAGAAAACACAGCAGCCTGGTAGCGGAAAAAAAACACCAAACCTTACCCTGCACAGTCTTAAAAAGGGGGTAAACATGGGCCCCTGTAAATAAGTAAGTCAGTAGATAAATAAATAAATACTGGATGCAGTTTTAAGAATAGGCGTAATTAATTTCATGCAGATACCGGCGAGGCAAAGTTCTGAAAAACAGCTCCCCGCTGATGGGGAAATAAATAAATAATAATCGCGCAGGAAAACAGCCCTCATTACCATTGCAGCTGGGGTGTCACGTGGAAATGCCTCCCCGCCCCCCCCGCCCGCCCGCCCCCTCAGCCCTGGGAATGAATGTTCCGGGAAGCGGGCTGCATTAATTGGCAGTGCCGAGCCGCGGTGTCATTACCCGGCGCTTGTCAGGGACGTAGCTGCGGGCTGTGTGCTATTCCCCGCTCGTGTGTAGCGCGTGGCCCTGGCATGGTCCTGCAGGTTGAGCCGCGATCAGTGGCTGTCTGTCAAACATAGGATTCTACTGCCAGGCGCCCTGGCCCCTGACTGCTGAATAAGTCAGCCCCGCCACTGGCTTCCTGCCTCGGGGTGGGGCTTCACACCGGGGTAACCGCGGGATACCTCCTGGGTTGAGCCTTAGCTTTGTGGCAGTTTCCTTGTAATGTGACAGAGGGCCGTGGGTTACCTTTCCTGGCTAACCCTGGAATTCTAGCAGTGTTTTTTAATACATCTAGCTGGTCATGGCTGTTCTTTAGCAGCTCGTTGGCTTGCAGGTCTGTGACGGGTTAAAGCTAGTTGGGTTAGCAGAATAAACAGAACAAGCACTTAGTGGACTATTTGGCCATTGGATGGTACGGCTGGTGAAAACACAGCTTAAAAAAGATACAAAAAACCATAACTGTAAATGTACCTTGAACCTTCTTGACTGACTTGGGCTGATTTAAGCAGGAATGTAGTACGTCTTTGTGCCTATGCACCATTTAAGACTTTGAAAGCTTTTCAGAGCTTCAAATACTGACCGAGTCTCCTAGCAGCCCTCGAGGGGCGGGAGAGAGAGGGGAGTGGGGATTTGGGAAAGGGGAGGAGGTGGGGTCGGGGATAGGTACAGCTCACACCCTTACCTGTGCATTTTGGATTTGGATGGTCCCCTGAGGCAAAGCCTGAGTTAGCACCTGCCCCTGCGATGTCACCATGGTTACCGGCTGATACAGTGTTCCACCTGTTTAACAAAAGACCGTTGTTACAGAGGACAATGAATGCGGGAAGTGTTTTATGGCATAAATTATACAGGCTCTTCCTCAATCAGGGTCAATACATAAGCACAAATACACTGTCCAATCAATCTTCAGTCCAGTCCTTTAGTTCTCTTGTCATCAGTCTCTTTTGATGTTTTGTTTATTTGATCTAAATTTTGTATATCGCTGTAATCACTGGGGAGAGGCCTTTGTACAAGCCCCCTGGGTCTCCTTCCCCGCCAGCAGTCGTTCATTAAGATTTTATTTCACTGATGTGAATTTGTTTTCACTTGTGCAAATAAGCTTAAACTTAGACTTAAGTCCCAGAAGTGATGCGCTGTATAAATACCGTGTCAGTTCAAAACACAATAATGACAAATAAATAAGTACATCTTGAAATCATCCATGTTTATTACATATTTCCATCCCTCTATCCACCCATCCAACCCACTCATTTGTGGTCAGGTTCGCAGGGATCTCAGGCCCAGATCCAGGGAGCTGGAACCAATCACAGCATACCATTGGAAGGAGGCGGGAACACACCCTGACAATACACCAATCCATCACAGCTATCACACCCCATTCACTCACTCAGCACCTCTGGAAAGTTCAGTCTACAGTTATCCTGAAGTGAATGTGTTCAGACTGTGGGAGGAGACTAAAGTACCCAGACCTAACTCACGCACATGAGGGGAGAATGAGCAAACTCCACACACGAAGGCCCTGACCCCATAACCTTCTCGCCATGCGGCAACAGCCCCATATTATTAAATGTGTTGCCAATGAGATATTTTAACTCAATTCAAGATTTTCCAATGGGCGAAGACAAGTGAATTTAAAACAAAACATTCAAATTGAGAGGAAAAAAATAAGATTTCAAGTTAAAGATCATGAGTTGAAAAAGACTTTTTTTGCAGTGCAGCACTTAACCACTCAACAAAAGAGTTAAAATCAGCAGAACACAGCAGTTCATTGCTAGAAGAGCAGTATTTTTGCAGGAAACCAGCTATGTTTCGGCAGAAGATCTTGCAGAGAACCTCTTAGGTCTGGAGGGTTTTTTTTTTTCTCACAAGGGGCAGGTAAGATGGTTGAGGGGAGGGGAGGGGAGGGGAGCTGCCAGTGAAGGTGGCCCACCTGACACCACTTGCGAGTTGATGGTCGTCATGGCAACGCCACCCTGCTGCAGGGTCCCGGCGGGGACCACAATGCCCGAGGGGGGGGCGGAGCCAGAGACCGCCGAGGGAGTGGAGCTCTGCAACAGTTCCTGGAAGTAGAAGAGAGGGAGGCTTTACACCAGTCAGGTGACCTGAAGAAAGCCCTGTCTGCAGTTACCGCGAGCCCTGTCGCGCTTCCTTTTCTGATGCGATCAAGAGCCAAATGCGCCCTTCATCCTGTGCGCTGCTATTTGAGTAACAAGAACATAAACATGAACAACCAACCATCCATGCAGGGTATCTTCTTAAGGGTTACAAGTTGCACCGTGCAATAGAAAAATGAAAAATGCATTTGAGTTACCAACCAAGCACACCGAATGCAAGCTATTAGCTCGGTATTGCCAAAGGCTGTCTCAAAAGGGTAGAGCAAACCAGCCCCCAAAATAGGGCTGACAGCAGCAGAAACTGCCAGAATTTCAGTCCCTAATCTACACCCATCTCTGGGTATCTCTGAACTCCTGCTTTACACAGTCCCATAACTTCCAAAATGCAATCCCACATTCAGTATAATTTAAGCCATCCGAATTTGTGTACCACCTCAGTTACAGCTGTGGTATGGCTATCTGGTTACACAGTAGAGGCCAAGATGCGTCAGACGTTCAAGTCCAGACTTAACATGGTGCTGGATAATGTCAAATTTGTATATAAAGGAAAGAGAGAGGGTAGGCATGCCAAATGGTCAGTTTCATGATCATCTGACTATTACGTATGTTTTTGCTCAGCGTCGCCTCTTTGCATCGGTGCAGCATTAGCAGCCAATGGCAGATAATAGCGCAGTGCTGGTTGCTCAGTTGAGGTGCAAACTGGAGGAAGATGGCGAGAACAGAACCAGAGAAGATGGCGAGGAGAGACGACACCACAACCATCTCCCATTCCTCCCACGATACTTCCACCCCTTGTGCCACCCATCCATCCCTACCGCAAGTTCTTCCTGATCACCAGCTAACAGTCGGCGTCCGCCTTTGAGAAGGATGACAAATAAAATCTACCCGTCACCAATTTCATTCATTCCCTGCATGTTGTTTTCCGGAAAATTCCCTGCTAAAAATTAAATGTGTGTCTCAACTTGCAGGGCCTCATCAGCAGATTGAAGCCTCCTACCTCTCTATCTTTGATTTCTTGCCTCAATCTCTCTCCTCACCCAACCTGCTGATAATTTGCTTTGATCAACGCCAATCACGTCTGGTTACTGTGGAAACTAGCGAAGAGAAAGGCGGTAGCCTATCAGAGAGCAAACATGCAGGACGTAGCCATGAAGGAAGCAGACTCAGGAAGCAGTTGCGATACTTAGCAGAAAAGCCGGAACACATCAAGCTCCAATACAGACAGCACTACTAACATCTTTTTAAGGGATCGAAGGATCATCAAGTTGAAGAACACTCACTCAGGAGTGTGTTGATTTCTCACTTCACCTCCTCTGAGGCTCTGATGAGAACAGAACTCAGTGGAAGCTCCATCAAAAAATAAAACCTGTGCTTTCCCCCCTAAAATGTAATAGACTGGAGACTAACTACACTTTGCTAGTTCACCCAAGTCCTTCGATTAAACAATGTGAAGAGTTTGTTTCCAAAATACGGTAAGTGCCAAAATTACAAAATTGAGATAAAACTATACAGCGATAGCCCTGTGTTTCTTACACATGGTGCAAAAATCCGTTTTTAGAAAAACATTATAAAAGGTGCATTTTTTCATGGTCAAAGTTTGTGTTTTTCTATAAAATGCAATTGGCGCCAACACAGAAAAAGCTGATTTACTCAAAATGAGTACAATGGATATATTGCATTTTGGAAACAAACTCTTCATATGTTTTTGAGGTAGCTATGGAGTCCGCTGCTTGGTGAAGGTGTACATATGAATGTCTTCAAAAAAGTCAACATTCTTCCGACCCTCAAAATTATTTCAAGTGAGGTCTAATATGCATCTGATGTGAATGCATGTCTGTAAGACAGAAGGTTTTGTTTCTGTGGAGTCATGTGTCAGCCATGCAGGAAGGTGGTGCTGTCTCACCTGCTGCAGACTCAAAGAAGTGTGCGAGGGGGAGTAGGGCCCGCCCAGGTCATTCCTCAGCAGATTATCGCTGTGCATCTTGGTCTTTAGGCAGGTTATGTAACGGTTGCAGAAGTCTTTGCAGAGCTCGTTCACTTTCTCGAGCTCCAGCAGGTGGATCCGTAACACCTGAATAGCCTTCACCATCTAAGAGGACAGGAGGGGACGCTGTTACCACTATCCTTGATGATATCTTAGTGCAAGTGAGGCTTCGTGAACCTTTTGGTTGCTGAATCTACAGTGCAAATTGATCGATTGCTCAATAGAAGGTACAGCAAGTCTGCTCAGTCAGTTAGCAAGTAGCACAACATGATAACACTTTCCATTCTGAGGTTTACGAATCCACACCATCCTGTCACTGATTTCAGATCTGTGGTATATTGGAATTTCTGACAGCTCACACACGAGACTCTTGCACTCCAAGGATATCCATAATATACAACCCTTCAACCATTACATACCTACTCTTTATTGGATTAATTTAGCAATTCCCATCGTGGAGTGGCCTGTGGTGAAACCCAACATTCATTTAAAATTGACATGTATTGAGAAATCAGAAAATGGGCAAATTATACCTCTATGGAAGGCTAATGTCATGGAGATGATAAATAAAACACTTTCTGGACACTCACTCAAATAGGAAGAGAATAAAAGAACACCCTTTCAACTCACCCACATCCCCCAAAAGACCGAACAAAAATAGCTCCTTCTGATGATGCTATTTGTGGAAACAGGGACACACTGTAAGGAAGTCGAGTGCATTGTCCACGATCTGCTTGTCATAATTTGTTCATTTCTTGGTTTCGTTTCGTTTTACATTTCAAGAGGATTAGATAAATGCCGTCAAAAAGTATGTTATTGTTGATGACACAGAGCGCACGTCCCTGTAATATCTTGTTTTCAATTTTTTTGCCGTGTGACGAGCAGCAGTGTAAAACTTTCCTTAACAAAGTTCTGGGTCATAAAAGTCTGCCTTACTTTACCTCATGGAAACTAAAAAGTCCGTAAAATCCATAAAAAAGTGTTAGTTCATATAATTATGAACTCATATCTAAAGTTTTTTGCACATTGGACGATTCTAAGGGTACTTTATTCAAAACCAAACTCAGATGGTGGAACTGGTAGGCGGCTATTTTGCGTCACAATTGTCTGGATTTGGGCTTGCAAACTGTTCAAAATATTGCTATTTATCCCATAAATTATTATAATTCAGATACAACCATGAGATAAAGGTTTACAAATTCTGCTCGTAATTGTTTGCCATCACTGGCGTTAGCTTCCAGTTGACAGTTTATTTTAGTGAAAGGGATGAATAATTCATAAACTAGCATGCCAAAGCTTTTGGCTGGTAAAGTAAGAAGTTACACATGCAACTGTAGTCATAGACGCTTGAATTTATGAATTTATGAATTTAATGACGAAATACGTTAGCATGCTTGCTAGTGAACTATTTATCCCATTGACCTGAATAGACTGCCAACCGGAGGCAAACATTAACGCAATTTTTCTATTTTCCAAATAATACAATACTGGCATTTACATAAGATCTCAAATTCATGAGCCCAAAATATCAAATTTAAGAATCTCGAATAGTAATTTCCATTCATTCCACTCCAAAGGCTCGGAATAAATGAAAATGACTACTCTGGTTGCATAAATTTGATATCTTGGGCAAACTCATTGGAGATCCTCCACATATATTTGTTGTCCAAGTCAAGAAGGGGTCGAAAAAATTCTGACATTTTTAGTGGATTTCGATGTCTTGCTTGCAATTTAAAATACACATACGATAGCCTATGTGTCACAATAGCTCCCGCGCAAGAGGTCACAGCTCTTGGCTCGGTTGACAGTGCTGTTTAAAGAGGATATTGGGGGTTGCTATAAGCCGGTTTTACATCCATGATTACTCTATTCCATTATCATCTCCGGGTGGATAATATTGATGATTAGAGAGAGTATTGCTTGCCCTTTCAGATGATACCAAATACGGCCATGTTTTATTAAGTTTCAAATCAATACATGTCGACTTTAAGAACACAATATTCCAATAAATAAATCCAAAAAACAGAGGTGATTAATTCAGATTCAGAAAGTAAAAGTCCTCCCCTGTGGTTTGTGTCAGTCTCCTGAATTTGCAAATTAGCTCCATTCTTAAACTAGCAGGTCACGATCTAGTCACCTGGATGCCTTCAAAGGTGAAAGAAAAACACAGCAGGACTTTTACTTCCTGACTCCTGGATTTTCCACCTCAGCCAGAAAGGCACCCTGGAAAAACGTAAGCAAAGTCCTGCTATGAACATGGGAATTTCTTGATTTATAAAGTAAAATGTTACAACAATCAAATTAATAAGCAATTAATGCTTTCATTCAAATGCTTAATAAATTTCTCATAAAATGTGCATGTACCTTCCCTGCTCTCTTTCTAATTCCAGGCACTTTACGATTCATAGAGCCAGGTATTTATAGTCGTTATCAGTACAAGGGCGGAACAGACGTTTAGCTCGGAGGGCATTCCGGGCCCTTCACTCTAGGCCCTGTTTGACATTCTGCGAGACTTGAGCCCAGCGGTGGGTGACCGCTTTTAATCAGGAGCTCACTTCTGGGCCCACCCTTCTGCCATTTTTTTTTGCCCACGGTGCACTCTCAAAGTCAGCACTCAAGGGCACGAGAATGGGGCGGCAAACTGCTTCGCCAAGGAGGGGATAAATCTGCCAATTACCGCAGTTCATTTAATCAGGGCCCGGTGCCATCTCCTCCCCGGCACCCGGATGCTCGCTATAACTGTCCTGGCCGAGAGTTACGGTGCGCGGAGTTCGCCCGTGACCGCCGCCTCGTAAAGCACACAGATGCGGAGTTAATTGACTGCTCGCCACTTGTCGGCCGAGCGCCCCCATAATGACGAACGCTGACCTTTTATCTCCTCCCCTCCCTCTCTCCCCTAATTTCTAATTACAGCTAGCTTTCACGGCGGGAGGTGGGCTCGGAGAAAGATGGATGGTAGAAAGGCGGGAGAAGAGTGGGATGAGGAAAGGTGTGCAGCCTGCTTTTTAATGCTATCCTGAAGCTGTTTTGGGTTTCTTCACGCCAGAGTTATTTTGCTTATCTGCCAGGCTCAGAGCACAGTAGGGTATTGGGAGGTTAGCACACTAGCATTAGGTCAAGTTAGCAGACTAGTATTAGAACGCACTAGCAAAGTAGCATTACATGTAGACTATCATAGGCAAGAACTGTTGCATATTAGCAGACTGCCATTGGAGACAAGGAGACTGGCATGAGAACAGACTACTAGCAGACAAGAATTTGAGCAGACTAGCATTAGAACAGACCAGCAGATCAGCATTAAATCAAACTACCAGACAACTAGTAGATCAGTCCAGCATTAGGTTATGCTAGCAGACTAGCATACTAGCATTAAATTATACTGGATTATCATTAGATCAGACTAGCTGCTAAACACAATACAGCGCAGGGAAACTGTGGCTACTGCCACTTCCACCAGCAGGGAGAATGGTGAGATTGAAGTACATAAATTCAGGCATATGGAAGGACTGACCAGGTTGTCCAGCTCGGGGTCCTCACTGAAGAAAGGCTTGTGGTCCTGTTCCTGCTGATGGACAAAGTTCTCGATGTCCACGTCAAAACTCGCTGAGGTGATGCACTCTGACCCCTGCGTGGCTTGCTCACACTTCTCAAAAAGCAGGGCGAGCAGCGGAAAGAGGGGGTGTCTGTCAAAGGCAGGGGGCAAGAGTGGGGGGGGGGGGCAGAGACAAAAAGTAATGCAGAAGTTTATCAAATACAGCGTATATTATATCAGTGAGTATATCAATGTGAGTATATCAGCAACACTTAGAACATTAGCAAATAAGAAGAAAATAAATCGAGTCAAACTCAAAGAGAGAAAAAAAAGAATAACAGTTAAGCCCAGTCGCAGCCACTTTCATTCACACTGGAATCTAGGCTATTACGTGATGTTCTTACCGCTTGTGTTTGTCCCCTGAAATTCTACCAGAAACACTTTGAACATACTGCATAATCAAATGTCCAAATACATTAAGTGGAAGACACAAATAGGAACTTTTGTGAAGCAAGGAAATTGAAAACAAAAGGTTTATCTGCGACACAGTTTTAATTGCATGAATATTCATAAGTAAAGAATTGAGAAAGCAAATCCGTCCCCTGCCCTGTTATGTCCGGCTCGAACTGAGTGTTTGGGCTGTCTGGTTGCTGTGGTGTGTGTGTGGGCACATAACGACAATGAGGCTCCAGCGAGCACGCCACATCCGCGGCTGTAACCCATCACTCTCATTTGCAGCCTTTAATAGCCCGGTATATTAGACTCTAATCTGCCTGATCCCAATTTAATGCGGCTCCCTTCAGCGCGCGTGAGCGGAATGCTAAGCAGGCAGAGCTGCACAGAGTGCTGATCTGCAGTCCCTGGAGACTCTACTCCAGAGCCCCACAGGCCAAACAAGACTCGCTGGCCCCCCCTGCAGGATGCAGGTACAAACTACCCCCTCGACTTCACTGAATCACATACAGGGTACCTAGCTGATACTGCATAGCTGATCCTTACTTACAAACATAAACCCCGGTCTTTTGAAATGTTGTTACTTTAGTAGTTTGACAGAATGGAAAAAAATTTACATGAAAACAAACATCAATTGTCATTTTTGCGGTCTTAATACTTCAACAAAAATTAAAAAATATGATTCAACATCTCAAATACTTCAAAATAACAATCTCAGTCTCAGTTCAGTCTTAACTGTCCATCCTGAGGCTGTGCTGCTAGTACGCTGACCACAACTCTGGAGTGAGTGTTTGTTTCAGGTGGCTAACTTAGCCCTCACGCATCGGTGTGTTTACAGTGATGTTCTGTACACAGTGGCTGTTGGGCCTGCAGACTGCTGTCATGGAGACACAACACCCCAGGACTTCTGGGATTTAGAGTACTCATCAAAGAGCAAACATTGGCATTACTGAGATTCTTGCAGCCGTAGCGAACCCGTGTGGAGGTGTAAAAACAAACAAAAATCTAAAAGCAATAAACACTGTGAAAAAGCTAGGGGAGGAGCATGTCCATTTTTGAGGAAGAGGGGTGAATGGATCTTTTATTTGAAGGGTTGATAGATTCATTAAACCAAAGCCAGCCAGCTTTTCCAAATCCCACCCTCAACAAATGGCAATCAAATGGAAGATAGAAATTTGTAGAGAAACACTGCAAATCTAAAAACATATCCTGGAGATCTACCATCCTGTATGGGTTTTCACAGCTACTTAAACAAAACGCCTGTCATTCCATAGTTGGAGAGCCAAATTTTGGTAAACACATAAACAGTAATAGTCAATCGCCAGGAATAAGGTTGGTTACAAGTGTGAAAGAAGATGCCAGTTTGTGTCCCAATTTAGCATTCTGCTCTCCCTAAAAGATTCAGTTACTGACTCCAAAAGATGACATAATCTCTTCTGTAGTTTTCTACGGACAAAGATGGGCTTGAATGTAGAGGCCTATGGCAAAACTAATCTCATAATTTGTGAAAATGTGCTGCCCAGGCCATTGCAAATGGAAAGCTCTACAAAGTTTATCCTTAACTGCGGTTAGCACAGCCAGTCTTTGGAAAGTCAGACCAGGCCTTGGAGGCAGACTCATGACTGAAGGGTTGCCTTCACCAAAGACATCAGTTTGATATTGTACACTGGATTCCACAAAGTCATAGGATGACAGTATACAGCAGTCTGAGATGGGGTGAACGGGCATTTGGATTTGCTTTTTACAAGCTCTTGCACAGCTATGTGTAAAAAGGCATTACATCGCTATGTGTAAAAAAAAAAAAAAAAAAAATGCTTTCAAAAAGAATGACATTAAACATTTCAGAATATTCCAAAAAATATTTTCTGAAGAAATATACATAAGCTAAAAATAAAAATAGTGAAAAAATAATGGGTAGATAGAGCAGTTTGCAGTTAAAAACAATGTCGGGTGAGAGCACCCTTTCATGGTAAAGGCTAAATAATTCTCTCGTGGTATATGGCTCTGCAGTTAAAGAATAAATTTGGCTGGAAGGTAATCTGGAAGCATATTGGAGAACTTGCTGCGGCCACTCTTTCCCTTGCTTCCGTCTCCCTGGGTAATCACAGAAATCCCAGAGGATGCTAAGATCAGGGCTTTGTGGATGCCATACCATGTGTCGCTTTATTTCGTATAATATACAATTCTGTAACTGGCAAGCTGATGCAGAAAAAAAAAACATCTTTGCCAAAAGTTATTTTAAAAATCCCAAGTGCCCATGACTAAGAGCAGGCAGTTCAACAATCCGCATTATATCCAATTAGACAAAAATAGGCAGGCTAACTTGTGTACACTATATATTTTTCATCAATTTGCCGCCAAAACTGAATAGCCTAAACACTGAACAGAATCTGCATTTTTTTGACATCAAACTTTTGAATATTGGAATATTTCCAATACTGCAGCCACAAGTGAGATAGTAGAGCATGTCAGCTGATCTGAGTAAAAGTGCATGAATCATGCAGTCAGACTGAACTCTGAGCTTAAAGAGGTCATACGGTTTCCTTTTAGAAATTATTTCAGCATTAATACATCTTTAATTAACACTGACAGTTATTGCGAGCGATGAAAGATGTTTTAGATCGTACAAAAGTTTTTTACTACCAGCTGACTTCATAAAAGCTGATACTGCGGCATTTAGAGATTTATAGCTGAGACGAGTCAACAACACCCAAGCATCTTGTAAACAGCCAACTCCAGAAATATTGGTACTCCGCTAAAAAGTCAGCAAAAGCATTAATAAATTATAGATAATTCAGTGCTGTGAAAAAAAAGTATTTACCCCCTTCGCAATTTCTTCTTACATATTTGTCACACTTAATTGTTTCAGATCATCAGACCAATTTTAATATCAGACAAAAATAACCCAAGTAAACACAAAATGCAGAATTTAAATGTTACAGAATTTATTGAAGGAAAAAAGCTATCCGACTATCTGGCCGTTGGTGAAAAAGTAATTGCTCCCTGAGTTAATAAAGCAACCAATTAAACTATTTTAATTAATAATTGGATTCAATCTCACTAGACACAGGCAGGCGTGATTACTGCCAGCCCTGTTGAATCAAACAATAGCTTAAATAGGTCCTGTCTGGTATTGTGAAGTCAGCAACAAGCAGCACATGCCACTGCAATCTATGCAAATTCAAGAACAAATAAGAAACAAAGTTGTTGACATTTCTCAATCAGAAAGGGGTTACAAAGCCATTTCTAAGGCTAGGAGACTCCAGTAAACTATGGTGAGAGCCATTATCTACTCATGGAGAAACCTTGGTGGAGAACTTTCCCAGGAGTGGCCAGCCTACCAAATTCCTCCAAGTGCGCGTCAACATCTCATTCAGTAGGTCACAAAAGGACCCAAAATAACACCTGAGTAAATGTAAGCTTCAGTTGTCTCAGTCAATGTCAATGTTCAGTATTTCACAATAGGAAAGAGACTGGGCTATAATTGCATTAATGGGAGAGCTGCAAGGCAAAAACCACTGCTGAAAAAAAGAACACAAATACTTGTCTCAGATTTGCCAAAAAACACAGAGACTTTTGGGATAATATTCTGTGGACGGATGAGTCAAAAGTCAAACTTTTTGTAAGACATGGGTCCCATGACAACAATATTAAAGACTCATTGCCAGTTATCAGAAACATTTGATTGCTGTTGTCGCCACCAAGGGTGGCACAAATAGTTATTAGGTTCAGGGGGGCAATGTGTTTTGAATAACTCTTTACCTTTAATGGATGAAATGATCCTTTCATAGCTGAATTTTGTGTTTACCCACATTGTTTTTGTCTTAGCTGGATGATCAGCAACATTGGAATATGACAAATATCCAAAAGTAGAGGAAATCGGGAAGGGGGCAAATACTTTTTCAAAGAACTGTGCCTATTGTTGAGGCAGAAACCATGGGAAAAAGCAGGCTTGACTTAAAGCTAGACACCACTGAGTCATTGAGTACCTGAAGTGATATATTCACACAGTAAAAAGAAACTGACGAGCCTAGTTGGGCTGAACGGCCTGTTCTCGCCACTCATGTTATGTTATTTATTGATTCTAATTTTCCTCAATTGTTTGGTGAAATTTCTAGCCATCCTTTAACAAAAAATCCTTCCTGCAGAAGTGCTGTTTCATCTTTGGAATAGTTTATTCTGCCACAAATTTGACTAAATACTTTGTACTATAAATAAAAATCTAATACTACTCTACAAATCAAAGGAATTAGCGTCTTTGGGAATTTTTTTTGACAAATATTTTTATTTTCTAGGAACATTATTGTTGCCTATGACCATTTCCTGTTTCACTGGGGTACAAATATGAGGTAACACACATCGCCATGGGTAAAACCAAAAGAGTTCTCAACTAAAATGAGAAAAAAGCTGTTGAGCTGTATTGATTGGGGAATAACAACAACAAAAAAAAAGGTATTCCACAGAAATTACGAGTAAGCACAATAAAGGTCGTAGTAAATATATTTGACAAGTGTGTAACTGTTTAAAATTTACTAGGAAGGGGACACATCTGCCCTCAGCCTACACACACACACACACACACACTGAAGATGGTAAGTGAGGTAAAGAGGAGCTCAAAGACCACAGTTTTACAACTGCAAAGTTCAGCTGAATCTTGAGGTTGAACAGTTTTAAAATCAACATTGAGAAGCCACCTCAATGACCAGAGGCGTTTTGGATGTATTTCACAATAGAAGCCCTTCCTGAGACCGAGACACAAATCCTACTGTCTGACCTTTGCCAAACAACATTATGGTTCCAAGTGGAATTGCGTGTTCAGGTCAGTTAAGACAAAAATGGACCTTTTTAGCCACGCACACCATTGCCATGTTTTTTTTTGTGAAAAGGGGGCACTGCAAACAGGGAACGGCACCTCATACCCACAGAGACGTACGGTGGTGGCTCATTGATACTTTGGGGCTTTTTTCTGCCAGTGGTCCATGGGGCCTCGTTAAGATCAGTGGCATAATGAATTCCATTCAATACCAGAACACTTTTGCCCAAAATCGGGCTCCCTTCGCACTTGCATTGGTTTCATGACCCATTCTTCCATGCGGAACATTTCCAGAACATTTAATTGAGATTCTTGGTTTTTCTATGGTGAACTGCCATGTTCAATTGAGACCACAGATTTTTTTCTTTTTATTCTTTTTTTGTGTAAGTCTGGAGTCTGAGTGGGCCATTGCGAAACCTTGATTTTGTCTCGCTGCAACTATGTCTTTGTCAATTGTTGATGTGTGCTTTGAGTCAGTGTCTTGTTAGAAGACAGAGCCACGGCACAGTTTCAGCCTTCTGTCTGAGGCAACCAGATTTTGGGCGAAAATGTTCTTGTACTGAGAATAAATTAATGAGGTTTACCCATTTGTTTAAACCCAAAATATCATAAACTGCATGTGTGGTTCTTTTTTATTAATTCATTTTAGCTTATTTTCATGATGGGTGCCAACAATTCTTTAGTTTACAGCCGTATGTCCCCAGAGCCCATTAGACATCAATACCTCCTCAAGTAAGATTTTCCTCAGAGAGAAGAAAAAAATTATCATAGCAATTCATTGAATTCTCATTTACAAGTACACAGAAATATTTTACATTGTATTTTGATGCCATGTACAGGCAGCAAATAAAAAAGTAAGCACAGAAAGTGCTCCGAAACTAATGAGTATTATGGGTCTAATAATGGTAGGGGGTGTGTCTTTCTGGCATGTCCTGTCATACTCTCACACTACGGTTGATGTCAACTAGTATACTGTTTATTATTATTTTTAAAGCATTTTTTTTCCAACCGAAAGAGACTTTCAAAATTAAAGTCATTCTCCTCATCCACAGGGCTCATATATTCATCCTGGCGTGAAGAGCATAACCTTGATGCAATGGTTAAATAAGGGTTAAATGAATAAATAAAAAAATAAAATTCATACAGTGTCAAAAAATTATGAAAACAGATGCCAAACAGCAAAAACAAAACAGCGACCCAAGTCTAAGCTCTCCGATAAATGGACACTAGGTAGGATAGTCGCAAATAACCTCAGAAGGAGAGCCTTAAAAATCACCACAAAATTGATTCAATTCATATCTGTACCAGTCTGAAAAACAGTATGCCGTGAGCTTCATAAAGCTGCAATTGACCACGTCCTGTATCTCAGACTTCTCAGTCACGAGACTATTCTTCAAGACTGAACACTTAGTACTGAGTTACTGCAAACTTTTTCTACACTGCAAGTAACCAAAAATTACTTCTCTCAAGGAAAGCATAACTGGCATGATAAAAACATAAGGGTAAAGAAATTCTGAAAAATTAGTCTGATCATTAATTTGTTTACCTGTTAAGCCTCAGGAAACAGAACTGACACATCAGTGCGCATTTTGGATCGGAGTAAAGGTCATCACAAAATTTTGTAGGCATTTAAAACAACCTTCCTCACGTGCAAAAAAACTGGTCTGGGCCAACTGCAAAACAAACTCCAAGAAAATGAAACTGAAATATCCCTTTAACAAATCAAATGCTTTAGTGCCCCTAGTGGTTGAGAGTGGGAACCAGGCATATCTGCACTGCAGAGGACTGGAACGATTGACTGGGGTGTCATTAAGGCCCCATAAAGTGAGATTTACAAGCCAGCGGAGAGTGGTGGATCAGTGCAGACATATTCCTCTCACTGAAAGCAGAAAATAACAGTTTTCCATGAATCCAAATAAGGGGACGGAAATGCTGCCTATCTCTTAAGCTAATAGCGGACCTTACCGGGTGTTTGTGTCTTTGCTATGCCTCATTTCAAGTATTAGCCTACTACACAAACTAACTCAAAATTTTTAAAGAAAAAACCATCGGATTCCATTCATGCTTGCATCTTACTGACAGCTAATCACATGAATGTATGTGGAACTGCTTTGAAACCCTAAAGATGCCTTAAATGGTTGAAATCAGCGCAGCAGTCAATTTACTGTCCGCCCCTCCTGCTCTCAAATGTTAGTCCTTTGAAAAGAACATCCCATTCCGTCAGCACGGCTTTTGACTGGTCTCTGCACACTGGGGACACGGTGCCGCGTGTGTGTTTGCCCCCGCAATCAAGCCCGCTACCCGCCTGGTCTCTTTATTAGCGCAGACTATGCTACAGCTCCCGCTGTGCGGCTTCTGATGGGCGCCTTCCCAGGAGCAACGTGTGAGGAGTTCAATCCTGCATGGAGGCCACAGGCAACCTCCAATCAACCCCGAATAATGCTGGACCCCTTCATTCCGGGCAGATGCCCCAGGCAGGGGCCGCGAATAAAACACTGCAGGTGGCACCAGTGCATGTGTTTGGATGGCGGCATAAACCAAAGGAACAAGGCACAGAAGATATTAGCGTTGACTTGTCAAGCATTTTCCAATGCATCTGCGCGGAACCTGAATGCCCGCACTTTATCAGTTCCCAATTCAGTACTGATCCTGCTCCAGAATAAAGCAGCAGGCATTTTATTACTAAAAGCACCTTTGGATAGGAGCTCCATTTTACCACACAGAAATGGAAATTCCTTCACCCTAAAGTCATTAATGCACAAGAATGTGAGGGTTTTCAACAGTAAACATAAATCAGCCCGATATATCGCAGATGTACCCTGCTCTCGATGTGTCCTGGAATGGCTATTTCCAGCTATGGTAAACAAACCTGTTCCTGCAGAACTGCAGTTCTGTAATTTTTTACTCTAATCCTAACAAAGTACAGCTCACTCAACAGCTACTGATTTAGGTGAGAGGCTAATTAATAGTAACTTATACCAAATTCGGGCTAAATACCTACAGCACAGTAAAGCTCCTGGAGCTGGGTTATCGCAATTCGACAAGTAGGATCCCATGAACTACTTGCTGATATTTAATGAATTAGCACAGGAAATGGTTTGCTTCATGGTATTGTCTTCATGGACATTAATAAAATAGGACAATCTACATCTTTTCTGCAAAATTAGAGAGAGCTGCAGTCATCTGATGAGAGGAACAGTTGGTCGGATAACTCCAGGGGATGCACGCACGTTCGTTTTCATTGTAAGTCGCTCTCACTGAAAACATCTGCTATACGTGAAAGTCATGTAATGCAATAAACACAACCGACAACCGCTTAGCTCTGATAAAAATTATACCGTATTGCCAAGGGCCACTTAGCACTGAAAGTTTTAACAGACATGACCCTGAAAGAGCGCACATTTGTTAAAAATACAGGGAGCCTCAAAGACTGAGAGTGTGGGGTGCTTAGATCAAGATGCTGAGAAAGCTTCGTATCAGCAAATGGCTGCAGTTTATGGCGCATCACAGAGGCCCACATAGCGACCATCTTCGCCCCCTGCTAGCTGTCAAATTAAAAGTCCTCCTGTGGTGTGTGATATGGACTCGCCAGTCCTCTGCAGCGTCATTAAAACCTTTGCTTTGTGGACGCCCCCCCATGATCAGCGTTATGGTGGGGAATATATACAGTATCCAATATCGACAGGGATTCAATGAGAGCTAGTGTGTGCGAGCAATCAAAAAACCTTCCCTATATGAATACTGTGGTCTACCATGGTGTATCAACGTAAATAATAATAACTGTAAGAAAAGAACGATCATAATGATTTATTGAATTCTCATTTACACGTATAAAGGAATACTTTATGTTGTGTTATGATGCCATATACAGGTAGCAAATAAAACAAGTAGGCACAGGAAGTGCTCAAAAATTAAACAGTATTCCGGGTCTCACAACAGTAGGGGGTGTATCTTCCTGGCATGTGTTTTCATATCCTCACATTACGGTTGATGTCAACTAATATACTGTTTGTCATTAATGTCAACTAATATACTGTTATCTATTATTGTTAAAGCATTTTTTTTCCGTCTGAGACCTTCAAAAGTACAGTCATTCCCCTTATCCACAGGGCTCAAATATTCAACTTAAGGCTTGAGGAGCATGACCTTGATGCAATGCATACAGTGTCAAAAGTTATGACAACAGATGCCAAATGGCAAAAACAGAACTGCAGCCCAAGTCAAAACTCTCCGACAAATGGACAATTGGTAAGATAGTCGCGAATAACCTCAGAAGGAGAGCCTTAAAAATCACCACAAAATTGATTCAATTCATATCTGTACCAGCCTGAAAAACAGTATACTGTGAGATTCATGAAGCTGCAATTTACCACGTCTTGTATCTCAGTCACAAGAACTGACCTTCATCAAGTGACAAGATATTAAAAGATTACAAGATATTTTGGAACTTCTGAGACAGCGTTTATAGTCAGTAGGAGTTTATCGATTTTATCGAGGTGGAGGACCAGGAAGATATTACTCCAGCAGAATTTTAGATTCTGGTAGGTATTCCTTCACAGTACTGGCTTACATGCCAATATGACGATACATTCTGTTAGCATTTTTTGTTTGTTCACAAGCAGCATTAAGCTGTTCAGCAAGCCTCTCCTCAATGCTTCCCAGCTGAGAGGTCCTGAGAGGTTACCACAGCAGCACCGCTCAGGACCCGAGCCTTCCTGTGACCACGGCCTTAATCCTCATCCTACCAACATATTTTCCATACAGTGCTGTGAAAAAGCACAACTAATTTAAGTGAAAGACAAAGTCAGTCTGAGTAAACAGAAATGCCGCTTTTCAATTATCTTTTTAATTATTGAAGGTATAGAGTACTATCACCTATTTGAAAAAATAATTGCCCCCAAAAATAATAACTGGTTGTGCCACCCTTGGTGGTAACAACTGCAAACAAACGTTTGCAATAACAAACAATGAGTCGTATACATCCCTGTGAACAATTTTTGGCCTACTCTTCCAAGCAGCCACATTTGCAGGGTTTTTGAGTATGAACTGCCTGATAACGATCATGCTACAGCATCTCAATCCGATTCAAGTCAGGACTTTGACTACGCCACTCCAAAACCTTTATTTTGCTTCTTTAAAGCCATTATGAGGAGGAATTGCTAGTTTGCTTCAGATCATTGCCCGACTGCATAACCCAACTGCACTTGAGTTTTACATCACAAAATGATGGTTAGATATTCTCCTTCAGGAATTTCTGGTAGAGAGCAGAATTCATGGCTCTATCAATTATGGAAAGTCGTCCAGGTCCTAAAGCCGTAAAGCAGCCCCAGACCATCACACTACCATGACTGTGTATGACTATTGGTATGAGGTTGTTATTGTGAAAAACTGCGTTAGCCTTACACTAGATGTAACAGGACCAGTGTCATAAAAAAATTCAATTTTTGACCCGTCAGTACGCTGAATATTATCCTAAAAGTCTTGGGGGTCATCAAAACGGTTTTTTTTTTCTTTTTTGTCAAACTTAAGACAAGCCTTTGAGGTTTTTTTTGTTTGTTTTGTTAGCAGTGGTTTACACCTTATAGCTCTCCTATGAAAGCCATTTTTGCCCAGTCTCTCTCTCATTGTGGAATTGTGAACACTGATCTTAACTGAGGCAAGACGGGCCTGAAATTTATTAGATGTTAGTCCCGTTTTTTTTTTTGACCTCCTGGTTGAGTCGTCAGTGTGCTCTTGGAGATATTTTTTGAGGCCAGCCACACCTGGAAAGGTTCACTGCTGCTTCAAGTTTTCTTCATTTGTTGATAATGGCTCTTACCATGGTCTGCTGGAGTCCCAGAGCCTTAGAAATGTCCTATCCAGACTGATAGATGACTGAGACTTCGTTTCTCATCTGTTCTTGAATTTATTTAGACCGCGGCATCATGTGCTAGTTTTTGCCTTTTTCACATTGCCAAACAGGTTCTGATTAAGTGATGTTTAAATTCAAAAGGGCTGGCAGTAATCATGCCTGGGTGTGTCTAGTGACACTGAAGTAAATGATCAATTAAATTTGTTAAATTGGTTGATTTACAAACTAAGGGGGGCAATTACTTTTTTACATAGGGCCAGATAGGGTTGGATAGCTTTTTCCATCAATAAATTAAATCATGATTTCAAAACTGCATTTTGTCTGTACTCAGGTTATCTCTGGCTCATATTAAAATTAGTTTGATGATCTGAAACATTTAAGTGTGCCAAATATGCAAAAATTGGGATAGAGGGGCAAATACTTTTTCGCAGTGCTGTACAGTAGAAGTACTACTGACTATGGTCCCCGAGAACAAATAAAAAACAACTGTACGAAACAACCACCATAGCAAAGTGTTAACGTATTTCTTCTCAAAACATCATTAGTTATGTAATAAAGGTAATTTTTTTAAAAGCAAACTATTATTAATACAGGAAAGTTACATTTAATTTGCATATTGTGTAAAACCATATCAAGAGCAGTATTTAGGGTCCTCAGCAGAGCACATGAGGGAAACTGTTATTTGCTGCATTTTCATCTGTCTCCCTCAGAATGTTTGACAGAGTGCCCTCCCCCCCAATAGTGTGCGGTACCTTAAATTAGGCCTCAAGACAAACATGAACTCAATAAATAGTTTGGTTAATTAAGACTGCATAAGCAAAATTGGCTGCTTTTGACCCCAATGCATTGGTATTTTTAAAAAAACACTAATTGAAACACAAACCTTAAACAATTATATGAATTCATGAGGAATAAATTGATTGACAAAGTAATGAAAAATTGGAACGAATCACCAGTGGGAAATTACAAAAAGTATACCTCTGGGTTCTGCGAGTACCCCAGTCGTGGGATTAAGGTTAAAAATGCTCCTATATGACCGTGACTGTATTTATTGACTGTCAGTTTTCATACATATTGTTCAGGATTCAAGTATGATCACAAGAATCATGTTCCAGTTTTTTTCTCAAACTGCCTCATGCAAGGGATGGTTTTGTCCTGACGACTCATAAAAATGTCCATTTTTAGGCATTATACTACAGTAGTTTCAATAGTATAGTATTATTTTTTATAATTGAACTAAAACTGGAAGAAAGATTGAACAAATAATCGATTCATTGTTTTATCATTGAAGATTTGGCCTTAAAACTATTTCAGGCAGCAGCTGCAGCGCTCTGTTCCGATGATCCCCACATGTTCATCGAGATACATTTTTTCCGCTTTGAAAATAAAAAGTTTAATTGGAGTTTGGCAAGCAACGAAGAACTCATAAGACTGAAATCACAGGCCGGTCATTCCATTGCTCAGATGAGTTGTTTTAGTGTTCCAGCCTCTCACTCTCTAAGTTTATAGCACATGTGTGTTACATCCAATTCTCCTGTCCACCACTTAGCATACAAAACCGCTTAAAATCACACCACTAGTCCACTTGTGTTCTAAGCCTGTTCTGACATGTTTTATGGCAAGTGCTACTCAGACAATTGAATACGCAACATATTCAAAATTAATTTCCAAAACTCTTACTACTTCATATGAAGAGAGAAAACAGACCTCCTACCTGCACTCTAATAAGCCAAGATGAATTGAAGCATAGTTTATTTGGGATTGCAGCTTCTCATTAGGGTAATTATGGTACCATGCATTGATTCTGTTGTTAATAATTAAGCAACTAGGCTGAGAGACTTAAGGGTTCAACTCGGCTCCAGCTCACAATCCCAGCAATTAGAAAAACAACTGGCGCAGGCATAGCTGTCAGAGAGAATACACGCATGCCGCTATATTAAATCAAAAGGCTACTAGGCGCAAAGTGCTATTCTCACTAAAACTTTGCGTCAATGAATCGCGGGTTGGAAACGGCAGCGAGTCCCAGACCCGTATTGAACTGAGGGCCATTAGCCTACTTTTATGACCATTCCTTTGTTAAAACTGAGATCCTGTGGACCCTGAACAGTCTATTATATTTTCCAGATCGCACTTATAGATCTTCCACTCTGCATCGGCTCTTGTCGAACGCAGAATGCGCAGACAGAAGGCAAGCATTAAGTCTACTGCAACAGCAATCTGAAATCGCGATCATTAACGTGAGGCGCATTCCCTCCCGCATCGTTGCAGCCGCTGCGCTTAGGGGTCCGCAGGACTGCGCAGGTGGCGGAAGCAACATGGGCAGACCGGCCACCAGCCTCGCGCGCCTTCGGGCGTTTAGAACATTTAAATGTCCCAAACGGCGAGGGAGGAAAACAGCGTATTCTATTTTAGTGCAGTTTCCATGGCTGTGTACGAAGAGAAAGCGCACAGCAGTGTTGAGGAAGCGGGGAAGCTGGGAGATGGAGGAATGGGTCTGTGGCTGACTCTGTGATTTTCACCGCCCGCAGACACCCCTGGGCCGGGCGCGCACATCAAAGGCAGCCCGCTATCTCAGAGGAGCTGGGAAAATCAGCCCCAGGCCTGGCAAGGCCTTCATGTCGCTGGCCTCAGGGGGAGACAGAGCGGGGGGAGAGAGGCGAAACACTGGATAGGCTAATGGGGGAGGGGACAGAGCCTTGGGGGGGGAAGAGGCGAAAACACTGATAGGCTAATGACAGCCCTACAGTATGCTGTCCCCATTTAGATTTCAATTTTAAGCTCACTGCACAAAAGGCTTGGGATCTATAAATTCTGAAGGCAAATAATTCTGTAATTGAATTTCCAAATGTCTTGCAGCTAATTTTCCAGAGTCTCAGGCAAAATCAAGCAGGCTAAATAGGCTCATGCATAACAGATTGGCATTCCCCATTTACTATTTCAATTTTAATGTAATGCTTGAGAAAAAATGTCTTTGGATGCAAAGTTTTTATTGGTTTCAGTTTATGGAAGCGGAAAGGTATTTTGCAATGTGGGCATTCTGATACCATCGTAACATCCTTTTAAGAGTCCCAGTGAACATTTTACTAGCACAGCTTAGACAGAACTATATTACTCGATGGATGAACCTAGTCCTGTATCTCAGAGAATTAGAATTATTTATAATCCTCTGAAATGTCTGCTGATTTCAGGGCGGGTGGACACTGTCTAAAGAATGAGGCTCTCATTTTCAGTCCACAGTACAAGAGGTGCTTGGCCGTCAGATGATCGGGTAGCACATTTGGAGGGACAGTAGAGATGGCCTTACCTGTAAACCGCCCGCTTGTCTGACTCCAGCTGGGCCTGGGGGTCAAGGGTCACGCTCACTGGGGTGGCCCCTGCAGCCGAGGATGCTGGGATGTGGACCGGCTGGGCCTTAGAGTTCTGTTGTGTGGTGCCCGTCATCTGAAGTTAGGCAAACAAAGCAAGCGACGGACTGGTATTAATATATACATTTGCCATCATGCCATTATGTCCTTGCCTTTGAGAAACAAGTAATACGATACAAATCTCAGAAAAAGGGTCCTTTGGCTGTCTTCATGGAGGAGTCCTTTTCAGCTCTTTATGAAACCATAAGAGTGAAAAAAGTTTAAATGCTCCCAAACTAAACATTGATGCCTGAAAAAGATGGAGACATTGAAAAAGATAGCACTCCTCAGTAGAACTCCAGGGATGCTTTGGAGACATTTTATCTGAGAGGGTATATCTAACTCCCCTTACTGTCATTACTATATTCTGTATTATCATTGGGAGACACATAATCTAATCCCTTTTACAGCTTTACTTCATCCAATGACATTATATTAGACTGAACTCCTCGAACTCTAACTTTTCACTTAAGTTTTCCTTTAAGTAGCTTCAAAGTCAGAAAAAGCATTTTTCTTCATTTTGTAGGACAATGTCACAAACATTTTCTGTATCTGCTGGTGGCTGTGCCTCACTGAAGCCACATTTTTATTTATTTATTTATTTAACCTTTATTCAACCAGGGAAGTCCCGTTGAGATCGAAATCTCTTTTTCAAGGGAGCCCTGGGAGTTGAGGACTAACTGCACAGCCAATTAGATCAGGGGATGATTAGGTGGCAGGTTGAAGGAACCAGGTTGGGAATTTAGCCATGACTCCAGGGAACTCCCTATTCCTGTCGAAGAGCGTCATGGGATCATTAATGGCCACAGTGAGTCAGGACCTTGGTTTAACGTCTCATCCGAAAGATGGCGTCTCCTTCAGTACAGTGTCCCCATCACCGCACTGGGGCGTTGGGGATTATTCCACCAGAGGAATCGCCACCTGCTGGCCCACCAACACCTCTTCTACATCACACTTATATTGACAGAAATCTTCAGACATAGAATGGCATTTATATATGGTCACAGCAGTACCTCAAATAGAAAATATCTAGATCTCGTACAACATTTTAAACAAATTTCCCTGTAATTCAGCAGGTAATATTTGGGATCTCTGGAAACCTTGGGATTTCCACTAGAATGTACAATAAGCCTGAAGTCCCACAGATTTGCATACAGCAGATGCAGTCAATGGAGCCTTACGAGAGTCCATAGGTTTCATGAGAGTAAAGAGAGAGTAAAGAGCCAGTATTACTGACCAAGAATAAGCTTACAGGAATTCCCAAAAAAAAAAGAAAAGAAAGAGTTTTCTGTGGAGAAAAATTGATCTCTGTGCAAAATTTATTTCGCTCCATGATCTGTTTGTATAAAACTTGCCCAATGAGTATCAAAAAGGTTGGAACAAACACTGAGAATGAATATTCGGCTAAAGGGGCGACGAAAAACATCAAAGGAAAGTTACAGGACACCAATCTCAGCCCCTGCATCCGTACTCTGGATGTGAGCATAGGATATCCTGCAGACAGGGAGCTCAGTGCCCCGATGCCGGAAAACTCCAGAAGTAAACTCGTCTTTCCGAGAGCCTGGAACTGTTCTGAGATGGTGCGGCATGTTCTGACAGCAAGAGCTTCGTTCCGCCCGCTTCCCCGCAATTTGTTGTTTCTGGCCAACAACCAAGCAGGGATTTCTTATCAGATTTCAACCTTGTAATTTTTATTTGTGTGTGTGTGTGTGTTTGTGTGCGCGCGCGCTTGTGTGTGAGTGTGCGCACAGACTTTGTGCCTCACATGGAAATCATTAAGGATTAAGGTACTTTATTGTTCCTGGAGGGGAGAGGATGTGCTACAGTGCGCGGTAATCCGTTTTAGCCGTTATCTTTTTCAAAAGGAAGAAAAAAAACAGATGCCGAAAGAGATAGTTTTTCAGGAAATTAGTGGGGTTTTCAGTCGAAGACAGAATAAACAAGCATGACTCATACACTGTAATTTGGGTGTAAGGATATTATCAACGCGCTTACTTCAACTTAGGCTTCTCGATTCTCGCCTATTTCAAGTTTACTAAACTTGCCACAGGTCTTACATACTGTAGAGAAACACTATCAAGTTTCACAGCTTACTGTATTCACTTGATTATCGCAACATTTTGCATTTATCCATTATACTCATAATCTTATTTGCTCTCGTGGCAAGGTGTGCATGTATGATGTGTCATCAGTAGTAAAGATCCTTCAATCATCTTTGCCCTGGAACAGCAAATTAAAATGCACCCCCACATAAAAAAACACAGTGAATTTGCACACATCATGAAATACGGGAATAATCCAACTGAACTGCAGGACTGGGGCACGAGTCCATAATGATGCGGATCCAAGCTGCTTGCATCCACACAATATTTCCTCTCGCTCGATGCTTGTGTCTCTGAGAGCAACACTCCCCCCACCCCCGCTCCCACCCCCCCTGCTCCCGCTTTCTTTGCTTTCTTCGTCAGTCTGAGGAAGAGGCTTCAGGTCTTAATCCAGGCTCTAAATGAGAAGTAAATTAGCTTCTTCACACTTAACTAGCTCTGATCTGCACTTCCTGTGGCTCAGAAATCCTCCCCCCGGCACTATTCCCTCAGGCGGAAGGATACGCTCACGCAGACAGGAGACGGCGCTGGTGTTGGGGGGCTGAAGAGTCGGGGTGTCTGGATGTGAGCTGATGAGGTTGCTTAACTTTGCATGATTTGAAATTCTGGATGGCTCGGAAAAATAAATCCCCAATAATAATGTAACACCCCACCCCAACCTTCACGCCCAGTTCCTTAGCCGCTGCCAGTGTGAGCTGTCCTGTTTGTCGACAGCGGGGAGGTGAAGTAAGTAAGAAAGTAGAACTATTTTAATAGCACCATTTAAAACAGCGTTGCAAAGTGCTGCACGAGAAACGAAAACAGCGCAATGAAACAATGTAAAAATCGAAATAAGTTGAAAATTAAGAATCAAGTAGAAATGAAAATATATATTACCAAAACAATAAAACCAAAATTAGATATCAGAACTACTGGAATACAAGAAGGTAAAAATTAGATAGTAGAAGGCATTACCATTGTGTGGGGATATCATTGACAAGCCATGTCTTAGGTAAAACACATTTTAAGGAGTCAAACAGCACCATTAAACGCCGATGTTCTATTAAAACTGAGTCAACAGGCTGCGCATGATTACCATTATGGGTGGGGTGAGGTTAGCTCTTTCAGTTGCTGGAATCTGCTGTTGTCTTTCAGCATTAGCCCGGCAGGGCGGTGTCTCACCTGTTGGCTCTCTTGATACGATGGTGGAGGGACGCTCTGAGTGGCCATCATTGTCAGTGCTGGTGCTGGGGACACATGTTGCATCATGGGACAGCTTCACATCGAGATCCTGGGAAAACAAAATTGTTTTATGTGAACTATTGTGTATCAGGCCATTGCAGTGGGTGCTATATAACAGAGTTTGCTCAATTTCCAGATCCTTCCGGCTGCTGGCCTTTCACTGTTTTTGAATGTAATAGCAAACGTAAATTACGACAGCAGTTATAAGCGAAAAATGACCAGACATAGAGTACAAAACATACAGTCCAAAAATTAAGCATTTTTTTCAGTGATTTTGCTTCATACATGGCAACAATTTAAAAAAAAAAAAAATGAACTATGCTTTTTAAGAATGACCGCTGTAAAGCAATGCAATTTTGTTCAAAAATAAGGGAATATTCTCACAGTGAAATGCCATTTCCTCAGATTCCTTTCCATAATCAAACAACTATGGGTATAGTATAACAAACAAGACAACATCAACAATTTATCTGATTTTCAAATGCAGCACAATGCATTACATTTAGGTACAGATAAAGCGCAAAAAAAAAAAAAAGTGATTGTCAGTCATAGTGCCAGCCACCAGGGGATGCTGTCATTTAATAGTATCATAAGAAAAAAAATTCAACTTTAATTTAGCATTTTTACTGTGCTGTTCAACTGACAACAAAATCTCTACGAGTCATTCAAGTCCTGAAACAACAGTTAACTATAAGGTGGCATTGAAATGAAATCAAGTTCAAAACTAAAACATGTGGCTCACAAATCATACACTGATTGAGACCTGAACTAATACCAGAGAAAATCCCAGCAACAGAGCTCATGGTGATGTCAGCACAGCCAAAAAGATACAGTTTGTACCTATAGCCATGTCAGAGGAAAACAGAAACTCACATTGTGCATATAGCCAGAGATGTAATGAAACTGTATGCGAGTGAAAGTGACAATGACAGCTCTCTACAGTGGTGCTCTAGAGACAGGGTGTTGCGCTAAAGGGCGACTGGGTGATTACACGCCAGAGCCAATCAGGAGCTCATTAAAACTGTTGTCATTTAGCTAATTGACATTCGGATGAGCGGCAGAGCAGCGGGCGGTCTCTGGGGGTCAGGCACCGGTGGGGGGGGTGGACTCTGCTTGTATAATTGGCCCAGAGACATTGTCCTGGGAGTTCACGGCAGCACACCCAGACACTGCAGGCACATTCTGCTCCCGAGTGGAGTCACCTTTTCACGAGGGAGTAAAGCCTGGGCGCCTATTGTTTACTAACCTTCTGCTCGGTCTGCTTTTTGCATTACCCCCAACCACCCAGTCTGCGCATACTTCAATTGCAGACTGCCCTCTCTTTGATTACTTTACAGACTGACAGAACAATTTGTGCAAACGTTACCCTCTTACTACTCAGCCTGAGCATACTTTATCCACTTACAACTCATCATGAGCATACTTTCACCCTCTTCCAGCCTTCTCTGTGCATGCCTCACTAACTAACTAACTGCCCAGGCTGCACAGACATGACACTCTAACAGTCTTGCATGTGCACACTTCACTTGCTTACTGCCCAGTCAGCAAAAAATTTATGCCAATTGCACCGTCTGCACATAATTCACCTGATAACTGCCATATTTGCACTTACTTTACTTGCTGCCCTGCCTGTTCATGCTTTGCAGTTTTATTACCCTGTCCATACTTGAACCAAGTAAGTCAAGTCAAGTTTATTTATACAGCACATTTAAAAACAACATACATTGAGCCAAAGTGCTGTACAGTGATAATAGGTAAAAGAAATAAAATGGGGAAATTAAAATCATCAATAAAATCTATGAATCTGTTAAACAAAACAAATAAAACATAAATAAAGAGACTGTTTATATACACCCCAAATTCCAAAAAAGTTGGGATGCTGTGTAAAACAGAATGTGAATAAAAACAGAATGCAATGATGCTTAAATCTCATAAACTGACATTTTATTCACAAGAGAACATAAACAACACATCAGATTTTGAAAGTGAGGCATTTTACCATTTCATGAAAAATATTAGCTCATTTTGAATTTGATGGCAGCAACACATCTCAAAAAAGTTGAAATATGGCCATGTTTACCATTGTTTAGTGTCCCCTCTTCTCTTAACAACAGTCTGTAAATGTCTGGGAAGTGAGGAGACCAATTACTGAAGTTTTGGGAGAGGAATGTTGTCCCACTCTTGTCAGATGTAGGATTCTAGCTGCTCATCTTCCTGAGACTTTTTTGCCGGATTTTTTGTTTTATGATGCGCCAAACGTTTTCTTTTAGTGATTGGTCTGGACTGCAGGTAGGCCAGTTCAGCACTCAGACTCTTCTACTGCAAACCCATGCTGTTGTGATGGATGCAGTATGTGGTTTGGCATTGTTTTGCTGAAATATTCAAGGCCTTACCTGAAAGAGACATTGTCTGGATGGGAGCATATGTACATAGTTGTAAAACCGCTGTATATTTTTCAGCATTGATAGTGCCCTTCCAGATGTGTAAACTCCCCATGCTATAGGCACTAATGCAACCCCATACCATCAGAGATGTAGGCTTTTGAACTGTGCGCTGATAACAAGCTGGATGGTCCCTCTCCTCTTTAGACCGCACAACACGGCGTCCGTGGTTTCCAAAAAGAATTTCAAATTTTGAATTTGAAAAGAATCTCTGCCTCTCTAAAATGCTCTTTTTATACTGTTACGTGTAACTAAAAATAGCATAAGACGCTGTTTGCTGGAATGTTCCAGTTGGGATATCTAGAAAATGGGAGTGACTTCCGTGGTTGTTTTTTTTTTTGAGGTTTTTTTTTATAGGCGGGAAGGTTGGAAGGGAGGGGTGACTAACATGTAGAAAAAAAAGAGCACAAAAAAGTGTGGTATGGTAGACTTGGATTTTTTGCCTTGCAGGCGGGAAGAAGCCGGGGTTTTTATGGAATTGCCACTTTGCTGTTTGTCCAGTTTTGGTCCTTGGGGACTAATCAGATTCGACATTCTGCTTTTTACTGCTTTGTCACTGGACTTTCTTTTTTCTACCTGGATTTTTCTGTGCGTTTACTGCACTTGTGTTACAGGCTATGATCGTGTATCACTTGCCTTTACTATATTATACTTCGTGAAGAGGAGCTGTGTGCCGTAGAGGAATTTACCATCCAGAGATTTTACCATACAGGACTTGCGGTGAAAACTTGTGGGGTTATTTCTGGACTTTGTGAGTAATTTAGTGGTTATGTTAGCACTTTAATCGGTACTTTTGTGTGAGGAAGTACCCTTGTATTCTTATTCCAGTCTACTTCTATGTAAAATAGCACTTGACCACTGTTGTCTATTGTAACATAACTTGTAAATAATTAGTCATTTTGACAAATTAAAGTTGTTTGTAAATTCATAAAATTTGCTGGTGTGTTATTTTATTTCGGTACTCGTTTCTTACAATCGGTTCTGTGTTGTAACAATACCCAGTCATGACACTGACCTGTTGCCAGTTAACCTAATTAGTTGCAAAATGCTCCTCCAGCTGTTTTTTTATTAGTAACACTTACTTTTCCAGCCTTTTGTTGCCCCCCTCCCAACTTTTTTGAGATGAGTTGCTGCCATCAAATTCAAAATGAGCTAATATTTTTCATGAAATGGTAAAATGTCTCACTTTCAACATCTGATATGTTCTCTATGTCCGATTGTGAATTAAATGTGGGTTTATGAGATTTGCAAATCATTGCTTTCTGTGTTTATTTAAAATTTACACAGCATCCCAACTTTTTTGGAATGGGGGTTGCAATAAAGCGATCAGAAAATAAAAACAACACAGATTGCACACAATTACAAGCAAGAGACAGAACCACAAAAGTATTACTGACCTGACTGTCCATATTTTACCCATTTACTGCCCTGTCTCGACAGCCTTGACTCTTTTACTGCAATATCTATGCATAATATATCCACCTAGTTGAGTATGCCAAGTATAGTACACTGACAGCTGTACTCCATTGAACACTGTGGTGTAAACTGCCTCTCAATTTTACCCATCCCAGTTACTCAGGGGCAGTGTGAAGCCACAGTGCAGTGCCTGGGGACCAACTCCTGCTCTAGTGCCAGAGCCTAGGTCAGGGCTAATGGCCGGAGTTGTAAGGTGCATGCCTGTTGGGGTGGTAGGAAACTGGAGTATCCAGAGGGAACCTTTGCGAAACCGGGGAGAACATGCAATCCACACAGACGTCCAGGCCAGCCGAGACTCGTACCCACAAACACCTTCTTGCGAGGCCAAAGCGCCAACGACTGCGTCATCATGCTGCATATATTTGCACGTAATTTGCACCTCATTTGCATGGTCTCCATACTTTACTGACTTCCTGCCCTGTTTGCACACTTTTAGGTCACACTTCTGCTTTTAGCGCACACTTTCAGCCTCGGGTATCTTACCCTGCGTGTTGTGACGAATACTACAAAAACACATTTGATTCAATATTTGAAATACTGGAATAGTGGCCCAGTTTCACAAAGCAATACTGATTAATTTTTAATTATAATATTGTCAACAAACATGTGCCTTGGAATAGCAGCAGTACAGAAAGTTTGTTAGGTATTTCAATAAAGAATAGGCTGTTTTTCCAGTTTTTTTTTTTTTTTTTTTTTTTTTAGTAATATCTAGTATTAAGAGTGATGTTACATTTTTGCATCTGGAGATGCCATGGAGGACAGGAAGCAAAGGGATTAGGAGGGTTTATAATTGTTATTTAAAAATAGAAATGAAAAAAAAAATCACGAAGAAGTTAAAACTTCAGATTTGATGTGACTTGAGTGTCCAGGACAGCACCATCTTCTATCTAAACCATGTTAACCCAATAAAATGAGACAGGGGCATCTGGCAATTACACAGCTTAAACAGAATGTAATGAGATCCCTCTGGGGAATGCCCTGTCCTGGCTTGGGTTAGCTTTATAGGGGACAGAAGGAGGCTAATGCCATGTCTCTCCAGGGACAGTCGCTCCCTCACTGTAATCTTACTGACCTCCAACCCAGAGCTCTTGCACTACATCAGCCACAGCCACACACCACACTCACAGGGCATGACCACTCAACCTCTCCACCACAAGGGGGTTTACAAGCTTATTCGCTGATAGGAAAGGCATCATGTGCGAAGTGATTTTAATGAATGTTTGTGCGTCAGAATCTCCCACTGAGCAACAGGTTGTCATAACACAGCGATATAGCCCAGTCAGTGGTCATCTTCCGCCTTTCGGACGCAAAAAAATGATGAACTCTACACGATAAATGGCTACCCAGACCGTGGAAGCAGAGGAGCTAACTAGAGAGGGCAAAATTGACCAAGGGTAAATTTATCACTGATATTAGGAAACATTTTTTCTCCCAAAGAGTAATTTCAATGTGGAACAGCTTGCCTGACCATATTGTTGAGACAGAAACCTTGGGAATTTTCAAGAGCAGGCTTGACTTAAAGCTAGATACCATTGAGTCATTGAGTATCTGAAGTGATATATTCACAATAGTATAAAGAAACTGGCGAGCCTAGTTGGGCTGAATGGCCTGTTCTCGCCACTCATGTTATGTTATTTTAATTGAGACTGTTAAAGAGAAAAAAAGCATGTAACACAAGAGAGGGTAGAAAGTGAAAGAGAGGGAGAGAGGCAGAGGAGAGAGAGGAATGAAAGAGTGAAATGGCTTGAGCCATTCGATAGGTGGACAGCAGGAAGTGAGATGGTATACCTGCCCCTCTCTTCCTATCACTTACTCAATCCATCCACTGCATCTCAGTCTCTCTCCCTCTCTCAGAGTAGGGAGGCAAGCTTCACCCCTGACCCCACAACTGAGCTTCGCCTCGGCCAATGGAATAAAGCTGAGACTGGCAAAGAAAAAACCCTTTATCCATTTCAAGAAAAAAGTCTGCCATTGCCAGCATGTTACAGTATCAACACTCCAACAACCCCCCTCTTCCAAAGGGTATTCAGCTTCACAAAGAATGCTAAGGACCGCCATGTAATATCGAAAGTAATCCCTCAGAATTCACAAACTGTTTCTAAATTGTTCAAAAAAAAAGAAGCTTGCTTGCTGGAGAGCATGCATGCATATGTGTGTGTGTGTGTGTGTGTGTGTATGTGTGTGTGTGTGTGTGTGTGTGTGTGTAGGTGTGCGGCGCGTGTGTGCGTGAGTGATCAATGTACTGATTACCAACTGTGCCTGCATATTCCATATTGTTTTCAGTTGAAAGCCATCTTCAGTGTAATCGGTCTTCATTTTAATTGCAAATCTGGTGAGTGAGTTGGTAATTAAATGGAAAATTGCACATTAATTGATGAGACTAAAGATAAGGTGATTCCAATTACTGCACAGTATTTTAGCAGGCCTCTAAAGTCTCACTCCCTGGAGAAATTCCATACCTCATAGCACAGAAGCGGTGTGCTACCTCAAACCTAAACACAGAAGAACATGCAAACATGCACAGTACAGACACACATACACATATGCAAACTCATTCACAAACAGTGGACAGATCAATACACACATGCAAACACCCTAATGCACAAAGTCAAAGTGCATGTAACACATGTATACCCACATACTGCACATACGTAAACAGACATACTGGTGTGCACACGCTCGCGCACTCAAAAATGGTACAGAAAATTCCATCAGCACTTGCATGCATGCTCATGAACACACACCAACACACAGCAAATTTAACAGCACTGGAACATCATGACTCCTGGGACATTGTACCACCCACAAATTCCTTTCACATACTCTCACTCTCTCTCTCTCTCTCTCTCGCACACACACACACACACACACACACACACTCACTGCGCCCGTGTCCCATGGATGTTTATGTCAGGAAACAGCGAGGCGATGCGTTTAACATGCGTTGAAGGATTCGCTCTGTTTGTGCAGATCCTATGCGCCAGTTCGCCTCGGTGACCCATGAAGTCATTTCTCTGTCCCAAGGTAATACGGCTGCACGAAGGCAGACAAAAGCGAAAATGGAAACCATGTGTACTCATCTCCCCTCGTGCACTCAGCTAATCGCTTCATTATATCAGTCCCCTTCTTGGATGAAAAAATGTGAGTAAAAATAGCCCACTCACTATTGACCAAAGGCTGTCGTGGCACAGGCTTGTAAAAGCGTGCCCTTACCAAAATTTACCGGTCGCTTACTCTTAAACGCAATAGACTGCTGTGTGATGTGATTCAATAAAACATGAAAATACAACACAAGGAGAAATGGTGGCATTTTCATCACCTTTTGAAAAAAGAAAAAACAAAACAAGGTTATGTTTGTCAAGTAGTGTGGGGGCATATTTTTTTCAGAAGTAATTAAACCAGTATGAGAGACTGAAATTAATAAACGTTACTTAACAGGCATGTTAAAATGCAGCAGTAACCCTTCAGTAACCTGGCTTTGTGTAAATACCAGTAATTACTGTTCCCCAAGTGACATCACAATTCTGTTTTTTTATATCTAATATATATATATTTTATGGTCTAATATAAAATGAAAGTGCATCTGGAACTATAATATCATTTTAGAAAGTTAAGGGGTTAATTGCTGACATTTACTTTGAGCTTGTTTTACAGTGATCCTGGTTACTCTTCACATTTACTAATATTGTAAATTCTGTTACAAGCCATGATAATGTAAAATGCTAACATAAACATGACAATTACATTAAAGAAGAACAAGGTGACACCTAGTTTAGGCTGACACTGTGGTTGTAGTATAAAGGAGTCATAGTATTAAAGGAGCCTCCAAAAAAAAGCTCAAGAGCAAAGGTGGGTTGCAGCTCACCATTTTGGCAACAGACGTGTGAGCTTATAATGCATCACTTTGATAGCAACGTTTACAAAAAACAAATCCGAAGTATTTTGGGCATTTACGAAATATATTACATAATCTATAGCATGATATAATCAAAATATGAAAGAAATCTAGTCATATCTTGGTATGTAAAGGGCAAGGCCAAAAACCACTTCGGAGTGCCTGCGACCTCCAATCCATCAGACATACGAATCCTCATGCAACTGTAATTGATATCACAACCTAAGCTTGTAAATGCTTTGGCAAACCTTTTCCAGCTAACACTATTCGCTTTTGCATCCAGAGATGGAAGTTAAATCTTCAGTATGCAAAGCCAAAGCCATAAATCAAAGCAATCCAAAAGCGACTTCTCTCGGCTCGGTGTCATCGCAGATGGACAGTAGCATAGTGGAAGTGTGTTTTTCAGCCTGTCGAGTCAACATTTCAAGTGTTTTTTTTTTTTTTTTTGGGAAAAACAGCCGCTTTTTTCTCTGGACCAAAGATGGGTAGGACAGCCCAAGCTCTTATCAGTGTCAAGTCCAAAAGCCAGAGTCTGTCATGGTATGGGGGTCCCTCAGTGCACATGGCATGAGTGACTAGCAAGGACCCCACTAATGCAGAAATATATGTACCATTGTTTGAGGTACATATAGACATAGCCTTCTCCAGCAATGTCCCTCCATTCTCCAGCAAGACAATGCCAAATTGTGTGAATTAGAAGGGCATGCATAAGCAGAGTGTAAGGGTGCTAGATTGGCCTGCCTACAGTCCTGTTCTTCACATTGTGAGGCAAAATATACAGCAAAGATGGCACTGTTCAGCTGTGCAGCCAGAGACCTGCATAATGGAGGAATGGGGGGTGATTGTGCTTGCTTCACTTGACAAACTGGTTTCTGCAGTGCCCAATTGCTTCATGTGATTCATGTGAATGTGATTTCAAGACAAGGTGCTGTTAAACAGCGGTAAACAGTTGACTGCACCACATTTTTTGGACTCTAGTGCATTCAATACATTGTACATATTCAATAAGCCATTAAACGAGCATCAATATTCAGGTAATGTGTGGTTGTAATTTTTAAATGTAGAGCAAAAATCTTTTTGATTTTATGAGCATTTTCCATGATGTACCAACATTTTTTGAACTGAGGTTGTATATTTTTCATCCCATGGATGTTCACAGATAAATCATCAAAGGTAAAGTAAAATCACTGATCTTAATTAGCATGAATCAGGTGCTTAGATGCTCCTTAGTTAGCTTATTTTAAAAGTATTTATGTTTCCAAAGCCAGTAGTTATTAAAGTGAACATTAAAATAGCTTAACTTTATTAAAAAGGCAATTTTTTAAGAGAAGTAAGGAATGGTTGCTTATGCACAAAAATGTGACTTAACTTTAGTTTGTCTTCTTTCCTTTAGTATACAGAAGGCTTTAATCATTGAGGCCAGGGGCCACCAGTCTTGCTGAGGTGTGACATCAAATTCGCACCACACTCTGGTCTGAGTTTCCCAAAAGTGTAGTAGCTCACATAGTTAGCAACTTACATAGTTTGTCCATTCACAGTCAATGGGTCCAACTATGCAAGTTAGCATCCCTGCTTTTGGGAAAAGCACTGGTAACCCACTGGTGTGTCACGTGAGGCATTCTGAGGTAAAAACTAGGATGCTCTACTGGCTGTCTAGGTCAGGGGTTCCCAAACTCGGTATGCAGGTTTTTGCTCCAACCACGATGGCAATTAAATTATTTCAACAAGCTATTAATTTTCACCGATTAGGTGCTTTTCATGCAAGGTCAATAAAAATGCTCATCATATTATCAAAAATAGCGTGATATATTTAATAACTTTTCTATGGATAGGTAGTGCTTCTTGGGTATATTGCAAATACATTCTTGCATAAAAAGATACAAATCATTTCTAACTGATCAAATTGAGACTGACCTGAATCAATGAGCTACTGATTGGTGAAAGTCCAGACACCTGGCCACCAATTATAACTATCTGCTGGATAATGAACAATTCAAAGACAAAGTATATGATAATGAGGCAAACATGCAACGTGTTGATGTTTAAGGAGGAAAAATGATTCATAGCAACCAGGTTAGGAGCCTATTAACCACAGTGGTATACATGTTCCCACTTTTTAGGTAATAAAATGCCATAATGCAAATAATAACTATATGAACTTGGGAATTATATTTATATATTCCTGGTGCTATTGCATTTTTTCTGGGATAATGTTGACCAATAAGAGAAGTTATGCCATTAAAAATCAACAGCGTCAACTTGAGAAAAATCAGCTGCTTGTTAAAATTCTTAAGTTGTAAGTGTGGTTGGAACAAAAACCAGCATATATAAGGGGGCCCCAAGGCCAAGTTCAGGAACTGCTGGTCAAGATGATCCAATTCATTAGCCGAGTTTGGAATGATATGTAACATACTGCATATTGTACTGGACTAATACTGTACCAGATTATACTGGATGGTAAATGCTACTTTCCATCATATTAATCTGTTTTTTGTAAAATTTCTATTGTCCATTTAAATGGATTCAACATTACAGGAGGCAACAGTGTTATGAGGAAAGGGCACAGGTATGTACATGAGAAAATACAACATCGGAGAAAGGCAAGAGGGCATGAAAATTAGGCTAATAATGATGATGAATGATAATACTAGTGGCTCAAAGTTTAAACAGAACAGACATTTGAGGAGATTACAATTAATCTGATCTGCCAAATACCAGCCAGTCCCATAACAGGCAAAAAAAAAAAACTCTCCAACCATGATAGTATGTTCAAGAAGCATTTTTAACCATCTATCACTGCTTCCAGTCATGAGCCCCTGAATAAAACGTTACCTAATACTATCCCATCGGTAAATAATTCTAAATATTATATCAGTGACCTACAAAGCCATGCAACCAACATTCTCTCAAGATCACGAGTTGAATTTTTTTTGCCACTGGCTTCATAGTAAGGTAAATACATTGTAGCCTATGCACATTTTATCAGCTTTTTGCCAGATTTAAAATTTCTTTTCAAGCAGAAGGATCTGTGCCAGTTCTCTCGAGACCGTATAGGCTACTTGCTATATGGTTAATGTCAGCAAACCTTAATTCCTAAACCAACACGAAAAGATAAGCAATCTTTCAATGATGTTGAAATGGTAAAGCATTCAAGGAGATTTCATTCATCAGCCGAATACTAGCCATTCCTTTCACAGGCATACAAATAAACTCATCGACCACATCAGTATGTTCAAACAGCATTTTCTGACCTTTATGACTGCTCCATAAATCGAACCACCATTTCCCACTCGCTTCATGATCCCTAAAAAATAGTGATGCTATTCCATCAGGCAGGCATTTCAAATATCATTTTAGCAAGCTACCAGGCTCTACCACTAACATTCCCCACAGATCAGGTGAACAGATTCCATTAAACTGTGCGCAACTATCAATTGCAAGATACTGTGATGGCTGGTATTTCGAGACGCCAAATGCAGTGGCCGGAACGAAAGGAAGTACAGCAAAATGACGAACACAAACAAAGTAAGAGAGAGAGGCTCGCGCTTCCAAAGGACATAAATCTAGTCCGAGTAAAAATAAGAAAGCAACGCGAGTTAGACTGAACGAAATAAAGGAAAAATCTCAGAAACCAATTAAAAGATTAAGCACCAGACGGTGCACAGACAGAGGAAAAGAGAGAGAAAGATTCCCTTACTAACTACCACTTTCCTCTTTTGCAACTAATTCTTCACCAACTTTCTAGCTAAAGAACTTACGGGCTATAGTGCAAACGAAACACTGACACTCTAGCAAAGGTGGCGAGGCGGAACTTGGGCTTAAATAGAGTCTGGGCGCCGCCCACAATTGATGCCAGCTGGCCAAAGAATCCGATTGTGGGCAAAACGATATCGTCCCGCACGAGAGCAACAGAGAAAGCTCCCGAGCAAATGCCAGCCTCCAGAACCATGACAGGACCCCCCCCCCCACCCAAGGGACAGCTCCAGAAGTTCCTAGGGAACCCCGTGCACAGAACTCAGAAATGAGCGTGGAATCTAGAATATCCCGGGAAGGGACCCAGCAGCGCTCCTCAGGGCCATATCCCTCCCAGTCCACGAGAAACTGGGCCCCACGACCAACACGCCTCTCAGCCAGAATGCGGCGCATGGTGTAAACCAGCCCCCCCTCAACCATTCGCGGTGGCGGCGGGGGTGTGTCAGCAGGTGCCAGGACGCTAGTGCTAACCGGCTTAATCCGAGAGACATGGAACGACGGATGGATGCGCAAAGATCAAGGGAGCTTCAACTGGACAGTGACCGGATTGATCTTCCGCACTATCTTGAACGGGCCAATATAGCGGGGGGCCAGTTTTCGTGATTCTACCTTCAAGGGGAGGTCCCGGGTAGACAGCCAAACTCTCTGACCCATCCGATAAGATGGGGCCAAACGACGCCATCCATTGGCGGCGGATTTCTGTTTGAGCCCCGAGCGCAACAGAGAAGAACAGACCCTGGTCCAAACCGACCGACAGCGACGAATGAAATGGTTGACCGAGGGAACCTCGGAATCATTCTCAGTCTCAGGAAACAGTGGGGGTTAGCAACCCACCCGAGCTTCAAACAGGGAAAGGCCCGTGGAGGAATTACTCAGTGAGTTATGGGAATACTCGGCCCATGCTAAAAATTGACTCCATGAAGATGGATTATCCACCGCTAAACATCGAAGAGTGTTTTCCAATGAGTGATTAGTACGCTTAGTCTGCCCGTTGGTCTCTGGGTGGAACCCAGAGGAGAGACTCACAGTGGCCCCCAACTGCTTACAAAACGCCCGCCAGAATCTGGCCGTAAACTGAGGACCCCGGGCAGAGACAACATCTTGCGGAAGCCCATGCAGCCGGAACACATGGTTAACCACAAGAAGGGCCGTCTCCCACACTGAAGGCAGCTTGAGTAGCGCGACAAAATGAGCGGCCTAGGAAAAATGGTCAACCACGACCAGGATGACCGTGTTGCCTTCAGACACAGGCAGTCCCGTAATAAAATCGAACGCAATATGCGTCCAAGGGCACCTGGGAATGGGCAATGGTCGCAGCAGACTAGAGGGATGGAGATGGGAAGTTTTGTTTCTGGAGCAGATGCCACAGGCAGCAACAAATTCCTGAATGTCTCTCATCATACCGGGCCACCAAAAACGTCGGGCCAGGAACTGCTTGGTCCGATGGGCTCCCGGGTGCCCCGCCAAGCGAGAAGAGTGTCCCCACTGGAGAACCTGTGGCCTAACCCTAGGCGGGACAAACAAACAGCCAGGAGGCTCCCCCCCAGGACCGGGATCAGTCTTCAAAGCCTCCTGAACCACCGTCTCAATCTCCCATTGAATGGGCGCCACAATCTGAGCAGCCGGAATAACTGGCTCCGGGGTAGGATCGTGATCAGAGCGGTCGTAAATCCGCGACAAGGCGTCAGGCTTAATGTTTTTAGAGCCAGGGCGGTAGGTTAGCGTAAAATTAAAATGGTTAAAGAACAATGACCAAAAACTGCCGGGAATTACGTCGCTTGGTTTGCTGAATATACTGGAGATTTTTATGGTCTGTCCATACCACAAAAGGGTGTTCAGCTCCCTCCAACCAGTGGCGCCATTCTTCAAGTGCCAACTTGACTGCCAATAACTCCCAGTCACCAATGCTGTAATTCCGTTCAGCGGCGGACAAAGACCGGGAGAAGTATGTGCATGGGTGTAGCTTATTGTCCCAAAGGGGGTGCTGTGACAAAATAGCACCCACCCCAACCTCCGAAGCATCCACCTCCACCACAAATGGGAGGGAGGGATCGGGCAAAACCAGAATGGGCTCTGAGCTAAAACGTTTCTTTAATTCCTGAAAGGCAGCCTCAGCTGCTGGAGACCAAAAAAACGCTGAGGAGGTATTCTTTCTGGTGAGCGCAATAATGGGGGCAGCAACCACGCTAAAATTATGGATAAACCTCCTGTAAAAATTAGCAAAGCCCAAGAAGCGTTGGACCTCCTTAAAACTTTGAGGGGCAGGCCAATTCCTGACCGCAGCCACCTTGTCCGGGTCCATACGAACCGATCCCTTGGAAACAATAAAGCCAAGAAACGAGACAGTTTGGGCGTGAAAGACACATTTCTCAGCCTTGACAAAAAACTTTGCATTAAGGAGGGCCTCAAGCACATGTCTGACGTGTTGGTTATGCTCTGAGAGCGTTGAAGAAAAAATCTAAATGTCGTCAAGATAAACGGAGACGAATTTCTCCAACATTTCTCGGAGGACGTCATTAACGAGTGCTTGAAACACCGAGGGGACGTTAACCAATCCGAATGGCAAGACCAAATATTCGTAGTACCCGTCATGTGTATTAAATGCTGTTTTCCATTCATCCCCCTCCCGAATGCGAACTACCGGTAAGTTATAAGCATTACGGAGATCTAGCTTGGACAAAAATGACGCCTCCTGCAGATGTTCAAATGCAGAATTCATCAACGGAAGGGGGTATCGGTTTTTAATGGTGATCTTATTCAAACCCCTATAATCAATACAGGGTCTCAGACCGCCATCTTTTTTTCCCACAAAAAACCCCGCTCCAGCAGGAGACGTTGATGGCCAAATAAAACTATTAGCGAGAGCCTCCTGAATATATTCTCGCATGGCCTTTCGCTCAGGCCCTGACAGCGAGTATAGTGAACCCCTAGGAGGAGTAGTACCAGGGTAGAGATTGATCTCGCAATTGTACGGGCGATGAGGAGGTAAAGTCGAGGCTCATTGTTTAGTAAAAACCTCGGCGAGATCAGCATAATCATTAGAAACATTAGGCGACAAATCAAAGTTCAGGGTGGCCCCCAAATCCTCACCCTGTTCAGAACCTGACGTCTCGGTGACTGATTCAGAATCGAAAAAATCCTCTAAAAGGTAATTGTCCTCTGGCTGTCACCAATCAAATTGAGGATCCCATTCCAACCCCTCCTCTGCCCCTTTTTCTAGTTTTGGAGGGTAAGGTGAGACAACCTCCTCACACTCGCTCCAGGCATCAGTCTGCCCCATAGCTTGATGTCTGGGAAAACAAGTCACATTCTTTCTACAATGGGACCTACAATTGGTACCCCAGTGGACGATAGGATTATTCTGTTCACCCCAAGTGGTGCTAGGCCTATGCTCCCGTAGCCAAGAATGCCCTAAAACAATGGGAAAAGCAGGGGAACTGATAAGAAAAAACCGAACCTCCTCAGAATGGCCACCAAAGGAAATGATCATATTTAGCGGTTCAGAAACTTCAGTTATAAATCCCGTTCCAAGCGGGTGACCATCCGAAGTTCTCACCATGACAGATACTTTATAAGGAAGTGGCTATTCGCTAGGCAAGCCTTGTGGCTAAGATCCAATCAGCTATTCGCAAGGCAAGATCTGGGGGCCAATTTCCAATTGGCTTTTTGCAAGGCAAGAACCTGGTGAAGAAATTGGGAAATACAGTCATATATAAACTAATCAGTCAAAGGGTGACCCCACCATCGTTGGACTTCAAGTTTACAGACTCACAGTACTCTTCAAAATTGTCTGATTTTAAATAACTTGGAGTCAGTTGAAAACTCTCATCCTATGGATGATAAATCCATAAAGATTACATGCCTTTAACAATGTGAAAACGGTAAAATACATAATTCCCAATCTAGCCACTAGGGTCTTGCCATGCGAATAGCCAACTGGAAATTAGCCACAAGGCTGCCTTGCGAAAAGCCACAGCCATTTCATAATTAGGAATTTATTATTAACATTAGGCACACTGCAAGCAAACACTACAGTTACTTGAAAAACTGAAATGAATGTGGTAACTACTGCAGTATTTATTTTTTTTTAATTCTGTCTTATTTTATATGCTGTTTAAAATAGAGCATCTGTCCCCCACAGGCATTGTGGCATATTCTGTTTAAAATAGCTTTGACTGGTTCTCTGCTGGTATTTTGTTTCTTTGATTTCATTTTTATTTCTTTTTCAATAATTTTCTATTGCAATCATAGGTGGGCAGTCATAGGTGGGCAGTAGACAAACTTGATACTGCAACACAAAATTGTGGTCAAAATGGGTATTGCACTTTGCATGCATATTTTAACAAGGTTCCATATCAGTCACTCGGGCAGTCAGTAAGCAAGGAACAAAGGCTCTCATATGCCAACTCCCCCTTGGGCCCGGGAAAAGGTACAATTTGTGTGTGTGCGCGTATGCATGTGTGTGTGCATGCATGTGTGCGTGTGTGTGTGTGTATGTGTGTGTTTGTGCATCTGCACACGCATGTGCACCTGTGTTTTTATCCAAACTAGGCTCACTGAAATGCCCTTCATCTTCCGTTAGGCTGAAGCACATGAGGTAGGTATGTAGTGGGCAGTCGGGAGGTCAGAGGGTGCCGCGTTTCAGTGCGGTCGGTGTCTAACAGAAAGACGCGGCGCCGTCGTTGGGGTCCAGATTGATCATGTTTCTTGCAGGTGTATCGCCAGAGTTCTTTCCCTTGAAAGGCTAAACTCGCCATCGATAACTCTGAGGCGACCTCTGACCACAATCGTTAAGCCATCTGATAACGAGGGGTAATTTATACAAGCGCCTGGGGGAGGATAAGCCTATATTGATGGAGTGGAGAGGTAAACACTTACCCGTCCATCTCTCCCTCTCCATCTTTCCCTCTCTCTTCTTGCTCTCTTGATCTCTCTCACAACTAATTTCACAACTCTTCTCTTGCACACTGACTCTCTTAGACTCCAGACAACTGCTGCTTCCAATTTTAAAAAAAAGTAGGCTACAAGTTTCTGATCTATTTCTGTTAGCGAGAAGATGAGGATATAGGCTACCTCCATGAACATTCATCAAACAAACCATTTTCCACTCTTTCAGGCAAAAAAAAAAAATGTGTTTCTTTCCTCAACGGCACAAGCAGCTAAAAAAACATTGGCAGTAAGTTAAGTGTTTCCTTACTTAGCTGCGAGTCGTCAGGGCAGTTGAACTGCTTAGCACAGCTTGTGCTTGTGGGAAGAAGTCTGTGGCCAGATTTATGTATTCGAGCACATGAAAATAATCCACAGGCTGTTCATTTGACAGACTGAAAAGCACAAGCAAAATCTTCTTGTTTTTGTACATTGGTTGTATTTAAAATATTTTGGGGAACAATTCATGATTGAACATTAATACAAATTTGATGAACACCGGCGATATACAGTACAATATGGACTAACTGGATGACGAACCTATCGTTTTTTTAACAACAGCAAAGCTCACTACTTGCAAAAACAGCGTCTACCTGCCCCCAGACGTTCAGATTCCGAGAAACATTTTTTTCCCCGCTCAGATTATGGACTACAAATCCGTCATTCCTTACATGTGTTTATTGTTTGAGAAAGTTTTTTTTTTTTGGCAGATAAAAGGGTTATGGACTTTAAAATAACAAACCCAAAATCCTGACGTCCAAATGAATGAGCACTTGAATGAATGACTTAACTAACAGACAATTGGTTACATACAAACATACAAAAATATAAAAGTGTGCTGATGGGGATTGGGCAGCAGGCCTTTTGAGATGTTTTATGTAGCATGAGCGACCATCAGTCAGTCACAAAGCTTATGAAGGGGGGAAAGGGTCCATGGTGCCCTGCAGCAAACAGGGCTTGACGGTCACTCATGGGCCACACTGCCCCAGGACCTGAGAAATGAACACAAGAAAGAGACCTTCCTCCTGATCCCAAATCAGCTCATTAACCTGCAGCTCCAGAAAAAAATAATTTCCCCCTGCCCACTCCTTTCTCACACCTCAGCATGCAACATGTTCATCACTCCTTCTTATTATTATTACTTATTTACCACACGGGCGGTCATCAAGACCCAAGCTGACCAGCATTTTACACTGCCCACGTAAGCTACTTCAGCTCTACCTGTTTTTCCAAGACCAACTTACTATGATTCCAATATTCCGTGTGCATTTCCTTTCCTGCCGAGAGACTGATTTTTCAACTAATGCTATATAGCCACCCTTGACACAAAATTAGGCACTGGTCAGCTAATTAGGGACCTTCAACCTAGGCACCTACATAACATGTTCCAATTACCTACTTCGATTGCACAATGTTAAATGAATTTCTGTGAGGTGCCATCACTATGATACATATTTGACCCATGAAAATATTTTAAGACTGTTGCATTTTGAATTAGTAAATAAAAAGGGCAATAGCAATTTAGAAGTTTCATTTATTCCTTTCATTTTATCATAAAAGTGCCAAATATAAAATATGTGAAATAATGTTCTAAAAGAAGAGAGTAGAATGCAAGCTACATTGTGTTAATTTTGCCAACAATAGACATCCACATCATCCACCAAATATAACACAAATTCTAGTTTCCTTTGTATCTATGCAAATGACTGTTTGCATTCTAATTCTTTTGTGTTCCATCCTGCTTTTCAAAATTAGACTACAGACTTCAGTAAAACGGAGGTTGCTTCAACTTCAGCGCATGGTGAAAATTCATGATTCCCCAAAGGCTGGTGGTTCGTATGCAAATGACCTTATTTGCATAGCTAAAAGCTTTTATTACATTTACGTTTTAATGGGAACACACAGTGGTGTTGACAGGAAGGCAACCAAAGGAATCCACATTTTGCCCAAATATCCATGCACCACATAACACATCACACACTTTCAAAAGCAAGTAATCTTCCTGTACTTTCTGTTCCCAGAACATTCATTACCAATCGTCATAATCATAACAATGATTCCCATCTTAAAATTCCAGATCTGACAAGGCGCAATTCATTCTTTATCAAATGTCTTCTGACTGCGGTTGCCAAACTTGTTTGAAAGAATCCTAAAGGGGTCATCAGAAAATACGATTTGTATTGAAAACACAACTCTGTATTTCCCACATTACTTTATGTAATTTTGACTGCTTTTGTAATGCTGCGAGTATCATAATCACAACCTTGATTCCAGAGGGACTGGAAAAATGTATAAATTGAAAGTAAAAGGCAAGCATTAATTTGCAAATCCCTCTCAACCTATATTAAATTGAAAAAAGCACAAAGAGAAAGAAGTACTGTTTTAACTCATCAACTTTATTGTTCTTTGAAATTGATAGCTATTTCCAAATGTGATGTCTGCAACATGTTCCAACATAGTCGCAAAACGTGCAAGTTCACCACTATGTAACATCACCTCTCCTTTTAATAGCGCTCAGTAGTTGATTTGAAACTGAACATCCAAATTTTTGGACTTTTGACAGCAGTATCTGCTCCCATTTTTGCCTGATAAGACTTCAGTTGACTTCAGTCCAGGGTCTCCATTGCAACATTTTTTTGCTTCATGGATCATGTCGCAGGCAGGTCAAGTGCATAGTGAGGTTTGCCATTATCCTGCTGGAGTGAGCAGGGGTGTCCCTTGAAAAGACAATGTCTGGAAGGTACATATGCATGTGGAACCCTGCTGCGTCAATCGTGCTGTCACAGATGTGCAAGTTGCGCATGACAAGAGCTCTTATGTCACCCCAGACCATGGCAGACAATGGCTTTTGATTAAAGTCCGGATGGAGCTCCTCTTTGGCCCTGAGAAGATGAGTTGCATTATTTCAAAAAAACAATTTGATAGTCGGACTTGTAAGACCGCAGCATTCCTTTCCACTTTGCATCAGTCCATTTCAGATGAACTCAAGCCCAGAGAAGTTGGCAGTGCTTCTGGATGGTACTGATAATGGCTTCCTATTTGCATAGTGTAGTTTTACTTGCATTTGAAGATGCCACAACAAACTGTGTTCGCTGACACAGGTCATCTGAAGTATTTAAGAGTGCGTGCGGCTATATAAAAAAAAAAGCATATCGCTTCTTTATACAGTGCTGTCTGAGGGCTCAATGCTCATCTGCATCCAATACTGATATTTGGCCTGGCCTCCAAATCTTTTTTGTTATGGTTGAGACCAGGAATCAAGTGTCAAGTGTCAAACACATCATATAGTGACGTTACCTGACAAAGTGTTGATTTATGAAAAAAAAAAGGAGGCGTGTGACGTTCTTATTTGACGGCAGTATGAAAAGAACCCTATCCCCTAACCCTTAATCCGAACCCTAACCCTGAATGTCAAAAAAGGACCCCAAAAGCCTTCTGTTTCATCGTATATCAATGCTTGGTCAGGTAGCGTCACTATTGCTCATACAGCCTTTCCATTCTTCCGTCCCAATTGTTTGGGAACCTGTTGCAGACATCAAACCTGGAATTTGCAAGTATTTACAAAAAATCAATACAGTAAATATTTTTTCTTTGTTCTGTATTCAACTAAATTTAGGTAATGAGAAATTACAAGTCACTTAATTCTGTTTTTATTTGGATTTTACCTGCTGTCCGAAGTCTTGTAGACATGAGGTTATATTAAACAGCTGCATACCAACTCCAGTCAGATGCACAAAATCAAGAAAATCACAATTTTAAGACACATTCATTAACTGCGGCAGTAAAACAGCAACAAATTTGTAGCGTACGCAGATTTGCAATTATTTTTTCTCAAATATTAACAGCCTCATTAAGCTGAGGTTATCAGCCACAATGGGGACATTTCAGGGTATTTTAAGATCAAAACGTTTGAGAACGCCAAGGTAAGCATTCATTGTTGTTCAATGTGCTTCACAGAAGCTACATATTCATTAAAGCAGAGAATAATTCATTGAAGCCATGACATACCCTTTCATGAGTGCAGCACAACATCGAGTGGGAACTGAACAAGCAGCCTTTTAATAATATAAATCCAGTTCCTTCAGACAACTTGTGTGATGAAACCCTGTTTTGTTTGGTTTCTGTTGCGCCAGAGGCAAGCTGCAGTAGCATATGACATGACTGTAAACACCTACCACTTTATTTTGGTATTAGCTCAATTTTTTAACAAGAAGGCAGCTTGAGGCTTCAAGCTGCAACTGGATTTTTACTTTCATACAAACATGCATATGTAAGTGTATTTCTTCTAACATAAGTGATTCCTATCTAGACAATGATGGGAAAAGGGGCTACTGCATTTGGTGCACTGCTCAAATTAGGTCTGAAGCATAAGACTGAAAAACTAACTTTTTTTTTGCTAAAAAAAATCCACACATCTATTGTTTGTGTTTGGTGTTATAATTGGTTTGAATGTGCCCACAGTTCAAGGTCCCACATTATACTATTTTTCATGACTGAAGACAATTCCCCAATGTCTGTAAAAAATAAATAGATAACAAAAAAAAAAAATATCAGCATTTGTAGCCAGTTTCCAGTTGCTTATTTTCTCCCCACAGTAAGTGTGCTGTTTAAAGCGGGCGGTAAGTAAGTGAACATGAGGTTCTGCTCTGCTTGGCTGTGCCCTCCCAGCGTAAAATGAACAATGGCTGCTGAAACCAAAATGTCTACATTAGGCCTGTGATGTAGAAAGGGGCATGGAATCAAAACATGTTGTTCAAGAACACAATTTTTTTAGGAAGGGTGCTACAGCATAAACGCTTAGGCAATCTGCTTTCACATTTTGTCAGATGTTATGATGAGGGAGGACCACATTATACACCTAAGAGCAAGGAATACCTTTTCTTCATAACTGCGGACCTTTAACAGTTAAAATTTAAAAATGAATGCCTTAGCCAGAGAATGAGAATTATGAGAATAACGAACCATAAATGTTGACTGCACCACAGTTGATTACTTGTAATGTTACACACTAATTTGCGACAGCCACAGCATAGTGTCGTCCACAAACACAGTTTAAAAGGGCTAGGCAAATGACCAGTTCAGACTTACAAAGGTGTTCTATGGTTGGGTGATGAAAATCTAAATCAGCGAAATAATAACTAGTCAGCAAAAGTGAAATAGGGATCATCTGAGGTCCGCTGTCAAAGCGCCCTTCCTTCATTCTCCACTTTCTTTGAGGCTACCTCATTAGAGACGACATGGGCCTTGTCTCATTATCTCCTTTTCCATCCTTCTGTTTTTCCTTAACCACCTCCCTTTACTGGTGAACTACGTGCAACTTGTCCCTTGAGAACTAGAGTCGAAAGGTGTCAAAAGAAAAAACAACCGTAACAAGAGCTAGCAGTGGGTGATGAGAAATCTTTTTGAATGTAACAGACTCCTCATACGCTCATTCAGACTGATACACTGTGTTGGACCTGGGGTTTTAAGAAGGGCAATGCTCCAGCGGGGCTGCAATCTTGGGCTCATTTTAGTGCCTGTGGACCCCGGACGTCGATGTAGCGGCATTCCACATGCAATGGCGCTATCCTTCGTGTGCTGTCCTTATAGACGGCAAAGTGAGTATTTATGGAGAGCGACGGGGGGTTAATGAGAAGAGGGATTAGCAGTCGGAAGACGTGGGCTGGCAGCCTTGATTGCAGGCGAATTCTTAATGAATAATCGTAGCCCCGTTTCAAAGGTGCATCTGTGATGGCAGTTGAGTGTCTGTCTGGAGCAGGAGCCGAGCTCGATTTCGAGCAAAGACCAGTGGGGTACAGAGGGTTAAAATAATTATGACTCGGTAAAAGCGCCATGATTAGTCAAATATGCGTACTTCCCCAGTGGCACTGTTGAAAAGGCTCTCATTTTATGAAAGAATGCATGAATTTGTACAAATTGACACACCAGAAAATAACAAGCTGCATTGCCTCAAAACCAGCCCACCACCAAACATATAAAAAAGAAATGTGAATTGAAGTTGCTGCAGTCTTCTATCTGCCTGATTAGAGTTGGGAAATATACTGCAGCAAATGTACAAAGCAGCTCATTACAACAGCAGAATGGTAAGGAGGCTCTGGGTCCTTTGTGACACGCTTTGTCTTTTGCTCAGTCACAAAGAGACTTCTGTCATAAGAACAACAATACTTCATATAGCGCATCTCCAACCTCTCTGTCAGCTACGGGTGAGGTTTATTAGGCTAGTATAGAACTGCGGCAGGTGCAATTAGATAAAACACTGAACGCTTTGTTGCATAGTGGTTAATAAAGTAAGCAAAACCACCCACCACCCACTCTTAACAGGCAAAAAGCGGAAAAGTCGTGCAAACATGGGTAAACAATGTGCTGGCAAAGATGGGGTTAATACGAGATCCAGTCTGTTTGACATAACGGGATTTGTTGTTGCAGCTGAGATGTCGTTTGTCATCTATAGTTCGTAATATCTGCACCACCTGATTTTTGTCAGCTCCGCATGAAAGCAATAAACATAGAAACACCATAATCCAGTCTGATTTTTCTCTCAGCAACGGTTTTGATTTGTAAAGCTTTGCCTATGTAGGTTTTCAACAAGGCTCTATGACATGCATATAACATTTGTGACTCCCCTTTATGGATAAGAATCCAATCGACTTGCATGACCCAGCTTTCCTGGGGTATACTATGTTGAAACAACAGATTTATCAATCGAAATTCATATGTACTGATATTCCACAGACTGCAGTATTAAACTCCACGCGGTGGATTTGTACAAAGTTAAACAGATGTTAAAAACAAGTTCGTCACATGAGTAACACAAGGTCACAAGTGGCATTCCTGGTGAAACCTGTTTTTACCACCATGAAGTACTACGGTGGTGCCCCCTTAATTCATAGGACGAAAAACAGGTTTCAGCAGGTCACTTGCGACCTTGTGTTACTCATGTGACGAGTTTTCAGATGTAGTTTGGGGAAAGCAGCAAAAAAATTAACGCAATACTGGCCACTTGAAAGAAGCAAAAAGGGTGCATAAAGCATCGTGCGATTTGATTTTCAGCATGAGCAAGCATGTGGATACTCCTTGGCCTGTGGTTATTTTCATTTATTAATTGATTTATTTATTTTGTTCAGGCTTGGCATCTTAATATGCCATCCCATTTACGGGAAAACGAAACGAAATACACTAAGCAATGTCCCCAAATGAACAACGTCACACATTTATGAGGAGACAGGTGCACATTAACAAGTTCATTTTCTGTTCACAACAAACTATTTCCATCCAAACAAGTGGTTTAATCTTTTAAGATTCTTATATTCTTACTTTTTTCCCTTAAAAGAAGAAAGTATCAGCTTAAGTTACCATGAGCTCGACAGGTAAAATTTTCTTGATCTATTGGCAAATCTAGAAATGAGTCAAAATAATTTTGTTAAAAAATATGTTGTCTTACCAAGAATATAGGTAATAGTAATAAGTGTTTTAAGTCTAAATACAAGATTAAAAATGCTTGGTTAAGTGGGCTTTTTTTTTTTTTTTTTACAGTATAGGAATGCTAGGGTCAGGATCAATTTAATTTAAATTCAGTCAATTCATAAATAAATTAATAAATTAAGTTGATTTATTGACAAGTACTCAAACAAAAATATTGGCAAAGTTGCATTTGTGAATGGAATTTCAACTAGTCTCCTGAGTGTATCGCTTCAGGGGTCAGAGAATCCAATCATGGCAATAACGGCAAAGCTGTGATGTTTTCAACACGACGTGCCTACAATGTTCCAAAGTTAACGTGTGCCTGACGACACTCATGAACAGATTATAAAAAGTATTTACACACAATATTCGGGTTAATGTTGTATATATTGTCACCACTGACTGTGCAATCAGGAAGCGCCCAGAAACTGTCAATAGAAAAAAAAAAATTCTGCGAGATTTCTCTTGATCTCCATACTTGACAAAATTTTTCAGGCCAAAAATAAAACTGCCACCTAATGAAGTAAACAAACACATGAATTGATGTATCGTGTTTCCTGGAGCACGGCGAACCATTCCCGACAGGCTTTTTAATTACGATATCACTATGCCAAACCCTGCGTGACTTCCCCAAACAAACAGGTAATTGCGCCACCATTATTACTGGGTAGCACTGTGGGGGGTGCGGGGAAAGGGGGGGGGGGATTTCTACCGTACTGGCACGAGCCGATCGGGGGAAGGGGGCGGAGAGGTGTGGAGCCAGGAGAGATGTTGATAAGACCACGCCGGCGGGGGAGGAAAACAAAAAAAGAGTGAAGAATGGGAATAGGTGTGGGGGATGGGTGGGGGTGGGGGGGGGGGGGGGGGGGGGCAATAAAAAAAATCAAAGTGCCCCCTCAAAATGAAAAGAAAGACGGAAGAGATTGGTCCCTGTGTTTGCTGTTCTTGGCTCCGTCAGCCGCTGTTTGTCTTTGTGTTAAGGCGGTACTCGGGCCGAATGAAATCCGCGGAAACGCCAAACAATTCAATATTAAATTTCCCCCGAAATACCACATGGGAGAGAAGAGTGTGGAAAAGCTGTGAGGGAGGGATGACCAAGGGAGAGAGAGAGATGGAGGGAGAGAGAAGGAAGATATGAGAGAAAGGTGAGGATGACAGAGGGGAAGCGAGTCTGGGAGAGCGATAGAGGCAGTTAGAGCACAGAATGAGATAAGAGAAAACAGATGGAAGAGATATTAAGACATAAAATTAAAGAAAGCAAAAAATGGAAGAGACAGCTGTGATTGGGAAGGAGGAGAGCGAAATAGACAAGACGAGACCGAGACGAAAAGAGACAGAAAGCAGAGAGGAGAGAGGAAAAGAGACGGAGAGGAGATATAGAGGAGCAGTGACAGAGAAAAAGACAGAGAACATAAAGGTAGGAGACAGAGAGAGAGGAGGAAAGAGAGAGAAAAAGACAAAGTAGAGAGAGATTGAGGAGAAGAGGAAAGAGAAGAGAGGAAACAGAAAGAGAGGAGAAAAGGCAGCGATAAAGAAGGGACAGAGAGGAGAAGAAGAGAGGAGAAGACAAAGGGATAGAGGAGAGGAGACAGAGGGAGAGCAGGAGAGACATACGTAGATGGGCGAGCAGCAGTTCTACAACAGCTGCCAACTCCAGTAGTGCTTCTAGCAGAGGCCCTCACTGAGCTGAAAGTGGTTAAAGGACACAAGAACACATGAGCTCATTCCCCTGACCAGAAGTTTCCATGAAACTCCTCCTGGCTTTAGCTTAAAAGCTTAAACTTTCTCCGGTACGTATCTTCCGACACTCACTCTAAGTGTTCGCTCTTCACTAGGCTGGGAGGAGCTGGTAAGCTGTCACATCCGCAATTTGGAGCATAGCACACTTTCAAAATACTCAGCATCAAAGCTCAGCGCTGAGGAGTAAATATGGCCATTGAGTCGCTTTCTTGACGGCAGGCCATTAATGGAGTGTGGGGGACAGCGGAAGGACTGGAGCCACACTGGTTCCCACACCCCCTCCCTTCTCTGTCCGCAGCACTGGGCTCTCCCTCTCTCCGGAGAGTCCCGCATCTGCACCGTATTAGAACTGCAGACACAGCAGATCTGCCCCGAGCTGCTGGCTCCACGGGCAGCAGAGCTGAGCCAATCTCCAAGGGCTGACTTGGCCCTCACGCTGACAGGGGGCCGGGCTATGGGAGGCCCCCCAACACATGAGGAAAAGCTGGAATCAAAACTCCCTTTTCCCTGTTTTGTCTCATTTCTCAATTTTATTGATTTCTAATAACCAAATGAAAATGTATTGGGGTTTATATTCCTCAAAAATAATACGATATTAAACTTGTATATTTTCACAGTGAAGATTGGGCTCATTGTTATCACTCACTTTTTCAACACTTTTTTGTTCTTCGATTACGGTCTGGCATTATTAACCCTTTCAGCGCCGTGGGCAACTATAGTTGCCCAATGATGTAAGATATTTAAGTCAGATGCTGTTGAAAACCAATCATGTGGCAACTTGTTTAAAAGAACTCCCGCAGGGCAGCTCTTTTAAACAAGTTGCCACATGATAGGTTTTCAACAGCTCAGAATCACTGCATTTTTAATTCCTTGAAAATGTATTCAGCGCTCAAAGGGTTAAGATGATTCCGACTGGTTAAATAAGTCAGGAAACTTATTTCCTAAACTTATTTTCCTAAAGGTACTTTCAGCTAAGCAACCTGGAGACCTTCCTTCGTGGATGTATTTTTTTTTTTTAACTGTGTGACATATAAATGGCTGTGCATCTACCTCTCCCTATCTGCCACACCTCTAACTGTAAACACCTGGCACAACTTCGAATGCTAATTCACATTACTTCAACTCCTCTCTTTTCTCTCCAAATGGGTGGCGCTAAGAGCAGCAAAAATTATGAAAAACGGCGATTAAAACTGATGAAAACCAGCAATTGGGATGGGTACACTGATTCCCTCCACTTCCTGCAGAATGATTTTGCTTTCATTGAAATGAATCAGGTACCAGGAGGAATGTTGTTGATTAAATACATCCGTCAATCATCTGCCCCCCTCCAATCAACTTTCTTTTACACACATTCAAATCCGCAGGAATTCAGAAAGCGCGTCCATATTTAAAGTCGATCAAATTGACCCCCTCCCTTTGAAAATTCAACCTAAATATTTGCTTTACAAGCAAATGGGTCGTATTACGGAAATTTTAGAGCTCAAGCAGTCTCCCTCCTATGACCGCGCTGCGCCTACTTTGCCTCTGTAAGCAGCCACAACTGAGAGGGCACAGAGGACCCAGCACAAGGCTGACACTTGTCAGAAGAGGGTGGAATGAAGACATTTTTAAAGTATACCACTATTTTCCTCGCTAAAAATGACAGTCCCATTACTGTAGAAACTGGAGCAATACAGAAAATGCAAATTATGAAAAAGATTTGTCAAAGTATTTACTTGATAACAGTGCAAATACAAGATATTTATCATTAACTTTCTGTACTTCATTGTTTTTTGGAAATACTCATTTGGAATTTTATGCCTACGACGCGTTCCAGAAAAGTTTGGTCATCGATGTGGTTTCTGCAGCCTTTTAAATAATGGTTTGGAGAACTGAGGACGTAAATTGTTCCAGTATTGATGGATTGTTTCCCCCCAGTTGTCCACAAAATCAGTCTTCAGTTTCTCAGAAATCTGTGGATTTCAATGCCGTACTCTGAGCTTTTTGAAGCATTGCACATTTTCAATGAAAGACAGGTCTGGACTGCGGGTACACCAGTCTAGCAGCCAAGAACATCACACTGGTGTAACGTGCAGAATGGGGCTTGCTGTTGTCTTATTGAAATAATCACTGGTGTCCCTGATGAGGCATCACCTAAAAGATAAATGTTGGTCAAAATGCATTTACTGTAGTATGTCCGGTATCAATGGCACCCTACACCAATGTTCAAGTTACCCATGCCCGAACACTTCTCCATACCATGACAGATGCTGGCTTTGTACCTTACATTGGTAACAACTGGGAAGGCCATTTTCTTCTTTGGCCAGGTAAATGCAACATCCATTATTACTGATAAAGAATTTGTAAGGATGGCTGTTTAGGATAACAGCAGCAGTGTTTCTGGTGTAAATCAGTCCATTTTGGTTCAGCTCAAGCCCAGATAAGACTGCAAGATTTCTGGAAGTTTTTGATGATGGTTTCCTTGGTTCTTTTAGTCTTCACATGCATTTGTGAATGCTATGACAAGTGGCGTTTATTGACAAAGATTTTCTAAATTTACCCAGATTCCCCAAATATTTTAATAGTGGGTGTTCTTACATTATCATTTAAATTGCTAGATAATTATTTCTCAAAGTGGTGAGCCACAACACTCATCACTTGTAAACAAAGGGCATCTCTTGTGGATGCTCTTTATATACCCAAACAAGATGGCGTTACATGTTCAAGACCGAGCAAACTTTTTAAAAAAATGTTGCAGGCACCAAATTCAGAATGAACGAGTACTACCGAAATAATAAATTAAATGAGCTGTGTCACCATCGCTGAGCATGCACAGAACTTTCATCACAAGAAAGTGAATCTGTTTGACTGCAAGTCATAATCTGATTCTGCCCTTGCCAATCCGTCTTTGTTCTGCATTGTATTTATATATTTTAGTTACTCCTGAATCATGCTTTTTATATAAAGGAGCTTTCTATGGAAATTTGAGGATTAAAAGAGCTATTCTAAGCTTTAGCCAAGTTATACAAAGAATGTAAGCTGGTTGCCATTGCCAATTATCATAGAGGAAGAAAAATACCTTCCAGATTTTGACTTGCAATTGAGCGGATTTACTACGTTCACAGTCATGAGTATGCGCAGTAATCGTGACACAACTCCTTTCAGTGGATGAGGTAAAAAAAAAAAAAAAAAAAAATCATGTTCTACTGATTTCAATTTAATACAGGTCAAAGATGATTTACAAGTTATTCCTTTTCTACTTGCATTTTCCATACCATCCCAACTGATTAAAAAATGGGGTTGCACATTTATGTGGCATTTTTGCGTAACATGCATAATAGCAAAGGGAGGTATGTGCATAAAAATTGACGTTAGTCTAACGTAAAAATACATTTCACAGACACAGATTAAGCCCTGTCATGAACTAGACTCTTCATAAAAAAAAACTCTTCATAGTCCACGACAAAGGAAAAAATGTTCACAATAACCTTTGTCTACCTTCAGATAAAAGTACAGCGTTGCAATTCATACAAAGTTCTCAACTCACGGACTACATTTAACATTAGATACTTCACTAAGTGGGGCTTTGTTTACCTCAGAGGGCCATTTTGCTGTGTACAGGAATAAAGCAGATAGAGCTAGTGTCATAGCGATCAAACTGTGGAGGCCTACAGGGAGAATAAATACAACAAAATGCAACTGCTCTTTATTTCCGCATCTCAGTGAACAATAGCACAGTGGGACATTTACCATTGATAAAGCATATTCAGCTTCCAGGCCAAAAAACTGCTTTGCCCAAAATTTGAGTTTATTGGTCTATTAAGTCAATTAAGTCTGCATTTCCAAACTTTATCATTCATTGTTTTTCAAGCAAACTGTACACTACAGTCCACTAAATTGCACTAAATTGGCATCCCTGGTAATTATCAACAAAAGACGCCTTATTATTCATCCTATTGATGTTTAATTCAAAATATTAGCAAAATTATAACCCGAAACTTAAACACAGAGATTGAAAGAAAAAATTTAATCATACAATATTTTTTTTCAATAAAATAAGTGTCACAACCCATTTGTGAATGCCTTTCACTTCCCTTCCTATTCAGCAACTTGTGTGTCCATTAGAAGTATGTCTCCTTTGATTGGTTTATGTCTAGTGCGTTTCCCCCTCCCCATTTGTGTCTTGTTTCATGCTTATTTCCTAATGGCTCTGTGACGTATATTCAAACCCCCTGCTCTGGGTTGCAAGTAGCTGGATTATAATTTCCTATTTGTGCTTCGAACCAGCCAGTATTCTAATAAGGTCCAGACCAGGAATCGAGTGTGAAGACAAAGTGCAGTACAGTCAGTAATTTATTTACAGTTTATACAGTAATTTCGGGATGGGACCCCGAATAAGGGATAGCACTGTTTAGTACAGATGTTGAAGGCAAAGCTGAGCTGTCAATTGGCGGCCAGTGGCTTCTGGGATAACAACCAAGTGGATGCACACTTTGCCAGGGCCGAACTGTCCCACAGGAGGAATGGAGTAGCTTGAGGAGAGCTTGGCTCCAATCCTGACTAGTAAAAACTTGTTGTCTTTATTAAGTGTAACATAATCTTTAATGACAGCATCTTGCTGAAGCTTTCCCCTTTATTCAGCCAACTCGAGCAAGCTTTAGCGTTCAAGTTAACCCAGATCAAGTCTGTTCTTTTGTCCAATTTAATAGGAGCAAGCCCCCAAGCTTGATCAGGGTCCAGGATTGGGACTGCGTCCTTGTTAACCCTTCCAAGTCTGTTCCTCTGTCCTGTTTATTAGGAACAAGCTCCCAATCCTTCTACAGTCATCCAGTTTGGAATCAAGTTCCCCTCAAGCTACTCCATCCTCCTGTGGGACAGTTCGGCTCTGCTGAAGCGTGCGCTCGACCTGGCTGTATCCCGGAAGTCACTGGCCAGCGATTTGCAGCCCAGCTTCTCCCATTACATCTATCCTGAACTGTGCTCTCTTCTCTGCTCTGGGGTTCTATCTTCACTGCTTCCTCTGGGGTTCTGTCCCCAGGCATTACCATACTGCTGCCAATAAACCTTCCTATTGGATTGTACTCTGCCACCGCACTTGATTCCCTGGCCTGGTACATAGCATTTCATGCCACAAATATTGGATTTTCATTCATTTAATAGTTTCTAAAAGCTCCTAATGCCAAGATAGAAGCTCTGAGTCTTCTCCTACATTGTGCAATATAGTTGGGAAAGACATGGCAAGGAATCTGAGACCATTCCTCCATTCAGAATTTCTCAAGCTCGAACTCCAAAGTCCATGTTGATGGACTCTACTTTCTGGCCCATCCCATCGGTTTCAACTGGAATCAGATCAGAAAACAGGGATGGCCATGGCAGAACCTTGATTTTGTTTTTGGTTTGAAGCATTCAATCTGTTTGAATTATTTTTTGTGCTGATCTCAATTCATGCTTTGGGTCGTTGTCCTGTTATGGGATCAAAAGGTCCCAGAAATTCCAGTAAAAACAAGAGGCCACACCCACAAAATTTATTGACTTACTGCGGCTACAGTTTTAAATTTAGGATTTTTTTTAACATATCATGAAAACATCTTGGTCTGAAGATGTTGAGTTCCAAATTTCATGGAAATTAATCACACGGTGTAGGAGGAAATAGAGTTTTAAGGTTTTGCAAAAAAAACCCCAAAATGGCAGAAAATAGTAGAAAGTATTTTGTTTCTGAGACCAATGCTTCAGAAGTTCTCAGCCAAATTGTAATGTATGTTATTATAGCGCCACCTTGTGGTAAGTTGATATAAAAATTCCAAAATACCAAAAGGCACCCTGCTGCTCCCTAATGTTGGCCCACCTGACAAACCGGTCACCTATATTGATACTGGTCTTTGATCTCTTGCTGTCCAGTTCTTTCTTCCTCCGTTTACTTGCTGATGCTGTCTCATAAACTGTAACATTTCACAGTGTACATGGGTCCAGGTCTATGAGTACAACAGCTAGACTGCAAAATCAACCGTGTTTGTGCTGGCCAAGCTGTTGCGATTTCAGAAGCTTTATATCATGTTGCTCTATGTAATTCCAATGAAGTCTTGCCTGTTTGGCTCCTCAAATTATCGTTTGGATCGAAGGATACATATTTATTTATTTTTTTCATACTTTCACTTTCAAATGGAATGTATTATTTCACCATCGTGTTGCTGCAGACAAAAGGTAGTTTTTGTTTTCCATTGTATTTTTTAAGATACACTGCGTGCCCCTTTAAAATAAACAAAGCTATTAAAATGTTTTTAATTTATTTATTTTGATGTGTTAATTCATCTGTAGTCTTTGGCATTAAGCCAAAATCCTCAAATTGCAGAGACCTGTTGCATTGTTGTTGAGCTCCAAAACTGTACAGTCTGGCATAAATAGGGCTGTTAATCAAAAAGTGAAGGTGTGATTGGCTGACAAGGTACTTTGCATTGATGTGCTGCCATCTTCAGTGTTTCAAATTTTCCATTGTGAAACAATGCAGGGTGCTATCGCCTTACATTAGGACCAAGTTCTGACTGTCATTCCCTTAGACACTCTCCTGTATATCAGACACTGCTCCAACCCTCCGGTGAGCGGGCAATTTAACCCTTTAACTGCCTGCCCCCTTTTGTTCAAGCACAGTTTGAGTCGCTGGTTTAAATTCTAAGATGTGTTGAACTTAGCCTGATGAAGCCTTCTCCAATAATCATTTGCAGTCTGTAATGCAGACAAAAAAAAAAAATCTGATCTGTTAAGTTCAACACATCTTTCAATTAGAAATAGTGACTCAAAATGTGTTCTGCCAAAAGGTTGAGCAGGCAGTTAAAGGGTTAAACTGCACACTTGCTCTGCCTCCATGGCAAAACATGCCTCAGCCTGATGCTACCCTGCATCACTCTCTGCTGCTGCATTGCTCTTGGCTGCTGCTAGTTAACACACCGCCTACCAGCTTTCCACCCAGGGTGGGGACACACTTTTTTCCTAAAATTCAGTAGGATGCTGGGAGTGTCAGTGTCAGCACCTATACATTATGTCAAACTATCATTGTGTCTGTTTATTGACAAATGCTGCAGTTATGGGTTTACAAGTGAGTTAAGTGACAGAAATATTGTTTTTCCTTCAGTCATGTTCAATAAAGTCAAAGATTTTTGTTACCACACTAAAAAAAATATATATATAAACGCAACAGTGTAATCCTTTCAATATACTGCAAACTTATTTTTGTGGTTGACTTTGTAGGTTTTAAAAATGTGACCAAGGTTTTGTGCTACTTTTCTGTGTGTATTTCAGTCACCTTTGCCATATCATTGCCAATTTCATTCCCTCAGTCAAAATTGGCTCATGAGACAGGTGGGGCCTAAAGCTGTTGAAATCAGGTATGGTCAGCCCAGACACACCATGGCCTCCAGTCAATTAAAGGCCACCCACAAAGTCGCAGGTCAGCCATTTTTCAAAATGCCACAAGTGACTTGAAACCTCAGCGAGCCTGCCACTGGGATGCTCAATGCAGGAATGTCTGTCAGGACTGTTGCAAGGTCTCCTAAGATATTGTTTTGAGGAATTAGGCATGACAGTGATCTGCCCATATGCATGACTAGCATGTGTGATGACCCCCGCCCGAGGCCGCAATATCCAGACTCTCCATCTCCAAGACCATCTGAAACCAGCAACTGCCACTGCAGATGAGACAGCTGATCTCCATAATCGCCATAATTCTGCACCGTGAGAAATCGTCTCCGGGATGTCCATCTCCGTGCACGTCATCCTCTTTGTGGATTGGACCACATCCCTGCTCAATGAAGAAATTGGCTTGAAATTGGGTGAACAGACATGTCCAATGGTCAATGACACAATGCATGACTGATCTCTTTACTGACAAGTCATGTTTCCAGCTGCACAGAGCAGGTGGATGGCAGCATGTCTGGTGTCTCACAGAGGAACATTATATTGACGTCAGTGTGATGAGCAAGGTGGCGTACAGCGGTAGAGGAGTGCTGGTTTGCGCATGAATATCCCACGGACGTCGCACCCTACTGCATTTCATTTAACGGTAACTAGAATGCAGTGTGATATCGCAATGAGATACTGCGGCCTGTAGTCGTCCATAACAAAAAAGCCATATTCCAGCATTACAATGCCAGACCCCACAGCACACGTGTCTGCACAGAGTTCCTAAAGGCTGAAAACATTCGCTTGCTTGAATGACCAGCTTATTCCCTGGATTTGTCCCCCATTGTGCTTCTTTGGGATGTCCTTGACTGATGAGATCATCATTAATGCCCACTTCCAGCCAATATCTGCCAACTCTGTGCAGTTCTTGAAGAGGAGAGGGAACGCGTCCCCCAAGTGGCCATTGACCATTTGGTACGGTCCATACAGTGGAGATGTGTAGCCGTGCAGCAGACCAATGACAGATATACTGATTTGTGCAATTTGGATACCAGACCCCATCCCCATTATCATCTATGCCGCTGTGAGATTCTTGTTTGTCTGTTTCAATCAGTGATTGAAATGTATTGCAATATGGTCAAACAGTCTGTCAACACTCAATGAAAGTACAGTGAGTTTCTGAACATGATCATATTTCTCACAATATGAAGTGTCGCATTTATATCGTTGTTAAGTGTATATTGAATAAGAGATTGGAATGATTTTTCAAAGCCTTTTTAGCTAACATTAACCTAGGGTGCCAGTATTAGAGGAAGGTACTTTATACACTAAGACTTATCCCATTTAAAGTTCAATTTAAGGATTAAGACTTAAGATTAAGTCTTAAGCATGCTGACACCGTTCATCAACTGCTCGACCATGAAATAATTGTTTTCTATTTCAAAAAAAAAAAAAAAAATGGAGAGGTTGTGACGAGGCTCAAGCAATTACCAATCTCTTGACCCCCTCCCAGTGGTTACATGTGCTGGACCAATGGATATGTCTTACTGAAAACCAAATGGTTTGCAGCTGACTAAAGTCACATTTGACTGCGGTATGACCCTCATGTGAATGTCTCCCACGGCAAATGACACCATGGCTGCTGGTGCTTAATTTGGCACTCACAAAGCAAAGCACAATGAGGTTGTGAGCGCAATGGAGAGTGTGGAAATTGCCTTATATCTCTCCTCTTGCATACATGTTCTAGATAGTGGTCAGCACCTCAGTGAGAGTATCCCATTTGTGCCTGACTAGTGGTGCTATGTGCTTCCTGTATGTGGCAAATACACCAGGCCAGTGGTTACCCACCCTGTAAAGGTATTCAATGCAAACTTAAGATGAACAGTTGCTAAACACCATCTCTTGCTTCTGAACCAAGTGCTGAAGACCTCCAGGAACAGGGTTGCTGACCACTGCCTGAAACCTGTGGTCATCAACCCTGTTCCTGGAGATCTAACATCCAGAGGGTTTTCACATCACTTGAAACAAAACATGCAGCATGAACAGATAGAAATCTGCACTGACCTGCAAATTAGTCCAGTGTGACAAATTAGACTTGAAGTGAAAACCAAAAGGACAGAAGATCGCCAAGAACAGGCTTGGTGCCCACTGCCATAGACGGTGTATGTTTGCCATTCTTGGCTTAAGGATATCTATGAAAAGTGTGCTATACGCTTTTGAGCAGAGTTCTGTAAAAATAGCATCCATTGCAAGTGCAGTGTATGTCTCTGAGTGTAGTGAGTATGAAGATATTTATCATTATTCAGTATGCACGAGTTTACCCATAGCATGCATTTCTGTACATCATGTTCTCCCACGTCTGTCTGTTGCATAACTGCTCGTAGCATATGAGGGTTTGCATAATTGTTTTTTAGCTTTTTATGGCCGCAGCCTGTGTCAGGGAGGTATGTTATGGACAGATGCTCTAGGACAAAGTATCACAGTTCTTTTCAATATAATACAGTGTTTTGTTCCAGTAAATATTCTTCTTTTTTTTATTTGCGTGGGCTGATGCCTTCATGCAGCGTGTCAGTGTTCACATGTAACACATTAGTTATTTATGCATCTGAATATTTATGAAAGAAACTGAGGTTATGTCCCTTAGATGGCAAGGATTTCACAGGATTTTAAGTCTGCTGCTATACTACCTGTGCCACAAATCCACACTGAAAGAACTTTTCAGACGTCAATGTACAATTTATTTTGGGGGGGACAATGAATACGACCATCCCAAAAAATGTACAGGCTGCTTATTTTTTCCTAACCAAGTTGTGGTACCGCTTCCAGTCTAGCCACACTTCAGCCAATCAGATTGTACCTAACTGCAATTGCAAGCCAATCAGATTGTATGTAACTGGAATTTACTTGGATATGAAAAATAATCCAGCGTCCAGGCCCATACTCAAGCAACTCTGAGCTCTGGTGCAGGTACTACGTGCTCTTCAAGGCCTTGAAGACTGCAAGTCCCTGATGGAAGCTGGCTCCATATTTAAAGTGCTTCCCTATCTGTGCATCCTTAAACCAAGAATACTGCAAGCGATATACATTTTGCTAGTTTGATAATGGTAATATGTCGTTAAAAATAACTCTGTACGTCAGGCCGTGTTTTCTGTCTGGGAATGAAACAGACAGAAGACGTCGGGGGTGCAAACACAACAGCAAAAGACGAAAAAAAAGAAAGAAAAACAAAAAGCAGGCGACATTTACTGCGAATGGCATCCAATCCCCACTCCAATTATCTCTGTCAGCCATAGCAGCGAGACTGACTTAATTAAACTGACTTGCGAGGGAGGGGAGAGAGGGGAAGCGGGAACGATTGAGGGGGCAGACGAGAGCGTATCAGCGGCGAGCACAAAGCCGAGCGCAAGCATCGCCGGCCACTTCCACTCTTTTTTTTCTAAAGATTGACTTCAAAAGGGGAAAAAGAAAGCGAGGTAAGAAAAGAGTCCTTCTCGTTGTAGGGCGATGCGACTGCGATTCAGATTTTTTTTTTTTTTTGCATTTTCATTAGCGTCCACCCCCTCGTCAGAAATAAAAGGAGAATAAAATGATTTTTTTTTTTTTTTTACTCATCGCCAAATCCCCAATAATCCTTCAGCAGTCTTCCTGAAGCTGCCTCTGCTACTGACCTTTTCACAGGAATCCTGTTTCCATGGAAACCCACTGCGCATCCCTCTTTCTGTCTCTATTACACTCTCTGCACAAAATAATTGCACATACATTAGTTTTGAGATTTTCTTCCTTTCTTCTGTTTTTGTTGAAGAGTAGTTCCCCATATGTGTATTTATCGCCAATTTGTCTGGCCCATGTATATGAGTGATTTTGAAAGGGCAATAACTTGTTTTTTTCCGGAAAGATCAACATTTCACTCTTTTGTCTCTTTGAGGGTAATTCACTTTTCCGGCACTAGCACCATTTCAACTAATTTAATATATTCACTAAATTAAAGTTTCTTCTAATGTGTTTCTGTTAGAAGAAAGATAAAAATCGTTGATGGATCATAATCACATTCAAACAGAATAATGAACCAGGCCTATATGCTACTACTGAAACTTTAATACTGAATAAACAGCAAATATGCAGGAAGAGGTTATCTATTTTTTGCATACATATCCTGTGATTGTTCAGGCAGCTTAGTGTCCTACATAATTATTGTCAGTCTTGATAACGAACAAGAATAAAAGGCTGTATATGAGAAATAACACAGACAATGTGCTATTTTGTTTGCGTAGGGTATCATTCATTTAAAGAAATTGCTCAAAATTGTTGTTTTAACAAGTAATAATTTATTTAAGGAGGTAAAACTGAACACAAAGTTTTGATTGCTCAGCCTCCGCCTGCCTTAGTTTCCTTCCCTCTGAAAGTTGATCTTTGGGCTCCACATACAACAGACCTTACGTGAGCTTGACCTTTGACCCAATGACCTCTCCAAAACCCAATCAGTTCAATTACCCTCCATGAGGAGTCAGAAAGTCTGATTTGGTGAAAATCCCTTCACTTTTTCAGTATATATAGTGCGGAGAATATATTTGTGACGGACAATGTGACGGACGCCTGCACTGACGGACAACTAGAAAACAGTATGCCTCCCGTATCATAATTATTGGCACCCCAGTTTTGACCTTTATACGACAAAGACACAGTACTGAATCACATTCCTCAATGTTGCTCAAGACTGTTAACCATAATGGAGAGGGTGTTTTGGGGTTTTAAAATCAATCAGATCCTTCAGTAGACACTGGCACACTGCCCTCCTCAATTTAAACCATACACTTTTCATTAAGCGCGCGTTTGGAGATTGAGACTGCTAATTAGTAACTGTGTGGCTGTTAAACAATTTTGTGGTTGAGTTTGAGGCACAAGGATCGCCGTAACCAAGTTTCATTTTCAGTCTTTAGCTTATTTAATCCCTTGAACTTTGATTTTTGCTTGACTTTCCTGCATCGTGAGGTTCAAAGTTTTAATAATGTTTTTCTTCGTATAGTAGGACAATATTACTTGCATATCTGCCGGCTGGAGCACTTCAGGTAAGCTACATCACGCTTATGTTGAGTGAAATACATTGTATTCAAACTGCGGACACAATGTTTTTATGGCCACAGCATCACATCGAATAGAAAAAATCTACATCTTGTGCACCATTTCATGCACATTTTTCTGAAAATCGCAGGACATATTTTGGATCTTTGGAAACCTAAGGATCTCTACTAGAATTTAAAATAGGTTTGAAGTGCCACAGGTTTAAAAGAGGCAGCTGCATTTTACAAACCCACATATGGGATTGGCACGGTTAAGAAGGTTAACCATAACAGCTGGCTAGCAAATCACTGGTTCGATTCGAAAAGAGCATTCCACATCTGCAGACCTCGAATCTGTATGGAGGAATGGTTAAACCAATTGGTTCAGCAATGCCACAAAACACAATTAAAACAGCTCAATAGGAACACCCAATGCGAAGACACGATGCACAAAGTACTGAAAACAGGGGTGCCAATAATCATTTTGACAGACATCCTCATGAGAAGTGAAATCATTCCTTTAAAAAAGCCTTTTCTTTGTATAACAGTCTTAGCAAGAGTAGCAGTGAGAACTGGTCTGTTGCCATTGATCACTCACCATGTTAACAGATAGCTTTCTAAAGAACGTAGTAACACACAAATCAGTCATTGTGTTGGTAACATCAATTGGGCCCATCTGATGGATTTCCAGTCAATGTGAAGCCGTGGCTGAAAGAAAGCAGTCACAACAAAACACCAAATAAGGAAGAGAAGTCCATTAAGTCCCTTTAACTCGGCAGAAAACGCTGGCTGTCAGTGCTGTAGTCTGGAGATAAGGCTGACTCAAGAGGCCTCGCAGTAGGGAACATGGGAAGTGAAGAACGGGGGGGGTGAAAAGACCAGGGCCAAAGGAGGGGGAGGGTTTAATGACAACTGCCGTTCTGTCCGGCCCACGCTCGCCTACCTCCATCTATTCTCTCTCCCTCTCTCGCTCGCTCTCTCTCATTTCCCCTTTAGGACAGAGCAAGCACTGCATTCCCTTGCGTTGAGCTCAGAAGGAGAGTCCCGCGCTGAGTGGCGGGATTGTTCCAAAAGCGCGGGCCCTCCGCCGGTTGCCACGGAAACCGACATACCACAGCTCTGACCCTGGAGGGCTTGCGCTGCTCTTCCCCTGCCTGAAACCGTCGGCAGCTGCAGTACAGCTGTTACTCCGGGACCAGGCATCGACTAGGGCCTACGTCCCCACCGGTCCCCACACCCAGCGTCACACAGGCATGAGTTTGCAAGCTGAATGGGGTCAGGAACAGAGCAGCCATCGATAAGATCCCAGCTAGACCACGCCGTACTTGAGCGGCAAACACACGGCTCACGCCCAACAGCAGCATTTTCGGGCAGGAAAAAAAAAATGTCAAACTAATGCTTTGAACTTTCCCAGTTCATGGATTTCCATTTTCTCTGATCCGTGAAAGGGAATTAAATATGAATACCAACATATGCTTCCATCTTTTACAATGGACCCTTTTTTATGGCCATTCCGAAATCACAGAAAGAAATTTGCTCAAGGATAATGTCGTTTTAAAAATGCAATACAGACTAGAATGTTTGAACTTTACAGTCGACGACACGTCCCTGTCTTTATATTAAAAATTCATGGCAAACAAAAGGAACAGTGACAAATGATAAGTTTTACAGGGATAGGACAAGTCTCTCAAGTTACTTTACTGCTGCCAAGTCGATAGAGGAATAAAGAATGGCTCTGTGACATTGAACCTGATTCGGTTTGAATAATGCAATTCATTCTGCCCCAGACGATCGTCAATCTGTTTTTCTGATCACTGATCCCTGTAAAAGGATCTCTCAGTAACACAGCCGTTTAGTCAGAGTCTGAGTCAGATCCTAAAGCCTTTTTCTCTGTTGCAATCTCTGTCGCAGCCCTCTCTTATTTAATTCCTCCTGCAGGTGGACATTTGACTTTATTCTGCGCCTAACAGCTTTTGGCAGGACCCTACGGCAGCCGCGCCGATGGGTCCGCGGAGCGGAATCGAATGGCAAGCGAACCGTGTCCGCGTTTAGATCACGAGACGAATTAAAGTATGAGTGATGACGGGTGTTCCCGATCTAATAATTCCGTAAAGACCGCCGCCTCCCAGCTGTTGTCCTGTCGCTGCTGAAAGCCCTTTTAGGAGGAGAGCAATGTGCGCTATGCTAATCTTTGGCGTAAAATTCCTCTTAAGGTTGACTGCCTGCTTGCTGGAAGAATCCAGCTGAGACGAAGGGGGTGCACAGAGGAAACCCTAACTGGTGTTGGCCTGAAATTACTATTCGCCTCCTTGGATCTGAATATAGGGCCAACACAAAATTGTACGAGATAGTATATCCAGTTCAAGGGTTCTTCAATGGGCAAAATGACTAGATCTGAGAACTTCCACAATTTTCTCCACAGTGACAGAGGTTCAAAAAGAACTAAAATGAGTTCCTTGATGGAAACAAGCCAAAACCCCCTTTTATAAAATTTATTCTGTTAGTAATGTATGTGTAATAGAACTTCTTTCATCATAATAATTGAAGCATTTATAATGATTTTTAATTGCACACAGCGTACAGGGAACAGAAAGAAAGTTCACAGTGTTTCCGTTGTGGGCCGATCAGCATAAATGTAGCCTAAAACTCAACACCCCACAGTCAGATTACCCCCATTACAGTGATGTGTGATAATCATCCTGAAGGCATTCCACAAATTGGATTCATGGAAATGGAATCCAGCATTTAGCATGGCCAACTGCTTTCAACCAGAGATTCAAGTCCACAATAGTTGTGATCTGAGTTTTGTGTGTGTGAATGTGTGTGTGTATATGCATCCATGTGTCGGGGGTCAGGCATTTCCCCTCACACAAAATAAAGGCGACCAATAAAATACTTATCAATGACCCTTCAGTCTGCTAATAGATTAAATAGGCTTACTCTAAAAAGGAATCAGGTAAGTTTTTGTTTCAATTCATTGAGGCTTATTTTCATAGACTTTGTCCTTTATGTTTCAATGCAACAATACACCGTGATCATATTTCTTTACATAGTGCCCAAAGAGATCAAAACCCACTCAATATCCCTCAGTGAATTCTGGCACGGACAAAGCCAGAAGACTTGCAATATTTCTCTTCGGTGTACATTTCAAAGGAATTAATTTTTCTTATTGAATTCACAGTCATTTCAAGAAGCTACCAAATAGCGATCCGCAAAATGAACTGTAGTTATGATACTTTCCCAACGTAATAATCTTTCCCCAATGTAATAAGTAATTTATGTCATTTGCACAAACATTGCAATGACAAAGTTTGCCCAAGGGGGACCGTAATTAAATGGTAGCATGAACTTTGATATCTACAGTAATTTTGCAATCCATAGAGCAAAATATGTGACAGTCCACAGAAAAAGGGTGTATAAGGGATTTTTTTACGTTTTAGAGAAAACTGTTTTTCTATGTTTAGTACATGGGAAGGGATCATCAGATTACCTTAACTCAATTTGACCGAAATATCCCTTACACACCCTTTTCCTGTGGACTGTCACATATTACCATTGAAGAACATAAAACATGCGGTTCTGTCAGTCTAAATTTGATGGAAATGTCAAACAACGTCATCGTAAAAATTAACTGCAGAAGGCAAAATAATTTAAAAAAACTTCATAAAGAAACTGTTCGCAAATTATTTGAATAGATACAATATACAAAGGCAATTATAAACAAGCGAAACATGAAACTTGCTCTCTGTTAACCTTCTCAGCTATTTAGTGAGCTTGAAGTGTTCAGTATTTTTTTGCCTGTCTGCCTCCTTTTGGCTTAACCTCAGTGGCAGTTATAATGAATGGAAAACTCTGTGTCTGAAACAGCCAAGAAATAAAACATTATGGTCACAAAACATTGCAGGTATTCTGAAAAAAAAAAGAAAACAAAAAACAGTCAAATTACACTGTTATCCTTTAGAGTTCATTGATGTCAAGTGATTGGATTTTGTTTAGAAGTTTTCTTTCGTCTTCGTTATGCACGTAAACTGAAATGAAATAAAATATGACAAAATAATAAGAAAAATGGCAGCCTGTAAGAGAGCCCTCCGCAGCTCTTTCCCCCCCATCTGTGTTGTTTTCTCTCCATCTTCCTTTTTGATGAGCTGGGTCTTCAGTCGCCCAATAAAATCCCATTAGCTCCTAATGAAGTCGGGCGCACAGCCTCTCGGCCTCACCTCATTTAGCACGATTGTCTGGCGGCCATTAGCATGGAGGCAATTACAGCCGAGCGGCGAGAGTAATTGGAAATGCCGACAGGGACTCCAAGAAATGGGAATAAATAAAAATATTCAAACTAATAAGCTTCCATTGAGACGGGAGGGGGGCTGCTAAGCTAAATCAACATAATTAGAATTGTGTTTGGCGAGGTAAAGACTGTGCGAAGAGACGGAGAGAGGGGCGCTGAGTTAAGGCTTCGAGACGAAGAGTGGGGGAGTGGGAGGTAGTTGGGAAATAAAAATTATATGGAGCAGAAGTCCTGGGGCTCTGTTCGATATGCACTTGCGAGCCTGGTTCGGGTTCCGTTCGCCAGCATTTTACCCAAACATTGCGGTCAGCAGGTCGGCAGCAGTTGTAAAATCCCGTTGAAAACATTAAAAAAAGTCAGTGACTGAAAGTCAAGAGCTGAGCTAAAGACAAATTGCGAAGCGCTAATAGTGGAACAGAGGCTATTAGAGGACATCGGTGGGGTGCTAATTGCCAAATGAAAAAACATTTGTGAAGATGGATCAGGTTTCTATCGTGTGCAAACGACTGGAACAAATACATTTTCAATGTATAATGGATATAAAGATGCAATCATATCACAAATATTACATATACAAAGGCTTTAAGTCAGTTGCCTGCATACCTATTGTGTGAAAATAGATTTCACGCAAAGGCATACATTGTTGGAGATAAAACAGCTGCAAAAAAGTACAACCCAAAATTGCCTAGCAGTGAGCTAGTGACCTCATTGCTTCGAAAACAACACAAACTTTTGGTTCCTCAACCTGCCTCGTGATTTCCCAACTCTGCGCAAAGGGAGGAATTCATCTTTACACCAAACAATCTTTAATGTTAATGGCGCATTACGAAAATGTTTTCTCACCACTCAGAACCCTTGAAGAGATTTTCATAATGAAAGCTAATAAAGATAAAACCAACAGAGGCATAACCCAACTGGAAATGCCGACCAGGCTGGGACAAGATTAAATTAAATCCCCCCCCCTCCCCCAGCCTAGCCAGGCCTATCTCATTAGAAATTACGGACCTGGTGCAAATAGCCCACTAGTAGTCATTGCATAAGCATAGGAGATGCTTTCAAAACACAGAATAACTAGCCAGTGCCATTGCATGGGCCTAGTCACATGTACCGACACAGGGTCTGTTAAATAGTGGGCACTGGAGCCGAGAAATTACTGTTTGTCGAAATTTAACAACTGAATATAAAGAATATAAATGAAAGAATTGAAAGTGTGCTTTTAGTCTTTTTTTTGCAGTGGAGGGGGGGAGCGCCAGACATCAAGTCATCTTTAGTCCCTCCTCCCTCGCTGCCAAGCGACAGGTGGGCGAAACCTGATCAGAGCGCCGCCCGGCCGTTGGGGGGCGATGGGGTTTGGGGGGGTGCATTAGAGGACTGGGCATGTTTCCCACAATGCCAAAGCAGTGGGAGTGGACGGGGGGGAGACTGTGAGGGAGCCCGCGGCCCTGGCATTGAGCAGGGAACAGGGAGGTCAGCTCCCACAATAGCTCAGTCCCCTGATGCCCAGCTCTGGAAGGGCTGCTTGCTTCTGTCAACAAAGTATTCACTGCATTTGCAGGTCACTTCCGTAACGGAGACTGGTCTGTTTGCTTCTGTTAACAAAGTATACACTGCATTTAGTTGTTCACCTATACAACAGTATCAGTCTGATTGCCTCTGTCAAGAAAGTATACACTGCATTCAGCTGTTCATCTCCTCAAAATACCAGCAACTTGCAATGGTCTTGCATTAAAAAAAAATCCCTGCACCCACATACAGAAATTTCCGTATGATGCTAAATGAATGCTCTGCCTAAACATGGATTTTTTTGGTGTTTTTCGACTGCCTTGGGGTCCTCAATCTTATCCAGGAAGGGCCAGTGTGGGCGCAGGGTTTCATTCCAACTAAGCAGCTACACACCGGATTCTACTAATCAAGATCCTCAGCAAAGATTCAAATTCAAACTGATCGTGTATCTCTGAATATTTACAGTCGATGTGAAAAAAAATCTGCTACATTTCTCTGTAAATAAATGCATCCACCTTGTGCCGAAATGTAGAAGCAATATTTAAACTTACTACTGTTTCGTACCATGAAATGCTATGGTTAACTCAGAATTTAATAAAAACTTTGAGCATATCTGATATCTGGTCTTTATTAACTTGGGCAGCGCAGTCATGTTTGATTTTGTAAATGCTGAGTGTCAAGAGTTAACACAAATAAAATACTTCCATTACATTACAGCATTATGCAAATTTATCTCTAAAACACATTCAACATAAAAATAAGTGGTTCTATTTTAGGAAAATTGTGGATTTGACATTAACGTGACAAATTAAATGGCTGTCGCAAAGTATAGTTTTCATGTACTGTAAGTGACAGATATTTAAAATTGAATCTGTCTGCATGATGATGTTTGCAGGTATTCTAATTAAATGTGGACTAGTACAGAGCATATTTCTTTATCAGCTTTAGTCAGAAACGAATCCACAGGAAGCAGTGTGATGTTTATCAGGATTTTAGCATGGTGGACATTGATCGCTCGCTGAAGAGAGGGAAATGGGGAGATATCGTGAGCTGCTTAGCATAGATGGAGGAGTCATAAAGAAACCTGATGAGACTTTATCATTGTATGGCCGTCTTTAAGGGGAGGTGCAGGAAGCCGGTATGGATGGGGATGCCAGCTTAATATCACAGGTAATATTGACGGGAAAATCCTGAGGGCTCAGTAAATGGCAGCAGGCCGCTATTTGGAGAAACGGAAGGAGTGACGAACATTAGCCGAGCCGCGGCCTCCCTTCGATCCCAACTCCCCGCGGCTTCCGAACTGAAATGTTTATTTGCGTAAAAAAGATCTACAAACAATCACTCTGCCCGACAGGAGAGAACGGGTTTCCAGCCAGGAAGAGATTTAATTAACAAAATCTCGTTAGGGGCTAACGAAATTAGCCATAAAACAATGCTCTGCAGGGCCCTGGGAAAGGCGGGAGGTGGGAACGATTAAGGCCCGGGGACGAAACGGAGTCGGCTTGCTCACTTGCTCGCTCACTCTTGAGCCGCTAGGAGGGAAATGGCTTGGAATACCCAGCTGGTCTCACACTCAATTAAAGGAGCCCACCTCACTTTCTGTCCCCGCCGATGTGACGATTAACCCCCCTTCGCACCCCCGCTTCCCGTCGTTTTGCAGTCACGGTGTAGCCCTCGCCTTAGGCCTCATTACTCCCACCCCCTACCCCCCCCCCCAACATCTGACGCCACCCAATCAGCAGTGGCCTTTTTTTTCCCGCGTTGTCAATTCAGTGCAGGCACAAACTGCTCAGATCAGACTGCTGTTAAAAGCAAACATCAAAAGACAAAGCTAAGCATTTAAATGGAGAAAGGCAGGCTGAAAGAGGTTGCTGAAAGTGCCTTCGACAATTTTTACTTCACTTATTCAGATGCCCTTTCTGCTCAATGATCAGGTCTCAGAAAATAAAGATCTCTTCGCTAGGTGGCACAGTGAATTGTCTTCAGCTACCTCTTGTATAACAGCTCTATATGTCAAATAAAATATGGCAAATCGGCTCTGTGAAATACCAAAATCAGGGAGAAAACATTCCTTAGACTTCCCAAAAAAACAAATCCCTTCCAAGCTCACTAGAGTGTTAAGGAGTTCAATCATGCACAGTCTTACGTGTGGGACGCGGCTATGATGCGGCTGGCGGAAAATCTGCCGCATTTTTCATCAACAAGTAGGCTACAGCCTCATTCATTATTGATATCAATGTCAACAAGCATCTGCTGAGAGAAGAAAAAAAAACGAATACTCAGTCGGCGAGCTCTTTTAAATCGACCGCCTTCATCTGTGAAATGCGGCAGGTTTTCCTCGCCGAACTCGCGACGGCGCGGAGAAACGACGGGAGGAGAGCGCTCTCATAACTCACAGTTGGCTTGTCCTCAGTGACACAGCTTTCGAAGTTGGCCTTTGTTTTCCACACAGAACGTCTTCCTCTCCTCAGCAGCCTGCCAAACAACAGATGAATTACAGTCAAGCTTTGAGTTATGCACCTTGCCCATCTCTCCACTAAAGACACAAGCGGGCTAAAGAGAGAGGTCGTATTTCACATTTGCCGAACGCTTGAGATGATTCCGGGGCAGTAACTATTCATTGCCTTTGTCTCTGGCACTGAAATTGAAGTGCTACTTTTTTCCCTTTTTTCCTCCTGTTTTTTTTTCCCTAAATCCTTTGTGTGCTCTCTACTGTCCCCGGGGGTTTACTGACTCTCTGTTAGTGTGGAAATGGGATAGTGTGATTTAACTCGCCAGTGGCCCGGCTCAATGGGGCCTGTGTTTGAAGCAGGAGGTGGAAAAGAACAGAGGAGGGTTAGGTTAAGACAGAGGACGCAGAGTCTGCGGGTCTGGCTTTGCTTAAGCCAGAGCAAGAAGATGAGGAATTCAGGGAACGGGGGTGTTTTCTCACATTTCTCCATAGCTAAAAGAATACATTTAGGCCTTCCCTAATCCCCACCAAGTCTTGCTTTCCTCTGCAGGCAAGCACTAAGTCCTCAGTCCCCAGTGATATCCTGAGGCTTCCTGTTGACGTAGAAGCAAATTAGAACCAGCCGTGCCAGAGGAGCTCCCCCTGGGGGGCGGGAGGACTAATCGCTATGTTCCGCACAAACCGCAGAGGAAGCATTAGCATTCTTGGATCCCCAGCCCACCGAAGCAGCCTGTTTCTCTGCCTGCTAACCCGGCCCTACACAAACACTGGGCCTCGCTGGTCTGAGGGGGGCAGGGCGCCAGATTATTTTTCATAACCAAGTTAGGGAAAAATTCCAGTTGCGTATAATCTGATTGGCTTACAATTCTAGTTAGGTACAATCTGATTGGCTAAAGTGTGGCACAGAGCGGAAGCGAAAAAAATAAGCATGCGGGCAGGGCATCCCCCTGACCCTCAGTTTTCTGCAGGCAAGTCAGCAGCAACCCTCATAAGCTCCCACCATCAAGGAATTCTCCATTAAGTTGAACGGGGAAGGGGGGTATACTTCTCCGAATATATTCTCAAAACCTGACTGATATTGTTGACATTGAATGTGTATGAAATACAATACAAGGACCTAGGAGTTCTGCGCAACATTCATCTGGTATACGTATAAGCTTTGAGTTTTCTCTCATCCAATCTAAATATTTCATCTTCCCAAACAGGCTACTCCCACAGTCCTGAGCAGGCACTCCAAAAATTAATTTATTCCACATACCGTCTTTTTAAAGGAGCGTGGTACAGCTGGTGGAATTAGTCAACTTGCCGTGATTACAGAGGACAGTTTTTTCAGATGGGGAAAATTAGCCTAACATTTTCCATCCAATATTCATATTTAGGTTGTAAAATATCACTCCTGACACGCTAATTCCCGTGGGTAGGAAGAATAACAACTTCCAAATGGATTAAATCTATCCCCAAAAAATTTTTGCCTTAAAAAAAACATAACTGCCACGTCACTGGGCTCTACACTCATTGAAGAAATATGTATAATCTCTTACACAAGTAGCACTTAACTCAATTTTGGGCCACGGCTTTACGAATGCAGTTGTAAAACTGTACACCCGACAGCAGAGGCAGTGCATGGAGCGACTGCTGGAAATAGCAAAGCCACAAAATTGTTGTCTCGTTTCTGTTTTCTTTTCAAATGTTTCATAAAAGGAGCTTGTTCTGGGAGCACTTGAAAATATATTCCCCCGTCTTGTCTAAGATGTTACCCACAGTTGAATTAGCAGCGCTGCAGTTTCAATATTTGAATATTCATCCAGACTAAACAAGCAGCATGGATATTTGTTAAACATGGGAAATGGCAGCTGCGTCTGCAGTGAGGCTTCTTCAGCAGCTATGAATAGATATTTTGAACCAAAAGTGCTTATTGAGCCATGACCATTATGCCTTATGTCTTTGGGGAGAGAGATAAAAAGAGGCAAGTTAAACATGTATGATTGATTAAAGTTTTTATGAGAAATTCAGTTTTTTAAGTTGAGAGGCAGACATTTCACTGCTACTAAAACATGCTGCATAGTCTCGTCAAAATTATTGATTGGTTTACACTGTGCTCTTAATTAAAGATTAAATTGTCCTTTGCTCTTGCCTTCACCCGAATAAAGCCATTCATCTGGTTGAAAAGCTTTCACACTCAAAAAAAAAAAAAAAACGTATTCAGTTAAGTTTCTTTAACACACATTCATGTCACTGGCGTAAACATGTAAACTATCCGTCTTTATCAGAGTGAAATTAAATAACCATCCTGCCCATAGAGTAATGATGTATTAAAAAGATTTTGAATGCAGCACTGCAGCCAAGATTATGAATCTGTGGCTATAAATGTACAAAAAAGCGCAATGTACCTGGGTGCAATGGCTGACACACAGTGTGCAATATAATCACAAACACATAAGGTCCTCAGAGATATGGGCTCGTTCTCGATACCCCACTGCACACACAGGTCAGGGTGGGGGACACGGGAGTGCCTGGACTCATCTCCCACAATCCCTTGCCAACAATAGCCCCCCAGCTGTTCAAAGTCTGCGATAACAACAGCTGCTGTGAGGTTTCAGGCTTCATGTTACCATGACAACAGCAGGCTGATTCATATTCATGGGCGCTCTGTTCTAATAAAGTAAGTGACATTGTGCGGTAATTTAATCTCCATAAAACACAAGAAGACAGAACTGGGCTTCTCCACTGCCTGGAATGCTGAACGCTCAAAAGAGGGAAATTAAGTTCCTATCAAAGGTAAGCCATGCAGCCCGTTCAACACAGAAGATGAGCTCAGTGTACAGGGGCTCGGCAAACAGAGCTCAACCGCTTCCTCGAGAGCAAGAACCAAGAATAGGCCCGCCAGGTTTGAACTTTAAATACCACAGCCAGCTGAATTTCATCAGTGAGGATAAGGGGGACGCATGCCTCTCCCATCCAAATAAAACCTGTCGTCAATTCCCCTGTTATTGCTCTGATCCCCGAAATTCTTAAACAGTCCCCAAACGATTTGCTACACAGTGGCTCACATAGTTTGATAGACAAAGAAACAGCAAGTGCCGAGTTCTTAAACTCCCAAAGAAACATCCTGCGGTCTTATACTTCTGTCAGCGCGTGACTGTGGGTGAAACCGCAGACGTTCAGGGACACCTGGGAGTCAATGCGTCAAAACAGCACTTCTCTGATTATGCATCGCTTGCAATGAATTCTTCACGTGGTCACGCCTTGCCCATAATAACCGACAATGCAGCTCAGGTTTGTGTATGCGTGTCATTTATGGGAAGACGGTATATGTGCGTTTGTTCTGCTATATGTGCGTCATGTGTGGCTGTAAAAACGCAAACTATTTCTCTCAATTTCAGCTTAAAAAAGCAGTTGGTATGTGTTCATTTCTAACAAATATGGTCATGCTGAGAGCTTCAAACATCTAGTGTTGCTTAGAGGAGCTCAGTGTGAAAGAAAAAATATTATTTCAAGTAGAAAAGAAAAATTACTTTTTTCGTGTTTCTGCTGTTTAGGAGACTCGAGCTCAGCAGTGAGTTTGGTTAAAAAGTTTTGGGAGGTTACAGAGGGAAAAAGGTGTAAAATCATGCTTTTAACTGGCAGCATGAATAGTAATCATAAAAAAATTGGAGCAATTACAGTCGGTCAACTGATTACAGACATGTGCCATGAGTTGGTTATATGCAGAATCTCTTTTGCAAAAGTGTAATTTTAAAATGCATTCTAAATTTAAACATGACCGTAAAATTCCTAATTTGCTCATTTGTTATGTGTGCCTGTTCACAGTAGAATGGTTTATTTATCCCCAAGTCATGGATATTTTGTCTATCAAGCCTGGTGAGGACATCTCAACCACAGTTTGTGTCTGGACATCGAGAAACGATCTGCTGTATCTGAAAGGGTGTCAAGCCACCAGGAGAAAATAATTTCTATAAAAGAACTCAGTAATTACTATTAAACACTTTAATAGAAAATTACTATTCTGGAGACTTCCAGTTAACATATATAAACAATCAACATCTGCTAATTAGAAGCTAAAGCTAATTACTACCTTATTATTACTGAAAGAATGATCAGTTCAAGTACCCATGCCATTACCTATACCAGCGCAGAAACAATTTTTTTTTTTCACCGATAAAAGGTATTCTCTGGTTTAAAGCTATGCTCTCACTTATACACTCTATCTGAGCTACTGTTTTACTGCCAGAACTTGGAGTTTGTTAAAGTAGGAACTTTTTTTTTTTCACTGGCAGGGACTGTACCATCAAAAAGATGCGTTTAAAAGTTTATTGAAGTGGATATGGTTGATATACAAGAGGGGACCGCTCATGGAGCTAGTCTGCTTTGTTGCCTGCGAGTATGGGGAAGCTACAGTAGGCAATTTGACTTAGCACCCGGGCATGACGAAGCCCCTTATGACCCTACCGAAAGGATAGGAAGAGAGGGGAAGGGAGAGGTGAAAGGAACGGGATGGGAGGGAGGGGTGTATTACACGAAAGCGGAACGGGAGGAGTGGGATAGCTGCGTATTTACGAGAAGTTCTGAATGTATCACAGAGGTGTGGTCCTGCTCCTGAAACTCTGCTTAATGGCTTCAACCGTGGCAACATCTGAAGACTGTACATAATGAGGAAAGCGAAACGTAGTTGCTTCTGTCATGCAGTATATAGCGCAGGTATATTGTGCATCTGAATTAGCAATTCAACAAGTACTGGAAGGAAAATTAAATTTATTAATGTTCATATTGGGTATTCAGGTATCTTCCTCCTTTTCCTTCTCTCACTCCCTCCCAGACACACACACATATAAACCGCCAGACAAATGAACACATCCACAATCACACTTTCATTGAAGATGTATCAGCTCAGTTTGTTGTAAGCCTTGGTGGTGTTTAGATGAAGGGAGTGGGCGGAGGCAGAATTCCAGGGAATTATGGGGGATTCAGAGGACAATGCCAGTATTCCTGTGGGTGTAACAGGACTCGATTGGCATCATCGGGAGGTTTATTCCCAACATTAAATAAGGAAGCAGCTGATTCAGGCAGCTGTGCCAGTCGCAGCATAGAACCCACAAGGCACAGCTTGTATCAAAATCACTGCATGTACACAAGCACACACACACACACTCACAAACATACATTTTAGTCCAACTGTGTACAAAAAAAAGTATTTCTAGACAACTACAGGCAAACAGCGATATGTGAAGCCAGCAGTAAAGTCACCCAAAACACAGAGCACAGCAAGGACGTACTGAGAAACTTCATTATGTATTTTCTCTGTGTAGTGCCAATCTAATCTTCGACAAAATGCCAGAAACCAAGTGCAGTCAAGTGACTCTAAAGATGGCTTTAGTTGTGTTCCCATTTGCCGTCAGAATATTGATTTCCCTGTATCCCAAGATGTCAGGCCTTGGTCTCAATAACCACGTTTTTTTCTTATGCAAATGCCGCACGGCAAGCGGGAAAAAGGATTTCACTGCTAAAAATATTCACGAGTGAAAGGACAAGCCAGGTAGGATTGATATTGTTTTTCTTTCCCGTTCCAGGCTCGCACTCCTTATCTATTTAAAAGGCCCCCTTTCGCTTCAGAGCGCTTAAACAGCAAACTGTACCGCCAATGGATGTTTCAGGTTCTGGAACAGGCCTGAGAAGAAGCAAAAAATCATTGATTTGCCAACAACAACATTTTTTGCAAGTCCCTCTATTTTAAAACACATAAATAGTTGGCAGCTCTTCACAGAATGTTCACAGAAGACTACATTATGGAATTAACAAATTATAAAAACGGGTAACACCACAGGAAGCTACATGGTAGGCAGATATCCACAGTGTCCATAGATCCATCTGCATGGAGGTCTACTGTATTCACCAAGGTCATTTTTGCATGACCTTAAAATGGAGGCCAGAAAAGATCATGATATGAACACTTGATTCCCTCCCCACATTTCAACAAAGTCATTGCACTCAGTATCAGGGCCCCTTTGCCACTTTAACGCGACATACTATTTTTTTTTTTTTTAATCCTCTGAATACAAGCCAGCATCATATCATAGGAATGTGACCACTTGGATTCAATTAAAATTGCAAAACAAGCTATAAACTGTTACAATTATAATAAATACAGAGCCAAATTAATTCAGCCTTTATTGAAACACAAAAGAACTTTTCCTTCAGATAACTAAAGCAACATTAATTCAATCCAGCCAGGGCTATGACTTTTCTGTCTTCTGCTGATTGGTTTTTTGTTTTCTTCATTCAACAGCCAACAAGCAACAAACAAAATAAGCAACAACAGTACTGAGCAAGGAGGCGGGCGATTACAACAGCATTGGAAAATATTTTGCCTATTTTTGCATAAAGACATTCTAGATTTGAAAAATGACATGCGGCTCCTTTTAACCTGACACTCATATGCTCTCTTACTTATGGGGGGAGTTGGCCAAGTGCCAGAACACACACACACTCCGACCTGGACGCGGACCCACACCCAGACAGCCCTGCCCCCTGCGCTTCCTGTTCTGGGACTTTCGGAATGAGATAGGAGGGAGAATCAGGATCATGAGCTTTCATCGAGTTCCTCGGCCCTAGCGTGATTCTGTCAATCTCCGGCCAAGCTGGAGTCGCGACAGCATAACGCGTGTGGGGCACACGGCCACTGCTCAAGCTGCGGTTACATTCCGGCCAGGCCGTACCCTCTCGGCGGTCTGGATTTCCCACCATGCCTTGCGCACGTACAAACATCCAAGGTACTGTTTATATTTCCCTATGTCAGGAAAGAATGGTGGGCCTAAACCAGTGGGAGGTCAAGTTGTTTTTTTTTTTTTGCAAGGCTGCAAGGACTCCCTCCTCCGTCCCAAAACATGCAAACATGCAAACACACACATACACACACACACACACACTCCTCCTTGCAGCCAGACATGACAGAGTATTTCAGGATGACCTTTGCCTCAGTTCTTCCAGATTGGGACTTGGAGGGAAGGAAGGGGTTAACCGTGGTTATCTGATTCTCAGGGATATGACAACTGTGAGAAAGCATGAAGTGGGAAGTTGCTGGGCCGTATCCTGTGTCTCTAAGGTCGCGTTTGCACTACATGGTGAAAATGAACCAAATATGACTTTTTTTGTCCTACATGTGATGCAAATCAATTTTTTTTTCTCATCAGTAGGGACAAAATAATATCATTTTTTCAGAAGAAATTTGGGACATTTCCATGAGCAGACCAAGAGTGGATACAACTCTCATCCGTGGCCACATGGTCTCAGTGAATAGTGTGAGACTGGAGTTTCTGCCTTGTTTGTATGTTACACTCCAGTGTGTAGGTGTTGATCCCAACAAATTTGATATTGTTTTGGTAGCTTACAGTGAAAGACAAACTTTATCTGAAGTAAACTGCAAACAAAAGAACTGTCCCTTAGATGTTACAAAATATTTTTTCATCATTTTAAGACAAAGCTGAACAGAATTATAAATACTAAAACATCTGGATTGAAGCACCCACAAAATCCACCATTTTTCCTTTTACAACGATGTCAAATATCCTTGGCAAGAGGTAAAAAAAAAAAAAATCTCCCGTTCAAGGCCCGAATTGTCTGCTTTCCTGTGAGTGCTCAGACACCCAACAGCTGAACACACCAGCAGTTTAATAAAAAATCACATCCACATATACAACAAACACTCTGCTATATAACCAAACAAATGCCATTGTAGTGTTAAGTAACCTATTGCACATGCATAGAAATCTAACAATGATGCAAGCTAGGCTAACCACATAAACTAAATCATAAATTAGTTTGCGAAACATGTAAGCATTGTGTAATTATCAAATCTACTGAGAACTTCCCAGATCTCAGAACTATAAAAGCCATAGCTACTAGTAATAGTTACATCTGCACCAAAGTTAATATCTGCTCAACATGATGAATACAAAGGACAACTCACATTTCACTCACGCATACATTGTAAAAAAAAAAAAAAAAACAACAATGAAAAAAATGGATCATTAACTCATCTCCTGCTGCTAGACAACCAACACAGAAAGGGAGGGGGAGCACTTGCTTGTGCAATAACCCAATTTAAGTTCACACAACAGCTCAAAACAAGTCAAAATTCTGACAGTACAAAATTAGTCACACCAATACAGATTTTGGTTAAGCTATGTTCAGTCAATGTTACTGTCACATGACTGCCAAAGTGTTCCTTGGCCTCTCATAAGATAAACTTTCTTGAGGAATGGAGATAATCCAGTTTTTTTTTTTTTTTGTTTTGTTTTTTTGGGGGTTGCATTTTCATTTTTTGAGGCATTGCACAACTTCACAGAAAAATCACAAACAATCCAAGTCATAATATCTGGACTGCATATGGGTAGTTCTTTTATTTAACGTAGGTTTTGTAAAAAAAAAAAAAATTGTCATTCACTAATGTTCACTTCCAGGAATGGCAGAGGTTCTCACTCGTGACAGCTATGGGTCACATGCAAAGCTGAATATGAGCAGTCTCGGCAAAAAAGATCTTAGCAGAAGATCATAATCCCACATTTACTAACATGAAGGTATTATAAGAGTAATACCCTATTGCAAAGACATACTGGAAGAACTCAGGAATGAGCCACGCTCAAATGACCCAGTATTTTGATGAGAACTGTCACTGCCATAGGTGTGAAAGACCAAGCAGTATGACTCTGAATACCACCACTTTCTCAGGCTAACTTTGGCTTTCACTGCCACCAGACAGCCACACGATCCACAAGGTTTTGCATTTTAAGGGCTCCTGTCTTGAAAAGCCATAACAGATATGCCTGTAACTCATTGTACTCCAGTGCAGAGATGGCAGAGACCCAAAAACATGGACACTCTATCCCACACCATGCTGAATGCTGTCCATTTTAGCCTTGGGGCTTGAATGCGAAAGTTATTCCAAGTTAATACACTCTAGTAGATTTTGTTCCACAAAAGTGGGCATCAAGCTTACATCACAATCCAAAAATTCATTTTTCTGTTAAGGTCTCACAGCAGAAATACTTTCCAGAAGTTAACCAACATTTGTCCTTCGGTTTCCATTCCGTCCCACAGCTTAAATTGTGTTTGCAATGGGAAAATAAACACCCTAATTATAAGTCCAAGTTTAAGCCAAACACTGATTGAATCCAGGCCATTGCGACTTTATTTGCAGATCCTACATTTAATGAAGGAAAACACAACCAAATAGCATGCATGCTGTTTTCAACTCCACTGAATGAGACAACTATACTGCTGCACCTATAGCTGGATTTGCACATCAGTTCATCCTACAGCCTTGGATTTTGGAGAGGATGTGACTGACCAGAGTCACTCCTGAAAGTCTGTGTTGCCTCATCCCCCCAGTACGACTGTTTGTGGGAGTTTGCAATCTACTATTGTGGAGTAGGCATCCATCACCACTCACATATGAGACAGGAAATTGCCGTTCGTCAACCCTTGCTACTCCCGGGTTTGAATTAAGGTGAATTAGGGTTGCCAATGATCACATGCACACCGTTCAAAAACATATCGCCCTGACAGGATGTTAATAGTAATAATAATAATTTCCTCATAGCTGGGTTGTTAGACAAACCGTTGACAAGTTTCTGGAACATAGCGATACCTCCAGCCCTTGGAGGAAACGCTCCAGTCAGAAACCTGAATATTCATAATCAACTTACTGTCATAGCTATAATAAACATGATTTTTTTTTGTTTTACACCAATGTGATTGTGACAATATATCAAATTCTATTACAATCCACAAACCAAACATAGTTCTGACATGACAAGAAGAAAGCGCTTTCAAATTCACAATCATTTGGGAATGTTTGTATGTTCAGCTTTATTTCAGTAATTACATTTCACATGGAGAATTTCAGAAAGCGCATTAAAGAAAGGATATTTCTTGGATTTTTTTCCACATGGGTAGAGACCTGAACTGCAGTCAAAGCACACCCGTCTGCAGAGGGCCGTCCAAAGCGATCATGTGACCTCACAGTCTGATGCGGAGTATCACTGACGCCGCTGATGTATCCTTTTGCCCCAACTTCCCTATCCCTTTCCCCATCCCCTCTGTTCTCTATGCTGCGAGCAGTTAACGATACCCCCCCCCCCACCACACACACACACACACACACCCCCCACTGCAGCCGCTGACCTGGGTTCAGCTCTACTCTGGGCCCCAAGCTGGCAATGGACTGATAATAACAAGGGGTTGCCGCCACCACCACCTGGGGCGCTCCGTGACCAGGGCGAAGGCACGATACCGATCCACAGTACTGCTCTGAACACAGGGCCAGGAAATCAAGCTCCCTGGCACGAGACTCGCGGAGCTCGAAACATTAGTACGCTCAAAACGTGGCTGCGCACCACAGAAAATGTGACCTGAATGGTGCCAGGAAAACAGAAGGAGATTAATATTTTCAACCGTTATCAGCCCCTTACCCAGCGGCTGTTTCATGCTAGATCGATGGCAGGCACAACGATACCCTTCAAGATGAAAACTACACGAACACCGAGTGCTCAAATTCTCCACGACAATCCAAGTCACTTTTTTCAAGTGCATGATGTCGTGGTGCAAGATGGAGCTAATTTTTGGAACAATAAACCTCACTGTTGGAGCCCGCATGCTAACGTTCTAATTACTCTTCACACTCTGAGACAATTATAGCTTGTTCTGAAATTGAACTGAGCTAATACCATCAGGCTGAAGATGAAAAGGAGCTCGAAAGAAGCAGCCGTAAAATCCACTGTTTACCGAAGTGATCAGATTCATGCTAAATGCGCATATTTTTCAAAAAGGCAAAAGTTCAGGCTCGTATTTCAATGACAGATGACTGAAACAGGGGTTTGTGTCGATAAACTGCAGACACAAGATGGAGAAGAGTGGGAAGACAACTACGGCATGACTTTTATGGCTGTCCAGGGTGCACTACAAAACTAACTGCAGGTTTCCTCATCTGGAGATTTAAACCCCACATCTAGTCAGTCCGAGTTGAGTTAACGGTCAGAAGTAATGAAGTGGTTTGTTTAGTTTTACCTTACTGACCTTTCTACAGGGAATTAATGGTTTATCTCTTTTAATCACCACTGAGATGTGACACAACTGTCTCTGGGAGCTGATCTTATTCGGTTGTCATGACGATTGAAAAGCAAGACAAAGCTAACAGGCGGTAGCTGTTTTTAGTGAAATTTGATTCACAAGTGCAAATCTTCAATTAATCAGTTCAAAGAGGTAGAGCTGAGAAAATGAAAGCCTGCTCCTTTTAAGAGGAACTGCAAGCTACTCCTACACTGAAATATTTCATTTAATTTTAAAATGCGCAGTTTATTAAAATGTTTCGTAAATGATCATTGATTTCCACACGTAACCTGGAAGTAGTATCTAATTTAAGCAAATTGGATGAGTGATTTTTAAATAGAAATGGCCTTGGTAAAGAAAAGCATTAATGTTTAATTAAGGACATGGCATATAATTACTGGAATAATAAGGCCCTTCAAATTATAGTCAGATTAATCAGGTCAATAAAAGTATAATGCTTGCCATTATTTAATGACATAACATATAAGGCATCACATCCAAGAGTATGAATTGTGACATCAGATCACGCTGTACATGTTTATACTAAACCAGCATTTGTATTGGAGAGAGTGGTAAAGTTCTTGACTCTAATCCTTTCAAAGTACCGCATTGTGGTGCAACTCTTGAGTGTTATGGAAAACCTAGCAAGTATCAAAAAGCAGATTTTGAGAAAACTGTATCCCTCTGGGTTTAAGCTCTTGTCCGACAATGAAACTGACTAGGCAGTTATTTGTTCATTACATAATAAGAAATATTTATTTTTTCTTTTTTGTCAGCATCCATGGCAATATGATGACAAGGTTTTTCCATCAAAAAATGTAAACTATCAATAACCAATATGATGTACAAAAACCTTGCAATTATATACAACCCCAATTCCGAAATAGTGGGGACAAAGTGTAAATTGTGAATAAAATCAAAACGCAATGACTTTCAAATCACACCAGCCAGTATTTTATTCACAATAGAACAGAGATAACAAAGCAAATGTTGCAACTGAGAAATTTTACAATTTTATGCACAAAATTACCTCATTTCAAATTTGGTGGCTGCTACAGGTCTCAAAAAAGTTGGGACAGGGACCTGTTTACCGTGGTGTAGCATCCCTTCTTCTTTTTAACACAGAGTGGAGGCGTCTGGGCATTGAGAAGACAAGTTTCTTGAGTTTAGCCATTGGAATTTGATCCCACTCTTGTTTAATACAGGCTTCCAGCTGCTGGAGAGTTTTGGGTCTCCTTTGACACACTTTTCGTTTAATTATACAACAAATGTTCTCAATCGGTGAAAGATCAGGACTGCAGGCAGGCCAATTCAGCACACGGACTCTTCTACTATGAAGCGAGGCTGTTGTAATAGCTGCAATATGTGGTTTTGCATTGTCCTGCTGAAATACACAAGGCCTTCCCTGGAATAGATGTCGTCTGGAGGGGAGCATATGTTCCTCTAAAACCTTAATATACCTTTCAGCATTCATGGTGCTTTTGAAAAACATGCAAGTGTCCCACACCATATGCACTAATGCATCCCCATACCATCAGAGATTCTGGCTTTTGAACTGAACACTGATAACAGGAGGGGTGGTCTTTCTCCTCTTTAGCCCAGAGGACACAACACCCATAATTTCCAACAAGAATGTCAAATTTGGACTCGTCTGACCACAGGACACTTTGCCACTTTACTACAGTCCATTTTAAATGAACCTTGGCCCACAGAACACAGTAACGCTTCTGGATCATGCTCAACAATGGCTTCCTTTTTGCATGATAGAGTTTTAGGTGGCATCTGTGGATGGCACGGCAGACTGTGTTTACAGACAGTGGTTTCTCAAAGTATTCCTGGGCCCATTTAGTAATGTCAATGATAGAATCATGCTGGTGAATGATGCAGTGGCGTCTGAGGGCCCGAAGATCACGGGCATCAAGTAAAGGTCTTCGGCCTTGTCCCTTACGCACAGAGATTTTTCCAGTTTCTCTGAATCTTTTGATGATGTTATGCACTGTCGATGATGAAACCTTCAAAGGCTTTGCCATTTGACGTTGAGGAACATTGTTTTTAAAGTATTCCACAAAAGTATTCCACAATTTTTTTACGCAAGCCTTCACAGGTTGGAGAGCCTCTGGCCATCTCAACTTCTGAGAGACTCAGCCTCTCTAAGACATCCCTTTTATAGCCAATCATTTTACACACCTGATGCCAGTTAACTTAATTACTTGCTAAATGTTCTTTCAGCTGATTCTCTTATATACTAATTGCTTTTTCAGCCCTTTTTTGCCTGTGTCCCAACTTTTTGAGACCTGTTGCAGCCAGAAAATTTGAAATAAGCTCATTTTGTGAATAAAAATGTAAAATGTCTCAGTTTCAACATTTGAAATGTTATCAATGCTCTATTGTAAATAACATATTGGCTCATGTGATCTGAAAGTCATTGCATTTAGATTTTATTCACAATTTACACTTCGTCCCAACTATTTCAGATTTGGGGTTGTAGTCGCAGTGGTGTTTGACAGTTTTTCAGAGTTAACTCCACCATCCGCCTCCCTGTTGAATCAATTTTTCCGTTGTTATTACCACGCAAATTATGTGAATTATGAATACAGACCATGAATGTCCTGCACATCTAATGCCCAGCATGGGGACTAACCTTACAGATCATGTAATAGGTATGCTGCTTCATAATTGGCTAATTCAACATGCTAAATTTTGCCATAACAAAAAATAGAAAATTTCATGTGGAAAAACCCAGTTGGATAAACTTGCTAGGTTTTTCCTTCAGAAACGATCAATAACCGTTGACTTGTTTTGTTTTGCTATAGCAAAACATAGGGAATCTGGGATTATTTTTCATATATCTTACTATATGTGATGAGGCAAAGCCGGGTAAGTACAAAAATGAACTCAGTATCGACCAAAATTAGACTTACTAGGTTTTTTCCATAACGCTCAAGAACTAAGGCATGTCACAAGTATTAAAAGTGCACTGCCTGGACATAAAAAAGGAGCTGTTTGAGTTTAAATAAGGAAATACTTCAGAGCCAATGATTAAATCTTTTTTGCAGTGATCATCATGTTTCAGCAGGCAACAATTCTTTTCACCCTAACTGATGCAATGTGAAGCTTCTCTTTTCTTAAACAACCTTGAATGAAGATATATCCCATGGTCATGGGAAAGATGTCACTGTGTTTTAAGAGGGATAAATCGAAGAAAACAACAGAGGAGAATTGCTGAAATAACAAATTGGGTTAAGAACGGTCCAACGCATTATTAAAACCAGGAAATATAGCGGTAAACAGTCATCTTCTCTGAAAATATAAGTCAGAAAGAAATCATAAATGATCATGATCAGAGATCACTGAAATGCTTGATGAAGTCACATCTTAAAAAAAGAAAAATCAACAGCAGAACTCATGGCCATGTTTAATTATGAAAGAATGTGTTATTCTAAATGCAAAGTTCAACAGACTAAGCAGCTGCATGGCCACAAGAAAGTCACGTATGCTTAGTTCCCACTGTCGTGCGCTCCGTTACGAACGCCACGATTGGCCACTTGTAGCTGATCATGGAACTTCTCTGAAGCCGCTTTCACACTGGAAGCGAAACTAATTTTTCGCACGACATATTACATTCAAAGTCAATGCAAAGACGCGAACACACGCGTCCAGTGTGAAAGCGGCTTCAAATTTCAGGCTTGGATACGAGGTGATGCGATGGTCACGATTGACAATTAATCGTGTTTTGAACCATCCAAAACTTTTCTACGATCAACATGATTGCCACGACTGACCTCAAGATCAGAGAAGATCTGATAGGATCACCACAATTACTCTACGATTAAGACCACGATTTCAACCGTGCAGCGAATCGTGATAGTGGGAACCTAGCATTAGTAATAAGGCTAACTGTGAAAAAAAAATAAGTCTTCAATTTACTAGGGAGCATACAGATTAGACTGAGGAGCAGTGGAGAAAGACACTATGGTCTGATGAGTTCAGATTTACCCTACTGCAGAGTGATGGGCGCATCAGGGTAAGAAAGGAAGCCCACGAAGCGCTGCACCCGCCATGAACAGTGCCCATTGAACCAGCCTCTGGGGGCAGTGTTATGATCTGGGGTCGCTTCAGTTGGTCAGGTCAAGGCTCAGCAACGTTGCAATAAAATGAAGTCAACAGACTAGCAGAATGTACCAAATGCAGGTTATCCTAACAATGGATTTTTAAAAAAAATATCTGATGGCACAGCCATAATCCAGGATGGCAATGCCAAGTTTCTTTGGGCTCAAGTTGTGAAAGAGTGCTTCAGAGCGCACGAGGAATCATTTTCACATATGAACTGGCCACCACAGAGACCTGACCTTAACCAGTTGAAAGTCTTTGGGATGTGCAGGAGAAGGCTTTGTGGAGTGGCCAAAATCTACTCCCGAAAATAAATGTTGTAACATTGAATAAGACTGTCAGAACATTGCCACCATGAATGTGCGGCTTGACCAGAGCTAAAGGAGGTCCAACAAAATATTAGCATGTGCGACTTTTTTTTTTTTTATATTGGCCAGGCAGTGTATGATAACATCCTCTTTGTTTTACAAACAGAGCCACCCTAGATGTTAAAAATGAGCAGCAGTTAAATGCAACTACATTTTACAATAGTCTGTTCGCAACGCTAGCTCAAGAGACTGCAGGTACTGTCGGGAAAGAACCCATGTCAGCCACAACCCACAACTCTTTCAGCTTCTGAATCCATCATCCAAAAAAATATACAAAAACAATATTGGGTTATAAACAACTCACCACTACCCCGCTGGAAAAAAAATCAGCCAAGCATAATTTCATCATCTCGCAGATGAGGATGGTGATCTCAATAATGATAATTTAAAGTGATGATGAAGCCATTCGTGATGGCTGTAACAGTAATGGAATAAATGATCACTGTATTAATGATAACAAAGATGGTAACTGTGTTAACCCTTTGAAACCCAGCATTTATAAAACCAAACATGACTGCTTTGCCCCAGTTAATTATGACCACTTAAATTGAATTCAGACAGGCTCAAATGTTTTATTAAATTAATTTCTGAGTTAACCATAGCATTTCATGACATGAAATACAACCCAATTTCCAAAATTGGGATGCTGTGTAAAACATAAATAAAAACAGAATGCACTGATTTTCAAATCATTTCAACTTTATATTTATTTGAAAATAGTACAAAGCCAATACATCAGACGTTGAAGCTGATATATTTTATTGTTTCTTGGAAATTATGTGCTCATTGTGAATTTGATGCCAGCAACACGTTTCAAAAAAGTTGGCACAGGGGCACGTGTCCACTGTGTCACATCACGTCTTCTACAATCAACAAGGAACCATGGAGACCAACTGCTGTAGTTTTGAGAGCAAAATGTTTTCCCATTCTTGCTTTATGTCGGATTTCAGCTGCTCAATACTTTGCATCCTCCTTTGTCATATTTTTCATTTCATAATGCCTTGATATTGTCAGTGGATGACAGGTCTGGACTGCAAGCAGATCACTTTAGCACCCAGACTCTTTTGCTACAGAGCCATGTTGTTGCAATACATGCAGAGTATAGTGTTTGGCATGGTGTTGCTGAAATGAGCAAGGCCTTCCCTTAAAAAAAGGCATCTGGATGGCACTAAATGTTGCATCAAAACCTGTAATATATCATTCACCATTAATGGTGTCTTCACGGATGAGCAAGTTACCCATGCCATGTGTATGAACGCACCCCCATACTCTCATGGATGCTGGCTTCGGAATTGTTTGCTGATAACAAGTGAGATGGCCCCTCTCCTCTTTAGTCCAGAGGACGTCGCATCATATTTTGATTAGTCAAACCACAGGGCAGGTTTCCACTTCGCCTCTGAACATTTTAAATGCGCTTGAGCCCAGAGAAAAAGCTAACGTTGGAACTTGTTTATATATGGTTTAATCTCTTAATCTCTACATGGCAGAGTTTTAACTTGCATCTGCGCATACGAAGACAAGCTGTTTTTACTGACAATAGTTTCAGAAGCGGTCCTGAATCCATGCAGCGATTTCCACTTCAGAAGCCTGTCTGTTTTTAATGGAGTGCCGCCGGAGGATCTGAAAATCACAGCCATTCAAAATTGAATTTTGGCCTTGTCCCATGCGTACAGAGATTTTTCTGGTTTCTCTGAATCTTTTAATGATATTTTGTAACTTTTTAAAAACATGTTGCTGTTGTCAAATTCACAATGAATAGACGTTTTTCAAAAAACAATAACATTCATCCGTTTCAACATTTGCTTTATTTTCGTTGCCCAATTTTCAATTAAATTTAGGGTTTCAGTTGATTTGCAAATCATTGCATTCTGTTCTACTTACTTTTAACAAAGTGTCCTGACTTTTTTGTAAATGGGGTTGCAGTAAAATCAAATATTGCAAATACATTTCGGCAAAAGTTGGATGCATCAATTTACAGCAAAATGTAGCAGATTTTACATATCGAGAGCAAATATCCAGAGATTCATGATCAGTTTGAATTTGAATCTTTGCTGAGGACCTTGATAAGTAGAATCTGGTGTGTAACTGCTAAGTTGGAATGAAAGCCTGCGCCCACACTGGCCCTTCCCGGATAAGATTCAGGACCCCAAGACAGTAGAAAAACATGAAAAATCCGTATTTGGGCAGGGGAGGCAATTAGCATAATGTGGAAATGGCCGTATATGGGTGCGAGAGTATTAATGATTAAGTTATTTTTTCTTGTGTTATGACTGACCAATGACTGAAAACCTGAATATCACCAGAAAAGTCAGCAAAAAAGGAAAAATAAATAAATAAATAAATATCCTTAAGGACGTATAATACATTTTCTGAGCATTTCTCAATAAATTATTCAGGTTGAGATATACTCCAATTTTGTATAATGTACACAAAATATATGTGACTCAAAGAACAAGGCAACACTCAAATTGAAGCCGAGCCAGGCAATGTTTCGAATTGGCACATTTACTGAGACCTGGAATATGTACGAAGTGAAATAGAGACATTCTGTACTTTCACAGCTATAGTGTTAGCAAAACAGCCCCATCTATTTCTTTACTCTGCAATGCTTCATGTAGCACTCCTCAGGTAATGCACTTCAAGTTCTGTAGGGCCACGTTCCACAACCCTGACGAAGCGAGGTCCATTCCCCATCTCACCGCTCCTATTTGCTAATCCAAAAACAACAGAAAGGAAAGAAAAGCACCCGGAAAAAAAGGAATACCAGTGTTGTGGAACTGCCTCACATTGAACAGGAAGTGACCGAGACGTGCCTTAGAGCTGGGAGGGGCAGCAGCCAGCTAAATGAATGTGTGACGGTTCATCTAAAAGCAGCTAGAGAGTCCCCTCGTGAGACCTGGTCACACACAGTGCATGTGCATGTATCTGTGCCTGTGTTATTGCGACTGTGAAAGATAGGTTTATATACAGGTAGTCTCAAGACCTGGGGCAAGAACTCAACTCTTCGCCGGAATGGATCTTGCGTTTTGTCAATGTGTCAATTAAGGCATTAATTCACTAATTCCTAAGGCGCAGTTCAACTTTGGCTTTTCAACAGCTTCATCAAGGCACATTTTGGGCTAATAACCATGACATAATCAGTACTTGTGCTGCACAGGAGTATGACATTAAAGCATACTTTTCTGTGCATAACACAATGATACAAATTCATGAAAGCATAAAAGCTTAGTCTGCGTATTTTAATCTAAGTAAAAGAACATTTTGACCAAGCGGCAGCAAGCATAACACAGAAGTCTATGGCTTATTGTAATTTTGTGAAATGGCAAATATCCTCAAGCCTTGTCTTCACAAGAAATAGTCTACATGATCACATCACATAATCTCCTTAATATTGACATGAGACATCACAGAAATATACTGACTTCGCTTCACAGGCAGCACTGCCTCCCACGACCTATCATACAGCCACCTACTCATATACCTTCAGTAACATTATATGCAGTACAGAACCATTAATGTTCTTCTTCTTCTTTTTTTTTGCAATGTTGTAGCAATAATAATAATACGCAATATGAAAAGCACTAAATCACATTTGCAGCACACCATCAGCGTATTAGATCCTGCAATACTGCAACTGTTTAAATGTTGGGTCAACAAGATGCACCAAAGCGAAATTTCATTCGAAACTTGGAGTAAAGATTTAATCGATCTAATTCATTCCACTAAAACAAACTAGCTAGCTTCCGCAAGAAGCTAGGTTTTTCAAATCTATCTAGATAGACGTCAGTGTAAACATAACAAACAATTTTCAGGGAAGGCCATTGGGAGTCTATCAGGGTTTACAGTGTGGAACAGCTCAGGCAACTAACTGACTTTCTTTCCTGATAGGGGATGGGGCAGGGAGTTTTATGCTAAACTGGTGTCACTGAGTAGGACAACTCTGGCAAAGTGGTCTAAATGCCACCATATACCCTGTTCCCATCCGTGCTAAAATGAAGGACCTCATGTATCAGGCGCTGTCTAAATACTACTTTTTGTGCTTTTCTTTCTTTTTTTGCAATTTGGGGGCAGGGTGTTTCAGAGCAAAAATAAACTACTGCCATTTATAGCCTCAGGAGTGTGTAGAAAGTTGCCTTACTGGAGACCATTTCAGCATTTGATTTTAATTAGTGAAAAAGACTTCACGCTGACAGGTGATAAATACAAATGAGAACAAAATTATGCAGTGATTCCAGCTATTAAGTGAAAAAAAATCATACCACTATAGAGTCTTGCTTGATTGCATAAATTGCATTTTCAAGACATGACATAATGCATACATTTCTGAGCAGACAGCAAGCTGTCAATGACAAGTGACAGACAGAGAGACCCAGACGCTGTAGTCTGCATGTGATGCTTGTTAGTATGTCCTGCTGCCTTGCATACAATGCCTACAGAGGAGTTCCCCCTTTATGAAACTTTGCTTATGAAATGTAAGAGGAATAAGAACCGCACTGATGAAAAAAACACTCCTGATTCACGCACACGCCAAAATAATATTCTTACTATCTGTAAATGGCATAACATAAAGGAGTCAACTGTGGCTAGTAATATTTCCGTACTTCACTGGAAGAAGCCTCATTAAATAACTTCCATTCAGTCAGTTCACGCACTGATACCATTGAAAACTGCCATTTGAAGGACGACGCAAAGTAAGGCCACGGACAAGGCTTCTGCACAGCGGAGAGGGGGATGAGACGACATTGTGAGACAGGATACCCAAATATATCACAATGTATGTCAAAAAGCCCGAGAGGACCCACAGTGTAAAAATATTATGTTCTACATCAATGATGTGCAGTAAGACAATACACTGGGAAATGGACAGGAAGTGAAGCAGAGAATAGTGCATGCTTGAACCTGCTGAGACTTAATGCTTTCGGTCAATTTCGTTTTCACAATCAGCTCAATACGCTCCAATGTATTTATACAGGTAACTTGTCGTCTTAATCTCAAGCCAATAAATATTTAATTCTGCTCAACAGAGGATTTACTAAATTAGCTTCCCTTTAGTACACATAAAACAGAAATGGATACCAATTAAGCATTCCACTGAATATTATCCTATTCCGTGTTCCAATTGATAGGACATATACTGATAGGCTTCTGTTCATAGTCTGTTGTAACCAGCAAAGCACTTTTCATTGAAGTTAACTTTTACCAGAAAATATGTAGAATTTTGCCCACCATGTTCTGGGGCCTCTGATCACTGCAATGAATGTAAAATAAACTTGGGGAAAAAATAATGCAAGAAATTAGGCCATTAAGAGGTGGCAAAGCAAAACCAAGAAAGCTTAAAATGTGATTATACTGAAAAAGCACATTTCAGTGTGCAAATTCAATGACATAGTGCAATACAATTATTTTTTCACTATTGGACTCATATGAGCACGGGTATTTTAATGCTGAGTTGATTTCTAGCACGAAGAATTTTGCTGAATAGCCTATAGGACCCTCAATGGAGAGAAAAGTAGGCCCACAAATGTACGACCTAACGTTCGTACACACCTCAGAACACGTCAACAGCACTCTACTATCAACAACAGTCTCTCAGAGCTGCGAACCGGAGGTTTCTTACGTAGGCCTATTTATTTCTTTTCAGCGGGTGTACAAATATGAGGGTGGAAAGTCCCTTCTGCGCTTTGATCTCACGTCGAGTTAAAAACCAAATATTACTTAACCTCACCCTCTTCCGATATTACTAGGGATCTAAAATATAATAAATTCAGGATTTAGAGGTAGGGCTCCGATTTCTCCTGAAGCTGTATTAATTTATAGGGATTATCAGCATTCCACAGGAGATAAGAACAAAGACGCAGGAAGGTTTTGCCGCCTTATTCTTAGTCTTTAGATGCCGTTTTAATAATCAAATGTTGCTAATTTGATTTTCCTTTTGATCTCCGTGCAAAAATAATTATTTCCCCCGACAATGCTAATTTTAGATTTATTCCTAGTCCTACTTGTGCTACTACGACCACCACTAATGCGAATGTTTTTGTAAAGGCCATGTTGTTTCACAGCAGCGAATAGTTCTTTCAACGAAAAACACATTGGAGTGTTACAGTATATGACAACAAAAAAAAAGGCACATAGCCCGCAAGATGTGCAGTTTCGTGGGATTTTTTTTTTTTTTTTTTTTGTATACTATGTATTCCCTAAGAACTTGCTACAGTCTAGGCCGGTGACATTACGTAAGTAAAGAAATAGCCTGTATCCATTCCATCACACCTATAAACGGGCTTCGGTCGAGCCGCTGAACTGTGGTAACTGCTTTCTGAAAATCTCCTTTATGTTGGCATCTGATCTCATCTGTACTTCCACCTCACCGCGGTCTTTTACTATGGGAAATGGTTTGAGCACATTAACCTTTTTGATTTGCATGCTATAAATGTCGCTGAAATTGCCAGTTATAATGCCCATCTGCAGGAAAAGCCTCCAGTGTATCGACTGTAATCAGGTCCACATTGTCTCCATTAATTCCATTGAACATTTCCATATGGGTGCGGATACCCTATATTCTTTATCATAGGCCTAGTTACAAGCTAGACTCGGAACATCTGTTCCCGTTTCAAGAGCAGGTGCGCGATGTCCACAGCAGAAAAAAACTAGAGGGCACTCGGTAAAGCATACCTCCGCCACGCCATATATCTGTTCTTTTGGGTACAAAATATGTTCCGGATCACTTCCAAAATGAAATCAGCTCTTCTTTGAACTAGCACCTATCATCAAATTTCGTGCCAAACCGTTCCTAACTTTTTGAGGTTCCGGTCAGAGATATTGCGCAGACCCGCATTAGACAGATGTAATCTATTTTAATTCTTCCGGATCCAGAATCCAGAATATGCTCCCGATCACTTCCAAAATTGAATCAACTCATCCTTGAGTTACCACCTCTCATCCTACCAAATTTCGTGCCAAACCGTTCTTAACTTTTTGAGTTATCCTGTTAACGGACAGGCAAACAAACAAACAAAAAACAGAGGTGAAAACAGAACCTCCTTGGCAGAGGTGAAAACGAGCATAGTGACTGTCCACCGGTCTGATATGCAAAACTCAGGTTAACAATATATGATTTTGTATTGCATAATCTCTAACACTTCCACATGGGGAGACAAATGAACTATAAAAAGATGAAGCTCTTTTCTTGAAAATGATCAACCAGGAGGATAATCAATGTCATACTTTTTATCATGTATTTATACGTATTGGCCACATACGCCAATAGCAGTCAGACAAAATGCATTAAGAATGTGAACCGGTTATTAAAAAAGTAATTGGCCCGCGTACAAACCTTCATCCCTCTTCAAAAACTGCTAGAACTTTTTCAATAAGAACCAACAGTTGGCTTAAATTTATTTATTTATTTAATCTTTCTCTTACTGAATATTCCCATTCAGTTTTGATTCCATTGACTTCATCCCAATATAATACATTCCCGTTGTAGCTAATTCTGAATCTAAAATAATCTAATATAGATCTAATGTAGAATAACAAGCTATTTCTTTCAATGATGTCAGGCTCACCACTGCAGTCAAAATGTTTATTTCGGGATGATACCACACGTATTTATTCCACTTTTGACCCATTCCCAACCTGCAGCAGTTTTCTTCTTCTTTTTTTTTTTTTTTACTCAATTCACTGCTTTTGTCAACCGCGAAGCGGCTGATCGTTAAACACATCCAACGCTCAGCCAAAGTATAAATCAGGCTATTCATTTCTACCTCATAGCTCCCTGGTGGCGAAGCTAAAGCTGTGCCAAGGCTGCTGAATAGGCGAAAGTCAGTTTGCCATTTGAGGCTGTTTCATTGCGGGAAAGTCCAAGAGCATTAGCAAGCTCCTGTCCCTCGGAGAGCTATCGGGGTCTTACAGGCTTAGTAAGCAGGGCTGGTGTCGGCGCCACAGAAAACAAGTACCGCGGCACGGTCAGGCCAAGGCGCCTCCGACGCTCGCGTGTTGTCTCCGTAACAAGACCTTGAAACACTCGGGGAGGACCTTGCTGACTCGACCCTTATGAATAATTCCCTCTTGATCCTTAACTGCAGCATAGAGGGGGGGGGGGAAGGCGAATAGCAACGATAAACCACTGTCCAAGCCTGTCAAACCATATGCAGAGTTGATGAGGAGTTCTGTTCGACGGCCAAATAGCATATTCATTTTCTTGAGTGTTTGCCAGGTCAATACTTTCTTCGCAAAATGGATGCATCGTCTGAATACACACTCAAGATTTTGCAGTCCTATGACGAAATTTAAACAGACGTTGGACACCAGCTTGGTAAGTGCGATCAATTCCTTCATTCGGGGAAGAGTGGTCTTCTTAGTGATTAGACAAGAAAGGGGGTAACTGCTGGAAGCACAAGATTACACCTCATAAAGTAATTTGCCCAGAAAGTAGGGAATGGGAAAATGCAGGCAAGGCCTGTGCCGTATTTGTGTTTCTGCCCGTGGGCTGCTTGTCCCATGACACAAATCACCAATTAAGATCACAGCAGGGCTTGCATTTAAATTGGCATTATCCCTATCTGCCACACAACAACCATGGGCTAACAGTCCTCATCATCACAGCATTAACATACTTCCGTGTATTCTCCAGTATATGCTTTGCAGTATTACTGAATATCCGTCTGTCAGTTGCCATTTGTGTGTTCTGTATGAAATACTCAATGCAATGCACCCAAAAGTGATAAATTATTTTAATTTCTCCCCTATAACAATCTCATGCTCATAAAATATTAGGGGAGAATGGAAAGAATGAAGAAAGGCAAGTTGCCAAATGGGTTGGTAGTCACACTGTATGTCCCAAACCAGAGGCATTACCTCAGAAAATGAAATTTTTGTGTGACTTGATCTAAGGTCAACACTGATCTAAGGCCAACACCCTAATTACATGTGATCAAAGTTGCAATAATTGGAGATGAGATTTTTTTTTCATATTTCTCCCCTTCAAAAGAAAAAAAGGCATTGGATTGTTCATGTAGAAACATTTATAAGCGTGAATGCTAAAAATAGGCATTTAATTTTTGTGCAGAATAGAAGAAATTATAAGCTTTTTTCTTATATTTTAGGTCAAAGCAACTGCTGTCAGGTCCTGTGGTATTGACATGGCACAATTTTCATTGTTTTGGCTCTGAATGCCACCACAATGGATGCAAATTGAAAGAACCAGTGCCTCATTTCACATACGCATCTTAAGGCTACTATGATCATAGAATGCATCTTACAAGGCTTCCTCACTTTTAGAGTATTTCCAAAAAGCATTGATCCTAATGACGTTCTCCTCAGAAATGATAATAGATGTACGAGTGATCAATTCCACTTGTAGAAAGCTACATCCCAGTCAGCAATCCCAATAGGGCCCAAGGTGTTCTGCTTACTGGGGCCTGGTTACTTTTGTCCACGTGGGCCCTAACTGAGCAAGCCCATATCTGACCTTCATTAGAAGAGATATTGGCGAACTCCACTGAATAATACAGTGTGCCTATCACACAGAACACAATCTGATTCAATCCATATATTTACCGGTCCATCCATAGAACATTCTTTAATCTCTCAATTCTGTAAATTTTTTGTAACAACAATTGCCAATATTTTTATCATACGTAGTGTTGCCAAAATGCTAAATTTTCTGCTCTTCTTTGACTTTGGCACATGTGCTTCCTGCGTGGTTAAATCTCGTGAGATCTGATGAGATCTGGACAGCCCATGTGGGATTTACATGGAGGCTAGTGCCAAGCCCACTTAGACCCCAGCCAGTTCTGCTCAGTGTGTCCACTTTTCTTGAACCTGAAGTCGACATCGGCGTGCTGAATAAGGTGCATCTTAACCCTATGATGCCCAGACACAGACATCATTATAGGAAAAATATGACCCATTAATATTTTTGAAGTATTGAAGGGTAGTATTCAGATCCACTGTTCATCATTAGGTTTTGTGACAGATAAATACATATTGCTGAACAGAACTTCGTCTAATTCCAGGAGTATCATATCTGATACAGCCAAAAATCAGCAACCCTCCAGAACTCAACACTCGAAATTTCAAATTATTTATATGCTCTCTACTATCTATAGCTATCCCTTGACATGTATAAGAATAAGTTTTTGTGTAATATTTACCTTGGAATGCCGAACTTCACTGCCAAAGTCCAAGGAAATTCATGAATTCCCATTCACATGGGAGCTACTACCTTGAACTGAGTGACTAGGGGAGAGACTACTCCTGTAATCTCACTTCTTCCTTCCAGGTGGCAGCACTGTGTATCAGATATGATACAGTGAGCAGTCGTGGTTGTGTTGCATCTTACCAGGAGGGTATGGTCCTTCAAATTTGGTGTATCATATATGATACAGGGGGCATTATAGGGTTAAGACTGTGGCACTTGCTAACTATTTCAGTTTTTCCATTATATTATTTTGTACTGGCTTATTTACTCTTGTGTCTACAATAAGCTAACAAATTAAGTATAGACATAAAACATTAAATAAACTTACATATAAATAAAAAATTAAGAAAAAGAAATAACAAAGTGTCATAATAAATAAATAAAGGATGTAGTCTATTATTCAGCTACATATTGAAACAAAATAAGCTATTACTTCAGAAGAACCATGTTACATTTGAGACTGGTTCTTATTTTGTGCTTAAGGCCAATGTTTGCCTCAAATAACTGACGAATCAATCAAAGCTATCTAATTTCACCTTATATCAGTGGTGGCTCATGAGCTTTTTAACCACTGATCAGATTTTACCCCTTTTCAATCATTTTCCTTTATATGAAAATTTGTGAACTCCTAAAACATTCAACAATATCTGAAACTGCCAGTTCTCCATGTTATGATGGTGCGATAAATAAAACTCCTTATCTGTATGTGAAATTCAGCGAAATATAGGCTACTCTACAATGTTCAAAATTGTGGATATATGTTGGCAACTAATTGTTTTAATTGGTATTCCACTTGCTATCGTGGAAAATAACCAAGTTGTTGATCTTTTTTTCATACTTTGTGAGTCAAACATTTTTCTGAACTTAATTTATTTTTCAATCACTCTTACAATGCAGCCAGAAATAAGCTGTGTGTTTGCTGTCAATTGATTATTCTACATAATAATCAAAATGCTTTTTAATGGCAGAAAATGATTGAAAATGGGCAAGTTTGAAGTTGGCTAAAGGGATTTTTGTGCTTCCCCTATTTTCAGCTGAGCATTTGCCATGTCTCATTTAGGCTTAGTATTTTATGTTTCTTGACTACATCATATTGCTTACATAGGCTTACTGTTAAATCGGCAACAATAGGATCAATTAATCAAACCTCTCAGCACTTCTCAAGTAGACAGAGCCGCAGCACAGTTAAGATGTATTTAGTAGCCGTGCGGCTGCTCCCACTCTAAGCACCGATTTGGGAAACACGTGTGAAGAATGAAGAACTTTCATAAGATTGCATTTAGAGAACCCGCTTTGGGCTCTACAATCGATCGTTAAAGGGAAACGAGGCCCAGATTGTGTTTGAAGTGTGGACTTTTAGCTTTAATTTAAGTAATCGGTCAATAAAATTATATGAACCATGCTGGAATTATTAAGATTTTAATAACCTTTATCCATGTTTGCGGCTAAAAAATAATTGGACAAACAAACTTAATCATCGAATCAGTCATTTTTAATACTTGGTTGCAAATCCTTTGCAGTCAACGACTGTCAGAAGCCTGGAATCCAATATCTCCAGACACTGGTTTTCTTCCCTATAGTGATGTTTGCCAGGGATTCCCTTGCACCTGTATTCAGTTCCTGCATGTTCTTGGGGTGCTTTACTTCAAGTTTGCCTTCAGCAAGTGAAATGCATGCTCATTTGCATTCAGGTAGGGTGATTGAATTGTAGAACACTTCTTTGCCGTAATAAAGTCTTGCGTTGCCTTCTCTATGTGCTTTGGGTCATTGTCCATCTGCACTGTGAAGCACCATCCAATGACTTTGATGCATTCGGCTAAATCTGTGCAGCTAATATAACCATATAAAATTCAGAGTGTGTCTTGGTCCTGTTGTCAGCGGTCAAATCATCAATAAATCAATAAAAGGAATCCAGTTCCATAGGCAGCTTTCAAGCCCACACGACCATGCATCACAGATTAGGGCGTATGCTTTGGATCGTGAACATTTGGTTCCTTCCATTCTCCATACTGTTCTCTTCCCCAGCACTCTGATACAAGTTGATCTTTGTCTCATCTATCCATATGATGTCGTTCTGGAAATGTTCAGACTTTTTGAGATTGCTTTTTGGAAAACATCCTGTTTTGAATCATACCAGTGGTAAATGCCTTGAGGTTCACCCTCTGTATTTAATCAGGTGAAGTCTTCTCTTTACTGTTGAATTTGATGCAGATGTGCCAACCTCCCGGAGGGTTTTCTTGATCTGGTTTACTGTCACAAAAGGGCTTTTCTTCACAAGGGAAAGAAGTCTTCAGTCATCAACAACAGTTGTTATCTAGGGTCTTGAGACTTTTTTTGTGTACCTGAACTGAGCAAATCACTCTTTGTTTATAAGAATATACCACGTACTTTATTTGACCTCACTTAATGCTATTCCTTTTATGGGCGTGCTTTGATTTTTTTAGCCTTATTGATGGCTTGCTTCATGGGCAGTGACAATGGACTACATAGTAAGGGCTAGCGGCAAAACATTCCCAATGAAAATGCCACACTTGAAATCAACTCTAGACCTTTTATCGGCTTACTTGTAAATTAAATGATGAGGAAATAACACACATCTGCTCATGAAGCAGCTGCGCAGTCAATTTTACCATTAGCTTTGGTCCCTTGAAAAGAAGGCACCACATACATATTCTAATTTCAACACCTCTCACCAAGTTAAGATGCACATATCCTCAAAGCTGTAAGTCCGCACTTTGACTTAATGTTCATTACTTAATTTCAACTCCAGTGCTGTAGTGGATACCTAACAATCACACTTTGTCATTGTGCAAGTTTGAATGGACCAGACTGGATGTATTACTCGTAAACTTATTGTTAGTGCAGCAATCATCCCCTTGGACAACAGAAGACAGGCTTTTAAGAAGTCTGACAATCAAATATACCAAGTGAAAGTGCATATAAGAGCATGCATGTCTACATTTGTTAACCTTCTCGCAATCACACATAGACACACATACACCTTCCTACAGTGCGCTGAATGTGGTAACATATATTGCATTTGGTGACAAGGACAGTGGAGAAGGAGGAGGGCACAATCCTGCCTGTCTGTGTCACAGGAGTTTTTTGTCCCCGGATTTTTCGTCCCCTAATGATAACGAAATGTGCCACCATTGTTGACAGATGGACGGACGGATGCACAACGGACAGATCACCATGATATAAGGGTTTGGGTAAGGTTTAGGGTTAGGGGTCTACTGTAGGAAGTGGGCAAAGCATAATTGGGGATGAACAGTCTAGGAAGAGTTTGGGGACGAAAAGTCCATGGGGATGAAGAGTCCAGTGACAAAAATTCTTAGAGGACGAAAAGTCCAGGGACGAAAAACTGGGGGACGAAAAGTCCATGGAGAGGAAAAGTCTGGGGACGAAAAGTTCGGGAACAAAAATTTGGGGACAAAAAGTCTAGGGATGAAGAGTCCTAGAGCTGCCAGTCTGTTATGAATATGAAATTGTAGCAAGAAATTGTGTTTAGAAAATGGGTAGACAAAAGATGGTTATGAATTATGACAGAGAAATTATGACAGAAAACCAAGTGAGTGAATTTAAAATAATGATATCCACAATGACTTTGTTTTGTTTTACTGAATGAAAAATCTAATGTGAAAACTTATCCCACATAGTAAGATGATTTCTTCATTGATGGGGAAAGTTGTCACAAGTGCACTCCCTATTCTTAACAGTTTATGATTTTGAAATAAGATATGAAGATGTTTTGAATAAAAAATGAGAGCTTAACCTTTCATTCATTCATTAATTTGGTAAGTCGTTTATTCCTCACAATGTATTGCAACCAAACTATGCAACGGAGTAAAAAATGTAGCAACATGCTTTCCTCTAACCTATAGTCAGGGTTTATTTTGGCACTTTAATGAACAAATACACACCAATGAGCTCAAACAGTATGACCACTAGCCTAATATGCTGTTGGTCCTCCATGTGCCACCAAATCAGTGCTGTCCCACCAAGGCATGGACTTTGTAAGACCTCTGAAGGTGTCATGTGGTATCTGGCACCAAGACGTAAGCAGCAGATCCTTTCAGTCCTGTAAGTTGTGCAGCTCAGGCTTGTTTTTTCCAGAACGTCCCACAAATGGTTGATCAGATTGAGATATGGGGAATTTGGAGGCCATGGCAACACTGTGACGTCTTTAGTACGTTCTTCAAACCATTCCCAAACAATCTGTGTTGTGCAGCAGGGCACATCATTCTACTGAAAGACTGATCGAGAAATACCTTTGCCGTGAAGGGTTGTACCTGGTCTGCATCAGTGATGAGGTGGGGGACGTGGTAAATTGATGTGTACGTGAATGGCGGACCCAGAGTTTCCCAACAGTACATTGCCTGGAGCATCTCATTCCCTCCACCAGCTTATCTTGTTCCCAAAGTTCATCCTGGTGCCATTTCTTTTCCGGGAAAAATGGCACACACATACACAACCATTGAAATTATGTGAAATAAAATGGCCAGGCAACCCTCTTCCATTGCTGAAAGGTCCAGTTCCAACCCTAGCGTGCCCAGCGTAGATGCTTTCAATGGTGGACAGATGTCAGCATGGGCGCTCTGACTAGTCTGAGGCTACGCGGCCCTAAAGAGCAGCAGAGTGTATTTCACTATTGTGTTGTGATGCATTCCTCATCATAATAATCATTAAAATGTTTTGCGACTTGTACCACAGTAGTACTTCTGTCAGTTTGGACCAGGCAGAGTAGCTTTTCTTGCCCTCACATATCCAAAAGCCTGGAGCACCAAAGACCCATCCATCGGCTGATGGTTGTCCCTCCTCGGATCATGGTGTGTAGGTACTCACTACTGCTGACTGTGCGCACCCCAACAGCCTTGTAGTTTTAGAGATCTTCTGATACATTCATATGGCCATATCAATTTGGCCCGTTTTTGCCTGCCCTTTTCTCAAGTATCCATCAAGACTATGAGAATCCACCATTTGAGCCTGTCCTTCAACAAAATGCGTCCCTAAAGGTCGTTTGCACAAGCAGGTTATTACGACATTAAGTTACGTTAAAGAGTTAAGTGACCTCTAGCAGTCGTTTAAATAATGACAATCTGGTTTCCATCGTCAGCGTCGCTGTCACTAAATCCCTAACCCTAACCCTAATCCGAACCCTAACTCTAAATGTAACTCAAACCCTAACTGTACCTTCCTGCTGCCAGAAGGCGCGCTATTTTAGGCAACGCTCCTCTGGGTCGTAAGTCAGGGAAAACAATGTATTTGGGCATATGGTTAGAGGACAGGTTGCACCATTTATTTACCATCCAATGCAACCCAGACCGTGACATATGCCATTCTTAGGAGATAATCAACGATAGCTTCATCTGTGTATGTTCAAAATTTTTGGCTCATAAGTGTAAGTTCCCTTTGTAGAAAAGAAATGCTCCTTGCCAGTGTCTTGTAAGTTTTTCTTTCAAATGAGGTGTGCTCTTTGAAAACATAATGATATACTACCTAAGTTCATTTAAACCTTAAATTAAACAATATTCACTTGAGTTGAACCAGATGAGAAACTATGAGCCACATGTGAAACTGAACCAAACTTTTGTCTAGTTGCACCACTCACTCATTTAGATCATCGCATTCGTGTACAAGCTTTAAGATGCCTCTTTCTACTTGGCACACAGCTTTCACCTCACATTGAAACACCCACTGGTGCATCACTAAATCTTTAAACTAATGATTAGATTTTTTTTTCATGTGGTTAAAATAATAATGAAACATGAATAACGATCGTCTGAATACATAATTCTGAGAACTATGCGAGAGAGAGAGAGAGAGAGAGAGAGAGAAAGATGCAGTACAGTCATCAAGTGCTGTTTTCACAAAGTTATGGTCTCTCATCTCTCATATTTACTTTCAGGGAATGGCATTCCTTTGAGTGTAATCCCACGAAAGACTGAAAACTGTAACGCATAGAGAGTACATTTCAGAACCCGACAACTTGGTGGACTAATACCACAGTAACAGGCATTGATATCTCATTGGTGAGCTTCTCTTATTTTCAAGGTAACGACTGGTGAGCAGAGATATTTCTAGAGAGAGAAAACCCTGTTGTATTTGTGCAGATAGAATTGTGCATAAAAATAATGTCCTGACAAGTGGCCCGATGTGATGTAAACATTTTGAATTACCTTCACTAAAAGGAAAAGCCTCAAGATGTGGCTTACTGGAATGATTCTGAACTGTTCTTCTACTCAGATTTTGGACAGTAAAAAGCATAATGAACATAGGTCTCTATAACTGAATGCAGAGAAATTAATGTGTATATACCATTGTACCAAACAAATGGATAATGACAACGTAATTCATTCTAGCGCTATCATCACAAAACGCTTCCAAATAAAGAGAACATTCTTATATTAGCAAACATACATGGACATACAAATATGAATCAGTATTGAAGTTAGATTTAGTTTTATCCACTGCACTTGCTGCGTATATACGATGAGTGAATTCATATCAAGCAAACATCGAATATGTCCTTGTTTGATCATCTCAATCGAAAATAACCACCTAATTAGTCTCAAATGCATATAGATACAATGTAAAACAGATACTCGGGGTGTGTGCATGTCACTGCCCTCGTGTGCGCGTGTGCGGATCTGTGCGTATGTGCAGGCAATGCAGGCACGGTTAAATGCAAAATCATTAAAGACAAATGCCCACCAAACATTTAATTATAATGCCGTGTAAATATAATAGAGCTCTCCAAACATTTTAAAATCCGACCGGCAGGCGAGAAAATATATTTCGGAACGGGCAAAATTAAATAATGTTGCGCTAGTGTTACACAAAAAGTGGTAATATGTTGGCAACACTTGAGAAAGCCACAATGATATTCCTCAGCCGTTAAAAGCAAACACTGAAATATTAAATATATTGTAAATATATTATATACTGCCAGAATCAGCGCAAGAGTCTGGCGAAAAGTCTTATTTACCACCATAACCAGATGAGGCAATTAAAACATTCGCCCACCATTTCATCAAAACCGATTAGCAGATTTAGTTTTCCCAAATTTTTGGATTGGACATGACAACCATACACTTGAAAGATACGAGTGTGTGTGTGTGTGTGTGTGTGTGTGTGTGTGTGCGCGTGCGTGCGTGTGTGTGTGTGTGTGTGTGTGTGTGTGTGTGTGTGTGTGTGTGTGTACGAGTGTACGTGTGTGCGCGCACGCAAATGTGGTTGAGTGTTTCAAGCATGTCATAATGAGACACAAGTTTACGAAACTTTAACTTCTTATACATTAAGTGGCAAAATCAATCCACTCAAAGGTCTCATAATGAAAACTACGAATGGAACAACTCCGACATATGTCAAATGTAACGCTTGTGCAAACGTGAATACTTGCAATAGGCTACAGCAGGTGGGCTTAAGACAGACACAACTTATTTTACTGACACTGGCTCACTTTTTAAAGAGTTTCGCTTCCACCGGCTATTTAAATAACTATTTCAGTTTGCTGTGATTTGAGCGACAGTAGAGTCAGGTATGCTTTCTCCAGTAACGATTTCCATAATTCGGAATGCGCGGTCAAGTTTCTCTCTCTCTTTTCCCCAAAACAAAACCTGGGAGAATGTACATTTAAAAAAAAGTCATCACGATGGTTGAGACTGATAAGGAAAGCAAGCCGATATTCCTTGAGTTTGGATTTTTTTTTTTTTTTAGTTTGGACTCCAGGCATCGCATGGAGTCATAAATTACGTTTGAATGAATAACATTATTGTATTGACGACAAATAATCAAAATGTAAAAAAAAAAAAAAAAAAAACCTTATCATAAACGACAGACTGAACTTAAAAAGGGGAAATAATAACTTCTTTTGCCACTCACTTTTACTGTAAAAGAAGATGCATTATTGCCCAGTATAAAAAAATAGTAATACTTCCAATCGCGCAATATTTCTATTTAAAAATAGTTCGTATTATTATCCCAGCTTCATTCATGACTATCCTCCCATAGCAAAATAGACCACCTCCTGGTTTCGCTTTAATACAGGCAAGTTTCACAGCCACATTCCCTTCAACTCCCCTCAACAGCAAATACGGCAAATGAGCAAAACATGAAGGAGCTGACGTAGCCTACGGTTATAAACCTTCAGATTTCGGTTCTGCGATGGTACATAAGGATGGTACTGCACTGACGCAGACCTAAAAGAAAGTAAACGTCATTTTTATGATTCTAAGCAAAATTTGTGCACGTGATATCTTAAACAGCCTACATTATATGCAATTCACTTTAGGCCTTTAGATAAATAAATAAATAAATAAATAAATCTAGACGGCACTGGCGACAGATAAGGCTACTTTCAACGACAGCGAGCAACGTTGGCTGACAAAACAAAACACAGCCTATGTCTATGGCTCCCTTCCGAAGTCTATCTAATTGAGAAAAGACAGAATCAAGACTTGAGCGATCCTGCGAATTTCCTGACGAGTAAAATAACGTTCGGCTAAATTTTAATAATCCAAATACTGCAATGAAAATAACCCGCCGGTTCCCTTCCCCACTTCAGTCGGCTACAAGATGTAGTTATCTCCTCAAAAATGATCCCTCTTTCCTTTCCTCCTCCCTCCCTCTATTGCACACACTCTCAACCATCTATTTCCCTCCTCCTCTCTCTCTCTCTCTCACTCTCTCTCTTTCTCTCCCTCTCTCCCTCTCTCTCTCTCTCTCTCTCTCAGTCACTCTCACTCTCTCTCCCCAAGCCCTGTCTGTATGAATAATGTCCTGCCTTTTGTAATGAGCGCGAAGAAAAAAAGATGCCGTAGTGTAAGGCTAGTCTCTGCACTGACATTGAAAATGAATGACAGCCTACCTGAATGCCAATCTTCATCAGACTGACACTGGGCTGACAACACAGCCTATACTCCCCTGCACAACGAGTGACGTCTGCCATCCAAGACACCTCCCACCACCCCCCTCTACCTCCTCACCCCCTACCCCACCACCACCTCCTGCGGTCCCCCCCAGAATAACCACACACCCCGAGCCTTGAGCTTCTACAATCTAACCACGGTGTCGGCTGGCCCCCTGTCGACATAATTCGTAACTGACTCGAACAGTGCTCTCAGATTTCGTCGCCTAACTGCTCCTTCTTTATAAATTTGTTCCAGAAAAGAAACTGAACCATGTTCTCAGTGTTCATCATCATAATAATAATAATAATAATAATAATAAATAAATAAATAAATAAATAACAACAGTTGCCCTCATAAAATGCCATTAAATGAAGTACTATAAGCATAGCATTGCATCACCAAGCTATATAGCCTATGTTGCAAACTAATGAAAGAGGTTCTGCCAGAAGAATTTAAAATGCATGAGCGGAATTGGCTACTTTTGATTAATATTGAAACAATGACATAATCAATTAAATAAATAAATTAACAAACAAACAGCCAACAAAAGAAACATGAAAAGACCGAAATGTAGCGCTGAGCGCATTTTCTCGCTTCAGTGCGTGTCCAGAAGACAACCATACTGTGTATGTTTGCTTGCATTCCAGAACAATAGGTACTATTGTTGGCAGGCTTCTCAACTACACGTTATTTAACAAGCCAAGTTGTTGCATGCCGGGAACGTGGCGAAACACCGTAATAACTTGATGGCATGTAAGCAAAGATGCTTTTCTGAGATGGGCTTCATACTCCACCGGAGGACAGGCGATCTGCGTCTACTTGCGATTACTAAACTCGATTCTTCTTCCGGAAATAGAGCTCTGTACTACAATTCCCAGCAGCCTTATGCATTTAGCAACGATTACTGTTAATGGCTAACAGGCTCCGAAAGGTACGCCTGTGACAGCGCAGTATATTGGTAACACGGGACAACAGCCATTGTTTGGGAGGAAAAAGTCGTAACCAAGGAAGCCGTTGTCCACGGGAGGCGACGTAAAGGTGATTTCATAGCTTGCTTCACTGTGAAAGTGTGGTCAATATGATGTAGCGACGCTACATTCGATTTCATATAATCGAGTTGCAGCTAGCTGCATGTTATGAACAAGTCAGTACCGAGGAATTCTGTTACGATAAAAGCGTCAGCCTGCAGAGCCAGTACACTCACTGTTACAAATTACGACTTATGCTGCTTTCACACCGGACGCGAAACGAATTTTTCGCACGACAGATTACATTCAAAGTCAATGCAAAGACGCGGTATTGGAGGCATTGACGTGTGTCCACGATTGCGCGAAAACGTAGCTAGCTAGATTGCCAACTTAGCGGTCTTATTTCTATATAGCCCTGTCCAGAACCATCATGCCGGCTACGTAACTGTTACATTTGCTTATAACTGGCTATTTTTATTATTAACCTTTATTTAACCAGGAATAAAAACTCTTGAGATTTAAAATCTCTTTTTCGAAAGTGTCCTGGTGAAGATAGGCAGCAGCTCAGGTCAGCAAAAGTTGCACACATACACACTCACGGTACAAATAATAAATATACATATAAATTATAATAGGAATTTGATGTAAAACAATCTTAGACATTAACAGCTTATAAAATTCTTATAAAAACAAAGTCCTCAGAAAATTTGTCGCCACGGTCAATGCAGGCCAAACAAGGACAGTACAGTCAATTAAAACATTTTCAGACAGACAAGTATGCCTCTAATGAGTTCAACATATGCTTGAATTCGTTTAAAGAAACCAGTTCCTTCAGATTTAGATGATTTTGCAGCAGATTCCAAGCGGAAGGGGCAGCATATTTAAATGCCTTTTTTCCCAGCTCAGTACGGACGTTGGGGACAGACAAAATGCGATGTACATTTTGTTTAGTTCAGTCAAAAGCAGAGCTGGAATCTTTACCCCGTCTCTGCATTGGCAGCACATCTGGGGATAGCTGGATTTGGTGAATACATGACTGAAACAATTTTTTTTTAATCTCTTGGTTATGTGGTTGCACACTTCATTGAATTACAGGGTGCTTTCTCTTCATAACCCTTGAGTCAAAGCCTGCTCAGTGTCCGGCCCTTCTGAGGAAGAATGGCAGGGATGGTACTGGGTGTTGGCACTGGGATCTTTCTCATCGTTCTCATCTGGATCGTGGCACTTGTCTTCGGCATCATTTTGTCAAGAGCTTCGGGTGCTACAAAGTAAGTGGGCCAAGATTAAGAACTCTTGTATGTTTCATGTTGGACTTTGGATGACAAATGTTTCATCACACAACTTTCGGGCATGTCTTTGGTTGGCTTCATAAAGTAGGTGATGGTCAATATACTGTTTTTCTCATAGAAGTAGATTATCTCGCACATGCTTGATCATATTGCTCTGGTTGCGCTGCCTTTCCGTGGCTGAGAATGTGTACGCAGTTTTTATAGTTCAACAAGTTCTTTCACATATTATGGCAAGTCTGATAGTAGAGGCCAACCAACTGGGATTTAAGCATGCAACAGAATAGCATCTTTTAGATGGTTAATAGCCTGTGGGGTGTCAGTGATGTGCTGAGGCCAGGTATTCTCCCACAGCCCATCACTAACTTACGGCCGGGTCCAAATTTTTTTGTAAACGGATTTAGTTATTGCTAATGTGGCAGGCCGAAGGAGGGCCCAGGCGGGGATTGAACCCCAGACTCCCTGGTAAGAGTCAAACACGCTGACCACATCATCAAAGAGCCAGGCTCGTTGGCAAGGTAGCCAGGGCACATACTTATTAGGAGACATTTCTAATGACAGGACCCTTCAACTGTCACATCTCTCCCCCTCTTTCGGGAGCGTGTCCTCATGCTCCATGCTTTATGCATGCTGCCATCCATTAGGATCCCCCAGATCCTGCCGTTTACGCCAGAATGTGGCAGGTCGAAGGAGGGCCCAGATGGGGGATTGAACCTCAGACTCCTGGGTAAGAGTCACATGCGCTGACCACATCGCCAAAGAGCCAGGCTCATTGGCAAGGTAGCCACAGTGCTTACTTATTAGGAGGCATTTCTAGTGACAGGACCCATCAACTGTCACACTAGGAACAGCAAACAGAAAATAGCCCGTGCACAGTATTGCCTCTCTTCCGAATGCAGCCAGTACAAGACAAATCACAGTAAATCAAGAAAACAATATTCCAGCACACACCAGGATATGACTGAGACCATTTTATTGAGTTACATTAAAAGCAAGAAAGAGCAAATAACACATTTCACCTCTTGCTTCTTCAGATTCGCTTTGTGCTTGGTTGCCTACAGGTGTCTCTTTAAATAATCAGGAGCTGACTAGCGGAGTATTCAACAAGGTCACATTCTCCAAATCAAATATACTTAAATCAGCAATAACAGGCAATAGTCTACCACAGTTAATCAGGGAATAAATTAAGTAATAAATACTAGCAGAAGATGTGGACTTTTGGCCCTTTAATTTGACAGGATGAGTGGTGTTGGTATTAAGGCGCTTTGCATGGTCCCCCTCCTTGGGAGATCTCGGTTGGGCATTAAGCTGCTCAGCTGTTCCATGGCTTGTGTTTGTTCACTCATTATTTCATTTACTATTAAGCAGATAAAAATAGTTGACTTCAAGTGTGCCGTTTGCATTTGAATTTGTTACTGTTACTGTAACTCTCATCATGGAGTCCAGTGGGCTGCCACTGCCAGTGAAGCAGAGCCATCGAGCTGAACAATCAAAACAAAACCATGAAACCATGAGAGAATTGGCAGAAAACAATCGGTGTGGCTAAATCAACAAGTGGTACACAGTGTTCTCCACTAAAATTTTCAATGACCGGGTGAGGGGTGGCGTTCTTTTGCGAGCCAGTTCGTTTTGTTGAGCGGGGGGGTAGGAGAATGCGTTTTATTTCGTTGATATTGTGCACTCAATCGCGCGTCTTCCAGTGCTCTTTAAATTCTCCGTTCTCCGGGCGCATATATTATGCACAGGCGGCGATTGCGCAATGACTCAGAATGAACGGGCGGCCCGCCCGGTCATTAACGATAGTGGAGAACCCTGGTACACTATTAAGAAAAGAAAAAAAAAAACCACTGTGTAATGATAAGCTCAGGAACACCACAAGGCCAGAAAGACCACAGATTGCGACTGTCATACAAGAATTATATGACCCAAGACCCAAGAATTATTTCCTTGATTAAGAAAAACCCCTCCCAGCTGTTGGTCTGACCAAGAACACCCTCCAGGAAGTAGTTGTTTCTTCAACTGCTCCAAGGTTTAGTTCTGAAGCTCAGGTGCCCACTGGGGTTGCTTTTAGAGGTGGACAAGGGTTATAGTGGGCACTTTGACTGGTATAGTGGGCAAGCTAAAAAGTGCAATGCCCAGCAGGATATGGTGCACTGTATGTTGTGACACTTTCCTTATGCAAATATTATTGAAATTCTCAGCAACTCGCCCTTCTGTTGGTTTGTACCAGATGGGATAGCCTTCCTAGACCTTGTGCATCAATAAGTCTTAGGTGCTCCCTGTCGCTGGTTCATGGTTTGTCCCTCCTTGGACCATTGTCAGTAGGTGCTCACATCTGCTGACAGGGAGCCCCCCAGCATCTTGCCAGTTCAGAGTTGCTCCAACCCTCTTGTCAGGTGTTACCACCTGGCTCATGGCTGGTAACAAAGAGGGAGGCCACACAGAAAAACAATTCAAAAGATATTTTATTTAACAGAAATAATCAAACATATTCAACAACTACTTTACATTGCAAGTCTGAGAGGAGTCAGTCATGTCTGGAGTGAATGGATGAGTGAAAGTGTAGTGTAATGTAGGTGATGGATGCAACAAACCAAACAAAGGGACAGGCGAGGTAGCTGTAGCAGGCCCGGCTTAGAGAGACAGCTCTCACAGGGGCGGGCCTTTATGCCTTCTGGAAGCCCCGCCCAGTCAGGCAGGTAAATTAGACTACCCCTTCCAGCTCCACCCACATACCACTTTCAGGTACCTGCAAGCAGCAGAAAAACAGGACTGAGGCCATCAGAACATGACATGCAAGCAGAGCGGGAGGGGTCGTCACACCCCCTCCCTTAAGAAGGAAGTCCTAGTACACAGGATGCCCAAATTTTAGCTTCAGTTACCATTAAATTATCTAAGCATAATTCATATTTACAAATAAGCCATCCATCAAATAACTCTGGCATATTAATCTGATGTTTGTCTACAACCTGCAGGCTGACTCCACTTTGTACCATCCAAACCATCTTCTCAGCAACCTTGGTACCTAGGAAGCACTTTAAGAGCAGATAGCTAGAACAGACAAAGAGACACTACAGGTAGAAAAGACAAAAGTCAACCTAAAGAGCCACGGCTCGAGACATGGCATCAGCCATTGTATTTTCAGTGCCCTTTATATGGCGAATGTCCAAGTGAAAAGGCTGTAAGAAGAGACACCAGCGCCTAAGCCTCTGGTTTGGTTTCTGGAGCGAGTGCAGAAAGGTCAGCGGATTGTGATCTGTGTAAACAACTAAAGGTCTTGCTCCACTTCCCACATACAGCTCAAAATGCTTCAGAGCCCAAATAAGTGCTAGAGCTTCCTTTTCAATGATGGAATAATTTAACTGATTAGAGTTGAATTTTTTGGAAAAGAAACTCACCGGACAGTCAATACCATTTTGACTGCTCTGCATGAGAACTGCACCAGCTCCCACCTTACTTGCATCCACATACAGGCTAAAAGCCTTGTCCATCTGTGGGGCAGCAAGGACAGGGGCAGAACACAACAAAGATTTCACAGTTTCAAATGCTTTTTGACAAGTTTCAGACCATTCAAACTTCATCTTTGGGCTCATAAGGGAAGTGAGTGGGGCAACCACTGTCGAAAAATTCTTACAAAACACCGAATAATACCCTACCATACCCAAAAAGTGAGAAAGCTCTTTCTTAGTTGTCGGTATAGGAAACTGATCTATTGCCTGCACCTTCGCTCTCACTGGCTGCACTTGGCCCTGGCCAACAACTTTGCCCAGCAGGTTACTGTTGCTTTCGCAAATTCACACTTTTCCAAATTAATAGTCAAATGGGCCCAGGCCAGAAGATCAAAAAGGGCCCAGATACGCTTAAGATGGCAGAGCGGGAGGGGTCGTCACACGGGCCATAATGATTTATCCCTTGCCAAAGTTGTTCTGTCCCCATTTCTCCCGCATCCAGCAAGTTGAATAGGAGAACCAGTTCTGTTATCGTCGAAGATCTGTCTGCAGACCTGGACATGTGCAGTTGTTCTGAGATAATGAACATTATTCATTGCATATGTGACTGATTTTAATGTTTTAGTGAACTGATGTATTCTTGGATGTCCTACGTAAAGGTTTGTCAGGGTTTTTGCGAAAACCCATATAAATGGATGATTTCTAGTCTATACACCACCTGTCATTCTCGCCCCTCAGAAGTGCTTGCTATTTTGAGTGGATGTTTCCTCCACGATCCTGAGCTCTGTCCTGATTAGCTGGCAAAAGGCTAAATGCAAAAAGAGTAGATTGGTGCTTTGAGGAAAAAAGGTGGGGAGGTTGAGTAAGGCTGTGGGAGGAAGCAGGTCACATAGGCAGAGATGATGGGTGTGAACTGCACAGAGCAGGTCTGCTTGTTATGTAGAAAGCAGCTCCAGACCATCTCACTACCACCACCGTGTTTGACTGTTGGTAGGATGTTCTTATTATGGAATGCAGCGTTAGCTTTACGCCAGATGTTACGGGACCCAGATTCTCCACAAGGTTCCACAGTTGACTCCTCAGTCCACAGATTACTATTCCAAAAGTCTTTTGGGGTCATAGGGGTGTGTTTTGGCAAATTTGAGACAAGCCTATTAGTTCTTATTGGTCAGCAGTGGTTTTTGTCTCTCTTCTCTCCTTTGGATACCATTTCTGTAGTAGGTTATATGATCATTGTGACTTTGTTTTGGTAGTGTGCATCAATTACACAGTATCTTGCTGTTCACTTTATTATGAAATAGTTTTATTCAGGTTTCTCTTTAATCAGTCAAACTCAATAGCTGTCTACTTCAGGTGTGAAGCAATCAATGCACTACACCTATGAAGGTGTTTATATCCTTACTCTGTTGAAACAATCCAGTTTCTTTAACTGTAAACTGAAGACTGCAGACTCAATCCACTTACTTAATACATTGCTTACTCAAAACGAAAACCGTAGAAACAATTCTGAGTGATAATCACTAACTCAACTCTGGACTAAGATGAAAAGTCACAAAACTAGCATTAAAACTTGTAGGAAATGATAAATCACAGGTTAAATTCTGTATTCTGACTTTGACTACTAGAGGTCTGGGGACGAAAATAAACTAACAGGACAGATTGTCAATCTAAAACAAAGAAAAAGTAGATACAGCGATCGAGATTTTGTCTTTTTTATCATAACAGTAGAAATTACACATATAAAAATACTTACTGCAAAATACATGGAGGATCCCCAATAAGTGAGCCCGAGATATGCAACGAGATTAGTAATTTTCATTTAAATAAATTACTACTTGAGTTTCATAAATTTGATAGCTCATTCTCTTGAATTTGAGATTATATTTATTCCATAAATGTCAGCATCGTATTATTTGGAAAATGGAAAAATAGTGATTGGATTCTAGTTCACAGTTTATTCAAGTCAATGGGATGAATAATTCACTAGCTAGCATGCTAATGCTTTTCGCCATTAAATTATTAAATTCAAGTGTTTATGATAACAGTTACATGTGTAACTCATTACTGGCCAAAAGGGTTAACATGCTAGCTAACAAATTATTCATCCCATTCAATTCATTAGACCATCAACTAGATGCAAACACCAACGATGGTGAACATTTCCACAAGAATTGGCCTTGTGAAAATATTAGTTGACGTTTGCCAATGAACGGAATCTGAACAATTGTGACACGAGAAAGCTGCATTACATGTGTGATACCAAACCTGTATCTAATGGGTTGTATTACACCAATTTTTAATCATTTATGGGATAAACGTCATTATGCCGCTGGGCCACCTCTGAGGCCCTGTAAGTAGTTTTTTTAATACGCAGGGCTTTCAAAAGTTTTTTGGAGTAGGCGGCTGGCAGAGTAGAGTTGGCGGCTATGGCTGGCGGTGGAGGTGCCGAGAATCCAAGCATTGAGGGCGCAAAGCCCTCCAGGGGGCATTCTACCAGGAGAATTTTCAAAATTTGAAGCTTTATGATGCATTCTGGTGCCTTCTAGCATCTGATTTCCTTGTCATTTGGTGATGTAAATTCGAAATTTTTTTAGTTTTAACATATATATTTTGAGGATGCTTGTCATTATTTGCTCATGATGCATTACTGTATTAGCCTGGTAAAACCAGACTCTGCTACTTCGCTGTGCTTCGTACACAGAGTCTGGCCAGTCGTCATTGACAAGTGTTTACTTCATGGTAGGTGGGCGCTTGTCTGAAGTTTAAAATCATTGGTGTACCCGTAAACTAATCACTAACGTTTGGCGATGACGTATGTTTTGCGCCGGCTCAGCCGCCTAGTACTTCTGCTGTAAACACAGTCCTTCATACCAGGAATGCAGCGAAAACAAACTGATCAGTACAGTAAAGTTAATTCTGTACCCATACATATGCCCATCTACCAAATTTTAAGAGACCCGAAACCAATCGACGAGAATAACGCATTATGTACATCAAGACGAAATCTGCGTTGACACGAAAACTGAACCGTTAACCATAGTTGCGCTAACATCACACCGAGCTCGCTATCTAACTTTATAGCAATACAGTTTGGCTCTAAGCGTTCGACTGTCTCAGACAGCCATTTCATTCATGGATAATGACAACATAACACTGAGACAGCGAATAGGTCTTGTGACACGAACAGAAACACGGCTTTTAAAAAGTTCGCTGCTAACTTAAATAGTGTGAAATTCGCGGGCAATGAAACACTAGAAGGTACAAGCTAGCTGAGGTGGTTCGGCTGTCTCTCTCTGAGATGAACAGGGTGCCTATTTCATGATGGCTATTAAGTAGCTATGACAATCTGTAGGGAGTAGCGCTACAACATCATTTCCATTCAAAAAACTAACCAAACATTCATCTTGTTGTGGCTATAAGTCGCTGATACCCGGGATTTTGTCCATGATAGAGCGAATGGCCTCCCGTGTATCTATGTCCGTGGCCATTGTTGATTTCGGAGACTACAATTTCAAACTTGGCGCAGCTGCTACATCATGGCTCTCAGCCAAGCCTTCTGTTCGTTGGTTGATCCGGCGGACTTTCTGCCGAGGTAAACGAGGCAGAGCTCCGAGTGACCAGACGGAGTACTGAAGCGAAATGAAATTAAGCGGAAGTACGAAGGCTGGCGGAGCCAGGCTATTACTGTATACATGTATTGTCACTTCCGATTATCAGTTATTAGAATTAGATAGATACATGCAACAAACCCCTTTGTCCAGAAGCCAAATCAGAAAATGTATGCGTTCCCCTGTTTAAGGCTTTATAATTCAAGATTTGAGCTTCACAGCGAAGGGTAAAATGGCTTCAGTGAAATCAGAAACTTGCCGCATTTAGAATACCATCGTATTTCAGTTTATTTTCAAAATAAATTTTTTGGACATTTCATGAAATGGCTGGCATCAAACTTAAGTCATTTCATGAAATGACTAAAAAAAAAAAAAAAAAGTTAAAAAGTTATTTAAAGAAATGACTGGTTTCATGATCCGACTGAAATGTATTGCCCATTACACAATGTAACAAAATTTTAGTTATTTCCTTTTCCTGGCCAGAAAGTGTTATTTCCCAATTGCTTATACCTAAAGTAAAAGGAGAAGACCTATCAAACTTTGCTTTTATGACTTGGGTAATGAATTTTTCAAATAGTATCCATTTACAAGGACATTAAAGGTAGATATAGAGCTGGTTTGCTGACAGAGAATTTTCTTGAGCTTAAAAGCATTTAAGAACTTTCTAGAATGTTGTGCAACTTCCAAGAAGTTTCAAGAATTTTTCTAGGATGTTGTAGAACTTACAAGTATTTCAAGAACCTTTTAAATTTTTCTAGATCTTTCCATAGTAATATCTATACAGCTGCTCACCACTCACCACCTCAGTGTAGTGCTAGCTGCCCAAGTAAACATGTAGATGTATCAGAATTTTTCAGAGCTGGCATCAAGAAGCTGCAAGCATTCTCTAGATGCATTCTGCAATGTATTTGACCAATTTATCAAAATAAGAGCAAAAAAGTACTCTGTGACAGCAACTGTTAAACTGTTTGAAGCCAACAAGGTATATTTTGGCATGCCTGTCGAGGATCAACACAAACTCTGAGCACCTCATTTTACCGAAGACCACTGCAAAAAAAAAAAAAAAAAAAAAACTCAAGAGGGTAAGCCAGACCATTTTTGCTCATCTAAATAGGAAGATTTGATATTATACAAATTTAATAAAATTTATGTTTCGCTTTATTCATACCGTATGTGAATGAAAATGCGCAAATTTCCCATTTTTACACAGAAAATGGGCGAATTCCTAAATTTCATTATCCAGGTCACAAAAGCAAAGTTTGAAGGAAATAATGGGCATTTTCTTTTTTACAACATAAGCAATAAAGAAATAACACACACAAACCAGGAAAAAATTGTGTCACATAGTGTTATAGAAGTAACTTGTATTAACATGTTAACGTAGGTGTCCTGAGTGGGACGCCGTTTGATAACCATTCCCTGAGTGAAACACTTTAGGCCTAACCCACTTCCCAGCCTTTTTACGGGTATAAAAATGCACGATCGGGGGTACGTTTCCCTCAAGCGTAGGTTAGCAACTTACATAGTTCGTTCATTGACAGTCAGTGATTCCAGCCATGGACGTTAGCATCTGTGATTTCGGGAAAAGCACCCCAGAACGAAGTTTGAGTAATTTAAACAGGCTTAAGAGTAGGCTATTTGTCAAATTTCAGATATATGAATACGAAAGTGACTGGGACCAGACAACGGAGTGAACGATTAAGTCACAGTTTGGCGACGCTCTTTCACACTTAAAGACTGTGTATTTTCACAAACTGTACTGTTTTATAGCTAGTTTTACACTGTTTTTATACTGCTTTGTCCAGCCACCGAAAATATTGACTATTGTGTGACATAATCTGTGGTCAAGGGACGAGAGAAGCAGAGACGTTGGATGTCTGGGTGGGTTGCCGCCGGGGGGAAGAATCATGGAGAAAATGCAGCTGTTTTTTTTTTTTTTTTTTTTCTGATTTCTGAGACATGACCGCACGCGTAAAGATGTAACGCTTAACAATTTCCAAATAACTATTCCGGTGTTTTTATGCCGTTTATAAGCTAAGCGAAAGCCAATACAGATGCTGATTTTGCCGACTCAGGATCGACCTTTACCAACATTCCGCAAAACCAGTTTGCAATGAGGAGCTAACGTTATGAGTGTTTCACTCAGGGAATAGCGCACAGCTGAATTACAGGTGTTGGCGTAGCCTACTTTTTCCAACTCGTGCAAAGACAAGGCTCCAGTAGATGATTAAAACAATATCTGGTAGTAGCCTATAGGTAAGACATTACACTTTACTTCAACACCATTAAATTGACTAATTACTTAACGCCATCATTTTATATTTATAGTTTAAGGGAAATTTCAACTGAATGTCTGCAGTTAAGTTTCCCGTGCAGAAAACAGTTCCATATACTGTCGGTAATCAAAATGTTCGATATGAAGTGATGGTTCTTTTTACATATATTAGCAAGACATAGTGCATCTTTATCTTTCTTGTTAAAGAAAGACAATATTGTTGAGGGTTTTCTTATTTTATTTCGGGTTTCAGCCATCTCGGTATCCTCGGTCAGACGGCGATGCGAATTTTGAGCGCAGGCGATGTAGTGATTTTCTGCCTGCGCAAGCACCTCAAGTCTTATCAAAACTGTACAAACGTAGCATATGGAGGCTGCGCCAGGCTCGTACATGCGCAATGAAGGAAACCAAATGGCTTACTAAAGCAAGGAAATAACGCAATGACTCCTTTTATTGAAAATATGGCTAAACTCCGGGTTAAAGAAGCGAGGAAGGTGACTAAAAGAATTTCATGATATGGAGAATCAGAGTCGCGAGTAGCTGGTCGTCATGTCCCGAGTAGACGGCGATTATCGCCGGTCGCCGGCTACTTTTGAAAGCCCTGAATACGCCATTTTCTTTACTTAAGTGCCATACGCGTGTGGTGCATGGCCTTCTCAATCTGAGCACGGGTCTCATTTTCACAGAATACCTGTATTTACGCCTTCTTAATGATTTACAAAATCCTTGTCCTTGTCCATTCCTATTGTTTAAAGCACAGAATAACTGGATACAGACCTTTAGTTAAGATGATGTTGCCTCATGAAAATTGAAATTGAGGACTTCAAAAAAGACTGCCTTCATGGTCTTGGAAATGATAGAAGTAAAATTGCACCATGGGTAAACTTTCCCCTGCTGCAGCTGCCACCTTTGAATAATTAGTGGAACTATCATTTATTCTAGAAAGCTGAAAGAGTATAATAAAACCCAGTTAATGTGAGAAATCTTGTGATTATCTTTGACAATCAAATGACAATCTGAGTAAAACTTCATCCTTTAGAAATGAGCACAATTATACATTTGAGCCCCAATTCAAAAACATCCATGGCAAAAATTCCCTCTCTCCCTTTTATTATCTAGATAAGTTGAGCATTCTTCCACTCTCTGGGGGTGTGACGGATGTTACAGGACCCCTTTTCCTGTGACGGATGTTACATGTGACGGACATTACGGATTTTAATCCCCTGCCAAACCTTCTGTGCCAAACTTCCAGGCAGACTTTGTCCATTACTGACTTTGCCTTGGCTAAAGCTAAGAGAATTGAAAAGGTTAAGTCGATATTCCATCTCGGCTTCTTCCAGTAAAAATAATTCTGAATTTCCGTGACGGACGTTACATTGACTGGGATGATAAAGTCACCCTTACCTTCTGGCCAGCAAACTTCCACATGAGGGTTCAAGCTCCCTTCTACTTTAAATCGATGCTCTTGGCATAACAAATTGAATGATATGAATTGTAATACCCATTTAGTTACTGGTAATTTCAAAGGTCCAAATTACCTGATTTTGGGCCTATTTCGGGGTAAAATTGGCACCATCTGTTTGAATGCAAAACTCTCGCTGAAAAATAGTGGTTCAGCCATAAATATATATGTTTCTTAAAGTTATGGGTTTTGTGAATAGATTGAGGCCCTTTGCTGGATGTTAAACAAAGCTTTAATTTTTGCTCATCATGTCCCTGTTTTCATGGAATTGCCCTAATGCAATATTTTGCAAAAACCCTGAAAGCATAAGATCCATACTTTGGATACATCTCTATTGCTTCTTTTCAAATCCATTGTGCTGGAGTACATAGCCGAAATGATGAGAATTCTGTCACAGTCTAAAAACTTGGACTGTATTTGAACAATACTACTTGTAGAATTCTGTAAATGACAAGGGTAATAACAGTTCTGTTTATGGATTGTGTAAAGGAATGTGTTTTAATTGTAAATGTTCATATTTGGCTTAAAATATGAGTTAAAATGTGCAATTAGTTGTCTGAGTTTAATTTGAGCTCGCACCCCCCTGTCTTTCCCACCACCCCTTCATTTGCTGGAATGTCCCTCTCCAGGTTTTCCATAATCCCTGTGTTTTTCCTGGCGCTCATCACCACGCTGATCCTGGTTTTCTTCCCCCGCAGCCCGGAGACTCCCTCTCCGATCGGAGAGGCGAAGGTCAGTCTGTGGTAGCAGCAGCAGAGCACCTCCCGCTCTCTCCTCTCTCCTCTGTAACCAACAGGTCGTGCATCAGCAGGCGACAGTCTCTCGCACTAACTGCTATCCTCCATGCAGAGGGGCGAACCCCTGGGGTTATAAAGTTAAAGTCCAGGCACGTGTCTGTTGGTCTGTTCCACCCATGGACCCAGCTAGCTGAGCTCACCTAGTACTTCCACCTCAAGGCTGAAGAATTGAGCATTACAAACTCAGGTGCTGGGATCAAATGATTCGGATTTATACTTTCAGAACCTTTAAGACAGGGTTCCGCAGAAATTGGAAGAACAATTTACTTCTTATATTTGTTTGACTTCTGAATGAAAAACAAGGTTTTTGCAGGGCAGGGATATGTAAAGTTGAGAGTGCGTCCAGAGTAGGAGGTGGGAGTAGCTTAGCCTGATATTATTGGCAATGGTTAATGTTCTTCTAACTGTCGGTGAAGGGGGTAGGGCAGTCTCAAAGAGTTCCCACCCTGTGACTCCGTAGCCTAAGTTTTAGCTGATGTCAGATTTTGTGGGTGGGATTTTTGCCAGTGGGAGAATCACAGCCCACTTTGATGAGACATTGTGAGTAGAGCAGAATTTTTCACGGCGTAACAGTATTGGTGGTAGAAATACGCTAAATATGTCCGTGTGCACCCACTAAAAAATGGAAAAAGTCTCGAATTGATTGCATCGTGTCTTTAAATTTTCTCCCCTGCCTGTGTGTGTTCTCCCAGCCCTCCAAACATACACTAAACCGTTAGCAAGCGAGCAGCATTAGCATCGCCGGCTGTGAGTCTCATTCCATGCGCTGAAAATATTGAATCAAATTTAACACTTTAGGCTTAGCAGTCCTCCTCAGGATATCAGGAAATTGAAAGCAACGTGTCGTAATTTCAAGTGGATCTCGGTGGGCTGTTGCGGGAGGTTTTTTCTGGCTTTTTACAGAGAGCCAGCGTTTCCCCCTCCGCCCTTGTTAAAAAGGCCAGGTCTGGTTTATCTCCCCTCCACAGTACATTTCCTCACCTCAGCGCCAACTGAGCCAGCCAGACTCCCCAGGCCTGCTATTCCAGGGAAAACAACATGTTGTGCTCCAAATGAAATGTATCAGCATAGAGGGGACATTTGTACATACTGGCACACGCTTTTTAAGGTTTATTTGTGCACATTTACCCATATGCTATATTTTGTCTTCTTTAATTGTGACTTACACTATTCTGTCTTGCATTTTACTTGGTGGGTTTTTTTTTTTTTTTTTATGCGTGTGTTTTTCATAGGCATAATTTGTGTTTGGATTTTTGGTGTCTATGCCATTGTTACTGATTGTTAATTTGTGGTTGATTTTGATTATTTTACTGTGAATTAATAATAGTCTCTGTCCTGTTAACGATCCGTGGTGTAACGCCACGGTAATTAATTGACCAGCCTGAAATAATGTCAGGAAAACTATATGCCAGGGTATTGCCTGATGAGGGTTTGAAAATTGGTCGCCAACTGGTAGCATTTACACTGTACCCCCAATCATGGTTCACACCGACAGGCGCACCAACGCAAACGGAAATATGGAAGCCGATTGGCTTGCGCGGTAGGGGCGTGTCCCCCGACGGGTCCACGCAAGCAGGCGAGCGGCGGCTAACCTCTTACTGTTAAACAAAAGAAAAATATCACAGCGCCAATTAGACGGGCCTCGGAACACAGCGTTCAATGCCGCATTAATAAAACATGGCCCCGGCTCTGCGCTCGGCTGGCTGGCTAATTGGCTAATTAAAAAGTGAGATGCGTTAAATGAGAGAACACTCCATCCACTGGAGACGTATGCACCGCAGCCCCCCACCTCGCCGCGCCCTGCCTTCAGTCAGCACTGTTATTTCGTTTTGTTTTTTTGTTTTTTTTCGTTCTTGTTGGGGTCGATCCGCTAGTGCGGGATCAGGTCTGTGGGGAGACCGTTAGCGGTTAGCATTCTGGCCCACTCCCGCAGTGTCTCTACCCCTAGCAGGCTGGACAGAGGAAACTAGTGTTCGTGTTTAACCTTCGCTGACTGTATCCTTTTAACCGTACACAATACAGCGACCTCCGCCACGGCCTCCCCCCATTTCTGTTTTCTACTGCGATGCCATAGGAATGCGGAACCACTGGCGGGCCGATGTATTCAATGGATGGATTTTTTTTTTTTTAGGAGATGAAGAAAGAGAACTTTGTTGGATATTAAATTCCCTCTCATTCACAGTGTGGTTGTGCATTCATTATAAAATACATAGCATGCCTAGAAATCTGAGCATATGTCAATCGTCACAACTATAAGTCCAGAAACTTCTGTTGGTTGAATCTCTGGTGCTATGCTAAGGCTTTAGAGTGTCACATTTTTTGCTCTATCACATAATTTAAATTCAGAGTGCTGTTCTATAAGTAAGTGCCAACTCTAAAAAAAGGCAAATCAAAAATATTTTCGCATATATTTTCAATTTAAATTTATCCGGCATTTAGAACTGCATTTGCAAAACAGCTCAGGCAGTTTTGTATGGATGTTAAACTTGGCAGCGATGCCCGGTTGGCTATCTCATGCATTTGCGTGAAAACCGTTTACTTTCGAAGTAATTTGCAGGTTCGGCTCAATTTCTTACTTTGGGGGCTCATCTGCACGTACTCACAGACCTTTCCCCCAAATAAATTTGATTTTTGGCTCCCAATTACATACCACGTTAAATGATAATTGATAATTATTTGCCATATACCCCCAGGTTATATTCATCTTGCCACTTCAGCTTTAAATTTTAAACACTGAGCGCCAGGGGGAACTCAGAGTGGTGGTTACATACCTCCGTCCTCAAGGTAAAGATTTTAGAGGAGCTCTGCTGGCCTCTAGTGGAGGAAATGTGTAACTAGTTGTATTCTCTTGTTTAAAATTTCTTTCTTTGGAAAAAAGTATCTTACAATTCTCTAACAGGTTGTTTTGTGTTATCAATTCAGTATAGTTGTAATAAAATGGGAGGTAAAATAACATTTCCTTTGACTGGGAAGTGGTTTGTATCTGTTCACGGGAATGATATGGTTCGGTGTTTAACAATCTGGTCTTATCTGCTCTTGTAACTGAGTGGTAGTTTTCTTTAACGTTGAAAGAGGGGTTTCATCCACCCAGAATGCCCTGGACTGCCCTAGTGTTAAGTGCCTGTATTTGTACTGTTGCAGATAGTGGACAGGCTCTTCGTCGGCCGCTACGTGCTCCTGTCGGTGGCTGGCCTGGTCTTCCTGGTGGCTTCCTTCCTGCTCTTACCCATGCACTTCCTGGAGCCCGTTTACGCCAAGCCACTGAGGAAGTACTAGAGCCGGAGACCAGCCTCTGTCAAACCCGGGATTGGGGTTCTGCTCATACTGCACCAGCCTCCTGCTTTCACCAGCCTTGGGCCCAGCATTGTGGACCTGCTTCTGCGGGATAAGCGATTATCGCTGCGGACCATAGCCTCTGTCATTCAAATCAGGCCCATATGGCACTTTTTCTCGCCTCAATCTGTGGTTTTGACTTTGAAACCCTGCGTCCTTGTGACGCCGTAAAATGCAGAGTCCATGATGCTTGTCCTCAGTTCACTGGCATGACTTGATGACAAGGCCAGAAAAATTCAGTGTATCTCAGGTGGGGAGTGCAGCATTCATGCTTTCTGCATAGCGCTCTGGTCAGAAGTCCTTAAATGAGACCGAATTTTGTCACTGTGATCTCATACTTTATATTATTTTGATGTCTTGTACAGATGTAGGTGAATAGAGTGAATGGTATTTCTGGAAAACTGGCTTTTGACAGTCTGACAAATGTGTGTGAGATCAGGGGGAGTAAACAGCATTTTCCAGATTCTGATTTTATTTTTAAGGAAAAATTCAGAGGTAATGCTTGCCTTATTTGAGAAAGGGCTTTGCATTAAGAAAAAAAAATGCATCTGTTATATAATCAGTATAATGGCAGTTCCTCGCTTTTCTTCTTAAACGTTGCCATTTTATTGCAGACACTGCATACCACTGCAGTACTTGACTTATTCTGAATCTATTCAGCAAAGGAATGGCTGGTAGTCTTTAACCAAAAAAGGAAAACCAGCACTCACGAGAAGTCCAAATTGAAGGACAGTTTAATGCGTAAAAAAATGCACAGAGCAGACAAGCCTGTCGGCTCCATGCATTTTTTTTGCATTAAACTGTCCTTCAATTTCGACTTCTCGTGAATGCTGGTTTTCCTTTTTTGAATATTGCTGTTTTTTACCGTGCACCCAGAACTATAGTATTTTCAAGTGTGCGTGCTATTTGGTTCGGTGGGACCATGTTTTTTGAATTGGTAGTCTTTAACCACCAGCTGGAGCAAAACTGTTGACCCATTTCTAAAATGTTGTATAGAAGTGCATTTGATCTGATTATAACGTTGTATTTTCTATAAGGCAAGATTACATTACTGCCCTTCTGAGCGTTTCCCCTGATTCCAAAAGGAATAAAACAGTGCCTGGAATCATTTCCCAGTGCTGAGCTCAACATTACAGTGCATATTCTATCCAGCAGGCCTTTTTATGGCTTCAATTTATTGTTCAGCAAGAGCTTTGTGGAGCTTTGTGAGTGATTACCTCAGCATCCCGTAAACGTCTGGTTCCTGTCACATCCCAGAGGCCTTTCCCCTGCTCAGAAACTCGCGTAAGCATTAGCGCGATAGCACGAGTGATTTTGGTGTATTAGCGCAGTGTAGCATTGTTTTCTAAAAAGAGTCCATGGAACAAGACCTCAGCTATGCGACTGAAGAGAGGCCGCTGTTAATTAACTGCGGCTCCGTCCTGCGCCGTGTCGCATTTGCCAATATTTAAACCCGTTAAATTGCATCTGCGCTCATCCACATTCAGATGGTAATTTTAGATTGAGGGGCGATTTCCTTGAAAGCCTGCTCCCCCCCACACACACACACACACACACACACACACACACACACACACACACACACACACACACACACACACAATACAACAAAGTTACAAAGAGTAAATGTTGGCAGTGGCACAAACTTGAGGCATAATTTGTATTCTGTTGTATAACAAACTCATGAGCTAAGTCTGATTCTATTGCCAATGAAAAGCGAAGGGATTTGCATGTTTGTGCCGAGATCTGCCTCCTTTTCATGTAGTTGGTACTTTAAGGCGTCATTTGTTCAAATTCGATCATCTGTTTTATCTGTGATTTCATACTTCTGTTATTTTGTCCTGTTGACACTATCACATTCTTTATATTCTGTTAGCGTCAGGGCCTATCTCTTCTTTTTTGCACATGTAGCACATGGTGAGCTTTTCCTATCGTATCACCTGGAGAACTAGCTTTCTGAAACGAGAAAAACTCATACTCACTCTGACCAAAAGTATCTGGTCACTCCTTGGTTTTAGATTGTTTTTCATGGTTGGGCTAGGTTCCAGTAATGGCCAATTTTAATTTAACAGCATACAATTACTTTCTAGAAGATTCAGTGCTTCTCCTACTATTTAGGGAAGGCCCTTACCCATTTCAGAGTGACAGTGCCCAGTGCACACAAGTATATCCATGTAGAAACAGTGTTGTCAGTGGCAGTGTGGAAGAACTTGAATGATCTGCACAGATTCCTGACCTCAACCTCATCCAACACCACTGGGATCAGTTAGAAAACCAACACCGAGCCGTATATGCCCAACATCCAACAGAAAGCCTTCCCAGAGCTCAGCTCTAGCAACAAAGAGTGGACCAATTCCATATTAATGCTATAATTTTGCTTGATTTGTCGGATGTCGGGTGTCCACATACCTTTGGCGATGTAGTGCCTTTATCATTTCAGCCAGGTTTGTCAGATATGAAACTATGCTTATATATTTTGCTGATATTTGGTGACCATTTGTTAGCCAGTTTATTCAAATTTGTTTCCATAGTATTGTGGCAGAGTCTGTTGTCATCTATAAAACAAAGTAAATATGACCAGTATTAACAAATTCAATTCTGAAAAAGTTGGCACACTTTATGGGAAATGCAAATAAAATCAAAGGGTGTGATTTTAAAAGTTGTCATTCAACTATTTTGCAACAGTGCAACAACACAACTTGTGAATTTGTTCGTTCACTGAAATTATATGCTAATTTCAAATCTGATGACTAAGGCAGACTCCAGAAATGTTGGCACATGGGCAATTCCGTACCAGTAAAGTTCTGATAAATTGTAAGAATTGGGTGATGGGAAACAGGTGATGTCAAACAGGGGAGCTAATCATGTTTTAGTATAAAAGGAACCTCCAAAAAAAGTCGCGTAAGGCCAAAAATTGATTGAGGCTCGCAAATTTGCAAACATGCATTTGTGTATAATCCATCACTTTGATATTACCTCCCCTGAAGACAGATTGATAGATTTTTGGGCATTTCACCCTCTACTGTGCACTGTAACTAAATGAGGGAAGGAATCTGGTCGAATATCAATGCAAAAGGTAAGGCCAAAAACAACTTCAGAATGTGCGTGATCTCTGACCCTCAGATGTCATGAACCATCATGCGCCTGTCACGACACGGCCTCGGAAATACTTAGGTAAACATTTTTCAGTCTACCGCTCATAGCTGCATCATCCACAGATGCAAGTTAAAGCTTTGCTTTGCAAGCCGAAGCCATAAATCAACGCTGTCCAAAAGGGCCACCAACTTCTCTGGGCTCTGTGTCATCTGAGATGGACAGTAGTACAGTGAATTGATGTTTTGTGGTCAGACGAATCAACATTTTGAGTGATTTTTGGAAGAAACAGCCGCCGTGTGTTCTCTAGACTAAAGACGACAAGGACAAGCTGTTATCAACATAAGACCCAAAACCTAGCGCCTTTCATGGTCATGTGGATGTGTTAGTGTAGGTGGCATGGCTGAATTACATATTTGCGAGGGCACCATTTTTGCCAAGATATATGGTAAAATTTGGTGCAACATATGCTGCTATCTAGATAAGCCTGTGCCAGGGACATCCCAGCATTTTCCAGCAAGACAATGCCAAACCACATTCTGCACGTACCTCAAGTGGATGCCTCCGTCAGCAGACCTGATCTGTCCCTGACTGAGAATGTATGGTGCATTATGAAGCAAAATATTTAGTAACAGAGGCCCAGTACAATTGCGCTGCGGAAGCTTGCATGATGGAAGAATTGGAGAAAATTCCATTTACTAAACTTTACCATCTGGTGTCTTCAGTGCCCCTAATGTTTGACGAGTGTGATTAAAGGACATGTGGATGTTACACGGTGGTAAACACTCAACGATGCCAACTTCTTTTTTTTGGACTCTTACAGTTGTCACATGGTTTATTTTCACTATTAATTCACTATCATGTCCTGGGAAAGAGTGTTGAGTATTTTGCATGGTAGTATAAAGTGCATAAATAAGAATGTGAGGTTTTCTGGTACGTACTGACTGCCTCTTCCTCAGGTATTGTGAAAGGTAGCCAGGGAAGTTTCTTGCTTGCCACTATCTCCCATGATGCTGTGGGATATGAGGATGTGGGGTGAGGGGACCAGGGAGGTCGGTGGGCTGCCCATTGCATTGAGTGTGGAGTCTTTGGAAGCATGGGAGCTCAATTACACACACCCAAACCCCCTATCATCCTCCACCCCAGAGCCAACCCCTCCATTAATATCGGGGAGCCTGGCAAGACGTGCGGTGAAATTCCAACCAGGACGAAGAAAGAGAAACTAATGAATCAAATCCAATCCTATTAGTTCCGGCCCACATCCCTACACAGAGGGTTTCTCAGACGGGCGATCGCCCTCAGAATGAGGAAGGCTGAGGCTGGGAAACGGGGCAGGGTGGCTATGGGTCCATGTGCTAAGTCACAAGCCTTTGTGCTCAGCTACGAAGCGCTTATAACCAATCTCAGGACTAAGTTAGTCGAAAGGCCCCTCTATGGGCCAGCCACGGTTGGCGAAGTCTTCTTCATCAGACAAGGATTAAATTCACACTCTCAGAAGATATTTTTTCTATAAAAAATAAATTGCGGAAATTATCTATTAAACCTGTTGCTAAGGCTATAATTTCATAAGTCAAGAGGCGCCACTCCTATGACAAGAGCTGTAGCTTTTTATGCTGTATTTATACCTTTATTTCTGTGAGTTGTGCGCTGTTCTGCATGATAATCATCATTATGCGCAAACATTATGTAAAAACGTATTGATGAGACTGAATGGCGCCATCGGCAATGAGTCGTTCTTCCTTCCTGTTTTAGTGCATGGCAGGGAGATGCCATCACGCAACAGATGCCAACCATCAACGGTATCATGTCACAACAAGCCCACTGTTCCCCGCCTGGCGTCTGCCAGACCCAAGCTTTCGGTGACACCGGCAGCCGAAGATGCGATGTCCTCCGTCCTGGCAGATGCAACAGTATTTTCTCCGGGCCGAATTAAAGACACTGTTTTCTCACTTTCTCTCACCACCCCCTCCCAAACAACCTTCTTAATTCTGGTTTCCAGAATGACCGTCCTCGCCGGGGAGTGGGAAAATCGACAGAACAAAGCAGCCAGGGGGGCGTGTGGGTGCTGGAAGGGGGTGGCGTTACACATTCGAGGAGGGGGGTGGCTCACTGGGAATCGCGAGCGGGAGCTTTTGTAGGGTGGCCAGCTGGACTTACAAAGACGCAGGGAGACCAAGGGAGAGACTGAGGGAGCGAGAGCAATGGGGGGTGTGTACTAACCAGGATGTAGGGAGTCGGAGGGGGATTTAAGGGGTGAAGGGGTGGGGTGGGGGAAGAACCTTCCCCCTTTGCCAACTAGATCCAGCATTGAGATCCACTCAAGCAGAATGCCTGCTCCACTCTCCTAGCCCACCCCCACGTCCCTCCTTACCTCCCTATCACCCACTCCCAGTTGTTTTCATGATAGTGAAAACATGGCCATCGCAATGGCCATTTTAACACTCATCCAATCCACAGTGCCTCTCTAAGCCATCCAAACAACCCACTCATTCTTGTTTCGCTAATTCCCGGCGATGTTTCACAACTCTGTGACCATGTCTGGATCTGCACAATTGCTGACTCTCAAGTATACAAGCTGCGAACAACTATTACGGTCAATGGACAGGGCCATCCTTTCTTTCCTTGAAGTGACGACCAGTGGAGGATTTTGGTTGCTGGAAACAGGCTCATACTGTTGACTCTCCTTCCAATAGCAATTAATTTGCCCATGGAAAACTGTATGTGGCTCCACCTGTTCGTTAGCAACTATGAGGAAAGATCAGGGAAATGACTAGCACTTGGTGGACTTTCTATAGCATCTAGAAAGATTCACACAAATAATATGCGCCGAGTTGTGAGGTTACCCATCCTTCTCAAAGGTTGCAGCTGCTTTTTCGTCCTCTTTTGGCCGAATCCACCTCCACTCCTACCACAGAACAAATCGTTATGATACCGAAGGAAAAATAATCCAGTAAGAGCCTTGTTTTGACAGAGTGGGGGTGGGATACATGGGATGTAGCAGCCTGAGCCTGTTGCCAGAGCAATGGCTGATGTATTTGGGGAGAGAAGAGCGTGGAATTTCCCTGTGTATCCCGCGGTCCCGCTCCATTACTCCCATTGTGCAAGGCCGGAGGGGGCCGTCAGCCTCCTGCACAGCCGCGAACGAAATCGCACCTCAGCCCCTGCTCACCTCACAGGAGGGAGATCACAGCCGTGTTTGTTCTCCTGTTGGGCAGATTATGGTCCAATTTAGAGGTCAGGGTGATCTCCAATAGCTTTAACCTGGCGCCCCATCTCAGAGCGAATTGTGGCCCTTTACCTCCGAATCAGGGTCCCGTTGAGATCCTGTGTGCGAGTGGTGGGGTGTTTGTCCGAAAATTGTTTATACCTAGGCAGGGGGTACAGTTTCAACGACAATGGAGAGACCACACAAACTAGGAAGGGGTTTGTGTTACTTTGGTGGTTGGGAACAGGTGGTGGAGGATGACGGTAGCTCATGATATCTCAGGACCAGTAGATTTATCGACATGTACTGCACAGGTGTGCTTATGATTACTGCATCGGTGGCAGCGCCTTGTGTTCTGAGTGACGGAGACACCCATTAGTCCTGTTGAACATATTGATGTGTTCATTTTCATTCTGCGGACCATCTGTCTGAAAGCAGCCCCTATGAGTTGACTTTATTTGGTCACCTTCAGCTATAGTTTCTTTTCTATCTCTCGTGTTTTGAACTTGCAGACTGTTGCATGTTCTGTTTCTATGTGTATTTGCTCTTGTGCCTTAGAACTGCCATTAGCTTTCAAATTATTTATCAAAATAAATAATTGACTGGTTGTTTGGGACGAAGATGGCTGATGCTTATTCTGTAAGTCAAGCTCGAGTCAAAGACATTAAATGGCCCAAGTCGTGGAACTCAATGGCTGTCCTGTTCTGCATGAAAATGATCCAACCTGAAACTCTTACCAATGCGGCAATATGTCAGCATTCAATTTCCTATCACATGTTTGTAGCAATGCAGGGGAAATGTCCACACCCCACTTCAGATTTTAGTGCCAACTTAGGAGGGGTCAGCAGTTTGATCACATGGTGACATATACAGGGGTTGGACAAAATATTGGAAATTTGAAGTATCTAAAGCGCAGTTGCAAAAGCATCGACTCCTATAGTGCTCGGTGGCCGAACTGTGAATTGTCACTTCTCAACATGCAGGAAATCCGGAACTCAGTCAAGCAAACAATTAGCTTTCAATAGACGTCTAAGATTTTCCTCAGCAATCATGCTATATATCAAACGTTGGTACTGTACATGTTGCAATGATACAAGATAAAGATATGTGAAGGGAAATAGGCCTCTTTCAAATAATGATTAACCCTCGTCCAACCAAGGGGGGGGTTACCACCACCACCACCACCACCACCCCCCAACAGATTTTTTCCTGTCGCACAAAAACGTTAACAGATATGATCTAATGCTTCTGAATTGTTTATTCATCCTTTGCGCTCATTTTCATGAAAAAATGATGAGGGTACCTCACCCCCCGGGGGTAGGGTAGGCCGTCAAAGTCGAAGGGAAGGGGGGGGTGGTTGCCACCAGCATCAATTTTTGCCTGTTTTTGATACAAAATGTGCTTACAAATTAGTTGCAAATAGTATGCTATTATATGAAAAATATGAAAAAATACGGATTTTTGTATTTTTTTCAGATATGACATCTATAATGACGTCATTGTGATGTCACAGTGCTGAAGTTTGTGATGTTTGATTCTTGTTTTGAAAGAGAACATATGTACCAGACATATTACTGATATTATAAGCCTTGTTCTATCATAGGGAAAAACAAAGTAAAAAAAATGTGAAAAATGTTCAGAAAACTATTTGTTTTCCTTTTGTGCGTGTTTTCCAAAATGAGTTATTTATGACATCATAGTAATGTCAAATTTATGTTACTCATGAGTTTATAACATTTATAATAATACTAAAATATTAATTGTAGTATCAGTAGTTCTAGAGGTTACAGAAAGTTACTTATTTTCAGCTAAAACTAATAAAAATATAAAAAAACATGGATTTTTGTCATTTTGATGTTTTTTCCTAATATGGTGTTAGTTATGATGTCACTATGACGTCATAATGTTGTTATGTGTTTTATTTGTGCTTGATTTGAAGAGAGGACATTTGTAGCTGTGCACTGATACCAAACAAGATGATGTTTATCGCTTAATTTTGAAATAATCAGGGGGAGGTGGTAACCCCCCCTTGGTCGGGGTTGTAGTAGAAAAATCCTTGGTTGGACGAGGGTTAAGCGGTTTCTCTGCACATAAAAACGTTTTATGAGCAGGAGCTTATGTTACCTAGAATGACAACTACAGGCTCAAAACCTTCCTCAATTATAACTATCAGCTGTCCATCAAAAAGTTTGAGAATGTAGCCAGATAGAAAGGATAAATATTAAATGGTAATGAAGCATTTTCTTTATGCGTATTCGCTTAATGCGCGCAAACATACCTAGAATGATAACTGGAAACTTTTTGCGATCATAGGTTTTCTTCAGCACTAACTATATCCAAAAGCTTGAGAATGCACCTAACATCAGAAGGGAAATGCAGTAAATACTCATTGAGGGTTGTCTTTGCCCACATCTGCTTAAGTGCTGACACGGTCATAAAATGATAGCCAGAGACTCAAAACCTTCCATGATTAGCCAATAGACCACCTTGGCTTAAGCGAGATTTGGGTCTCGCGCATGCTCTTTGCAGACAGCATATGGCAGAAAGTAAAGTGGTAGTCTCTTGCTGCGTTGTTGGATGCACAAATCGCTTTGAAAAGGGGGGGGGATATTAAGTTCTTTTGCTTTACCCGTAGTAAAAGGCAGCGAACAGCACGGTTTCGGGCTATAAACAGGAAGAATGTTTGTTCCTAAAGAACACTCTAGGATGTGCAGCAGACATTTTGCGTCCGGATGGCCTTATTTTTTAGATCCTGACAAGGAAAGAAGTCTGTATTCAACCTCCGCCAATATCGAATGAAATCATTACTTTTTTGGCTTACCTTGATGTTTAGGTACCTAGAGAAACATTCGGGTGTGTAAAAACATCAACCGTGTATCCAGTCAAGAAAATTTAGCGTTTAACCCCTTAAACCTGAACGTTACATAATAAATACAGCATGTTTCCTAATCGCATCGTCATGCGGCTTATCCACTTTACGCGAAGAAACTCGGCAAAAAGGTTGTGTTTACCATTTTTACCTCAACCGAACACAATTCAAGCATACAAGCTAGTAAATAATCATGTAGCAAAACATAGGATAAAATCATATCAGTGCTGAGTCGCTAGCATTTCTACTGAATTTGTGCTGTGCATACAAACAATAACTCAAATGAAAGAGGAAAGTCCACAGAATCTAACGGTATAAGCCTTGCCATTTTAAACCGACACCACACTCAAAGAACAGCAGGTATACACTTTACAGTCTATATACACTTTACAGTCTACAGAAATGAGCAAAAATAAATTCTTACCTTTGATATTTTGTAACAAAAAACTGTTTGAGGGTAAATCCGCGCTTGCTATTGTTAGCCCAATGTGTCCATGTTATAATAAAACTAGATCTCCCAGTCTCCAAGCATATTTTTTTCCAGGGCATTGTTTCAAAGATCTCTGCTCCTTAGCATTCAGCTTGCTTGCAATGTATTTTCATCTCTGTGATCGGCTTGTGATGATGTCAGTAAGACTTTGCCGGTAGCCATTTGATTTTATGGGTCCTGATGTTTCCAACGAGCTCTAAACCACCTTAATCGCACAAACCTAGCCTGAGCTACAGCCTTGCATTCCCAGTGCGTCAAACTGAGTCCATGGGCCATTCGCATGTACTTGAATAGTGCAACAATATAAACGCTTAACTGGTTTGTTTGTGGTATTTTCTGTATAATTATCTGTTAAATATTCAACAGTCCTTTTCAAAGTTACCAGCTGGGTGAGTGACGGTTTTCTTAACTCATTCTTTATATTGGCAATTTGATTTGGAACTCACTGTCAGTTTATATAACCTAGTGGTTAAGGTGAAGCACTGCCTCCCAGGCAACCAGGGTTCAAATCCTGGCATTGGCATGAGTTTGCCAAGGCAAAAATGGTTGTTTTGCCTGTATAAATAATTGCTGGGGTTTTTGTTTTTTTAACTTTTTCTTACCATTTTTTTTACCTTGTCTTTGTATTTATAATTTTATTTATTTGCTTTTTTTAAATAATTCTGCTCCAGTAGAGTCAAACTTCATTTTCTTTGTATGTATTATCTTTGAATGGGAAATTGTATAGGTTACAGGACTGGCAGAAATAATAATAAAAAATATTTTAAAATTCTCAAAATTAAAAAGTGGTTGTATTTGGATGGAATGTATGCCTGTAGTGACATATAAGTGGAATTAAATGAGTTTTACAGTATGGTATCTGAAATATGAAACAGAATGCAGTGTCAGCTTGGAGAGGCCACCTAGAGCTTCCTGAACTAAAACCTCTCTAATTTTGCTCTGATTTACTTGGTTAGAATAAACTTTTGCACAGATAATGGTGAGATTGTGTGCTGTAATTTTTTAGGGGTTTCAGACTGCAACTGAATTATTTTATGACAGATAAAAGTAAAACTTTGTTGGTGCAAAAAAGGTGTTTCATTTATGCAGTGTTCCATCTTTATTTACTCTGACTCAGTGACATATACACTGATTTTTGCACCATTACAAAAATCCCCAAGGTGTTACCTTTATTTGGCCTTTGATTATACCATCTCTGGAGCCTGTGCTGTGGAAAGTTTTCTACTTGTAAAGCACTTTGGGTCAGCATCTGCTGTTTTTAAATGTGCTATATAAATAAATCTGACTTGACTTGACTTTATTATGATACCAAGACTATTCAAATCGATCACATTGTTGCAGAGATACAGCCATTTCATTTTGGGCATGCCATTTTCAAGCCAGACGCTCAGGGCTTAAGGGGTTAATTTCTAGTGCTGCTATATGTGGCAATAGCATATAACGGCGGCAGCAATGTTACTGATGACACACCGGGGTGCTAGGGCATGCGCAGCAAATGCATTCGCAATACTAAATATTAAACTCTAAACCCCTTTCTTGATAATAAAATCCCCCAAAATATTGTTGGCGCCCGCCTTTAAAAATCGTTCTGGCAAATACTAAAAAAGTGGAGGTTGGATACGGAATTCTTTTCCCCTGACAATGAAGAATAAGCGCCATCAGACAGTCTTCTCCTGCAAACCAAAACCATTGTCTCCTTTAGCGTAACGTAGACTTGAAAGGCTACATCAGCGAGCTGTAAGTCCTCGACGTTGTTGTTTTCAGCGCAAATGAAAATTCGAAATCAAATCTGTTGCTTGAGTCTAGTAATGATGTTGTTGTTTCGGTATGTCTAGGCCTTGTATTTTACATGCGAACCTATTTACTTATCCATGTTGAGAAGGGGTTAGGATCATGCGTGCTTGCTCGTTTTGAATAGTGCAAATTTGTTGCAGGGACACCTTAGCTATTAGCTGATTTATGGCGTGGGACCCATTTATTGTGGTGTTTATGACATAAATTTACGTCCGCAAAATTAACTGGCAAGCAAATTGCATTTTGTTGGCTACATATAACAAGTAATTATGTGATCGAAATCATAAAGAAATCAGATGATTATTGCAAGAAATCTGTGCTGAAGCAGTCAAAAAAAAAAACCATGTCAACCTAGTTTTCGAACGTGTTAAGTGACCCAATTATCGTGGTGGTTGAGAAAGAGCGGGCAGTAAATGGGGATAGTTAGCCTGTCGTGTGCAAATATTTGTTTTGACAACAGACATTTTACAATTATTGCTTCAACTAATTCTCCCTTTTTGAGCTTTGAGTGTGGTACATCCAAATCTTTGCATATACATCTCAATTCACAATCCTTGAGTCGAGAAATTGCTCTCCTCTCGCTGACTACAGGTTTTTTAACGGTCTCCAGTTTTTCTTCTATCATACACAATGTCCAGTGCTCATTCGCTCTCAAATCTCACTTTCACGCCCTTATAACGAAAGGGTATCTAGAGTACTCAAGTGACTAAGTCACAGCTACTTGGCTTCTGGCTTAGCTAGTCATATTTGTTGCACGTAAATGCTAGCTAGCTAGCTAAATGGTGAAATAATAGCTATTCACTGTTATCCATTCACTTCTAGGCATGTTGCTTGCCAATAGTGGCCTGCTGTGTAGTAACGGTTGCATGAAGATAGCCAACAGTAATTTCGGTCACTGATCGGCTTCCGTCGAGTTACGTTGCGAACCTTTGCTGAAACTGAGATACCCCATTGGCCGGGAGCTAGTCACGGGGTACTTGTCCATTTGTGTAGTGGATGTCTAGTTTACAAAAGTGGACTACAAACTGGACTACAAGTCTTAAAGCATATCATTTTTGGCAATAAATAATAATCTCTGAGCGAGCCGGATCATAAAATTGATACGAGTTCGAACAATGCCAATAAGTGTCCGAACCCCATTATAAATTTCCGTAGAGATTTTACTTATGACACCTGAACCTAAGTAGCTGTGACATAGTCACTTCAGTCTTCTATAGCCTCATCACAGCACTATCCAAAAAGCTTGGGAATGTAGATAGTAGCTGGTCAGAATGGAAATGTTTTAAACAGGCTTCTCACTAAGGATTTAAGCTTCAGCCCTACAGTAGCTTCCGCAGTCATAGCTTTTGTATATATGTTACAATTAGATTGTGAAACCAGACATTTCATGTAATGGCTAGCGCTAAAATTTAGTCATTTCACGAAATGACTGGTTTCACAACATATTGGAATTTAACGGTACGTTAAGCTTAGTATGAAAACGCTTAGTTGACAATTTCTGTTCTCTGTTAAGCAGAGGTGGGCAAAGAAGTGCTATTAAAGTGTTTCCCTATGACACCTTCCCATGCTTTTGGATATATTTAGCATTATGGAACAGCTATGCATGTTAGCAGTTAGGAGGTTCCACTCGTCATTTTTTTGGTACTTTGAACTGCGTTACATGTTTGGGACTGCTCCAATTTAAATTTATTAAAAATCTATTGAATTATAAATAGATTTGTTATCGGTCACTATGAGTTTAGTGATTAGTGGCATAAAAGAGAATGTTATCATGTTCATGGATAGAGCTGTCAGCCTTATCTCCTTCAAGTAATTGTCATTCCCCCGTTTTTGAATTGGCTCTTCTTGCTTCCTTTTCACAGAAGTCATTAAGCTTTTTAGTTGTTCAGCACTGCGTTACTTTGTGTCATTGGTAAATTGTGCTCCTGGTACCTTGCTAGTTTTTTGTGTTATAGGAAGTTTAATAGTATTTCTCATTACTCCTAAAACAGCAACTGAAATATAGTTCAGGGTTGATTAGAGAAACGTGACCTCATGCGTGACATCATGGCTGCGGAGCGCCATTAGTATGAATACTAATCAGAATCATATGTTTGCTTCATGGAGGATTGGAGGGGAAACCTGTTGCTAAATAAGTCTGAGGCTTGATGAGGATCCTAACGGAGTTCCAAATTCAAAGAGGCCACCAGTCAAAGCACTGCAACAGGGATTGATGGACACTTGCTGTGACAGCTACAAATAAACACTGAGCTACAGCGCTAAAAATCTCCACAGAATTGAATCAAACCGTATCTGAACCAGTCTTAACAAAACCGGTAAGTTGAGAGCTTCACAAAGCTGGTATTTATGGCTGTGTTTTTGATGCTGCATAATTGAGTTGATGTGAAAAGACTATCCACTCCCCCACTTCAGAGAAGCTTCATCAATCTCGACTGCGCACTTGACATCAGTAGCTTTCCCATCCGTCACTGAGAAAGACTTGGCCCAAGCTGTCGCTGTGATAAGACACTGATCAGAAGTTGCGCCTGTAGACGCAGCGTGCTTCCTCTGTTTTTTGGTACTTTACCAAGCTTCAAGACAGGGGTGTGAAAACATTAGCCCAGAAACTACAAGAGGAGCCCTTTTTGAACTTTTGTCTGGTAGTGATGGCTGAGCCTAGATGATGCATTGGGCTCATTCTGCAAGGGCGAGATGTTACAAATTTCTCTTGGCTAATTGTGCTGGGTGGTTGGGGGTTGGTGTAGTTTTGGGGAGGGGGGATGGTTGCTTTCGCACCAATGGAAGTTTAGAAGGAAAAGAATCCTTTGTGGACTCTTTATTTGGCCTCTTTCTACTTTTTGTTCCTCGAGGGAAACTGTGTTTAGCCCCCAGGCGGTTGTAAGGCGAGCAACCCCAGCTGCAGTTGTCACTGTTTTCAGGAGCCTCCACATCAAGGAAAGGAAATGCCCCAGTTACACGACATTACATGTTTCTCTTTCTACCCATCCTGTTTTACAACCATGGGGCTCACAGTGATTTTGCATCTTTGCTTTCTTTATTTTATTCTTCTTATAATTCTCCCTCCACAACAGAAAGATGGAAACTCATCCCCCAGCAGAACCTCCTGCCAGACTATAAGAGCCCAGCAGAGGCCAATTTTGTTTGAAAAAAACTTCTTCCCTTCATTTTTCTCAAATAGATGTTATCTCAAATTTGTAATTTCTCTGAATATAAGGAAGAGCACACATTCTGCGAAGATTTAATGTTGCATTTCAAAAAGAATAAAAAGAACATTCTAACCATGGGGAGCTTGCTCAAGGCTGTGAGACGCGAGCATTTTTACGGTAAATATCCTCAAATGAATAAACAGTAGAAAAATGAGGGCTGTGTAACTGTATGTGTCTGTGATTTTAAAAAGGGGAGCAGGTCAGTGTGAAAGGTTCGATCAATCAGCCAGCTGACAGGTGATTAATGAAAGTGAGCCTCGGTGAATTAGCCCTCGCGCATTCCTCAGATCTGGCCCTGTTTCCTCGCCCTGCTCCGAGCAGAATGAATGACACAGATGTCATCACAGGAGACAGCACCCTCGGTCTCAGGCACGGCGTTCTTCTCACAGCATGGTGCCCGAAACTTGTTTTTCAATCATTGTTTCCCCCAAACCACTTTCCCAGAAGAAGAAAGCCAGCAAGCACGAAAGAGGAGGGGAGACAGGGAGAGAGAGAGAGCGAGAGAGAGAGAGAGAGAGAGACCAGCAGAGCTAAAAAAAGAGAGAGAGGGAGGGATAGAAAGCACAAAAGGAGAATAAAAAAGCACATTCTTTATAACAATCTCCAAATAATTTAGTAAAGGGAGGTCCAGGAGCTGTCAGTGTGAGGAGTTGGTTCAGCTCAGCTCTTTGGGCTCCCAGTTCACTTTCGGGCCTGGGATGGGAATACAGCTGTGACACTAAGGTACCTGGACTCCGGAGGAGGGCGTGCTGATGAAGATGCGGCTGGTTTGGCTGCTCGGCCTGGCGTGGTTCAGCAGCTGGGCGGCAGGGTCTCGCAGGTGCCGATGCCAGTGCAGCTGTCCGCCTGAGCTGGCAGCCGTTCCCGCAGAGGTCCAGACCCCCGCGCCAAGACACATCCGCCATCGCATTCCCCACCAGCGCCCGCCGCCGCGCGTCCAGCGCAGGCCACACCGCAGGAAAGGTGAGTCCCGGGGACGTTCTTTGATTTCGATACTGATGCAGGGGATCACCTGCCAGCCTTGTTTTCCTCTGGTACTCTGCAGCGCAGTGCTTCACACTGAGGGACGGTTTTGTATCGATATTGACATTCCTTCAGATTCCTTCAGATCCTCCCCACGGGCTTTTACGCCTTATGTATCTTAAACGACTACCTTATTTGAAAATATTGTGAAAAAAATTTGCTTTTTGGTGTCTGGGCCATGATTCTATTTGTTGAACTTAATTTTGCTCAGATGGAGGTGGTGATGCATTATGAATTCCTGAGGGAAAATGTTGCTTGATTAGCATTTGATATGCTAGTAAAAGGTAATGGTATGCATTACCTGTTAGTGCTACTGTAGACTACTGTGGTTGCATTGGCATTGCTCTTTACAAATGGAGAAGAACGCTAAATAAGCCTCTTTAGTATGAAGGGGCGCTCAGTATTTAAGTTTTTGTCTTCAAATGTCACGTCAGTGATATTTCATGCTCCTTCTCTGAGAAATTGGAGAACACTGCTCTGTACTGATTATAGAATAGGAAGCTCAGAAATGGTCACTCGCCATTTTGATCGCAGTCACAGGGTGTGCAACTATTAGTGAGTTTAAAATCGGAAACAAACAACTGCAGAAAATTATGCCTACTTCGGCGATACGTTTTAGATATCTCAATCCCCGGGTGAACTGTCTCCAGAATAAGTGTTCAGCTGAAATGACAGGTAAGCAACAATAACTCATTTTAAAGAAGTTGTGCTTCACATCGAAGCACTTTGTCTTCAAGGTAGATTAATGTCTCCTCTGAGGTTCAGAGAACCAATAGTTTTTTAACATAAAAAAGCAGCAAAACAATGTAATTAATAATGTTAATCATGAATCACTATCCTTTCCTGCTCGCAAGGTTTGGAAGTATGCCCTAATGTATTTATATAAGTTATTAGCTCTTCTGGGGATATCTTCTGTTCATTGGACATTCCAATGCAAAGCAGTTCAAATGGTGATTGTTTGAATTTGTCCTTTTTCTCACACGCTATTGTCAGACTATTAAGTCACTAATTCTAAGTGGTCTTTGAAGTTTAGAGTGGAGCTGGAATTGGTGGGAGTTTAAAGTCGTGAGTGAACAATAGCAGATTATTGTGGATTGATTGAGCTCAGTAACATCCTCTGACCTCTAACCCCTCTTCTGAACCCTAAGTGCACATTCGAAGGCTCTACTCTGAGGCGGTCCATGAGGCATTGCAGCTGAATGTGATCACAGGTCGATACTTGGCCCGTGGCTAGTGGGCTTGCATTTCTGGTTTGTATGCACCATGCTAGCCATTAAAAGGAAGGAAACTAGTTGCTTTTGTTAATTCATCTGAAAGCTTCAGTAATGCGGAGGGATGGGGTAACTTTTTTGGGGATGGGCACAATAATCTTCACTGAATGGCTGTGCACTTCTGTGCTTCTTTCACGCGAGGCTTACTTCCATGTTTAGGGCTGTTCTGAGTTTGGCCCTTTAAAGAGCCCATTCTGTCGTACATCAACCATTTCTGGAAGCTCTCACTTGCTCCCCTGTTCAGGCCATCCTCTTTTTCTCTTTTCATCTGTTCTTCACTGTCCCCCCATCTAGCACATCCCGTACCACCGAAACTTGAAAGAAGCTTATTTTAAATTGTAATGAACACTAGGGCCCCATCGTCACAATTGCCACCCTCTTCATATGCACTCCCATTCCCATACACAAACGCATGCACTCATGCATACACACACACACGCGCGCGTTCACGTACACACACACACTGCTGACCCTCTTCATCTACATAGACTGTAGTCAGTTGACACATCCGTCACTGGCAGTATGCCTTTTGTTGATCACTGAGAGCTGGCCAATGTTTTGGCCATCCAGACCTGAGTTGTTGGGTCAATATTGGCGTCCGCCATTTAGGGGATGGCCTCTGATGTAGTCACAATAGACAGTTTACTAAAAAAATGTTTATTTGCATGCCTTTTTGAAAAGAATGAAGTAGGCCTACATATTAGGGCTCCCTCTCCCTCAATTTCTCTCTCTCTCTCTCTCCCTCAATTTCCCTCTCTCTCTCTCTCTTCCCCCCCCATCAAGAGAAAAAAAAAATGATGACAGTCCTTCTTGCTGCTTTTGCCCTTCTTCGCAGCCAAGCTTCACCCTCTCCTGGTGATATGAGAGTAGGGGCACCAAAACTGTGGCAAGAGCAGAATGCCTGCTCCGGCCAATACAATCACAGCTTGATATAGTTTCATAAACTCATCCTTTGAATCAGCTGTAAATACATGCGTGGAAGGTCCAGGCAAAAAAAAAAAACAAATCAACTTTTCGCTCTATGATGTGTTCAAAATATAACTGAATAATGGACTATGTTCATATTGAGACTTTGGAAAGGATATTTCATATATAATACATTAATTAGTTAAATCGTCAGAATTTTACCATTCCACACGCTCAGACCAAAATTATATTAGGCCTATTCAATCTTAGTAACAGACTGAACGACCTGCAAAGCCTTTTTAATTTTTTTTTTAACCCTTCAGGATATAGTGGAATTTCCACCAATTGTCTTTAAGCCGAGTGCTGCTGATGTTTCCTGTTTTTGTATATCCTGTGATCGTGTTGCTATGCCCTTAACTTTCCAAAAACGTCCATACGCGTCGGAAGCGGTATTCCTAACATGGATGTTGCTTGTTATTATAGGTCATAAAATCAACGAAAAGACTTCTCGATTAAAATGATCGTTTCCTGTTGTTCGTTGTTTTATCCATGTGTTTATGTTACGCTGGTTGATTGAATGACTGTCACAAACTGTCGTTCAACGGAGAAAAGCTATGATCAGCATCAGGTTGACAGAGTTTAAATACCGGAAAAAGATGAGTTTCCATGTCTGTGTACTGATTTACGAAAGGCTTTAAAGAAGAAAGATGCTGCTATCGTGCAGTTTTCTTGCCCTCAAATTCCCACTGTATTGTCACGCAAATAAATAAAATCAATCGTCACATTTAACAACCAGAGTTGAGCGATTTTGGAGGATTTAAGCTTTGTGGTTGGTGTACTGTGAAAGGAAGTAAATGCAGCATTTCCTAGACTTCCTGACGTTGAGCGGCTTGTGGCCTATTTGGGACCTGCCAGTGTCACTGAGGCGTGAACGCTCTGTCACTTGGCTCTTGATAATTCGCTGGAGTCGGAGAGGAGTGCCAAAACATGCAGAAAGCGCATTCCTAAATTCGGGAGTAATCTCTGCGCATAAATTACTGCGGCCTGTGAAAGTTAATTCGAAAATGCTATAAAATATATTAAACTATGATTTCATCACTGGTATCGGACACATGGAGTTTTGGGGACCAGTGTATCAGCAGTACTGTCTGAGATTCAAACCCGCGTGTACAGATACTTCAGACAAAGTCGCGGCTAGCTTGAAAGGCGCGGAACATCAGTCGTGGGGAGCTGCCACGCAACAGATGTCCCGGCGCGCCAACTAAATCAGGCTTTTAAAATACAAGTCTTTGTTTTAACTGGGAAAAAAAAAATGATGGAAGGGCAGTTGGTCTCAAGGCTGTGCGTATTACTCGCCACTGCGCTTAATATTCAAGGTAAGGCACTTTTGTTTTTCATTCTAGGCATGTACTCAGCCTGATTTAATCATCACGAATGGAGCCAATGTGGCCTAAGTAAACATCAGTCATTTGTCCTTGCTGGATCTTATTAAAAATACTTTATGAGGGAAAGTGTTATCGTCATTCCCGTTTTAGTATAGGTAATTACGCATGATTCATGATGAAGTGACTGAACAAAAGATAGCCCTTGATTGTAGCGAAATAACTTGACATGCAAATTAAGATTTTACAGACCACTGAAATCAGCGTTACCGAATTTCACACTGCTACTTCTCAAAGAAAATGTTACGTTTTTTTTTTTTTTTTTTACTGAGTGTAAACAACTTGTAAGCTTCTTCGCCATTCTTTCATCAGTTTTATAGTAGATTAATCGTTATATCGTTATCTATGTAGCCTACAAACTTTGAATAAGCTACTATTTACTCGTTCAGATGAAACATCTTTCTTTCTAGATTGACCTGACCAAGCTTGCGGGCTGTATTTGTCAATAAAAAAAAATAAATTTCAGGCGAATAGCATAGCCTACGGCAAACTACCGGGGTTCAGTGATGTCAGTTTTTTTTTTTTTTTTTACATAAAACAGTTAAGGTGTTTCATATTCTTGTTTTGTATGTTTCAAGACTGGTTTAGTTTTAACTCATATTTTTACTTCTCCAGTCTTTCCTGGGAAATTCGGTTTGAGGGTGTATGAGATGGGCTATTTGATATGGAACAATTATACGCATGATCTATTTGGAATGGGCTTCCCGATTAAATAAATAAATAAATAAATAAATAAATAAATAAAACGTTCACCGCAATGGAAATTGGGTAACGTGCGTTTATATACATTGTGATGATACTGGCCACGTTTCGTTTCAGTTGTCCCAAATATTTATAAACATCATGCCGTTTATGGTTCTTCGCTTTACGTTTTCTAGTCGGCACTCCTGGACAACTGACCTATGCTGTCTCACCGAAGAACAGTTATATTCCTCGCATTTCGGCAAATTAAAACTCAAAATGACGCGAACAGATCCAGACTAGTACTTGACATTAAATAATAATAAATAAATAATAAATAATGTTATTACAGTGATTAGATACTTAATGATGTTTTTCGGGAGAGTGGCCTTTCAATAGAGTGCATGGAAAACACCCCGCAGTGCTTTTTAAATCATCCAGTTTACTCCATCAGGTGTGTTTTTATGATGTATGGTTTTGAAATGCTCTTAAGAAGCGTAATCCCTTGTTATGAATCAACAATGTTTTATTCTTGCTTCAAGGAGCATCATAGTTTTCGAAATAATACATTTATTTTTAGGTGAGACTTTTTTTTGCCATAGATGTACACTTTATTGAATTCAAAAGAGTCTTATTTTTGTCATCCTTGTGCAGACTGACCATATTGTGCTCACTGTCCCATTTCTGGATCACAGGCACCAGATAGACATTGTGACCAAAATGTGTTAAGAATGTGTATCAAACAATGCTTGGGAGTTGCATAATTTTTGGTTGGAAAGGGGGAGAGGGTGTTGATCAAAATGAGCCAATGTGGACACAGAGGGGCTGAACACAAGGCTCTTTAAGTCTGATCCATATTGTTTATGTGCACCTACCACTCTACTGAGGCCATTTTTTTTCACCGTACGCACCTCTGATTGCTGTGTTTTGACATTCAGTGACAATAAGAACATTGTCTTGTGTCCATTAATGGCAGCATAGCAGCCACTACACTGTTTTGCCAGGTGACGGATATCCCTCCTGGAGGTGGGGGCACTGATTGTATTTGTGTTGAGAAGCCTTTGTTCCCTCGTTGAGTAGGAACATAACTCAGGAATTCTCAGCTTCCGTCCTTTACGGGAAGGAGTGTTTCAGCTGGTCCCTCTAAACAGTGACCTTGGAGTGGAAGTCAGGGGTGAGGAGTGGTATGGTGGGTGCTTACTTCTTCTGTCTGTAGGGGTTGCTTGGTTTTGTGCTCCAGGTTGCCGGGCTGAGCTTGTAACAATACCAAGGCTAAGCTCTTCAAATCACTGCCCTTGAGGTCTGAGGATTGCCGGTTTTCTGTCCTCACGCTAACTGGGAATCAGATGTGAAATTGGTCTGGCCAATCAGAAGCAGGGACTGTTCTGTTACTTTTCTGTGAAGAGAGAAAAGTGAGGACAGATTTGGATTTAAGGATCCCTGTGTTTGAGCAACCATTTTGATGTCAAGAGTCAAGAGACCAATTCTGATTTCTTATTTTTCCTCTCCTTTCCTTCCTTCCTTGCTTTTAAACCAGAAGTTAAACTAGGTCCGCCATCATTGAGGAGATTTCAGTCTTTTACATTAGTTTAACAGGGAAAATGAGTTGAGGTTTCTCCCTGGTAACTTCAGTGAAGAAATATTGAGCCCATCCTTTATGGAAATATTTTTTTTTCCAGAGTGTGTGATGTACGAATGATTGATTGATCTGTGCATCAACCTCTCCCAATCTGATGCATATCTTCCATGTCTGTAAATGTCTGTAACTGACATCTCTTTCAAATGATGCCTTCCTGATTCACACACCATCCAGGAGCACTGCTGATGTGGGAATGGGGGCACGTAATACAAACCCCACCCCCACACACTTTCAAAAAATGTAATTCTGTCCCTCACTGTTTTCCTAAATGAAATATAGTGAAACTATTTAGGATATGCATACAATTCACAACAGACTTTCCTAGCACAGAATTAATGCCCCTTTCTCCCCCCACACTTTCAAAAATGCTGCTACACCCGTGGGTGGAGCTGACAGAAAGAAAATGTTGGAGGAAAAGATTGGAAGGCTGTGAACTATTGGGGATTAAAATGAGCCCGAGGTCTGCACGAATTAGGTGTTCAGATGGAGGGCATCTCAGGACAGCTCATAACTTCTGGGTCAGGTGGCTGCTATAACTGGTCTTCACAAGAGTATGATCTATTAAATTAACACTGACAGAGTGCCACTTACTGGTTTTTGAACCCTTTAGGAGTTAGAGGAAATGCTGTTGAATTCCCAGAGAGCACTTTAAATAGGTTTTCTGTCTCGGCTCTCTGTCCTTAGACTTCCTGTTTTGTATCACCCTCAAAATACCACCAGGCATATTGTTTTTTGGCACAGGCCAGGTGTCAGTAGTGTGACCCATTAAGAAAAATGGGTATTCTTTTCAAGCGTTTCACCATCATGGTGCTATTTACAGCTCTCTCCATTTCTTCTTGTGATGTGGTGTGGTGAGAAGGTTTTGGGTGTGGATGTGAGCTGCTTTTGATTTGGCCAGCAGTGGGAGAGTTTTCCAGGCGAGTTCTCCAAAATGACTCGTCACTATCGAGACCACAGGAAACCCCTGAAACAGCTGGACTTGTAATCTGCTTCTGTGTAGGGCTCGGTCGCAAGATATAGCATACTTACCCAGCACTCCAGTCTTGAAAGTGTTTGGTGCGTTGGGGCCTGAGATTAGATTTCCAAGGTGTCCATCTGGAAGACAAAATCGCCCTTAAGTTAAACAGAAATAATTCAGTCTTCATAGTTGTCAGTTTACTGGGCGGTTTCTGTCAGTTGTGCCTGCGTAATCAGTGTGACACATTTCCCATCAAGACAAAAGCAACTATTCTGTATTCCAGATTGTAATCGCTCTTACTGTACAAAGCATTGTCAGTGCAACACGCTCTGTGCCAATAAATGGCCTGTTTACAAAGGACGCTACAGCTGTGCAGATATGAGCGGCTGCTTGAATTTAATTTAGCTGGTCTCCATCTGGCCTCCCTATTTCCTTTGTTTTGCGCTTTCATGGAATGGCAGGCAGAACTGTGCAGGTTTTGCAGTCGAGCTGTTCTACATCACTCTTTCAAGTTTAGTGTGTTTTCAGTTCACTTCTAATACGGCATCAAAAAGCGGTGAGTAAAAGTCAGTTTATGATGTATACGGCGCATGCCTTCACGGCATCTACATTTGAGGACTCTCGGAGAGCTGTGACTTAAATTCAGTTTTATCTACTTAAACTCAGGTGGACTGACTGTGCTGGTGATTTAAAATCACACCTTGATCCTGCCAAAGGTGGATGGGTTTCCCTTCATTTGAGTTTGGTTCCTCCCAAGTTCTTTTCCTGTCTGCGACTGGGGAGCTTTTCCACTGTTTCCACTCAGCTGTAAGCGCGCCCTTATGGATGTTTAGGGCAGACGTGTTCTGTGACAAGTCTTTGAAAAATACGTTATATGAATGTAATTTGAGTCCAGGTGAGTTGAGGTGTTTAACAGTGTTCTTTCCTGTGTGCTGTCTTCAGTGTAATGAATAAACAGGCCCATTGAAAGGTAATTTGAGCGTAGGACGCACAGTAAAAAGAAAGGCCATTAGCGCTGATGTAAGGCAGTCAATTCTACCTGCCTGTATGTATTTGTGTTGAAAGGCTAAGCTAATCCAGTTGAGCTCCACCTCTCTGCCAGGATCTAAGCTCCGCTTGGAGGAGAGTCCTCCCCGGATCGTCCACCACCCTTCTGACGTGGTGGTGAAGGTGGGCCAGCCTGCCAGGCTGTCCTGCAGGGCCGAGGGCCACCCAGAGCCATCTATCGAATGGCTCCACAACGGGGTCCCCATGGAGATAGAGAAGATGGATATCCAATCACGGCCCTTGATGCTGCACGAGGGCAGCCTCTTCTTCCTCAGTGTGGTTCCTGGGAGGCGGGGCCAGTCTTATGAGGGCGTGTACACCTGTGTGGCACGAAACAATGCGGGCAGGGCCACGAGCCGCAACGCATCACTTCACATCGCAGGTAACAGCTGTGGAAAGTATCTATTTGCTGTTCTTAACATTACTGCCGCTGCTATTGGTCAGCGATTGGTCAGTTAATCTCACTGTTCCTAACTGTACTGCTGCTGTCAGTCAGTTATTATCTTCTCGATTTTTAACATTACTGCTGCTGCTATTGGTCATTATCTTGTCACTGTTCTTAACATTACTTCTGCTTCTTTTGTTCAGTAATTATCTTCTCACTGTTCTTAGCTTTACTGCTGCTGCTATTGGTCAGTAATTACTGTTTTGAACTTTACTGCTGCTATCAGTCAGTTATTATCTTCTCAATTTTTCTCATTACTGCTGCTGCTATTTGTCATTATCTTCTCACTGTTCTTAACATTAAGCCTGCTGCTATTGTTCAGTAATTATCTCCTCACTGTTTTTGACATCACTGCTGCTTCTGTCGGTCAGTTATTATCTTCTCTCTGCTCTTTACATTACTGCTACTGCTGCTGCTGTTAGTAATAATGTTCTAACTCCTCTTAAAATTAATGCTTCTGTTGGTCAATAAATATTTCCTCACTGTTCTTAACATTACCGCTGCTTTTGGTCAGTAATTCTCTTCTCACTGTTGTCAATATTACAGTTAAAGCTATTAGTGATTATTTTCTCACTGCTCTTAACAGTTCTGCGGCTGTTGTCTTTAATGATCTGTGTTCTTTGCATTACTGTTACTGTCGGTCAGTGATTATCTTCTCAGTGTTCTTAATATGCTCAAAGCTGCTGCTGCACTGTAATTTTCTACTCACTGTTCTTAACATATCAGCTGCTGAGTGGCTATCATCTTGCTGTTTTTAACATTACTGCTGCTGTTGGTCAGTAATTATCTTCTCTCTGCTCTTAACATTACTGCTGCTGCTGTTGGTCAGTAATTATCGTCTCACTGTTTTTAACTTTACTACTACTGCAGTTGGTCAGTCACTATCATCTCATTATTATAATATAACTGCTGCTTCTGTTGCTAGTCAGTAATTATCTTCTAACTGTTCTAAATATGACTGCTGCTGCTGTAGGTCAGTAATTATCTTTTCACTTTTCCTAATTTTACTGCTTCTGCTGTTAATTAGTAATTATCTTCTCACTGTTCTTTGCATTTCTGTTGCTTTCGGTCAGCAATAATCCTCTAACACTTCTTCACTTTACTGCTTCAGTTGGTCAGTAATTATCTTCTTACTATTCTTAACATTACCGCTGCTGTTGCTCAGTAATGATCTTGTCATTGTTGTTATTATTACTGTTAATGCTGTCAGTCTGTAATTATTTTCTCATTAATCTTAACAGTATTGCTGCTGTTGTCAGTCTTTAATAATCTTCTCAGTGTTCTTTGCATTACTGCTACTGTCGGTCAGTAATTATCTTCTCAGTGTTCTTAATATATCTGCTGCTGCTGTTGGTCAGTGGCTATCATCTCGCTGTTTTTAACATTACTGCTGCTGCTATTGGTCAGTAGTTATCTTGTCTCTGCTCTTAACATTACTGCTGCTGCTGTTGGTCAGTAATTATCGTCTCGCTGTTTTTAACATAACTGCTGCTGCTATTAGTCAGTAATTATCTTCTCTCTGCTCTTAAAATTACTGCTGCTGCTGTTGTTCAGTGGCTATCATCTCCCTGTTTGTAACATTACTGCAGCTGCTATTGGTCAGTAATTATCTTCTCTCTGCTCTTAAAATTACTGCTGCTGCTGTTAGTCATTAATTATCATCTCGCTGTTCTTAACATATCTGCTGCTGCTGTTGGTCAGTGGCTATCATCTCGCTGTTTTCAACATTACTACTGCTGCTGTTGGTCAGTGACTATCATCTTATCGTTTTTAACATTACTGCTGGAGCTGTTGGTCAGTAATTATCTTCTCATTATTTTGAACATAACTACAGCTGCTGTTGGTCAGTGACTATAATCTCACGGTTTTAACATTACTGTTGCTGCTATTGGTCAGTGATTACCTTCTCTCTGTTCTGAGCATTACTGCTGATGCTGTTGGTCAATAACTGCCATCTCACTGTTGTTAACATAGCTGGTTCTGTCGGTCAGTGATAATCTTCTCACTATCTTTCATATTGGTGCTGCTGTCAGGCCGTAATTGGTCACGAAATCCATCCATGTATCGTACAACCTGCTTAGTCCTGGTTAGAGATGTGGGTAGAGCTGGTGCCTTTCTCACTGGGCAATGGGACTGAGGCAGAAGCTCACCCTGGGCAGCTTCCCAATGCATCACAGGGGTCACACACACTATTCATTCACACCCATGGGAAATGTAAGGTCTCCAATTAGCATGTCTTGCATATCTTTGCATAACTACGGGAGGAAATCAAAGTGCCCACACAAACCAATGGAGAAAATGCAAACACATAGGGGCCCTAGGCTAGATTTGAACTCACGAGCATAGTACTGCCCTTGGTCACAAAAAGTTACACAGTCTTGTTTATATAAAGCACTGATGCCCAAACCAGTGTAAATTGGGACCATAGTAAAGCCACCTCCACTAAAAAAAACAAAATTAATCTCATTACTAATAAATGAATCTTTCATCACCAATACATTCAGTTCAGTTCGGTGTTATTTATTCTTTGCTTGGGTTTAAAGGAAAATAATAAAATGCGTGCAATTATGAAAATACTGGAGCTGAACTCCAATTAACTTTCTACTGATGTTAGGAAAGATCTACCCCGTGAGAAGAAACACAGTCCTTGGATGCTTTAAGTTAAGTTTAGGGATAATTGACAATGGATATTCAAAACCAAGCTCTTTGGGTCACAATGTTGATACTTTTGGGGACCAGGAGAAGGATTGGGATTACAAGTCATCAGATGTTAGTGTTTGGGACCGTCCCCTTGAAGACAAACAGTGATAATTAACCCAAGGTATCGCTCTCTGTTTGCACTTAAAACAGAGACCTTTCTGTACCCCGGGCCCTTGGAATTCCTCAGATCATTAGAGAGGCCAGCTCTGATTGGATCATTCAAGGGTTGACTCTAAGAGCTGTATTGTTTGAGCCCGGCCCTTTGAGCCAGCATCCTGATTCTTTCTCTCGTTACGGAGAAGAATTTATAAAACAATTGTGGCATTTTGGCCAGCGTTCTTGCATTTGAGACCTTTGATATGTGACCCAAGTCAAGGTGGGGAAGCAACAAAGGTCTATAGTTTGTCATTTTGTTGCATAATGGGAAATTGATAGTTTTTTTTTTCCTCTGGTAGGAAGTAACTGCTTGTTTAGCTTTACTTCACTCTTTGGGTGGAATCAGAGGAAGTAACTCCTCACCCACAGAAAGACTTCAAAGACTGGCTGTCTATAGGGTCAATATATGATGCAGTTCATCTGTGTCGCAATGGGGTTTACGTTATGTGTGAAAGAAGTAACAGTGAAAGAATTGCTGAAATACTGTGTGTGAGAATGTATCAGTGTTTTTAATACAATTACGATGACTGAACCGAAAAAAGAAAAGGCTGGCAGCATACTGTGTACATGTCACAACACTGCATTGTGTTGCACTTGTAATTTCAGTCATCGGCATCGCAGCATGATGGCTGGTTTCCAGCTTGAGACCTTGATAGAATTTCTCTCTTTGTGTAACATTTCGGTGTTTTGGTGTGTGTTATAGCTCTGCAGAATGAGTTCCGGGTTCAGCCCACAGATGTGTCAGTGGCTGTGGGAGAGATGGCTGTCATGAACTGCACCCCACCCTTAGGACACCCGGAGCCTAACGTCACATGGGAGAAGGATGGTGTGCCTCTCAATGGCTCTGATGAGCGCTACACTGTAAGTGCACACTGTCTCTAAAGTAAAAACAACAGCTCTGACTAGCGCTGCACAGTAAGGACACATGCGCACTAACCCACTAACAACAGCTCTGATTAGTGTTACACAGTAAGGGCGCATTCACACTAACCCACTGACAACAGCTCTGACTAGCGCTACATGGTAAGTGCACACGCGCAATAACCCACAAATAACAGCTCTGACTAGCACTGCACGGTAAGGGCACATGCGCATTAACCCACTAACAACAGCTCTGATTAGCGCTACACCAGGGGTCTCCAACCCTGTTCCTGGAGGGCTACCATCCTGTAGGTTTCTACTCCAATCCTAATTGAACGCACCTGATTCAGCTCATTAGCAGCTCGTCAAGATCTCTAACTGGGAAAGCAGGTGTGGTTTGCTTTGGTTGGAGTGATAACCTTCTGGATGGTAGCTCTCCAGGAACAGAGTTGGAGACCCCTGCGCTACACGGTAAGGGCGCATTCAAATTAACCCACAAACAACAGCTCTGACTAGCGCTACACGGTAAGGGCGCATTCACGCAAATCCACAAATAAAAGCTCTAACTAGCGTTACACGCTAAGGGTGCATTCACGCTAACCCACAAATAACAGCTCTGACTAGCGCTACACAGTAAAGGCGCATTCACGCTAATTCACAAATAACAGCTCTGACTAGCGCTACACAGTAAGGGCGCATTCACGCTAACCCACAAATAACAGCTCTGACCAGCGCTACACGGTAAGGGCGCAGTCAAACTAACCCACAAACAACAGCTCTGACTAGCGCTACACGGTAAGGGCGCATTCACGCTAATCCACAAGTAGCAGCTCTGACTAGCGCTACATGGTAAGGGCGCATTCACGCTAACCCACAAACAACAGCTCTGACTAGCGCTACACGGTAAGGGCGCATTCACGCTAACCCACAATTAACAGCTCTTACTAGCGCTACACGGTAAGGGTGCATTTACGCTAACCCACAAATAACAGCTCTGACTAGTGCTACACTGTAAGCACAAAAGCACTCTAACCTAAAAATTACTGCACTGACTAGCACAATAATGTATGGGCACATTTCACCCTTAATTAAAATCAGCAGCACTGATGTGCCCTACACAGTAAGTGCACACCTCACGCTAAAATAAAGATGACAGCATTGATGAGCGCTTCACTGTAAGTGCACACTACACACTAACATAAAAGCAACTGCTCTGCTCAGTGCTACACTGTAAGAGCACACTGCATGCTAACCTAAAAACAACAGTACTGATGTGCGCTACACAGTAAGTGCACACTACACGCTAAACTAAAGATGACAGCACAGGCGAGCACTACACTGTAAGTGCACACTGTGCACTAACATAAAAGCAACTGCACTGCTGAATGCTTCACTGTAAGAGTGCGCTGCAGTCCAACCTAAAAGCAACTGCACTGATGAGCACTACACTGTAAGTGCACATTGCACAGTAACCTGAAAACAACAGCACTGATGAGGGCTATCCTGTAAGTGCACACTATTCTAAGCTAAAAATCGAGGACACCTAGGAGTGATACGCTGTAAGCTCTCTCTTCACACTAACCATAAAATAAGTGCACTGATGAGCACTGTAGTATAAGTGCTATCTCCACACTAACTGAGGACAAGTGGGCTGATGGGCAATATGTTGCAAATATACACTCCACGCTAATCTAGAAAACAAGTGCAGTAATAAGCAACGTTTAGATAGTGTGCACTCTGCAGTAATACACATAAAAACCTCTAATTTGCACTATTATTAGTATTTTATCTGAAGTAACCTAAAAACTTTTCATAGGGTTCATTATTATCCATAATGTGAAAAATGCAGGCTCACCAGATTAAATTATCTTCAGGTAAATTTATCGCCTAATTGCAACAAGATTTAAGGTACCATTAAAATGAATGTAATGTGGCTCCCTTCCTTTATGATTCCCATCTGAAGTCATTTAATATGCTATTGTAAATTAAAATGTCACAGCCAACTAGTTTCACAGAACCCTGGAACAGCTCTAATTTACTGCCCGTTTAATACCAGTAGAGGGAACTGTAAGTCTAGTAGCTGTGTAATGGAAAAAAAAAACCTCTTCACCTTTTACTTACTTACACTCTTCATTTTCTGCAGGTTCTCAATGGAAAGTTGGTCCTTTCTCCCACACAGAAGAGAGACTCTGGCATGTATGTTTGTGTGGCATCTAACCCTGCGGGGTTTCGAAAAAGCAGACCGGCCTTCTTGTCTGCTTTCGGTGAGATATGCCAATATTATAGAACTTATGTTGTGTATGCCTTATATGTATTGCTGAGTGGGACCTCTTACAATGACTGTCATTTATTGTTGTGCATGCTGCATGCAGTGCAGTTTTGTGAGAAATAGACACAGGAGTTCCATAGCAGGTGTCAGGAAAAGCAATGAGAGAGAGAGAGAGAGAGAGAGAGAGAGAGATAGAGAGAGAGGCAGTAGTTGCGTTTAGCCTGTGTTTTATAGAGCTTAGTGTTGTAGCCCTTTGTTTTCCTCAGTAATAAGCACTGGGGAGCTCAAACTCTTGACCTGCCCACTCTCATTTTCAGTCAGGCCAGTGTTGGTGCAGAGACCCCTGGATGTCACAGTTCGAGTTGGGGAGACAGCCTGGTTCTCCTGCATGGTACAAGGAGACCCCATGCCTTCAGTGAAGTGGACTCGGGACCGGGCCTCAATGCCCTATGGGAGGTCAGTACTCCTACAGTTGTGGGGGTCACAAGCCAGGGGTTTCCCCATACTGTAATCTCAAGGCTCTGATGAAGGGCAAGGTCAGAACTCATGCGTAGGCATTGGCTCAGTTCAGATTTTGGTCAGACTTTCCGGTCAGTAAGATAAAGGCAGAATGCAGCACAACAGAGCTAAGCCAAATCAAAATCCAAAAATAGTCCGCAGATCAGTTACCAGACAGGAAGTGCACAAAGTTCAGGGGACCTGCAGAATCATAAGTCGTTATAGCCAGCCAAGGTAATGCACCAAGAATCAACTGTACACAGAGGTCAAGCTGAATCCTAAATGTGGACAACAATAAACCCTAACTAAAAGATTTTGATAGTAACAAGGAATGCCCCTAAGGTGCTCAATTAAACTGGCAAACAAGCTCGCAAAGAAACAAAGACAGAGTGCAGAATATAAAAGGAGAAAGGAAGCTAATTTCACTGGGGAACAGGTGAGTGTGCAGGAAAAGACTGTGATGGGAGGAGTGGCTACAAACAAGGACACAAGGTGCACTAATGGAAACACAGAAAAGCACCTGGCGAGTGACAAGTGAAGGAAAGAAAAGGAATCTAATACATATATCAACTAAAGAAATACCATAAACCGCAGAAAATAATATTGACATAAGAAATATACAATAAACATGAAAAATAATAAACACAGCAACTCAGACCCTGACAGGCTCCAGAAAATACCCACCCAATGACTAAAGTCTCCTTGGTAAAATTTCACTTTCAACATTTCACTTTCGTAGTTCTTACAGTCTGTAATTAAGTGACAATTTGAGGCAGTAGTTTGAGGTAGCGTGTTTACCTGATGGCTTCATTGCACCTTCCCTCTATATTGTACGACTCCCTCAGTTCTCAGTGACTGTGGCCCTAGATCTGGGTGACCTCATCTGCTGGATAATATGATTGGGCCAGTTTATCTAGTTATGTCTCAAGACAGCTGTTTTAGGGAGCATTTCTGACTGTCCTCCTCTCTCATTTGTGAAGGGAGAAGCAAAGCTGCTTCAGTCCGTGTTCTGGTGGTTTATTCCCTCCCTTCATGACTAGGAATGCCCCACCCACCCTCTTCTTAGACAGTACTATGGGCGGTGTTGACTCAGTTCAGAGTCACTTACACCCACTCTGTCAGAATACGTTTACTTTATCAGAGTTGATTTAGTTTAGATCCATTGTTTACATTTATATGTATCATAGACTGGTCCTAATTGGTCCTTTAGCTAATTGGTCCTTAACTCCTTCAACCCCACAGCCCTCTACAGAGGGCTGACCAACATATTCCCTTCAACCCCAAATTCCTGTAGGGAAAATTCAAACAATCTGACTAATTGATTGGAACATATCAGGTTACATTTAATGGGATTCCAGAGATAACAGTAAGATACAATGTCCAGATAATGACCAGCCCTCTACAGAGGGCTGTGGGGTTGAAGGGTATAGTGATGCTAGAATATCTGGGGTTGAAAGAGTTAACCTCAAGTGATGGGAAAGGAATGGTCAGGCACATCATACCTTTCCATTCATCTTTGACGTAGTATGATATATTAGTGAACTGTAATTAATTTGTGATTGTTGGAACAATGCAGGACTTTGATTTTCTTTACAGATACCTGCAGATAGTTCACCTTTTAATGCAGGGTTATTCTCAACCGGTCAGTTCCCATGTACTTTGCCTGATTAACAATTAAACAAGTTATTTACTGAATGATCCAGAACATTTGTTGCCTGAAATGATTTTGAATTATAGCAACAAAGAGATTACTAGGCTGCAATGTGACATTGTAAGGGTGGCTACAATCTGAATGATTAATGGGAACATTTTTACAGTTTATCTGAATTCTATTTCAGCATTTTTTCATCAAAGATTATAAAAGGTTCATTAACCTGTTAACTGTCACTGGGCCCTAAGGAATTTTCAAACAAATTTTGAATCCTTCATTTGTAAACTCTGACTTAAATCCTCAACCAATCCAGGCAAACACATGGACATACATTTACAAATAAATCTGTAAAATATTCATTTTTCCTTCCTTTGGGATCAACTTTTGACCACAGATGCATGAGGCCTGTGGCCATGGCCTGGTAGCCCCTGAAAATTCACCCCACACACCCAAATTAATAGGCAAAGTCTTCTTCAGAGGTGTATGATGCAAGCGGAAATTTTTCTCTTTATTCTAGTCTCAATTACTCTCTGACAGTAAGTCACAACATTTTATGATGCATTTCATTGAAAACCTCTGTCTTATCTTTCCAATGAGACCATGCATGCGTAATAGAACCATTGTATGTGGGAGCAGTGAGCATTTGAAATGTGGTATACCAATCGGGGCCATATGTGAGAAAATGCAGGTGACAGTTAAGAGGTTAAATTTTATGCAAGATTCACTTTAAGTTGTCTATTTATTTCCAGTAGTAGTAATTATTAAAAACTAAATTTGAAGTGGAAAAAATGTCTTGTTGAGCTTTTTGGACCACTCTTAGATGGAACATATAAATGATTTTTAAATTCATTGAGAATGGTGTTTCTCGCTGTAAGCCTAGCAATCAAAATTTTAAGAATTTATGCTGTTTCTTGAGAATTTAATGTTCAAAATCTTTTGAAGGACACTTCGCATAATTCAGTCAGCACCGTACTTCACTGGACAGTGACATTTATTTTTATTTTTGAGTTTGAAAGATAAAATGAATGTTTTTATTCACATGGGAGAAGCCGCTGAAGAAATGAGAGCCCTTTCTGTACAGTCTCCCTATTTTCAGGCACGCAAAACACGTTAGATATTTCAACGTAATGTCAATTAAGGTAATCATTTTGAAGATTTGGCCGCATATCCTTTGCATGCAGTGACTGCTTGAAGTCCAAGTCTGTGAAGCCTTGACATTACCTGACGCTGTAGGAATCTTCCCTGGTCACATTTTGCTGAGCCTGTACGGTAGGCATCTTCAGTTCTCTCTTGATTGAGGACTTTTTGCCTTCAGTCGCATCTTCAGCTCTTTTAAGCAAGTTGCCACATAATAGGTTTTCAACAGCATCTGATTTTGATATCTTACGTCATAGGGCAACCATAGTTGCCTATAGCGCTGAAAGGGTTAATGAGAACAGGCTGAGAGGTATCATACGTGTTCTGCCTACCCTATCCTGCCCTCGATAACATGTCTGTGCTTGAATTATGTATTTTGTTTCAATAAACAAGTGTTATTTTAAACTTTATCCTATTTTTCCTATGGAAAAAGTGTGGGTGTATAGTTTTTTTTCTTTTACTTTCCTTGAAATGCCATATTATGTACAGCATGCCTTGTAATTTCCGAACATTAAGAAAATAAAGAAGGAGTGTGAATCTGTGGTTTTTGTGGCCAGAAAGCTAATATGGCGATGATCTCCTCAGGTATGAGGTGAATCCTGACCACAGCTTGCAGATACACTACGCTGCTTTGCAGGACGCCGGGCGGTATACCTGCACGGCCACCAGTGAGGCAGGAGAGGTGTCTGCCAGTGCGAGCCTGCAGGTGCAGGGTGAGTGCAGGACGGGGGTCGGTCCGGGCTAAGTAACTAGCATTAAGCTCCATTTTCTAGGCCAGGGTACAGGTTAGGTGACCCCGGTCCTGATGGTCGGTGCCGTTTCTTGTTTTATTTCCACACAAGCTTGACCCCCTGATTGAAAATCTGAGCGTGAATGACTGAATATTCCGATAGCTCTTCAACACGCAGTAAACTGCCTTAGTGTAAACATAATTTATTAAAATCATTCAGGTTGTTCAGCTCTAGATTTGGGTGGAACAAAAACCAGAAACGATTCTGGCAATCCAGGACCTGGGTTCCCCTTTATGTTTTAGTTATTGATCACTAACTCTATTGTGGTTGGTTGCAGTATGGGTAACCCTCACTATACTCTGCTCTGAATTCAATCATACCTGTAAAGTACACATGTATTGATGTGAAACTTTATTAAAAAATTGTCGTATTTGGTATCATCCGAGAGGGCGAGCAATACTCTCTCAAACTATCATAATTTTTCACCTGGAGAAGACTGTGGAATAGAGTAATCATGGATGTAAAATGGGCTTTTAGCAACCCCCAATATTACCCTTGAACAGCACTGTGAATTGGGCCAAGAGCTGTGATGTCACTCGTGGAATCAACTGTGACTCATAGGCTATCTTATGTGTATTTTACATTGCAAGTAAGATGTTGAAATCAACAAAAAATGTCAGAATTTTTGCTTGGCTTGGACATCGAAGTTGAAGAGGATTATTCAAGTGAAAGGTCAACAACTAGCGACAGTGATGATGACAATGGAGAGGTAGGAGAGTGGAAAATCAGGAAGATATCGGCAACAATGGGGATGCAGTTGAACGCCAACAGCTAAGGCAAGCATACCAGCATGAACTGGAGCCTCGGTCAAGAGCGAGTGAGCAGGAAGCAAGCTCAGGGGTGCGCTTCGCAAAAGCATAAATGCTAACTTACTTTGTTGGAGTCATTGACTGTATGTGGTTGAACTAGCTATGTTAAAATGCTAAAGTAGTTAGCGACTATGCTTTTGGGAAGCTTACCCATGAGTGAGGGCGGAGGGAATCCAAACAAGAACAAGTTTAGAATTTTCCTGATGAGCGCCTGGCTGGCTAACAAGAGGCACTTAAGTAACGAACAATGCTTTAATCCTATAATCCAAAACTAGCAGTCCCTCCCAATTTATATCCCTGCAGCGCGAAGTCAATTGCGCATTGCTCTGAAAGGGCTATTGGGCACTGTTGCGACCGGGGATCCGACCCAAGCTGTGGTGCTTAATACTACTCCGCAAAGCGGTGCCTTAACTGGGTAAGCTAAACTGGAAGCTAAACGATAACATACTTTTTGACAAATCCAATCCGCTAGAAATATAAAACGAAACGAGACCAAGAAATGAACAAATTAGGACAGGCAGATGATGGTCAATGCACTCGACTTCCTTACTGTGCGTCCCTGTTTCCCACAAATTATGCCATCAGAAAGGGGCTATTTGAAGACCTGGGTGCAAGAAGTACTTTAGTCACAAAATAACACTTTTGAGATATTAAGGGTCAAAGTTTTGAAAACATGCTGCAGATACTTTTTTTAAAAGATAACATTCAGTTGCGCCTGCTGCTAGTCCTTGGGGTTATACAAAGTAGACAGACACGTTTTTGCGGAAAAATAATGCTTTATTACGAAAAAAACAAGAAAATCAGTTTCGGACTTTGGTACTTCTTACCATAAAATGCCTGGACTTAGGTACTTATTGCCATAAAATGCATGGACTTCGGTACTTTTACCACACAAATGCCGTTTCAATCATTTTCTGATTGCCAAACAGTCATTTTTGCACGCTTGTCACATGACACATACTAACAGCTGATTGGACAGTCATGGACTTAGGCACTTGTTCCTGATGACGTCAAGGACTAGAGTACTTCTGCAAAGACTTGAGTATTTCTTGCACAAAAATTCAGTAGATTCAGGGAAGGCCGTATATCAGTATTGAGGACTTGAGTACTTATATTTGGAATTTTTTGGCTTTAAATGATGTACATGACACTCTACTTTATGGTAGTGGTGTCAGCTCATTTTTTGGAAAATGTGACTTAAGTACTTCTTGCACCCAGGTCTTCAGTTTTGCGCAGTTTTTTTGGGATGTGCCCATGTTGAAAGGGTGTTCAAAATGCCTGTTTTATTCTATTCCTCTTTGAGTGAGTGTCCAGAAAGTGTTTTATTCATCATCTCCATGACATTAGCCTTCAGTAGAGGTATAATTTGCCCATTTTTTGATTTCTCTATACATGTCTACTTTAATATGTAAACAAGCATCATTTTTTCCTCTCAAGAACATACAGTATGCACTCAGGAAGTGTTTGTCCTTTGTCCAATGTCTCCTTGTGTACCAGTTTTGAAGCTGGTGCACTATTTGGACAGCAGAGGAATATTTTGTGGGTGAATAAAAAACAGGGCACATCAATCCATCCAGCACACTTTTTTGTTTACTCAGACTCAGCGGGCATACATCTCACCCTGTGGCTACAAAATTAAGTGGACAGTGCCCAAAATAAAACTGTGAATTTTCGTAGGAAAGGAAAAAATCTATGGCTGTCGCTGCTGCCTGTAGTCCTGTACAGTCTAAGGTTAAGCTTGGCAGTGCATGGCGGAGGCATGGGCTGTGTGTAGCTTGGAGCCAGATCACAGTACCTGTCCTCGGTCTGTCTTACAGAGGCATTGACTGCCGGGCAGAAGGAGCTTCACACAGAGCTGTCTGTGCTGAGGGTGGATCTGGAGAATGTCACCACCCTCTTCCCCTCGTCTGATAGGCTGCAGCTGGAGTGGAAGGTATTTAAATCCGCCCCCTCACTCTGTCTCTCTCTCTCAGCTGTATTGACACACCTAAAAGCAAATCATTCCTGTCAAGTCAATCAAACTCTGACATAATGCATTTCACTCTTGATGTAGTTGATTTGATCCTTATGTAATCTCTAAATAAATGCTTAAATGCACTCTGAAATTTACACTGTGCTGTAGGACATTAATGCATGTAATGACTCAGAGTAACATGGTAATGACTATGATGGGTCACAGCTTGCATTGATAGTGTTGATGTAAAGCCATAAATATAACTCAGCTTGTGGAAGAGTTCTTTACTTACGGCAAACTTATTACTGTAAATGGATACATATTACTTTGGGTCAGCCATGAATAAATGATTAAAATATTTTTTATTCATCCCCATGGGGGGAAATTTGGTTATCACTCATCAACATTGCAGCAACATAAAATGCAAAGCGAAATTGCTTAAATAGTTTGATGTATCGGGAGCATTGTGTTCAGGACTATATTTGCATTTTTTTTGTTATTAGACTTTATTCACGTATGAATGTGTTTGTTAGGTAGTGTGTGCTAGCTATGATGCTTTCTTTTATGCGATGTAGTCTGATTTTGAAATTGAAAAAAAAACATTTTTTTTGGAGTAGGTGTGGGACAAGTTTGATTAGTGGAATCCCATCATGCTTTTCTTCCCATATCTCCAGCTGCAGCCGTCCCACATCCAGCCGCATCACTTGGACGGTTTTGAGGTTCTCTACCGCTCCCTTTTTCCCGCCAGCTCTGATTGGGCGGCTCAGAGGGTGACCTCGTCTCATTTGCAGGCTGTGATTGGACCCCTGAAGAGGGGTTACAAGTACGAACTGAAAGTGCGGCCATTTGGTGGGGGTCTGTATGGCCGTGAGAGCAAAACCAAACACCTGCGAGTCCCAGAACTTGGTGAGCTGCGCCAGTATATGCACGTGTGTTAACGACCTTCATTTGATTAGACCCATCAGGTCTTAGCCGTCCTCAGTGTGTGTTGGTTATCTTTGATACGGAGTTCTTGACATTCACATTAACCATCGTCTTAATCACACTCAAACTGATGTCCTGGAGGATTTGTTGTATATGACCCTTAAATTAATGCTTGAAACATCAAAAATCAGAATTATGGCCCTGGAAGTATGGAAGCTAATGTCCCTGTTCACTCCATCCTTGTAATTGAGTGATTTGAGGTGTATTAACCCTTTGAGCACCGAATACATTTTCAAGGAATTAAAAATGTAGTTATCCTGAACTGTTGAAAACCTATCAGGTGGCAACTTGTTTAAAAGAGCTCCCATGCGGGAGCTCTTTTAAACACGTTGCCGCATGATAGGTTTTCAACAGCATCTGACTTTGATGTCTTACATCATTGGGCAACTATAGTTACCCATGGCGCTGAAAGGGCTAACTGGACCTGCATTACATGAGGAGGAGTTTATAAAGCCTTTCCTCAGGAAGGGGTTCACCTGCGACAGGGGTTAGAGTTTGATTGTATTTATCGTCCCACAGTACCAAGCGCACCTCCTCAGGGCATCGCAGTCACAATGGTTGCGGAAAAGAACGACACCATCCAAGTGAGCTGGGACCCACCCCCTCATGAAGCTCACAACGGGATCATTCAGAGCTACCAGGTAACTGTCATCTGACACTACTTTAACACCTACAAATCCTCTGCTAGTCAAAAGTTTCAATACACTCACAATTTTCACAATGTTAGAGCTGAATGGTTCCAAAAGTTTACGCATTGATGGAAGTTGTAAGTTCCCCCCGATGTGGTGCACTTGTGGATCCCTCCTTCTTGGTTTAATTTTCTCCATTTTTCCCAAATTAGCTTGGCGTTCCTTCACCTCTTGGATCATGGAAATTAATTGCTTACGTGTTTATTTTCAAAGCATTTTTTTATTTGAGCCAAAACTTCTTATATTTCACCGAAAAAATGCAAGAAAACGTAAGTAAAAATGACCAAAACTTTTAATTGGTAGTCTTCATGTTGCAATTTTGTTACTCTTTCATATGAGTCAATGTGACCAGGCTCATTTGCAGGGCTATGGCGCGTAAAAGAGACAACAGTCCTTGTCCCGTTAAATGTGGACCGGGCTGGAGCCGACTGCGGCCAATAACTTTATGGAGTGACTCAGCATTACTGGCTGCCTTACCTTCGGTGTGAGAGGCTTCTGTTGTTTTGGGGAGTGTGTATCTCTGCTTGATTGAGAGCCTGCGGACTGCAGGCTTAAGCTGTGGCTGAGAGGTCGTCCTCTGACTCAGCCCTGTTTGAGCCTGGCTGTGAGCTGTTTTGTGTCTTATGTCCCCAAAATCCAAATTTGGGTTTGGAATTGAATTTGCTCAGCCCTGTTGGGTTCCAAATTTATGTAAAAATAGGAATAGATCATGCCATCCTTATTTATCTTGGAAAGTACCAAAACAGCTTAAAACTAAAGGAAAGAGTAAGATGGGACTTTATTGGATAGGAATGTATTGCATGGCTTAATTTCTGTATGAGGCGCAAATAGCTTATTTAATTGTATCTCCGGACAATGAGTTGGGGACACTATGGATAAGCGATCATCACGCCGCGTCTGTGGAGATTTGCTTGTGAGTGCTCTACGGCCACAAACTGCAACTGATTCGTTTCATATTTGGCATGAGCCTTTTGAGTGGTAAGGTCATGAAGCCTATTGATTTTGGGAATGATTGCTTGAGGGGGTCCGGGGATAATCGTCGACCAGTTGGTGACCAACTGTCTAGTTTTGTAATTATTGTATTTCAACTGGCACGATGCAAGAATTCCACTCAAACAACATTTTGACTTCTGGTTCTGTCCATCTGTTCATCAGGTGTGGTGCGTCCAGACAGAGAGCCAACTGTCACTCAACTGGACAGTGGGCGGGGGCACCCACAGTCTCGAAATCAACAACCTGGATCCAGGGAAGCAGTATTGGGTGACAGTGGCTGCAAGCAATGGAGCTGGCGTTGGTGTGCAGAGCAATCCTCACAGACTGATGACAGGTCAGTGTGCCACAGCCTGCTCTGTTGAGAAACTGTCTCCTGACTGATTCCAGGCTGTCCAGTACTGTCCACCCAATGTGCATCAAAAAACACATGCAGGCATGGCAATTCTCCGCGGGTTTCAGATCTAAATAAATCATTCTCGAGATTCGCCTAAATACGAATTTTTTTTTTGGTGGGGGGGAGCAGGGGTGTACTGCACCGGCCGGCACGACTTCACAATGAAGTGCTTGTACACTCTCCGTGGTGCTTAACACCATGGCAACAGTAAACGGCAATATATCGCAACAGTTCACAGGAAGCTGCATGCTTAATAGGGTAAGTTGGGGTAATATGGACCCTTGGGGAATATGGACACTCTCCCATTACCCACAATGCAATGTGCTTTCGGGACTCTGGATGTGACACCACAAACACACACACAGCCGCCATTGTGATGGACAACAGATGAAGGCGAAATTGTGTAACCCTCCAGAATTTCCTTGGATTCAGTATAATCAATGTAAGCAGTGGGCTCATGATAATGAAACTGATTATGAAGGATCTGGGACATTTGTTTGTCATGAGTGTCGCTAAGAACATTATCGAAAGTGGAGTGCAGGTTTAGAAGGGCCTATATTCTTCAGAGTGTCCTTACATTTTTTTAATGAAATAAGGATTTATTTTCAAACATTTACTCAAGAATTTTTGTGTCAAAAAAAACTTTTACCCTATTCCTCAGTCAGGGACGTGTGGTCAGGGTAGGTAGCGACTTCTCCTTTTTTATCGCTAGATTTTGTCAACTTGTTTCCACGTACTATGCCTGATTGTCAATCAATCAATTTGACCTTTTTTCTGGTCAATTAAGCCTGTAATGATTAAGAGGTGATAGTGACAAAAAGATTAATTTACCTTTATGCTTTGATTCGAGACTGCAAGGAAGTAAATCTTAATAATTAATTCGGAAAAAAAACCCAAGTCTCTCGGTAATTCTGTATATTGTTTTGATATTTTGTTTATCGGATTATGAAAAAAGACTGAAAATAAACTCCCTATTTTTTAAAAATGGCATTAAAAAGTACGTGTTTAAGGGGGGAAATATTATCATAAACATATTGACCACACATTGAACGCCGCATAAGAAAGGTTTCAATATTTGTTAATGGCATTGTGTTAGCTTCCTCAGAGCAAATATGAACAAACTTGCTGTCTCGTGAGCATTTTAAGTTCGATGCACTGAGCAATAATGTCGTGGATGGAACTGGCACGCCATTCTGCCGTTTAGTCTTGTAAATTAGTAAATCAATCCTCCTTGCTAATCAAGCAAAGTAATAGAGTTATCGTTTGTTTAACGGTGAGGATTCTGCCTCCCCTAACTGACCTCCGACGGAACGTCACTGTGTGTACTTGCTTTGGTAATATTGTTTGGTGTCAGAAACCTTTTGGAGCAATATGGACCCCATGTCCACATTGCCCCAATGTCAGGGTCCATATTAGACACATTGTGGGGCATATGTATTCAGTGAGGGATTTCATGATTCCATCCGTGGTGGAGCCATCTGCAGAGATACGTTTCACATATTACGCAGATATGTAGCACGCTTAGGGGACTAATAGATCAACTACTTTTGAGCTGAGATGAGCCATTTGTCTAGGCTACAGCTCATGGCAACCTTAGGGGGTCCATATTACGACCACTTCCCCTATTTTCGGTCCCTCTTTGTTGAGGCTTTTTCATAATATGAACAAATACACGCTTAACTGGTTGATTGACAAATCGTTTCTAGTGTAAGTTTTCATTGAGCTTGGCTATGCTTGCCACTGTGTGCTGAATGAGTCAGTAAACATAATTAAAGTTATACCGAAATTGATCAAATTCCCTCTGTTGGCTAGCAAGATTAGGAATGAGCACACAATATTAACTAGCTAGGTCAGCTAAGACCCATCATCCCGCGAAAATACACATATTTCAGATATAGTCCGATCTGAAGTTAATATAGCTCTCCTGGCCAGTAATCGTTCGCGATGAGAATGCCTTTGTTTGCTGCATAATGTCGCTCTGCTCCCTCCGATGATGCCTGAAAGGCATTTAATTTCACATGCAACTAACTAACGTCATGATCATAGACCAATATTTTCAATAGATCGCTAAATATAAACTATGATTTGTTAGATGCTGAACGAGCTTGGCTGTGTGGACAGCCAGCTAACGTTTATGTTCGTTTAGTTTTGAACAAGCTATATGGCCTGTGTGATATCTGATTTCAGCTTAAACACAATGGAAATTCAGTTAGCGAACATGAACAGCCTTGAACATCTGCATTTATAGACACTGCACTTTGCTGGTGTTATCACAGTCTCAATATTTAACTAGACCTCAGTTCTTTGTCTTTTTTAAAGGTGGCAGGTAGATTGAAGCAACGAACGTGCGCTTTAATTATTCAATTTTGAATAAATTAATTTTGGGGTGTTGCAGCACCCTTACTTTCCATGGTAATGTTTCTGTGGCGGCAAATTGGCGAGTTCTTGAAACGTAGTTGAGTTTCTCGAGTGTTTTTGCGAAATGGTGAAAATTCTCACACGCGAACAAGAGTCGTTGATCAAAGAGATCGACAGGGACATAAGAAATAAGTTCAGATGGGAATGGCTTGACAAAGTTGTTTCCGTCAAGGTGAAAATTGGAAGTAAATTCGAAGAAGTCTCAGAAAGTTTAGCGAACTTTGCAAAGAAGTGCAATGTGCCAGGGAAAGTGCTTTGTACATGCTGCAATGATTTGATAAACTATGGCTCTCCTGGTTGTATTGCAATTATTTAACACGCCCAGAGAGTAGAGACATGAATAACAAGTATTTCCCAGATTTTTTTTTAGCATGGCTATATGTCTGTGTATCTAGTTATTGATAGTTATGATGACTTCTAATTAATACACAGATGTTCAAAACCCAGGGGCTTCAGGGGGGTAAAGCCCCCCTGAACTCCCTCCCAGGCTCTGCCCTGGACCCGGCGAGACCTCCGGCTAGGTTTCAGCTGAAATCATCAACCTCTGTCGACATCCCTGCACATGCTAGGTGTGAAATGGTTATGTTAAGATTTTGCAGTGCTGCTGGATCACTTCCTGTACACTGACAAGTGTGCTATCAGTGCATTAAATAATACAATTGTTTGAAAACTACAATAGAATACATGGACAGCAATGATGTTAGGATCATTTTGCATGTGAATTTGACTGGAGAGAGATACCCTTGCCAAGCAGATGGCAAATAGGACCTGTAAGTTTTAATCATTTTGCAAGTTTTCCTCAAGCTTTCTTCCTTTTGCCTTTGGTCTCTGGCTGTGCCTCACTCATGCTCTTTGTCCTCTTCCAAACTATAATTGTATTTGCTGCTTGTTTTTGTTAGCTCCCCACTATTTGCTTGGTTTCGCTGTCTCTGTCTGCCTGTCCATGTCCCACCCACCCTCTCTCTCCCCCTCTTTCTCTCCCTCTCCTGCCGTAACCATAACTCCCTGTTTGTTTCTCTCCCCCTCAGAGCTCCTGCAGGCTGTGGCCCCAGATCAGCGAAATTCCGGGGCCCTGACACAGGTCCTGGCAGTGGTGCGGGATCCTGTGTTTATCGGCAGCATTGGCGCCCTCTTGTGGTGCATACTAATGGTGACAGCCGTCTGCCTGTACCGCCGCCATACCAGGCCTGCGCATCTCAGACACAGCCGCCGTAAAACTGCTGGTGAGTATCTGCTTTTCCCCCTCGGCCTTAAGAGTGTATGAGATTGGTTTTTGGAATCTACTCTGGGATTCGATGCAGTGGACTCCAGAATTGCCGGCATCTCTCTGATTGAAAATGCCATGGTTCTTTTGTTATAGTATTTTCAGAGCATTTATAGTCAGGGCTGCCCATAACTCGGTTACCCACTGTATCTTAAGGTGGTGTTGAACAACCAAAAACCTGTAGATTTACCATTGTTTGATGGTTTTAATGTCAACTGTTGTTTTTTCTCATCTGGCTCTGGTATTTAGCAGCTCAAAGAGATCTCTTTCTGTTGAGTGACGTAAAGAAAGGGAGGCCGATCTCCAGGAGCAAAATTGGTTACCTGCACCTTATGCGATTGTTATGAATATTCCTGTTGCTCTTTACATTCATATTTATTTTGATTTATCTTGAAATTGGTACCGTCTATCAATTAAAAGTGAATAAATTGTTTCTTGTTCATAGCGCTTCTCAAACAGCCTTACATAAAGTACATTTCATTTCACTAAGATGGCTGATTCGTGTTCATCATCTGTTGCTTTTTGTGTGGAAACAACACACGGTCCTGTCATTATGTGACATCGCTCAGACTAACTGCCCAAAACACCGATCCACAATGCCATCCCAACTGGTCAGCTTAAACTGTAATCTAACATTATCCTGTCCCTGTTTAAATCTGCAGGCATGTACAGGCTGACCAGTGAGGACCTCATCATAAAGCACAGGTGAGTGAGGAGAGGGAGCTGAAGGCCTGTTATCAATTCAGTTCAATTATAGTGAATTTATGTGGTGTTTTGCACCAAAGAACTGTCGCAAAGCTGCATTTAATTCAGCTGAAAAGCAGTGCCTGGGCCTAACCACCAAAAACAGCAATTTTTTTAGTTAATATTTTGTCTGTAGTTCACTTTTTGCAATTATTTTTATAATGAGAATGCGTTTATTATTCTCTATAGTCATGGGCAATAAATTGTGATATGCCCTGCTTAATATTTGAAACTGGTATAGTGACAGCTAACAGGCCATTTACACTGAACCGGATAATTATTTAAGTGTCCCATGACACCCAAAATTCCAAAATATTGCTTTAAACCCTTCTACAGTACTTTTACCACATGAATTTGAATCACTAGTTTTTCATACTTGTATTCATCTGAAGTGTAAAATGCAAATTTAAACTTTGCTTTGGGAACGCTCCCTGAAAATTGCTAAAAGATTATGTAATCCATGTAACGTCATCTCCAGAAGGCCAGTGCTCTGGAGCAGCGTCAGGGGAAGGGGGTTTTGCATGCAATACCCCACACATTTGTCTCGAACTACAAACAAACGTTGCGTTTTTCACCTCCGAATTCGATATAAATCATGTGTAACATTTCCAACAACAGTAGTGTGAATGAAAGAGAACATGCTTTGTTTTCTGAGTTCGCTGAAATACCAGATTTATCAGAAGATCGTGAAATTTAAGCTGGAATTTAGACAGCTGGAATAGGTCGGCCGTGTCATTATGAGCCCGAGGCGGGAGCAGGTTTTAAAAACTCAATGCAATATCAATATGATGCAAAATAAATAATTATAAAGTCATGTTTGGCGTTGTTCAGTCGGCAAAAGTGGGGGCTTACATAACAATGGTGCCTGGTGAACTGAAAATTGGAGAAGTACAGACCATTCCTTGAAAATAAAGATTGGTCTTGACCTGTTTTCAGTCATTTAATTGTAATTTAATTGACGTGAACTCCGAAAACAGTTGGGACCATTGAATTTCAAGTCAAAATGATGCATTTTCTTTGTGTTATATTACTAAGGAAAACTTGTCAAATCTGATAATATTGAGTGTTTTTGGAGTTTGTGTAATGTTAAAATAAATTAATGATTGAAAACAGTTTAAGACCAGTAATTATTTTCAAGGGATGTTCAGCGCCTTACCAATTTTTATTTCACCATCCGTCACTGGTGTACAGTACACCAGTGCACACGCCACGGCCGTGTCTGTGACAGAGCTAGCTGCAGCTTGCTTAAATTTACAAAGTTGCATTATTGACATTTGACATTTTTTATTCTTGCTGACTGACATGTGATGTTGTATATTTTGATTAGCAAAGCTGCCTCAACCTTAGCTCTTACATGTAGACTGCTATGCACACCAGCTGCCTCTAACTGGCCAGTAATGTAAAACAAACGTGTCAGTACAGCATGCTGCAATGAGATGGTAGATTCAGGCCATAATCTATGCAGCAAGTAAGCATGAAATGGCTATCTTTTATGTTCTGCAAAAAAGAAAGAAATATATATCTAAGAAATCTATATCTTTTTTTCAATACACTGACTTTGCGCCAGTAAACTTCCCTTCTTGTGATGAAATATATGGTCACAAAACTCACGTTGGTGGTAAGTGAACTTTTTTAAGGGACGGAGCTTAGTAAGTTAAAAATAACACTCAAACTGGATAGAAAAAATATCAATCAGTATACATATTTACATGTGCAAATGAGCAAAATTATTTTGAGTACATGGAACCTTTAACGTCCCACTAGCGGTAACGCTGACGTTACGGAATTTTCAACAGCGTGCAGTAAGCCTCTGACCCCTAAATGCATACTTGATTTCAAGATGCTCCTTTTTAAGATCACTTAATCACACAATTTTTTTACTGAATGATCGACACCAATGTATAAGCCTTTAATTCTTAAGAAAATATAAAGAAATGACAGAGATCACAGATGGGCTACATTGACAACGTACTTAATAGTGATATTGCAGGGATGGAAAAATTTATTATAATAATAATAAATTAATCCAATACTTTCTCTGAATTCCATCTCCCGTTTTAGCAATTTTTTTTCTGCAGTCGCACAATCATTGATAAAGTCTATATTGTCCAGCTTCTGGGAAAGTTAGAAGAAAGTTATACTTTTGTAATATGAGATTATAAGAACAGCAATTATCTGATTAATTAAGAAGAAAAGAAATCTAAACCTTATCAAACTACCATCTTCTGCAGCATTTACTACAACCCCAATTCCGAAATAGTTGGGACGAAGTGTAAATTGTGAATAAAATCAAAATGCAATGACTTTCAGATCACATGAGCCAATATGTTATTTACAATAGAACATAGATAACATTTCAAATGTTGAAACTGAGACATTTTACATTTTTATCCACAAAATGAGCTTATTTCAAATTTTCTGGCTGCAACAGGTCTCAAAAAAGTTGGGACACAGGCAAAAAAAAGGACTTAAAAAGCGATAAATGAGGTGTGTAACATGATTGGCTATAAAAGGGATGTCTTAGAGAGGCTGAGTCTCTCAGAAGTAAAGATGGCCAGAGGCTCTCCAACCTGTGAAGGCTTGCGTAAAAAAATTGTGGAATACTTTAAAAACAATGTTCCTCAACGTCAAATTGCAAAGGCTTTGAAGGTCTCATCATTGATAGTGCATAAAGATTCAGAGAAACTGGAAAAATCTCTGTGCGTAAGGGACAAGGCCGAAGAACTTTACTGGATGCCCGTGATCTTCGGGCCCTCAGACGCCACTGTATCACTCACCAGCATGATTCTGTCATTGACATCACTAAATGGACCCAGGAATACTTCAAGAAACCACTGTCTGTAAACACAGTTCACCGTGCCATCCACAGATGCTACCTAACACTCTGTCATGCAAAAGGGAAGCCATTGTTGAGCATGATCCAGAAGCGCCACCGTGTTCTGTGGGCCAAGGCTCATTTGAAATGGACTGTAGCAAAGTGCCAAAGTGTCCTGTGGTCAGGCGAGTCCAAATTTGACATTCTTGTTGGAAATCATGGGCGTCATGTCCTCCGGGCTGAAGAGGATACTACAGCTATTACATCAGCATGGGCTTCGTAGTAGAAGAGTCCGTGTGCTGAACTGGCCTGCCTGCAGTCCTGATCTTTCACCGATTAAGAACATTTGGCACATAATTAAACAAAAAGTCTGTCAAAGGAGACCCAAAACTCTCCAGCAGCTGGAAGCCTGTATTAAACAAGAGTGGAATCAAATTCCAATGGCTAAACTCAAGAAACTTGTCTCCTCAATGCCCAGACGCCTCCACTCTGTGTTAAAAAGAAGCGGGGATGCTACACCATGGTAAACAGGCCCCTGTCCCAACTTTTTTGAGACCTGAAGCAGCCATCAAATTTGAAATGAGCTCATTTTGTGGACAAAATTGTAAAATTTCTCAGTTTCAACATTTGCTATGTTATCTCTGTTCTATTGTGAATAAAATACTGGCTGGTGTGATTTGAATGGCATTGCGTTTTGATTTTATTCACAATTTACACTTTGTCTCAGCTATTTCGGAAATGGGGTTGTACATATCGTGCTACTTTAAGATGAAATTTTGAGAAATTTCAGTTATTGCCATCCATGCAATCTCATATTGTAGCCTTCCTCTTTGACTCAAAGCTATATGTCTTTATCATTAATGGCTATGCAGCTTATTGGTAGCCTATTCGCTCAGTAAATTAATTCAATTAATTGTCTGATTCTAAATTGGAAACAGGTTGAGAGTTACTGCATTATGGTAATGTCACTGGTTATACAACGTAGACAGTTTTATTTTTACATAAACTAACTTCACACATGGACCTGAGTTGGCAAAAACGCATGTTTTTTAACGTTTTCTTAGGCGTAACAAGCCAATCGGACACTGACGCAAAAACATACTATACCATTTTGTCAGAAACGGGAATTCAGTACCTTCAAAAGACATTGAAATTGTATGTCACCATTAATGCACAACAGGAAAATGCTGGATAACTATTGCAGTGAACAATAATATGAGCTGAGGGGAAATGGACAGTAATTTTACAGATTGATCCTTGCAACTAAACAAGTTAATGCTTAGTTACTGATTAGGAAGCGTAAATTGGGTTTGGAGAAGTAATGCGCTTCAAGGCCAGATGAGAGGCCGGCAATAACCCCTTCGACAGCAAGTCCAGAGTGGAAGAGGTTAAAACGGCTCTAGACACAGCTGACCTATGTAGCACTGGTCTGTATTCTTATCCATAGTGGTCTTTTCTTGAGAGTGTTTTTCAGTCCCAGCTGTGTGACTTTATACGGCCACAGCCCATCTTTTAGAAAGCTCACCCTTCAAGACTGCCATTTTAATCATCATTAATGTAGCAATAAGCAAGTAATCGTGCAAATCTTAGACTTCAGGACTGCACATGTACCTTATAAGTCAGTTAAACAAGGCCTTACTGATACTGTGTACTTTGCGCGGGCAGTTATTTCATTTTTGGCTTTAGATAGCCATCTGAACATCTTCCATAAGCGTTGATTGAATCTCAATGTGATTACACTTCATGATAAATAAAAACAATTTTGTGAGAGATACAGTGCTGTTATCTAGTGATATTATATGCATCTGGCCACATCATATCTATTGCCAATACAGTTGTGCCACTCTTCATCTACATCCAGGGCTGTTCTTATCTTGTGCCATTAAATGAGTGTGCGGCGAGATGATATCTGTCAGAGATAAGTGGTGTCAGTAGTGCAATATCCCTGCAGGATGGCTGCTCCAGATTCTCCCTGGATGTCTGGCGTCTGGAGGTCACACCCGTTTAATGACTCACAGCAGAGCCTTTGGGCCCAGAGTCAGGAGAACCCAGGGTTCAGGAGGACCAGTGAGTTACTGCCCTGCCCCAGCACACCTGAGGCTATTTACCTCTCCACCTCTCAGCTTGTCAGCATTATGCTACAGTCGTATCATTGCGACTTCCGTTTAAGTCGATCGGAGGTTGCATTAATGTGTGAATGTGTCATGGTTTCCGGATGAGATGAATGCATAATCAGTTCGATGGTGTAGACGTGCCAGTTTTATTTGCGGCAAGTTCAAAGACGGTGAACTTTGGTCCCTATGTCACCTCAACTAAACCAATGGCAATGTAGCCCGGTGTGGTCTAACTACCACAAGACATGATGGTTGAAGCGCTGATTCTGGTGGTATCTTAGCCTGCTATATTATTCAATTGCATTCTTTCAGACCACAAATGGCATGTCTCCATCCTCAATTTGTCTCAACCCACGATTTACACCAGTGAACAAGGGCAATTCGCTTCATGTGACTGCTACATCTCCTACTCGCACTGCCATCCCACCCTTCCCCTTGCCCCTCCCAACACCCCCCCAGAAATCTGCATGATTGCTTTTCTTCTTGGGACCACCTGTATAATCCAGCCCCACCTCCATTGCCTCATAAACCCACAGACTTCTGCATCATTAATGCATCCTGTAGTCTCAATACCCCTCAGCATGAGCTTCGCAACTGCCACTGCGCACTGTTCATCACACAACCGCGCAAACTCAGCATATGGGCCCTCGATCATGTCGCCAATTATTTCTCTTACAATTTCCTTCCATAAAGCTCTTCCAGATGCCTGGAAAAAGGACCCCAGTCCCTTGGAAATGGCCGTCCCCATCGTGCCCGACAGCTGTGGTGTGTACGGCACGTTCTACGTCGACCTATCGGGGAATGGCCTGAAGACCTTTAACAGCCCGGCCCGAAGGCCCAGAGCGGCCCGTGGGGGCCTGCAGCTGGACACGGAGACTGTGCACCTTTCCCAGCCCCTGTTCAAGGCCTCCATCGTCCGAGAGGGTCAGGCGCCCTGGAAACGGGCCCTTCCTGCCCAGCCCAACATGGGTGTGCTCAAGGAGTCGTGGGAAAAGAACTATAAGCGCGGTGAGAAGTTTCACTAATCTGACGACACAACTCGGATTTGTTTATATTTTAACTTGGCCCAAACTGGGAGAGGGTACTGTTTTCTGTGGCGTGTGTTTGTCTGTTTGCCTGTCAGTTGTCTAGCGCTTAAACTATTTGCTCAAATTACACAAATTTGTCAGGTGAGGTGTGCAATGGTCCGAGGACCACTAAATTTTCCCCCGCCGCACGGAGCTGGGGACATAGTATTCAGCTCCGCCTGTTCGTCCATCCGTCCGTCCATCCATCCCGTTGGTGTCAGCGCAATATCTCAAGAATCTGCAGACCAATTTTGCTCATATTTGCCACCAACTTGTATTTGAGGCGTACCACGACACCAGTCGATTTTGGTGACCTTGAGGTCATTTTCAAGGCTACAGCACAATTACGTTGATTTTACTTTTGTAAACCTTGTTAATGTGATATCTCAAGAAATGGGATGATTTTACTCATATTTAGCGCCAACATGTACTTGGGGGGTCCCGCGACACCAGTCAATTTTGGTGACCTTGAGGTCATTTTCAAGGTCATAGCGCAATGACATAGATTTTGCCTTTGTAAACCTTGTTAACACGATATCTCAAGATCCTGTCTAACAATTTTGCTCATATTTAGCACCAACATGTACTTAGGGAGTCCCACAACTCAATGACATAGATTTTGCATTTGTAAACCTTGTTATCGCTTTTCTCTTTCTACCCTATGGTTGCACGAACGGTGATACTTACAATTTGATATGTGTTAGGTAAGAATTTTTTGTCAAAAGATCTTACATGTGGCGGGGGACACAGTCACTTTAGTGAAAATTACTTGTTTAATTTTGGACTTAATTGGGTCTAGGTCAAGGTCACTGAAAAACCTGGTGGGGAATGTTTTGCCTGGCACCACTTGTTCAATTACATAGAACTTTGGCTTTCAGGAACACATTTTGGTGAAACCTATGAAAAAGTGCTAGGAAACAATGAGGCAACCTTGAGAAAAAAATAGGTGAAACAAAACATCAAATAAAATTATTAATGTTTGTGTTATTAGCTCTGTTTAGCACTTTGTGTATGAATATATGGCGAAGGTAATGATTGACAGTTTTTTTTGCGCTTATTCACCTGCATATTAGGTGAACCACGTGGGACTTTTTAGCACAGTGTAACTGTTCCAGTGCTCACAAAGAGGACTGTATGTGTAATACGCAAATGCGGGGCCCACACCTCTGCTCCGCACTTGTGCCGTGACCTCGCCGTGACCTTGTTGTTATTGTTTTGCAGAGCTCCATTCGGTTAACAGCGCTCCTCTGGCTCCGACACGACAGCAGTCTCTGGCCTTACAGAGCGTGCCCAGTGCTCACGCTCAGAGGCTGAATCAGTGCCCTCCTGGTGAGCTTTACTCTGCGATCTCCTGGTCCAGGCATTAACCCTTTGAGCGCCGAATTCATTTTTAAGGAATTAAAAATGTAGTTATCCTGAGCTGTTGAAAACCTATCATGTGGCAACTTGTTTAAAAGAGCTCCCCTGCGGGAGCTCTTTTAAACAAGTTGCCACATGATAGGTTTTCAACAGCATCTGACTTTGATATCTTACATCATTGGGCAAATATAGTTGCCTATGGTGCTGAAAGGGTTAAGCTCCACTCTGGCCCTAGAGATCTACAGCTCCTGCCGCACCCTCACCGTTCCTCACTGTTCAGTCTATACATGTCTATACATGTCTCATCTGAGACAGGAACATGTTAAACTACAGCATGAGCTCATATGGGTGGCATCGAGAATCAGTATTGTGGCAGGTAGTCTGAGCCTTGTCCTGTATGAGAGCAGTGAAGTATACTTACACCACAAAAAAAGTTTATTATGTATGCAAACCAGCCATTTATATACTTTTATTTAAAGGCAAACTATAAGTACTTTGCATTGCAAACCATTTATTCACTTAAAACTTACAGTATAAACCTCCAGCTCAATTAAAAGGCATAAATAGTAAGCTGTGCCTTGGGATAGGTCTGACGCCTCACAGATCCTGTTTCTGGTGACAGTAAGGTCTTGCCATGTTCAACAGATAGAGATCTTCTTGAGCAGTAGTGTCAGATGTTCCAGATGAGGGGTGAAATTAAAGCCATCGCAGGATTGTCAATCTACAGGAATGGGGCCGTTTACAACTGCACTAAGGAATGGAATCTCACGGTAGTTTCCTTTATAAATCCTTGAGTTTATACCAAGGGGGCAAAACAGGTACTGACTGACCTGAAGTTTTGTGGTGGCTGTGGTGTAAGGTCCTGGTATGTGTGGTACGGCTTGCGGATAGTGCATGAGGTAAATTTCGTCGAAGGCTGGCCAGTCCATGCATTGCCCAATTTTTTGATTTGTGCGGACCTGTCCACAAGGGGTGCAAACTATCTTGAATACGTCCATGTAGAGTCGCGGCCAGAGACATCAAAATTGAGTGCACTTTACGAAACCCAAACGCTTGACTATCTCCGCATTGCATGTGAGCTGGTTGTAAAATCTACCAATGCCTTTAGGTAGTGCTATGCAGAGGAAAGAATTAATTCACTTTTAACTGATGTGACTGTTGATCCCAGCCAATGGGCTTCATTCTCTCCACTGTCTGTTCGTTGTCACAGGCAGGTTCTCAGAATGCCCCAAGCCACTGGGCTCCCCGAGGGTCCTGCATTACTCCGCCTCCCTGCACCTGATTGACGTGCTCCCAACCCCGCCCCCCATCCCTCTGGATGACACCCATAGTTTGAGCTCCGAGGAGGGGTGAGTGAGTCTCTCTGGTCTTTCCAGCCGACCAGATACCCACTGCTGTAGCCTCCTGTTTCAAACTCCGGATCTGGGTGCCAGTGGATTCACGTTCATTACATTACATTACATAACTGTACATTAAAGGCTTTTTGCAGACGCTCTTCTCCAGAGTGGTGTTCAATTAAAACGGCATAAGTAAGCGACATTTGAAGACACTCGGAGTATGTAAAATTTTCAAGAGCCAGAAATGACCCCATGGAAAATAATGTGGACTTTCTGGAGTAACCTTCAGGAAAAAAGCATCAACAAACAATCTTGGCCTGAAGATTATTAAATGATTTGTCCTCTCAGTGGCTGTCTCATGGGCAGCTGTTAGTATCAGTTGTATGCTTCAAATTGTAAGTAAATGTTTAGTACTGTTCAGGAAAAAGTTTTCATACGAACGTTCAAACCTTAGACAGTTTTTATCATTCACAGCTTGCCCCTCAGCAGTAATATTTCAAGAATAGGGCTAGCAGCTCAAGTGTGTACCACACAATACTATTCTGCTTAATTAAGCAATTTATCACAACACGTTCTGTGTTCCAGCCTTTTCCCAGGTGTTAAAGTGAAAGGCAACTTTCTGCTGAGTGAACTGTAGACAAAATAACTGCCTCTTAGGTGTTACAGATTTTTTTTTTTTTTTTTGGTAATTTTAAGACAAAGCTGAACTGAAAAATAAATTCTTAAACATCTGGATTGAAGCAGTCATGGAATCGACCACTTTCCCGTTAACAGTAATGTCAAATGTCCTGTTGCTTTTAACGGCTAGAGGAGAAAAAAAGCTGAAAACCCGAAGTGTCCGCTTTCTCCTGAGGGTTCATGTAAAGTAATATAAACAATGATGCCAGCTAGGCTAACCACATAAGCTAAAACATCAATTAGTTTGTCAAACATGTTAGAAGTGCGTAATGATGAAATCTGCGGTGAACAACTATAAAAGGAGCAAGATCCTCATTATAGCTAGAAATAATAATAGTAATAGTAAAAGCGAATATAAATATCCACTCAATATAATGAATGAAACAGACGTCTCACGTTTTACTTACACATATTTTGTTGAAAAGAAATTAACAATGAAAGAAAAAAGAGATCATAAACAAACCTCCCGTTGCTAGACCACCAACCATGGGAGGGAGGGCGAGCACTAGCTCGTAAATTAACCAGTTTAAGATGACAAAAAAGAATGAGAATTTAGTTGAAAATGAATTAAGCCTATACAGACTTTGAACAGGCAGGTCAGTTGACCTCACTTTCATGTGACTGCAAAAGCATTCCTCGGTCTCTCATTGGCTAAACCTTTTTGAGGAATGGCGACCTTCAGGATTTTTTTATTTTTGGTGGGATTAAATTATTTGAAGCATTGTACAACTTTACAAAAAATTGCAAGAAGTCCGGGTCTTAATATCTGGACTCCATATGGATAATTGAGTCACTGAGTGTAATAGTGGTTTAACTTTCATTTTCCCATTTTTGAGTTAGACCCATATTTCGCAAGTTAAAGGTAAAATCTATTCAGGGCACAAGTGGTCTAGATGTCACAGTGATGCATCTTACTATACAGAGATTTTTAGTTATCCTCACTTCCATTAAGACAAAAAGCATGAGTGCAACAGTGGTCTAACTTTTTGAACCCTTCAAAAGTCAAGGATTTGAAAGATGATCTCAACCTTGTACCGCCTGTCCACCACTCATTTTATCTGGGTCTGATCAAAGATGAAGATGGCCCAAACTTTCATCCAGATGATGACAGCGAAGACAGCTGTGAGGAACAAGATTAGCTGATGGATGACTTTCTCAGTGGTCAGCAGTTTGTGATACAATGTTCCACTTTTGATCTGTATTCTCTTGTTATTTTGTCTTTCGAATTCCAAGGATGCCGGAAATTGAAGCTATTATCGAGTTATTAAAATTGAGTTATTGGGGCTGCCGGATAGCTCACTCGGTAAAGCATCGCGTTGCGAAGCAGAAGTGTCTATCACGTCGCGGGTTCGAGCCCCGCTCGTACCAGCCGGCAGTGGTCGGCAGCTTTTTCAGAGTAGCGCACAATTGGCTATAGCGCTACAGGGTTGCAAATTGGGAAGGGACTGCCGGAAGGGATTACAATAGTTGCCTTGTTCGTTGCTCCAGCGCCTCCTGTTGGCCAGACGGGCCCTCGTCAGGAAGATTCTAAGCCTGGTCATGTCCGGGTATCCTCCGCCCTCGTTCTGAAATTGCGAAGATTCAACCAATGAGTGTATAAGAAGCGGTGGTTGACAGGCGCGTGCTTCGGAGGAGAGCCGCGAACTGTCTGCACTCTCCTGAATTGGCAGCAAGGGGTCGCATACGAGCAAGCCTTGTACATAGTTCACCAATTGGGCATTCCAGATTTGGGTGGGATTGGAGATGCCAAATTTAAAAAAAAAAAAAAAAAAAAAAAAAAAAAATTGAGTTATTAATTTACTTGTCTTAATTCAGTTACATTTGTTAAGACAGCCAGTGCAAGAGTGGACTAACTTATAAAAAGGGCCTTTTTATTAGAAAATTTAGAGAAAGTAACCTCTGAAACATTAATTTTGTAGAAAAAAGTTATGTTATCTTGAAAAACATGGTCATAAACTCTCAGGTTAACAACAGATGGCATACCCTACATGTGTCCTGAATTTTATCTGGGGCTTGAACTTTGGCATAGATTATCTCAAAACTATAAAAAACAGTGTTAGACCACTCTTGTCTTAAGGGGCTCAATTCTTTTATTTAACTTTGGTTTTATGCGAAAGTTGTCTTTCACTTTCAGGGTAATACTTAAAGATGTAAACTGTAAATGCAAACTTCACAACTCCTTATCAGGTTATCCTAAAAAGATATACTACCAGTTTTGTCATATAACAATAAGCGTAAGGATCTGAAGGATTCTTTCAATCAGAAGTTCAATGCTACATTGGCTTGTTTTAGACTCAATGTCCCTCTCTGATTCACACGAAATAGAGTAGCTCTTAAAGTGGCCAGACAGGAAGTCACTTTGACTCAGAGCCCAAGGTAATGGTTTGGGAATTGGCTTTAAGTTGCCCACGCTGTTCATTAGACAGCCAGGCAGTAGTTTATGGCTTGTGGGCAAATCAAAGGCAGGAAGTGGTTGGGGGATATGGGCCAAGCCTATGGTTGAGTAGGCATGGAGACGCCTCCGGCTGTAGCCGCACTGTTGCATGTGATAGTATCAATTAGATGGAGGATCCCTGTGACCTCAGCTCACTGTGAAACAATTGACTGGGCAGAGACCTGGCTTCGGCAACGAGGAGGTTCAATTATGCTTAACTCTCCGCTCACGCATTAATAGCCAACTGGAATAAGTAAAATTCAAGTTTCACTGTAAGGTTCTATTTCTGTCATCGAATCATTCCTCGTTTCTCCTCTGCTGAAAAATCTGGCTCGCATCAACTGAGTTTTTAGCCTGGCTTAAGTTGATTTGACCTACTTGGAGCTTGGTCAAAGCAGGTTTCTGCCTGGACAAGTCTGGTAGGAGTTGAATGAGGTGGTACAGTTGGCTGATAGACAGTCAGTGATGATTGGGCTGGTGGTTTACTACCTACTAGCACTGCTTAAACAGCTTTTCAGACGGACTTACAGAATAGGCTGGGGATAAAAATTTATGGCGCTAAAAAAAACCGTAACCCCAGACTTCAGCAGTAAACCATAACACTGTTTTTCTGGAGAGCCTTGTGGGATGCCGTGTCCATTTCTCACCCAGATCCAGCAAGTCCACTAAGCTGACGGTGGATGGAGGTTCCCTGCGGTCGATGTCCACCGTGTCAGGCATCCACGGACCCCCAACCACAGCTGGCTGTCCCTCCTACAGCCGCCTGTCCACTGCCTCCTTCTGCCTGTCGATGGATGATGACCCAGACGCAGGCCTCACTGCCCAGGAGGTGGCGCAATACCTGGAGCTCAGTCCCAAGGTGGAGAGACGCAGGTACTGTACGAATGAGCCTAAGTAAGCCATAATCGTGTAAAGATACTGGACACTGCCACTTGAGAGTGTGGAATCACTTGTCATTTGATAGCGCATTGATAGTGCTTTGCTATCTGAAGGCAGCTGAAATAGATTGCGCGATTGACCCAAAAAAAACCTGGTCAAAAGTCAATTGTCAGTTTTTGACAGCTAATTTAAGGGCGCCTAGTGAGATAGCATTATGCGCCTTTTTGGCAAATGCACAATATGTGTGCATTCTCCCTGTTACATACTACACATGGATGGGCAGCAGTGTCCACACATGTTGACGATTAAAACTGAAAAGATAACTATATGAAAGATTATTGTCAAGATATTAAGAAAATACATCAGAATGGTTACTGCGATCGATGTCCCCTCATCAGAGCATGCTGTGATGTAGGCTGTTTAAATCGTAAGGGAACCTATTCCATCTGGTAATCTGCGATTCAACATGTGACGTTACGCACATAGGTTTTCGCAAATTATTCAGGATGAAGCCACAACTACTTTATACTGGCAAACTCCTGCTGTCTTCCAGAGGATCCCCCCTGGAAAGGTGGCTGTTTTGGGACAATGGTTAGCCTACATATTAAATAAATGGAATATCATGTCTAAAACTGTGCAAGAATTTTCTTTCCATTGCACGAAACACAGACTGTAACAGAACAAATGTTTGAAGTGCTGAAAATGCACTTCATATCTTTGGATAATTTGTGTATAAGTCGACCCATTTCCTGCAATTCTCTGAAAAATCAACATTGAATCCAAGCTGATCCATTAATACACTAAGTTACCTGCAGGCCATCTATCCCGCTTCTATTATTAAATACAAAACTCCACTCCACATTTCACTTGAAATGTCTTTAATATTATTTGCACTTTGGCTGAATAAAAAAGTAGCCTTCAAAGCTGCTCTTTCAAGTAGCAGTAAAAACAACAGACAAAATTGTTGTAACCGTCTGTAATTAATCCGAATTTCTTCTATATATCCAACGTGACCTTCAATCATCAGCCAAGCAGTTCTCTTCACTCTTGTCAGATATTATTCAAGGATCATGGTAGCGTAATCAAAATAATGTTATTTTTGTTTCTTTAATTTTTTTCTCACTTGTCATAATTTCTCTCAGTCGTTCCCCACCAGCGTATTATTATTTTTATTTATTTTATTTTATTTTTTTTTTCTGCTGGTGAACCAGAATTAAAACCTTTTTTTCGTTTGCTTGTTTCGCAAGTACGAAATGTCACGTAATGTAATGTACAGTTCAATTGCTGCCCCGGCGATTGACTATGATGATTTTTTTGAGTAAAACAACTTTTTAAAATATCTTGAAAATATTTTTTATTAGATCACGGTATCAGGTTTCCATACTTTCAGCAATGGTTTGCTCATGCCCGTTCACTTTGTGCACAAGCAGACTCAGATCTCATTCCTCTGTAGAGAGGTTTTTTTTTTCTTTCTACTGGGAAAATCCACCTTTATAATAACTCTTCTTCAAGGTACACGCCCACCTAGCTTTTAAAGGGAATGGGAAATGACACTCGGATTGGTTTATTTCCTGTTACACTCAAAATATTCCTAGGATTAATTAAGAGATTAGGTCCAACCCCTTTGAACCTTGCACCTTACTTTATGCCCAGATAACCCACCGTTAAATTAGCGAAAATGGATTTGGACACGCCCTAAATGTTCTTGCGCCAAGCGCTTCAGATCGTGCGCTTGATCGTGCGCTTAGATCGTTTAAATAGGCCCAGTGTTTCTTCCATTTAAAATCTGTGAGAATCACTCGTGATTCCAGACCTTTGAGTGGTAGAGGACCATATTTTTTGGACCAGAGACAGCTTCCGCAGATTGGTCTCTTAGATTCCTATGGGAGCTTCTCAATTGTGCAATTTTCTAATTCATGGAGACTGCCTTGTTTCACTATGGGGCTAGCTTGCTTCAGAGCATGCACATTAGGGGGCTTTTGTGTGAGTCAAGAGAATGTGCACTGAGCATCTTAACAGGAAACTATTAGTAGGAATAGCCATTAATTCGGAATGTTTTTTTCTCTGCCCAGAGTGATTGGTTCAGTGCAAATACATCTTGGTATTTAACCCTTTCACTACCGCTTACTGGGAATAAGACAACGCTTTCTTACCGTAAATTTTTGTGCTATCGCAGCATGATATTGCATGTGGATTTTCACCCCCTTTTTCGTACTAAAAAACGCCAGAAATGGACAATTTTATGTACAGAAAACATGTTCAAAATACATTTACCTTTCCATTGACATATATCTTTGCTTAGTTTTTCCAAAAGTAAAAACAGAAAATGAGGATAAAAACTGTATTTCGGTTTGTCAAGACAAGACGATTTCTGCTCTATGGGATTTATATACAAACGGAGATACACGCGCATTTCTGTACAAACGGAGATACACGTGCATTTGTGTACAAACGGAGATACACGTGCTGCAGCACGCACTGCCTGCAATAACCTGTATAAAATAAAATAAAACTGTGCATAACCGGAGGATTGGGAACTACGGGAAGCCTGATGACATCACTGACGTGTTGTGCGATACCAGACTCGTCCAAAGGGGTGTTTTGTTGCAGAGCTTTGACAGTTTTTGTGAGGGACTTTCTCTAGGCGCAAAATAGCGACAATGGTAAGTGATGCGGGATCGGCGCTGTCGCGGAAATGCGACAATGGTAATGAAAGGGTTAAAAGCATAATCAAAGATTTCACCTTATAAAGCCGTAGTATTGAGTTCAATGGAGGAATTTGTAATGACACATCAGAGGTTTAATAAACTGCAATTCCTCCAGTAACCGCTGCGGTTTGCCGGTCTGTGGGGAATTTCAGTCCCTGGTCCCGTGGATAATCCAGAACATGGTGCCCATTTGCATGATTTAATGTACGCCACACTACATCTATAGGTTTTTTTGCCTCATTATTGCCTGAAAAACAAAATTTCATGTCTCAGGGTGGATTATCCCATTGATATCAAGGCACTCTAAAACAAAGAAAAAGAGAACAACAGTATTCATTTTTTTGGGGGGTCATTTTATTTCAAAATGAAAGAGGAAAGGAGATACTATAGATGAGCCCCATCTAGCTATTGGATACTCACTCTTGTCCTCTTTTGCTGTCAAATTGTTGGCTAGCATTATGTTAAGCTAATGTAGTAATAATAGTTGTAGTATATTATATACAACTATGTACTATTATATATACTATCAAAATACACCTTCCAACCAGTTTGATTCAAGCATTAACTCATACAGTCATATGACTATAATAGTTTCCATGGATATTTCTAATGGTAAATGATGTCAGATGGAGTCATCAAGACAGTATACTCTATTTCACGTCTTTACTTATTAGCTTTTGCAAAGGCATACCTTGGTCATCATCAGATGGCCTCTGTAGAAAGGATGGAATATCTGTCCAAGCCCATTTGATGAAATCCTCAGAAGGAACCATTATTAAGGTTCAGTAGACTAGGGACTTAAAACAGTTTTGTGAATCAGCTCTGAAAATATTATGAACTACAAAGAATTGGAAAAAATCTGATGCAATTAACTGCCTTTCCCCTGAGCTCAGCTCGTTTGTTATCTGTCGATCTCAACACTGGGTGGGAATTCAATCTCATTTTGGGAGACCATCTAACGAAGGCCTCATTTGCTCATTCTTTCACCACTTCCTGCTTTCAGCGCAATGCCTGATAGCCCCGCCTCTATGCATCGTCCCTTTTCTCCTACGCCCACTTTGGGCTACATCTGTGGCCCTCTGCCTTCCGACCTGGACACCGAGGACCTGAACGAGGAACCGGACATGGGGCGGAGCCAGCGGGCATGTTCTGGGCGGAGCAGGCTGAGGAGCACGCCCTCTTCCTGCGCCAGCGACTGGGAGGGGTCCCTCTGGAATGGGTGGGGCTCCGTCTCCGAGGGAAACCTGCCCAGTGCCCGCACGAGCCTAATCAGCTCCTCGGATGGCTCCTTCATGAATGATGCCAACTTCGCCCGCGTGCTAGCAGTGGCTGCTGAGTCAATGGGCGGAGCTACTTTCTCAGGTAGGATTGATGTTCCAGTTGTGAAGTTTCATTTTCTCAGTTTCGTCCATTCACATTAGGGCAGCATAATCAATTTGAAGGATCGCAATTAAATTTCCAAACTCTGCCACTGGTTGATGTTACTGCTATTCTCGCCAAATCCTTGCCTGTGATTGGCTAATGCGCTAGATGTTGAGGGAGGTCAATTCTCCTTGTCGGATTGTGCACTCCCGGTAAACACAGCAATACAATGAACGATTGGCCCGCCACCAGCCTACTGTTTCTTGCTAACATTAAATGCTTCAAACACTTAACAGGTTACCATTACAAGAATAAAATGCAAATTGTACTGCATATCTATCAGCTTTGTCACAGAGAATAACAACATTCTGACAATTTAACTTCTGTAAAAAACATTTCAGTACGACACATTGCCAGAATAATGTTTAGCTGCGAAATAAACAGTGGCCGTGTGCTGTTTCAGACGACATTTATTTCTTGCAGTTTTTCCATATCGTATCATTAGCATATCATACCAGCCTTTAATTCTTGGGAAAGTGCATGAATCACCAAGCTGTTTCTTCCAAGTACTATAATTATGTGTTTCTCATGCTCTTCAGGAATATTTTAACTTCTTTCTCGGTCCACTGGTACCTGCAGTCTTCAGCCATGTTTCCTCTCCACGTCCATAATGGAAACTATTGGCCAGTCAAATTATTTTATTCTGCTGGAATCACATTTTGCATTTGACATCTTGACATTCACATTGTAAGTCTCATTGTAAGAAAAAAATGTATCTGCCTCAAAATCCTTGACAAGCTGGTGTTCTTGGCTAACATTTAAATGGCTAAGTTCTCCATCACTGCTATTCAAAAGTGCCTTATCATTTACATTCAAGTAGCTTCAGTTCTGTAAAATTCTCAGTAGCGTTTCCTGTTTTGTGACATTTGAGAGATTTCTGTCACATTTTGTTACACAGCTCGTGATTTTCATTTTATCAAGAATTGTGCAGCCCTAACCGATATGCAACTTTAAAATAATATATCAAACATAAAGCTCTATGTCATATTTCAAAATTGTGTAAAATGAAATTTCACACAATAAATCGTGGAAATGTCATGCATAATCCAGTAAATATTTATCATACATTATAAAGGCAATTTTAATGTGTCACTGCTTCACAATCCTATTCATTGTTCTTCTTGGGTTTGGCCACTAGAGGGAAGATTTTGACCAGGAAAAGCTCTTTCATTCATAGTAACATTGCAACGTTCTTAACATGGTGTAGGACTCAACTAGACATCAGTACATTACATACACATATATGTATTTAATGGCACAATGCAATGGAATAAAGACTAGTAATTGTTTAAAATATTTTTACGCCTTTTTCTTGATCTGGATTGGCTCTGCTGGTTACTGTGTGCTGTGATTCCTCTCAGTAGGTAAATAGTGGTACAGGCAGATTTATTTTCGTTCCTCAGAGCAGGAACTGGATTCGCATTCACTCCTGAAGGAAATGGCATTCCCTCACGCTCACCGCTGCACTGTCTATCTCTCTCTCCTGCTGCCTCCTGTATCAGTGCTTGCATGCATGGTGCTTATTTATTTGTTTGTTTGTTTGTTTGTTTATTGTTTGATTTTGGTCATCATTGACAGCCCTATCTGGGAGACAGACCTGGAGCCCAGTGTGCTGTATTTTTGTGCTTGTACTCAACCCTCTGCCTGTCACCTCTGTCTCGCTTTCGTTCTGTATCAGTGGCTGCATGTACAGTGCCTATTTATTTATTGTTTGTTTGTTTGTTTACTTGCTTTTGGACATCATTGATGGCCCTATCTGGGAGATGGACCTGGAGCCCATTGTGCCGTGTTCATGTGCTTTTAGTCAACTGTCTGCCTGTCCCCTCTGTCTCACTCTGTCTCTCTCCCACTGCCAGCACAGGGTTGATCTAATTTCTGTCTCTGATTTGCAAGCCTGTTTATTTTTGGACAGCTTGAAATGGCCCCGGGAGGTGGTGACGTCCCCTTGCTAATAATACGAAGCTTCAAAGAGCACTGCAGTCGCAACAAGAAGGAAAGGAAGTAAACAGCAGATTAAACTCTGAGACACAAGGCAGGTGGCACAGACAGAATTGCTGACAAGAGAAAATGAAGACAGTGGAAGCTTTATTTAAGGGATGTTAGTTGAATTTTCTTTAGAACTCAGAACACCATTCTCCATGAGGCAGCAATGGAGATAAGAGTATAGGTATTGACTTGCCATAGTGATTGATATTTAGACTATAATACACACATTATCCTGACTTACATTAGTCCACTAAGGAAAATATGTGCCACTGAATGCACATATGCACATATTTACAAAAGTGGACTATACTTTTGAATCTAAGCCCATCTTGGATAAAGCGTATCACTGTATGTAGTGCTTTGTTCTTTGAAAGCGCAGAAGAAAATGTGATAGAAAAGAATAGCGAGTAAGGAGATGCACGGAGACAAAAAAGTAGCCGGAGGGAAAGATGGAAATCCCACTCTCTTGCTGTTTCCTGAAGCTCAGAGTTGCACTCAGCTAGCTGTCTTGTTGTTCGCGTTTGCGAAGGTGATGCGCGCGGCCTGTCGCCGGGTGTTACCGTGGGCCGCCCGTTCGGGGATCGGTTAGCGCCTGTGTGGTCCGCTGAGACAGCCCAGGGGGCAAAGGGCTCTGATTGAGGTCACTTCTATCTCTCTCGTCACATTGTCATTTTGACGGGATGAGGGAGACCGGCGGGTCGCGCGGGAGATCACTATGCGCGAGGGTCGGCCCAGGCCATCTTTTCCAGGGCGTCGCTTCATCCATCACGTTCCCTCAAACGTTTCCTCTTGCAGGACTTCAATCCGCTGAGTGGACCTCTTCAGTTAATCCCATTAGAACCACAGATCATCTGTGGACGTTTGCGAAGCGTGGAATCTACACATTGTGTTCACTTAATTAGGTGTCAACATTTGGATATTTAAAGCTGACAGTTTGATATATGGACCAAATGGGGTCTTTCCGTCTTTATTTACAAGGCATAGCCAGTACAAATATCTGCTGTACTTAGAAGTTTAAGGCATATTTAAAACTATCGAGTTTGGCAAAGATGCTGTTAGACATCATGGTAGTTAAAGTTCCTTAATATTGAAAAATGTGTCCTAAAGAGCCATGAACTGTTAAAAACAAAATCAAGTCAATATTTGGTGTGAATGTACTTTGCCCAAAAAGTAAGTTCACTGTCCTGGAGGTTCATGGTTTTGTCGGATGATTGACTTTTTGCTTGTTCCGAGCATATTGCAGAGCTTTTCTTAGGTTTTTGGTCTTATCTCCCTCTAGGTTATTCCAGACAGCCTTGATGAATTTGAGATCAAGGGTCTGTCGAAGCCAAATCAATCTGCATCAAATGTCTTTCATAAAATACATTTATCTGTAAAACTATTTTTTAAATTAACAGTACAGCTCATATGTGCTTTTAGTGGCAACACTCATGTGTCAATCAAAAAATAATCCTTTGAGACCAAATCGAAGTAAACATATTTCACATGCCTTAAACTTTTGAACAGTACGGTATATTTTGTCAAAACTGGTAAATTGGCTCCTGTGTAATAATCACTGTATGTAAATGAGATTTTGAGCAGTTTCCCTTTTCCTCTTGGTGTTGTCCTTCAGACTTCTCTCCTCCTGCCTCACCACTGAGTTCGCTCTTCCCCCCACGGGAGCATTTTGGAGAGTTGGACCCCCTGCCAGTGTGGGACTGGAACACAGCCTGGGTGGAGGAGATAGAAGCGCAGTATCGAGCCTTCAAAGGGGCCGAAACACAGCCAAGACGGGACAGGGTCAGAGAAACCTGAGCCCGTCGCCTCGACTGGGGAGGAACACAATAATGGGGGCACTCACCGTGAATATAGTACTTCCTGCCGAAGTGCTATACCTTTTGAACTACACTTCCCACAATACCTCAGGACAGCCTTTCTTCTCCCCGCTGACTTGAATGTTTGTTTGAAGGGAGTCAGAACACCCTATGGTGTCAAACTAGTAACTTTAAAGAAAAGAAAAAAAAAGTCATTGGGGAGACAACTTGGAGAGGGCTTTGTTTTATTAGAAACACTGATAAATCAGAATTTTGGATATTATTTCTGTGCCTTCAGAGGTGAAAAGGAGTTGGTCGATAATGCAGTGCAGAGTATTCTGCTTCAATCTTGTACGACGCAGTGTAAATAAAAATTGTTAATTTAATGTATTGCAAATACGTACTTCAAGTATGTAGTTGGGCTCAGATACAGTTGTACACAAAGCACGGAGTGAGGTTATATTATCAGTTTCTCTGTGTCTGTTAGTGTGAGATTGAGTGTAGACCTTACTGGGGAGGGTAGAATCAGGAGGAGAATATATCAGCAATAGAAATATTAAGTAGTTGTATTTTATATAGCCTACTTTTTTACTCTGAAACAATTTAATATGTTTACAGGAGAGAAAAATCTGGAATAATGGTTCTGGAAATCAGTCGTGGGTGCCCCCAGTGTATGCTGGTTTTTGTCCCAGCCAACATTGATGGGTGGAATTTTAATAAGCTGTTAATTTGTCTTAATTAGATATGTCATGTATTAGCAGTTACTTCCCCTCTTGAGTCTTATTTTGACAGTATTCTCTATGCATGCCATGAAGAAAGAAGGATGCTTGAACATGCTGTGATTTGTTCTATGTTGCAAGTAATTACAGGTGATAATGTTATTAAAAATATTTCATCAGATGTCAGGTGATAACAGTTTAGCAGATATAATTAGATGCTGGGAAAATCAATCAACTCCATATTAGGTTGCTGAACATGTGTTTAAGGTTATTTTGAAATACTTTTGCTTCAACTTAATTAAAATTACCACCTGTCAACTAGTTTTCAACAATTAGGAACCTACTAAATTTTTGATTTGATTGATTACATTTTTTCTGTCTCTTAATGAAGATGTAGATACCACATGTTTATGCCTCATGGCATGTATGGAAATTTCTGACAATGAGAGGGAAAATAAGTGTTCTAAACATGAAATGTACTGAATTAAGACAGATTATCTGCTTGTTTAAATCATATGATTGCAGTTGCAGTTGGAACAGAAACCAGCATACACAGGGCCCCCAGAATGACACTGAGAAACAGTGAACTAGAATGAAGGCTAATATTATGACACTATTGAGAACATGGGAAATGAGTATAAATTAAAAATTAGTTAAAGGTGTCTTACATTTGTAAAAGGTGTTTCACAAAAATAGGTTGCGTCTCAGTAGAACTGGGCATAGTTGTAAAAATTGTGGGGCTTTTCTACATTTTAAAGTGAACATTACTTAAGATCTGTCAAAGATGTGAAATACTAGAGAAATATTTTGATAAAGTGTTTACTAACTTGTTTGCTTTCTTCCAATTGCCTTTACCACTGCAAATAAAATATATCTGTGATTTTCCGAGACCTTGTAGCAAATGTAAGTCAGTTTGATCCAAATTTAGCAGGTGTCCCACTTTTCACATTGACGCGTCGCAATATCCTTCCATCATCCCGTTGCGTGCCAAGGACATGTAAATCGGCATAAACACATGATACAGGAGACAAAAGAGTCCCTCTGAACCGTAAGCTGTGATCAAAGAAACAGTCTCTATTCAGCCCTCTTCTTCTCTTGATCTCAGATCTGTAGTCATACGCTGGGGTCTCTCCAAAACACACTATTTTTATAGCCTGTTGATGATCTACTTACCCACTTTATCAAAAAAGAGAACTCAAAAAGCGCCCACCCACCACCTTGAGTCTGTCTTCTTCTTCCTTAACCAGATTCTTATAATGGCAGCATAGCTGCTGTTTGTCTACGGAGACGAACACAAGACTCAGAAGAACCACATTTCTCAGCTTTTACAGGCAACATACTTCAACGGCAGCTTGTGTTTTATATGCCTACTTCATCTTGAAATGAGTCGAAAGGGAAATTGCAGAAGTTCCTTCATGAAAAGCTTGTCAAACTTTCAATAATTTTATTGCACCACAGACATCCAGTGAAGTTTTTTTTTTTTTTTTGGTGTTTTATTGGTCCTTACAGTGATCTTCCCATTTATGGTCTAATTTACTGAAACTAATTTTTATTGATTAGCTGTAAAGATTTTTGAATTGTGATATTTGCTGTCCCTATAGTGACCCATTTCATGAACCTGCCAGCCTGTTCCTAACTGAAGCCCAATACAGCCACCAGCAACTGACCTGTGAGAATGCAGTCATTGGGCAGGTAGAATTTTAAGAGCGGTCAAATCTGAAAGTTCTTTGTTACAGACATTTTCCTTCATTTTACTTTCTTTAAATCTTATTCTTGGTCATACTGGGTTAATATGCAGTTAGATACCAGATATTGATTAGCACACCATAATTAGTGGAGACTGAGTGCCCAGGAAGTGAGACAGAACAAAGCAGCCGAACAGAAGACCCGTCTGAGCTAATGTCGGCCCTGAGGATATCATTTTCAGGGCTATTTTTGTGCAGAGAGACGTATTGAGCTGATTGGTGAGCCTGTACGAGCAGACTTTCTCCTAGACTACAGTGACCCAGCTCCTGCAGAGACAAGATTAAAGGGCGAGTTGCTCTGTATTCAACCGAACACAAAATGCCTTCATGCCCGAGAGCAAGGAACCAGCAGGAGATCATCGTCCTTCTTCTATCTTCTTTTTCAGATACTGGTCTAAAGGAGCACACATCTCAGAATAAGGGCTGTGTTTTTTTTGGTTGTGAAAAGGCAAAGCATGCCTTTATAGAGTATAACCAAGCATGAGTAAAGTGGCAAGTATTTTCAAAAACAGAAGCTCCTTGTAGGCTAATTCTATCCAATCTGTGTTCTGGTCCTTAATTTTTCTCGTGAGCTCACCTTCGGAAATACATTAGTAAAATCAGGACTAATTTGCGCCGTTGGTGAACTTGCGGTCCCCGTTAGGTCGATCCTGCAGTTCCAGTGTGGCATGTGTCGGTCCTCATATTAGCAGGCTCACTCTATGGAAACTTTGGGCTTGAGGTCATGTTTAATCACATTTCCATGAATAAAATTAGCATACTTGTGCAATTTTGAGTCCTGAAAGTTCATTTTTCCTCAGCTGGAAAGTTTGACTTTCAATTTCATAAAGGAGATCTAGTAATGTTTGAGCTAGAAATAGCCAGCCGTGCTTTATGTAATGCCTCTCTGGATGTTCCATGCAGGTTGAAGTACTTTGTAGAATTCAAGTGGCCATTACATATGCTTAGGCTCACATTTAACAAAATGGCGGAAAGCACTAGATCACACTGAGCCTTATCGACTCATATCGTTATCTCACAATCCATGTGTGCAATGCAGAAAATGGATACATGTTTGACAGCCACATCTACTGTGTATATAATAAATGTTCTCCTCTAACCCTAAAGCCCCAAATCAGACCCAGCGGCCATTTCCCTGGAGACGCTTGGCTAATGAATGAGCCTGTGATTTATGGGTGTAGGGATACCTCTGATAGTGGGGGCAGCCTGGGCCATCCCAGCAGTCCATGGGGTCAGACTCAATGCTATCTGTACCCCACAGTGTGTCCTGGAGGACCAGAGGTCTCTGAAAGACCCACATGAATTCATTGCACCGATGCAAAAGCGAACACGTAATCACCACAGTGATGATTGTATCCGTTTTTGGCCGAACAGCTCCCACAGACGAATTAATAAAGCCCCTACAGTACTGCATCAGACTGAAATTTTACAACAATATACCAAAATGCAAAACAATACACTTGATAGCACAGGACTCACTCATATACAGTAATTTATGCATATTTAAGTCATGTATACAGCATGTCGAATATTTTGGTTTTGGGTTGGACAGTTTTGAAAATAGAGGGGAATAAAAACAACTCTTCTAAGTATTGCTCACGATGCTCGCATAGTTTCAAATTTCATTTTGAGCACACTCAAAGCTCTCAGGAGTAGTGTACCCTGAGGCTGCAGGTCAGTCCTGAAGTGTCACTGGAGCGCCACTGAGGGGCAGCACAAGCACAGGGGATGAGTGTCACTGTAGCACTGATGTCTCAGGTGGGTTTATAAAAGAACATGAGACCCCTTCCTCATCACCGTTCACCTCCGGGCAGTCAGGAGCCAATTTCATGCTTTTCACTCCCGGTTCAGTCGGCTGTAATCTGCTGTAAACCGTCCCAGGCAAGGAAAGCACATAAATACGTATATGTTGTCAAATCAGAAATGCTCCCATTAATTCTACATTTGTGAAGCTCACTGTGTTATGTTGTTGGTACGACTGGTTTTATGATATAGATTGAGTCAAAACTGGAGATTTTTAGAGCTGTACTTCTTTAGCTATTAGCAGCTATCCTACCAAGTGTCTGTCTGTCCTTGTCGGACTGCTTCAATTAATGTTCAACATTTTTTGTTGTTGATTTTTAATGGTCTTTGTCGTATGTTGTTACAATGGCTAAAATCAAATACTCATGTCATTTTTGCAATTGACATACCTTCAATTCAAGCATCAACTATTAAGCCCTTTTAGAATGCTGTTAGTATCCTGATCTTTCTTTGGCAATTTTCCAAGCAAAAAGCTGCTGGTCTGATCTCTTAAAGCAGACATGTTCACAATTGGCTTTTAAAATAATAGGATTGACCTACGCTGCGGTAATAGCAGTTCCAAGGATTTTTAAAGCCATTGTTTCTGTGGTGCTTCCCATGCTTTGTACGCCCTTTTTATGTTTAACTATATAAGAGAATTAGCTGTATTTTGTCATTTTGCATGCTGCAAAAAACTACTTTCACTTTACCGTCTCTCCATTTTTGAAGGCTTTAAACTGTATGTACGTGAATGCATGTATATTTGGCCAACCTCCCAGCCTTAGAAAAGTACCCATGCCTCACTCCTTCCAGACGCATAACCACCTTGCTACATTACTCATGTGATTTATGTTTCATGCTAGATCTAGTCATGTGGTACAGCGATTTCTGACTGTTGGCTCTTCACACTTGACTGCTATGAGTCCCATGCAGAGCAAATCCTCACTGACAGATTAATTTCACAGTGATGGCGATGAACGAGCAAGGTTCAGGTCCATGACCCACTGACGTCCCTACAGGAAGAGCCGATTTCATAGCTTAACAAATTTACTTTATTGTATTTTATTTTATAAAACAGCAAAGACAACCAAAAAAAAAAAGTCATTCCACATAAACGGATCATTTTGGTGTGGAAGTGGAATAATTTTTCACTTGTCAGAAGGTTGGAATTTCAAGATTCTTCAAACTGGCCATGAAGTCAGAAGCTTTCCATGGAAAAAAAATGATACGAAACACAAAACAAAAATCCAAAGTTGGAACAAAATGAGGAGCCATGTTCTCCTCGGGCCACCACGACAGGAATCCACGCACGAGGATGGCAGGCGAAGGAGGCTGCAGTGAGGTTCGAGAAGCTCGGCTTCACACGGATTGTGCTTTGTATTTGTGTTGTTCTCCGCCACAACAAAGAGGGCAGTAATATTTATGCTTTTTGAAAAGTATACACTTCTACAAAATAGTTGGCACATTCAGACACTGACTTCATAATATTGGACCTTTCTTGTTGTTGTTTTTTTTTTTTTTTTTGCTTTTTGATTTTTTTACACTTCATTTTTTATAAATACATTCTTTTCTTTTTCCCCCCACATGTGACTAACGTAGAAACCTTACAGAAACATCTATGTACACATGGATGTAACTTGTCAAATGCACGCAACCCAGGAATCATAAATAATATTTAGAGGGGAAAAAAAATGATTGAAGTCTGTTGTTCAACAGTGACATTAGTCCTGTACACTTTTCTTCTTCTCTTCTTTTTCCACTATTTTTTTCATCGATGGAAAGAGGCGTGTTCATAAAATACATGGAATATGGAAGCAAAAACAGGATGGTGGAGAGAACCGCCAAATCATCTGCCTCCTCTTATCTCATTTCCTGAAAATAAACAAATATGAAACTGAGTTAGAAGGAGGTAATACTTTATAAGATTAACTCCGAAGGGAAAACACCACATTTCCTACATCCAAGCACACATGATATTTCTGAGTCTGACTCACTGAAATGAATAAAAAATCAGCACTGATCCTCAGAGCTGATATGCAAGAGCTTTCCCTCTGAGGGAGTGTTTTTGCTAGTTAGGCCAGTTAGTTTTGAGGACTGCATCAGAAATGAAACATGACAGTTTCTTAAATCTGCTGTGCAGAAGTTGAGGACAAACACACACGTTTGTCAAATTTTTAAGTGCCGAGAAATATGATTTGTAGCGACAGGTTGACGACCAGCAAAGCACAAAAAAAAAACACCCAGGCTGTTCTAAAGCGGGGATGGGGGGGGGTGCTCTGTTTGTCCTTTACGGGCCACCGCTCGCAGAAATAAAATTCTCTTAATCAGAGGAGGTTGAAAACAAAGACACCTCCCCGCAACCGCACCCCCCCCCCCAAACCTGCCCCTCCCCCCGTCACCCGACATTCATTCAGGGCCTCCGTCCGACCGGAGGAGATAAACTAACCACTGCCTCAGAGGACAGGGGGGAACTGCTTTTGTTTCTCCATGGAAACCTGAGAGCGCATACCCACAGTGGGGGGTCAGGGGCTGTGTTTCTGTGTCCTCCGCAGGGGGTTGACCCCAGGGTTCAGAGAGGGCCACTGAGTCTGAAGGGTTAAATGTGCCCAAGACCCCGATGTTTTCATTTCGCACCTCTTGGTACATGCAGTTTACTGATCCTGGGGTAGACTCCAGGCTTACAGATGCCGAGGCATCTCCCTGTGTTCTGCTCCTGAATTCACACTAAGCGGGCGTGCACACAGGAGACGTACATTTTTTGGCGTGTTGTTTTTTTAATTATTAACCCATGGTAACATCCACCATATGTGCGCCTCTTTCACCTTGCATTTCATCTACCCTGTTTAAACACTGAGTCAGTTTGTTTTTAAGACAGCTTCCTTAGTTAAAATCCCTTCAACTTTTACGGAAAGGTGTTCCTCACCAACATCAGTTTCAGAGCATCTGACGAATTACAGAGGTGAATGGGTGGGACTATTTCTGCTGGCTGACTTTGTAAGCGGTTGTAGTGAAAATGCCACAATATTAGATGTTGTCATCAGAGCTGTCATAGTTTCAATGCGTCTGATTCTCTCCTCGCTTACAAAAATATAGATGCATTGTTGCATCTCACCTTTTTCAAATGCAGGCACGTCTACTGTTAGCATGGGCCTTGAATCAGGCTAAACTCAGCTAGATTAACGGCAATATCCTACACCATATTACACAAGCATCGAAAACACAGACGAAGCTTCGTCCAAGACTGAATTTGACTTTAAATGGATTAATACTGCATCAAAAAACCCAGCCCATTATTTTGCACTTCAGTGTGGAACCGAGGGCTGGATTATGGATTAGCCTTAGGAGTCCATATTCATGGGCTGCTTCACAAGCCTTCATTAAGGGTAGTGATGTATCACCTCACTGTGCAATCTGACTCCTAAAACCATTTTGTCCTCCGGGCCACTTTACAAATAAATAGTGAAGCTTTGCACATAGTCTCTCCATGGACCTGGAAATCGTGATCTGTCAAAGGAAGACCTGTGGGACAGTGCGCTGTAAGGAAAGCACAAGCAATTGACAAAATACATGTCAGCTTGGCACCATATTATGATGCACACTTAACAGCTCATTCTCACTGAAAATCTGTCATGAGGCAATCAGAGATCATTTGAACAAAATAATCCGCACGTCTGAAGCTGCATGTAGAATATTTTGGAATCATTTTATTTTTTTGTATCGATAATGATGATGATGATGATAACTATAATTATTACTTATATTTATATAAGTATATACTTATAATTATTGCAAACGCCCTGATGAAATGCGTAAGCGTTTGTTTTTTTTGCGTTTGTTCTTTGTGATCTGAGCCAAGTAATTAAGTGAAGTGTGAGCATTTTTGTCCTCCTTGATTTGACGAATTGAGAGGTGCTACCTTTTTTAATTTTTTTGAATATAATTATTACCATTTGTCTTACAAAAATAGTCTTAAAGGATTGGTTTCATAGACAGATTAGCTTAGTCTTGGACTAAATTGACTTTGTACTGAGAAATCCCCATTCAACGTTGACTTCAGCCTCTGACGAGGCATGATCTATGTCTAAAAAATTGGCAGACTGGCCATTCTAGTGTCTACTGCCTACAGATTCATTATTATGATGAATAACTGTGATTGATTAAACCAATTCTGCAGTACATTTTTCTATTGTTTTGGCACCTGTGATGCATTTCCCATGAAAGTCTATTCAGAATTTGAGAGAGACAGACGAGAAGGGCAACATGAGACGGAGGGAACGGGAGAGAGGCAGGGAAGATGAAAAAAGGAGAGGGCGAGTTGGTAGAATTGACAGATCTCATGTCAGAATCCTGGTGCTGAGCCCTCTAGGCTCGTCTCTGTCAGTACTGCAGACTTTCAGAGGGGCTTTTCTGAGTACGCTAGCGGCTAACATTCCACCGCTGCAAAGTTAGCGTGCGCTACATGAGAAAAAGCCTAGCACATGCAACATGATCGCATAACCACAGCTGAGGTCAACTCCGCTTTCAGTTCAGTCTCTTCGCAAAATGAACTGAAAAAGTACATCATAGTTTCCGCTATATATATTTAGTAGAGGTGCCCCGCTAATGCTAAATTACGCCCGCCTCCAGAATGGGTTTTTTTTTTTTTAAAAAACTCTGCATACCAGTAGGCCACAGCATTGGGCTCCGTGGAATGAATGGTTGCCCGCTCTCTCTCCACGAGCACGAGTGAATGGAACACTGCCAGGATATCAAACACTCGTGATATCATGACAACCACAAAAGCCCAAGCACTTTCTAAGCATTTTCTAGAATTTTTGAGTGAGGTAAGACTACCAAACGTTATTGGAGAACAAGAAAAAGGGTATATTATAGCTAGTTAACAAGCTAGCGTTGAGGTAGATTGGACGGTAGCTGACGTTACAGTAAATGAGCATTTGCAATGTATTCCCCAATGATGTTCAAGGCCAACAGTTACCAGTTAGCCAGCCAACATAGAAAAAGGTAGCGAATGCAATGAATCATACCGATGTTACTTCAATAAACGTTGTAAAAATAGCTGCCAATGCTTGAAGCTGTAGGCTATGTGTTGAAATACTCCTGGTTGCATTTTCAGATGAGTTTGTTAAGATATTTTCCGAAGAAGAGAAGGCACGGGGATGAGGATGACGGTCAGGTTATGTTACAGCTGACGTTTTAGGGAAAGAAAAATATCTTGCAGCTAATTCTAAAGCATGTAGCTAATGCTGGTGGATACTGTAATATTTGAATGTCCTCATTGGTTGTGTGATCAGTCTAGCATTAATGTAACTCGTTCTTAAATGTAGCCATATCAGACAAGTAGACAGGCAGAGGTAGTGGAGCAGACTAGAGCAAATAGATAATAAAATATAAATAATAAATAAAATAAATGATTAAATGTAGTATGTACAAATGTACATGAAAAATTTACAAATAAATAATTAAACATGTGAACAAATATGTATAAATAAACGTACAAATAAACATATTACAATAAATATATATCCAAATAAATAATTAAATATGTACAAATGTATATAAATAATGCACAAATAAATATGTTACAATACATATATGTACAAATAAGTAATTAAATATATGTAAAAATATATATAAAATAAATGTACAAATAAATATGTTCTAACGTTTGTTTTGCAGTCGTGTCATTTTTTTTTCATACTTTTTAAATGGCTGATTGATTATCACCTGTGCACACCACCAAGGAAAGACTGCACATCATATTCTGAGGACTTCTTCCCCATTCCCTCATTCGCTAACTAAATCTCATTTCATCTTGTCAGTCGACTGTACAGAAAATGGAGCTGACCCCATCTCTGATAATAACCACTAAGACGAACACCAATTTACAGATTAATGCCTTGACTTCACTGCGGCCAGTCTACTGGACCCAATGACAGAATGATTTGATTAGATTCTGTCCTTTATCAAGTTGCCAAGGAGACTAGGTGATATTATAGAGTGTTTGATAAAGCCATTACATCCCATTAGAGTTATTCAGCAGATGCCATTTCCCCTGCTACTTACAGTTGATCAGACCAAGCAGAGGCCCACAGCTGCACTTATCTTATAGTTCATCGTCTGATCATGTTGTATAGCTGTATCAATGACCTGCTTGTGTGCACTTGTAATATGCGATTTGTATGACATACAGTATCTGCGAAGTAAATGTAATGTATAATGTAATGCCAATGCTAGGGCTTTAACCACCAATGTTCTGAGTCCCAGTTAAATGTGCTCGCCATTAATCTGTAGGCCACTGCCATCAGGACAGCAAGCCTCTGCTGATGGACGCGCATCTCCCTCTCCTCACCTCGTTTCGTTTCCGGCCTGTGCCCGGTCCCCGTGAACCCGTGGACCCCCTCGACGATGAGCTTCCTGTCGTCGAGCAGTTACTGGACACCTGGCCTCGGCCAAGAAAGCTAGGTTTGCTGTAAGGGATGATGTCTTCATCTGCCAATGACAACAATCAGAAGATTGGAGGGGAAATGACTCATGAGGACAGGCTGAACCACATTTATCAAAGGCCTGAGAAAATACAGGTGATAGAACCTCAAGCTCTCTCTTTAGGATATGGATGTCCAGCAAATATATCAACATGAAGGCAAACATTACACTGTAAACCCTGACAAGTGTGGTGAACAAATGTTTTGTGGAAACCGATTACCTAAAAAAAATTGAGTAAGCCAACTTAATGATTTGTGTTCACAGCACTTAAAAACATGTAAAAAATAACTTCACCTTATTTTCCTTAAGTTCCCTCTACACAATGCAATTAAGTTGGCCTACACAATTTTCTGAGGTAATCGGTTTCCACGAAACATTTGAATTCACCGCACTATCAGGGTTCACAGAGTAACATGTAACATGTAACCCGTGTGCGCTTCATTCATGAGTTCACGTGTTACTCATGATCAAACTTTTTGTGAACTAAAGAAACAATTTCACAGGTTATATAAAATGGCATATTCTGTTCTTCTCAACCAAGCACTATGCTCATTATCTTCTATTTGTTAGGGGATGGCTGGATAAATAACACTGTCAGACTAATATATTATACAGGCTGGAATTTTCCATTCCTGAAGGGTTTGTTTAAAAAGCTGAAAGGGAGTACGCGGGATGGTGGGTAAAAAAAGTTTTTCTTTCTTCAGTAATGAGAAGGTTGTCCTTGGAACTGACACGGACGAGCCGTAAATAATGCTTTTCAGTGCAGGATTGACCGTCAGTGGAAGTGCTCTCCTTGCAGAAAAAAATCCGTGATAATTGGATCGAGTTTGAAGAGTTTTTTTTTCCAAGTGAATTGCCTCTTTATGACCGGATAGAGTGGATTTTTGCCCCAACACAATATGTGCCAGTGGTAAGTGTTTTTGGAGTATGAGCTTAACAGTGTGTGTGATCAATTTGCGTGTATGTGTGCACGGGTGCCTATGTGTGTCTGTAATCATGTTTGTTTACCTGCGTGTGGACGACTGTGTGCGCGCGTGTCAGATAACTTGGCGACTCAGCACATCATCCGAATTCTCACCCTCTTTGCGCCGCTGTGCCCCGCCCTTCCTGTGGGGGGTGCTGTGCTCTCCTCCTCTGTCCATTGATGACACTGCATTCCCTTCTCTGTCTAGGGAGCTCTGGCCACAGTCCAGGGGCCTCAGGAGCTCGTCTTCTGGGGGCGGCTCCGGGGGAGGAGGCAGATCTGTGGGGGCCAAGCGGTCGTTAGTGAGCTTAGTGTTTTTTTTTTGGTAAAGATTATTTTTTTGGGAATTTTTCCTTTATTTGACAGTTATACAGTGTAGAGAGACAGGAATGGGGGAAGACATGCAGCAAATGACCTGAGCCGGAATCGAACCCAGGTCGCTGCGGGAAGGACACAGCCTTTATGGTACGCACGCTTAGACCGATGAGCCACCGGGGCACCCCATGAGCTTAGTTTTTAAGGCGTATTTTCTTGTCTAGTCAACATTTTGCACTAGCAACACTGCATTTAGCTCCAGCATGAATCATAGAGATCCATTCAAGTCAGTGTGACTGATTTGCAAAAAAAAAAAAAAAAAAAAAAAATGAGGTCATTTATATTTTTCCAGAAAATGGAAAGGTAATTTGTATTTTAATTTGTCTTATTGCCTCCTTGTGTGCTGTTTTATTGAGCAAGTGTGGTATTTAGACAAAAGAGCAATATTTTGCACACAAATTTGTATGCACTTATCGTACGTTGCAGCATCTAACGCACTGTTTAGTTACATCACTGTATCTAACACACTTAATGGATGACTCAGACTCAAGACTCCACTGCACTGGCTCAAAATTGTACAACATAGCAATGCCCAAATAATGCATTTCTGCCGGTGAAAATATTTCACACAGACCATGAAAAAAACAATGGCTAAACTGTAACATTACAGTGACTTGGTACACAGTTTTCAATAGTCTGTTGTCGAAATGTTTGCTTGGTTAGTGGACTGTTAGTGCACTGTGAGTTCTGTCCAGTCCCCTGCAGCGCCACCCACCTCCTTGGTTCAGGTCGCCTCTTCTGTACTGTCCACTTTTGGAGGTCTTCTTTTTGGTTCTGGACTTCTGTCCTGGCGGTGTGTGCGTATCTCCAGCGTGAGAGGGGCGAGCTCGGCCTTAAGGGGACATACATCACAAATAACTACAAGGCCCACAATGCCTCAGGGCACAACAGAGGAAGAAAGGTCAGTCACAGTGCAGTTTCTCCAATGAAAAGATTACTCTGGAAGGAACAGACTGTCTTAATCAAACTTTAAATCACGCTTTAGGTGTCAAAGACTAATGAAAGAAAAAGATTAAATCACAGCTGTAATTAATTGGTCATTTTTCTTGTTGACACAAGGCCTATTTTTCCAAGACATGCTTTGCCTGTAAGGGACCAAGTGCTGATTAGAAGCAGTGAAGGCACTGACTTACAGCTCAGTAGGATGAACACAGGTAGGTAAGAGGAAGATGCAAACCTGTGCTAATGTTTTCTGTGCTCAGTGCTGCCCCCTGGCTGAGGTCACGCCGGTGGGCTGAACGCTGGGGGTTCCCCACCTCTGGGGCCTCCTGATTGGCTGAAAGGTTGGGGTTGGACTGTGTGAGGGGAGGGCTGGGAGCTCGTGGCACTGGGACGGGTCCGCACGGCAATCTCCTGCGGGACGGAAAATGAACGTGCGGTCAGTCACTCGGCACGCAACCACAACTCAACATTACTCAAAGTTCACCGCGCATACATAGTTTCACAGTGAAATGCCCAGTGGTAATTCAGCTCTAACAGCCTGCATACAGGCCATCAAATGAGCATGGAGACTGCCATAAATGCTGTGAATTAGCATTCAAATGAATGGGAACGACCTGTGTAGATGTAATTGCGTTTTAGAGTCTTCATAGTTAAAGGCATTTTCAGGAAAGCTCTAATGTTTCATCCACCCATCTCAACATCCCGTGGGCGAATATAAACAAACTATAAATGTTGATTTAGAACTGAAAATTCTCCAGTTCCTCACTTTGGCTTTGCTTTCATTCATTTGCAAACTGGTGTATAGCAACAAATGTGGCTGATGCAGCCTTTCCAGTTATCTTGTTGCTCACACAATATCTCCTATAAGCTTTTGTTTAGACCCTAGACATAACTCCATAGAACATAACTGAAGTTACTCCCCTACATGCACACTCCCTCTCGAGGTTCGCATTAAAACAAATAAATCCCTATTTCAAGCTCTATAACTGCAGGCTTTGTGCTAAAGGTCCAAATTTCCTGCTGCAAAATGAAGCATAAAGGGAGAAAAAAAAATCTGGTGTGAAGCTATTCAATACTATCTAAGCACTTTATGACAAATGGATACTGAATCTACCCTCAAGGTTTTTTTTTTTTGTTTAGTTTTTTTTAATAAGAAACCCAACACTAAGATACATGGCAGTGTGAAACATGCCCACGTAGCCTAAGGATATCTGTGTTTCAAATCCACTTTAATTTCACTCAGAGTAGTTTTTTGTAAGAACGTAGTGCATTACATAGCCGGCAGGATCTTGCTTTGTATTCAAGGGGTTTTATCTGAAATCTGGGAGTATTTTCGGCTCCTCAGGGCAAGTTTATATCAAAACATTTAGACATGAGATGGTAGAAGAGGCGTAACATCCATAGGTCGGAATGTGGAAGTCCTACCAAGAGTTTGATGCACTTGCGATAAGTGCTAACTCCAAGCTAAAGAGTTTTGCTACATCAAATCCTCATGGTTAGAACAAAGCATTTGGGAGGACAATGTCCTCAATCTGGACATCACACCTCTGGGGCATGGATGGTTAGTCAGAATATGGAGGAAAAACAGACAAAGTCGATGCTCCTGTGGATTAATCTCAGGAAGTCTTCATTTTGGCAGGGAGGCCGAGCCGTGCCTATCCGAGTGGGGCCGTACCGTGCCAGTTGCGGAGCGTCAAAGTGATGGAGGCGGGGAATGTCCTCACAGGGTCGGCCCTCCTCGTGAGGGGAGGGGGTTAGCGTGGCGGTCGACTGGTGGCTGTAGGAGGTAGTGGGGGAAGAGGGCTCTCCCCTCGGCGGGGGGGCGGGACTCTCTCCCGAAACTTCGTCCATCAGATAGGTCCTCTCTGGCAGGGGCGGGCACCAGTCTTCCTCGTCGGACCTTTGAAGAAGGATCGGGGGGGACGTTTAAACACTGATCCACATCGGAGTCTGTAAGGTATCTTCATCTACCATACCAGCAACTCTCGGTATTCTGAACATGATGTTTTGCTTTTTGAGTGCTGCAATGCTACCGTCCCAGCTATTTTTCCATTAACGCTCTCATCAAAACAGCTACACTTGACATTTCTGCTCTGGGAGGATGAGTAGAGTAAATTAAACAAGCCTAACCACTCCACCGTCTTGTTTATGAAACTTAACCCCTGATATTGAGCACCAAAAGCTTTGTTTTTCCAGAGAAAACATGCAATAAAACGGGCTGTCAAATTAACCGTTTGCATGCGGGTACATATTTTACAACTAGACATTAGCATGTGTCTCAGCACACTACACTGATCCGCTAATGTCTCTCCCATAATGTAGCCGCACCGGCGGCTGGACAAAAGCCAGCCAACGGCTATAATTGCTACAAAGCGGGGAATGGCTCCGCAGTTAATTAGTGCAAGCAAGTAGTAATTACATCCCTCACTGATGTTGGCTTGTTCTAAAATGTGAACATTCAAACTATTCATAAACTGAATACCAGTATAAAATCTATGGTAACAATTAAATGACATAACTTTTATTGCTTTAAAATGTACTTAAAGATGCTTGAGTAGATATTGTTACAACCGGGTGATATAGTTTTGTTGGTGACCATAACACGAAGCATGACAATCACAGTTACAGTTGCACGATATTCCTCAATAAGGACTGCGGTCAGATGCAGGTCTGTACAACAAAGTGTTTGAAAAAACTAGACCTGTAACTTCTATGTTTGTGTTGAATTAACACCAGACATTTCCCTGTGTAGTGTTAGTTCAGTAACATAACTAGTGGCCGTCAATTATGAGTAAAGTGCTTATGGGAGGGCAAACCGCTTTGTGCACAGATAACTACAACTGCTGTGCAGAGTAAAATTAAAGGGTGCAACAAAGAATCATAGACAGGGAAGATTAATGCGAAAGATTTAAATGTGGAACTAACATTAGTGCTGTTAAATAAAGCCATACACAGAAGTATCTTTATTACGCATGACTAACAGTGAGACATTTATAATTGGCTATTACGTGATCGATACAGGCCAACTCTTCAACTTTCTACTATTTGGTCTTAACAAGTTTTGGCAGGCGGCATATTTCAAACCAAACAGTAAAACTCTTTACTGTGGGAGTGTTAAAAACAACACCTTGCAAAGTGTAAGTTTCACTGCGAAAATATTGACACGTCTGTTCATGTTAAATTTAGTCCAGTCTGAGGTGGTCTGATCCTGCCTTTTCTGCCACAGGCACTTCTGTTCGGCAGCACTCGAACGCAAGTGCAAAAACACTTCAAAAAATAATCCATTTGGAGTATACGCCACGGTTAATATCAATACCTGGCTCTTTTCCAAAACAAATCAACATTTGGACATGGAAGGAGAATTTTCTTTTGATAGTGCGACAAGTTTAGCAGAAGTTGCGAAAACACCATGTTCGCCCAGTTCTTCCACAAGCCATTTGTCAGCAGCCAAAATGGGCAACAGGTGCATCCATCATAATTTGGCCCCAACAACGTTTCTTGTCTCCTTAGCTTGGAGGGTCGATGGTATCTGTTGGTGGTATATCGATTTCCACTGTTTGCAGCCCAATTAGACAGACAGGCCTCAGGCCAGTAATGTCTGGGGTGTTCAGAGAGACATTCAATTTTTGGGGGGGGACTTGAACAAGTGGGGCTCAACAGGCACTAGATCAGGCAGCCCTCTCTATCACACGCCTACGCATCCAGCAACTCTGGAATGCTCTACGCATCAAAATGGCCTCTTTAACATAAATAAGAGCAGTGGGCACATTTTCCACACCGCAGATATACTTACCGCTGAACTCAGAAACACGTACAGCAAAAAAAAAAAAAAAAAAAAAAAAACAAGCAACTTGACAGCCTTCCCACGCGGAGGTACCCAGATTAGGGAAAGCTGGAGGCGAGAACAGGTCGCCTCGGCCTCGTAATGAAATAAAGCAGAGCATGAGTCACGGGGGATGAGAGAAGGAATTCTGAGCAGTTATCTTTAGTTCATCAAAGAACCTGAGAAGCACACTGAGGGCTAACACCAGAAATCAAGTCAGATTACACGGCGGTGCCCAGCAGGGCTGCTTGAATAATGACATTGTTTCTTCTCCCAGGAAAGCGAACAGGGGAAACAGCTCTTACATGAGCTAATGTTATTACCGCAGTAACCACGCGAGAAGCCCTGTCAAAGCAGCACCCATCGGTCCTGGTTATCTCCACCGGGCGATGTACCTGTCAGCTGGCGTTAATAAGGGCTGAGGTGAAGGCGCCGCTGTGCTCCCGCCGACGACTGTTAGGTGCGGGCCGAGGGGGAACGGCATAACTCGATCTCTCCCCGCTCCGAGCCCGCGGGTTCGGGGCTGTGACGCCTATTTAGCTTCAGCGGGGAAGTAACGTTATTACTGGCTACCGGCTAATTGGGTAAAGAAATAAACATGACCTGGACAGGGTGGGCGGAGGGGAGGATATGGTCGAGTACTAGTCAACCGCCACCGGAAACTGCTCGCTCATGAACCCACAGACAGCGAGTCAGCATCTCCGAAACCTCATTACACCCTGTCGTTCGGTATCAGAACAGGCCTGGGGAAGATAGAGGGGAGGAGAGGAGAGGAGAGGAGAGGCCCTATAGGGGCAGCTGGCCATTCGCCAAGAGCTGATGCCAGAACATGAGAAAGTGCAGAATTGCTCAAATGTGTGATAGAGTTTCATCAAAAATGTCTACTTCAACCGCTCCAATATTTAAAGAAATCCTAGATAAAAGCTTATGTAATTACACCCTGAAGCTGCGAGATGAAGCTTGAATGCATTAGTCAAGGTTGGACAGGCAATGTATAACGCATGACTTCCATTATGGGAATGTCAAGTGAATATTTATAATAATTAATGTAACTTTTATCACTGTGAAAGGGGAGTTTTTAAATTCAACCAGATTTTCTGATTGGCACACACAGATTGAGCGCAGATCTTCCAGCTTCGTCGAGCTCAATGTTCCGGAGTAGCTCACGACCTGGTCCGAGCAGAGCTCCGGATTATTCCATCCCATTGACCCCCTTGGTTTGGGAATTAACTGCATGTGGCAAAGAGGCGTCTCACCCCAGTTCTTCGTCGTCAGCGTCTCTCTCTCCTCCCTCCGAACAGGACTGCAGTTCGGCCGAGCTCGGCGGCGGCGGCAGGGCCTCCACCCAGCTAAGGGAAGGCGTCTTAACAGGCTTCCCCATCGACTTCTGCTTCCCCTGTTTCCCTGCAATAACGCAACACACCTAATTTGAGTTTTCAGTAACATCTATCGCCTCGCCCAATAGAACAATACTCAGACATTTAACTGATGTAAAATAACACTAGACTCTCAGAAAAAAACAGGCGCAATTAAGTTCTGAGAAAGTTGCAATGCTTGTCAGAGGGGCCAGAAACTTATAAGCAGATGCAACCATAGTAACCACAGACATTTGGTTAATAACTCATTTGTACAAAAGGTACAGTCCTTATTAGCACCCAAAGAACATTGTTGCACCTTCCAAGGGAAATATAAGACGTCTGCACCAAAAAGAACACAAATATTCATCTATTCTAAGTATGCAGTTCCCCTGTCAATAGTTTGGACACACTTTTCTCACATTAAAGCTAAATTTTTTTTTTTTTTTTACTTTTTTTACTGCGGCTAAATTTAAGTGGTTACACTGCTATAAATTACAGATGGCACAAGGTAAGAAGTACATAGTCAGAGGATATAATTTATTGGGTCCAAAAATCTTAGAATTCTTTAAAAAGCCATATTTGGCAAAATAAACAGACAAAATATTTTCCATTTTCCAACAGGTGAACTAAAATCAAGCTGGTTTTGGACTTATATGACAAGTGCAGCACATCTAGAGGAACTTCTGCACCCATATGACTGCCACGGCTGAAAAAATAACGAAAAAATTTCCATTGCAAATGGTGGTTATTTTGATTAATGTAGGATTTAAATAAATTTTGCAAAATAAATGCTGTTCATTTCTTCTAAAATATCCTAAAATATGAGTGTGTCAAAACTCTTGACTGGTACTTCATGTCCGAGAGTTCAGCAAAAGAAGTAGATTTATGCAATTTTAGCCCTGTCTGTAGCACAGAAATACCGTGAGGTCCAGCAGTGTTGCAGATGGCTGACCCTGCGCTGTTTTCCCAAACTCCATGAAGAAGTTTCATGTTTTTATAGAGTTTTACAGTTCATTACACATACATTTTTATCATTGATTTTTATCTATTTGTACTTTTAGTCCTAATCCTTGTACTTTCCTCCTTTGCGTTCACGCTTTGTATTTACTGTGTTCTGCCTCTTTTTTTCATTGCTTTTTTGTGAAAAACCTTGTGCCCACTGCAAGGACAACGCTCTATAAATACACTTATTATTTTCATAAGATGAGTTTCAGCAGCTATGGTAACAGGAAGAATTTCGAAGGCAGGTCATCGTACCGTTGTCAGCTCTGGACCGATCGGGTTGGGCGTACTGGGCTCCTGAGGGCCCCGGCTGGACCATCCAGTCATGCTCTGGGCTGCAGGGGCCCTGGGCGGTGAAGGGCATGACGGGGGTGCTGGCGTAAGGGGTGGTGTGCTGAGAATAGGCTGCGCTAAAGGCCCGCGTTTCCTCGCCGGCCGGGTCAATGGTGCTGTAGATGGGTCCCTCGTTGGACCCAGTGCTATACTTCTCACTCTGGTTCAGATAATTGGAGATGCCTGCTTCTGAGAAAACAAAGTCACACAGCGATTTATTCTGTGCGCCCCTGCATGTCCGTGCATTTTAAATGACTGCAATAAAAACACATTTCTTTGGTCACACTTTATTTCAAACATGGTGCAACTCAACGCTAAGCCTTGATTGCTATGTCATACGCCCTAAAATTTGATATTTGGCCCCCAAATACAACTGACCTAATGAGACCTTGACCTTTGACTGATGACCTTCAAAATCGAATCAGTTTAGCTACCCTCTATGGAGAGGTACCATGTTTGATTTGGTAAAACCCCCCCACTCCTTCAGGAGACATAGCCCAGAAACGATGTTTGTGATGGACAGTGTGACAGATGCACGCAGAAACTGACAGCCAGAGATAAGTCCCCACCCACGGCGTGAGCACAGGCAAAACATGCCCCAGTACTAGGCGTCTTAGATTGCTTATTTAATGACGGACCAAATTTAATTAATTATTTATTGAAATTTTATAGTTCTTTTTCTTATCATAGGTAGTATTTTAATGCAAGCCCTGGCTCTGTTTCAGAAAGTAAGGGAAATGAGATGGATAAATGCAGTAAGTACGACCTGGATGGCCTCCCATATCCAGACCATGGACTGAAGAAAAAGTGGCCATTCAATGTTTTGCCCACCAAAATGATCTGAATAACTCTGTAAAAACACCCTGAGCTCCTGTTTGCCACAGCTCAGCTTCAAGTCAAATGCTGGGTGATTCATCCTGAGGCAAAGTGAAGTCTTAGCAAAGCATGCAGAATACATATTTAAACAGGGGCAAATCCAAAACGAAGTTTAATAACTGAGCTAAAGGTACTGGGAGCACAACACTTATGACTCAGTCTGAAGAGGATTTTACCATTGTAGTATCTTTCTGTAGAGTCGTGTTTGCTAGTGCAACAGTTGACCGAGTCTTTCCCACTGTGCACCAGGTTTGTGGTCGGCCAGGAGTCTGCAAGCCAGGGGTAGTTGCCCATGTTGGTGCCCAGTGTGCCACCCCTGGAAAAGAGACAGTGTGACATGCCAGTCAGTGCCACCATGTCGCATTCGATAACCTCAACAGTCGTTCAGACCAGCGCACAGTCATTCTCTCAAAGGCGGAGCGGTAAAACGTACTTGCCGCCGAGTCCTGGCCCTTCTCCATGGGGGAACCCAACTGCAAGAGACAAAAGAAATAGGTCACTGCAGATGGGGTAACAAGCAGAACGATGCAGTTATTCACTGCTTCAAAGATTATAGGTTCAAATCCCACTTAAGATACAGCCCACTGCCCCCTGAGAAATGCGTTCAACCTGAATGCCTTCTGCAAAAAAAAAAAAAAAAAAAATCCAGCTCCTGTGTATGCACAAGCTGTACAAAACAGCAAACTTGTGTGATATTGAGTATTCAAATTGAGCGGACTGAATAAGAAAGCTGGTAAGTAGGTGAAATTTTCCCTAAATGTAGCGCTCTTGAAAACCCTGGACTACAAATGCATTTCAAGATAAATGCACAAAAACCAAGAATAACAAAGATAAGACGTCCTGTTCAAGGGTAAAAGCAATTAAGCCAAGGTTCTCCAAGAAAAGGTATAAGCCATGGAGAAGATACATTAAAGACAGGCTGAATGGCCCAAGTGCATTATGATCAGGCACAGAAGAGACAGCCCTGCTCAGGTACCTGCAGGCGTATAGGCGAAGGAAGCTGTGTAGTGGCTCAGCTCTTTCCTCTTCTTGCGGCGGCAGTAGATCCACACGCTGAAGCCCATAAGGATGACCCAGCAGGCCCCGCCGATGCCGGCGATGAATGCCGGCTGCTTCACCACGTCCGTGATCTGCTCGGCCAGGCTGACGTTCTCCTCTGGCTCGACTGGGGCCGGGGCCTGCTCAGTGGGCAGCTCTGAAAGAGACGAGGGAATACGGAGGTTAGCTTTTCAGTTTTCATCCTTCAAAGAGCGGGCTCTTCAGAATATTTTTAACTTTGTCCAGTTCTGACTGTATCCAGAAGTCAGTCGAGTTAAACTAGAGATTGGAATGCATCCACGGGAGCAAATACAATACTCCTGTGATACGGAAAAACCTAGTGAATTTATCAGTGGCAAGAATTCTCGCACCTTAAAAAAAAAAAAAAAAAAAAAATCTGGATTCTGGACTTTTCCTTATTGAAAAAAATAATAGAAACTTGATTTTGACAGTTCAAATAACACTAATAGCCAGTGTTTTAAGATTTTCACCACTCTTTATTCCTGCAAATGAGGGTCAAACTCAGTTTCTACAAAAGTGACATACGTACTAGGTTTTTCCAGATCACAGGAGAATAGGTGATGGACTAACAACGTTCAGGATAGCTAGCACAGCATAGACAAAACATTAACATCACACGTTGTGGTCCACTGTTGTACAATGTTTCAACGCTGGAAGTGGATTGTGTCAAAATGTTTTAGCTGCATTGATATGAGTAGTCCTGATTCATCATATACTCGGGTAGACAAGTAAGAGATTGATAATAAAAAAATTGTAAGGAAGGATTTTTATTCTTTTCACCCTTAATAGACTTCCTGTCTGATTTACATTCATTTTTTACCAAACAGAAATGGGCTGCCCACTCCTTTATGATATAATTTCCCATAATCCACAGGGCGGCCATCATACATTATGAACTGAATACTAGCAAGCGGCTACTATTAATTTCTATGAGTTTTACAGCTAATCCTCGCAACAGGGATGTATATAATAACAGTCTCTGGCAAACTAACTAATTGTTACACCAACATCGGAACATGCAATGACACATTTCATTCTAATTACACCTATGTGATCTAACACCTTAAAAGGGTCAGTCAGACTGGCAGTTAAGCACAAGAGCTGCAGCCTCTGTTTAACACTACAGCGGTCAGAAGGAGGTCATTGCTGGAAAACCAGCCTAATCCAATGGTGCACTGTAACTGGCAGGAAGATATTCACTCCCTAAGGATGAGGGCTTCTTCATGTATAAGGTGGCCAAACAGCAGCGTAATTCACTAAGCTCAGGGGCAGAGGAGATATAAGTGATAGAGAGAACACAATGAGCAGACACGGACACAGGCTACAAGAACCGGTCGGAAGCAGTTGAACCGGGCAGCTCCTCCATTTGTCTCCAAAATGAATTCTTTGCTGCACTTTCAGACATAATGGTACAGTAAAGGAAAAAAAAATGATTTTCAGTGAACGAATGTCCTAAATCTACCACAAAAGGCAAATATGTTGTTAAATGTACCATTTAAAAATGAAAAAGACAAGTATTAAATTCCAAAGTGATGGGTAGAGTTGTACGTATCTCTCGGATACCATCCCAGTGACATTTCTGAGAAGTTTTCATGCAGAAAAAGCAAGCGTAAAAGTTATAAACACATGTTGATGTACTTCAGCCAACCTCCAACCCAGACCTGGAGAGTCACATGACCTGATAATTTTTGTTGTTTCTCAACATTCAAAATGATATGTAAAGCAGTCAATTACATGTCTTACTTTGCTTAACTGGTTTCTTTGGTGTAAGTGGTAGTTGTATAGAAAATGAAAATAAAAACCAGCAGACCCTGCGGCTCCCAAGGACCAAGGTTGGCCAATCCTCCGCAAGGCATGTGATTCCAAAACCTCTTCCCAGCCACCACCAGCACATCCAGGTCTGTGCTGTGTTTATAACGCTTGATAAAACTAGTCAAGGGGTTGAATATTTCTGCCAGATGTGCATGAATTGGACTACAACAAACACCTGGGGCATGTTCAAGATCGCGGGGTCAAGTGAAAGCCCGCGAGTTCTTGCCTCTTGAACAATTAAACTAAGTTTGGTCTTGCGTAGATGAGCGAGAAGAAAGGCGAACAGACTCGCCTTGCTTTACAAGATGACGTCCACTTCCGCACAGCTTGTTTTTGATGGAATTTGATGCAAACCCTAGTATGCAGCCATGTTGGAAAATGTGCAAGAACTTGCGTCGTTCAAAACACGGGAGTCTTCCCTTGCGAAACCTTGGTAGGAGACCCTGCCCCTGAGGCTGGTGAGTGGCCGCAGAGGGAGGAACCACTGCACTAGAGGGGCTTTTACCCCAGGAGCTCTGATAGGGGCAACACTCACTGAAGAAGACTGAGATGGGCTGACTGTGAGCCCCAACTCCAGCACTGGTCACTGCAGCAACCTCCACCTGGTACAGGACCCCAGGCAGCAGGCCCTTCAGTACCATCGTCAAGACGTCACCGTCCACTGTCGCGTTGATGTGGTACCGTGATTGTGTATCATTGCCCAGGCACCAGACCTGCCAAAAAAAAGCAGGCAGAAGTGAGGGAATGGACCCCCCTTCCCCCAACAGAATGAGCCATTCCACTTCCACTGTTTTGCCCAATCAACTTACCCGGTACTCCTGGATTACTCCATTTTGTGCTTCAGCGGGGGGCGGCTCCCAGGAAACACTGATGCTTGAGCTGTTGCTCGACTTTACCGTCGCTACAGTCACACCCTGAGGAGGGGCACTCGGGACTTTGAAAGGATGACAGTGGATTTCAAGGTTAGAGACGTGGATAAAAGTGGTTTACATTCATATCACGCAGTATATCAACAGAGAATAAAGCAACAGGAAATAAATTCAACCTAATTGAAAGTGAAAAAAAAAATTCTGCATTTGGGAAATGAACATTCAAGACCACACATTATCTGGAAAAAAAAAACATTAGGGAGCAGTTGACAGAATTATTGTTCATCCCTATGAATGAAAGGCATGTTTTGGACTTTTTAAAATTCAAATTCTAAGTAATAGCTCTACAATTCAATTGCAATAAATTAAAAGTACTGAGTTTGACATTGGCATTATGAGAACATTCACCTTAAAGGGCCATCAACATCAGTGCTTATTACAGCTTGGAGGCTTTTCTCAATGAAATGAGCGGTTAAAATTTGCAATAGCTTGCCAGGCTATGTAGCGGAGGCAGAAACTCTTGCGTTATACATACCATGCCTAATCGAGAGCTCAGTACCATTGAGTCCATAAGTATCGTAAGTGATAGTTACATTACCGGTCAAAGGTTTTATGACACCCCAATTTTTCCAGTTTTTTAATAGAAAATTATGCAGTTTAATGTCTCATTGTATTCTGGAATAAAAGCATAGACATGACAGAACAAATTAACAATCAAAGTTAAAACAGAAATCATGGAATCAATTTATAAACCAAAATGTATTTTAAACTTTTGACTCAAAGTAGCCTAGCCACCTTTGGCAGATATAGCAGCTGAACACACTGGTGGCATTCTTTCTACAATGGAAATCAAATATTCTTCAGAAAGTTCTTCCCAACTCTGTTGCAGAAGTTCCCACACATGTGTGGCACTTGTAGGTTGCTTTGCTTTCACTCCTCTGTCCAGTTCATCCCAAACCACCTCAATGGGGTTTAAGTCTGGAGACTGTGCTGGCTACTCTATGTTTTCAAGCTTACCATCTTGTTCTTTTTTCCTAAGGTAGTTCCGGCAGAGCTTGGACTTATGTTTTGGGTCATTATCTTGCTGTGGGATGAACCCCTGACCAACTAGGCGCATACCAGAGGGTACTGCATGGCGCTGCAGAATGCTGTGGTAGCCGTTTTGGCTCAGGGTGCCTTTCACTCTGTACAAGTTTTGGACCCTGGATCCAGCAAAACAGCCCCAGACCATCATGCTTCCTCCTCCATGTTTGAAAGTTGATGTCATACACTGAGGAACGATCCATTCACCTACTCGACGGCGTACAAAAAACCTGGGTAACCTTACCTTTTGTTTAAAACTTCTGACAGTTCACCACTTACCTTTGTACCATTTCAAGCTATGCACTGGACTGGAACTGCATAATTTTCAATAAGAAACTGGAGAAACTGGGATGTCCTAAAACTTTTGACCGGTAGTGAAGTTGACAATGATGAGCGCTGTTGGCTGAAATGGTCTGTTCTTGTTACTTGCGTTACTTTGACTAATGTTATGTTATGCAACAGTATGCTCCTATGCTATGCTATGTTATCTTATGTTATGCTATGCTAAGCTACATTATGTTATGTTATGCTATACTATGTTATGATAAACAGTGTACTACAGTTGCAACCATCTGCCGAGCCCCCAGCCTCCTCCCACTGCGGTTTAAAAGCCTTACCTTCCTCCGGGGTACGGACCAGCAGCGGCTGGCTGTCCATGCCTTGAAACTCGTCGAAAAAGGGCCGAATCTTGATCTCATACTCGGTGCCCTTCCGCAGGTCCGCGATCACGGCGCTGCGTTCCGAGGCTGCCTTCACGTCCTGCACCAGCCACGCCCCCCCCGAGAGCCGGTACAGCAGCCGAAAGCCCTGTATGAACTGGGACTGCTGGTCCACCTATGGAGCCAAGAGGGTCAAAGGGAATCAGAGGCCAAAACGGGAGTCTGTTTCACAGTAAGGAGGAGTTTGGCCATTAAAAATCTACAGTATACCACCCGCTATACTTTACTGAAACACGCATTTAATTTTTAGTTGAACATAAAATTGTAATTTTCCCAAAATAACGTAAGATACCAACTAAGTTGAAGTGACTCGATTTTTGTTTACATGACAACTTTAAACATGTTAAAATCAAAACTTTACAGCCATTTTTTCCACAGTACAGCCACTCATTTACTTAATTTATTAATGTTTAAAGGGGTACAAATAAAATTTTAGTTCATGAATCATAACAATTTAGCTATTCCACGGTCATTCATTTACTCATGTTTTAGTCAAGTTTGCAGAGCAAAGTCCACATCGCATTTTTGGGCTGGGCCGAGCAGCGGCCAGGCCCCTACAAACGCGAATGTCGCTGAGTACCTGAGTGACTGACTGAGTGAGTGAGTGAGTGATCAAGTTCAACGATTGGCTGGCCGGTGGGGAAGAAGTTCAGCGATTGGTCGGCCGGCGGGGAAGAACTTAAACGATTGGTTGGTCGACGATTAGCTGGCCGGCGGGGAAGAAGTTCAGCGATTGGTCGGCCGGCGGGGAAGAACTTCAACGATTGGTTGGCAGACTACTGGTCTGTGCATTATAAATAGGCTACATGGGCTGCGGATGTCGGCATTGACGCTTTGCAGCAGGAACGGAATACTCTGTCGTTGGTGGATTTCGGAATTGAAACGGAGCACCTACTTTGCTGTTGCTGGATTTTGGATTTGACCGGAGTTCTTTGCCGTTGGTGGATTTTGGATTTGTCCCTAGAACGTAAGTGAAATTTTCACTTTGCTGACTTACGAATGTGTGCCTAGGTGAAGTCAGACCATTCGAAATTCATGGCTTGAAAAAAGTTCACCCATTTAAAAACGGGGGCATTTCATGAGTTAAGTCACAGTACGTATTTGTTTGTTTAGTGCAGGGTTGGCCACCCTGGTTTAATGCTTCTGCGGTCCGCGATATTGCTCGAAAATTCAGTTAGCAAAGCCACAGTAGTGTTTGTTTAGGGCTTTTGCTGGTCCGCGATGTTGCTTGAAAATTAAGTTAAGCACCCAGTTTTATTCTCTTGCATGGGCATTTCATCATGAGTTAAGTTACAGTACTACGTGTCTGTTCGCAGCATCTACGTGTCCGAAACCGGTGTTGCTCAAATTAAGTTAGCTACCCAGTTTTATTCTCTTACCTGGGCATTTCAGCATGACTTAAGTTACAGTAGGCTACGGCGTTTGTTTGTTCGCAGTGTCTACGTGTCCGAAATCGGTGTTGCTCAAATGAAGTTAGCTACCCAGTTTCATTGTCTTGCATGAGGTTCATGGCTTGAAAAAAAAAAAAAAGTTAAAAGTGAATTATGAATTATTGAAAACCATCCGACTGTTGGACATGGAGACACCTCGAAGCAGTGTCTACGTGTCCGAAAGTCGGACATGGTTTTAATATAACTTAGTGTCCGACAGTCTGATGGTTTCAATATAAATCTTAATATAGTGGATGCATATGCTGCGCTCGCCCTAGCTAGCATCCCGGTCTTTTAAAAAGTTCCATTCGATTTTTGATTACAATCCGACCATTCTTAGGCTAATCTTCTTTCACTCTAGATTGGTTCGGTTTGTTTCAGTCCTCCATGCTTATTTTCTTTGGCACCGGTTGTGAGATTCCATAAAGAGAGCAATGTAACAAATCGTACCAATCTAGCGTGAAATAATAACAACAATGGTCGGAATGTGTTTTTAATTTCCCTGTTCAATCTCGCAACCAATAGGACAGTTAACAAGCATTTAGGACAGTATCGGTTGCGAGGTTGAATAGGGAAACTAAGAACACATTCCGACCATTGTTAAGATTCTATTACTTTAGATTGGTACGATGTGTCACATTCCTCTATCTCCCTATTGAATTTCGCAGCCGGTACCAGAATAATTTCCTTAATCTTTCTATTGAATCTCGCAACCGATACGAGAGAAAACGGGTACAATGAAGGGATTTGGGATACATTATCATACAGAGGTGTACATGTACTTCGTTACAATACTGAAGTAGTTTTTTTTTTTTGAGTAGGGCTATTTGTACTTTACTTGAGTTTTTTTTCAACCGGGATTTTTACTTTTACTCTACCACATTTAAAAGATTAAAAAGTAGCCTATACTTTCACTTCGTTACTTTGACACTGGCCACTTCGTTTCTCGTTACACATTAAAATATGAATGTAATTCATCATTTAAGGATTATCTGGATTTGGCGTGTTCGAGAAGAACAACGGTGGTCGGCAGGGTATCTTAGCCGCTTTGTGCAGATGTGTTTGCCAAGGGACATGGAGCTGCAAATTTATGCACGCAGTTACACTATTATATCACTAGATGGCACACCCGGATCAGTTATTGAATATTCACAAGCAAGCCGAGCTCTTAGAATATGGACGAGTTCACTCCAATACCTGTTTTTCAGGACTTGCCTTAATTTAGCCCCTCAGCTAAGCCTGATGTGCAAACTGCGCAATATACTTGCCCATAGCAGTTAAAAAAAAATCATAATAAAAATTTTATATTTATATATATATATATATATATAGTATCCCAATTAGAAGTTCAGAAGAAGCAGTTTTCTGAAGGAAAAATTCAACATGGTATTGATACCATGTAATTCTATTAACTACAGTCAATTATTTTGGTTTTTTAATCTGCCAGTAAACTCAAAGAAGTAGAAGAAATGTATAAAGGAGAGACTGCCAGTTTGTTTTTTAAAGACTGTATCTTTTATTCACCTGAAAATTAATTAAAGAGCACAAGGAGAGAACAATGCGTGGTTGCTTTGCTTCTTTCTATACGTGCTATGAAAAATACTTTGTACTTACACTTTTGATACTTAATTATATTTTTTCACAAGATACTACTTAAGTACATTTAATGTGAGCTACTTTAAGACTTTTACTGAAATCATTCTCTTATGGGTGACTTCAACTCTTACCAAAGTAACTTTCAGTAATGGTACTTTTACTCTTTCGTAACTTTTTTCCCAGTACTTTATACTCTGTTATCATATTAGCTATGTAACAAAGTGCAATACTTGGTCAGGTTATAACTGTCGCTTATGAAAATCGTTCATGCTTTCTTTCCTGAATTCTTGTATTTTACTGCATTTTTTTTTAAAAACATTGCTTATATCATTTCTTTGACTGTCTACCATATTTGAGGTAAAATTGACCTAAATTGCTCACTTCGCAACACACTTTTTTCTTTATCCATGCGACTGAAATAAATACCAAACAATTAAGCTATTTGGGGGCACTATAAAATTTCAAAACTTTCTTATTTCTCGGCCAATTCTCATGATCTTGGTGTCAACTACAAGGCCTTTTCGAGAGCTTTCAATAGGTAATCAATTCATTAAAATTAATTGCATTTAAATTTTTTTTGTCACAGTTAACTATATGCAACCATCACCAATATCGAATAACGCTTTATGTAAACACACTTTCACACTCTCACTCTCCCACTGTCCTCACCCACTTTGTAAATAATTTATCAACTCCAGCTCATTACGAAACTTGCACTTCAAATAACAGAATGAGCTTTGCCTCATTTAGCACCCTTTTCTTGGGCGCACATTCTCATACAGCACTCGGCGGCCCAGCCATATACTAGGTTGCACCTAGTCTTGTTATCATTAGCAATGTTTCCGTGACTCTGAATCTCTGGAAGTATTTCAAATTTTCTTTCAATTGTCAAAGCTGACAAGGCATGGCAAAACGAGTTCATATGTGTACATTTAAGTGCATCATTCCTGTCACCATCTTGCAGGTTGCCAAACATTTAATCCAAACACCACAAGTTATTTGAGTGGGAAATGGCAGCCATGTTGGAACTGAATTGTTTGTTCTCATCATTATGTTGAACAATTTTGAAGAATGATGTAATGTTGCGTCACATCATGCAACTCTCTCAGTCAAAAGGGTTTTTACGGGTTTGTATGACCACAATGAAGAAATATTAACACCTTTGGTTCTTAAAAAAAATCTAAATTTCAATCTTTTGCAAAAATAACTGCTGGGTAAATTCACAGATTTTTTTTATACTTCAACAGTCATACGGTTCTGAGAAGTTCAAACTCAACACTTTTGGGGAAGTTCACATGGACGTACTGCACTTGTGGCTTGCTCATTCCAGATAATTCTGACCTATCTCTCACATATTAGCCTGATTTTAATGATCTTAGGCTTTGCTGGAGTACAGAAGCAATTTACTTGTCTATATTTCCAAAAATGGCTTTTTAACTTCAAAAGTTAGGTTACAATCATGTGACATATAGGTCATTTTTATGACAGATCACTTTTTTATGTCTTTTCACGTGCCATCCGAGGATATTTACAAAGGCTAAAACTGCTTTTATTTCACAAACCACATGAAGAAGAAAATAACTCAAAGGCACTACTTGACTGGTAGTGGGTATAATGCCATGTCATGTCATGTCACGATATGTCACAATATGTAGTGGATTGGCAGTCAGGTGGACACTTACCGTCCAGGCCACCTGCACACTAGAGGCAGTGAGCACCGCAGGCTCCTGCAGACGCACCGCCACCTCGCCCAGCTCCCTCTGCACCTGCCTGTGGTCCACGCCCTGCCCCGTTGGACTAACGTCTGCAAGACAATCCGCCGAAAACTCAAATAAACCCCCCCGTCTTCCTGCTCGCTCTCCATGCGCTGAGAGCTCGGTCAGAATCCTCTCAAACACACACACCCGCAGGTTTGTTATTACAAACCGAAATGATTCCAGCCAGCAACAACACTACCCTGAGGCTCCTCACGCGGTTCGTCTGAAGCCAAGCAGAGCCGAGTCCGCTCCACACTTGAATGGAGACAGCCGGAGGAATTTATGAGCTACAGCAAAAATGGGGCTGGTAGGAGGGTAATCTTCCCTCTGGAGTAAATAAACAAACCAAAGCCCGACTACAGTGGTGAAGGGAGTATCATGGTCAAAATCCCAGTAAAAACAGACTCCGCATCAGGGAAACCAGGCATTTTCTATTTCTGACTGCTTACACAGGATGTGGACAAAAATCGTGAGCACCCTTGAAAGGCGGCTTTTAATTTGAAGTATCAAAACCAAAATTACAAAAGCGTCAACACAGGTCATTCCCATTCACTTTAATGTTATTTAGCCAGGAGAGAGGTCCAACCAGCAGCACTTTGCTTGTTAAGTCTCCAAAGCAAGATGACAATACTAAATGAGTCCTAAAGGGGAAAAATAGTTTCCGAATCATAGGTGCGTTGGTCACAAAAATGGATAAGTTATTTGTGGCAAGGGGAACCCTGTCAGAAAAATTGTGGGAACATATGCCAAACAATAAGAAACATCAGTGGCAAAAAACGAACAGCGGCTGCAAGTCAAAGATCTCTGAGAGGGAGAGACAGACTAATTTTCTAAAGCCAACAGAACTACAGCTCTAAAAATCACCACAGAATCAAACTGATAAATACATGTACCAGCCGCAACAAAAATAGCATGTCGTGACCTTCACAGAGATAGTATTTATGGCTGTGTCTCAGGTGATTTGAGCAGCTCCTCGAACAATGTATTCCCTACCAGCATTTAGCAGATTTCCCAGGTTGTCTCTGCAAATGAGAATTGAGTTCTCAGTTGACCTTACTGCGCAAATAACAGGGATCAGTTAATAAGGTGCAAACTTAAAGGCCGTCGTCAAAGACAGCTTCGCTCCTCTGGGTGCATACCCTGCGTGCGGACGGGCTCGGAGATGGGGCTGGGGTCGCTGAGGCCATAAGCGTTGACTGCACGCACGATGAACAGGTAGATAGTGTTCGGGTATAGGCCGCTGATCGTGTGTGTCTCAATCTTCACCAGATCCGCCACCGTCTGCCAGGTGCTGCCAGCTGATTGGCTGGAACAGTAAAGTGTAGTGATCAACACATGTCCCGACAGGGGGTAAGACCCCAAAAAAAAAATTCCACACCATGTCTTCAACTCACAAAAATGATTTTAAATCAGACTTCAGTACAGTTGTTAGTATTAGTATGCGTGGATGAGGGAAAGGGTTAATTTGAAATCTCAGAGTGAGAGGCAAGACTACAGCTACTTAGCCATGCTTCTCGCTATTATCATTGAATGTTGTGCTCAATGATGCTTGGCAACTCTGTGACAGTTCACTGACTTCCTGACTGAATCACAGATCCAAGCAATGACAAACCTATTTTTAGACCTCAGCCAGTTATTTCCCCCTACTCTGAACCCGAAGAACCATGCCCTGTAAATAACAACATCTGCGCAAATTATAGTCCAGTGATTTCTGGCTATTCAAAATGCATTTATTCAATAAACAATTTGCTTGTTAGAATCGAACTTGGAAGGGGATCAGTTTCATATTGAGCAGGCTTTCGATGAATAACTGAATAAATCTTGCAAATAAAACATCTGTTGGATGAAGGGGCATGCACGCTTTTCTATAAACGATGAACAGTTTTCTCTCCACTTCCTCCCTGCGTCCTGCCGAAATCGAGTTCAGTGCCATTAAGGCGTGTTCTCTGTTAATTTTTTATTTTCCCCCGATAGCGACTCGCCAGGAATGAGCGACTTTATTGCCGACCTGCGCAATTAGGCTACGGCAATAAAGACTGCGTCCGCCGTAAAAAAATCCTTCCCCGGGGCCCTGGAACGACGGCGATAAATCCAAGGTCACTTTGCTAGGCGATGCCGAGCTGTAGATGCCGACGCACACTTGTCCAAATGGATGCAGACAAACAGACTGGGTTCATCCTGCCACCCCCCAATTTCTGAAATCTTTGATGACAATCTAAGTCAATCTTAAATCATGTAGGTTTTTATGACAAAGCGAGTTTCTTGAACATGATGTGACAGTAACATACCTCCTAAGAAGAGAAACTCTGATATTAACCCCATAAAACCAACAGACTCTCATATAAGGCCGACAAATGTAGCTGCTGTATTCAAACCTGTGAAATTCAGGTCCTTTCAATATTCTAGAGGAAATAGCAAGGTTTCCAATGATGCTAGACATGTCCTGCCGAATAACAGGAAAATATGTATAAAATGGCAAACAAGAGTTAGATATTTTCCATTTAATGTAATGCTATGGCCAAAGTGGCATCCTGGGTTTGAATATTTCTGTCAATATAAGAGTAATGTGGCTTCAGTGAAGCGCCACAACCAGCAGGAACGGAATATGAAGGTGACATTGTCCTACAATATGAAGCCTTTGCTGGAGAACAGAAGTAAATTTAATGCTTTTTCTGACTTAGAACCCACTGAAGTGAAAATTTAAGAGTTTAAGGGGTCTTAACGGGGCCGTGCCTGTCCCAACAATTTTGCCCGCTACACACTGATCCAGTTCCTGATGTCCGACCACGGCCTTCCGCTCATGGCTAATCGGTGAATGAGATTCGGCGGCGACATGTCTGCTCAGAAAAGCTCGAGGCCTCTGGGTATCAGTGCTGGGACCAGCTTATGGGAGCTCGACGCTGTTGAAGGCCCCAGCTGACAGGGCTGAGACGAATGTTCAGTGAACTGTGGTTCAGTGGCGCTGGTCACCGTGGCGGCAGCTAAGGGCACCTTTATTTGAATGTGAGAGGGGTCAGGGGCGGGGGTGCCGATATGGATGTAAGCTTCTGCCTGTCACGCCTGGCTTGGCCACCGGCGGTGAAACGCTGACGTGCAATTAATAAGGAAATGAAAAATGTCCGGCCGCAGCGCTTCGGCAGCGAGAGGGAGGGGACAGGAGGGCCTGCCACCGAGCTAATGACAGTGGCACTGGAGGGAGCGCGTGTCTATGCCTGAAAAACTGCGTGCCTGTGAAAGCCCGCTTTTATGTGAAGGCACAGACATTACCTTTCCGTATAACCATTATTATTCATGAGTACCTGGTTCTGAAAAGGCGTGTGTTTTTCGGGGCATTGGGACACAGGTAAAGCCAGCCCATCTGTAGGTGTGTTTAATTTTCTGAATGAGAATCCTTGCCCGCATCACATGAGCACAACATTCTTCAAAAAAAAAACAAAAATAATAAAATACGATTAGAGTATCCATTTTTATCTATATAGAACATTTTTTACGTTCATTTGTGTATTGGAGAACATCGAATGTATGGGTTTTTCAGAATCTTTGTAAGAACGTACAGGGTTCTTCAGATTCTTCAGAACAGGAAGCAGGTTGTCTGATGGCACAGGACTCTTCAACTTAATCAAACAACAACCCCTTTCAGCTTCGAATTTTTTGCTGAAAGTGCTGAACCACTGAAAACCAATACAACCCGAGGAGTCCTATGAGGAACTTTTCAGTGCATATGTCAATATAACGCAAACAAACACCATTTTCATCACCATTTATGCCATTCACGCCAACACAGTTATCTAGAAGTTTCATTTCCGTAGCTGAACACGTAATAGGAGCCGGGGCACCAGGAATGGCTAATAACTGAGACAGACGGGTACTGCCGTCACTCTCACCTGAAGGCCTCGATGATGTAAGATGTCACCGCCGCGCCCCCTTCATGGGCGTTAGGCTGCCACGTCAGCGTGACACTGTTCCGGGTCACATCTGTCACGATTGGCTTCTGGGGCGGGCCTGGCAGCTGGATTGGTTTGGATACCTGAGGAACAGATGAGGCTCCGCCTTCTACGAAAAAAAAGAGACGGACAATCAAAATCTTTTGGCAAAACCACATAAACACGGCTATCCTGGTAACCAATCTATCTCAAACTAAAAAGCTATAGCGACAACATTATCCAAAAATGGAATCAGGAGAGAGAAAAATAAAAAGACAGGATACCTGCAAAAACGGTCGCCTTAGCACGTATTTCATTCCTACAACGAGACTTACATTTTTTTTTTGTTGAAAATTATCAGCTAGCTTTACACTACCTGCTTGACAAGCGACATATTCTAACCCATTGGAAAATCTTGTAAAGTGTTCAAGCATCTCACCTCACTGCCAATATTTTAGTGTTATTCAGCAAAAATAGTAATAGAAACGAGTCTAAATAGTAGCCTGTCCTTCAGGGTAGTGTGAGAGGTGCACGTGTCAACACTAAGGTTGTCCCAGAGGAAGTTCCCAGGAGAGACAGAAAGTCTAAAAGAGTTCGTGGGAAAGCCATGTGCAGGGACGAAATGCAGCGAAGGGGCGTGGCCATGCCTACCTTTCACCGAGAGGATTCCGCTCCAGCTTGTCTCCCCGCTAGAGCTGGAGGCAACACAGGTGTACACCCCCGAATCCATCTCCTAGCAACAAGAGGCAAAACATGAACTTCCCAGCATAAAAGCACAATGCTGCTTCCCGTGTTCTGCGCTAAATGCTTTCTCTGGATACATCTGGACAAAGTGAACAAATCACAGTGAATAGCACTGCAGAATACCACCTCAGTAAATTGCTATAAAAGCAGTACCAAGTTTTTTTTTTTTTTTTTTTTCTGGACAAAGGTTTCAAAAGAGTTCTGCGGGAACAGTCTGAAGAAGAAAAGATGCCTGCAAATTTCTCTGCTCTCCTCTTTGATAGTTTGATAGTTCTCTTTGATAGAGAACCTTCCATAGCTTGGCACTCAGGGAAGAAGCAGATTCATTTATGTTGTCAGCTATCGTTCAATTGCTGAAGCTTTAAAAGTCTCCTTCCAGCCCTCTTCGTAAAAAAAAAGGGCCTGCAGCACTTTTTTTGTCTGCAGCATTTAATGCACACAGCACTTAGCCCCCCTCCCTGTACCAGCCTGGTGAAAATTAAATGGAAGGTGATTTAAGTGGGTGGGAGGGGGTGGTGGTGGGGGTTGGGGGGGGTTCCAGCGGTTGCAGTCATCCATTTTCGGAAAACCGCCCCATTTACTGATTCCTGGCACGGTGGCTGTGATCCCACCGTCTACGCCGCCTTGCTCTGCGGACGGTTAAAAGCGGGCCGGCCCTGCGTAGCGGCGTGGGAAGGACCCGAGAGAGGAAGGCGATTAAAATTTCATCAAATGGCCGAGAGCGAGGCGGGCTCTGAAATTGCTTACAAGAGTGGAAGACGCTGGGATTTCCAAGACAAGGATCTAATGGGGCTGACAGCTGGAGTGCGCGGCGCTCGCGGCTCAATAAGACGGACTTGCTGTCCGGGAACAGGCTCTACGTCCACGTCCCTCACGCCATGTCCCGTGTGAGAACCCTCGATTCTCCCCATATGACCTCGCGCTCCAATCCAACTTCAGCCTCTCACAGCCACCGACTCTAAACAGCAGTGAAGTGCTAACGGTGCTCAAATCACAATGAAAAGCATATTCTATATTTCTATAACTGTTGTTAATGTCAAGAAATGAGGAAGAAACCGTACACTCGGATGGGTAGTGGATCATAATGTGCTATTCAAAGCTGCTGTTCACATCATGCAACCTTGTCCTGTATGCCGTGGCTATGTGCGTATGTTTCTACGCACCTACCAGGGAAAAAGAATTTCCTCATTGAGGACAAATAAAGTATCTATCTATCTATCTATCTATCTATCTATCTTCGAGCTCTTGACTATGTGGTTTAAGACATCCCAAGTGTTCATACTGAACTGGGCAAAACTGCTTTTCGGTATTATGACCCACAGAAATGGAATGGGCTTCAACAGTTCCTAAAATGGGAGAAATTTATGTCATTTCATTGTTTTAAAAGTCTTTTACTGGCTGCCATGAAGCAGGAATGTACATGTGTACTGTAGTTCTTTTGTATTGTTTTTTATTGTTGTACTTGGATGTTTTACTATGGTTCACAACTGGGCTCCATTGCAGAAGAGAGCTTGCTCTCAATCGTACACCCAGTACAAATAAATAGAAATAAAATAAAATACTAGAACATTCCAGAAGCTGACAGAGGCATGATTCGATGTCACAATAATTCTCCTGAGAGAAAAAAAAACATGAGGCTGTATTTTTGTTCACTTTCTCTCCGTCTCCTGTGACCCCGGCACTGACGTTCAGCAGCCAATCACATCCTCGCAAATCCACAGCTGGACTCAGAAAATGTCTTCTGATAGGTGGCTGCGCGGGGTAAACTTGCGGCCACCAGTCTATTAATCACGCTTGGTGGCACCAGGCACTTGGCTGAACACGTTATTAAAAATGAATGAGGACGAGTTAGGAGAGAGCTACATATGTTCAATCCTCGCCGCTTATTCCCTCCACATCAGCCCGCTTTCTCTCCATTGCGTCCAAATTCTTTCACACGTCTCTGCCAACCAACGTCCGTTCAGACCATTATGTTCAGTGTTAGACAGTAAAAGCCCTGCCAGATGTTTACCCCAATTTCCTCACTCAACCAGCCAATTCAGATGATTAGCTGTATCCGATGGTTCAAGGGTCCTGCCAATGGGACCATCCAGGTGAGGACAATAAAATACTAGAGAGGACTTTAACTTTTAACAGTGCTTTCCCACCATAGATCATGTTACCAAAAATAAAAATAGGTTGAAGTCACTTCCTCTACTTTCAGCACGAAACACCCCAGCCATGCCACCCCAAAAACAATACCCTGAAGGTAGACGTTCCTGGTGCTTCTCAGAGTCTCTTTTACAGACAACAGAGTGAGAATCTGTGAAAAAGAGGTCATGTTTCAGGATAAGATAAAAACTGAAAGCCCTCGGTGCTGGAGAGGGACGTACAACTCGGGGAACAGAGCAGCATCAAACTGCCGATCAGGTGTATTTAAGATTCCCCCAGCCATTGAATTACACAGCCTTATAAGCTGCTATGGCCTTAGCTAATCACTTGGCTGCAGGAGAGAACTTTCCAGAAGAGCCGTAATATTGACAGACAGAAAACCCTGGGCACGCAGTATAGATTACTATAAAGTGATGGAGGTTGTACAACTGCAAGACTGGCCTCGAACTCTCTCCATTCTGCCACAGGAATTTAATTAAAGTCTACGGGATCGTTAATCATCAACAGCCGCAATCAATTAACGTACCCGGCGCACTCGGCACTGCACTGCGACCCTGAGGTAAGACCTGAGTGCTGGAAAGTGGCAGATGAAGGGATTTTCATTACTGAGAGGCGTGTCTGCGCTAACGATCACCCTCCTTCATTACTCCTATAATTATGCGTTTTATAGCATCTCGGGCTCCAAGTTAGGGCGATCGAGTGAACTATAAAACTGTCCGCGGCGTGGATATTAATAACTGTCAACCACTGAAACTGATGCGTAAAAAAAAAAACAAAAAAAAAAAGAACCTCATTTTTCAAAACCTCAAATTTTATACCATGTTCACAACAAAATATTCGCAACTTGGAAGTTAACCTGAATAAAAAAATGAAGTCAGGCATTGCTAAGCTCTGCCATATTGCTGTACGCTGCGAACGGAACAGGACACAGAATATCTAATAAAAAACAAGTTGTTCGAGACTGACTGCGAAAACGAAATCGATTGACTAATATAGTTTTGCAGTATGAGGTTAGGTATTCAGTAGCAATAAAGAGTTACTATAACTGCACCAGGGTGACACCAGCAGATTTTATTCAAATGTTTCCTACGCATCGGAAAAAAAAGCATTTCTGTAATAAAAGGCTTCCTGGGCTCTGGTATTAAGTACCTGCACTGTTGTTATCTGCAGAGTGCCGTTTTCCATTAGGCTAATGCGGCCATCGTTTCCCAGAATCCTCCTGCCATCCCTCTCCCACTGAATGCTGGGTGAAGGGTTGCCCATCACGTGGCACTGAAGCTGAGCGGTGGCTCCCAGGGACAGCGTCTGATTGGCTGGGCCCTGTCGAATGATCGGGGGCACGCGGTCCGAGGGAGCTGGAGAGGAAGAGGAGAAAAACCAATTCTAATCACCAACAGCACCAGCCGAACTAAACACTAACAACGCTAACTAGCGCCGCGACCATTCAAAACGTGCCCGTTAGGACAGGGCCGTCTGCTTGGCCTCCGTTATTGCTGCTTGCAGCTTTCTCGAGAACCGCTCTGCCAAACAATTTCAAAATCGACACTGCACCTCCTCGGGTCCTCGGCAATACACCGTGTCACCCGCTAAGTGTGAAGTTGATCGGATGAACGGTTGTCCAGAAAATCAGACAGACATGTGCAGAAACAGACAGAGACTCCTTTCTTTATAGCTAGTTAGATTCTCACAATGTAGGGTTGTGCAAGCACATAGGGTTGGCCAAGAGCTGGGTGGCCATAGTGCTTGACACGGACTCAGAGGGTTCGAGGCTAAAGCCCCATCGTTGCCACAGTAATTTCAGTGCTGCTGTTGGGCTCTAGGGGAGGACCGGCCCAAGCTTCGCCCGATCAGCTGTAAGTCACTTTGGATAAAAGCATCACCTAAACGACTGTCATGTAATAATATGATGTTCATAAAGCCATCAAGAACAATTTATAATGCCTTCATTACCATAGCATCACATTGCTATAGATCATGAATAAGCACGTGTCAGAGAAGGCTGGGAAAAGGATTGTCAATTTGCATCTGCAGCGAGCACCATAATTCCTGAATTATTTTCCTCTGCAAATTCAAAACAATAAAATATGAGCAAGGAAATCCTGTAATCACAGTAAGTGCATCCCACAGAGAGCACCCCTACTGAAAGCATTTTGGCTGAAAGGTTCACTGCGAACGCGGTTCTCGACACAGCCAATCAATCTCAATCGCTCGGCCTCTCCGCAATCGACGTTTGAGAGGTCTCGCAATCACATGACCATCTAGGGGCCAGCAGTTTTGGAATCACTAACAGTCGATTAGCTGCAGGTAAAAAGCCAATTAAATGGGCATATTAATGGATTTTTTTCTAGTTAATTAAGAAGTGCTCGGCAACACAAGATAGAGACTGTTTTTATTTAGCACTTTGCCCCACAGATGTATTGCTTTACTTTACCCTTTTTTGAAATGCATGAAATGCAACTCATTATCCAATTTTTTTTTGCCTTGCTTTTCCAAAAAGTTGTTACAAAAAACATCCAAATACATAACAATCACATGTCCAAAAATTGGCGTGCATAATTTTACCTCAATTTTCTAAAATTTCCAGAGCAAGTGTCTTTTTAAGCCTTTTCAATAACATCCACCATCATATTGTGAACCTATTTAACAATACATGCAAAAAAAAAATCAGTTTCTTTGTAATCCAATATCAAAATCCATTCATGTTTTCTTCCTGTAAAACAAAATTTGACATGTGCTTCCGCAGTCTTTAACCAACCAATTTCAACCGATGATATCATTACATCCACCCATCAATCAATCTTTAACTTTGAGCGGCACAGTTAAGATTCTTAAGTTATCTAGTTAACAGCAGCATGTTATGAAACCCCCGCTTTTCAAACTTCAGATCTAATTCCTCCAAACATTATGTCCTGCCCGCTTATCCTTGTTTCACTCAAAAATACATCACGATACAGAAGGTAGATTTTCTCAAAATGCCGTTTCTTCCTGGCTTTAACCTGACAAATATCATGAATAGCCTCATTTCCGCAGGGAATTAAACAGTACTATTTTTAAACCTGTCCACATTAAGCAAGACAACAAAAATGCTTCAAAATTTACTTGACAAAATATGACAACAACATGCCATTCTGCCAAACAACTAGACAATATCTAGCATCAAGGAGTTTTATGAGATATGGTCTCAAAAAACCCCAGAGGCACTTTTATTCAATTTTCTAATTTTGGAATTTTTAAAGATTGAATGTGGTGGCGTCCAAGTGCTGGAATTAAACACCCACAGTGAGTCGGACATGGCGAAGCCTGGTGTTACACAGCTCCAGAAGATGGCAATGTGTCAGGTGCCGGCTTCAGCGCGGTACTCCAGTGTGGGGGGGCAGAAAAAAGTGGGAGGGGATTGCGCAGAGCCTGCCCTCTGCTCCAGCAGATGGACGGGGGTAGGGTGGGGGGGCTTTGTACACAAGACTCCCACGTGGCTCCTCCCCTACAGCTAAAGTAACACTGACTCCAGCGTATGATTGTATCCAGCAGCATTACCTGCTGACAGGAGGGCCCTAAACTTCCAGGACTGATGTGCACCATCCACTCTTCCCAAACCGGGCCAGGTTCCGGGGCCAATTTGAAAAAATTAACATAAAAAAATCATTTTACATTGTGGCAGCCAGTTTCCTTTGGTCTGAATGTGTCCGACAGTGAAGGGAATGAGAGAAGAAGAAGAACAGGAAGAAGACAAAGAGAAAGAAGAAGAAGAGGAAGAATTGGAAACAGGCGCACTGAAGGAGGGTGGGAAGGCAGTGGAAGGCTGGCAGGCGGAGAGACACGGCCAGGCAGCGTAAACACTTTATCGTGTTATTGTGGAGCATGACGGAGCCAGCATATGCTCCCCAACTTATTTGCATACGGCTTCCCGACTTGTCCTTTCTAATTACGTCTCAGGAGCCACGCGCGGCTCATTCCTTTGGGAGGTGTTGGAGGTTGTTGGGGGGGAAAGGCATTTTAAATTTGGACAGCTTTGAGAGGCTTCCAATTTATTTCCGTGGTTTTTGGATGAAGTTTTTTTTTTCCACCAATTAAACAGATGTTCTTATTCAATAATCTAGCAAATTGGATACGAGTTGGCATCCCACTCACTCTCTCACTTGTCAGTCACACATCACTCACTCGGGTAATTGCTTGATCATCCTTTCACTTTCACCCTCACTCACTTACTCACTCACCCCAGTCAGTGCGATACTCACCACTCTCCACTTCCAGCAAGGCCTTAGTTAAGACACTCCCAGCCACACTGATGGCCTGGCAGATGTAGTACCCAGAATCCTCAGCATGGACATCAGCGATTGTCAGCTCCCCACTGAGGGACACAGAGAACCTTCCGGACTCTGCAGGCGGTTGACTGGGAAACAGCAGGATCTATGGGAAAAACACCCACATAATTTAAGCCCAGATGCAGGTCCGTGTATCATGACTACACTATCTTACGGATCGCTCAGGTCACCGCGAAACACAGCCATTTTGTACCAGCTAACCATCTGCACAAGCTGCAGTATAACACATTTAATTTGCAAATATTTAATTAATTAAACCGCACTCGTGTTTTATTACATTTTGCCTCTGCACCAGAGGGTGAACATAAAAACCATTGATTACAATGAAACAAAACAGCTTTTCTTTATAACTATGGGAGAGGAAACAGCATTTAGTGTGGAAGGAATGCCGCTCTAAAACAATACCCTAAAAGGAATACAACTGTCAGCTAGATTAGATGGTCCAGCCGTACACTGGCACACCCGTAATGAACCCAATAATCCAAAGTTAATCCGGTAAAGAGAAGGCACTCCTCTCCTGAACATCTGCGGAGGAGTAAGAGGCCTTTTAAGCCGCTAGTTCAGTGATATCGTCTCTGTGAGGGCTGTACATCTCAAACACCGCTTGCCAGCCTATCAAACGACGATTGAGCGATCTTAGCAGGCACTTTACGGGGATTTCTCTTCTACACGTAAAGATGAGAATAAAGAGCGAAAAAAAAAGGGATCAAAGGTCAAAGGTTGTTTGTGTCCCTGAAGCTGATACACTGACAGCTGCTTTATTGTAAGAAATGTCAATGTTTTTCAGGGGGGGTAGGGGGCAGAGGGTGTATGAGCATGAATTTGGATGGGGGGGCGAGGGGTGGGAGGAGTTACTGGTCCACCACTCTGCTTCTCTAAGAGGTTTAAACCTAATGAGGGGAAGGCCGGGGGGGTCAGGTTTTGGGGGTCAGAAGGATAATCCTAAAATACGAAGGGAGGAGTCCAGACATGTCCGCAGGAGAGAAAAGGAGAATTATGGGAGGGAATTTACGGCACGGTTTGTGACCTGAGGGACAGAGGAGGTACCCTCTTGCCCCTCGCGCCCCCCATCCCTGAAGGGAACAACTACCATTGGGCTATTCATCTCCGATCCTTGAGGACCGTCGACTACACAGCGCCTCTGATACGCGTTAGTTCCCCTTCTGTCGAACGCTATTAATAGAGAGGGGGAGCATTTTCACGAGGCGAGCGTTATCTAACCGCGCTTTGGCAAGGGTACAGAGCGGTAATCTTCCTCAGCCACTCTCCCCCTCGCCTGCACCTTTGCGCCCTCCTCCCGAGCGCCGCGGCCTGCTCCCACGCATTCTCCGCATGCCGCTCAGCACCTGGGTTTGTAGCTGACTGGGGGGTATGTTCCTCGCCATCTGTAGCCTTTACTTGGGTCTCTCTACGGTGCTTACCACTGTGCCAACTTGCCAACTCTCTCTCTTTGTGTCTCACTCTACCTCCCTCTCCAGGCTAACGTACCGGCTTTATGCGCTATATGACGCATGTAAATCCACAAAACAACCCTCTGTGTCTTGGTAAAAAGTCAAAGAGGCTCTTGCAAGTTGCGAGTCAAATTCTCAAGAGCACAAATAAATCTCCCAGCCTGCTATCAGGTCCTGCTCTCTTAGGAGACCCCCCTAACACTCCCGGTGAAATCAGCTCACAAATCCCAGGGACATGAGACTCAACACTGGAGCCGAGGTCCACTTACTCTACTCCCACGGAGCAGAGCGTGAATAAGCAGCTCTTATGCGGAAGGTGGGCGGAACACGAGCGTTGCGGCTCGTTTCTCCAGATGCGCCCTGTCCTGCACTCCCGATAGGACATGGTAACAACTTGCTGCAGAGAAAACGCCCCAACGTGATGTCAGAGTGAAATGCATGGGCTTTCGAGACGGAAAGAAATGTGGAGGCAGATGGCAAGGCACTTCAGTAATTTCCCAGAGAGGTCCACGAACTATCAGAATAATAAAATTTTGTAAATACCTTGGTTCTGCTCTGACAGGCAGAAGTGTAAATTAAACAGAATGGCAAGGAGAAGATTTCATCCGCAAACAATCACAGATTACAATCAATTACTCTTTTTCTGTGCAAAAATACAGGCATTCACATCAATAACGAGAGGAGGAACACAAGACGCAATGCTGCTATTACCTGACTCCCCTCCTTCTGCCAGAACACGGCCGGCGGGGGGTTTCCCTTTGTCCCACAGAGGAAGGTGACTGTGCGCCCGGGAGCGGAGATCTGGTCCCGGGGTCGGATCACAATCTGTGGGGGGACTGAGAGAGGCGGGGGTCATATTAATGGGCTTTCGGAGGACCCCCATTTCACCTCTTCCAAATTACCCATCAGTACTTGGACTCGAAGGACGCACCAGTCATGCCACTTGTATAACCACAGGCTGTGCAGTAAACTTCAGTGCAATCATAACATTACTCTGTGCTCTGGGTGAACAGTGTGATCTGCATGTAAACAAACCTTACTGCCAGTCAATCTCAAGGCACAACTCACCATATTTCATCATGAAATCTGCAGACAGTAAAGTGAACCCAGCTCTTAAATACAGTGTGTGTCATGCATGTTAGTACACAGTGCAATAAACCTGCATGTTTCTCTGCCCTAACAGTTAACCCCTTTGAGTCTAATTTTTTCACTTAGGTTTTTCCTTAAGCTTAGTTCCCACTGTCGTGTGCTCCATTACGAACGCCGCGATTGGCCACTCGTAGCTGATCGTGGAACTTCTCTGAAGCCGCTTTAACACCGGAAGCGAAACGAATTTTTCGCGCGACAGATTACATTCAAAGTCAATGCAAAGACGCGAATACACGTGTTTCGTGTGTATTCGCGTCTTTGCATTGACTTTGAATGTAATCTGTCCAGCGAAAAATTTGTTTCGCGTCTGGTGTGAAAGCGGCTAAAAATTTCAGGTTTGGATACGAGGTGATGCTATGATCATGATTGACAATTAATCGTGTTGAATCACAGGAAATTTCTGAACCATCCAAAACTTTTCTATGATCAACACACTTGCCATGACTGACCTCAAGATCTGATAAGATCTGATTTGATCACCACGATTACTCCTTAATTAAGACTACGATTTCAATCATGCCGCGAATCGTGATAGTGGGAACCTAGCATTAAGTAGGTTCAGAGTCAGAAAAAGCATTTTTTTATATTGGAGGACAATGTCACAAACATATTCTGTATCTGCTGGTTACCACACTTCACTGAAGCCACATCACACTGACAATGATAGAAATATTCAAACCCTGGATGCAGTTTTCTTACGGCCACATCATTAGAACAAATGGAAAATATTCAGATCTTACACATAATTTAATACACATTAGTAGGACATATTTGGGATCACTCAAAACCTTGGGATCTCCTCTAGAAATTTAAACAAGCCTGAAGTTCCACAGGTTTGAATACAGCAACAGCATTTGACGGACTCATACGGGTCTGTAGGTTTTATGGGGAGGTTTAACGGTTAAAATCTCTCAATAAAGAAGCAGAAAACCTGTCTCGCTCTCTCACAAAACTCTCATCCATATTCCAAAGACTAGAGAGCTGATCTAGGATCAGCTAGGGCTTTTCTGTTGAATGAGATGAGGATGTGAGCAGTAGAGACTGGTCTGAGATCAGTACTCCTGCTTTAGAGGGACTTCATGAGCCTCCAGTCACATCACAATCACAATAGAACTGCGTTTGTCCCTGCCAAAGCAGAGCACCCCTCGAGTGTCTGTGCTAATGCAGTGTGCACTCCAGTCTGGGTGAGGATAAAAGCTGTATAAAAGGATGAAAGCTGTCCCAGTCCACTGCTGATCAATACCGGGGAAATATCAAAGCATCCGGTAACGCAAGTCAAGCTATCAATTGGGTGTAGAGACACAAATTGCTTTCAAAATTCAAAAAAAAAAAAAAAAAAAAAACTTGCATAAGCTTTGAAAATGGACAAATGCACATTGTTAAAATACAGGACCGTACAAGAGCACTCAACAGTCTCACTTTAACTCTGCCGCCAAAGCAATTAACAATGAAAGACTACCTCTGTTTTAATGCTCTGACTACACAATGGAATAATTACAGCTTTTCAACAATGGCCTAACCTAATCCTCCAGTGCGGAGGACTGAGTACAGAAAGAACAGGCATAACAGCCTATAGTCTGTGCGGGAAGGGAACCATTTCTGAAACTGTTGCGGTGAAGAAACGCTCCCTCCCCCCCAACTGAATGAGACTGTGTGACAAGCTTGAGATGTTATGGGGATTCTGGGGAATATGGCTAATGGCTAACGGCTAACGGTTATGGCAGTACTCAAATGAATCTGACAGGAGATGATAGCAAGGAACACAGGCACCAGCACACTATAGGTTACTGGAGTTTGAGGAACGCTGGTTAGCCAGGCGCTAAATCTCCATGCCACTGTGTCCTGCCAGGGCAGGTGAGCCACAGCATGGGCAGATAGATGCAAATCTTCCAGGCTCATCTCTCCCTCCAGACTTTTTATGCAGTCAAACACAGAGCTCTTTTATCGCCCGTCAGCTGACGCTGGCCTGCCACTGGTGCACGGATGGAGATGGTGGGGTGGGTCAAAGGTTGATTCTCAGATCTACAGTACAAAGGGTGTTTGGTGTCTTAGAAGAAAGCTTTCTGCTGCCAGGAGAGAAAATAATAATTCCCCAAAGCCCAAAGCTCCAATCATGCCCTACCCTGCCCCCACAATGACCCCCCCTCAACTTGCACATCCCTGTGTATGAGTGAACCTGGAGGTCCCGGGGGTGCCACACAAAACGCCCTATCGCTATTGATCATGCTCAAAGAAATCGCTCCTTTCGAGGGAAGGTCCCAACCTGTAACACGCTCGACTCTGACCTTCAGGGTGGCTAATTGATTTCTCACCTTTCGTTATGCAGCCTTTTCCTCTCTTATCTGCTTTGCGCTTGAAATAGCAGTTTGGCCTGAAAGAGAACTCTTCCCAGCACCCGTTACTTTGAGTAACCACTATATCTTCCTCCCCTCAACCAGTCACTGACATTCAACCAAATGATCTCAACCATTTACCCGATATCCCATACAAAGAAATCTCAACTAATCATTTACGTACATGTTTTTGAGCACTAGTAATGGTTCAATAATAAAGCACAGAAGTAACTCCGAGGAAAGACAAGGCTTTCATTTTGGTATTCTATACATCAGCAAAACATTTACTCCATCATCAGGAAGTACTTTGAATCGCTAATCTAGGATTTGTGACTAATCAGTGAATCTAACGGTAAACGGTTCAAATCAATTAGACTTTTTTTTCGCTTATAGCCTGAAGCCAAATCTCCAGCGTTAAATAGATTTTGAATGGGGAACAAACGACTCCATTATGGTTTAAAGTACTGGGTCCCAAACTATCCAGGATATTCTAACAGCCCCTTTCCTGCAAATCCCAATTACTTCTCCTTTCACATTAATCTCCTGCCCCACAGGCAGAACACACCCCCATTTCACACCCCCCGCGGCGGGATGAGAGTTCGTGAAGGTGATTCCTCAGGTCAAATTGCCCGTATAACCCCTGCCCTTCAGGCCAATGCTGAAACGCATCCCTTGTCTCTATAATTTGACACAGCGGGCTAAAATCAGGCCTGAAGACCAGCAAGCAGCAATCTCCAGGGCAATCTCCCTATTGATCCCATCGCATTCTCCAAATGGCTGAGGCAACTGCTGAAATACTCAAGGAATTGTGAGCAGTGCCTCTGATATATGTAATTCCTCTGAGTCAGGACACATCAATGGCGCAATCAAAATGCAATCTGAGCAATCGTCCTGATGAGGGATGATTTCAGTCTGTTGACAATCCACAGTTACACTATGTAGACAACCAGATTTGACATAAGGCAGTTCTACTCACAATTTGATCAAAACTTCATATTGTGATATGAATCCCACATTCAGCCCACGGATAAACTGACAAATAGTAAGTCATATGGGATCTTTAGAATGAGAATGCATTTGTATTTTAACAAAAGATGACAAGGGAAGCCATATAAAACAGACTAATGGTAAACATGATATTGCTACAGTTCTCTGGATACTTGGATGCGTCAAGAAAAATTAGTTTTTCCAAGATTCATAAGATATCAACCATGCAACTGTAAGATCAAGTGACGTAAGAGATTCAAAGCAGTAATTCCGCAAAAGGGAACACAGCTATTCGGTGGACTATTTTGACATGGCCGCAGAAAATGTACACAATGAGATCAGCCACAAACGGTGATGAAAAACAGAAACCCTGGATATTTTTATCCCTAGAAAAACACCATCTCACCCTCACAGTCTCCGCTTCCAAGAGTTTGAGTTAGCGGGGAATGCTGGGATAGCGGTGGTCTGAGCGTACCGTACGTGTGGCCGCTGGCAGACCGCTGGAGAGGGGAGCCTGGAGAGACAGCTGGGCGTGCGGGACAAGGCATAAAATGGAGGGATTATTCCAGCCTGCCGCTCCGCTGCATCCCACTTAACTCACACCCTGTGCTGCTTATGCTGTGACACAGATCTAAACCCAGGAGAGCCGTGCAGTTCACCGATACAGAAGATGGCTGCCAGCAGACCCTGACCAGTGACACTATTCGCTCATAGAGTGCTGGAATGATGGGGAACAGGAGATGTGAGGCAGTACAGATCAGTAAACAGAACAAGCAATTAACAAACAGCTCAATATGTAATTAACATGGGCTTTAGAGGGAAAACCCCAATGAACTAATAGATGAGTGCTACTAAAGGTATCCTCGGTAAAGACAAACATGGAAGACAATGTGACAGTTACAATTAGGCTCAAGCCATTCGCCCACTCGGTTAAAGCCTTAGGCTTATTTATAGTCTTTATATCACCATTTTCGCATCCCTCACAGTAGGACGCCGAATGATGACTAGCATCGTCGCGTTGTTAATTAAGCCAATAAGTACTGAAAAAAGACATATGCTGCAGCAAACGAGAAACCATCTTCTCATATTTTTTTATTAAGGGCACACTTTTCGTAATAAGCTTAAAAGCAGCAGCAGATGTGTCTGAGTGCGACTCCAAACCCCGTAATCTGTTGTAAATCGCTATTACCCCGGCTTACACAAGCCCTATTGTTACAGCTCTCAGATATGCTAATAACGAAGGCAGTTTCGGAAATGCCAAGTAAGGATCGTGTCGCGACTTACCACGGCTGCCCGATTATAGGATGGAAATTAAGTAGCGTTGTGGCCTGTGTTTCAACCCTCTCTCCCCCTTCCCCTCCCCCATCGACACACCGCACCCTCGGACATAAAAGCCGCTCTCAGATTTTCACATCATCTCCAAGCTGGCTTCCCTTCCAACAGAAAACTGCTCTTCATCAGCAAGCGCTGTAACAGTGCTGGGAAACCACCGATGCTGCCCCCCCTCCACGAAATTGCTATTCTCTCAGTCTCAATTAGACGTTGCACTTCCAAGAGACTCGAAATAAAACTCGGCAGCACAGAACCAATATCAGACTGACCCTGAAAAATAAACTCTGTGTTGAAGGACAGCTCATGCATATGCACCTCCACAATCTTCAGATTGAAGAATACATTTTTGCGTCAGCGAATTAGGTTTTGACAGCCATTATGGGAGCTGTTACATTCGCTTTTCTATCCTGTCTGCTCATTTTTAAGTAAAAAAAGAAGGAAAATGAAAAACTTAATAGATGCATTTTCAATGAAATGATATCAGCAAGGCAAAGCCAATGTCACTATAGTCACCGAGTGCAGTCTGGCGAGTAGAGATGTCATCAACAACAAGAGAAGAGAGACATTCTCTGAAAAGAGACCATAATAATAATACAGCCGATGCAAGTTCAAGCTGCACATGGCAGCCTTCAACGCTGGACAAAGACCTAATTTTAGCATGGGATCATGGGACCAGAGCATTTTTTGGAGGGAAAAAGACAGTTCTTTGAAAGAGCGGGGGTGGTGTTGGTGGTTGCCACGTTCACCAGTGCTCAAGGCCAAGGACGCTGAACGGGTTCAAACGTGGGGGGTCCGAAAAACAAAGAATGACACATGGTGATAATAATGTCTAATCTTAGCTGCGTAGTGGGCCTACCAAACGCTAGTTATATGAGGAACATTTTGCATGGCTATCTCTTCTGCCGGTCAGTCTATTAAGCTGGCCAGGCTAATAAAGGTAGAAAGCTAAGAATTTTGAAAGAGGTCTTAAGTGGCAGTGAAGTTTTGGAAATGATGTCTGTCATCATGCAATTTTTAAATTCAGTTCTTTTCAGTTCTTTTGTATCTGATATTTCAAGGCTAAATTAGACTTCAAATTAAAGACAGTGCGGGCATCTCAAATATGAAGAAGCCATTGCCCCCCCACTTCCAGCTACCGTGCCCCAGTCTCCAGCCTTATCAGTAATATTGATTACCCCCAACGACCCACCTCCCCAACCCCAGCGACCTCAAAGTCCTGCCGCTTGTCAGTATAATCACCAGAGTCATTCTGGGTCAGTCTGGGTATTCTGAGGATATATCCCTGCTCTTCCATAGATATCAATTCAATTGTTATTCACTTTAGCAGTCATCAACACATACTGTTAAAGTCCACCCCACCCCTATCCAATGATACAATGGTAGCTTTATACATATGACTGGCTATTGTTTTCATGTCAGCACAGGTTTTTATTCAATGAATGCTGCCTCGTTCTCAGTTTACATTCATTATCTGTTAAATAAAATATAAGCCTGTGATTGTTTTGAGCCTGTCAGTGAAAGGTGAAAGGAATGGTGACCAACTGACAAAGTGGCCATTCATGTTGTCGCCAACCTGTGAGGCGTGAATCATTCAGTCAAGTGAACACCTCTACTCTGCCCGCAGAGCAAGTCCCACAGTAACAGCATGCATATCTCCCTATTTTCAGTTGTTCATTCCACTGCTTCATTGGCTGTATGGTTGGTTTTATGCTATTTTAGCCCAAGAACAATAAAAGCAAGTGAGAATGCTATGAACTAATCAGTTGCATTTTGTGAATTGAGTGAAGTTATCCCGTGGTAACAAATGCAGCAAAGTCCCCTGGCATGTTAAATATGGCTCATTGGCCTACTGAATTAATGTGCGATCAATTTTCTAACAGTTTTCTGACAGTTAAAGAAATAGTATTGAATAATTACAAAATGCAACAATAGGATGATAGTCTACAAAATATCCGCGAAGACAAAGTTAATTACATAGCCTACGTAGACTACCAAAAGGTAGTGATTTCACGAGAAGACATTGTTTTGTTAGATACCAAAATAATAGCAGGGGAGACTGGGGTCCGATGAGCCATATCACTATTTTGCGACCAATCGATGCCAAAGGTGTTTAAAATAGGCAAAATATTGATATGGCTCATTTATCCCCATGACTCATCAGTCAGTGGTCAAATATTTTGCCTTTTTTAAGCAGCTCTGTCATCGATTGATCGCAAAATAGTGATATGGCTCATTGGTCCCCATGGCTTATCGGACCCCAGTCTCCCCTACGAGGTAATAAAGAAATTTCTCACCGAGAAGATATGGTTATGTTTATGTGTGTAGAATGTCCAGGTAGACCAACTAGTCAGCAAAGATATTTGGGTAACACTTTACAATAAGGGTACAACAATTAACATTAGTTAATGCAGTAATAAGCATTTACTAACAATTAATTAACATTTAACACATGTACCTGATAATCATTTTCAAATGATGTTCACATCAACTAAGGTATTAATTTATAAATTATGGTTTAAAAGTTTGAAGTGCTACATAGGGGATACTTAAGGGATGTTTTCAACTGCACAATAAGGGAAACACAGAAAATTAGTAAATGCTCAATTATGGCTGCGTAATGCTTATTCAGCTATCTAACGCATTACTTACATGCTAATTAAGTGATAGTTAATGAACTAAGGTTAATACATGTTAATTGTTGTACCCTTATTGTAAAGTGTTACCAACATTTGAATACCTCATCCAGATAGGTGCCTTAGCTGGTGATGGCAGCAGAGTATTTTTCATTTAGACAGCCAATGCTAGCTAGCTAGCTAATTATACTAAGGCTACATAGCAAGCCAGCAAGGAGGTAAAAAACATCAAACATATTTATATTCATGGACAAATACATATAATGCAGCGCGGTAATAACCTTATTTAAGGTGCTGCTTTATCATGAGATGGAATGCGAAGAAACCGAAAATAGGGGGATGCAGACTCTGCAGTTACACTGACCTTTACAGAACAACCCACGACTCCCAACCCCAACCTAATATCTAACCCCTCCACCCAGGCATGCAAATAGGTGAAATGGATACTTACGGAATGGGCCCACTAGAATGGAGAGGTAAATGCAAAAAAAAACAAAAGAGACAAAAATGAAACAAGTGAGAGATGGGTTGAGCTATTGTTAGTAAAAGCAAAAAAAAAAAGACAAGACAAATGAATTGACACATAAATGGAAAGACGAGGTGGCCTACAAGCCCAGCTCTTCATGGATAAACAATGAGGCACGAGAAGAGAGCGAGGGTGACGTGTGGCAAGAGAGATGAGCTAGTGTGAGGGCAGGCTTGTTCAAACAGTAGCTCCCTGGATGTGTCCCTGGAGCTTGCCCATTAGATCACAGTCAGTGCATTCACGTTGCTGTGTTCCATTAATATTTCAGTACTACTCTACGAGCTAAATCATTTCCCCAACAGCTGTCAGACAGAATAATTCAAGCTTTACCACAGGCTGCTATTCTCTTATTAGGTACATGGAATATTCTTAACAAAGAAAAAAAAAAAGATTCTTAATGCATAACCACGCTTTATGAAAAAAACATGCCGGAAATTGAATAAAACATTTTAATTGCAACTAGCAGCTGTAAATTAATGAATGCTGTCATATCAAATGTACCTTACCAGGAAGCAGAAAGGGTTCAAAAGGGCATTCATTTTTTTCATCAGAATTTCAAACTGTCAAAGCGAGCTATATCATGAATAACTGATAAAATATTTCAGTGCGCTTTATTATGGGTCTTATTTCCTTCGCGAATGCTTCAGTGGAAATACAACGGTAAATGAGACCCTATCATTGCTGTGAGTGTATGCGTGTGCGTATGAGTAAGCAGGTGCGCATGACTGTATGTGCATGAGTGTGAATCTTCCATTTGCTGTACACATAAGATCAGCAAAAGCAGAGAGTATGTGTGTTTGAATGTGAAAATACTCTGCCTGGCCAAAAAAAGTATTTTTTGGATGCCTTTAGCTTTGATTATGGTGTGTATTCACTGTGGGATTGTTTAAGCAATCTTATCACATTTATTTCCATCCAGAGTTGCATTTATTTTTGGCCGAGATATTGCATTGACGGCGGGAGATTGGACCCACACTGTTAAGTTTTCTCCAGCACATCCCAAAGACTCGCAGTGAGATTAATAATGTCTGGGATCGTTCTGAACCTAACTCCAGTGATCTCAGCAATCTCCTTAGTTGTTTTCCTTGCTTGATGCAGGCCAATAAGTTGCCCCGTCTGAAACACCATAACATCTCTGCCACAACCGTGGAATATATCTTCTGATGTGGTTATTAAAAAAATGAAAAGCAGCAAACTCAGTCGTGGTTAAAAGAATTGCTGCCAGCTGAAATGTATTTATCACTGCAATAATAATCCATCAATAGGCCTGCAGGTATTTGCTTATTTAAACCTAAATGGCCACATTTTTTTTTTGGCCAGATAGTGTACATATGAGTACATGAATGCAATCAAGTGGGTCAGCGTATTAAGCAAATGTGCTTCTGTATGTGTGTGTGTCAGTGTATAACTGCAGGTAGAGCTGAGTGGCACACAGAGGTAAACCTGACGGTACATATCCTAGTGCTCGGGTTCTCCTCTCTTACCCCGAACCTGCAGGGTTCCGGAGGCCTCCGCTTTCCCAACGCTGTTCTCCGACACGCAGGTGTAGGTGCCTTCGTCCTCCGCCCGCACCTGGGTCAGGCGCAGAGTGTTGTCGTTTCGAATCTCGGATCTGTGAAAAGAGGAGTGATGTGAGCGTGAGGCATTGTGCGACAAGATTGAACACATCGGCCCAGCTGCCTGAGAACAGTGATCAAACCCACATTAATCAGGGCCTCGCGTTCTTCCCAAGTGAAGGATATGGTGCTTTGGCACCAAACTGAAAAATGATTTTTTCATCAAAATATGGACAGCAGCTGCACTTAGTATTATTAAGTGTGTGGTATTTCAACAGATTATGTATTTGCGCTAAGTGCCTCTTTAATTGAATTGCCTTATACTGCACTTAACAACAGCCATGCGAAGCGTGGGAATACACCCACGAGCCAGCCTTGTTGATTAAATTTTATTTCATCAAAATCCAAAATCAATAACGATCCTCTTCATATCACCATTGATTCACGAAACAAAAATGAAAAGAATCCAACAAAAATGTAGTCTGAAGAGTGAGAAGAATAAACTGTTAGACGGACATTAACGACTGCAAAATACGCCCATACGGTGGAGTGGGTGTATGAAAAAATGGAGTCTAATCTAATGACTTTGTATGTATTCATTGTAAAACAGGACTGGTGTTGCAGAGGACTGAGTGGGGAGAGGGGTTCCACACGTGTTCTGTTGCTTGTTTTTACGGGTGACTGTTAAGGTACCCACGCCTGTCCACTTTCCACAGCACCCCCAACCCATTGCTTTGCTTCCAAATGACTCTATTCTCCTCTTCAAGAACGGACAGCTCATAACGATGTCTCTGTCTGCTCGCAGGCAGATAGGAGCTGTGTCTGTGAGAACTCAAGAGCTATATGCTGGATGGGTGAGCAATCGCAATGTTTTGCTTGGGGCCACAGTCTGGAATTATTCAGTTTTAGCCCGAACTTGCTTTTTGATGTATGTCTGCAGTCACATTGTTTTAACTTTGTAAAGAAGTCATATTTTTGAAGTGGTGACAGCCAGCTCTTTGTAAGTCCTCCACCGGAGGCTGCACGGGCCAGCAGAATCTGAAAAATCTTTGCCATGCCTTTTCAGATTCAATCAATATTTTAATTCAATGTATGCACTGATTCGTAACGTCACGTTCAAACGTTCAAAATATTTTTGTTTTGCTCTGTGAACATACTCCACATATATACTAGATTAAATTCTGAAGCCTTTTGAAACCAGCATTTTCTGGGATTACTACAAAACCCAAAACCAGTGAAGTTGGCACGTTATGTAAATCGTAGATAAAAACAGAATACAATGATTTGCAAATCCTTTTCAACTTATATTCAATTGAATACACTGCAAAGACAAGATGTTTAATGTTCAAACTGAGAAACTTTATTTTTTTTTTTTGCAAATAATCATTAACTTAGAATTTAAAGGCAGCATCACATTGCAAAAAAAAAGTTGGCACAGGGGCCTTTTACCACTGTGTTACATCACCTTTCCTTTTAACGACACTCAGTAAACGTTTGGGAACTGAGGAGACCAATTTTTGAAGCTTTTCAGGTGGAACTCTTTCCCATTCTTGCTTGATGTACAGCTTAAGTTGTTCAACAGTCCGGGGTCTCCGTTGTCGTATTTTTACGCTTCATAATGCGCCACACATTTTCAATGGGAGACAGGTCTGGACTACAGGCAGGCCAGTCTAGTACCCGCACTCTTTTACTACGGAGCCATGCTGTTGTAACACATGCAGAATGTGGCTTGGCATTGTCTTGCTGAAATAAGCAGGGCGTCCATGAAAAAGACGTTGCTTGGATGGCAACATATGTTGCTCCAAAACCTGTATGTACCTTTCAGCATTAATGGTGCCTTCACATATGTGTAAGTTGCCCATGCCTTGGGCACAAATACACCCCCATACCATCACAGATGCTGGCTTTTGAACTTTGCGCCTATAACAGTCCGGATGGTTCTTTTCCTCTTTGGTCCGGAGGACACGACGTCCACAGTTTCCAAAAACAATTTGAAATGTGGACTCGTCAGACCACAGAACACTTTTCCACTTTGCATCAGTCCATCTTAGATGAGCTTGGGCCCAGCGGCCGGGCGGCGTTTCTGGGTGCTGTTGATAAATGGCTTTCGCTTTGCATTGTAGAGTTTTAACTTGCACTTGCAGATGTAGCGACGAACTGTAGTTACTGACAGTGGTTTTCTGAAGTGTTCCTGAGCCCATGTGGTGATGTCCTTACACACTGATGTCGGTTTTGATGCAGTACCGCCTGAGGGATCGAAGGTCACGGGCATTCAATGTTGGTTTTCGCCTTGTCGCTTATGTGCAGTGATTTCTCCAGATTCTCTGAACCTTTTGACGATATTACGGACCGTAGATGATGAAATCCCTAAATTTCTTGCAATAGCTCGTTGAGGAATGTTGTTTTTAAACTGTTCGACAATCAGCTCACGCATTTGTTCACTAAGTGGTGACCCTTGCCCCATCCTTGTTTGTGAATGACTGAGCATTTCAGGGAAGCTGCTTTTATACCCAATCATGGCACCCACCTGTTCCCCAATTAGCCCGTTCACCTGTGGGATGTTCCAAATAAGTGTTTGATGAGCATTCCTCAACTCTCTGTCTTTTTTGCCACTTGTGCCAGCTTTTTTGAAACATGTTGCAGGCATCAAATTCCAAATGAGCTAATATTTGCAAAAAATTACAAAGTTTACCTGTTCGAACATTAAGTAACTTGTCTTTGCAGTGTATTCAATTGAATATAGGTTGAAAAGGATTTGCAAATCATTGTATTCTGTTTTTATTTACGATTTACACAACGTGCCAACTTCACTGGTTTTGGGTTGCACTTATCCCACAATTACTGGTTCCTATTCAATCAAGCATCTTCATACAGACTGATACAATTCCTCATATTTCATGATGAAAAAAATCCAAGTAGCATTTGCATAACAAAAATTTTGCAGCTCATACTGCAAAAATAAAACCCTGTTAAAAAGATTTTGTCTGTTTTGAAATAGTGTTGGTGTTCAGTACTACTTTCAGTTTGTCCGATTATCGCAATGTTATTCAATCCCTGTGCTCAGTTAAGTATTTCATTTGGTCAAGTCCAAACCAAGTAATTAAGTCGACGCGGGCTGCACTTGTTCAGTTAGGCTGCTCTTTATCCAGACAGTATGCCAGTCTCAAGCTAATATTCCTGATTAATCTTGGGTGCTTCATGTGAGTCTGTGTGTTGGTCAGTGCCAGGGAGTGACACACCTTCCCCTGGGTAGTTCTCCTTCCTTCCTTTGCCAGCGCACCGTAGGGGTTGGGTCTCCGTGGACCTCGCAGAAGAAGTTGACGGTGTCCTCTGCCAGAACCACCTGGTTCAAAGGCTTCCGAACAAACATGGGCCGCTCTGTGGGAGAGAGATATGGTCACGCGGGTGGTGAGCGATAGTAACTAGGAGAGGTAGACTGAAGTCTATTGTTGAGGCTCCACTGAGGGAGCACGCAATCCTAAAGCGATAAAAAGCTAAAACGCAGCGCAGCTCACCGAACACCACCAGCTCTGCTGGGTCGCTGTCTTTCTCGCCCACCATGTTGGTGCCCACACACACGTACAACCCGGCATCGCTCTTCTTGGTGTTTGAGATCATCAACTTCCCCCCGCGAATCTGAAAGTCAGCAAGAAAGGCAGCGGTCTAGGTTGGAAGTGCAGTGTTCACCAATTGCTACCATTGGGAGAGTAGAGACTACTAATGAGCATAACAAAGCTCCAATACTCCTCTGTTTTTAATGAAACTGTCAAAATACAAATACATTACATATTTAATACTATAGGTAAGGTAAGGTCATTTTTATTTCACGTCATACACCAAAAAAAAAAAAAAAAAAAAAAAAAGGTGCCCAGCCCGCATGGGCTTACAAGACACACCAAGATAATACAATAAACAGAAGCAATAAACATAGTAAGCAAAAGAGAACACCTCCATATATGTCACTCACTATCAAGCCGAATATAGGCACAGTCATTTAACTTAGGCAGTACATCTAAAACAACTTACATTTAAGTTAAAGGCAAAGACTGTGCCTTTAACACATCAAACATGTATAATTTCTACAATAGCCCTTCATGTTTCCTGAATTTGAACATGAAATGCAAAAGGAGCTATGCTTCACAACTGCATACAATAAAAATGGTGAAATGTTACAGATGTACTAATTTAGTAGCATTGACTCATGTTCTAAGCTGCTGTTGTCAACCGCATTGCCTTGAGGAGTTAGTACAGATAAATCAGGTGGGTTCAGACATAGCTGTAACCTTCTGTATGCCTGCATTATGCGTCTGAAGATTGTCAAATTTCCTGCATCTTAAAGGGAATCCTTTATTCACTCTTATAAAGAATGAAGCTCTAGACAAAAGGTGTTTGTTCAATCTTGTTCAGTCTTATTTTCTACAATGTTCCTCTTGAGACCCTCCTTCCACGTATGTACCATCCACGCAGTTCCAGTTCATAATGTCTGCTTTCTTTGTGCTTGCCTACCCCCGATCATTGCCTTCCTTTATTTTCCTCCCCGGCTATGTAATAGATCGACTGCCCATTCATCTACTGACAGCTTTAGTTCACAGTAATAAAATATTTTGATAAGTCTGCAAGGAGTCTGGTGGAGCGAAAGCTGCAGGGTATTCCTCGAGGAGCTCATTTGGAAGTGGAATCACCTTATTTCTGAAACATGTGCAGGGATTTTATGGTATAGGGAGGTATGACATGGTAATGTGTTCAGCAGAGAAAGCGGGCGGTAACTCTCACCATAACATCTATAATGTGATCGTCATAATGCAACGACTGTGCCGGAGCAGATTCACTCACTGTTATCCTCTCGTCTTTGTCATTGACGCGGACATTGTTCCTCTTCCAGGAGATCGTAGGCTCGGGGTGACCTCGAGGTGGGATGCATTCCATTACCGCCGGCTCCCCTGCCGCCACAACCACATCACTGGGGGTCTGCCGAAAGTCGTCACGCAGAACTGGAGGTGGGACAGACAGAGAGAAGACATCATAAGCAAATGTGAAACAGAAGGAAAGGGATTGCTACCATAACGAAGCCAACAAAAAACTTCACAGGGTATAGAAAATTCACAAATGCCACCATGACAGTGAGAATACTGACATTAAAGGTGAACCTGTTCATATGCTTGTGTTTTCCCATATAAAAAAATACTGTAAATCCCGAAGTAATCCTGCATATTATTTTCCCTTTTATTCTGTTGTAATCTATTCTAGGCTTGTGTCTTATTTCAACTATCAGGGTCAGGAAGATTAATAATGAACACCTTCCAATCCCAAACTGATAAGATGAATAATAATAATAATAATAATAATAATAACAACAATACAAGTACATTTTATTCTTGTTCGCAAATGCACAAAACCATGTTGTGTCCACACATGCGTGTACCACACACACACATGCACACACGCACACACACAAAAACACATACAGTCACACACACACGCAGACAAATATTATCGCTTTCATCTTTCCCATCTCCACACTAAGCCTGTGAGGTTGATCCCATCGATACTGCACTCAATCTATATTTCCATTTTATTGCCATTTAACTGATTCAACTTCAATTACTTTTAATCTACCATCCCCTATATCTCTCAAATTGCCCCTCACACAATCATTACTTCAAGCCTCACTTCTCAAATTGGAATCTGTGCCCCAAAGCTATCAAGTGTGGTTTACAGTGAGGGCCTTTATAAGGGCCTTTCAGATAACAACGCTGAACTTTTCACTCAGAACTGCAAAGTCCCATATTTAGGATAATATTAATATCTTGATATAAAATAAATTAATATCTTGACTGTAAATACTTCCAACTTCCAGCTTCTAACTTGCGTGATATTGCAGAAAATGAGCAGAGCCATCACTTCTGCGAAGACCTTTTGTAGCCCCAGTCTTCACCAGATTGGGAACTTCAGTCTCACAGTGACGATACAGACAATTCTACTTGACCTATTGATAATACATGGAAGTGTTTCATATAGAAAAAGGTGGAGGAGGCAGTGCCTGTTATCATCCCCAGCCATCTTTGACTGAGGGCGTCCCCTTCCTCCTGTCTTTATGTCTTGGGTGACAGAAAGGGCTTTGTATTTCCAGGTGAGTGGCTTTCACAGCGTCCACTTCACTGCAAAGCCGAAGCCTTTGGCTCAGGTGCCCTTACAGCTCAAGTGAATTTCGACACTGCAGGTATCATATTCAACCGGCAGCAGTGCACTGCATCTCGGATATCCCAACCCACACAAACCAAAGCTCCATTTCCAAAGACCTCCATTCTCTCTTCCTCTTACAAAAGCACCTTTAATCTTAAAGTTCTGAGCCAAGAAACTTTTTTTTCCTGAGTGAACCTCCCTCTGGGATATTCATATATTTAAATATGCAATCCAGAATGTATAATTTCATTTTTGAAAATATGAACAAATTATATGTTCAAAAGTCAGCCATAGGAATGAATGATTTATCGATCTATGAGAACTAGACAAGAAAATTTTGTTTGCGTTGTAGGCGTACTTCGGAATATCAGTACTTTCCTGCTCAGTTAACTTGGTTCCTCTAGGCACTCTTTCCAGCACCTTCATGATTTAATGTACAAGGTGGGTAAAAATAAAATTAGGTGATTCATCATAAACTACGTTAAACCTTTATAAAACCATACACTTTCTTGCTACAGTGCTTTTGCTTTTCAGAGGTTGACAGTCCAAGGATAATGCACGCATTATACCCTTACATAATAAGAATAAAGAGTTTAAGTGGTTTTGACAATGCTCTCAAAGAGCTCTCCAGACAAAAACTAGGTATGGAAAGTGTGGTTATGAATACATTCAGTGTCCAATGCATAGTCATTTTCCCTAATGGGCACGCACAGACTACCTTTACGCTTTGAGCAAATATGTTGAGTGTGCAGTAGAGGTAGAGTGAAAGGCCGTTTCACTCCAATTGCACTTCATCGGCGTGGAGATGCATGGTACGGCTGTCCGGATTTCTTGAAGCCTACATCGTAAAAAGCGCTGGACGCATCTTTTTTATCGGTGCTAAGTAACATTTCTGTCACTCACTTTGCGAACATTCCAAACAATGTTAACAACCGCGGCGAACTAAATCCATTGCAAAGTCTGATGTGTTGGGAATGAGAAATAAAATTAGTAGAAAAGCAAAATAACTTTCTTGCGAAATCATTTGTCATTTGTAACAACAAATTTCACCACCATCTTTGTTTACAATAAAACCTAAAGTAAAATCAAACTTTGCCTCCACTTTCACGTAATTGGACACCAGAGAAAAGATTGATAAAGACATAAAGTGCTTTTTCTGCGGTGGAGCCTCAAAGTAGGAATGTTTTCGACTCTGCGCACCCTCTTGCATTATGGCGTACGGAGCGCATCTGAGCACAGGACACAGAGGCACTCCTGTCACATCCCAATACATCTAACCCATTGAAAACCATTAAATAAAAGTGGCAGGGGCACTACAAACTGTGTGTATCAGATCACAGCCTCAGCTGGCAGGTGTTTTTACGGAGCCATTAGTAAAATGGAACATCAAAAACATCTTTATGATCATGCAATAACAGGGTAAATCCAACCAACACCACCATCCCTCAGCTAGTTAATGCTTAGTGAGGCATTTCTCCCCCAAGATTAAAAGGGGCTGTAATTCATTAACACTCATACAACAGCACAGATGCCCCAGACCCTGTAGAACATGTCTGGATTCTCAAAGCGCTGAAGAAAGCCAAGGGGCACAAGGTTCAAGCGCACCCAGCGATTTCACGCAAACAGAAGCCAGTGAGGGACTGAAATCACGACCGTCTCTGAGCAACAATGGAAGAGGCTCCTTCAATGCGCTTCAGACGCAGATGACTCAATAAGTCAGCGGTGCGAGATGCGTTTCGAAGATCTTCTCCACTGCCAGGGGGCAGCTCACTCAAACAAAGACGCCTTCTCAAATTTTCAAGGAAAGAGCCCCGGTTGGAGGAGGCTCCACAGAATAGCTCCAGGTAATTGCGTGGCCCGTGTACTTCGCTGTGGCTTGTGCAAATAATGGCGGGCTGCCAAATCGGAGGAAGAGAGACGAGTCGGGAACACACTGGGGGGGGGAATACGCTTATACGCTCAGGGGCTGATCCCACAGAGGTTCAGGGCGGATTCCTTTCTGTTTGCTGAGAATTCGCTGCTTGGCATGCATAGACTTTCAAGTGACCTCAAGCCTCCACCTACCAGATTTAATGAATCAGGATAGTGGAGGTTTGGGTATGAGGGCTGAAATGAAGCTTATTCTGCAGCATTCTCCCAGAGAACAGGGCAGTCAAGGCACATTTAGAGAGCAAATTTCTAAAATAAGTCCTATACAAAATAAAAGTGCAAAAATGCTCCATGTGGATTATTAGGTGCTTTATACGAGTAGAAAGTGTATTAATGAATGACCAAACCCGTGGCTGGGCAAACAATCAGTACAATATGCATACAACACACATAGAGGGTACCAATGATGTCTTTCTATCCATTTTTTGAGAATTTGGAGTGCTTTTATGTGGCTTTGTGAGCATCTTTGTATGTCTGTGTGAGCCCAGTTATGTGTGTTCAGATGCATTTGTTTGCCTGTTTTCATATCGATGTGTTTGTATCACCTGTGAACCTTTGTGTGTGCCAGCATGTCTGAGGGTAAGCAGGAATAATGTAGGCCTTTGCAGTGAATTACATGGCTAATGCATTCACAATGCCTTTCCAGCTGGGAGGGGACGGCCCATCGTGATTAACACTCTCCGCGCTAATGACCAGGAAGCTAGAAAAACCAAATATGTGAACACGAGGATGTTGGGGGGAAGGAATTCACTTTCAATTCAATGCAAGTGCATCACCAAGGCTGCTTTTATAAAGATTCCTACAAATGTCAGCGAGTGCCCTGTCCTCCAGGCCAGCAGGGTGTCAGATACATATTATATGAATCTCCCGCAGACTTGCAACAGCATTATATCCATTTTCTGAAGTGAGGAGAAAAAGTTTCAGTCTGCATCTACGTGCATTTCTAGAAGTTTAAATATAAATATCAAGCTCCAACTTGCATGTAAAGAACAGGCAAATGAGGCAAACTATGAATAATTTTCTGAGGAAAAGCAATCACGCCAGTCGCTTCTCCGTGCAAACTTGGCGTTTTGCGCTATGAACAGAACAGCAGGGTGGACGATTTTTCTCGGGCCTTCCCAACTCCTGCTGAAAAAATGACAGCGGAATGACTAAGATGCGATCTCAAGGCAATGATATTCTACTGAAACTGATTCTGCTAAACCATGGGCTGTACACTGCACCAATGCACGGTGTCTCTGTCATTTAGATGGAAGTGAACCCTTGGGGCGGGATAAGCGATGTGGCATGGCTTGGGCCTCCCCCAGCCCCTCCCCCCCCGGCACCAATTAGCCAACCGCGGGGGGCCACCAGACCTTGGGCTGATACTCAGACCCCTTCCATACCAGCTTCTCAGGAAAAACACAGAGGTGAGCTGTGACCCTCTAAACAGTATTCATTAACCCAAAGAAAATATCTGACTGAAAATGTGCACCCCCCGCTCACTCATGGGGGCGGCAATCTATTTGGCGGCGGCAAAACCCAATTGAGGTGCAGGCCGGGTGACGAAGGCGAGTGTTGACCTGTCGTTCCCAATGACGACCCCACACGCTCGAGGTGCGAGCCCTTGGCTCCGCTTCAGCTCCCAAACTGGGAGGGGAGAAGGAGCACGGAGGCTTGATTAGGTACTGGCAATTACCCATAAAGCCCTGGGGGTGATAGGCAGATTAAGACTGCGACCTCTGACCCCCCCTGGCTGCCGCCCCAGGGGAGCCCTCTCGTTGGCTGCAACAAAGCCAGTGTAATCCCCCCGCTAGGCTTGCAGTCCACTTCAATTACACAGCTCTCTCACCCCATTGGTGGGTTCCAGAGACCCATCTCCAGAAAATTCCCCAACTGCCCGACTTAAAAAAAAAAAAAAAAAAATCAATCTCTCAAACTATACCTTCTTAAATTTTTCAGTCGGGTCTATTACAAAGTAGACAAGCACCAGGAAATTCCATCTGGCAGTCAGTCAATCTCCTGTTCCATCCAACGCGGCCGTCTGGTCTGAACGAGACGCATTTTCAGGGGCTTTTTGAAAACGTTGACTTCTGTACTTTGTGCGCAACATTATGCCAAACTGATCAATATGCAATCAGGAGACAATTATTTGAAAGTTACCACATGGCCAAGTAAACAACCTCAGCAAAAAAGGCGTAGTTACCTAAATTAAGCGCAAATTAAACTGTCTACCAACAGCAGCTTTTATCCAACAGGTATCACTCAACAGTATGGTATATTAAAAGGTGTATTTGCATTACAAAATGCATATTCATAGCACGCAATGCCTGATATTAAATTAAAACATCACAGCCCAGAAAACAAATACAGGAAGCTCTCTCCATCGCTGTCTCGCTCAATCTTTCTCTCTCCGTCTCCCTCCATCAGCTTCACTAATTTCCACACTCTCGAATAAATACTTAAATCTAGCTTAGAATGACTTACAGTCCCTGGGTGTTGCTGTAAGGTTTATGTTTTGGATCGTTTGTTGGGTTTCACAGCAGACATGATGTGTCCGCTTAGATCTGAACCAAATACCAAACAATCTGTCACACTCTCCAGTTGGTGGTGGACCGGACAAACGCAGACGAGCCAGTCTCGACATTCTATCATTTTGTGGCATGTGTCATCATTTCAGACAGGCTGTACGAGCCTGTCGCTTACACAAGCTTTAATTGGTGTACAAAACTGAGAATACAGAACATTTGTCAAAGTGTGTTGCACACTGTGTGTGCAGCTCTGACATTTTGCCAACATTTAGCAGCACCAATTCCAACAAATAAACACACATTACACACGTGCAATACCGAGCACGGTATTGTGGCATGAAACTGGTTCTGTTGGAAACTACTCACACAGAATGGGCAGACTTAAATCCTTTATTCCACAATTCGTTAAACATGACACACTTCTTTGTTTATTTGCTTCGACAGAGAGACACCAGCATGGCCCTTAATGAGTGGGCAGGCAAACAGATGCACAGGTTTGTGGAGGACAGCCTGGGAGGTCCCTGATTGGTGATCAATAGCGCTGATTGTCGGGGGTTATCAGGACAGATGGAATACTCTGGACATCTTGTGCGTCCACATGCACTAATCTTTTCATGGGATTTACAGAGCCCAAAAAAACCTATAAACACCCCACCTCCCACCGAGCACCATCCGTCCCCACACTGTAAAACATCCCCAGACACTCCGGCTAAGCAAACAAGCAACAGTATCCACAGCGTCAACCAATCCGGTCAGCCCTGTGCAGCTAGTCACTCAAGCAAATGGACCAACGCGGTCTTATTAATATTCCTGCACACGTCTCCCATTTGTCCGATCAATGCCATTCATTTCATAAATTGAAGGAAAATCAATGTTACTATCAGTGTCAATGTGTGGGCGGAGCTCTGCGAATTGTCATTAGCTTGCTTTATGATTAGTATTTAACCTTTCGATAGAATTAAAACTAATCACAGGATCGTTGGGGGAAAAAAGGGAAGAGGTAAATGATTTATTAAATGGCTGCCATGCATGGTATTCTTGCAGCACCACCTGATCGGGTCAATAATATCAAAGCTCAGTTTTTTGTTTTTTTTCTGGTTAAATAAGGCTGCGTTCGTTACAAAAATATGCAAAAAGTTAAATTTGCACAAGTGGCTTTATCAGTGGTGAAATTATCATTATCATACTACAAAGCAAGAAATCTGTCTGTGTGGGTGTGTGTATGTTTGCGTGTCCTTCGTATATCTCAGCAGCCATTCATACAATCGACTTCAAACTTGGTGGGTGTATTGCTGAGGACTCAAGGTATCACATTGCCAAGTTTGAAGATATTTGGCATAGCGGTTCTTGCAAGATCGAGAAAGCTGCACGCACCACTGCTCCTAAAGCAGCAACTGAAAGAGCACTACACCAGTCATCGTGATCGCCGTTTTCCATAAACGGGTCCGCATATTGTGCTGAGGATGTGAAAACTGATATTTTCCCTCACATGTAGTACCTGTCTGGTTTGGTTCATTCTGTTTGACCCCTAAGGTCAGGCACCCCACTGGGCCGGCTACACCCCGTAACAAGGCATTATCACCAAGGACAGACAGCGGCCTGTCCCAGTTCAGCAGCGTCCCGGGGCAACAGAACACAGCTGTCGCCGAGAAGGGGGCCCCAGCAGAAGGTAGGGGTGTGGGGGGGGGATCATCCTGGCACGTGCTGCCCGGACATCTGTCCCACTTTGAGTCGTGTGTCTCGTCCAAACTAACCCCCCCCCCCCCTCGCACCAGCTCCCCACTCCATCATTTCAAAAGCCCAACAGCATCAGAAAGGGGCCCAAACGCATAATGACCGCCAGACCCAGGACAGCCACCGGCGGGGAGAGATATTGCCCTGGGGGGGAGAGGAAAAGAGCGAATCGACCCCTCCCCCACCAATGTCCAAACCCCATTCTAACCAACCCCCCCATCTCCCCTCATTTATATTTTTTCAATTTTCTCTTTTGTTTGTGTGTGTGTGCGTGTGTGTGTGTGTGTGTGTGCTTCTGTGCGTGCTCGCCTTTGCAGGGATTCTCATTAATATCCTGTGTCTGCTCTGCTCGGCCGTCACCTGAGTCCAGTTAGGCCCGCAGAGCTGCGGGGCTCCTCACCAGCACAGGCCCGGCTATCACACACTGATGGATGAACAGCTTTGGTGCAGAGAACGCTTTGTGTGTGTTTTCTGGTATGATAAATGATTCACTACTTTTAAGGGGGGTAAAAAAAGCAAACGTTTTGACCTGGCCGGAGGGGAAACGGTGCGGCTAAAACGCTAAAATGCTCTAGAGATTAGACTGCGCCAGGACATACAGCTAGGATGCGGCATGTGAGAAGCTGTGGCCTTCTTGCTGTTACAGAAAACTTCAAAGCAGTCCTATGAACTTGTTTGAAGGGAACGCGTTCTCTCAAGAGTTAGACATTCTCTCATTTACACTGGCTCGCCTTTTGCATACTTTACGAGCATTTAAATACACCTTTTGTTGCATGTTTATACAACACGAATGATTATAAATAGCTTGGTGAGTACTTCAAGAGGAAATTGAAAGGTCCGCTCTTAAAACACTGCTCAAGAGAGTGTGGTGACGGTTGACCAAGTGAGAAGTCTGCAGCTCTCGGGACAAAGACATGACGGCCTCTACAGCTCAAACTCCATTAATCCACAGATTGATGAGGGGAACCTCGTGAAAATGGTCTTTATGCTATGTAGCACAGGAGTGGGGGAGGGAATAAAAGAGATGTGGCAGTATTTCAGCCGGTAGATGTGACTCAAGTGGCCACGCCCGACAGAACCGGCGCCGATAACCCGCGCCGGGTTAGCGGGCGAAGATGGATGGTGCGCTGTGTCGAGGTGTATCACTTCGAGGCTTTTATCCGCTCATAAACACCCCAGTTCGGTTGTCCCCGGCACCTTTAAACCCCCGGCGTGTCAGGGGGACAAATTGAATGTAATAAATTACCCTGCTCTGCGAGGGGGGGGGGCTCGCGTGTAAAGCTGGGGGATGAGTCTCATTATCCCGCCCAAATTGGAGGGGGCGGGGGGGACTGGGGGATGGGGGATTGGGTGGAGATGTGTCCTACAGCTCTATGCCATCGGGAGGAGGGGTTATGCGAGGGGGTGCTCGCTGACCTGTGTGCGCCCCTGTATGAAGCCGAACCCCATCAGCTCCTCCCCCCCCCCACCCACCCCGTCTGTGGCGTGCCGTTTCCTGGCGACCATAGCTACCAAGGAACCCCCAAAAGCGTCCCCCATTTTAACCCCTGAGGAAGTCTGCAAGCCTGCCAAGAAGGGCATACATAGACACCAGGTCTTTAGCACGCTAACAGCCTCAGAGAATGTACTGCCAGTGCAGGTGTCAAACTCTCCAGTACTGATATCCTCCGGGTTACAGGTAATTAGAGGCATTCCAATGCGGGCAAGTCACCTGTCCAAAATACATTGCAAGTGACAATCCACCCTCCACAGACCCCTTGGGGTTACACTAGTGGGCAGTCACAGGTGCTGGGGGATTGTAAAAGCCAATTAACACATTCCCTTTTGGAGGGTAGGTTTTTTGGAATGCTGGAATGTTTTGCATTAACTTCATGCAAGAACACCACTGCTCATAATCCAGTGGTGTGCATTGCCATTAAAACGTCGCCAGGAACATTCAGATTATGATCACACCTCAAAGTGTTTTCAATACATACAGTTCTGCTCAAAAGTTTGCATACCCTAGCTAAGTTTGTAAAATGTTGCCATTTATTTTGAAAGCATGACTCATCATGCAAAAAAACTTGTAGGGGGGTTGGTTGGAATGGGGTTTGGACATGTGGGTAGTTCAACTTTTTAAAGATGGGAAGGGATATAAAAAGATATCCAAAGAATTGAAAAGGCCAGTCAGTGCTGTTCAGTCTGTGATTAAGAGGTGGGAAATTAGGAGATGTGTTGACACCAAGCTAAGGTCAGGTAGGCCAATAAAGATTACAGCCTTAGATACTTAAACAACAATGAGCTGCATGGTCGAGTTGCTAGAAGGAAGCCATTATTGCGCCAATCCCACAAAAAAGCCTAGGCTAGACAACACCTTGAGACAACTTCTGGAATACCGTCATTTGGAGTGACGAGACCAAAATAGAACTTTATGGTCACAACCATAAGCACTATGTTTGGAGAGCAGTCAACAAGGCCCATGGTGAAAAATAAACCATTCCCATTGTGAAGCATGGTGGTGGCTCTCTGATGTTTTGGGTGTGTGTGAGCTCTAAAGGCACAGGAAATCTTGTGAAAATTAATGGCAAGATGAGGGCAGCATGCCATCAGAAAATACTGGCAGACAATTTGAATTCTTGAGCACGAAAGCCGCGCATGGGACGCGCTTGGGCTTTCCAGCATGACAATGATCCAAAGCACAAGGCCAAGTTGACCCTCCAGTGGTTACAGAAGGGAAAGCGGAAGGTTCTGGAGAGGCCATCGCAGTCTCCTGACCTAAATATCATTGCGACGCTTCGGACAGATCTCAAACGTGCAGCTCATGCAAGACAACTAAAGAATGGGCAGCTGTACCACCTGAGAGAATTAGGGGCCTCATTGACAACTATCACTAAAGACTGCACGCTGTTATTGATGCTGAAGAGGGCAATACACAGTATTAAGAACTATGGGTATGCACACTTTTGAACATAGTTAATTTCATTTTCTTCCCTTATTGCCATGCTTTATTTGATGATTGTGCCAATCTACATGACGTACAGTTGGATATGAATTCAATCAGAAATAAAATAAATTTCTTTTGCCTGGCCATTCGTGTTTTCTCTGAAAAATGTTACATATTTTACAAATTCAGCCAGGGCACGCAAACTTTTGAGCACAACTTTAAATAACATCAGTTTTAGATACCGCTGCCTTCAGAGCAAAGCAAAATAAGGGCCCGTGGTTCAAAAGTGTAGTACTAATTTGCCAAATAATATTTGCCCCGCGGATATGCAAGTAGAACCGAAATAAAACTGAACATTAAGATACTTGCTTATCCAACAGCAGTTAAGGAAGACCAAAGGTCTCACGTAAGCCTTGGGTCTGACAGGATTTCATCCACACCAGTCAGAGGTTGATATCCTAGTGCACAGTGACCTGGCTTAGCTGGTAACCGTGGTGTTGACGGTCAGCCAGCATACAAACCATTTAAGAAATAAAACCTTCATTATCAAGCAGATTATTGAAAATCCAACTGTTAAAAATGATCAAAAATAGCCCCGCAAAGCGGGCTTTACCCCTCAGCCGTGGATGCAAATTCAAGATGGCAGCCCTGGCTGCCATATTAGATATCGCCGTGGATGCAAATTCAAGATGGCAGCCCTGGCTGCCATAATTAAATTCAAGATGTCAGCCGATGGCAGCCAAAAATCGAGCGCAACTTCTGTAGCTACCCACTCCCAACACCAACACCAAAAATGGCGTTGATCGGCAACGGCGTTTTGGACTTAATGCACGGAATGTAAATTCAAGATGTCAGCCGTGGCAGCCATATTAGATATCGGAGCGCAACGAAAATCGATAGGCTTCTGTAGCTATCCACTCCCAACATCTACACCAAAAATGGCATTGATCGGCAATGGCGTTTTTGACTTAATGAACGGAATGTAAATTCAAGATGGCAGCCATGGCAGCCATATTAGATATCGGAGTGCAACGAAAATCGATAGGCTTCTGTAGCTATCCACTCCCAACACCCACACCAAAAATGGCATTGATCGGCACTGGCGTTTTTGACTTAATGCGCTGAATGTAAATTCAAGATGGCAGCCATGGCAGCCATATTAGATATCGGAGTGCAACGAAAATCGATAGGCTTCTGTAGCTATCCATTCCCAACACCAACACCAAAAATGGCATTGATCGGCACTGGCGTTTTTGACTTAATGCGCTGAATGCAAATTCAAGATGGCAGCCATGGCTGCCATATTAGATATCGGAGCGCAACGAAAATGGATAGGCTTCTGTAGCTATCCACTCCCAACACCCACACCAAAAATGGCATTGATCGGCACTGGAGTTTTTGACTTAATGCGCGGAATGCAAATTCAAGATGGCAGCCGTGGCTGCCATATTAGATATCGGAGCGCAACGAAAATGGATAGGCTTCTGTAGCTACCCACTCCCAATACCCACACCAAAAATGGCATTGATCGGCAATGGCGTTTTTGACTTAATGCACGGAATGCAAATTCAAGATGGCAGCCATATTAGATATCGGAGCGCAACAAAAAATCGATAGGCTTCTGTAGCTACCCACTCCCAACACCCACACCAAAAATGGCGTTGATTGGCAATGGCATTTTTGACTTAATGCGCGGAATGCAAATTGAAGATGGCAGCCGTGGCAGCCATATTAGATATCGGAGCGCAACGAAAATCGATAGGCTTCTGTAGCTACCCACTCCCAACACCCACACGAATAATGGTGTTGATCGGCAATGGCGTTTTGGACTTAATGGGCGGAATGCAAATTCAAGATGGCAGCCATGGCACCCATATTAGATATTGGAGCGCAATGAAAATCGATAGGCTTGTGTAGCTACCCACTCCTAACACTCACACCAAAAATGGCGTTGATCAGCAATGGCGTTTTGGACTTAATGCGCAGAATGCAAATTCAAGATGGCAGCCATATTAGACATCGGAGCGCAATGAAAATCAATAGGCTTCTGTAGCTACCCACTCCCAACACCCACACCAAAAATGGCTTTGATTGGCAATGGCGTTTTGGACTTAATGCGCGGAATGCAAATTGAAGATGGCAGCCGTGGCAGCCATGTTAGATATGGGACCGCAACGAAAATCGATAGGCTTGTGTAGATACCCACCCCCAACACCAAAAATGGAGTTGATTGGCAATGGCGTTTTTGACTTAATGCGCGGAATACAATTGTGGACGGACGGATGGAAGGACGGACGCCACGCGTGATGACAATACCCCACAGCCCAAATTATTCAGAGATGAGGGGCAAAAATTAAAGTCTCATGGTAATTACTGCATATAAAACTCTCGGCAACAAAATTAATTACCAAGGCATCAATCTTGAACAGAATGACGAAGATGAGGTGTTTAAATCTGTCAAGCGACTCCCAAGCACAAAAGAAAAGGAGCAAATGTTAAAAGCAAAAAGGAATCTCTTGAGTACAAAACTGTTTTTCAATGAGCTACTGCATAATTTAGTCATAGTTTCTCATTGCAATAGCTAACTTCTTAGTCAAACGCAGAGGACTCAGCGTGAGACAAAAAAACAAACTCATCTTTTAGCCAAAAATTCAAGGATTCCATGTGACATGCATTGTCTTGAATGAGTGGCTATTATCATAAGAATGGTCTTTGTTATGTCTTTTTCAACTTAAAAAGTAAAGCCTGAAATGACAATTTTAAAATGCGTCAACGCATATACATGATGTAACACAAAGCAACAAAGCAAGAGCGACGCAAACTGGAAGGACAAACCTCACCGATTCAAGGCAACACTTTCTGAGCAAAAACAAACCCAGAATTTCAAGCATTGCTGAATCAAAATGTAAACAGAAAAAAACCCACAACATTGCCCCCAAACTTATTTAAAGAACTCAATAGAGGCTCCCGCAGAATTGGTGAATGGAAAAAACATTACGATTACGAGGGTCAGATTTAGAGGGAGGGAAAGAGAAGGCCACACAGTGGGTGGCGAGCTATTTACGCACTGTATCCCTATCAGTATTCAGCTCCAGCGGCCGCTGTGTGTGTGCGTACCCAGCGCTTACCCTCATGGCACAGGACAGAAGGCCCACTCCCAAACAAATCAATACAGAACAAAAGGGGGACAGGCGAGGGGAGACCCTGTCAAATTGATGGCATAACTGGGGTAGGGGGGGCGGTCTGCTCTCCCCTGCGCTCCTGCACTGACCCCCCGATCCCCCCCACCCCCACAACACTGTTCTTTTGTATGGAGATCTGATCAACAATAAGACTGTCACCAAGGAGGCCTAATCTGAAGCGTGTGGCCACGCGGTGTTTTAGCTAATAGAGACTGTCTGTGGAGAAAGAGGATTACTTTAATCTAGGACTGGTCTGCAGTTATTGCTGCTGAAATTTAGGGGAGTGAGAGGGTGGGTTGGGGTTTTGCACGGTTCCACTCTGCCACTGGGCTGGGGTTCGAAAGCAGCCCCGCATTTCCCCTCGAGGGTCCTCGCTGTCTACTGTACTGAAACCATCTGGAGAAACAGAAAACCCAACTGTCCATTTTAATGCCGGCAATTACATCCACTTCACTCGTTTCCCTGACTGCTCATATACACACACAGTTGGTTTTAACAATCATAGTCTATTTAACTTTATCTAGGTCAGGTTAATGTCCATATAATACTCATAAGTATTCACAAGCAATGTGATTTGCCATTTGCTGAAAGAGTTGCGTATTGAGTAAGGTTATACCGTATAATTGTATCTGCAACAAACTCAAAACTAAATGCATTCACTACTTTAGCCAACTTTCTCGCTGTTTGGTAACAACGCATGACGAGGACAAAGTGAATCGCAGGGTTGCTAGATGCAGGCCACAGCATAGATTTATAACAAATGCCTTTAAAAGTGTGGCAGGCAACAGGACTCCATTAATCTGCATGAAAATGCACGTATGTATTGGGCCTCTCAGGCTTACTGACCAAAAGAGTCTCCCTCAGTGATGCCCACGGTGTACCGTCGCTTTTACAATACCACTTCACTCAGAAAGAAAAAAAAATAATTGCTGGCGGGGCAGATGAAAGGGATAGCGCTCTCACTGAAACTCACTTCAGAAAATTAGGACTTTATAAGCTTCATGTAAAAAAACGGAACAAATTATGCAAACCGCATTATGCAAATGGGATTTTTCGGAGAGTGAAATCCTCTCCACACGGCAGAGAAGCGCCTTATCGTCGCACTCTGAGTGCAGCGGAGGGACTGTAGCAGAGGCACCCAAATCCCACAGGTCCCGCTGTCGCCGGGCTGCTCTGTCGTGCGAGAGGGTCAAGTGCTCTCAAACTCGAAGCCAAAACTCCTCCAGGCAGCTACAGAGCGATTCCGGAGATAAACCTGTGCCTGAGCCGACACCACCTTCCGCCCAAATTCAAAGCTCTACATTTGAGTCCTGAAAGGGCCCTCTCCTTTCTATCATAAACAGGACTGCTTTTCTTTCGCCTTTCACTATGCACACTACAGTTCAGCGTAATTTAGCGTTGGCACGTTTGGCAGCTCCATTCTCGGAGAAAGGCTGCCATTTTCGTAGCAATGGAAGCAGTGACAGAAGTTGATGTGGGCAGACGGCAACAAAGCCAGGCTATTTAAGGGTTGCTGTGTTTTTTGAATAAATTCCTAGTGTTACGCTGCCAGTGCTGAGAACAGAAGCCGCCGACCATTTCTGAGTGAATATAATGGAGGGCCTGAGAAGGCCTAAGAGTGTTTTATGACGGGGCGAAGGCACAAACCCACTCAACCTTCACTACCATCCTCCAGTCCCCCCATAGAGAGAAACAACACAACAACTGCCAGCCACTCCCTCCTCCTTCAGCCAGGCGCACTGACCTCCATCAGACTTAAGCCGCTTTCACACCGGACACGAGACAAATTTTTCGCACGACAGATTGCATTCAAAGTCAATGCGTCTTTGCATTGACTTTGAATGTAATCTGTCGCGCAAAAAATTCGTTTCGCGTCCGGTGTGAAAGCAGACTTATGCTGCTGCATGTTTCCAGTCTCCACAAGCCATTGGCCATTTTTGCTGATGCTTTCCTGGATCTTCCATACTAATCACAATTCCCACTGAGGGCCATGCCAGCTTAGATCCTTACCCAAACCATGAACAGAAGATTCATTTGTGATTGTGTTTCTATTCCTCTATTATGAAAATAATAAAAAAGAGAAGCATCAAACCATGAACAGAAAAGAGCTCCTCAAACTTACAGTGAGGACTATCATTCATTTGACAGTGATAGGCATTCTGTTGTTTTGTTTCTTTTGGTCAAGTTGATTACTGCGCCTGAATCCATTTGAGCATGAGTCATTCCATGTCAATTCAACAAATGGTTGTTGCACCACTTTCTCAGATCCTCCTCAAATTTTTTTGGGCATTATTTGGGTAATTTTATGAACAAACGCAAAGTATTATGGTGACATACATACAGAACAAGCAGTAATGACGTAATTTGATACCCATAGTTGGTCTAAAGTTAACCCTCGCCTAAAATTTTGGGGTTTTAAATTACTGAAATAAGTAATTCTGACTCCTTTTACAAGGTCAGAATTTTTTTTCCTTCCAAAATGTTTACTCTTTTGGTGAGAAAAGCATAGAAATGTATGAAAATCAATAAATACTGGACTGTGGAATTTCCCTAAATGTCCTTATTATTTTATGGGTGACTATTTTGGGCCTTACATACCTAAATTCTATGGCTTATTCTTGTGAAAAGACATTATAAGGATAAATTTTCTTCTTTGCTGATGAAGGTTGCATAATACAAAAGTTTTAAAACATTGAAATAAAGCTTAGTTATTGATTTATAGGCCAGTGAAGTCAGCCATAGACCCAAAATAGCCCAACTTTAGGCATCTAAAAGTGCATGTGGGACACGTGGTATGGGGTTCAAATTTTTTTTGGAGGAACTAATATGTGTGAAGTATTTGTGAACTTACTTTTATATTTGTTTCTTGCGCCTGAGATATGCAACAGCTAAGGGGTCATTCCATATGAACTCAACCAAAGAACAAGAATCGTCCATGGTCACCAACTCAGATTTGGCTCAAATTTATTTTGGGAGTACCTGTATGTTCATAATGAACACATGCAAAATTTTAGGGTCCTACTCCAAGGGGTTTCCATGATATGGCCCCCCAAAAATCGAGGGCCATGCCCTAGCGAATCGCAAAAGTTAATTTATAGGGATTTTGGAGGCCAATATCTTTGGAACAAATCAATCAATCAATCAATCAATCAATCAATAACCTTTATTGCAGGGAAGTCCCACTGAGACAGAGGTCTCTTTTGCAGGGGAGCCCTGATTACAATAAAACAATTACAATGGAAGGTTTAAGACAAACAGCACACATAAAATACACAAAAGTCACAAACAACAATTTCAGATTAAAGGAATAACAAGTTTTAAACTGGAATAAAACATAATAAAAATTAATAAAAAATATATATATATATATATATACACACACACACACACACACACACACATATATATATATATATATATATATACACACATATATACATATAAATAAACATATAAGAACATAGGACAGAGAAAAATAAATGTGCAAATCCTACCATAAACTAAAAGCAAATACATCTGGCCTCCAGAAGCAATATATCCAACACTAATTTCTTGAAAGACACGAAGGGGATAAGGCAGTCTAGCTTCAAGGTATCCTGGAAATTATTTCACATACAAGGAGCGAATGTATGTTCCAAATCATAGGTATGGGCAGAAAATTGCTATCTAGGGTAATTTGGGTGCAGGCTTTCAGAATCTCTTGTCAAAATGTATCTGTCTTTTTTCATTTTCAAGATATTGGCCTCTCAAATATGAAAATTTTTATTGGTGGAAATTAAAAATTCAGTTTTCAAGGGCCCCCTGTGAGGCCAGGATCCCTTACAGAGGCTAAATTGTGCTGTATTCCTTCGATTTGAGGACAGGTCTGTCTGTCCAAGGAAGATTGACTGCACCCAAGGCATAATAGTATAGTTAGGAGACCCTGAGAAGGGTCCTCGCTGAAAAAGTCACTTTTTTGCCAATTTTGGATTGGCAAGTTCACCATGCGGGCAGTTACCCATGGTAATGAAACCTGTTCCACATAAATGTATATATCTTGACTTTTTGTTCAAAATTACAAGTTGTTTTCTCATCTCCTTCACTATTTACTCCTTCAACACATTGTGGTGGGCAGTACCACATATCTGGTGCAGATGGTGACCTGATTACAGAGAAATTCAAGCAGTTCAAAGGACAGTAATAGTGATGTGATAAGCTGTGCACATATTACATATATTACATGGGTCCTAAGGCAACACTTTGCTCATTAAGGCAATGTATATTAGACTTCCTAAAAAACGCCTATAAAAACATCTTGTATTTCTCGGTTAAATTGGCCATGAAAGATTCTAGAAACAATGTCCATACTTGAGATATCAATTTTTCAGATGTTTCTTGTTATACAGACTAAGTGTTGTGTTTCTACCCCATGTCCCACATTGGTTTCTGTGCTTAAATATGTATGGTATTTTTCAATCGTAAAAAAGCATCATTTTGACGTCTAAGAAGACTAGTTAGCTCCTGGATATTTTTAGGTTAAAGAGAACTTTTACGGTACTTTGAGATAATTGAAACAAAAAAAAATCTTGTTAGTTATTTAAACTTGTGAAAAAAATGCTTTAATTCTTGAAAAATGCCATTTTTCGCCATATGTTTGTATTGCCTTAAGCCGCAGAGAAATGAGTGTATTCATTCAAAAATCCTCTTTCTGCTATCAATTAAAGGTGTTTCAACCCTTCAGATCACTTGTAAGTCCATATCATCAATCAGTTCCTAGTATTATCTTCCAAAATCAGGCCTTTCTACATAAAATGTCAATTTTCGCGTGGGTAAATAGGGATTAAAATATTTTATACTTTGGAAAATAGCAATCATATGATGTTAAAACTTTGCAAGTAATCTATTTTCATATTGGAAAAGCTAGAAAAAAGGTTTGGAGGTAATCAGAGGAGGTCATGCAACAAAAAGTTCTCAGATTTTTTTAAATGAGATGGAATGACACATGCATTTTGCATGCAGAAGAGGAGGCCAGAGGCAAAAAGTCCCCAAAACCAGCAGCAAATGAAGAAGACTGTAGTGCCGTGCCTGGCGAAACATCACCAGGGAACGCAGCGCGAATCTGGTGATGTCTATACATCACAGACTTCAAGCAGTCACTGAATGCAAACAATATTTGACTAATTGTCACAAATTATTGCCTCCGCCAAGGAGGTTATGTTTTTTCTGGCATTGGTTTGTCTGCATGTCTGTCTGTCTGTTTGCATACAAGATAACTCAAAAATTAACGAACGGATATCTCTGAAATTTTGTGGGTGGGTTGGTATTACATCAGGGATGGACCCTATGGATTTTGACTGCGATTGGTCAAACAAGTCACGAGGTGGAGTGATGCGCTCTACTGAGTGTCCTTCTAGTTCCTTCATTGTACACATTATGTCAAACTGTCGAATATTTTTTTTATTCGCCTGAAAACTGGAAGACTGCGTTCAAGTAGTGCTGTCTTTTCTAAATTGTCCATCCGATATAGATGAAAACACTCTCAACTTAAAGCTGACAGTCTGCACTTAAACCTCAGTGTCACTGTATCTTTTTAAACTTAAAATGCTTGAGAACAGAACCAAAATAAAACATGTCACTGTCCAATGAATTATGGTGCAGACTGTATACGCTCCTACGCTCCTTTAATTCAGACAGCGTTTTGATCCAACTGTATCTCCGTCAGGTCGTAGCCCAACCTGAACTCATGGATTATTGAATCTGCCACTGGTGCTGCTAATAAGGCGACTGCAGAGGGACTGTTTCACATCGAGAGGGCGAATGTGACGGGCCAGTGCCACCCTGGGGCCGGTGTGGATTAATAAGGCGTGACTCGGCATGTCCGTCGGTGAGAGCTGAGTGCCCTGCTCACAGCGCACAGGAGTGTAGGGGCTCAGGAGAGGAGACACCCGCAGGGTGAGGTTAGGCGTGGCGTGGAGGGACTGGCCCTGTGCCTGCAGAGATCTCTGCCCATCCTTATGCTGCTCTGCACCGCTCTGTGCCTGACACTGCCAAATAAGGGCTCAGAATCACACTCACACATACACGCACACACACACACACACACATCCTTGTACTTATATCTTTGTGAGGACATTACATTGACTTCCATTCATTCTTCCTGTGTCTCTGCAGCCTTTCCCTAATCTTAACAATAAGCAATGTATGCCTAACCCAAACCCTTACCCTAACCTTAACCTATCCCTAATTCTAACCTTACCCCTAACCTTAACTAATAAGTCACAATTAGCCTTTGTAGTTGTGAGGACCGGCAAAAATGTCCTCACTTCCCAAAAATGTCCCCACTCTGTAGGAAAAAAAACATTTTTTGGTTCTCACTTTGTAGCAAGTACAAGACACACACACACACACACACACACACACACACACACACACGCACGCACATCCTTGTACTTATATCTTTGGGAGGACAATACATTGACTTCCATTCATTCTTTCTGTGTCTCTACAGCCTTTCCCTAATCTTAACAATAAGCAATGTATGCCTAACCCAAACCCTTACCCTAACCTTAACCTATCCCTAATTCTAACCTTACCCCTAACCTTAACTAATAAGTCAAAATTTGCCTTTGTCGTTGTGAGGACATCTGAAAATGTCCTTACTTCCCAAAAATGTCCCCACTCTGTAGGAAAAACACATTTTTTGGTTCCTACTACACATTTTTTGGTTTTGGTTCCTGTTCCTGTAGCATGTACAGGAACAGAAGCACCCTCAGACACATGCACACATGCACACACACAAGCACCTACAGACACGCACACACACAAGCGCGCGTGCAGACATGCACACAAACGCACACATGCATACAGACACAAAAGGCACACACATGCACACACACATATACAGACACATGTACGCAAACACACACATACATACACAGAAAGAGACATACAAGCGCACACACACTTGCAAAAACACACACTCACAAACATCACATACACTCATGCAAACACACAAACATTCTCTCTCGCTCTCTTTCACACATACATAGGCACTCACATACACAAACACTCCCACACGCTCTCTTTCACTAACTCACATGGAAACACAACATTCACACATACACCTAGATTCTCTCCCGCACACATAAACAAAAATACACACATCGAAAATGCACTCACACTCTCTCATCACAGTCTCAGTAACGTAAAACAAGCTCTCTCTCTCTCTCTCTCACTCTCTCTCACTCACTCACTCACTCACTCACTCACACTCACACATTACACAAATGAACAGACAGGCTTCCACACAGATAAACATACATATGCACACATACATATGTACCCAGGATAGATGAGCAGCACAGAGGACAAATCAATTTTATAACACACCTTTCATCTGTTGATTTGATTGGTATGTCTCCTGACAGGATATAACATCACTTTCACACCTGGACCTGAAAGCACCTGCCCTCTCCTTTAGAAATTTCCCACAATACACCCATTCAAACCGCCTGGACAACTGCTGTCTGCACTGACAAGATATCCTTTTAAACTGATCCTCATAAGCCCAGCTAATTGCAACCGAGTCTAAACGCACGCCTCTTTCAAGACGCAGGGGTCAGGGGTCGAGGCACACTGTCAAAGCCACAGAGGCCGGACCATTTGTGCTGAATAATCAAAAAACAAGGCTTAGACAAGCAGAGAGGGCTAAGGCTCTCCTGTTCTCATATGCAGTCTTTTATCCTTCATTGTATCCCAGAACATCAGGGAGAAATTTCTCTTTACTTTCCAGAACTTTCCGCTTCAAGGCCCATATTTGCCGCCAGAGCCAATGTGTGAGAGCAGCGGCATTGACATCGAGCTAATGGCTCCGTCCTGAACCAGGGTGCGCCGAGCAAAAACAACTGAAATGCTCTTCATTTTTTACATCTAACCCTCACAAAACAGAATCATTACAAGATTAAAAATCTCACAAACATCACCAAAGCTTGTGCTCAAAAACATGCCGGGGAACTTCTCTCCCAGAGACAGACAGAGGGGCCAGTTCATCTGGACAACACAAAGACATTTTACACTGTGCCACTTCCTACAGTCCCAAACACAATCACAAATTTTAACACGTAAATAGTAACATGAGCGAATAGTTTTCACTTTTCATTTATCTGCATTAGAAAGTGCACCTAATATCATGATATACTCAGATCCCCCACCACGATTTTGGTGTTCTAGCCTCGAAAATAAACATGACAAAGGGACAGACAGACGGAGAGGAGGAAGGCAGTATGAAATGGCAAATCCACACTGGAAGATGTATTTATATATCAGATTTTGATGAAAAACGCAGAACTGTTTAAAAGTTCAGGCCCTAAAATAGTGTGACAGATGGACGTGCGGATGGACAAGAGCATGGATAGAAGGACAACAATCATTCCTATATCCCCTTCCGTTTTGTGGCAGGGGACAATACTGTACAGTGCTCTTTTTCTTCCTGACACAAGCTCAGTAACTCCCATTTAAATGTATTTGGCAATGTAAAGAATGTGCTTCAAACCCTCTTCATAAGCTAGAGGCACTCCTAGAGTGCAAACCTCCCCCAGGGCAGCACAGTCCAAATCTTGGAGAATGGGAGCAAAGTTCAGTTATCATGTGTCATAGGATTTCGGCCATATTGTTTGACTGATCGCAGTCAAAATCTATAGGGTCCATCCCTGATCTAATAGCGATGCACGCACAAAATTTCAGAGATATCCGTTCATTACTTTTTGAGTTATCTTATTCACAAACAGACAAACAAATGGCACTGATCACACTGAAAAAATTGAGACTTTGGATCAAAGTAAAAAAATTGCGTCAACTTGTTACAGCTAATTCTTTTAGTTTTTCTCAATTGAAAAAAAAATACCTTTGTAAAATTTTTTTCAATTGAGAAAAACAAAAAATTAGCTGTAACAAGTTGACGCAATTTTTTTACTTTGATCCAAAGGGTCAATTTTTTCAGTGCACATAACCTCCGGGCAACTTCGTTTGGCCTAGGTAAAAGACAGTACAGTATGTTTTCTCTATAATTCAGCATGAAAATGAAGCTCAGATTTGTTCAAACAATATAAACAGCCTACAGCTTTCTATATTATAAAGAAAAAAAACAGACCAACAATATCAGAATTAATTTGGGAATGTTTAGCTGCTCCTAATTTACTGCTTGATTGCTGATCCAGGTAATTAAGAGGAAACAGGGTTCCAAATAATTATTGATTTGGGAGTAAGTTTTCGCTACACTGCAGCTAACCTGATGCCACGGACTGCTACATAGACAAGAAAATCAACCTTCATTGCAAAAATAAATAAATAAATCAATCAATAACTGTAATTACAACATTGCAGGCACATTTTGCTGTAATCTCCAAATTAACTCTTGCATAAACAAATAGGCGCGCATGCCCAAAGCGAAGGACAGATTGAACAGAGGCCACAAGTGTGCATTTGATAGGGATGGCATGGCATGTCTTAAACTGCCAAATGAAAGTACTCCGACTTGAACAATGCCGCGTTGTAATAATCGGTTGGACTGGTCACTGATCAAGCCAGGAGCCTATTGTTCTCCACAGCTGACCCGGTTCTTCCGGCTGTAATCTGACCCATATGAAAGAGATGCAGCCAGACATAGTGTCCCTCATTAACGCACCGCTGCTCTTAAACGCGTTTCTCTCCCACCACCTGTTGTGCTCCAAATTCCCTGGCGCCCACCCATCCCCCCCAAGCCCCCCCCAAAGTTCTCCAAGCTCCCTTGCGAGCCCCCACTGTCTTGTTAGCCTCCGGCCACATGTAATTAATTCATTAATTACACTGAGGTCATGATGAGGGAAGAGGGCAGTGCGGACAGGGTGAGGGAGCAGGACAGGGCTGGCTCGACGGCTGCGGGACAGACGGATGAGCCTTTGCCCTCTCCTCCCTCCGACGAGGAAGCTCAAAATGATCCCATTAGTGCTGCTCCGCTTAATGCCAGGATGGCGAGCCTGCTGGCGACCCTTCAGCCTGCGCCAAGGCTTAGCGCACCCTCAGGCCGCTGAACAATCACCCTCCAGCGGCGTCAAATACAAGGGACAAAATAGGGGATGGGAGACTATAGCATTTGCCTTCAGATCATCAAACCAGCCTCAAGACTAGGGCTTGAGAGAGAGAGAGAGAGAGAGAGCAGTTAGCTTCTGAAGTAGGGTAATTTTTACCCATTTTTCTGCACTGTTTTGGAAATCTTGCTATGTGGGATTTAATGCATCCATATTGTGAAAGCTGCTTTGCTTGTAATTACTAAGTGGCAATAATGGACAGACAGTGAGTAATCGTCACAATTGCATTATTCACCGGAGCCGACAGCAGGGACAGCAGTGGCTTTGATTAAAGCTTCTCCTCGTGCCTCCATTATCCATGCCTCTCGGCAGCGTGCCAAGTTGAGGCAGTACCAGCACCGGCTGTGTTTGAGACCAGATAAAGAACAGGAGTGTGAAGACTACAGACATACAGCTACTTAACATAAGCCTGGACTATGGTGGCCTTTTTTGGGTAGGTATCAGTCTTCCTAATATCCCACAAGCATCGTCACCACTGTCCCCTCTGGTTTGCTCTTGGGGGGGATCTCTTGTTATTAGTCTGAAACATGTAAAGCACTAGGTGATGAAGTCTTTGGTTAAAAGTGCTATACAAATTAAATTTGATTGAACTGAAGTGACTAATCTACCAACCAACAGAAGTGGACAATCCAGCTTCAGAAAGTCAACATATTTTGTTCCTGCCCCCTCTATTCTCAAAAGGTATGTCTTCATTAGACAGAAGTTTCAAATTAGCTAGCTATTTTGCATTTTTGAAATTAGCCCAATGTCAAATTAGCTGGCTATTTTGTAGTGAAGATCTTGTTCTAGTTTGCGAAATAGCCAGCTATTAGCTTTCGGGCTAATGGAGATGCAAATTCATACTATCGGGCTAATTTCCCAAACCGCAAAATAGCTGGCTAGTTTAACTTTGTTCTGATGAAGACACACCAAAAGAGGTTGACCTAATTATTGAAATCAGCTGGCTGAGCTCAAGGGAGGAAGTAAAACATGGTGGGATGTTTAATTTCTGGAATGTCCACCTCTGCCGACCAGCAATAAGTTTTCTATAAACACTGTTACAGGAGAAGAAGACCAGGCTGTTGTTCAGCTGTCCCTCAGCCTGACCAGTGAGATTATGGGGGGCTAGAAAGTTGGCCACCCCTGGCATAGACCAAATTGCATGACAGAGGAGAACCACAACAGATCTTTCCTTTCACCTGTTCATTCTCAAAATTCCAAAGGGCAGCTGCCACTCTGTCTTCACCTGTTACCCTGGAAACCAGCCCTCACCCCCAGATGACCTCCGGTCCCAGGGTTCTGCCGGGGTTCAGTTACCCCAGGCGCCCCCATCTGAAACTCATACATTTTCCTCTCGCTCCCACAATCCCCAAATGCTGTCACCAAACAGACATAAGCAGGTCATAAAAATACTTCCCCAGTAACATAAGAGCACGTGGCTAACAGACATTGTCTGTTTCTTTGTGCAATAAACTTCGAACCAAAAACGCCAGTCTGGGCACCTTAGGGACTCATAAGCCAAGCATACAGGATATAACAGCTGTGGGAAACCAGAATCGTAAAATATTTTCTCTTCACTGAAAATAACAGTCGCTAAGAAAATTCTTATTTATTATTTTGTCACGGTACACCAGTTTTCAGTTGCATTTCATCTACAGATACGAATCATGCTCAGTTACACTTTCTCATTGTACACCAGTTCCATGCGAACAAATACATAGCCATTTTTTAATGGAATATAAAGCACCAACTGAAACGTAGTATATATATTGGCTCCAAAAAACCGTCTTCCCCCAGTATTATTGCCCCGGAAATGTTAAATAGATTTTCTTTTAATCTCTTGAAATGAACTGCGATATTATGCAATAGTGACTGAGCAACAAAACATAAGAAAATATGCACAAGCAACACTCACACTTGAACGAACAATTGAATGAAAAAACATATTGCAACACTGGAAAGCAAACAAGCAAGCACAACCATTCCTATAAAGAAGGTACATGCAGGCACAAATAAATAAAGACTTCGTACAAACACATACCAGTACACTTACATGTACAATTATACACAAAAACATAGCTATGGTCGAATATACACACACATGCATGCGCAAACACATACCAATGCGTGAACGCCAAATACAAATATATTGAAATGCAAGCAAAGACCAATGCGTGCAACTGTAAACACATGTCCAGGCACTCATAAACAAATGCACGCAGACAATCCTGCATAAATATACTCTGTCATACAGGACATTAGTTATCCACGTTGCCCCTGAACATATCTTAAGGAAGCATGGTGACAAACCAAAAACAGATGGGGCATTTGAGGTCACCTCGTACACATGAGCACAGTGAAATCTGGGTTTCAGACTCTTTGCCCAGCCTGGTCCACACTCACGGCCTGTCTGAAGAGATGCCAAGCAAGGCTCTGACGGCCCCAGTCCGACCAGCAATGCGCAGGATAACTGACTGACACGCAGCCCTCAGGAGCAGCCAAGAACAATATAACCCTGCTTTCCACAGTCCTGCAACCCTCCAACCAGCCTCACAAGCCTATTTCTGCCTCTGGGGTGTACAGTATCAGCTAAAAACAGGAACAAATAGCAAAAATCTCGTGGAAGGTTCTCATCTTAAGCGAAACTACGGATATGAGAAGCTGCATGGCAAACAGCAGTTCAGCTCAATGATAGCTGGCTACGTTTAATAAGATGATTGAAGTTGAGGAGGAGAGCAGCTGCGTGAAAGACAGAACAGCCGTTCTGTCCGCAGCCAAGTCAGGCAGCCATGGTCCAAATGTGTCAAAGACAAAGGTCCAGCATGTCCAGCATTACACAAAACAGATCCTTTAAGAATTTCAGAAGTCTTTACCATAAGCTGCTCCTGCTGCTACTGATCGAATAATCTTTTTGCCTCGCGTTTTTTACTCCGTATGATTTTTTTTATAGTTACTCTATGCATTTTAGTTACTGTATAGATTTTAGACCTTAGATTTAATTGATTGATTTAAGGTTTAGATTGTAGATTTCAATCTGAATGTTTGACTTAGGTTGATTATATATTCTAGATTTTAGTCAAGGTCTGAATTGTTTATGATTAAATTTTAGTAGATCATATACAAGAGCCTTCAGTTCGGGTCTACAGTTCAGATTTCAATCAAATACATATCACTTGTACTGTTCGTGGTTGGTAGTCTGATGGTTTTGTATTGTTTTGTAATAGTGTTTTGTGTCATGTTATTGTTATTGTCCTGTTTTTTGTCTGAATATGCAATCTGCTGTGTACTGCCTCCTAGGCTAGGTCACAATTGCAAAAGAGATTTTATCTCAATTGTTTATCTGGTTAAATAAAGGTTAAATAAAAAATAAAAATACTTAAGAGCAGCTATTACATGCAGTGGTCATTCAATGCAGCACTAAAAGGGCACTGGTGATAACTGTTCTGGCTTTGAATTGAAGAGGGCAATGCAGGCCACATTCATAAATTAATACTCGGAATAGAGAAAAAAAGTTAATTTCGTCTGTATTTTAATCCCGTCATGAACATGAGCTGTCCAATCTGCCACATTAATATTCCTGTCAGTTTTTCTTGGCTAAGACTCTCCTGTAGAAGACATTCTATGCAAAGTAAAAGCAAAGATGAGTTTCTTAACTTTGGGAATTTCGTAAAAAAACTGAAGTAATCTGCAGTTATTAGTCTGAAGAGAAGGTGCCATAGGAGTTAAGCAACACAATGACCTCCCTTAAAAAATCTTAGACACAGGTTGAAGCATTATAGAGACTTCCTTGGCATTGTTGAAAAACTGGTTTTGCAAAATACACCCCCTTGTAACGTGTGAATGCCCCAAAACAATGACTGTATCCCAGCAGGAGAGTCTGTGATTTTGTGGAAAAGTGGTTGAAAGAGATCTCAAGTGACTGAGGGACAAGGCTAATATGTTTAAAGTCCTAGCGCGAACAAAGCGATGTGGGGTTCATGCACACAAAGGGCAATTTAAATGTATCCGTCGAGAAGACACCTTAACAGGTTCAAAATAAACTAAACAGTGGCAAGGCCTACTTCAGCCGAGGTCACTGTTGATCTAGTGTAGAAGCCAAAATAACCAGTGATTTCAGGCTGACTGTCACCATGAACTCAGTTTGACCCCATTCTATCGCTCTCTCTCTCCCTCTCTCTCTATCTCTGTCTCTCTCTCTCCATCTCTCTCTCACAATCTTCAGGGCCCTTATGAACAAGTGTCAGAGGCAAGAGTAAGCCAGGATCTGTTTACCTCTTCAAGATAACCCCAGACGCACCTTTACAACAAGTGCAAACACTAAGGCAGACTTCAAACTCCCAACTACAAACAAGGCCAACAATCTGCCCAGCTATATCCAAGAAAAGGATGGGAGATAAAAGCATGCACCTAGCTGGAATTTTGACTGGGAAACAACAGTTCAAAAGTTCAGAGGAGTGCGTAAAGGTAAAACTAATACTAATTAGGACATACAACTCACAGAGAATTTCTGCCCGGCCACTGAAGGCCAATTAGCGCTTAACTTAGTTACTGGTGAAGCCTTCAAATTTCAGAACAGTTGGGAAGTTCAAGGGCATACGGACTGAAACCTTTATTTTTTGTTCCACAGTATATTGCTGTATATATAAATTGTGAAATGCAAAAGCTTGTGTAATTTATTGAATGAACAAATCAATTTATTAATTTTCATTTCTTTGCAGGTGCATTCCAGCATTTAACCCTTAGAGCGCTAAAAGCAGCTGTTGTTGCTCAATGATGTAAGATATCTAAATCAAAGCTGATCAAAACCTATCATGTGGCGACTTGTTTAAAAGAGCTCCTTTAAACAAGTCGCAACATGATAGGTTTTCAGCAGCACAAGATAATCAAATTTATATTTTTTAAATATTTATTTCAGCGTTGTAAGGGTTAATCTATATATTTTCTGTCTGTATGCATGCTGCATATTTATTATGTAAAATTCGATCAGCGTAAAGCTTCGGAGCCTAAAGGCCCGCCTGCTCTGTTCAAACTAAACGCGTTTGCTTTGCGTGGGTAAACATGTTCGGTTAACATCATGGCGTCCTCATTATGCATGGACACCTCTGTTTTCCTCCACAGAATTCCAGGATCATTTTTGACAGTTAATCTACAATGGACTGTCAGGCACATGTCTGCACCAGGACTATGCAAATCAAGCAAATGTGAAACAAGTCTGCGAGCTTCTCCAGGAAAAAGTGGATGGAATGTCTACCCAAGAAAGAGGTCAAACAAACAAGGAACCAAGTCAGGCTAAAGCATAGTGGAGAGCCTGTCCCCTGGCAACAAAGTTAGTGGTGTGGGAAATTTGATGTACCGTAACGAATTACAGCATTACGGCAGCATTACGCGTTCCTTGACTCTTTCTTAAATGAACTGATTCAGAGGTTCCAGTGACCTATAATTAAAAAAGTACTATATTCTACCTTCTGTATCACTTCAAGGTCTTCACCTCGGATGAATGTGGGCCACACAAACATTTTAGATGGCTTCGGCTTTCTCAAGGAGATTCTTCAGTCAAAGCGATAAAGCTATGGCAGGAATGGCAATAGGAGGTTTCATCGAAGAAAATAAAAGACTGCTCGACATGACTTGTTAAAGCAGCCCTGACAAACGGGACCCACCCACCAGTCACCGTATAATTTAATTTCACAAAGTCAAATCATCTCCTCAGCGTTTAATTTGAGTGCTCCGGCTATCATACACCCTGCTGCTGAGCCCTGGCCCTGCTCCACGGTAATCACTCCCACAAGGCTCTCTCTCAGGCCCAACATCTGTTACCTGGCCGGCACCTCAATCCAGCTCACGCGACATCACATCCTGTGACAGTCGCTGACTCTCCAAGAGCTGCCATGTAACTGTCCCCGGTAGTGAGAACAACTGTATTACTTCCAATTAACCCCATAAAACCTGGGGACCCATATAAGGGTTTATCAAATGCAGCTGCTGTATTCAGAGCTGTAGAATCTCAGGCCAATTTTGAAATCTAGTGGAGATTCCAAGGTTTCCAACAATCCGAAATATGTCCAGATAAATTACAGGAAAATGTGTATAAAATAATGTACAAGATCTAGATATTTTCCATTTGGTGTAATGCTGTGGCCATAAAAACCATGACATCCTGAGTTTGAATAATTCTCTCAGTATAAGTGTGATGTAGCTGCTGTGTGGTGCTGCAACCAGCAGATGCACAATATGTAAGTGGCATTGTCCTACAAAATGAAAAAAATATATTTTCGTACTTTGAAACTTCAGTGAAAAATTCAGAGTTCAAGGGATTACACACACAACTCAGGCCCGATTTCTTTACTCATCGCGAACGAAGGCCCACCTAGGAATGCAACCTCCCCGTAACATTTCATTAAGATTTGCGCGACGCGAAAACAACGCAGGGAGACATACTGGCCACTTCCAGCGATGCGTTGCGACTGATCGCCTCCCCGAGGTAGTTGCGGGCGACGCAGACGTACACTCCCTCGTCTGGCTTGCTCCGCCTCCCGTGAACGATGCGCAAGAAGAAGAGGGAGCCACTGGGGAGGAGCATGCGGTGGGAGCGAGGGTCTTCCCTGTCTGTCTCCACCCTCTCGCCGTCCTTGTACCACTCCACTGTCGGGGTGGGTCTCCCCTCCGCCTTGCAGTTTAGGGTGGCCGGCTCCCCCTTGGACACGATCAGGTCGGAGGGGTGCTCCACTATCCGGGGCAGGGCATCCTCCAACCGCAGCCGTGACCCTGGAGGGAGAAGGGAAGAAGAATTTAATGATCTCTCGCACGCACTCCGCTTTCCCTTCAGACGATGTGAGATATGGGGCGCGCGGGATAGGGGTCAGAAAACAGTGAGCAAACACGTTCTATGTGCGGCTTGTTTAATCCCGTCTGATATAGTCTCGCCCAATTCCCTTATGTTTGCTTGTGCACATCAATATTAACAGGGATGGAAAACACAATCTATTTCTATAAGCTGCTGGTAACGCGTAGAAGCAGAGCACTTATTGGCCTGCGTGTGCCTGGAGAGGTTGAAATTACAATGTTAATGCTCAATTTATCAAAGTCGAAAGACAATTTAGGCTACTCCTCGCAGCATGGGAAAAGCAGGGTGGAGAGAAATCATTATTTCCCCAGCTTTCCAACACGTACGGAAATTCATTCTGACGGCAGAGGTTTTCAAGGTTAGAAAATGAGAAGGGGAACTAACGATGGCTACGCACTCGGAGGGGTTTTGATAGCTGTTTGAAATTGGTCATATTTTTTTTTGTCTCCCTCTCAATGACCATGCTGGCAGGATGATTAGAAATGAATACCAACACAAACACAGCCTCGATAGGAGGAATGCGTTCCCCATTGCGGGGGCTGGATTTGATCAGGAGGATATGGAGTGAAATAATTATTCCCTTCATTCAGAGTTTATTCACTTGTGTCATCCAGCACCTTTGTTTGACTTGCTCAAGATTATCCTTTGTTCCTCTCATCCATTGTTTTGGATTTTCAAAGCGGATTTAGATGCAGATTGTTTGTGACCACTCGTCCCTGTGTTGCCTGCATTGAGATCAAGTGCTTTCTGGCCCTCAAGCTACCGCAGGTGTGAGAATGTGCTTCAAACAGCTCCTGACGGCTCTGATAAGGGGGCACACAGATTCAGTCGGCAAATACCTTTCTTAACCATCAAATCCCCAGGGCCAGGGGATCAGTTACAAACCTGGCTACATTCTGCAGGTGAATGTGAGGGGAAATATTTCTATGGCTCTGCTCCCAAACCAATCTAACTGCAGAGAAAAATAGTTTTGTGCCTTTAAAAAATAAAATAGCACCAGAGGAAATCACAATGCAGTCCTGTTCTCAGGCAGGGAGGAGTTCCAGATTTTTTGATCAAATGAAGATATAGTTTTGTTGCTACTCAAGTGATCTATTCATTATTGCTCCATAATTCAATGTTGGACCTTAGATTTAATCGTCACACTAACTAGCATGAGGTGATAACGCTTTTTTAGCAAGGGTGCAGGTGATTACAGTATAAATGCTCATAGCAACAGCTAGCAGAGCGACAAACCGGCCAATCAGAATGATGCATTCTGTTGATTTATGGCATTTCAAGGCTTTTCGTAGATACCAAAATTAACAAAACTGTCATAATTAACGCAGAGTGTAGACTACAGTTTCTATTTTAATGGCACTGAAGGTCTTATATTTAGCAGCAATCCATTAAAACAAAATTATTTAGTGGAAAAGATCAGATATTCTGCAAAAAAAAAAGCTGCATTAACATTAATACAGTACATGCGTATGTGGAAAAGAGGACTGTGGCACATTATAACACAGTATTTTGTGGCACAATGGAACGAGGCAACAAATGTAGTTAAATATTTTAATTCATTCAATGAACGGCAGTAATATCTTTTCAGTTATAACCGACAGATCTGAATTTTTTCTAACATGTTTTCATCAATTAAGTATCTTTAGCGGCACCAAACAAAAAACACAGCATCACAGCTGTCACTGTTGGTAGTGGCAATGTGGTGTGAAAAGATTTGCCAGTTTGACAGTTGCAGTTTGTTTATCTCCGGAGATTACAGCGACTGAGAGACATTTATTCTGCATCATTTATCCAAGATTCAAATACACCAGGTTTGTTTTGAGAAAATAATTGCCCCCTTATCAAATGACATTGAATTGAATTAAAATCAAGTATAAAGTGCATTTGCTGCACTAAAGCTCTGTACCATATATAAAATCAAACTGGACAAAAAGCGAGACTGAGGTAAATGGGAGGTGCAGTACTTGGCTCAATTTTGAGTGCTAGCTGCTAAAGACATAGTGGAAAGAGGCGCAAAATTCACCTGCTTCTGAGAAACCAGACCCAGCAGAGAAACCATAACAGGCTGGTTTTCAAATGCTACAGGCAAAACTGAGAGCAATTTAGTGCCTCTTCTCGGTGGGACAAGGGGGCTTAATACTACTGGCTAATGGCTTTCAGGATACGCACAGGAGGCTAAACTGACTTTGGTTGGAGGGGGGTGGCAAGAAAAACCCAGCAGGACTCAAACTCTGAGAGCTGTTTCATAAATATTACAGATCAGCTGGTACCTCCCGCTGGAGTGAAAGAGTAACGCAGAGGTTTCCGAAGGGGAATGGCTGGGGGGAAACCAGACAATGTGCTGGGCCAGGGGCTTGATTTGGGAGACAGATGCATGGCAATGAGCCAACAGGCCAAAATATGGAGTGTCTGGACAAGGAGAGCAGGAACAGCTGCTCCCATCAGAAGCTGATAACGCACATATCAGGAGGTGGTCAAATTATCCAAAACACTGCCATGAATACCCGCTTTGTGAAGCTCACAACCTACTGTTTTTGTTGTGACTGGCTCAGAGACGGATAAATGAAATTCTGCGGTGAGCTTCAGAGCATAACTTCGCGGTTATTGGCAACTAGTGCTAGATACCATTTAGTCATCGGGTATCTGAAGTGTTAGATTCACTATAGTAATAAGAAACTGGCGAGCCTAATTCGGCTGAACGGCCTGTTCTCGCCACTCATGTTATGTTATGTTAACTATCCTACCAAGTGTGCAACTGTTTAGATGAGAGAGCTCTTTGACTTGCAGGCGCAGTTCTCAACTATTTGGCCCCTTCGTCAGTATTCCCCAGTCATTGACTTTTAAGGCGCGCAAAGGTGCACGCACCATAGCGCACCAAAAAAAAATTGAGGCGAGGAAGAAAGTGTGCACCTCATAGGAACAAAGCTTGAAAAAAACGCGCGCCTCGTGGAAACTAGACTGGTTCCGTCTCCATCGTTACACTCTGCCGGTAGACATTCCGTATGGCACAGAACGGTAGCGCCAACACTGCTTTGTAGAAAAGATGGGAACAAGTCTTCGTAGATACTGGGAAACCAAAAGCGAGAGATACCCGCTCTATGATTGGGCAACGTACCAAGTCACCTTTTTTCAACCAATCGTCAATGTTTCATTTTTGCCTTCGGAGCGGCGGTAGATGGAGAACATAGCTGCGGGACATGCCATTAGGGAAGAAACTTTTGCAAAATGGGACATTCCGAGGTGAATCACGGCTTTCGAGAATGCTTGTCTACAGCAGATATGTGCATAAATTAACGATTCTCGTTCCCAGAAATTCATTTGCTTTGGACACGCGTTGTGTTACTTGGCTGAAGCGTCCTATGGACGTTCTATGGACAAGGTTTAGACAGTGACATTTGTTTTGCTTTCCAAATTTGGTCAGGTTACGATACGGATGCCCACATGCATGGTTTGTTAATGTAGCCAAATAGCAACTACCATTTCTGATAGTGATTTAGTGATTCTTCTGAGCCATGTCAGGTTAAGCAGCTATTGAGGTAAGCCCTATAATGCAAACGACAATTTCATAATTCTGATGATTTTGTTTTCATTGTATTCCTTCTTTAATTTTAGATAAAAACGTTTTGATAAAAAAGTCAATTTTTTTTTGGTAAATCTGCACTTTGTTTCTGTATTCTCAGGACAGACTCCTGTTTGGCCCATGCTGCTGCATTAAGAGGTTTAAGCTCATAAAGGAGAATAGGCTCAGGATGTTTCTCAAAATCTCAGCATGTTTTGTGTAAGAGGTAAACTAAGTTTAAACTTTTTATGCATCATAATGGGCCCTGTAACTCAGAATGAATCTATCCTGGAGTAACATGCCAATCATAGCAGAGAGACATCCAATCTTTTCATCCTTCCGGTTACCCCAGCCTTGGAACGAGCCGTGAGGGCCGCAAAAAAAAGCTCGCCTTGAATTCCTAGGCGAGTTTTTAGCCACTTGCCTGGAAATTTTAAAAGACAGTGACTGATTCCCTTTAACCTTTGGACATTTAGCAAGATATCTTGCTTTTTATAACTCTTTTAATAAGACATATGCAGCTAAAAAGCATTACAATGGACAAAACTCATCTAAACACTTCTGAAATTGTGGTTTAGATACTTTAAGTTACAGTTGTACATCCATTTGCCTCTGATATTTTGTCCACCTTCTTCATTTCCTGACCCTCTAAACACAATAACACCTGATTTAAAAAAAAAAAAAAAATATAACAGTTGAAGAAAAAAAAGAAGACTCTAAAGTTAATGGAAGATCATCAAAACCAAGGATCTTGGGCATGGGCACCAGACTGCAGAAGGTAATCAGCCTTATGGAACATTCTGGAACAGGCTTAAAAGATGCGAGGGGAGGGGTACAAAGAATGCATTAGCATTTTTGGGATCCGCTTAGGCACAGCACCAGCTTGGGTTAAGCTAAAAGGCGATAAACAAGTTTCAATGCTTTTAAGCACTCCGAAGTGCTCAAAGGAAACCACCTCCAGGGCACTGTTGGGCAAGAGGACTCTTGTGCCAAATACCCCTGCTCACACTGAGCAGAGCTGACCCAAGCCGACCGAAAGGTGATCTAAAGAAATTCAAGCTTTATCCTCTTTTCAGTACATCGGGAGTGCGGCTGGGAGCTGAAAGGGTGAAGGAAAGTTCTATCAAGTGACAGGGAGCGAAAGAATGGCTGGAGAGGTAGACAAACTGAGGGTGAGGAGGCATTATCGTGGGTAAGAACTGGAATTCAAGATAGAAATGAGAAGAACACATTGGTTAAATAAGGCAGGAATGGGATAGATGAGAAAATAGAGAGAGGTGGAAATGAGGGAATTGTGGGAGGTTGGGAGGAGGTAGACATGGGCAGAGAGAAGCCTTCAAGGACACAAGTGACTGTAGTCCTGTGGCAAAACCACTCAGCAAACAGACCTCCAATCAAAAGCAAGCATGGATCTTGTGAAAAGACAAAAACTTTTGTTCCCACCAATAGCAACCCACCATGTCTGCCAACAAGCCAGTTACTGAGGTAGTATCCAATACCAAGGATTGCTACTCTAAAGCAAGCAAAACCGACCAAAAATAGGGAGTGCTCCGTGAGTCCACAGTAGATGGGAAGTGACAGGGCGCAAGAGAGAGGGAAAAAGAAGAATTGTGCATGACACAGATGGACAAATAGAGACAAACTGACAGACAAAGAAAGGAGCAGGCAGATTGGAACACAGAAAAAAAAAATGGTAAAATGATTAAAAGACAAACGCTGACCGTAAGACAAAGGCAGAAAGAGAAATAGAAACGCAGACAGAGGCAATGAGAAATAAAGTACAGAGTTTAAGTGAGTGAGCCAGGGAGAGACGACCTCGCTGTCAGACATCTGGCGGGTGAGGACCAAGAGCCATCACAAGTGCCAGCTGCCTCTGTGCAATGGCTTCATTATAACCTCTCCGAGCTGCCGCAGGAATTTTAGTGCTAAAAAGATTTATCCGGTTGAAATTAATAAGTAAAATCTCTTTATTTAACTACACCCACTATCTCATATTTAACACCCACTAAAAGACAAATTAAACAGAAAAGTTTGCTGCAGCGGGGTGTAAGGAATTTTATTCCTCACAAAGAATTGCTATGGGTCTGTCAAATCAATTGGATGGAATTTCACAGCAAAATCCACAACTTCAAACGAATGCTTCAGGCATAAAAACCCTTTGTGGGTTCCATGTGTCAGTGTCCATACTTTAGGATATCCATGACACCAGGTCCTGAGGTCCCAGAAAAGGTCAGTACGTTGATCGTCAATGATCAGCAATGATCGTCATTTTTTAAAAGCAACCCAGACTCCCTGAAGGAAGGGAGCAGATACCCTAGTGAATGTTCCTCATGAGCATTCAGTCCCTGAGAAATCTGCCGTAACATTAGCAGCATATTGCGAGAGGAAGCTCCATTCCTAGACAGAAATTCTCAGTGAAATTACTTGTTTTCATTTCTTCTTTTCTAGATGGGATGCAAACTGATTTTTTTTTTTTAATTAATTGTTCCTGTCCAAGCTGTCAGCCAGGCATTCTGAAACTGAGTAATTAGTTTCTTAAATTTTAGACAGAACACTGTGGAAATCAGAGCCAATCACAATCTCACATTTCAAGTGCCAAACAATAAATGACAAAGACACAGACAGGCTTTTGAATGACAAAATGCTCCTACATTCCACCGGACCATAGCAAAGAACGTTATGTGTCGGCCAGAAAAAAAAGAATCGCAGGTAAACCAAATGTCATGTTGTGGTACATTTTATGATACATTCATCTGTAAATAGGAGCAAAATACATTATTGGCTTGCTTTGATGATAATCTGATTGAAGTCTCTGCTTCTGGTTTGGATACGAGCATTTTTGACAAAAAGCAGGTTGAAGCAACAGTACGATCTCTTCGGCAGTACCACAGCAGATCCAACACACATGTAAACCACTGTGATAGTCTATAGATGTAGTCAGCTTGCTAATGAACATCAGTAAGTATTAGTTTCATGCATATATTCTCTTGAAATACCCATTTTGCAGAAAAAAACAAAGAAGTATTCAAAACAGGTGATATGTTAGGGCACAGGTGCATCATAAAATGGATGTATGGCTTTGCACCCACACACAAATACGCGTCAGCTACCCAGATGGAAGTAACATTTGCTCAAACATTTCAACTAACACTGAATGGATTTATTTCAACTGAAGACATGCACTAAAGAGGCAAATCTGTTTCTTGTTGGTACTACCTTACTCGATTTCGCAGCTAGTTTTGAACGTAATCGCAACAAAAACTCGCTTTCTCTTCCATCCACAGCAGTATGACAGCAGAAAACATTAAGCTTTGGTGTGGTTTCCCTTTGCCCCAACCCTGCTGATGAGACCTTTGGAGCCCTAGCAGTAAAACCTCTTTCAAATTCAAATGATGGTTACAGTTGCTATAGATATGGCAACAGGCACCCACTTGAGACCACAGGTAGCAAAAAGAATAGTCCGCCAGTTAAGAGAAAGAAAATGCGAAATTGTTTTCTTTTTACTGTACGACTCATCTGCAATTCTTTTCAGGATCTTCAAGCCTGCCTCCTCCCATCCCCCAAATATAACGAAGAGAAAAAACATACTTCGGTGGTTTACAGCCTCTCTCCGCCTCTTTGTAGTTGGACCTTGAGAATTGATTTGCAAATGCGCACTTATTTCCCTAAGTTAAACTCAGAGGAAAAAAAGGAATGGGAGGATTCCTATACTCCCCTTTATACCCCCAACTAAACCCCTTTCTCTTAGACCAGCAGTGGACAAAAGGGCACTTGCATGAGAATACAAACTACAGGCCATAAAACCATGGTGCTCATAATTAGGCTTCTGTTAAGAGGAATGGGGGGGGGTAAAGCCAAATTTGAAAAGGAAATTATTTGGCCGAGATTTAGTCACTCCGCTTTCTGCACTGGAGGTCTTAGCGAATGGGGACAGGGGATGGATTATCAAGAATTCCGCAACAACTTTGAGCGTAACATCAACACCTTAGGGGCCGCAAAGCAGCTTACTTGTGTTCCAGCTCTGCCATCTGCGTCTCGAAATGGGAGCGCTTGAGACCAGAGGAAGTGTCTGTGTGTGTGCGTGTGTGTGCGCGCGCGCAAGCATTTGAGAGCGACTTTTCTTTTTCCAGCCTGATTGAGAAAAACAGTTTAGTGTCACTGCTCTTAGCAGAGATCCATGGAGAGCTCCTAAAAAAAAAAGAAATTCAGCAGACTTGGCTCAAGGTCTTCATGTCCATTCAGCTCTTTGGTAGTTCAAGTCTAGACATGACACCAAGCATGAACTGGAGGCTTGAGGGAAAACCAAAATACATGAAAGCCATAGAAGTGCACTGAATGCACAATTTGTTTTGGCACATCCCTCAACGCAGACAGGGAAAAACGAACAAAAAATATCTATATTTCAAGGAGAAATTTTGAACCAGCCAATGTGAGGGGAAAAAAGCATTTGTTATTGAACCCAACTGACTTATTAAGACTACAAACACTCCACTGCGAGTCCATGCAGGTTAGTTTATTTAGTAGTCTGTTCTGGCAGTAAAAAAAGTGAGCGGTTAAGACCAAGTGTTTTGTCAGTGGGCGGACTTCTATTTGTCAGCCTCACTTGTAAAAACATACAGGCAAACAAGTCCTCACGCCAGGGCTCGAGGCTTTCTGTAAAGTCAACACTCAAACAACAGCAAGCAAACAGACACACAAAACGTGTCAACGCTCTGTACAGCCAGAAAGCAGTCCCCTGCGTGGGCGTCTATCGCGACACCCTCGTTTCTCAGCTACCCTCTGCGTAAAGCGTTCCCTGCTGCAGCAAAGTCAAGAGAGGCTTCACAATGAAAGCCCACCGTTTGGAGTGGCTGCGTGTTCGAACGACTCAGCAGCCACCAAGCCCCGCAATCAATGGTGCAGCACTACCCTGAGTCCCACTACCAGAACATAAAAACACAGCCCTATAGTGCAGATATTAAATTGCTTTGTATCGGCAGATTAAGATCACGCTCTGCCAGCCAGAAAGGGTAAAAAATCTAAACAAGGCTAACATGCGGGTAAATAATTATCCTTGCACGTAAACTTGTAAATAGGGAGACGACAACTTCAGAAAGTGATGAAGGGATTAAATTTTCACTCCTTTTGTTCGTTTGTGTAAGATAAAGAGCAGAACACGAGCAAACCCCAGTAACCTTAGATACATCTGTGCCCTTATCTATTTCTCTCTATGTTATATTGAAACCTGATCCCGAACAGTACAAAATCACCAAGCTCACACACCATTACTGTGCCATTCCTCATCCTCAACCCCCCACCCCACTACATTACACGGTTCAACTAAGGCCCCTTGCAGACACACATCTGGGAAACAAACTGAAAACGGACTGCATTTCACCAAGAGCGTCCACTTCCTGCTGTGGACCGTCATCTCGGGAGTAACGGGGGCAGGGTGGCGGAGGGGCACGAGTAAAGACACCACCACTGATCATGAGAGAGGACCAGTGGCACCGCTGGTCGGTGTTGCGCGAGCCGTCCACGTCCCAGAGTGCAACGCTCAGAGTGCTCATTTGCGGGAGTCGGGGGGGGGGATAGAAATCAGGCTTGGCATCCTGCTGACCTTAAGAAACAGCTGCAAATATCCTCGCCATTCTCCCGGACTGGTTCCGGCTGGATTGATCGCCCCCCCGTGACCCCATACCCCGCGCATCCTGTCTGGCTGAGACACTGCCGGCCTGAGACCCAGACAGGTCAGTCCGAAACAGCGCGTGGGGGCGGCGTACTCCTCAAAACGCAAGGGAAGCCAGACATGGAGGAAAGGTTGCACAGGCAGGCGGAGAGACACTGCAGAATACCAATTAGGGTTTAAGACCCATTCTCTTCCCTTCACAGCTCTTCCTCAGACATTTTCCGGCAGATTGGCTCAAGTGCCAAAAAGCCGGCAGCTCAAACTTCTTGTTTTGAAATCTGTTTTGATCCCTCAGGTCGGCCAGAAGTTGAGCAGCTGGAGCAGGTAAGGAGGGATAAATGCTAACAGAGAATAATATTTCTGGTTTAGAAAAATCTCCTGATTTCCTTCATGCTCGACACAGCTTAATTCACTCTGAGTTAATTGTTGGGCAAATGGCTGCAGATTTTATAACGCTGCATCCTGGTGCTGTTGTTGAGTCCAGGGCTCAAACCAGGATCTGTGAGGGAAGAGACTGACAAGATAGTCTCCTTTCATGAGGGCATTAGCTGAGGCTGCAGTGAATATAACCAGTTCCAAGGATGATGTCCCTCAAAAGAAATTGTGTATACCTGAGTATGAGAATGTCTGTGCATCTCTGCGTGCGTTTGACTCTCCGTTTATGTTGTGTTACACATCATTAGTTTTTAAGCATATGGTGTGATCTGTACAAGTAGGATTTGCCTTGGTTCACTTTCTGGATTATTGCTCACCAGCACTACATGGCTTCTGATAATGGATGGTGACCATCTGAAGCCGGTCTTGTAATAAATCTAAGAAGCGAGGACCATTTACTCAGGGCACAACTGGTATATCCAACACTGTCTCTAAGAGTAATTAGAGCCATTAGTTTTCAGGAAAAAAACCATTATTAAAAACTAAAACACCAAAAGTAAAACTTCACTCGCCCCACCACTTTATTTTCTGACTAAATTAGGCTTGGTAAAGCAACAAGCTTGTTTCCAAAAGAGCCATACCGCAGCTAGAGATAAACCCGAGCTTCGCTGAGGAAGGGATCGTTGGCTGTGGTGTACAGGTCGGGGTTAGAGATTCTCTGGGGTCCTGTTTGGAAGCTCCTCTGCTCAGCCTTATGGTGACCACATGTACACTCATCCTGTTTCTGCAAGAGCTCCCCCAGCTGCCCTCCTCAAATCTCCCAGGATCAACTCCATCCTCAGGGCATCTCTTTCCTCCCTTATCAGCCCAAGTGTGAGTGGAACAGGAAATGGTCATAGTGAGAAGGAACGGCTACAGAAGACTCAGGAAATGCATCTCTGCTCACCCTGTTGAATAACGTCACAGGTCCTTCCAATATCCTACTCCTGACTGCCACTCAAACCACCTAACACCATATCTTGAGCAAGCCTCCCCAACTTTGAGCAGAACCACTCGTGAGAGGACAGACAGAGAAAAGCGGCAATCACACCCTCAACTTTGTAGTGAGCATCACTCCTAAAATTATGTGCTCAGTATCTGAGCAAAGACACGACGCACGGCAAGTCATCAGTTAAAGGGTCCCCAAGCGGAAACTGTCAACGTGTGAAAACTGCCAGGGGAATAATTCTAGTGAGGGGAGATAAAGATACAAAAGACAGCAAGAGCCAGAGAAAGAAGGAAAGAAAAAAAAGCAGGAGAGGGAAGAGAGAAAATTGTGATTAACTGCACTGAATTCCAGCACTAAGCTTTCAAAATATGAGGCTGTCTCGTGAGAGGTAATAGATGTCCTTCAGCAGATTTGCAGAGTCATAAGGAGCCGTTCTTGCAGTGGGAGGGCTTGGTGATTCAGGGCTGCAGCAGAGCGGAGACGGCAGGTAAAAAGCTCTCAGCGAATATGCCCCATTACCTGCCTAATAACTCTACGGCCTGGCTGCCTTTCGCTCCAGTCCCAAACCTCTTAAGAAAAGCGACTCTGTAATGCCAGTAACTTAAGATACGCCCGGGCAGTAAACCACCGTGATAAGATCTGCACTCATACCTGTCAGTGCGAATAATCCCACCAAAACAAATAAAGCGAACCACTCACTTAACACATTCCTGAATGAGACAAAGAGGCCGCGCAAGATAGCTATATTTTGCAAGAATGAGACATCATCCTCCCATCTTACCCTGACTCACACCACAGGTCTGAACTGTTTCAATATCACTTACTATAACTACATAGAATGTGCATTACATTTTATCACTGGCATCAGTTTACATTAAGTTGCAGATGTATCCGCGTAGATGATAAATTGTACGTAATTTGGTAACAAGATTATTACTGAGCGATTCAAACATGGGTAACATGGAACAATGGTAAGCAATAATCATTATTATACTTGTGAATATCTTATTATTTTACTTACATGCATTAGCAATATCTTCATGATACAAATAATCCCTATTAGATTCATAATGTGCCTTCAAGATAGCAAATGGTTTCATTTTAGTGCTGCAGATGTGAAAGGACTGCTCTCGTGTGACATCATGCTTCCTCCACGCTGGACTCACCCAATAATTAGCTCTTGCTACCAAATTTGTTATGATATAACTACACAAGTAGATGCAAAACTTAAGGTTGAGCGAAATCTAATTATTTTTATGACAGAACCCACACTTGACCCTCTGTGAAACAACTATAACTGAAAATAATGATTAAGTGTGGTAGTAGCAGTCATAGCACCTAGAAAAGTATAATTCCCAAGCAAACTGTGCGAGTTAGCTGATAGCTATTGGATGTAACTACTAATGTATGAAACGAGCAGAATATATTCAAGTTTTTCTTTTTTATTTTTCTTTTTTTAAAACCACCTACATCGCAGTTCGTAATAAGCATGGGGATTGAGTTCTGATTGGCAGCGCTAGCTAGACACCCCTGAAAAGTCTGAGTGACTTTTCTTGCTCAAAGTATGAAAATGCTGAGGAGTAAATGATTTACTGTATGTGAACATTACTCCCACAGACACATATTATATAAAAATTAAATAGAAGATGAAATATTTCAAAAGGTATGAATGATATTGAAAAGTCGAATAGAACCACGCTTCCTCTATAAGGTTAATATTTTAAAGTCTTATGAAGTTTCTAGGTGAAAGTATGTGAATGAAGTTAGGAGACAAAAACTCGGAGGGTAATAAGACAAATATTAGGAACAACAAAAGCGTGCTAACGGAAAGCAAGCACACAAATTAGTGGAGCAGTAACGATAAAACAGTAGTATTTTAAATCAAACTGTTCTTTCGGTTCAAACGTTTCGTTCCTCGTGTGAATACTTTTTAATCCCAGTAAACTCTGCCATGTTATTTCTGCTGCTTTCACGTGAGGAGTGAGACGAGATTAAGGCATTAGTTTTCAGCTAATGACACAGCTCACCAAAGCCAAGGCGACGGAGGCTGAGCACAGGAAAGTCAAGCAAACACTGGGTGTGAGTAATGTGGACTTGTCTCTGCTAATGAAGAAAATGGCAACACGAAGCAGCTACTCTATAACAGCGCAGCCCCTAATGGGAGATGAGACCCCAGGCATTGTCTCTGCTGTTTGCATGTCCTTCAAATGCCCAACTATGAGTCAGTCCACTTTTGCTTTGGAGGGAGACACTACAGCCTCAACAGCAGAAACAAACGCACTCACAAACAAACATGGATGCACACACAAACACACACACACACACACACACACACACATCCTTGAACTTATATCTTTGCAAGGACATTACATTGACTTCCATTCATTCTTCCTGTGTCTCTACAGCCTTTTCCTAATCTTAACAATAAGCAATGAATGCCTAACCCAAACACTTACCCTAACCTTAACCTATCCCTAATTCTAACCTTACCCTAACCTTAACTAATAAGTCACAATTTGCCTTTGTAGTTGTGAGGACCGGCCAAAATGTCCTCACTTCCCAAAAAAGACTTCACTTTGTTGGTTAAAAACTCATGCCGGTCCTCAGTGCGTAGCAAGTACAAGAACACAAACACACACACACACACACACACACTTTAGTGAGCTATCCTTATTAGCACATTGCACTGACTTCCATTTATTGTGGACAGTCTAACCCTTACCCGAATAAAACCATGCCTAACCCTAACCTTAACCAATCCTCAATTCACACCTGACCCCAAACCATAGCCAATTCCTCAGAAATAATGTTTTTCCCACATTACGACCACCGTTTGGTCCCCATGCGGGCTACTGGTCCTCACAAAGTCAGTGTTTATTTTAGAAAAAGTCCCCAATAAGAAACAAATACCTGCCACATACACACAAACACACGTTTAGGAGCACAGCTATTTTAATAAAGGTTTTCACAATCACACTGAACTCATAGGCAATGCATTTAAGGAATTCAGAGTGCATCAGGTATGCCTTATACAGTCAGGTGAATGTGTCAAATCCTCTAACGCACATGCCTTGCTATTGATAATATAGACCATGCACTTTTGAGAGCGAAAACTTCAATTTAAAAATGTTATGTCAACTGGTTCCACACAACTGAGTAAAGTCATTTTCAGTCAAAACTGATTAATCAAATTAATTAATCAAACATTTTCCGTAAATCTCACACTTCTTTTTTAGTGTGGCATTCATAAACAACCAAGAGAAGTAAAACATTATATACCCAATATATTATTAGGGCCTTTTATTAGGCATACAGAACATAGATCTACGCTCCAAGCCCAGGAGCTGACATCCAAGAGATCTTTATTTGAATTGTGCCATAATCCTGTTCCTCATTTCCTTAATTGAATTAAGTCTCAAAATGGTGAACGCCCCCTTTCCCATGACGTTTGGGTGCATGGAATACATTATTTCCCATTTAATTTGCTTAATCTGAGGGAGGCTTTACATAAACACACATTCCGCACAGTTTGTGGTCCTGAGGCAGTTGGTTTAGCATAGGATTACAAGAGCAGTAATCAAATCAAATGCACTGCATGAGTTTTAAATAAGATTTGTTTTCAGTGTTGAAGAAACTGAATTGCATGTTTAATTGAATTAAAGAGTCCATAATTGTGAATTAAATCGGATTAATAGTCAATGATGAGACAAAACCTCCTCTCAATCAAAACTGAACTATTCTGGACAAATAAAATTCCGATGTGGAAAACTCATAGATGTGATAATTTCTAGTAGATGCAGCAATTATGACTGACCTCATGATAACCTGCTATACAGGCGAGAAGAGGGGACAGACACACTTTATGGTCCATACGGTTCTTCTTTGCACTGAAGCAGGCCGTATGGACATGATCTAATTCCATGTCATCTAAGGGAGCTTTCAAACCAGAGCTGTTTGGTCTGCTTTAAACGGACCAGAGTTTGTTTCCTCGGATAGTCTGCTTCGTTTGGGCAGGTGCTAAAGCTCATCCGAACTCTGGTGCCGAGCAAACTAGCGAACTCTGGTCTGCCTGAAAACGTGGGTCTCGGTTCACTTGCAAGTGAACCCTGATGCTATTTACTTACAGTGGGAAATGCAAACGGACTATCCAGCGAACCAAAGACAGGAAGTGAGCTCACTGCCTCACTTGCTGCTCATACTGGGCAGCTTCTTGTGAAAAACCAGTCAGGTCTGAACACCAAAGTAAAAACAGAAACCCCAAGACTGCATAAATTTGGCGTTGCTCCATTGTTTGTTTTTGTTGTGAACAAGCCGGGCTGAAGGGGATGGATTTCCGTTTTCGGTCCTGGCCAATCGATGAGCCGGGTTTTCTTCTTCCTCATGCTTTTTTTCTTCCTGGTCCGTGCTCGTTTCGGCCAGTACCGCCCAAAACGAGCAGCTGCTGTAACTGCATAACGTTGTCCAGGAGGTTTGGTCCACTTTCAAAAGTGCAGCGTGAAAGTGAACCAAACCAAATGAAGGTGTGAAATCTTTTGGCGTTCCCCTGGACTATCCTGGTGTGAAAGCGCCCGAATTCACACAGCATTCCTGCCCAATTCTGAGACTTCTTCTTCTCCTCTACTGATGACTCAAAAGCATCGGGGTATTTTACACATACATGCAGTCAGCCTTCGGAGAGAAGTCGGCAAAATACAGGTCTAACAGTGAATCTCAAGAGACATTTTGTTAGCCAGGGTTGAAGTGTGCATGGGGGAAGTCTAACAAACTAAAACGGACAGTACTTGACACACACCCACATTTCTTCACGCACGCAGGTTGCCTGAGGAGGACTATGTGAGCATTGTTTGTATTACCCTGCCCGTTTGGAACCCATTGCTCAAGAGAGCCCTCACCTTAGAGACCTCAGTCGGGCAGAGAGGTTCACCGCTTGCCCTGGCTTTCAGACTGAGGGTTACACACGGGCCTCTGTAACCACTGGAACTAATGCGCGCCCCCATTAAGCTGTCCGCAGCCGAAGGACGCGTCCAGCCGCGGAGGAGATTGATGACGTGCTTTTGTTGGAGACTCATTGAGTCCAGACAGCCGCTTCGAGCACGCCAAGGTCTAAGGGGTTAACTAGGTTACACTGTCAGCACCAGTGTCACAAAGAACCCCTTTTCTGCATCTCTTTTCTTCACTTTGTAATTTCAGTAACTCAAAAATGTTCTGCCTGTTTCATGTAGCTTTTATGAGCCGCTATTTATTTTCTTCCAGCAAAAGAAATATGCATCACTTAAAATATATGTCTAGAAAAAAAAAAAAAATTGGAAGGCGAGACTGCTTGCATCTTAAGTTGAAGTCAAAATGCTGGTCTCCAAACCCACATGCCTGAAGCAATGGATTCATAATGTTTATGAGGCAGTAGCCACTCTGGGACGTATCCTCCAGAAAACAGCATTGTATTATTTGTGACATTTTCTGTCACCACGAGATGTGCCAAATGTGCAACAGGAGTTTAATAAAATGGTTCGATATTGTGGAGTCGTATGACAGATTGGTACATTTGCAGATAAACAAATGGGGGGGATGGAATCTGCAATGAGCGTCTGTGTCACTGAAAGGGTGAATGTGAGAAATGGCCCCTTCCGCAGCTTTCCCACTGGGAAAATAAGATTTAAGATCTGGTCAGACAGGATTCACTGGGTAAAATAGGCCTGGCTGGGAGGTGATATGTTTGTTTCTCTCCATTTATTGACTGCCGCCTAAATGTTGTGTTGTTTATGTATTCAGGACAGGAAGTGACACAGGCTTAGGGCTCCGATGAGTCACGTTGATGACAAATCTCTCGGACCAAATTCCTCATAGGGTGCCTCTGAAGTAATGACAGTAATTTCAGCGCGATGCACTCACACACAAGCTACAGGAGAGGCAGTAGTTTTTGCAGATGAATTAAATTAAATGAAGCCTCTGTATTCCCTGCAGGATTTCAGAAATTATTTTAATGTATTTTTCTGGCTCTCTAGTTCTGTATTTGCTTTCGTACGCTAATTTCCTCTTTGATCGAGGCTTTCGGGAGTCCCCGCAATTTTCCTTTATTTTCGCTGAACTTGAATCCAAACAATCATGGAAACTGGGAAGCTATAAAAATGAACAGAAAAAGAACGTCATCCTACCTGTTTACAACTAAAACAAAAAAGAAAACAGGCTTTGTAATTTTCATTTTAGTTTAAGGGCATTCTGCTTAAAAAAGCAACTGTGACTGAAGTTTGTTTGCAATGCATAATTACACTCTGAGTCAATGGTTTTGAATCAGGACTCTGAGAAAGTGTACAGCTGTCTTCAGGCCATCCAAACAGACTTCAAGAGCAGCCAAACAAGTGTGCCCTTCTCCTTACGGCGCACCATCAAAAAAAATAAAAATAAAACAGAAGAGAGAAACCTCCTCAAAGACCATTCAGTGATGTCATGTGCTGAAATTCCAAACTAGAAACCTCATAAACTTTAAAACTGTCAAGAAAGGCTGAGAGAGGAGACCAGAAAATCTTCGAATCCATGAACAGAAGGGATATTCAAAATTTTCCCACCCTCAAAAATGCTTTTAAGCGGAAGGTTTCATTCTGTAGTCATATGAGTTCCTTCGAGGGAAGATATGAAGAGATTGTTTCCAAAATAAAATGTATCTATTTTACGCAGTTTGAGTAAATCAGCTTTTCCTATGTTGACACCAACTGAATTTTACAGAAAAACACAAACTTTGACCATGAAAAAATACACCTTATGGTATGAATTTCTAAAAATGGGTTTTTGAACCATGTGTAAGCAGTGCAGGGCTACCGCTCTATGGCATTATCTCAATTTTTGTAATTTTGGCACTTATTGCATTTTGGAAACAAACTCTTCATATCGAAGGAACTCAGATAGAACCAATAGTGAATGAAGTCAGGCTTATGATAAGGTTCTAGCCAGATAAGATAGTTACCAAAGATGCTGTGTTCACAGTTGTAGCTAATGAATATGCAATATATGCATGAAATCAGTGGAGTGTATAATATTTTAAATGGCTTGGGATGGGATGCAGAACAAGGCTTCCCACATACTGAATTAGCCACAAATGTACAAGTCTCAGACGTTTCTGCGACACCTCCTCTGACGATACCACCTTCCCAACGAGCGATCCCAAATAAAGCATTTTTATTGAGAGCATTCAACTGTGAGCATGTAATTAATGTTAACAACAGCAGGCAAAACGCCAAGCAACTGAAATGTACTGAGAAAACTAATCATAACCCCCTCCCTACCACCACCACCACCCCCCTTCATGGCTGAAGGCAGGTGAATGTTTTTTGTGACTTGACACACAATTCACAGTGCTGTAAACAAGCAAGTTGGTGCTGCAACTTGAATGTTGATGCATCCAACTGGTACATCTGGAGTCACCGAAGGATTATATTTCCAGATGTTGCTTCAGTAGAGCACAGCAATACAGGCAAATAAAAACTGACTACTGAGGCTCATAAATCACCCATCACACATAACAATACACCGGGAACCCCTGTGTATTTAGTCTCTGAGTCGAGGACATATTAGTAGCCAGCACAAAAATGAAGAAAAGCAGCATAAATTGTCATTTATAATGTCATGAAATGGAATTTCGTCTTCACTTTTATTAGAGAAGTTACCAAAGGCTTAACTATCTCTTTGAAACTCATTTCACCGGCAATGTAGTGAGACCAATGGTTCGTTGTAGTCTCTCTCAAGGCTCTTGGCGTCATATTTCCTAAAATAAGCCTGGCTTTTCGTTCATAATTGCAAAAACTATCACTGATGTTTATGCAAGTGTGCAAGTGACTAATGAGAATAGTAAAAAGGATTTTATTACAACTAGCCAACATCATTACAACACTTCAGTACTTCCTTCCGTGCAATTCTCCGTATTTCTCCTCACAAGGCTGAAACGCTCAAAATGCTGTTTCTTCCTTTTTGACCGCCAAGTTCGGGCGAGCTGTGGCTTGATTACTGGTGCGTCGTCAAGGAGGTCTCAAACATTTACCCTGAACTTCAACAACTTGCAGCCAGACAACATTTATGGTGAGAGCGTTCATATCCACATTCCACATTTAATAAGCGTGAAAACTCACCTGGAGACCATTAGATAAATCAAAGCAAAATGCGGGTAATAGGGCCAGCGCTTTTACGGGAATAAAACAAAATTGACAGTTATTTTAGTCCTTTTATGCAAAAACTTACTGATGACTAGATTTTCACAGCTTGTTGCTTCTTGCGTGGACGTGTTTATTGCAACAACGGCGGTACTTAAATGAAGTGTTTAATTAGCCTTACCAGTTTAATGTCAGTGCACGTGTGAGACGTTTTCAACTTAGGATCATAAAGACCGCGAGGCACAGTCTTCGCTACCACTAAAAGCCGCTTTCACACTGGACGCGAAACGAATTTTTCGCACGTCAGCTTACATTCAAAGTCAATGCCACTAAAGCCGCTTTCACTCTGGACGCGAAACGAATTTTTCGCGCGACAGATTACATTCAAAGTCAATGCATACGCGAATACATGCGAAACGCGTGTATTCGCGTCTTTGCATTGACTTTGAATGTAATCTGTCGTGCGAAAAATTCGTTTCGCGTCCGCTGTGAAAGCATCTTAACTGAAATCTTACGGAGATTGACATAATGCGTAGAGTTTGCTACAAGCATCGCCCTGGGGAACGTTGGAAATTTGTGTAGGCTATGTTGAGGGAGAACGATGCAGAACAGGTTCTATTAGCCTAAATAACCTCATCAGTGCTTCATCATTTGCCCATAAACTTTTATTAAAATTCACTTTAGTTGCTCAACATGTTGTTTTTTTTTTTTCCTTCCTCTGTTTGCTTGTGGGTGCGGTTAACACGCGCGGTGCCATCAGTGATATATGTATCTTAACATTTAAACCCGGCATGTATCTCTGAACTCACCGAAAGTCAAACAGATCAAGGCGAGCACAAATGGTAAAGCATCCAACTTGACATGAAACTCCATTGCCCTTCTGGTTTCTTAAAGACCTGGTTCAGACTGGAGCCAATTCCAAAAGATGACTCAAGAGTATCCAAAAAAGGGGAAAATATCCGAAGTGATTACAAAGTGTTTAAAAATTTGTTGCTGCCACAGCTCAGTGGTGTTTCACAGTGGCGAAAGTCACACCGCAGAACTTAGGAAACTCCCTTCGAAACCCCGAGTCAATTCCCATCTCAGGAGCATCCGTAGCATCACATCGGGTCCAGTCATGCAGCGCGACAAGCCTTCCTACTTCATCACTTTCCAACTGTTCCCTTCTATGTTCTGATACCTTCATGAAAATATATTTGTCGTCTGAAACGACTAACCGGAATGGAACCCCTTTAGGACAGACTAATACCAACGCAGCTCGTATTATCACTGCATTCTGAGTTGTTTAGCGCCTCGGTTTTGTGCGATCATTTCTCACAACTGTCTGGCTGTCCATTGATTATTTGTTATTTTCCGTCTTGCGTTGACAGTGAGAGGAATGGGCGAGCGAATGTTTAATCCTCGGGAACGACTTTCATCCTTGCAACCTCTCACTCTCCAAATACTCTAACTGAATTACGGCTCCAGTCCACTCCCCTCTGCCGGGAGTGCTGGATCATGGCTTAAGCCCACCCCCTAACCATTTCCCTTGCCAAAACAGATCCCAGTTTTAAAGCGGCAGAATGGAATCATCTATCGTGTATCTTTTTCAAACATCCGAAAATCAATATTTGTTGCATGGCCAACATTGTCTTGATAATGTTTTGAAATTAGACCGCATTATTATTATTATTATTATTATTATTATTATTATTAATTTATTATTATTATTATTATTATTAGACCACAGAGGCTTCAGTTGACGATAGTATCTCTGAACTATTTGAAAATATAAATTTAGGTTACGTTTAAATGTCAAAAACTCTAAATCTTCTACATTTGTAAGTAGCCTACTAATTAACTGCATGGCAGAATTAGGTGAAAATTTGAAGCATGCAATCTTTGATCAATCGGGAATGTTTTTGTTCTGATCATGATTGCAACTCTGAATAGTCATGAGCTCTTGATTGGTCTTAATTAGTCGGTAAATGTTAGAATGTTAGAAGAATAGTCACATTGTCTGGAATTGGTATAGTAGCCTGTGTTCTGAGGAATAACTATTTCTCAGTCAAATTTTAAGATTTTTTAAATTAGACACATCAAGAAGCACGTTAACATTCAGCGAGGGACTGTGTGGCAAATTGTTCCTTGAAACTACATTTTGCAGGGGATTTTAGATTGATATAACTGGACCAGCCGCGAAAATGACGGATATTATGCTGCATTCGGTAACACTCGTAAACACGAGTCGTGTCGTGAATTAAGTCGAAGGTACGAGGAAGGATCATTCGGACAGTGAGGTCGTGAGGTCAAAAGAACGGAATTCACCAGTCTTGTCTCGAAAACACGGCTCGTGGGACGCGTTACCGAATGCAGCAACAGTCACTACTGGTGCGTCAACTGGTCCTAAATACGAACTTAGTCTAGAAAATTAAAGTCAGAAAGAAGGCTAATGACAGCTACCAGAAACTTTATTATTCTGGTGCAACTTAGTATATGTGTTCAGGTAAAATTTGAGATTGGTACTAAAACGGATATTTCAACAACTGTATTCAATCAAAATATTGGCTGCTGTTCAAAAAAGCAGCTCACCCTGTCGTACTGAATTTGAAATGCATCAATTTAGAATATTTGTCTGTTTATTACCGCAAACAAATCAATGAAATTCTTGCATGCTGCATGTGAATAATATTCGTAAATAAGCAATGGAACCAGTAGCATGTCTAATCTATATTGTTATGAAGCAAGCAAAATAAGAATAGTTTTTAAAAGCAAATTTTCTTAAATGTTGGCCAGCTTGATGGCAAAAGTTATACTTGCTGATGAACAATCAAAAGGTCTACCTGTTGGCTGTTTTACCTCATCCAGAAGAGGCCTTAATGTTTGAAAGTAGAATAATCTTTGTACATGTAAAACCTGCAGGCTGTATGATGTTCAGTCAACACAATATGGTGGTAGTCAACATTCAAAGATAAAATTCAAGGATTTAACATTTTGTGGCAGTGCTGTTATCAGAACTGATATTAATCATCAGTTTTACATTTTAGTGATATATGGCCTAATGTTACAATCTGAAATTGCAAATAAAAAAAACAAAACACGTGTAGCCCACTCTGAATGATAATGTGATGTGCTGCACCAAAGAAGAAGAATATGAAATGTCTCGATTGATCTAAGAGGATGGGGACACTAGGCTTCAGCATGACGTGATCGAATATGAGAGGCGATGCTATGCCTGCCCTGAGACTTGAGTACATCTCGGCACCTGGAGACATACCGCATAAAAACCCACAGCGTAGCGAAATCGCATAATCGAGAGTGAGGGGATATAATGCAACCATCTCAGTGAAATAAATGTGATGGATTATACCACTTTATAGAAACATGCTGTACATTCTGTCTGTTTCATTCCAACATGTAAATTAGAGTCAAATACGAGGACTACCATCGCGGTAAAAGCTATTTCCTGTCTCAGTAGCACAAAATTAAGAAAGGAATTCAGTTTATACTCTTTATAAATAGAATATCTTTTTTCTTAATGTTCTTGGGTTTTAAGGAAGCTCATCCCTTTTCCAGTTTAATGTTTATTAAGTTAATGTCCAGGTGGAATGTGCATTTAGAATTTCTCTGTTGCCATGCAGATGCTTTCAGTGTTTTTGGGCATGTGCAAACTAATTTAACTAGCAGTTAACTGATTTTGCGAAGTATTCGGATAAAGCCTAACAAGGCATCCCCTAAATGCAGTACCCTGCAGATAGGCCCACTTTATGAAAGATACAAGATGTTGGATATAGGCTACAGTCAAATGCTTCAAATGTTGATCAAGGCTTGGTGAGCTCGTCAACAGCATTTGCATTAGCAGTTGCATAAATGTGGAAAAAGCTTAATAAACTGTAGGATGCCAGATGCCTGCTCCTGTTAACATACAGGCTTATACATTTGGTGGCACCTTTATATTGGACTGAACGGACTCATCACTCTTCTTCTGGCATGTAACAATTTCAAACATTTTTTTTTTCACATGCAAAAGGAAGAAGTCTACAACGTGTCTAAATCCAGTCATAGTGACGCCTTACTTAGAGATTTAAAGTGACAGCTTTATTTGATCATCCTGTCTTCACAAAGCAAAATGGGCTTAAGACTGCATAGTGGGTTTTTGGAATCCCAAGTGATAAGTGTGTTTATGGACTATTTTGCTGCATATCACTCCACATTTCCTAGTTGGAGTGTTCACATTTATGATAACAAAATCATAATTTTCTATGGCACCTTCACAATGAACTGATCGGTTTCTTAAAAGACATGAAAATAGTTAAAACAGGATCTTTACCAAACTACTGGATAGTCTGGCTCATGTGGAATCGTCAGGTATAGCAGACACTTAATCTCCTTCTGAAAAGCCAAGTGAGTTGGAATCAACCTCACAAACATTCACACTTAATGAACATTTCAATGCTTTGAATCACTAACTACTAAAATGAGTACAAATGCACTTTGGCTTTGATTTCTTTTTTTCTGTACAGGTGAGATAAAGGCCATTTAGATTTAAATACAAATGCACGCACATAATACGGGCCAGATGCAGTCCACAACTGGTGAATTTTATCTCTGATCCAGTATGAGAGCATGTTTGAATCCTTATCAGCTTAGCAGTGACCTGTGGTTAACAGAAGTGAAGCAGAGTGTAGCTATGAGTGAAGAGATGGGCCCTAGTCGCTTGACAGGACATGGATCAGGTAGATGGTATTTGTCTTGTTTTCTTTTGCTTTTCCATTTCTCAGTACAGTCTATTCCTATCCATAAATAACCAGTGAATATTACTGGGATGTCAAGGAAAATAGTGTCAGTTTAGTAAAAGGTGATAACAGCCACAAGATTTTAGCCAGTGCATCAGTGATAACAGCTGACCAGTAAAGCCCATGCCCCCCCCCATAGTTGACTGAAGCGAACAAGTTTATGGACTGAATAAGCAAAATGTGTTTCAGCCAGCTGCAGAGGAAAGAGATTTATCGCCCCAAATCCAAAATTGATGTGATAGCTGACTACAAAATCAGGCTCTGGTGCAGGTGTTTAACTTCCTAAAACACAGCGTCCCCCTAGTGGTAATGCAGGCGTTATGGGATTTTCAGTGCTGTGCCATGAGCCTCTGACCCTTAAACGCATAATTGCTTTCAAGCTGTTCCTGTTCAAGGTTTCTTGATTAATAATCAAACAGTTCATTGACCGAATAATCAAGACACAATGCATAAGCCTTTAATGATTAAGAAAGTATAAAGAAATCGAAAAGCAACCGAAAAGCAACATTGGCCACGCATTTAATAGTGATATTGTTGAGATGGGAAAAATCCAAACAAATACTTAATTAATCCAGTACTTTGCCTGGATTCCATCTCACGTTCTAGCATTTTTTTCAGCAGTGTCATTTATTTTAAGATTGCACTTCATCAAAATAATTTCAGCGTTCAAAAGAATAGGCTACATTTGCGGGTAAGCTCAGTCACACACTGATTGCCGTGAAGCGATAATGATTCACTTATTAAATTTCCAAAGCTTCTTACATCAAACTTGCCATGCGTCAAACTTTCATGGTAATCATTAATGCGGTCTTAATAGTCCGGCTTCTGGGAAAGTTGCAGGAGGGCTAAAATATGACATTGTATGAACGACAATTATCTAATTGATTAATTAGAAACTAAATGTAAACCATTTCTCAATACCGTCTGCAACAGCATTTACTACATAGCATTCTACTTCAAGATGGAATTTTAAGAAATTTCAGTTAATTGCCATCCATATAATCTCATATTGTAGCCTTCCTTTTTGACACAAAGCCATAAGTCCTAATCATTACTGACAATGCTGATTATCGGGGGCCTATTTGCTCAGTAAATTAATTCAATTAACTGATTCTTAATCGGACTCAGGTTGAGAGTTTACCTGCATTATTTTTACATAAGCAAACTTAACACGCGGATCTGAGTCAGGAAAACTGCATTTTTTTTTACGTTTTCTTAGGCATATCAAGCTGATTGGATGCTGACTCAGAAAAAAAAAAAATCAGTTTTGTAAGCCACAGGAATTCAGAAGCCTCGACAGACATTGACATTTTATGCCACCATTAATGTGGATAGGAAAATGTTTGCTAATTATTGCAATGAGCAATAATGCAAGCTGAGGGGAAATGGACAGTAATTCTACGGATTGATCCTCGCAACTGTACAAATGAACGCTTAGTTGCTAATTAGAAAGCTAATGGGAACGGGCTTGGAGAAGTTATTTGCTCCAAGGTGAGGTGAGAGCAGAGCTTTAATCCCTCCGAAGGCAAGTCCCAGGTGGAAGAGGTTAAACTAATGCATCTCCATTTAGAGCTGAGACAGGCTAAAATCATTCAAATTGTTTTAACACTATATGAGAGAGTTACACCATTTGAAGATGTGCATTACAGTTTTCACAACAGGACAACAGACATCTGCGGGACAAAGTATACAAATCAAGACTATGGCTTGCCTCATTCATTTTTACAAGGGAAAAAGTTCTATTTCAGTCAATGTCTGGTAGTGCTGCTACAGACTTGTAGGGGATTCCCTAAAAATAGTCCTCATTTTAGTTTATCAAGAATGTTAAGAAATTGTCCCTGAACTGGTATGCATTAAAATTAAAGTATTGAAAGTTTGTTTCAAACCTGAAAGGTCAGCAACACCTCATTTCCAAATTCCAAATCCACCATCAGTAAACTTTGCTTTTCTTAATACAAATGGTGCTCTGTTTACTGTTACTATTGTTACCAAGCAATTCAGCTTATCCCCAATTCTGGCAAACAACGCAATACGAAGCAGGAAATAAATTGCTGCTTTTTCACGTGCGATCGACCTTGCACAACAACTTACTGTCGGTGCTCTTTCAAACACTCCAGCGACTTCTTTTTCAGCGAAGCTCAGATTGTCATGGAGACAACCGCATAAAAGCAACCTTGTGCATTCAAAAGAAGGCCTTCACAAAAACATGACAACAATGATAATAAACATTACGGCGCGTATAAAAATACTTTACCTCCAAAGTGACTTCTCATGCATGAAATCTTGTTATTTGTCCCTAAGCGCGTTCATTAAACTGACTGGAATCAGAATTCAGAAACAAAACACATATGCAGACCCTGAAAAGCAGGTGATATTTTGCAAAGATGCTTGAAATTGACTGCGAGGAGCTTGCGGCATGGTGCTAGTGGGAGCTGTGAAGTGGTTATTGTTGCTAAATGTGGTTCCCAAGGAGATTCAATTCATCCCAAAACTAAAAGCTTCTAAGTCTTCAAGGCCCTCTTGCAAACACTTTAGGGTGGCTCAAGTTTGTTTCTGCTAAAACTCCAAATCAGAAAAGGTTGGGGTGGTATGTGAATGTAAAATTAAAACTAAAAGCAGTTGTTGGTAAATGATCTTAGTATTATATTGAAAACGACTCAACATGTTTTGTTTTTTCACCTCATGATTTTGATATAGATTTTTCACAATGAACACGATTCCAATTCTGACTCTTGTAACGCATTTCATTAAACTTGGGACAGTGAAGTATTTACCACTTTGTCATGTTACCATTCCTTTTCATAAGACTTAATAAATATTTAGGGACTGAAGACACCAAGTTATTAGGTGTTTATAGTGTAATTTTGCCCCATACTTCTTGGAAACAAGGGTATGCAACAGTACGGGGGCTTCATTGTCACATATTTGGTTTCAAAATGCATTACACGTCCTCTTTTGTGGACAAGTCAGGATTAAAGGCAGGCCAGTCCAGCACCCACACCCTCTTACACAGCTAAGGTTTTGTTTTACATCTCTTATTGAAATATGCATGGGCATCCTTGTAAAAGATGTTATATTGAAGGTAGTATATGTTGCTCCAAAATCTCAATGTACTCAGCATTAATGGAGCATTCACAGAAGTGCAAGTTGCCCTTGACAAGGGCACTGACACAACCCCATACCATGACATAGCATGGCTTTTGGACTTACTGCTGGCAACAGTCTAGATGGACCCTTCCTTCTTTGGTCCGGAGCACACAGCATGAATCACTTTCAAAAAAAAAAGACCAGAAATATAGATTTTTCTGACTTCAATATAGGTTTCCACGGTTTAACTGACATTTGTGGATGTAACCATTTGACAAAGGTTTTCCAAATCAATCCTGCTTATTGCACTTATAGATGAATGATGGTTCTTCATAGAACGCCGTTTGAGTGATTGAAGATCATGGGTATTCGGCGTAGGCTTGCTCGCTTGCCCTATAGGTACAGAAATTCTTACAGATTCCCTGAATCTTTTTATTATGTTATGCACCGTAAAGGGTAGAATTTCCAAATCCCTTTCCTTCTCCCTCTTTGGGAGCATTGTTTTTAAACTTTTCAATGATTCTTTCATGCAATTAAATGATTTTCTCATGTCTGAAATGAAATACCAAGTCAAAGTAAATTTATAAATCACTGCTGTCTGTTTTTATGAGCATTTTCCATACCGTCCCATCTTTTCCAAGTTGGGGTTGTATTTCCACTATAAACACAATATAGTAGGCAGAAAAACAGACACTCAGATTATTTGGACATAGAGCTGAGATAAAAATGCATTAATATTTGAACCTTCACTGTTAAATCCCCTCAGCATGACCCAGTGGATTACGTTTACAAGAATGCATTAGTTTATTCAGGCATGATGGCAAAAACAATCTGCAACAGCCTTGCTTTTAACCATTGTGAACTATGTGGGCACCTTCTGCTGTGAATAAGAAACACTCTCCTTGCAAAAGCAATAGGTGCATACCAGTACGTTTTATTGTAAAATATTAATAATACATGGCATTGGCATTAAACAATGATGTTAAAAAATAATACATGCATTCAAAAATATACTTATTTTCATCACCTCCACAGATTCCATTTATTCAAACTATATTCAATGGAGTTTCATAATTTGCAAAACATTTCAAACATTAAAACACTTATACGTGTTATAAATGCTCCTAGAAAATTGTGGCTGTACTTAATGGGTCCAATGGATTGCATTGCAAAAAATTGAATATGAAATTATACGGAGCTAGCTGACAATACTTCCATTAAGGAAAACCATTTTTAACAAGCTCTCTTTTTAAACTAACTTTAAATTTTTAAAAAGGACAGATTATATAAAATGTCTGAAAAGTGATTAATTAAACCACTCAGTCAGTGAACAGAGCAAAACGGTAGAATGACTAACGATGGTAACAGATGGAGCCGGATATGACCTTCATTAGTCATGTGACTTCCTTGCCGTCTAATTAATTATAAGAGATGGTAATCCAGCTAAAGCCTGCTGGTTTAGATGGGTTATCAGTGAATCGCATGCCCCCAGGACTGAAAAACCAGCACAAGCTTTACGTGGCGGCTCTGGCCCTTTAAGGAGGCGCATAGATTTCATGATAGATTAATTGATTAGGAAGGTTCTGCTGGAAAAATGCCAATCTATCTCTGCATTGATCTGCCTCTAAATGAGGCGGATGGCGGGTCGTCCCGTGGGAGGAGGGGAAACCCAGGTTCGCACGGGGATGCCCAATTTCCTGCCTGTCCCCTGTGCCCCCAGCTTGTCCCAGCCTTTTGGGGCTTTGTGTGGGTGTCTTTCCTGTGAGTGCCCCCCCCAACTTAATTGCGAGTCCGCAGAACAGGAGAGGGCCTCCATTTCCCGCAGCACTCCTCCCAATGAGCTGTGGAAATTGACGCATGGCAAAAGGCCTGAGACTCCAGCCTGTTTTCCGCACCAATAGTGAGATAATACAGGGTCTCCAAAAAAGGGAGGAAATTAACCCCATGTCTAAATGGCTGTTTTGTGCCTTCAATGGGGAATAAACAGAGCTGGTTTCATCCACCGCTAATTATTTAGTGATGCCTGATGCAAAATGGTAGGTGGGGTGCGCAAGTGCGCAGATGAAAAGGCTATGCCTAATTATCGTACCAAGACTAAAGAAATTGTATGTGAACAGTATAGTAATGATCATGTAGGAAAGTTGATTTTTTTTTAAACCAACCAACAGCTTTTGAAATGCTATGTCAGTTTGTGGCTCAAGTTCAACCAAGTGAGGCCCTCTTCCCTGAATGTCAACTCAAAAATTTATGTTCTTGTCTATGGTACGTAGGACTCACTTCAATATACATGGTCGATCTTCCTTACAATCGGCTCAATTCAAAAGTACTTGCTTTAACATTTTGGCAAGTTTAGGAACAGCCGTGTATAAAAAAAGCAGTTCTGTTTGAATTGAAATGGTAAGTCATGGAGGACACACTGAAGTAAAAATTCAGGAAAAACATTTTTGTTCAGAGGTTAATCTCTCTGAACATGAAACAACTTTATAGGCAAAGAAGGTCAGCAGCCCTGTTTCAAGTGAAGTGGACAATATCTGCTGAGCCTCTTTCTTGTTTATTATGTTTACTGGTTGGGCAGCAAGGGGATAAAGTGGAGACCATTTACACCTTGCAGAAAAAAGGAGGGGTTCAAATTGAGCCTTGGGCCTTATTGAGTTCTCCCCGTTCCCGCCTGCAGTTCAAAGGCACTCATATCAGACTAATTGTAGCCTCTATATTGCCAATTGGTGAGAGTAAATAGCATGTGATCCCAGGTAGATAATGGGCGGATATTCATTGATCAGCAACCTGAAAGGCAAGAAAACTACCACGGTCGGCAGTAACTACCCATCACATGTCATCGCATGTTGGCTCTCAGCTTGGTGCGGTCTCGAGCAAAGAATATGTGACAAATTGTTGGGTTGTTGCACCTTCAAGCAGCATAGGCTGCTGAATGTTCTGTCATATCGCTAGTTACCAGCTGTGAGACAGGCTGGTGGTCGACATAAGGCAACCCTCCCCCTATCTCCACCAACACGCACAGGTTTGTTGCATTTGGCGTCGGATGCAAAAGCATCTGTTTCTGCGAATTAATCACAACCTACCCAATGCCAACACTGGCTCCTGACTGAAGAGGTTCTGTTGAGTAAATTTTACATGGCGACACTGCTAGTGGATAAACAATAGTGGGTTGATTGCGCCAAGAGCGATGGGGAACATCAGCCACCTCATCTCTCAACACCCTATGGCTTCAGTTGCAATCAGGTTACAACAGATCAAGAATACATGGCCAGTACATTAGCATTCATAATGGTTGGGACATTGTAAGGATCTATGCGTAGGTGCCTCTGTCATCGAGCTCCCAATGTATGGACACTCTTCACCCGCCACAAGTCTACATTGAGATGGGAAGGGGTAACAGGGTTAGCGCCACCAGTGGGTAAATGAGGGCCTGTGGCAGTAGATCTGAATTAGTTTTGAAAGGGCTGATCACTACACACTGCCCAATGCCTAAACCTGCCACTGTGGTTTCAGCTGAGGCCCTCCATGTGCTTCTAATACAGGAACTACACAATATAGAAATGACTGTTTTCCTAATTGCGCTCTCTTTTTTTTTTTTCCAGCTGTTGTAACAGTGGGGGTTTTCGTTCACTTTTAGCGCCGGTAATTGAAAATCAGAGGCTAAATGTCTTTAGCATGTAGCAGCGGTTAAAATACCCGTCTGATTATCACCTGCATTGTGTGAGAATAAGGATGATTAGTTGATCTTTTCTGACTTGGCTGGCATTTCCTCGGCGAGGCTTTCGCTATTTTTCCGTGATGCATGACTGCGGAGAGCTGGTTTGCCCGCCAGCGCAAAACCAACCAATTAAACTTTAGCCTTTCAGCTATAACAGCATTTGTAAATTACACATCACGTTTTGTCATATATTCTGCTTGCAACTGTAGCACCCTGATTGGGTAGGAGATGTTTATACACTCCACGGACCGCTGCTCCACATAATGGAATTAGCATTTTTGTGGAGTGTCTGTCTATATGCATTAGCTTTACTTAGCTGGGTGTTAGTCATTTGAATTCAGAGCTTGACAATGTGGCCTTTGGTAGGAGCAATAAAAAACAATATTACCAACAACTGTTTTTTATTTCATCCTGGGCTTTAACACTGCATTTTTATTGGAGGATGCCTGAGCACAGTTATATTGACTGTAATGTGATGAATTTTATGACAAATAAAATGAGAAACAATGTCGATAAGCAGTTCAGTGTAAGAATCCGATATGCTATTCCACCATTTCTTGGGGCAAAAAATGAATGCTGAAATATCTCTTGGAACCTGAACATTTTTGTTCCAGAAAGATCTAGATTGTGTAGACCCCAGGCTCCTCTCTAATGCAGTATGTGGGTAGCAGCCACCTCAGCTGTCCCTGATCCTGACGCCTCGGCCCCCCATCCAACCACAACCCGACTGAAAACCCAGTAAAGCCCCTCCATAAATCTCTCTGTCGCCAAGCTCAGGAGAAAAGAAGGAAACAGCGAAAGAAAGGTCAGGAAGGTCACCACTTGAAGTGCAATGGGGATGTTTCTCCATGACTTTTCTCCAGAGCTCAAGAGCAGAGAAATAAAGAGAACGTGTACCGTGCTATAGCACCAGGGCCCTGTTTCACAAAGCAGGAGAACTGAGTTAGCTGGATGCAGTACATGCACCAGAAAAGTCCCAGAAGCAGGAAGATGGACTGAAGAGGAAGGGAAAAGATCTTCTTTGGGGTTTCCCAGCTAACTCTGCTATTGTCCGTTGTGAAATACACTCTTGGAACTCCTGTCAGCCCTACTTTAAATACCTACATACACAAAGCAAGTCTCCATTAATGCGCCTCCTCTTACGGCCTGGTAGAATAAAGTTATAATGGTTTTAAGAGAATAAATGGGTCCCAGAGTTCACTCTAGGACACCTTAGGATTATCTGGCTGGGCAGGAATGGGCAAAGAAATCACAGCACCAAAAGCACTGCTGGCCATTCTGTCAAGATGAGATAAAGCAAAGATATCACTGCAGAGCTCACTACTCTTCAACAAAGTGAAAGCTGATAGCACTGGGATCATGTAACACTCATGAGAATGCAAATTCATGTCCTCACTTGATGAATTTATGTTTATATCAGATTTAAAATAATAATAATTATTATTATCTTTTATTGAGACTATCTTCTTATCAAAGATTTAAATTCTTAATTTTTTACTTCCTTTAGAAAAATGAAATCATGCTCACAATGTGTTCAAAATTCTCCAGCATAAATATAAAAAGATGAACGCCTGTTTTTTAGTGTGAGTATTTCCTCACTGATTTGTGTAGTTTCTTAAGATATGCATTTGGTGGTTTACAAATTCTGACCAGGTTTTGAAGGTACAATGACAACTTCTATGAATATCTGTGAACTACTGCACCAACATTCGTAACCACAGCACATTCTGTTTATACTAGTCAGAGCGATAATATCTCACATCACAACAAAAGTAATAATTACTTACACAGCGAAGGAGGAGGATACAGATGTAAAGGGGATCGCCTCTAAATCTTTCAAATCTGTCCTCAAATACTTTTGCGATGTTAGCTGACTGTGAGACATACAGCTTGAAAATAACTAACACTTTCTGAGCAGTGTTAGAGATGATTTCTCTAAGGGCCCCACTAATATGGGTCTGTACACTGGAGGCCTACACAATAAACATCTGAGAGTGTGGGTAAATGATGGAGGGGAAAGCAGAAAGAGACTTGGTCACACGTAACTCCAAAAATAAACTGCGAAAACCATTTTTCAGATTCAGAAAGAGAAACGGTGGAGCCTGGGGACCATCCCAGCTGCATTGGCAATAACTGAGTCAAAGAGTGAACAGGAAAAAAAATGAAAGAAAAACCATTAAAAACCCAATAAATCCAGTCTGTCAAACAGGGTTTACAGTACCGTGAGGCTACGCGGCAATAGCGTGTAGCTGTGTGTGTGAAGGCACCCCGTTCATTTCACAAGGTCTGCCCTCGCATGTATCGTGAGCGCAGTAATTTCGACCTGCTACACCTCGAGCTCAGAAACTAAATCTCCCTAACGTTCTGAGTTTAGGATGAGCGAAAACTGAAGAGCGATTGGTGGATCCAATCCGGGTTCCCCTCAGTGGATTTTCATAACTCGTACCAGCTCTGTAATGATTCAGAGATTTGCCCATAGATTCAAAAAAGGACAAAAGTGAGTATGAATACATTTATGGTAAGCATACTGTACAAGAGGCAAGAAAAATATGTGATTTTAAAAAGTACAACTGGAGAACTGTCTCTCCGAACCTTTCAATCCCCATCCAATTACACATGGAGTGGTAATTATTCTAGCTGTGTGTGTAAGTGTTAGTCTCTCTCTTAGCTCTTGAGTTCACTCTCTTATGTTCGCTCTCTCTTCCTAGATCTGTATGCTGTCTCTACCTCTCTCTCTTTCTACATTGCTTTCATTCACCTGAACACATCCCATATTTACCTTCACTTTTAGCTTATATTGTGGTGTTATCCTAAGCATTTCTTTGAAAAGATGTCAGGAGTCTAGGCCTGTGTTTCATAATCTAAACTAACCCCCCCACTCACTCAGTCCTCCCTCTCCCCAATTGTTTAGGCTAGCCCTGATTTACAATGCTTTGGTGTGCCAGAGAAATGGAGGGAGGGGGTCCTGGGCCTTTCACTGCCCCCCACGCCATGTCTCCGCTTTATTTATGCCACCCATCCCCCGCCCCTCCTCCCTTTCAGTTCACTGAAGAGGTTAGCGGTGCCACCGACAGGACAAAGATGCGTAGGAGAGAGGTCTCTGCTCAGGCAAGGATGGTGAGCTTTACTGTCTGCAGTGTTTTGGAATGAGAATGAGAGTCAGTCACATCCACTGTGTGTTAGGTGAATACAGCAGGTGTGAGCTGGTTAATATGCCCAGCCGTGTTACGCATATCTCGGTGCCTATATTATTAGCTTTATCTCAGGGAGCTCTTGGGACGAATATTTTTACTTTCCCCACCTTAAAAACTAACAGCTTGCTGCTTTAGAAGTGATGGAGTGTGCATGCGTGGTTCTTGCTTCATTTAAAAGACCCCAGTAATCGGCCACGGGGACATAGTCAAAGCAATTTCCTCTAAGATATTATTCTGCGTGCAGCAGCCCAATGTAAGTAACCTCACATTGCAGGTTGCAAGTTGTGCAGAAGGGTATTTTACGTGCAAAATAATAACAAGAAAAACTTAAACCTCCTGGTGTAATAAAATGATGTGGTGAATAAAATAAGGAAATCAGTCATAAATTCAGCTACATTTTTAAAAATGCTTGCATTTACTGAAAGCTGTAAAAGACCAGTGGCTTGAAATTTTCTGTAAATTGTGGCCAAATAAGTCTGTCTTGTCCAAGTTCTATTTTCCCATGTTTTTTCAGCTGACAACACTGTTGAGGCCGTTACCTGATAGCACAAAGACACATTTGACTTTTCCTTGACTGTTTACGACCACACCTGTTTCCTAGAGCGCACAAACAGGTGTAAACTGCGGGGTTCAGAGGTCAAAAGTCATGCGCTGCTAAACTCCAGCAGCACAGAGATTAAAATCAGGGATCTGCGGTTGTGAAATGTACATCTTATACAACAGGGGAACGGGAAGTGAACGTGCGCGCACTGCACAGATGGCGTTGCTACTCCAACGCATTCCCCATGGTAACACATCTGTCTGTCTCTCCTCCAGCCTTCATTTTTCATCACTAGAAAATGGTCCCATTCCAAGGATCCAATTTTAACAATTTCCTGAGTCTGCAGGCCATGGCATTCATTTATAAAATCAGTGCCCCATTGCTAGCAGAGGAAGGAACAGCTAGACACAGTCAGGTCATAATACAGCTCTACTATCATATCCTCTGGTGGAGCCGCAATTACTGTAATCTCCATGTACACTGGGTCCGACAGGCTGCCTTCAGTCCGTTATGTCTAATTCCCATTTTACAGCTTGATTGGCCACATGGAGATTTTAATCTTGTTTAAAATGTACAGCATTGGAACGGAATCCACTCTCTCCCATCCCGCATCCGCAACCCCTCCCTGCTGTTCTGTCTTCGTTTCTCTCCCCTGCTCGCAAACTCTCTCGCTTTCAAGCACCACCCCTCACCACACACACACACACACACACACACACACGCACACTCATAAGTACTGAGTCCTAAACCTACAACATACATCCGTGAGTCACTTGAGTGAAGTATGACAGACAAATAAGAGCAGTCCTGCTGTTAGTTAACATGCTCTCCCAGAACAGCGCACAGTGATTAACAGAGTGCTGAGAGAGCCTCATTAGGAGTTCGGCTGCATAGTGTCAGTACTTAGATATCTAATCAGGACTAGTGAGGGAGAGGACAAAATGGCTGCTTTATTTGACAGCAGTCAGAAATCTGTTGTGAGTACGGTCTCTGCTGTTGCTTGGCTGTGTTTTACGCCTACGTCTGTCTTCATGTAAATACACTGATTAGCCATAACATTAAAACCACCTGATAAATATTGTGTAGGTCTCCCTCGTGCCGCCAAAACAGCTCCATCAAACTGAGGCGCGATACGCTGTGTGTCGTGACGCATTCTTCTGATAAGAATCATTAAAATTCTTGGCAACTTGTGTCACAGGAGCCCTCCTCTCAATTTTGTCAGTTCATTCAGCTGGCGTTCGAAGTATCATATTGAGCTCTGCTGTGTCTTGACTTGCGCCACGGTTACTTGCTTTGCCTGTGAGTGGTTTTAATGTTTTGGCTCATTGGTGTACACTATATTGAGGTGGAAAATCTAGTGGTCAGACATGTTTTTATTCCACACCTGAATTCATGCAGTTGACTTGATCTCAACCTGCTGATTTAAGAATGGAGCTTTGCTGCAAATCCAGGTGACTGGAGCAGAGAGGAGGGCTGCTACTCGCTGAACCTAGACTTTGAACCTGATTTCATGACATGAAAACGTGAGGATTTATGTTATTAGTAAGGAATAAGCCCAGACGAGGTGTCCGTTATCAGCAATCAATGGACAATGTGGAGGCCAGAACCATCGGATGTACAGCGTCACCTCATCGAGCATTATCCCTGACTTAGAGGTAGGGTAGGCAACTTTACATAAACCAGCAAGCACAGGGCAGATTTTGAAAGTACTGAGGAAAAAAAAAAATCCTACTCGTTTAACTCATTGCGTCAAAGCCACTCCACCGAAAGACGCAAACACACACAGCGTAACCGCTAACAGAGGTATGGTGAGGCGTAGACAAGGGGGAAGCTCATCCAATCATTTAATTTCATTCTGTAGGCATCCCTGGAATGATAATGAGGTCTGCTCTGATTGGCTGACAAGCGGAGCTAAAGAAAGATTGTTATTTTGCAGTAATAATGCCAATTCTGTTTATTTTATTATTTTAAGTGTTCACTATGACATATGCTTAATTTTCTGTAATGCGAGCAGCTGAAAAGGGCACTTGGTCTCAGTCAGGTTAACTGCATTGATAAATTTTTCATATAATGAATCAAAGTTATATGCAATTTCCCACTGTGCTGTGGGAAGATCTGAGTTGCAAACCATGGGAATTTCTCTACCTTGAAACATTTTTCCATGGCAACCAGGTGTGAAGCTGGTTAATTTATAGCCCTTTCACCCAAGATATCAAACATGAGTTCAAAAAAACAAATTTGCCTTCTTTAATTTTACCCATGTAATTATGAGTAAAAGAATGTGGAGTTTCTTTTTTTTATTTTTAAAATGCTTAATAATTGAAGTACAAAAAGATGTACTATATGTTCTTATTAAAGATCTGTCTGTCCTCATCTCATGATTTTACAGGGAAACAGTCCAATTTGCCGAGGTCCTGTATATTTATAACCTCATCTGAGATTAAATGAAAAACCATAATTACTAGCAAAATAATTCAAAGTTACCATTTTTCCTACCTTGCATTACACTTTTATATCATTACTATTTTTGTTTTTCGTATTCTTTTTTCACAAGTTTGCACTGTTAATCCCAACCTCCGTTGGCAGTTCGGTAAAGAGCAGACAAGCCCTGAAGTGTTATGTCAGCTGCTCCTTTGCACTTCACAGTTTGCTAGTAATAATCCCACAGGCAGGAGTCAGAAGAAGACTCAACATGTACTGCTGAACTTCGCGGGTGCCTGATGCACAAGTGGGGTTTACTGGTGAATGATGAGGCATTGCTGTCTGACAGATAGACAGACAGACAACTTACCTTCCCTGGTTGATGCAACAGCCAGCTGTGCCGGCATCCAGTCAGCGCAAGATTCCATACTAGACCTTTCCCCGTCCACTTATAGCCCACCATCACTTTATGATAGATTTACAGGACAAGGTCAATTCATAAAAATACTAATGTGCACATTGACAAGTACATAAATACTGGAGTTTATTACAATCAAAGAGAACAGAATAATTGAGGTTTATTGCAGTTGCATTGACAATCAAGAGATATATTCCATACATCAGATGTGGAACTTGAATAATCTTGTCATGAGCCACAGACCTCAAATAACTTTAAGGTTAATATTTGTGATGATACACACTAACTTCTCAACTGAAAAGGCAGAACAGGTCAATAGAGAGTCACAGCTCTGTCGCCATTTTGAATGTGGCTTTGTTAGCTTTTTTCCCTTCCCATTCCATCGCTCGACTATCTACGCGAAAAATAAGTGGGGTTTCCGAAACTCGTCGAAAATCAGTTTGTGAGCAAAAGTGTCGCCTGAGATGGTGTACATATTGTTTATTGAGATAATATCTTCATTTCATTACAACCAAAGGAAAATAAAACAGCCCGTGTGCATGAAATACAAATGTTGCTAACAATGTGCTACAATGAAAAATAGCGAACAATAAGCAGAAGCCTACCTTAGTTTAGAGGACATTTGATTGAGCTGATGATCTGAGACCAGTGTGTGATGTAATTCCATATTACTTCAACCTGAGCATTGAGACAGCAACATTCACCTTTTAAGGTCTCCGTGTCCTTCATTTTTGAAAAGGTTTGGAGTATTCAACTGCATTGTCACAATGTACAAAAGCGAAACACATCCCGCTCCTTAATTTAAGGATGGGCCTTACTTTTGTCGACTTTTGAAAACTCCTTTCATTTCTTGCATACGCTGGACTGATGGAACAGGGAGTTTAAAAAAATGCTGTGACTCTCTATAATGAGCATATAAAAGGTAGAGTACAGAAAAGAAAAGAAAGCACATGGTTTTCAGGACCATAATTAGGAGAAAAAGGCCGTGGGCTGCACTGAAATGGCTTTCCGGTACTAGGTCTCCAATATGACAAACTACGTTATACGGGGACAGAAGAAGTACAATGCCTACAGAGTCATTTCAGGCAAAGAAAGAGAAGGAAAAATTATTTAAGAGAAACTTTAAATGAGTTATATGTTCGACCTTGATTGCGTGACCGAGCTATGTGGGCGCAGACAAGAGCACAACAGCTAAGTACCATTTTCTCCATTACACAACCATGGCTGTTTAGAAGAGCGAGCAAAAGCCTATTCACTACATTTATTACATAGAGCATTGACTAATGGAGAGTCAGTGCTTTTGCAATGTGGGATGGGATTGTGAGTGAGGGGAAGATTAGCCACCTCAGGCGCAACGCAACAAAGAATCAAGATGTGGAAGCTAACACATCAGGTGGGACATGAACACAGTGGCCAGCTGTCCGTGCCGGGTCCTGACCCCATGTGCCTCATCGCACCCAAAGGTGTGTGGGTCTCAGCTGTCCATACTATGTCACTGGCCTTTCAACCAATATAAAATAAAGCGACAAACACTTGTCACAATAGGCAAGGATGGTAGACACAGATCTCTCACAATTCAAAAATCCAGCAGCCCGCACAATATAATCGATTGACTTGCAAATCTTGCAACTTGCGGTGCTGATGCACAGATAGACTGCAGCATCGTACAGAAAGTTCAAACTTGAGTTCACTCAAAAAAAACCTAGACAACAAAGCACAATAATGCAGCCTACACAGTGCACTGAAATGCAAAATGACTAAAATTAATTTTACTATCTAGGCGCTAAAAGTAGTGCCTTTGAAGTTGAGAACATTTCAGTGATAAATGAAAGTAAATAAAGATAAAAGAGCTGGGCACATGTCGCTGTTCATCACGGCTCTGGCAGCCCCAACTGCATGAGCGCATTTCGAGCGCTCGTCAGTTCCATTCGCCTCTGAAACGCAACGCAATTTACATCAGAAGTCACAGGCGCCAGTCACATGACAGAAGGAGCGCTGCTGACATATCACATTCGCTTTCCCAGCCAGAATACCGTAAACCATAAAAGCTCAGCTTTCGGCCAGAAACCGGCCTTAGTCACTTCTTGCCCGCAATTTTTCCGAGCGGAGAAGCAGGAACTTTATTTAGTCTGTCAACAAAGCGTTCCATTGACTTATTGCAGCCCCAGAGGCGGAAAAATGCCAGAGGTGCCATCAAAACTGAATGCGGTTCCTCAGATCCTTCAGCCACAGATGACTCACAGATGTGAATTAGAAGAATTACAAGGACTTTACAAGAGATATATTTTCTACCACCCAAGTTATTTTGTCCCAGATTTAGAAAGCTACAGTAAATTGTACCCATAGGCCTATCTGGCTGCTGCAATATTATCTGCCAATTTGGTGTTTTTCATCTGAAACAAGCCAGCATTATCCTTTCACAAAACGCTGGTATTGACTTTTCACAAGAATTAGTGGATGATTCACAAAATTAACAAAGACTGGGTGAAGGCCATAAAACAGAGATCTGATAGAAAGGGGGTCAATAAGTGCAGCATGCCACAAGATGGAAGAACAATGTCATTTTAACCCTGTGAGAGAATTTATGTCAAGTCTTTAAAGTGACTTTTCATTTTTCTCTTTCACAAAAAAAATAAGTAGTAATTCTACCAGAGACGCTCTGTCAAGCTGTCTTATTCCTCTCATGATTCTTCTACCTCTGTGGTACACTCGTCTGGGACAGAACTGGACCCCGCAGTTAACATCCCATAATACAACACTCAAGGTCGTGGCTCAGACAAAATGAAACCTACTGACATCGAGTGATCTTGTAGCTGCAGCACTTGCCAGCATCCATCAAACAACGGGACAAAACCATTTCTAAGCTCCATGAAATACACTTTGAACACAGATGCTGAACGGATGGCTTGTTCACAGGCCCTGACCACATCGAGAGTCTGTTCGCGCACGACCATATTACAGAACACAAACAGGCGCAACGTGCTAGCAAATTGCACTACAGTGCTCCGCATACGTTCACTCATCCACGCTGGGGTGTGTGAGTACAGGCACTGTGCCCCAATTCAAAGAAAAAGAAGATTTCTTTTTTCGCGCAGACTGTATGATCTCAAAGAGCAGTGAAATCCCAAGAAAATGTGAATTGTATGTAATTATTACAAGCATAGTAATCCAAACTGTCGATAAGATAATTTATCATCGAGAGGAGGCAGTGAGAGGCTTAGAAAAATGTTTCTCGCACCATCAGTACATACAAGCATTATAGCACAATACCTGATGATGAAATCGATAACAGCCTTTGCTGTCGGAGGCAAAGACTGAAAGGCTGTCTTTCCTTGTTGAGGCAGGGGTTCAAACTTAGCCAGAATGATGGAGGAAAAACAAAGGTTCAGCCCTTATATCTGGTGCCCAGGGTTTCACAGCTTTAATGGCATGGCAGCTCGATGAGTGCTTGGCTATGTGGCACTGGTCATGCTGGAATAGCTTAGCTCTACCAGCCAGGAGGAACCGTTGTTCAGCTCCCATCTCAACGGGTTGCACATAACCCCTTCCTGTACAGGGGATTCAACTACGATAGAAAACTCTAAATTGGACAGATATCCCCCTGCATGCCTGACTGACTGCTGACATAACAGGACTGCATATGTTGGTCAGGCCCCAGTCAGGTGCTCCTTATCTCTTGATACCAGCTCACCGTCTACATTTATGGCACTACATGATACAGCACAGTTATGAAAAACTATGCCACTGAGTGGCTACCCTACTAAAATTGTGCATGCTGACTGAAATTTTTCACCTCAGTGCTAGCCTCAGTTAAAGTTGTCCACAATGCTATGCTGCATTCCCACAGACCAAAATTCTGTCAAAATTCTTATAAACATGGTCTATTACCCTATATGCCCTTCAGGGAACTGCACAACAGTGAACATATTTTGTTCAAAAATGGATACGGAATATTACGCCAAAAGTTAGCAATCTAATCAACATCGACTTTGTTAAATTGGGAAATGAGTACGACCTTCTAAAGGTTGATTAATTTTTAGGATGCTGGCAATGGAAGCAGTGAATACTTAGCATTACATTATATGCATTATGTTATATGTGCGCTTCATTTTCTATGTGATATCAATGCCTAGAGGTTCAGGATACTTTGTTGTACGCCTCATGAGAAACGTAAAAGGCAGCATTTTACACTGGCTGCCTTCACATGCTGCTTGAAAGTACAGAGAATTAATTGCCCTGGGATGGAAATAAACTAGAAAAATAGCGCCACAGCACTGTAGCTCACCTGGACACCCGGATTAGTCAATGAACAGGTGAACAATGAACATCAATGAGATTACATCAAGGCTAGCTAATAGAAATACAAAACAAAATTCGCAAGATTGAGCAAGTTTTTTTGGACCAACCTGTCAACTCATCCAATTTGAAGCGGTTACAGGTGACATACAAGTCACCTTTTCAATATGCCCACCAACCATATTGTTTAAATCTATCTTTTTTGCCGAAAAAAAATCACCCTCAATAGCATTTTCAAGATTGCCATCGTGGCAACTTTATATTTGAATCAAATTAGAATGGCGCCAATAAATTTTGGCAGCAATATTGGAATTTCAATTTGGACCTCCTGAAGAAATCCAGGTTGCCTAATTGGAAAGATGTCTGTAAATTTTTAGTTTCATTGATCAAGAATTTTTAGAGATGAAGATTTTTAAATATCTATAAAATTTAGTCACACACCCTGAAGACAGAGGTCAAATGAAGGTCAAAACATCAGACAACAAAACTTGTGTGGTATCCACATACTGAACTTCAATTGAAGCACTGCAGAAATAGTTGACATTTGGTCAAAAGGGAATTTTCAGGAAGGGGGCAATAGCATCCACATTTAAAATCTGATTAGAATGCCTAGAACAGAATTTGATGTTGAAAATATGCAGGGATGTGGAAGGGATGAGGATTTCCACGCATTTAGGCCAGCTGGAGTCGTTTTCGTAAATCATCTAAATTTGATGAGAAAAAAAACAATTTTGAGGTGTGGGGGGGGGCAGAGGTCAAGAAACATAAACAGACGCACGCGCTGGTGCTTACACCATGGCTAACCAGCCTTACAGTGATATGTCTCTGGAAAAGAAATAAACTGCTGCAATACTTGCGTGACTGGGGCTTGCCTGTTACTGGCAAGGTGAAGGAGCTTAAAGCTCTTGTGTATGGGGCACAAGTGTTGAGTGTGGCACCGAAAATCAAACCAAAAGAGGCTAACAGTCATCGACCGCGATGTGTGCGAACATTTGCAAAAAAAGTAACATCGTTTATGCAATGATTTTGGTCTGAAACATGGCCAAAACAATAGCACAGAAAGATGACGATCGAGTTTGCGGGATCGAAAAAGATGTAATGAACCCTTTCAAATGGGCCTGGATAGAATGAGAGGTCACAGTGACTGATACAGCGTCATCATTATGCAAGTTTTTACAGGAGGTTGAGGGTTGGGAAAAGCCCTATGCACGTTGAGCTCGGACCTGATAACTTATGTCCAGGATTGCCAACTCTGCTAAGACAAATAAGCGACTGCAGCTTCAAAAACAAGCGCAAAATAAATTAGACGATACTAAAACGTTGTAGACCTGGGGTGGAATCTCGCTCGTTTTTTTGAGGGGGGCGGATTTAGTTCATCAAGGGGCGAGGAGGGAGGGCGGGCTCTCTCACATTATTCATGGGGCTGTGAGCAGACAGAGTCAATCAATGAATCAGGGGAAATAGCAACCATAAATGTATAACAATTAGGTCGCTTGTTACACTTCTCTAACAAGCAACCATATTTTTAAAAACAAGCCCAAAAAAACCGCAACCCGCGACCCGTAATTTTTTCAAGCGACTTCAGGAAAAAAGAAGCCCAAAGTCACATATTATAAGCCAACCTGGCAACTCTGCTTATGCCTCTCGTGGAGCGAAAACATTTGAGGAGCACTGCCAAACAAAGAAGCATGTGGACAAGGTTAAAATAAAAGGGACACATTTTGTGCTCCCAGGTGCTAGTGTGGCCAGCAAAGAGCCTTCCACATATGGATTACATCCGATGTTGAGGAAACTGGGAGTCCAAAAGAAGCAGACGACAACATAATTCATGCTTGTATCAGTCAATGACAGTGTATCTAATGCTCAGGTATGTGTCCACTAATCATTAAATTGAAAAATTGTTTTGATCAGTCTTAAGATATAGAGGATCTTACACATGTGAGTGTGTCATATTAAAATTAAGAAATTATGTGCATACATTTTCGTTTGTTGCGAGCTTTAGTGAGCATAACTGACTCGCAGAATTTAATAGAAAAAAAACGTAATTCCTTTTAGCGGCTTAATGCTAATTACCATTTTGTTAGCACTGAGCTAACTCCATCACTGTGATACACCATCAGTCCCCGAGTCACGGACAATCGCGTTTGAACTAGCTATCGTTTTTAAATACACAGTCTACTGGGTAGCTGGCCAACGTTTGCGCGCTAGCTAAAAAACTAATTTGACAAAGTATGGTGGCAATGGACGCACTGATTCATTTATGCGTCTGGACCTTTGACCTTTTTCACACGGCCCGCAAAGCTGCGGAACTATTCAGATGCAAAAAAAAGGTTGTTTAATAGGTAAATTAAACAAAACTTTGTTGTTTCTTAGGCGATTTTTTTCTCTCAACAATCACTAAACATTAACAGCTTCTGGGGTGGCTTCGCACCCTCTAACCAGGGGGCCACCCCGGACCTGGCTGGCCATGGCAGCCATATTTACGAATGAATCGAAACTCCTCCAACAAACTTTGGTATCCTCATGGGCAGTAACATGCGTGCAAAGTTTCAGTTTTCTTGGGGATGTACTTTGGGGGAAGAAAATTTTTAAAGATATTCGTGCTATATAGGGGTATGGACTTATGACCTAGGTTAAATCAAGTTCAAAATGGAACATACACCAAAACTTGGAATATATGTGCCAAGTCTTGGTATTTACTATGTACATATCACGTTTCAGTCAAATTGATGTAGAAATGATTGATAAATGAGTCAAAGTAGCATTTTCAAGAGACCATATTTGAAAACCGATCAAAACGCCTCAAACAAACTTTGGAGTCCTCATCGGTAGGAACATGCACCCAAAGTTTCAGCTTCATCAACTCTGTGGTTTCAGAGAATATTTACACATGGCTGACAATCCACCTCAAACTAGAGACAGCAGTCTTTCCAGCGAGACCAAGCATGATGTAGTCAGTGCATTACAGCCCAAGTAAGCCTCATTCCAATTCACAAGTCAAACTTACAATGTCTACTTTAGCAGAATTTTGCATTGATGATTTATTATTTTATCGAATATCAATCCACAGAACTACACCCACTACTTTCTCCTATCACAGCCATACCTCCAAAAACCAGAGGGGTGTTAAATTGTGACAACTAAAAATAAATTTGAAATACAAACATACGAAACACAAACAATGAACTCTGTGGCCATTAAAAGACCATGTATCTATGAGTTCTGCTGAGAACTATAGCATTCTCGGCCTTTGCACTTTGCTGATAGGCCGAGAAAGCCCAAAATATCCCTTGTGATTTCAGGTATCATAGAGTCTCCCACAGTTAATTTTTGCGATATTCGTGTGAACGAAACTTGCAAATACCACATTTCCAACAGCATGTGAAGACAGCGTAATAGGAATAAGGAGGAATTGAGGCTCCAGCCACATCCCACAATGAAGATTACTCTGCGGGAGAATTCAGCCAAACAGTATGCTTGTCCCTGGGAATGGATGAAAGTCGTCTCGGCCTTTATGGCAGACCTAAATCCTGTCTTCGGAGGTGGATTCTCAGTTGTCTCGCGCAGCACTGACTTCCTGTCTGAGCCGTGTCCGAGTGAGCTATGAGCTATGGCACAGATGGGCTAATGGGTAGATCCGCGGTCGTAAAACAGGCAGGAGCCACGGACAAAGGCTTTACAATGAACAATGGCTCCCCTCCAAACACATCCACTTCAGAGCGGCTGAGGTAACCAATCATAATAAAAGCCAATAATAGCCCCCTCATGCTTGACATGGAAACTCCAGTGTATTCAAGCTAGCTGAGAAGAGCGCAATATGGGCACACATGAGTCATTTAGTTTAATAAAAAGGCTGCCTTTAAGTATCACGTGGCAATCGTGACCTTCAACCTACAGGGCAGAGAAGTAAACAATGAGATGAGTTATGAGATGGATTTGATTGTGAAATAAAATCACACCCAATCTTCACTCACATTTAAGGAAAGGCAAACATGAGCCAGATGATATAACACTGCTGGTTTTGTTCACTGACCCAGACGAAATCTCACAAACACACTCCCATGTATGCATACAGTCTGGCGTTTTGTCTCAGTTGAAATTGGCTGAAAAATAAACAAACACTGGGTTTGGGTTTATCAAATGCTGTGGGGTTGTGTGTGTGTTGACCTAATCATTTGCGCACTCTAAACACTGCCTTTGTGCGGAGAGCTTTAATTGCAAAATCTGGAGAGGCTGATGACTACGGAACAGTGTATCTGCTTGATGTTACCCTGCGCACAAATGCTAATTGAGCGGAGGCTATATTTAGGACGCAGTGATCTACATCTCAGAATGTTTAACAAGACAGTTGAGACCTTGGGTCCCACAGGACTTCGAGGAACAATTCTGTTTGCTTCTTTCCCTTCGATGTGCAGAAAACTGACGCCTCACATCTACTGTGGCCTGTAGAACATTCACTGCTGAACAGCTGAGCATCTTCTACAACTGGTGGCGCTTTAATTCAAAGAGGACAAGGGTGGCATCGCCCAGAAGATTTAAAAACACAATGGGCCCAATTCACAAAGGCCTTCAGTAAATGCAAAACCTTTTATCACAAAACCAATAACATGGCCAGCGATTGGTTATCACATTTGTTTTCACCAATCATTTATTCTGTAGTTAGTTTTCAGAGAGCTGAAAGGCTTTAGCACACGCTGGAGGTTTTATTAATCATTGTCCCATTGTTTCCTGAGGTCGAGTGATGAGCTGGCTGAAATTTCCACCATTAAGTGCATTAAGATTGCAGGGTCTGCTTTTTTCTGCAGCTCTGCGAAATATGCCACAGAAACAGCTGTGGCAATAATAAAATCAGTGTGCAAGGCCTGTCATTGAGGAAATTATACAAACAGCTGGAAGGCTAAGGTCAGCAGTTAATAAGCCAAATTCAAAGAAAGACCAGAAACAAAATGGCCATTTCCCTTCTTTTTGCACTTTTACAGAGGGTTCCTGCCCTACCACTTCAGAGTTTAAATGAGAAGACTGTGATTGATCCTTCAATCAGTCACAGGAAGCGACTACAAATGCTCTCTGGCATGATGCTCTGAAAGTTCTCAGATTTCAAAAGGGTGAGAGAGAGCAATCAAATGAATGGATAAAGATAAGGCATACACTTTTCCATATTCCTCGGAAATGATGATCTAAAAAAACATCAGTGGAACCAGACATTAGACCCTATGCCAGCTAATAAATAAATCAATAAATAAAGCACCTCACATCATTGCTGACTCCTGATATGCAGTTGGCTTCGATTGCTTCGGTACCTCCCAGGAAATTGAATGAAAAATTTCATAATATCTGAAAAGGATTCAAGATGAATGAGATAAAATGGCTGAACACTGACAACCTAACGATCTTTATTTTTACACTTCCGTCATTTTGTTCAGTCCCCTGCCATGTTAAATTGCAATGTAATTGTTATAAAAGTGTTCTTAGAAAGGGATGCAATCTCACTGCACTCAACGGAAACAATGGCATTATGCACGGAGCTGAAATGATGAGATAATTAACTCGGATGTTTATTACTGTCATCACAGCAGCGATTACTGAGAGTGTACTCCTGTCGATCAGAATGTACTCCTGTTTGCATTGCGGCTATGCTAACCTGTTCCAACTCTGACCTTTTACACTCTTGCTCAGTTTCATGCGAGCATCTGTATTGCCACAGGTCCTGTTACCTGGATGGTAATTGCCTTCCTTCACGACATATTGCACCTGAACAGAAGGCAGCTGCATCACTACCTTCGAGCTCATTCCGATCCTCTATTTTTTTCATCTACTTGCATCATTTCCTTGAGCCTTTTCCCATCTTGTTTGCTTCCCTTGAAGGAGAATAAAAGGACAGAATTTCAGGAAAGGATGGCGTGAGAGCAAAAGTACAGATGGGTGACAAATAAATAGAAAAATCAACTTAAAGATTCTTAGTCAAGTGTTGGGCCTCTACAAGCCGTCAGGTCAGCCTTGGGATAGAGCATACAAGTGTAAAAAGTTACTGAAGGAATGTAGCACTTCTGTTCCCGGAAATGTTCCCTCATTTGGTGTTTTGATGATGGTGAAGGAGAGCACATTGTTTCATAATCTCCCACAAAAAGCTGTGAAAATGTATTTTACCCCTTTCCAGTTTCCTCGATTTTTGCATATTTGTCACACTTAAATGTTTTAGATCATCAAACTAATTCCAATATTAAACAAACTAAACCCAGTTCGACAGAAAAGGCAGTTTTAAAATGATTTCATATGTTGAGCAAAAAAAAGGTATCCAAGCCCACATATGTGAAAAAATAATTGCCTCCTTTGTAACTAAATCAACACATTAAACAAATTTAATCTACAATCGGGTTCGATTTCACTAGAGCCACCCATGTTTGATTACTGTTGGCCCCGTTGAATCTAAACATCACTTAAATTCAATCCATCTTGCAATGTGAAGTAGGCAAAAAGCAATATATGATGCTGCATTCTAAAGAAATTCTAGAAAGAAAAAGCTATATCTAAGGTTTTGGGACTCCAGCAAATTATGGTGAGAGCCATTATCTACAAATGGAGAGAACAGTGGTGAACCTTTCTAGGAGTGGCCAGCCTGCTGAAATTCCTCCAAGAGCGCATCAACATGTCATCCAGGAGGTCCCAAAAAACCCAGACTAACATCTAAAGAACTGCAGGCATCACTAGCTTCAATGCTCACGATTCCACAATAACAAATAGGCAAAACATGTCATACATGGGAGAGCTGAAAGGCGAAAACCACTGTTGACTAAAAAGAACAAAAAGTCTTATCTCACATTTGCCAAAACATCTTGAGGACCTCCCAATTATTTTGGGATAATGTTCTTTGGACTTCTGAATGCGATTGAGATGCTGTGGCATGATCTTTAACAGGCAGTTCATGCACCAATGTGGCTGAATTAAAACAATTTTCCATAGAAGAGCGAGCCAAAATTCCTCCACAGCAATGCAAAAGACAGTTATCACAAATGTTGGATTGAAGTTGTTACTGCTACGGGCAGCACAACCAGTCATTAGGTTTAGGGGGTGAATAATTTTTTCACATGGGTGATGTAGGTTTTGTATAACTCTTTCCCGTCAATAAATTAAGCGATAATTTAAACGCTGCATTTTGTCTTCACTCACATTGTCTCTGTCCTATATTAAAGCATAAAGCATTGAAGCAAACTCTTAAGTGAGCTGATGGTATCTACACTACACGTGCCTTCTGAGAGCAGCCTACATGACTAACTAAAGACTCTACAATGCTTTCCCAAGGATCTTAACAGTCATTCATTATCACCGCCTCGCCTTTTCTGGTCACGTTATGCATCATAACGAGATTGCAAGGGAAGTCCTCTTTTGGCAACCTGACGTTAAACACAGAATGGGCTGTCTGCATTTGTTAAGTTGATCCACACATTTCCTCAGATTTTTTCCTTTAATTTGTCCCCCATCTGTATGTACGAGGTAAATGGTAAATGCTGTTTCAGGTGTTGGTTTGAAGCATGTCAATGACAGATATGGCAGATGGGGAAAGGAGGATCCACAGACTAACAATTTATGTGGTCACTCATTTAAAAAAAAAAAGAAAAGAAAAAAACCTCCACAAATAATGCATTTGCTCAGGCATCCATTGGGATCCTCTTTACTCCTAGCCACAGAAGATAGGATATACATACATGACCACCCTGGGGGTATTTATCCTCCTCATTTGCTCCATCCTTGGTACTCTGGAGCTGTGAACTCCCACATTGAAGCTGTGGACCAGCTCCTGTTCTGAAGCCAGACCCTAAATCAGGGGCACTGGCAGGAAGGTTCCTATAGCGCATGAAGAGGCATTTAATGAATTGTAATGTTCTCAAAGATGGCACCCATTGACCACAAAAAGGCAATTTATTTTGGGGGCAAAGTGAAGGCCAGATATTAGAAAATCTGCTAGCTAGTTCATGGAATGTTCAGTGAGCTTACACACATTATTCCAGAGGCTTTGAATTCACAAAAATTAAGTTCTTCTTTTTTCTCCAAAAACTTTGTGCATTCACAACAACTCCTTTGCTGCCCCTGCAACTTCCATGTCAGCTGCCCTTACTTAAATGGATGAGGTCCAGGATACTTTGAAACCGCTTTCAAATGTTACTGACATTGGCTGTCGGAGAAGGATGAAGTTTTTGTGATTTTGGTTTGGGATGAAGGACAAAGTGCACAAAATTGTAAAAATAAAGAAAATACTGGTTTCTACTGCTGCTCCTTGTTGTTTCAGACACAGCTGCAGGCAAAGGCCAACCTAAATTTGTAAATCTGCAAACTCATACGGCCAAAACTGCACAGATTAACCACAACTTGGCAGCCATCATCAAACCATCCAGCTGATAATGCTGGTAACCATTACTGAGTCCAGTGCTTGCTAAGCAGAGCTGCAGAATGATGGACATGTTTTTGTTTAAAGTTCACCCCTCATAATTCTGTTGGAAAATAAAAGCCAGAGAAAGGTGCGTGTCAGAAGTGTAAAAGTTTTGCGTGCTTCCCGTTTTGTTTTTCATCTCAGCCAGGACCTGAGGAGGCACTCCAAATCTACCCCTTATTTCAAGCTTGTCTCTTATTTCAGGCTCAAGAACTGCTTTATACTTTCACAATGTGACCCAGGAAGCAGTTTCCCTGGAGACTGCTATCATTACCAGATGTAGGTACTGCAATGAATTGCAATTGTACAGAACAATACCGTCTGACTGAACCATTCACTGTCGCTGCTGCATATTTTGTCTTCTCTTACCAGCAATAAAAAATTAAAACAAGGCCGATGTGTCTTAGAGATATCAGAGATGACAGAAAAGTTTTCATTCAACATTTGTCTTAGCTTGTCTAATAAATAAACCCACCAATTATTTGCCCTTTTGGTAAATACAAATATGTGTTGATCTTTCTCAATATTCTAACTTCCTAGAAATGAAAACTAAAGCATTCACTTTACTTAAAACTCAAATTGAAAGAAAATATTGTTCTATCTGGTTTTATTTTATGATCTGGGTGTTTGCCAACGTGTCTGAGACAGGCCAAAATATTCACGTGAGTAAAATGCCTTTTCATGGTAATTGTGCAGTAATTATGTTCTGACCGTTGAGGAAGAAAGAATGACCAATCAGCTCCCAGTGAGGAAGAAGGAAATGGCCAATAAAACATCAGTATCCACTTAAGAGGCGGGATCACCCCACGATGCCCTGGAGCTGCACTCTTGATATGATCACTGCATTCAAAGACAAAATTCTCCCTGAGGGTACAATTTTGAATGCTTTATTGACCTTCCTGGAAGCCTAAAATTAATTTTACGCTATAATGTAATAAAAATGTTAAATGATTACTGCAAAGTTATGATAATTTAAACTGAAACAGCCCCCAGCGGCTATCAGCATGTTTATTTGTCTGGCTGCGTGGGAGGTGAGAGGTTGGATGTGTTTATTGGTATACTGCATGCAGTAAGTGTGTCTCTGGTGCACTCAATAAGCTGAGGAAAAATATACCCTACCTCCCATTTCCCACAATTCTCCGAGCCTGTCTATTGTGTATTCTCCCACAGGAGAAGCGCCTATTGATCAGGTAAGCATCTCTCTAATTAGGGCCGAGTCGAGGGTGGGAACTAGGGAAGGAGAGGAGGGGAGAGGAAGGCTGGGAGGTGGGGGGAGGGGGAAATAGAGACAGGAGGCCAAGAACGAAGGCGGCTCAAGGTCCATCCTCGCATGATGTTCTGAGCGAGGGATGGCGAAAGAGGAATCGGAGGTCATTGACTAAGCTGGGCTCTGCCAGTAGCCGGATGGGGGGATGAAAGAGAGGGGATGGATTCCCAAGCAGGTTGCCCCACAGTCCCGAAACCTCAGCTCATGAATGCAACTCTTCCGCATTCTGCGACGCAGGCACCGAACCTAAAAACAAGGGCGCTTGCTGTTGAAAATCCCATCACCTCCGGGCTAAAATACCTCTGGGATTCAATTAAAACATGCAATTATCTCATTCACGGTTTCCCTCCTCCCCCAGCTATGCAACAGACACGGAGCAAATAATTTAAGGAAGAGGGAAACAAGTAAGAAACAGTACAGTTTCCTCCAGAGTAAGTGTTCTGCTTTGCAAAAGTGATCACAGTGTATTGTTTGCTCAATGGAGCCAGTTACCATGTCAGACCAGCAGCAACATCTCTGATAGAAACCTGAGTATACCTTCTCTGTCTTCAGAAGCATGTGATGTCCACAGACAATGACCTGACATGTTTCACATCAGTCCATTTATTCTCATCCTTTACCTTTACTGACCACAAATCTACATTGACCAAGGCTCTGGCAACTGAGTTTGTCAGATGGAATGCAGTCTGGGGCTGTTCCAGCGATTTTCTTGATTCTGTGTGTGTGTGTGTGTGTGTGTGTGTGTGTGTGTGTGATTCTCTGCGTGTGTGTGAGTGTGTGTGTCTGTGTGCATGTGTGCGCGCGTTTGTGAGAATGAAGTCTATCTGGGTGTATGTAAATGCGCGCACGTGGGTGTGTGTGTGTGTGCGCGTGTGTGTGTGTGTGTGTGTGTCTACTTGAATCCATATGGATTGGGGGAGGTCTTGGCTTCCACCACATGCCGCAAAATTCCACAACAGAAAAAGACGTGCCAGTGAGTAAGCTGTCTCCCAGATCGCTGCAATGGCTCCTGATTTTAATTTAAAGTGCTCCACTCGTCAAGCGCGGCGCCCCGCTTTGGGCATCGGCTGATGCTAAACAATCCTAATGAGAGCTGCAGATATGAAGCTAACGTCGCAGACAGCCCAACCAGCCCTTCCCTTCAACGTCCTCTGAGTATAACAGAGTGCCTGCGCACGCAATGTGTACATCAAATATTTGGGCAGTTTGCCTGGAAAGCTGTGCTGAAAACCACTCTTAAATCAGCTAATTAAGAGAGCGAAATACACAGAAAACTGGGAGTCATTGTCCCTGATGTAGAATGTTTTTGTCACATCCAGTAATGTGCCCATCCATCAGAGAATGTGGCTGTGTTTTCCTTTCTGTCCGTTTTTTGTCTCTCTGTATTTTTGCCTTTGAAATATCTGATTGTTTTCCTAAACAGAACAAATGCAAGCAGGTGGCTGACACAGGACCAGGCTCCTTTCAAAGACGAATTGTAATTCTGAAGTTATTTCGGTAGGAGATGAATTGAGAGCTCATGCCCATCACGTCTTGCTCAGCGCGGAGAGAGTGATTCCTGCTGTTCGTTAACGTGCTGGTGTAAATCCAGTGGAACAAGACAGCCAATCAGAGAACTCGTCTGCTTAAGGTTCTCTGTGGGAGGAAAGGTATACTAAGTAATAGCGGTTGGAAACTTTGCCTCAGATTGGCATGGGAATTTTCAATGTCAAGTACCTTAAAATGACAGGTCAGAAAGCACCCCCCGTAAATAACATGGGGGCCCTATAGCTCTCTTTCATGCTCACTTAAAATCAGAGGTGAGAGGAATGGTCATGGCGTAGGGAGTATTTCTCATGTCCGTCCCAAGAAACCTTCCAGAAAAGGCCACAGCTCTGCCCTTCTGACCTGCACGCATGAAAGATAATACCCGGGATTCAGTATCACAAACAGAACTCTGAACCTGCCGCTAGCAGCCGCTAGCTCGTCTCATGCAACATTAACTAGCTCTATCGATTTGCACCCGTGGTGTGTCCTTCACGGGGACCGTGCACATTTCCCCCTGCTAGCACGTTTGCGCCCTCTCCCAAAGGTGGCACAAATATTTTGATAGCATCATGACCCAGATAAATATATCCAGCTAATGCTGCACAGCGTTTAATGACAAGATGCTTGATGTTCTCTCTCCACTCACCTCTAGAGAGTCAACTCCTTAGACTGATCTAAATCACCTTTATTGCCGTCTGCTCGCTTTCCACAATGAAACTCACCGGCGGTGACCTTGCTGGGTCTCTGACACGGAGTGGAGTTAATATTTCATGCCTACTGGCATCCTACTCCCCATTTTCTCTGATTTTTTCTCCACAAGAAAATGAGAGAGTGTTGTTGCTGGCTGAAACTCACAAGAGGTTCCAGCATCCTACCCTCGCTCATCTTTGAAAAGCGAAGGTGCTCGGCAAAATGACAGGTTCAATCTCAATCTCCCATCTTCCCACACGAAAATGAAATGGCTACTCTGTGCTCTGCATAGCCGAGGAGCAATGGAGTTAGTGACTAAGTGACTTCAAAAAAAGAAAACTCTCAGAAAGTTCTTTGATGCCCTTATTTTGCAACTTGGCGTGACAGTCCTCTCTTTCACAGCATATGTGGCTCCGCCCAGCTGTCCTCTCCATCACTAGGCAATTCCGCCAGTTAGAGTTTCCATATTGATCATATACATTCTCAGTTAAACTGTTCTGACCCTGATATACAGCTGACTGGATCATCGTGTGAATATTAATCATGCGTTGATACAGTATATCACAGTGCGGTATTTAAGTTATTAATCAGTTGATTAGAAAAATTAGTCTGTCCACAATGTACGGCAGAGATTGCCAAATTTTTTAAAAACTGATTTTCCAGAGAAGGAATGAAAGACTATTTACAAGGGCAGAATCCCCAAACAGCAAAAGACAAATGTTTTACCTGACTATTTTATTTTACCTTCCAAGTATATCCTACAAAGTATATCCTACACAAGTTGTTGGAAAGACAAGAAAATATTCATTCATTATTAATTTGTATGCAAACAGATTTGTCATACATTTCTTATTAATGAAATGAAATGTAAATATCACACCACCCCATTATCTAAGCCTCTCATTCCACAGTAACCTCAGCATGCACAGGCTATAGGCTGGAACACAACCTGGACAGTTTTCCAGTCTCTCACAGCGCAAAAATAAGTGAATAATATGACTACAATAAAGACATGGACATGAAAAAATAGGAATAATCTCTAGGGGTCTTCATGACGTGACCAATCTTCTATCTGCAAAGTACAACAGGCAATAGTCATGTGGAATGACCTTTGAGAGAATTGTCTGACTACAACATGATAATAAATTTACATATCCTGACGGACCACTTGATTTAATTCTGTTGGGTTAATTGGATTCATGCTTTCTATACCGATGTGTGTTCATAAATTCAGCCTGAAAACAGACCATTTGTACCAGCTAATAGTACCATTCAATGGCACTTTGATTGGAAAGTCTACAAGTGCTAATGAAAACGAATATTTGCCAAGCTGTCACTTATATGCTTTAAAATACAGAGCAATTAACATGCTAACTAGACTAATCTGAACAACATACTTTCAGCCGTACACGTTGCTGTACAATTCATCAGTATGACAGAGATTGCATTTTCAAGATTTTTCAGTCTTAATTTTACTATACTTTCAATGTAATTTTACAATGTCACTGCCTAGTATTCAGTGAGCACATTTAACCCTTTGAGCGCCAAATACATTTTCAAGGAATTAAAAATGTAATTATCCTGAGCTGTTGAAAACCTACCCTGCGGGAGCTCTTTTAAACAAGTTGCCACATGATAGGTTTTCAACAGCATCTTACTTTGATATTCTACATCATTGGGCAACTATAGTTGCCCAAGGCACTGAAAGGGTTAATTGGACAGTGACTCAGTTTTTTTTTTTTTTTGTTCTGCTGCCCAACCAACAGATCTGAATCCTGCTGAAAATCCGGAAGTGAAAGAGGAGAGTGAAGGTAATAGGACCCCCAAACAAGCATTAAATGAAGATGTCTGCAGCACAGGCCTGACAGAGCATAATAGGGAAGATACCAAACATCTGGGGACGCCTTTGTGTCACAGACTGCATGTATACTGATTGGCTCGGAACTGGATTGTCTGACTTCGAAACAGCTCTCCAATAAACCTGTGGAACTGACTATCTGTCTGCCCCTGAGTCCTGAGTCTGATCATCCTTGTCGCATTTGTTGTTTTTATGATGGTGACAGAGAACGCTATCCAAAACATTGTTCCAAAATCTCCGATATGAGTTCAGTTGGTCTGAGATCTGGTGATTGTGAAGGCAATGGCATATGCTTAGGATCATTTTATTACTCCTTAAACCATCCCGTGACCCCCTGTGCCCTGTGAGGCTGGGGCCACTGTCATCCTCGAGGAGACCACTCTTATCATGGTAGGAATGCTTCATCGTTGGATTTGAAGGTGATAAGGTGATCGCACAGAGTAACTCAGAACATTGATCTGCAGTGATCTTTCTGCCTTTTAGGAGACAAGTGGACCTAAACTATGCCATGAAAATGAACAGAAGCACCAGCATTTGCTATGTTATTCACATTTTTTGTTCTTTGTCACCTGTCAGTGTGCTTTGTGTACACACACACACACACACACACACACACACATATTTATACACAATACTGGAGATATTTTTAGGGATATTTGTTGTTCATTGTTTTATTATCAGCAGATAACGATTGATGCTTTTAATTCATGTTCATTTTGTTTAGCACACATAAGAGATACAGTGAGGATAAAACTACCACAAGAACCCAAGTAGGTTTTTTATTAAATTAATTAAAATGATTTTTAGCTATATAAGGACACCAAAATGTGACATCAAAAATAAGTTTTTAGATTAGGGAAATTAAAAGTAGTAAGTATCATGTGCATTTTCCCACACGCGCAGTGGACATATTTGATGTGGGAGAAATGGAACCTGAGCGACTCTGGCAAGGGCCAAGTCATTCTAGCCAGATGATTGGGCCAGAGCATCTCTGAAGCAGCTAGGCCTCTGCGGTGCTCCCAGTCAAAAGCTGTGCGCACCTGCCAACAGTGGTCCAAGGAGGGACAATCCATAAGCCAGGGACAGGCAGTTTGGCACCAAAGACTCATTAGTGCTCTCGGGCAGCAAGGGTACCCTGCCTGATCTGAACCAACATAAGGCAGGGCTCCCAACTCTCCCGCATTCGGCGTGAGATTTAGTTGCATATTCACGTTCCCGTGCTGTATGTCAGCGATTATTCAACCAGCTCGTTTCTAAGAGATTCTCAAGTGGAATTGAAGTCCTTGTGCACGGAGGTTTATCAGTTTTAAATGCGTCACGGTGGATTGTACCACTAGTAACATGGAAATCAATTATGACTCTGGACTTCTCACGCTTTTCTTTACTCAGGGGTTGAAAGCAATGGAATTGCATAAAAACGTTTCAAATGGTCTTATTTCATTTTAACAATTTGAACGATCGTGAAACACATGCATTGTGTTGATTGACTAATTGCTGACTATGGCACGGGAACATGAATATGCCACTAAATCTCACGCTGAATGCAGGAGAGTTGGGAGCCCTGAAAAGGTCTGCTGTGGCACAAGTTGCAAAGAATTTTAATGATATGAGAGGAATGTTTCACATCACAAAATGCATCACACCGTGATGCTCATAGCAATTTGTAGCTGACAAGTCGCTGTGCCCATTCTAACCTTGGTCCACTTCCGAAAGTGCCTACAACGGGCACGTGAACATCAGAACTGGACGTTGGGGCAACTGAAGAAGGTCTTCTGTTCCAGTTAGTCCCGATTTCTTTTACATCCTGTGCATCAGCCAGGTACATGTGCACTGTTTACCTAGGGAACAGATGGCACCAGTATGCACTGTGGGAAGAGCTGTGTTGGTGTTGAACTGTGTTTTTGCGGCATATGGGGGACCTACACAATATTCGGAGGGTGGTTTTAATGTTGTTGCAGACTGGCGCGTGTGTGCTCACGTATACTCAAAAAGAAATGAAGAAATGTAGTGAATTACCCTTTCCCACTCTGCGGGATGCGTCTGTTTCACGTCACACGGCTGCAGGAGGGACGTCCCTCCGAAACTCAATTGCACTGCCCGGCACCATTACCATATAGATGCACATAACCACTCCCCATCAGAGAGGGCACCGCAGAGATCACAGCAGGGGCAGAAAACCCATATCCTGTTAAGATTTGAGCAGGAAAAAGCCGAAAGGGAGCCCAGGAGTAGTCGTGCTGAGGATTTTTTGGTTTTAGTTCCAGGTCATTTAACCCCGCTGCAGTGAGAGTCTTGACTGGATCCTGGGCTCGAGATGGTGGGGTGGCGGAGCCATGGAGAGCGGCAGCATTCTACGGTAATAAAGGGGTCAGAAGGCTTCAGGGATCTGAAACATTGAGCCTGCCAGCCTCATTGGGTACCTCCAGCTGCTTTCATAAAGCACAGTTCATTTCACGTGAAAGAGCAGCCCTCCGCCGCACGCAACACCTTTCACACAAGCGCCGATGCCACTAATTTGGGTTGAGCCTTTTTCCTTCCTCTTCTGTTCGAAGGTCTTAAAAATTATGTGGGCTGGCTTTTGCAGCAGTAATTTTATTAGCGATAAAAACCACACTATTCTGTTGTTTTCACGGCCCTAAATCAGAAAAAGTCAAGATTGAATTTTAAATTAAAATGAGAGCTGAAAGCAGTGACTTAATGAACATTGAGAGACTAAATACACTGAGTGATTAAAGGTCCCATATAATGCAAAATTCCCTTTACTTTGGTTTTCTAACAGTAATATGTGTCCCCTAGCCTGTCTGTACATTCCCAGACATGAAAAATTCTGTCCTCTCCTTCTCTTGTTTGCTCCATCTTTCAGAAAATGTGAGCTCAAACAGGCAAATCAGAGATTTTCCCTCCATGACGTCAAGAAGGGAAATAACCCCTCCCCCCAGGTTGGTGACACTCCCTTTGACAGTCCCCTAGGCAGATGAGCTCTTTTGCGGTGTTGTTAGCAGCATTAACGAACATAGAAGTCTATTTTGACTCCCTTCATCTGAGCCTCTGAAGACTCAGTGGATTCAGACCCGGGGGCAGAAACAAATTCGTGGACGGGCACTAAATATACTCGAGGGGGCATAATGATTTTTCAACATTATGAGCAAAATCATTGTGGAAAGCCATTGTTTTTTGTTTTTGAAGGATATTTAACAAATAAAACTTAATTTCATTCATTGTCTGTAGTGGAATTATTTTGTAACAAGCATTCTTGGCATAGTCTGCGGAGCTGAACTAGACGACGGCCAAAATCCCATGCGGAAAGGCAACTAAAAGACTAGTTTCTCTCGCTCCTTAAAAACACTGACTTGCACAAAAACAAAGACTGAAACGAATATGGGTCTCTCTCCATTTATGTTACTCTGCTGAACGACATAGGCAACAACATCCGCACAGCAGAGCAAACACTTAAAATTGGAACAAGGGGCCGGCTGATGGCAGCAGCCTACTGCACACTGTAAATTACCACTAGCTATATGATCCATTCACATAAAGTACACAATAGAACAGCCGTATCAAACCATAAACCTAAGCTATATGCTCCTCACAAAACATTGAAACAAACGCAAAGATATACTCGAAATAATTAAGCTAAGCCTACTCCGTGCTTTGACATTTGCTGTAACACAAAAGCCCACATTATAGCCTATCGAATCGTGTTTTGCACCCACAAGCAACATTTGTAATAAAACAGTTCAGTTCATAAGAACACTGTACAATTCAAAATGACAGACTACAGGCTAGGCCCATATGTAGGCTAACAGTAAGGCTACCGGACTCCTTTTCTTGACTCAGCTCGCTCAAAGTCCGCATCTGCAGACAGACAGACAGACACAGGAATGGGGGCGCAGTGAGGTTGAGTTTCTAATGTTTTACAATACCTAGCCAGGACTCTAAAAAAATAAATAAGGCAGCCAAATGGCGACTTACCACTAGTAGAGTGGTAGGTGACGTTTTTCGACCAAGTCAAATCTTCTGAAAATATTGTCCTTCCACTCATCCCTGGACTTTTTCAATCAATACTTTAGCTTACATTGCATGTCTAACTTAGCAACGCAATATGTTTTTTTATTTTTTCCCTCCAGAGTTCCAGGGAAGACATACTCCTACTCTGCCTCTGATTGGCTAAACCAAAGACTGACCGTAACCTCAACTTTAACCAGTCTCATCACCGAAAATGACAAGGAGCAATTTAGTCCAGTCGGTGGACAATGCCTCTCTCGGTCTCTCGTTTTCTCTTTCTCTCAAGGAGTCTGATGGCCCTACTGTTAATTTTACATATGTATGAGGCATAATTATTTATTTGATATATTTAATTCTAATTATTTGTTTTAGTGTTAAGGTTCGTCTATCACGTTTTTTTTCCCCATGTACGGGACTCTCGTCAGGGCGGGCACAGGGGACTCAGTGGGCGGGCCTGGACCCCCAATGCCCCCCCTTGCCGCCGGGTGTGAGTGGATTGATTTTATTTTTGGTGGAAATGTACCCACAAACATTCCTAAAGTGTTGTAACTGTGCACTCATTTGTTTCACAGACGACAGCTTTGTTAACCTGGGCCAGTACAAAGCAGGCTTTACAAAATATCTGAAGATAAAGCCTGGATCAGGACCAACTGTCCGTGACTCAACAACAGACACATAAGCTGTAATTTTCTCCATTTTCTGCTGCTTTACTGCATAAGCCTACCTAACGTGATAGCCTGCTAAATGTAGCTGTAGCACTGCGGCTAATGTAGCTAAGTTACAGTTGCTAATGTTTATGTCTTAAATATGCAAGAATAAATAATATCAGGAGACATTCAACAGAAGGTGTGTGAACATAAACCTCATTTGAAGCTAACTTTTTATACTTGTTTGTAATTTGGATGCTTAGTAGCTATAACTGTGCACAGCGACGGAACTTACTGTCTGCAAAACCTGTATCGCTGGGTAAGGCCACTGAAAATTGATTTCATGGTTCTGACGAAGGTCATTTGACCGAAAGCTTGGTGGTTTTTCGTTGCCTCTTTTTTTTTTTTTTTTTCGCCTAATAAAAGTTCAGCTGCAATATCCTGGGAGTGCCCTTAGTACTTTTTGCACTGGTTCTCAACAGCGCCCACGTCTAAATTTCATCCCACATCAAAAAAGTTAGTCGTTCATCTTTCTTCAAAAGCCGCTTTGAAAAGATAGTTCGTCAGACCCAGAGCTGTGACTTTATAATTTCGTACAAATTAATCCTGAGCTTAGGGTATGTGTTTGGGTTTTTTACTGCTGTTGTGAAACGATTGTTTTACTTCATGTACATGAGCGGGGTAAGCCAGGTACTTTGCCGTTGTGTGGGCTAGCTCTCTGATGCTACCACAGTGAAAACAACTGCAAAATGCACTATAACGTGTCTGGTATAACAAACGATTTCTCTGCATTGCCGTGGCGTATTTTTTTAATCAAACTTTTGAGATGACATTTGAAAATTGGCGTTAAATGTTTACTTGCTAACTTATGTTTGGTTCCAATTCTTGGCAGTTTATTTGCTAGCTTTCTAAACCTTTTACTTTATCTACTAACATGAATGTCCGTGACTCACTCACCAGGTCCGTTTGCCGAGTAATGGCGATAGCTCAACGCTGTCATATATAGGGAATTCCTGTTAAGGCGCTAATAGGAATGAGCATGGCAATCTTGGTAAATTTACGGTCTTGCAATTTATTTGGTTTTGACTTGGGTAGCCTTGCTTAGCCGGAGGCAATGTAGAAGATAAGTTGATAGGAACTGTTACGGAGCAAGTCCGTGCCGGTAGCCGTCCATCCGAATAGGAACTCATAGACTGGGTGAATTCAGTTTGGCAGAGTAGAGCAGCCCCCAGCTTAGAACTTTCCAAGTAAAAATGAATGTTAGCCAGTGGTTGCTACTACACAGATGCTAGACACGAATCATTGTTACCAATCAATGTTAATCAATGCACCATTTCCAGAATTTTCACTTGATTGCTGACCTAAATTGCTCCCATCCCAACTTTTTTGGAATGCGTTGGAGGCCTGAATGGCAGGAATGGATGTATATTTACAAAGTATACAGTTAGTCACCCGCTGGTCGACGTGTATCCCAGGACTCCTTAAAGCAATTGCTCCCAAAATCAATAGGCTTTGTGAACTTACCATGCACAAGGCCCACGCTAAATATGAAACAATTCAGTTGAAATTAGTGGCTGGTGGAGTGCTCACAAGCAAATCTTTACGGACGCAGCAGATAGAGCGGCAGACGCGGCATGACGATCGCTGATCCATAGTATCCCCGACTTGTCGTTTGGGGATACAATAAAATGAAGTTGACCAAACAAAATATTAAATATCTTCTCCTCATACATTTGCAATGAAATGTAAATGTCATCACCATAACTCTAGATATCACAGCTTTCTGTTTTTATGTGTATTTTACATACTGGCCCAACTTCCTCCGAGATGGGGTTGTATAGGACAATGTCCCCCGTCCCTGAAATCTAAGTGTATCTTGTGTCACTCCTGAAAAATTACCACATGCTTATTTCACTTATGACCCATCCATAAAGCGATGGTGGAAATAAAACTCTCACTGGGCCACTGTCACTTGAGCATGTGCACCCCAGGACTGAGCGGAACAACGTCATGTGCACGGCCTAAGGTCAAAATCCGCATATCGACATCTGCGGCTCGTCACAGGCACAGTGTCATCTTCCATCAGTACCACTACTGAACTATTCACTACACTTTACATACAAATGAACACATTCTTCATATAGGTTGATTGTATGCTGCTCATGTCGTGATTTCAATCTCTTGTGCTGCCTTTCTTCTGTAGGGCTAGTGTGTGGGACTGCCTGAGAGATGCAATGCAAAAAAGGTCTCCATGCACCCACCCTTCAATCATCTTACCCACTTACACCTGGATAGGGTCACACAAGGCTGGAGCCAATCTCAGAATCCATTGGGAGAGAGACAGGAAACCATGAAAATAAGGGCATTATAATTCTTACTTCATGTGGTAAGTCAGATGCAATAATATCTTTTATATTGTGTAAGCTGTGTCCTCCTACTGAAAGATAATAATAGACATATTAAGGTCATTTTTCCTGTGGTTCTTGTCATAAAGAGCTGTTTTTGATTCTAATAATTGTAACTTCAAGTAATATAATGAAGCCGACTGTCTGGCAATAGTTTTAAGCTTGTGAAAAATCAATGAAATTGCCGTCTTTCTTCCAGGCGCAGGTATAACAGAGCTTGCACTTTTCTCACCCGGGTGAAAATATGTGCATTTTTTGAGACATCGTTTTCTTCTTTCCCACTGTGGGAGTAAAAGAGGACTGACAGCCAGGTGTTTTACTTTCGTGCTTTCCATGGGTGAGGTGAGTGGCTGTTGTGCTGTCCACTGCACAGTATGTGAAACGCTCTACACTGTCTCCAAATCCATCTACTGAACAAAGGCAAAAAGGTAGATTTTTTTTCCACAGTGTTAGGTCATGTAACACTGTTGACCTAATTCTGAATGAATTTGATGATAAATGAAGAAGAATATTTTACGAAATGTTATCCAAAATAGAGGCAGTATAGTTATTGTATGCGAGGATAAACTCCAGCTCCCCAACCCCGACCATGAATGAGCAGGGGAGATGGATGGATACTAAAAATGGAGAAAAACGGCATACTGCTTTTTGCCCCACAGATGTCTCTGGTTTTTATAACTGGGCCTCATAGAGACTTTTGCGTCATGATGCCGATGTTTGGGACAAATCAGTGAGATTCTGGGGAGTAGTACTTCCTGTAGCTCGACGGGGATGCTCACTAATGGCTCAGTCGTGTGAGCTTACGCTGAATGGGTTAACCTTTTAATTGATTTCCTCGTGTCATTTGCCGCCTTAATTAATCCACAAACCTGGAGCCAAACTGAATGGGAGAATAAGGGGTATCATGTGTGCAGGTGCGTGTGTGTGTGTGTGTGTGTGTGTGTCTGTGTGTGTTTAGGGGTGTGTGTGAGAAATAGGGAGGTTGATGGGAGCTGATTAGTTAGGCATAGAATATAGAAAGAAAGAGGATCTTAGACAGAAAATGAAGAAATGCCATTTCGGCTCCCCAAATCAATCTCCATTAGTAGGTTGCGTAATCAATTGCCATTATTTCAACTGCAGAAGATGGTAGAAAAAACCGCAGCTGAGCTTTTCGGCAGAGCAAAGAGTTAAGCACCGAGGCAGCTCATTTCAGAGGCTTTTGTCTCCTTGAAATGATATCCTTTAATGTGATTTCATTGCAATCAGAAGAGGATTCAAACGGAGCGAGCATATGTTGCACCAAAAATAAAACAACAAAGGAAAAAAAAAAGCAAACACGAGGCCAGGGAGGGCGCGTAAACACAACAGAAGGAAAGTTGCTTGTCACAACAGAACTTATGAGCACCGACTGGAAGTTTTTTTTGAGCAAATTTTGGCGAAGGGAACACTGTCCAAGCTCTTTATCTGCTCAGCTCATCTCGTATCTAACTTCTCTGTCTGAGTGAGTGGGTACTGCATCGGAGCCCGGTGCCTTATCTCTGTGCTCCACTCTGCTTAATTTGGCTCTGCCTCCGCACCCGTCACACTCCAGCCTTGACCTGAGTATTAACTAAGCTCAGGTCAGGCGTCATCGCAGACAGACTCACGGAGGGTGAAGCCACCCAGCGTACGACAAGATCGCCTGGCACATCTCCCACCTCCCACAAACGCTCATCTGTGGGCGCAATAAGATTTCCGAAAAAAAAAGGCCATTCAACATGTCACAAGCACAATTTACAAGTCGCACCGTTAATCTGAATGGTTATTGCACCACGTTACCCATCCTTCTGGTCGCTTTGCTAATTTGCCTCACATCACCGGCTATCTCGACGCGCCTTGTGGATGTGAAGAATTACTTCCTATTAAAAATGAATTGTGACAGTGCAAGGCTTTCCACTTACGCACAGCAACAACCATATACCTAACAAAGATGCTTTCTGAATTGTCCACAATTTAAACAGAACCTACCATTGAACGCTGATTGTGTGGATGCATTTTCCACAGCTATTAGGAAGTATTTTTTTTCATATAGAGCGATCACAGAATGAAATAACTGGTTTTCAAGACCATTTTTAACTCAGTGCTAGATATGATCTTGCTCTTGAGTATCTTAGGTACGTTTTAGCTTTAGGGAAATGACCAGTTTTCCTCCGCTAAATTGGCTAGCTCTCATCACATAACGTTATGTCATATTATTTTATGTCATGCTACATGGATCATCTCAGATGACAGCTCAGGCATGACCGGTTCAACCTAGTTTGCTACAAGGCTTGATGCACCATTTGGCAAGCACTCTTATTGCCAACCACTCCAAAATGAAAAGAGAAAAACAAAACGTGTGGCATCATGTATGGACGTGTAAAATCAAAAGGACCCTGCCTGGGAACAAGAGTGGTCCACCTAAGCATATGAGTGAGACTAATAAGGAAAAAGAAGATTCTGAAATCCACAGAGAAGAGTGCTGAGACTGTGTTCAGCAGATTTTTAGGAGAATATAACAATGACACGCAGATTGCTTAAGTGTTGTCATTTAAACGGTGCTTTACATAGTACAGGCTCATTGTACATAATCTGTGCAATTCAATATATCATTTTGAAGAATTCTGGGTGATGCAGAAAAGGATTTTTCAAATAAATTATATGCTTCTCTTTCACCCACTATGAGAGCTGAAGAGACTCCAGAATTACTACCTGTCTCAGGCTTTGTCCAGATCTATGCCTCTTCATTGCTTGCTGATAGAGCAACTGTGAAAAGCTATGTAAGCTAAAAGACTAACCCTCTGCATCGTGATTTACCGTTACAGCAGAGCCATGTTCTACACAAGCTAAATACCAGTTTACATAATGACCAGCAACATCAGTCATTTTCTGAAAATGGAGGCTACAAATTATTGCAAATGAGTGCTGGCTGATCAACTAATCAATCGTCATTCTTTCGATGGAAGAGCAGTAAAGAAAAAAAATCAATCTATGAAAGCTGCAGGCGTGTAAAAAGCTAAGATTGAGCCCAGAAGCCAAACTGAAACCCAGTTTAATCAGCACTCTTGCTTCAGTGAGAAAACTTTTTGGCAATTTTTGAACGGGGGCAGGCTATTTTTAACGTGGCTAAATTTTGCTCAGTTTTGAGCCGCAGCTTTCGTGGGACAGCCGCTAAGCTTGTCAGATGCTGTGACGTAACGTGCTTGGGGTAGAACCACAAAACATTTCTCTGTTGACATGATACAACAGTAGTGGCACATGGACGATAATTAGAAAAACATACTTGGAGTACATGCATATGCAAGAAAAAAATTGCCTTTTTTCGCGTTAAAATAACCAGTACCATTGACTCAAATAGAGCATTTTTGACCGATACTGTGGCCAGTGAGGGTGGTGCAAGTGAGCTACATCTCGCAAGAGGATCAGGAAATGGAAATCAAATAGAAATTCTCATTATGGTTGTTTGTGTCACATGCTAATCTCTGAAGGAATATTTCTTGTTGCTACAAGCTACAGAGACTGCCTGCCACATATTGTTGCCTGGCCTATCCAAGCCTCGGTCAACCGAACAGAACCCTCGCACACAATATATTCTCACAGTGTTACTGCCATGTGGTGTCAGTGTTATAAACCAACAGAACATTGCAGGAACAATGTCTGAACATTTTCTGACATGTCGCTGTATTCAGACTGGCTGATTTGCCAACCGAGTGGAGCAGACAGATATCCCTGTTGATTCCCAGAGTTACAATTGGCCAGCACTGCTGCATGTCCAGTCCCAGGCAACATTCCTGAACTATATATGTAAGGCTTAACTAACAGTCTTAAAGCCTTGATCCATCGACACAGTGTCGGACTGCCAATTTTTTAATGAATTCCCAGATCATTATCTACCCAGCTGGTCCTCCCAAATGATCTTTGTTTATTTATCTAATGCACTCTGGTCACAGCCTATATCATAATTACATATCCAGAGTTGTACCTTTAATGATTTATGAAGCATAATTGCGTTTTTATATGGTCAAACATTGTGCTACTTTGGAGAACTACGGTATATCTCATCTGTAGATGTGGACTCAGCAGTCTAACAGCATAATCCATTTTATGATGCAAACACTATAGCGAAAATAGTATTTAAAATTTTGTCAGAACAATCTTCAGCCTGACTATGCAGTCCCAAAGGCTTGATTGTATAGCATTGCTCAAGTTCGTTGAAATATGTTGATATTGATTTTCTTACCTTGGTAATGGGTGAGCACTCTATACCCATGACAGTTTTTAATCCACAAAACAAGCAAACTTGGAAAAAACATCACTAAAACTACTTTAACATAGAGATAGTAGCTGCACATCTTAGTGAATTTCACTATGATTAAGCCTTTTTACACACGTTGCAGTGCCACAAATTGTACAGTAGCCTTTTAGGAGCAAAATGAGCACACTCGCTGGCTATTATGTGCAGATCTAATCGAACAGTAAGCGCTTTTAGCCAATGAGCGCTCACTCAAATATATCAGCAAAATCTACTTTTTTTTTTTAGTTTACGTGGACAGCCAATGGTCTAGAACTTCCAAAAGATGGATTCGTATGGCAGATAAAGGATGAAGTTTTATGTCAAGTAATTGATTCAGTGGTTTCTGACAAGGAGGGGTTTTGTGAATGAAGAAAAGGAGTTTCGGAAACAACTTTATACGCACATACGGTCATATTGGTGCTGGGAATCGAAAGATTTCATTGGCGTGAAAATTCAGCCACAATCAGGGAAAATATCAGAAAGAAGGAAGTTGTAAAACTATTGTAAAAACAAATGTGACAGTGATGAGGAACACAGTGATATTTGGAGACTCCAAAATTTTTGCTGAAACAAGCACAGACATTACCGAGATATCATCCATAAAACATTCATTTTTAGTCACAGTATCATAATATTTGAACCTGCAGATGATTAGGACTCTGGCTGTGACTGTATTATTTCTCTAGGCTGATGAGGCTTAGTTACAGTGCCACAGGACCAGAAGAAAGCACAGAATATTTTTTCTGCCGTAGAAAAACTTGTATTTCTACGGTTGTTACACAATTTGGGTAATATTCTCAGTAATTCTGACTCCTGTAGAGCAATCAAATGAAAATCACCTTTCAGAAGAGACCATAGAGATCACACTTGTAGCCAAAGTGGCTAAAGAACAGAGTGCAGTTTAGTTTGGGTGGAAATTTGCTAAAAAAAAAAATAAAATAAAATAAGAGGGGGGTGGGCAGGGGGGCAAGACGCTAAGAATTTAAAACATAGTACGATCAGCGTATTTACTCTTTATGGTTAATACTGGACCACTGATTCAGAACTATACCCTAATCAAGATCTACCCCACACAATGAAATAAATATCCTTTGCAGTCAAGCACTTCTGAGATACGGTTGTTTACAAAGCAGACTAATGATCTACACCGCTGTATTTCACAGATGGCTCTTCTAAAAAGATGCTTATTGCACCAAAGCTCTGCCTAGAATGTCGTTCTTCATCCCTTTTGACACAATAGAGGCAGGGAGAGAGGGATAAAGAGGGAGAGATGGAAAGGGGGGAGGCTTTAAACGGCTCATTATTTCTCTGCCAGCCCAACATTAAAAAGAGACGCGCAGATGGAGATAGGTGATGGTGATAAATAGAAGCAAACGCTCGCAAAGACGAGGCCCCTCTGATTATCTGCTCCAACAGGTGGCTGCTGGGATACGTAGAGGAGGGAAATGAGGCCGGAGATTGGAACCTCTTCACTCCTCTCACCCTCAATATGGAGACACTGGTCTGATCCATATGCACTGATGTTTTACCATGCTAATGAATATGCAGAAACACATCTACTGAGGAGGTATCACATGGTAATATATCAGCCAAGGCTTACCACTGCCCTGGTCAAATACTTCTTCACAGACTTAACCAAAGGGGTTCACCTTTGCTCGGGTCTTAGACAAGAAAAACTGCCAGAGAACCTGTGGTGGTTGGTTCTCCTCAAGCCATTCTCCACAATGTACGCTTTATTGATTCCACCCTTTCTCAATTTCATACAGTTCTCGATACACTATTGACCGATACACTCTAGTCGCTAAATTCAATTTGGTTGGGCTGAGAGCCCTTGGCAGAGTATCGCTGTAGTAATAATGGGATCTTTTATAGGTTGGGCCTTGGCTGTGTTTCATGCTGCTTGGTTAATATTTCAGGCGTCTGTCCATCTCATATTGCCCCCAGTTTACGGTATTGATTTATTTGTGGTTCCTGCTTCTGCCAATGGGGCGAGAGACAGTATATTACACAATTTTGCTCCCTTCAAGAACCCCATTCTGTGTTGAAATGAGCACGAATACCTTTCATTAAAGCTGACTGTTCGATTCGTCATGGAACCCCCTTTCCGAAAAAGATGACGCATATGTTCAAGTGGAAACTCGAGCTCAAACATGGATATATGTGTGCGCCTGTGATCAAAGTCAGAATAGGGTGGTCAACTACAATTCCCATCTTCTCACAAAGTCCTTTCCTGTAGGGGGGCTTTCACCTTGTGAGGTGATGTGAGGCTGGTGAAAATCCTGTTGCATCAGTCAGTGGGATAAGACATCCTGCTCCACCCTACCAAGCAGAGTGGAATACAAACTCGGATTTTGAATCTGTTCAGTTCAGCTCAGTTTTATTTGTATGGAGTTTTTGGCAGAAGACCTTTCACGAAGACTCTTCATAGAACAGCAGTATGGCAGATGCCTGGCTTCGGTCCCCAAAATAGCTTATGAGCTAGAGAAAACCCAATTAAACCCAATTAGAAGCCAATTATACACATGAATAAGATTATACAGGTGAGTATGATTCAAGCAGTGAATGTAATGACAAAAATAAAAGGTGAGGAGGTGAAGATAGTTTTGGCGGTTAGAGGGGCCATGGTGGAGCATCTGCAGCTCCAGGGTGTGACCTGGCATGGGTGCAAAGAACAATAATCCTTTGGACTCTCCACCTCCCGGAGCCCAGGATGTGCAAAGGCTAGAGGTGTCTGATATGCAGGTGTAGCAATGGGCCAGCAGTTTACCTCTAAACCATTTATCTCAATGGCCTTTCCCATATCCTGCCCTGTATACTGCCAACAAAATGAACCAATTCTTACATCATCTTATGACCCCTAAGTACAGGAAAAAAAGACTATCTAAACCTACAAACAAACAAGAACTATCCTTTGTTCAGATAAATTCTTTGTTCTTTTTATGTAGCAGGAACCATAATTTGGTTACATTAGAGAATCTACATCATCTCAGCAATAAATTATAGGTGGTTGAAAACGTCTGTCTTTATTAGTTACTATACCATAGCGACATACAGAATGTGCAGCACTGCAATTTTGCGTAGGTTTTTCTTATAAAATCATTTTATATCTGTGGTGATGTGACTTAAAATTTAAAATTTTGCCCTCTTGTGCAATGGTGAGGAATCCTTTAAAAAAAAAAAAAAAATCCTGGATCGAGATCCAAATCTGGATCACTCCCAAAATTTAATCACTTCTTAGTTGGGCAAGATCCACCTCAGGTAAAATCCTGCCAACCATCCGACTAACAAACCAACATAAACAATCAATCACATTCCTCAGAGGTAATTAAACCAAAGCCAAGGGTCAATACATTTCATCTAAACCTTGCAGAAAACTCTCCCCTAATGAATATTACATTTGCATCACTTGCATTGTAGCGCCAATCAATCACATTTTATTGAGTAACTTCTCAGTTTTTACTGACCTCCTGTTACAGCAATAACTTTCCATACCGCAAATCCAATAACACAGTCAATATTGCTCATTGCTAATTCAATTTGGCCCAACTCAGTAGACTCCACAGGCCAAACAAAAGCAATGGAATGTGGGCAAATGAAGTAAAAAAATAAAATGAAGTCAAAATTCGTATTAAGGAGTGTGGGGGTACCGGTTGTGCAGTTTGAGCATTGCTTCCTTATCAAGAGACTTATGATATCAAGATCATGAATGTGGCTGACCAATGGAGTCTGATCGTTTTCTCTGATAGTGTTCATATCTCCTGTCTGGATCTCTGAAGTGCTTGGAGCGCAGTCCATAGAGGACCTAGCAGTGAAATAACCAGAGCTGAAATAGGGTGGGCAAAAAAACATCCCTCTATACCAAGTATTAGTCTTGTTCTCAGTCATTTTTCTTAATTAACAACACAATCACTCCGAAAACACTCCACAATACCAGGTGTTGCTAGTTATCATCGTTAAGGTAAGATGACAACCATTCATTTGGATGCATAATTTGGTGCATTTCAATCAGCGTTAGTCAAAGTTATGTTAAGGTGTTTCAAATCTTTGCCGTTGATTTAATTCAAACAATTTAAACAAAAGTGAAGTGCAGAATAGATCTTGTGATGTGTCAGAAAGGTATTGCTGAAGTTCGAGAGCAGTTTACCTTTAGTAAAGCATGGGTCTACTTATGAGTAAGTTATTTTTGTGGATTGAAGTTAGCCTATTATTTTGTCACCCTTTGATTGCATTGAGAAAGAAGCTGTGTTTTTCATTGCCAATGGATTATTCTTATGATTGAAAAACATGTTAATAAAGGAAAAAGGATTCAGAGCAGGTTAGGACTTTTTACTAGTTTAAAAGATGTTTTTGTCCGTCCTATTTTCAGCTCCGGCTACGCCAACTGGGACCACATGAACACTGGTCCTCCATTTACTAACGCTGGACTAAGGGCTCATTGACACCAAACATGCTTTATAGACATGAAAAGACAAGCAAGAGACCAACTGTCTTGATTTTATAAAGCCTATTGGGTACCAGGCACTGATGGTGTCTTTCTTACTGTTGCTAGGTAACCGCACTCATCGCATTCCTGTCAAATGTTCCGCTAACATCCGTAATAATGTTAATGGCATTGGCAAACTAATTTCACCAGAATTCAGGGGTGTTACTTATTTATAAAAATAATAAATGCATACCGAGCAGTGCTGAAGGAGAGCAAGAAATCAAATAATTTCAAAGGCAAAAGTACATTTGTGAAATGTGGATTGGCTAAAATGCTGGGTGGTAACAGTAACTACTTTTTTCTTTGCCATCTTTATTTACAGAGCAATGTATTGGAAAATCAAACTCGGTGGTAAAAGCAGACTCAGTGAGAGGAAAAAGGGTTCCACTGTACACTGATGGATCCACCACAGCGGGAGTAAATCGCTCAGAGCCAGCTAGAAACTGTGTGAGATTGTACTGTCTAAGCATAGACCACTCACTGACAGGTATGTAATCAAATGTTGAGCAGAGCTACACAAATGTGGAACCCTTGTACACGCTTCAAGTGGTGATCAAATTGATTCCATGGGATTGTCCTTGATTTCCACATACTCTGGGCTGTAATTATTTTGCATCACCACATAATACAAAAAATCCTGAACACAGACTACCCACAAAATACCTGTTGAAAATCAGTTTTAGGAGAATAAGGTGCTATCAGAGCTGGAATATGTTCAGCTTTGGCAGGAGTGATTTATGTACAGTATATACTCATAAACTATGTCTGGGTTTTTTTTCAGTGTTTTGTTACGTGCCAAGGAAAAGTGATGCGTAAATGTGTTCGACGACTGCAGAAAATTTTTCTCAATTAGGGTCACGTCTTGTCATTTTCTCTCATCATGTGTTAACCCCCTGCACAGGATCAATTCAGCAGCAGTACTGAAATATAATCCAATATAACCCCAGTTTAATGAGGGCAACAGGCCACACTATGGACTACTCACTTGTGTATTGGGATACATGCATGTACTGTACATTTAACACACACATACAGTATACGCATTTACAAAGATACAGATGCGCATACTCACACCAAATGCAAACAATCCTCCAGGAAGACCAACAGGAAAAAAGATAAGGAATCAAACTGGAATGCTAATGGCTTATTGGTCATAATGGCTCCTTTCCTGTCCGGGAAACACCCAATACTGAGGTAGCCTCAGTATCCTTTACCTATCGGAGGCCTTCTGAGTCCTTGTACTTCACAGAAAACTCCCACTCCAGTTCAGCCACGCAGAAAACAGCTGTTCATCACAGACTTGAGAGATTGTAGAGTATGAAAACATTAATTGTTCCGGCAGGAAGAGGGGTGTCTTTCTTAAATGCATGATTAATTTGTCTGGAGAAGAATAATTATGAGTGATCTGTCTAGACTGGAAGTGACCTATTTGCTACTTCTGTAAGAAAGAAAATTTCTTGTGTGGAGTTGCTAAGTCTGAGGGTGCGTAGGAGAGACCATTGTGCAGGGATTTCATACTTTTAGCTGCATGCTTTTCAAAAGGAGGGATGGGGGAAAGGGGAAGACAGAAAGCTGGCACAATGTGACCACGCTGGTCTAACAGCCTTCTCTGTGTGTGTGTGTGTGTGTGTGTGTGTGTGTGTGTGTGTGTGTGTGTGTGTGTGTGATGCAAAAAATGTTTGTTCTCATGATCTGTCATTCAAAATATTCACAAAAATCTCATCTTTAATTGAAGCGACGTGATAGAAAGAAACACTAAATTCTTATCATGAAGGAAATATTTCTCTCAAAAATATGTGAGCCACAATATTTGGCGTGCCTTCGTTCAATATTTTGTGCAGCCACTTTCTGCCAAGAGAACAGCGCAGACTCTTTTCCTGCAGTGCGTGGTTAGGCTGGTGAACACAAGGCATGGGCTCTGAGATTGACACATGCAGACCTTCCTTTTCAGTTCATTCTACAGATTTTCTATAGGGTTTACGTGCAGACGCTGGATATATTTGGTAAAACCGTTATTCTGCAGTCAGTGAACCATATTTGTGTAGATTTTGAGGTGTGCTTCAGATCACTGTCCTGCTGGAAGGTCCAACCACTGCCTATTTTAAGCTTCCTGACAGGGACAGTTTGGTTTCATTTAAAATCTGCTGGTATTTGAAGGTTCCATGACACCATGAATCCTAACAAGATGTCCAGGGACTTTGGAAGAAAAACAGCCCCACAACAACAAAGCTCCACCATCATACTCCACAGTAGGTATAGGGTGGTTTTCTGTATGGCTATTTTTCCATCTATGCCAGACCTACCTTTGATGTTTGTTGCTCTATTGTATTCTTATCTGACAAAATAACTTGTCCTATTGAAAGTTCCACTGATGTTTTGCAAATGTTGGTGTTTCATAGTTTGTTATTGAATGGCAGCAGAGGCTTTTTTTTTTTCTGGCAACCCTCCCATACAACTTACGGTTATGTAGGTGGTGTGTTGAAGGTTAGTTTTGGACAGTTTCTGATCCCAAGACTCAACTGACTTCTGCAATTCTGCTGTGATCCGTAGAGATTTGCGAGCCCAACCATCTTCCTTAAGGTGTGTGGGGTCTATTACACACACATGCTTTTCCACACTGATTCTCAACATCTCCTGTGACTTTAAACTTCTAATGTATTGCCCTGATAATGGGAATGGGTATTCCAACTCTTTAGAAATTATCCAATATTCATTTCTTGAATTTTGCAGCCCAAGAACTTTTTGTCACTGTTTTCTTTGGCCTTTCCCATGGTATTGAATAATTAAGGAAATTTGGGCTATGTCATCTCATACGTAATGTATACCACAGTAAAACAGGAAGTCATGGTTTGACGCTTAAGAGTTTTTAATCAGACAGGTGAACTTAAAATGCAAAATATGAATGGAATTATAATCAGCTGGATTTTATTTATAGGATTTAATCACAGGATGATTTCATTTATTGAGGAGGCGGGGGGGGAACTATCTATCCCTACCTGGCCCTTTGTGAAAAAAATAATCGCCCACTTCTTACTAAATCATCCTGTGAAACAAAGTCAGTTGATATTTGGGTTCAATATCATTACACTCACCCGGGCATGATTATTGCCAACCCTGGTGAATCTGAACATCACTTAAATACATAAATTAAGTCTGGCAATGTGAAGTTGGAAAAAAGCACCATATGATAACAAGCTCAGCAGAAAATTCAAGAACAGATGAGAAACAAAGTAGTTGACATCGAACAGCCTGGCCAGAATTGCAGAGAAATTTCCAAGGCACTGCGACTCCAGCGAACCATGGTGAGAGCCATTATCTACAAATGGAGAAAACTTGGAACATTGGTGAACCTTCCCAGGAGTGGCTGGCCTACCAAAATTCCTCCAAGAGTGCATTGCGAACTCATCCTGGAGGTCACAAAAGAACTCAAACCAACATCTAAAGTGCTGCAGGCCTCACTGACCTCAGTAAAGGTCAGTTTTCACGATTCCACAATAATAAAGAGACTGGGCAAAAATAGCATCCATCGGAGAGCAAGACAAAATCCATTACTGATAAATAAGAACACAGAAGCTCGTCTGAGATTTGCCAAAAAATATCTTGATGACCCCCAATACTTTTGGGATAATATTCTGTGGACTGATTAGTCAGAAGTGAAAGTTTTTGGAAGACATGGGTCCCATTACATCAGGCGTAAACTAACACAGCATTTCACAATAAGAACATTATACCAATAGTCAAACTTGGTTGTGGCAGTGTGATGGTCTAGGGCTGCTTTGCTACTTCAGATCCGAGGCAACTTTCCATAATTGATGAAATCATGAATTCTACTCTCTATCAGAAAATCCAGGAGGAGATTGGCCAGCCATCAGTTTGTGACCTAAAGTTCAAGCACAGTTGGGTTATGCAGCTGGACAATGATCCAAAGCACACAGGCAAGTCCAACGCTGAATGTCTGAAAGGAAACAAAATGAAGGTTTTGGAGTGGTCAAAGTCTTGACTTGAATCTGATTGAGATGCTGTAGCAGGCAATTTTTGCTGGAAAACCCTTGAATGTGACTGAATTAAAACATTTCTGCAATGGGGAGAGGGCCAAAATTCCACCAAAGTGATGTAAAAGACTCATTATCAGTCATCGCAAACGTTTGATAGCAGTTGTTGCCACGAAGCGTGGCACCACGTTATAAGGTTTATGTGGTCAATTATCTTTTCACATGAGTTATATAGGGTTTGAATATTTCTTTACTTTTAATAAATGAAAGGATGATTTAAAAGGTGCATGTTGCGTTTACTCACGTTATCCTTGTGTAACGATAAAATTAGCTGGATGATCTGAAACATTTAATTATGATATAAAAGCAAAAAATAGAAGAAAGGAAGGGTGCAAATACTTTTCACAGCACTGTATGAAGTTGCATGTGTGAGCTTGTATGCATTTGTGTTCGTATGAGTATCATCGTGTGGACACAGTATGAGTATGTTTGCATGCTGGTTCCTGTGCATGCATGTGTATGGATTTTGACTATGCTTGTGAACATGAGTGTGCACTGTATGTGTTTATTTGTGCCTTCGCATGCATGAGTGTGTGTTAAAGAGGGGGTATTTGTTTGTGTTTGTGTGTCCTTGTGAGTGCATGTCTGTGTGTGTGTGTGTGTGTGTGTGTGTGTGTGTGTGTGTGTGTGTGTTTTGGGCCTGGAATGGTGTTGTACAGCTGTTTCTGTGGCCTTTATTTTATCCACAGCACTGCAGGGGCAGCTCTGTAATGGCCCCTCTCTCCCCATTGGACATGGTTGCCAGAGGCCGCCCTCCGTGTGTTTCCCTATGCTAAACAGTGTCTGTCCCCAGCGCATATGGCCACCTCGGCCCAATACCTCCCACAGGAACAGCTTGCGCTTTTGCTACTGACCAACCAACCAGGCAGACAGAAGGTTAAGCCCCCACTCACACACTCAGATACACTGACATGGAGACATACATATTTATACAGAGGCCCAGACGTGTGTACAAGCACACAACATACATACATATGAGCACAGATATCTAAAAGTACACAACATTAACACCTCCACTGACATCTAAAAGCGCACAACATACATACATACGAACACAGACATCTAAAAGTACACAATATACACACCTACACCAACACCTAAAAGCGCACAACATACACACATCCGCTTGCACCTAAAAGCACACAACATACACACATCCGCTGACACCTAAAAGCAAACAACATACATTTGTATACTGAAACCTAAAAGCACAGAACGTACGCACATACTCTGACACCCAAAAGCACACAATGTACGCACATAGACAGACACTACAGACATGCACTTGGACACCCAAAGCCCACAACAAACACACAAGCCCAGACACCTAAAAGCACACAACATGTGCACAAACACTGATACCTAAAAGCACACAATGTACACACACGGACATCTAAAAGTACAAAACGTACACACAAGCACTGACCCTTTAAAAGCACAAAACATACACGCAGACACTAACACCAAAAAGCACCAACATACACGCAACACAGACACCTTAAAGCACACCACAAACACAAACACAGCCATCTAAAAGCACACAACATACATACATCCACAGACAACCAAAAGCACATAATATACACACATACACAGGCATCTAAAACCACATAAGATACTCACAAACACAGGCGTCTAAAAGCACACAACACACACATACACGGACACATTAAAGCACCTCACATACACACATACACAGGCATCAAAAAGCACACAACATGCATACATACTAAGACATTTAAAAGCACATAAATACAAACACACTCATGCACACACACGACATTAAGACATATAAAACTAAAAGCTGACTAATTCACAGATGAGGAAACACACACAGTAACCCACATTCACAGATACAGTACATAAATGCACACAGTGACAGAGACACATGCAGCACTGAGACGAGATCGGAGACTCAACCTGCAATTTGTCAGAGGCTGGCAAATGGGACTGCGGCTACTGACTTGCGGATCACAGGGGGGAAACGCAGGGAGGGGTCAGCCCTGTGCGGAGGGGGGTTCACAGAGAGATGCTGCCCCATCACCCCCGCTGGGACAGGGTCGAGCGCGTCAACCGCGACAAGGGGAGCAGCCCCGAAACCGCCCCCACACCTGTCACCACGTCCCAACAAAAACGCCACGTCGCCGTCGCCATAATTCTCATTATATTTCCCCATAATTCTCCCCTTCCCCACCCTTTGTTTGCAGTTAGAGGAATGGCCGCTCGGGGAGAGAAACAGGGGTCCTCCACTCCCACTGCCAGACCTCCCCCCCAAGAGAAACGGCCAGAAAGCGACTAGGCTGCGGATCCAACCTTCATCAGCTCAGACAAAAGCCTTGCTCCCACACAAGCCAAAGTCCTGAGGCTCTGTGATAATGTAAATTATATGTGACATGCTAATGTCTCCCCAGGCCTGGATAACACAAGACTACACCACGTCCAAAACTACACAGCGCATAAATTCAGTTTCCTTCAACAGCAGGATGGAAACAAGGTTAAGCCGCCATAAACTTCAATGCTTACAGAACCAAGCTTTAAAAAGTAGAGATGGAAAGTCCAGAGGGAAGACAGTACAGAAAAATGACCAGCTGATTTTATTGAATAGCTCCACCTCCTAGATGAAAATTTGTGATAATTGGAAAATTCTGTTAACTGAAACAAAATACTTGGCTGACTTTTGCTCTCAGAACTTTAATTTCCTCACTACTGCAAAAAAATAAGTCCATTTTACCCAGCGTTATAACCTTGTGCTTTGACATAAAACACTTATTTTCATTCCTGTTTTTTTTTTTTTTTTTACAATCAGAACAAATTTCTGCCAAAGAGGTAAGATATTTTTGACTCTTTTTCAGATTTGCTAATGGGATAAAAAAAAAAAAAAAATTCACTTGTCAGGCATGCAGTCCTTTGAAGCATTTGGCTCCATCCCAATTTCTTCTATTTGGGCATATTTTTCACACTTGAATGTTTCAGATCATCAAACTAATTTAAATATACTGCTCACAAAAATATTTGGATATTGAAAAAGTAGATTAAATTTTGTAACAAGTGTAAGTGGCACTCCTTAAAATTCTCTATGAGAGATACCATATTCATATAGCACTAAGAATTAACCAACCGTGAATGCACAACATTATTTATTTTTCAACAGTACTCAGTGTTGGGTACAGGGGGTAGTTGAGTAAAACTCCGGGATAAGATTTTTCCTATAAAAGTGGTCATGGAGCACTTGCTCAATCAGAGATAGTCAGCTGTTGTGATAATACAGTGATTTGTGTTGAAATGCCGAACCTTAGACGTCTCACTGTGGAGCAGCGCCGCCTAGCATTGGCCAGACTTCAAACAGGATGTTGCCAAATTTAAGTAGCCGCTGAGCTGGGTGTACATGCTTTAGACAGACTGACAGTGTTCAGGAAAGGCAGGGTAGAGGGCGTCGTTCTATAACAATCCGCCAGGGTGACTGATGCATTTGTACGTATCCCTTACGTCACCAAACTGTCAGTGCCACACAACTGCAGATGCATCTCAGAGATATCAGGCAACTGAGGGTGTCCAGACAAACAATTCAGAACCTCCTTCACCAGCATGGGTTGAATGCCAGACATCCGTTGCAGGCTGAACCCCTGACAAGCCATCATCGCAGGGAACGGCTGCAGTGGGCAAGGCAGCATGTCAACTTTACACGTCATCAGTGGTCATTAGTGCTCTTTACTGATGAAAGCGCGGTAAACTTGTTCAGATCAGATGGTCGGAGGCGTGTTTGGAGACGGAGGGGCGAGCATTACGCTGATGTCAATGTTGTTGAACATTAACGACATGGAGGTGGTGGTGTTATGATGTGTGCAGGCATGTCTAATGGCTTCGAAACCGATTTAATCATCATTAGTGGGCGAATTTCTGGCCAAAACTATCTGAACACAATGATTAAAGCAATTACCGTGCCTCTACATCACCATCACTGCCCAAATTTCCAGTTCATGGATAACAATGCCAGAGCACACTGTGCGCAAATTGTCACTGAGCGCATCCAGAGGGCTAAAGTTCCTCATTTATAGTGGCCTGCACGTTCTTTAGATTTGAATCCCATCAAGCACCTCTGGGATCAAAGAAAAAGACGCATTCAGGATCAGCCTCCAACAAACATGCAAGAGCTCCAGGTGGCACTGCAAGAGGAGTGGCAAAACTTCCCTCAGGATCACATAAGGAGACTTGTGAACAGTATATGAAGCCGTTGTCAGGTGGTGATTGATGCTAGAGGTGGTCACACTTGATATTGACCCCTATCATCCACCTCTGCGTTTTGATCAGGATATGAGTACTCCATTACTCGTTCGCTACGGACTGGTGGACTGTTTGTTAACGTTTGATTTTTTTTTAAATTGGCTCAATGAAATGTTCAAGAAGAAGAATAAATGGTACATTTAATGTTCATTCTTCGATATTTTATTTTATTTGAGACATAACCATAATATCCCTATATTTTTGTGTATTTGGCAAAGGTAACCCGAGTAAACACAAAATGTAATAGGTAAATGTTGATTTTATTTACTAAAAAGGAAAGAAAAAACGCTATTCAAGCCTACCTGGCCAAATATGAAAAAGTAATTGCCCCCTTAGTTCCTAAATCAACCAATTAAGCATATTTAATTGGTAATTGGGTTCACTTTCATTAGAGTCAGGCATGATTACTGCCAGCCCAGTTGAAACTAGACATCACTTAAATAGAACTTGTCTTGTAATGTGAAGTAGGCAAAAAAAACATCAAGGGATGCTGCAATAACATAGTCACTGACTTACCAGTCTGGAAAGGGTTACAAAGCCATTTCTAAGGCAGTGAGACCACAGCAAACTGCCATGAGAGCCATTATCTACAAATGAAGAAAACTTGAAACAATGGTGAACCTTCCCAGCAGTGGCAGACCAACAAAAATCCCCCAAGAGCATTTTTATTACTCATTCAGGGGGTCGTAAAAGGACCCAGACTAACATCTAAAGAAGGCCTCTCTTGCCTCAGTTAAGGTCAGTGTTCACAATTCCATAATAAGAAAGAGACTGGGAAAAAACGGCATCCATGGGAGAGCCGCAGGACTAAAACCACTGCTGACTAAAAATAACACAAAGGCTCGTCTCACACTTGCCAAAAAATCTTGATGACCCCCAAGTCTTTTGGGATGGTATTCTATGGACTGATGAGACAGCGTGGAACTTTTTGAAAGACATGGGTTATATCTGGTGTAAAGCGACTTCTGAGTGGCTCAGAAGAAACAAAATGGAGGTTTTGGAGTGGCCTAATCAAAGTCCTGACTTGAATCCAGTTGAAAGGCAGTAGCATCACATTAAGCAGACAGTTCATGTTCAACCCCCCCAATGTGGTTGAATTAAAACCATTCTACCTAGAAGAGTGGGCCAAAATTCCACCACAACTCTGTAAAGAACTCATTACCAGTTATCGCAAAGATTTGATTGTAGTTTTTTGAGGCCAAAGTATGCAAAACTAGTTCTTAGTTTGTGAAATGATCACTTGAAAGCATTAGTTTGAGTTTGCTCACATTGTCTTTGTCTTATATTAAAATTAGTTGGGTGATTTGAAACATTTAAATATGACAAATAAGCAAAAAAAGAACAAATTTGAAAAAATGGAAATACTTTTCCTCAGTGCTGTATGCAAACACAAAATAAGCAACTATTTTTTGCAAGAGAGAGGACAAAAAATAAGAAAACGCACCTCATAATATGCTTAATAATAAGGTAATTCAGAAACTAAACAATAAGATGAGTAACAAGTGCATTTTGTGCATTTTTAGACCTGAAATAGCAGTTGTATTAAAGCAATAGACAGTGCAATCTTAAATTGTGAATTAATGTGTAGGAATAGTGGTCGGGGGGAGTGGAATTGTGATTAGTTGGTTCCAGAGTAAATGCTGTAGTACCCTCGGGTAAAGAAAGCAATTAGGAGTACTTCAGAAACCCTGCTCAGTAAATGGGTGATGTTTAATGTAAGCCCTGAAAGCCCTGGTAAAATAAAGTGTCCGCTCAAAAAACAACGCGCTGTTTACAAAGATATTATGATGATGATAATCTAATCTTAAAATGTGGTAATGTTGCCCCCTAGTGTTCAAACGTGGCTGAGCACGCAAAGCCCTGTAAATAATTAAATAATTTTCTTTACTGCATGTGCGGTAAATTTCTCAACAGTCTTAAAAAAAATACACACGTCAATGAATCAAAACATTTTAACCATCTTCCTAACATGCCGTTAGTCCTCAGTGTGCTGCACCGACCCGTTGAGTCATGGACTCGAAAAGAGTTTGACTACAGTTGTATAACTGGAGATCCACATGAATACCCAGTTCTCAACAGAAAATTACCCAGAGCATCATACTAGCTCCTCCAGCTGTCTTTTGCCCATAATGCATCCTGATGCCATTTGCTCTCCAGGTAAATGGCACACACAAACCTAGCCATCCACGTGATATAAAAGAAAGCTAGACTCATCAGATCAGTCCACTTTCTTTCATTGCTCTGAGGTCTAGTTCTAACACTTGTGTGCCATTGTAGGCACTTTGAGTGGTGGAAAGGGGATAGCAAGGGCACTCTGACCATTCTGAGGCTATGCAGCCCTATCCACTACAGGGTGCGATGCTAAAAGTACTGTTACACATTCCTACTGTGACTAACATTAAAATTTGCATTCATTTGTGCTACAGTAGCTCTTTCTTTGGTTCATACCAGATGGTATAGTGTTAGTTACCCTTGTGCATTGGTGAGCCTTGGGCACTCAACACCCTGTCACCGGTTCATTGTTTGACCCTCAGACCGCAGTCGATAGGTACTCAACACTGCTTCGGTGGAGCATGACTCAAGTTTTGCTGTTCCCCAGATTGTCCAATCCAGTTGGCAGGCCCTACCAATTTGGCCTTTGTCAAAGTCGCTCAGGTCTTTATGCCAGCCCATTTCTCCTGCATTCGACATTTTCAGACAAGAACCATATTAGATAGGAGCACAGTCTCATCTCGACTCGTCGTATAGTGATATCACCTGACAGAACGTCAATATACAACGAGTATAGAAACTCTTTTCATCCTTATTTGATGCCAGCGTTAAAATGAACCTGATCACTAAAACCGAACCCCAATCCGAACTCTAACCCCTAAAATCAAATAAGGATGCCAAAGTACAGGCCTAGCAGAGCATCACCAGATAAGTTATTCCAAATCTGGTGTTGTTTATGTGTCACAGAGAGCATGAAAATACGTGTGACATTGAGGATGATTGCTTTATTCTGTAGCATATAAAACTGTCCAACATTAAAACTGTACCCAAAAATGGCGGGGGGGTGGGGACTACGTACAAACCACGCTGGCGTTTCTGAATAGTTTATCTTATGTGGATTAAAACATACAAACGGAATCACTATGCATTCTCAGCAGTATAGAGGGAAGCTGAAAAGCATCTATGTTTTGTTTTATCCCTTATTATTTTCTCATTGCTTACTGTTACTTAGTAGACACATTAAACCTTTTCCGAAAAAAAAACCCAATATATAAAAAAACAATATATGAATGATAAATGCGATATTTCAAATATTTCAAATTAAGGGATGGCAATGGAGGAAGGTATTCGAATTAGAACAAATTAATAATTTCTGCTGTTTGTACGCATGTATTACGCGGCAGTACTGAGCTGAAAACACTGGATGAAATACCGAGCTACAGCGCCACCCTAGGTTTTAAAAATTAAGTTGCGATGTTAACCCACTACCCATGGAGTCGCCATCTGGTGGTTGTAAAATTCAAAAACATTTCTGGAAAAAGCGAGAAATACGTCAAAGCAAGATATCTCGGCATTTTGCGAGTGACAAAGGCTAAATTTTCTGGGGAGAGTTTGTACGTTTCCTTTGAAAAGGTTGAAGTCGCTGCAAAGTTAAATTAGTATCAGTAATAGTTGTAATAGTTATTAAAACAGAAGCAATTTAGGTGTAAAGGGTAATTCAAAGAATTCAATGACATGAGCAAGTAACAATGATAGTGGTATAGTTGAATGTTTGGAATGTTTAGTTGTAGAGTTGTGATCGTTGAAAAGTCTCATGAGTTAGCTGCAAATGAAGTGATTTAATTAGTCCAAAAATTACCTCTAAATGTTCATAGTGGAGAAATAAAGCATAAGTAACCAGAACATGCTGAACATTTTAAAGTTTGAATGGTGTTGAGATTGGAAATGGATTAGAAGGCTGAAATTAAGGCTGAAGAAGAAGTATTTGAATAAAAATACAGAAGTATGTAAGTATGTATTGTGTGCTGCCTGGCTAAAACTGGACCAAGTGTGCAATTAGCCTACTTGAGACTCCAATAAGTGTTGATCAGCACTGTCAATCAATTTTGTAACAATACATGGAATTGATCCAGTCTATTTACATACTTCTAATTGAAGTGGATGTCAAACATAATAATGAATTCAGACTGAGTTTGGATTGTGCTAATTTCGAACAAAATTTAAAAATAACATAGTTACATGAATAATGAAAACTCCAGAAAAAAATATAAGAATAATATACCAAAGAAAAACCACAGAAAATGTACCTATTTTAGATCATTCTTGTATATTCAAGTAAACTACAAGTACATTACCCAGGTAAAAGCTTGTTCGGCAACGTGCAAGTTCGAATTCAAAATTCCAGCTGATGAGTTGGATGCAAAGCCCACAAAGTCCACTCACCCTCTTTTGTTTTAAATTGAGTTTTTTTTACTCAGCATAATATGCTGAGTAAAAAAGAAGCTTTGTGGGTTTTGCATTCCAACTCTTCAGTTGTTCTTGTACATTTAAACATGGACTTTCAACTTCATCAGCATTAAAAGAATGAACCATTTTTTCCTGTTGCTTCTGTGATAATTATTCGATGTGTCTTGCCACAGATTAGAAAATATAAATCTTGTGTATCACAGTCACAATATCACAGGTGAAATTCAGTCCATGCACACGCTGAATGACATTCATCAGTATATTTTCAGCGCAACATTAGTGCAACTGTTGCTTGAGGGATTTGACTGGTCTAGGGCTACGTTGCTCAACTTCTATTGTATCAAATATGCAACTGAGCATTATTTTAAGAACAAAATATTTAGGCTCATGTATAGCCCATATGCTTTTAACACTGACAGAGTGTAGATCTGGTTTTATGAAGCATCACAGTAACAGCATAATAGGCAATAGCAGCGAAACTCTCAAGTTTGCCTCACAATGGTTTACATGCCCGAACAAGCTGGATATTCAGCCACCTTACAGCTGTCATCTGTAAATATGAACAGAAAACTGGTTCGCATACAGCATTTTTCTAAATATTCTTGGCCCAATGAAAGCATCCTAATTTAGGTGAACCTCCATCGTATTAAGGGGTACATGTTTATTGAGGTACTGGACTCTACCTGGTGTGTGAAGTGAAAGAAAGGGAGGTATGGTGCTGCATTTACAATCAAATTGGTGAATTCAATAAGGGCCCAACTTCAAACATTTTCAACATGCAGTTGCGCCCTTTTTGAATTCACTGATTCAATCACTCTGTGGACTTAAGGAGAGGAACCGCTGTTATGCAGAATCAACATTGTAATCAGTCATAATGTGGCTCTAATGCAGTTGAGACAATACGCAGTGCATCGCCCACTAATTAGGGAAGCAGCCAACTTGTGAAAATTGCTAAATAATCAACACATACACACCTCTGACTCCAAACCCGCTCTCTCTAATGGGACTGTTTTTATTATTTCTGAAGTAATAATAATGCTTACCTTGTGAGTGGATCCCACCCTATTGCGGGCAAAAGCCAAGAACACACCCAGGACAACTTGCCAAACCATAACAAGGCTCACACACCTTTCACTGACGTACTGCTAATCACGGCTAATGATGTTGTTTCAATTAGTCCGGCATGCATGTCTTTGGACTGCAGGAGAAAACTTGAGAACCCTGAGGAAATGCATGTATATACAGGGGATTACATGCAAACCCCACTGTGCAGGTTCAATCCCTCATTCATATTGCTGCGAGGTAACCGTGCTACACAAACTGGGACATATAGTAGCGCAGTCTTTTGGATGTAGTCTTCATAGCAATGTACCATTTACTCATTACATGGTTCCAACATTGCTCTCTGAAATCTATATAAGGGGGGCACGTGTGGAAGGTGATTATCTGTACCTTTGTACTCTGAAGTTTCCAGCAAGAATTACCTAAACAAGATTGCAGGATCTCGGTGTAACCAACAGACTGGATTCCATCTTTTGGCAAGCAGAGTGGGAATGATGAGAAAGAATTGTAAATGAAGTGCAGTGCTGTTCTAGGACAAGTGAAATCGTCCATATCCTAAAAGAGACCATTCCACACCACTACTTGGCATAAATTTATAATATGAAGTCAAAATTATTGAGCTTTCCATTTAACACATTGGACAGCTTGACAATTTTCTGTTTCGGAAACTGTTTAACCGATGTTAAATCAGGGACACAAAAATATTTGTTGTTTGAGTAGATGTGAAAAAATGTCAACAAAAATCCTGATTGATGAGTTTGGATTATCTCGCCGATATTGACCATTCATGTGTAAAGAGTGACGAATGTGTCAAATATAATCCTACATAATTTTATGACTGGGCGCATTTATGAGGGGGGATCCAAAAAGTTCTCATGGCCCAATGCAGAGATTGTCAGAGAGGCTAGAGGTTTGGCATCGAATGTGAAAACAGTCCACTGAAGTACTTACACTACCATTAATTGCCTAGGAAAAGAAAAGCAAAAAAACTTGGATTAAGACTTGAGGGCCAGATATGATAACCCTTAACCCCTAATGCCAGTCTCTCTCACTGGCTGCTGTGATCAGTCATTAAAAATTTTTACCACTAGATGGCGGTGTTTCCCATGCATCAAGCCTATCAAACCTCTCGCCAGGATTCAGGAAGATTCAGAAAGAACAAGCGTGGCGTTTATTCCCCCCAGCCCCCAATCTCCACACCATGAGCATCTGTGCTCTACAAGGGGAGAGGCATCTCAGAAATGCCAGCCAGCGATGTGCTGCTTTGATGAGCTGGTAACAGAGGGCACCTCTGCCCCTGACATTTCCTTTCAGACGGCGCAAGGCACAGCCACCCCTTTCAAATGCAAAACGGAGGGGCAAGAAGGAGGGGCGAGGGGGTGCGACACACCACTGACCTCTCCACATCCCTCTCTGCATGCCCCTAATTAGCAGGATAAACGATTCTTTTGTTTGCATGTGAGCTTATTGCCAGAGAAAGCTGCTGGCCCTTTGAGGCAGGCTAACTAGAAAAGCTACCTGTAGTTAGCAGGCTGACTCTAATTCAGAGACTCACAATATTGCACCCAACATACAAATGACTATAAACACAGCACATTCAACTCAAAGACCTATTTCAAATCCAGCCTCACTATTCAGGATAACACCTGTCAACTAACATGAGGTGTTTAATTGAAGATCACAAGACTTAAGATCAAACTGTTGCCCCTTTCAGTTGCTTGAAATCTGTTTGCTCAGAAGTTAAATTTTTTGCCCTACAGTAAAATTTTTAAATGAATTAAAACGTCTTAGATTGCTGGCAATACTCAATTTTCTTATTTATCAAAAAGGAGTGAAAATAAGATTTTGAGACTAAAAGATTTTTTTGGTGTTTTTTTTTTTTTTTTTTTTTGCAGTGCATTACAATGGCTTTACCATGCAATAAAATAAGATTACTGCCTGGTTTCATTTTGAAAAATGCAAGATTTACTCTTACACACACTTTGCTACCACAATGATTGGTTATTAGCAATCTACCTGAGACAAATTCACTCAGAAAAATGGAGCTAGGTTTCAATAATATGTACTTAAGTGGCTGGACGGCAAAGGAAAATTTGGAAAGAAGTACCTTTTGATAGAAAAACAGTCACAAACCTGAAAATCATGTGAACCCTCTCTCGATGCTGAGTGTGACCTAGTGGAATTACATTGCACAAATATGTGTAGGCACCCCACGACTAACTTCACTGAGAGAGCTCCGCTCTGGTGGGCCATTAGTTAAGGAAAGAACACCAACAAACCATCAAAGGAAATGGTATAAAATGTTAAGTGCCCAATTAACCTTTGCCCATAACCGTGTATTCCACAAAATAAGAGTATCTACTGGCAATTATCACTGTCAGGGTCTGATCAGGACACACAAAACAAAGAGCTCAGAAGCAACATGGCAGAACGACATTTCAAACTCATTAAATAGTCTATTTTAAGTACATCGGGATCATCCAAGTCCAGCTTCAATTCAAGTGATAAAAAAATGGCTTAAAGAATATTTCAGTAAAGTCAGGGGAAGAATTTTTGCCCTCTTTAAAAAATGAAAAAAAATTTGGCCTTAAATAATGTACAGATACTTTTTGTGCTAAGTCTATATTCAAACACATGGGAAAGCCATGCACTTTATATATATTATCTCATCAATCTCAAGTGTCAAAGTTTTGTATTCAATATGTCATTTTGCGCACATTTCTGTTTAATATTTCAATATCAGAGTTTATTTACAAACATTTTCATGGTTTTTTTTTTTTTTGTGACAACGCTTCTCATTTCAGCTGTACAGGCTGTGTGCAGCAGCTCAGACTAACTCAGCCGGAAATGGCCTGCTTTGGCTCCTGTCTCTTTAAGGCCCGCTCACTTAAAGCTTACTCTGTTGTGATTGGCCAACCATGATTCAGGAAGCACCACTTGCTGAAATAGAAGGAATACAATGAAAGGCTGGGGTTCTACAGTTGATGATAAGGGGTAAAATCATTTTTTATCAGTTGATTTCTCTTTGCTTTCCTTTAGGAGTCCATAAAGAGGAATTTGCTTTTGCCCTGAAAAAAAAAAAAAAAAAATCAGTGTCTTCCCGATATGGCAATGACCAAACTCTTCCATGGTTACCACTCCAAGCGTCACTTCATACCAAACTAGCCACTAGTCGGGCTTTATGCCAATTTGTTTCATTGCGACAGATACACATGTTAGGGAAGTGAAGGCTGAACAATAAGCGTGGCATTTCAGGCAGTTCAAGAGCTGTGCTCATCCGTCAGAGAGAATAACACCGGTGTAATAACTTCGGTGTGAGCTTTGTAACTTTGCAGACTTTTTATATGCACAAAAACTGTAAAGCACACTAAAAGAAATGGAAAACCCAAAAAAAAGCATAATATGACCTTTATGAGTGATAATTACTTTTTTTTTGTCAAAACCCAAATGTGTCAAATTTATTTCTGTCAGTCAACTCAGGTGTAAACCGTTAACTGCAGTATTAGAAATTGACACAGTGAGAGTTTGGCATCGAGGCTCTGACTCTGACACACCCTGTCGCCCGACTGATCTTATGGAGAAGAGAGCAGGGAGTGTCAGGACATCACCTCCCTCCCAACGTGCACACACACACACACACACACACACACACTCTGGGGGACTGGGGGAAATTCAGAGCCCAGAGGTGGATGCTGGGGTGGAGCTGGGATGTGAAACAGCAGCCAGCAGGTGTGATGCAGCAGCACAGAGTGATACAGCACAGCAGCAGGCAGAGCCATGTTTGCTGCAAGAGAGCAGGTTTATCAGCCACCTATCGGAGGGGCAGGGCAGTGTCTGATCTGCATGGCAGTGTTTACAGGAATGTGGGCGTGTCTTGCCTTGTCTGCCAGAACTAGCTTCGCAAGCTGTGCCCCATATGACAATAAGAAAGCGGTGAGAAAACTCCAAAATGGATAGTTTTGTCCATATGCACCATCAGCACGATCAGCAGCACAGAAGAATGCATACCAGGAGAAGCAACTCAAAATTATGGTCAAATATGAAGGCTAGACAGTGATATATTTAGAATATTTTGTTGCCAGTGGTTGAGGGCCACTATTTTGATCAATAGCACAATAAATGATACCAAGATAAATTATACCAAGAATTGGAAAATATTCGCAGAAGATCTGGTGTTTGTCTGCTCAAAGGCTGAGACTTTTCCTAAGTGGATTTTCTGGCAGCACAAAGACTCGAACACATCAAAATTGACACAGAAATAGTTTAGTGAAAACAATATCTGCAACATTTCAAAATGGGCATTGATCATATGGAAGTGCTCAGTCCATAAGCGCCAATCGAATAAGTGGTTGAAAATTTTGTTCAATTCGTTCTCTAAGCTCGTTATGAATTACAAGAAAAGATTCACTGGTTTCATCTTTGCCAGGGGTGTTTGCACAAAGTACCAAGGAGTGCCAGTAATTTTTTAATTGCTGGTTTTCAAAAAAAAATCAGTATTTACTGAAAATAAACCTTGGAGTATTGAAATTGAAGCATATATGCGAATGTGACATATGAATTGTTATCCATGTCATTGCACTTTATCAAGGGTGTGAATGATTCTACACTTGATTGCGTGTTCAATATCAGGCCTGCAACTATACTTATGTTCCTCACAAAATTTGCTTTCTATATCCAAGTCAAATAAGATGATAATATATCTCATGAGATATAATGATTTTGATCTGATTCAAGCTTTGCCTTAAGACTAACTTCTTAAGATCGACTTTGTTTGTCCTGAGAAATATGATGAAATGAGAACAATAAATGTCGATGGTGGCTGTAAGCCCTCCTCAGAGAAGTACAGGTACATGTAGAAGTACATGTCACCTCGGGAAAAAGGAGTAAAAAAATGACTGAACTCAGCTTGACTGACAGCAGAGGTGCAACAATGAACACTGATATGCTTGTACAATAAAGGCAATTGAGAATACTACGCAGTTTGAACGAGTATCAACTTTTTGGAATACACCTTTATCTTTTAAATTCCACAACACTAACTTTAAATAAGAAATATTGAAAAACTCCCTCTGTACAGAGGGTTCAAATTTGGGCTTTCTTTGGGCTGAGAAAAAAAAAAAAAAAAAAAATTCCAGGGGGATTGTTTCCAAAGCCAAACTACAAGTGGGGAATTGCTACCCTCTAGTGGTGAATAATTGAAACTACAGGAAGAATCTGCTCGCGAAAAATAAGGCTCTCGTTCTCAGACCGTGCAGTAACAGGCAGAATGCTAACATGCGGACTGGGCTGTGGACCATAGCAATGGCCGTCTCGAATCCCCTGTCTGTGCGATGGACATGTTGTTGACTGGACTGGCCAAAGTCCAGAACCTTCCCCATGCTGTTCCTCTGCCACTACAAGGGTTTACAGCCAATTACTCACAAACTGACCTGCTTTACTATACATATGGGCTCTGCTAGCCTGCTCCTCACAAAGCAAATGTGCTTTACAATACAGATGGGCAAAGTAATCCTGTTCCCCATGAACCCATTCAGTTTTAAAATACAAATGGGCACTACTGTCCTCTTCTTTCAAAACCCCAGACTGCTTTACAATACAGAAGGGTGCTGACTCATGAAGAAACTCGAAGGCTACTGGAATTTAAATCATGCATTTTCTGCACCACATCCATCATCACACACTCCTGGGGTGTGCCACAGATATCCAGTTAAATTAACTGATAAATATTCAGCTTGTGAAAATAACTTAAAATCGCCTACAGGCCACAGCTGTTCTGTCGTTTTCTGATTAGTTTGTTTATTAGCAACATCAAAAATACCTCCTGCGAGCTGCATGCTACCTCCTAATACAAAATGCTTCAGAAATTCTAAAAAGAGTGAGTCTCCCATTTGAAACTGTGCAGCTAAAACCACACCACAGAAATATGTCCATTCGTGATCTCATGCTTTTCCATTCCTGAGACAAACATGGATGTTTCCCACTTCAATAAATCAGGATAGATTATAGTGTCTGATGTGCACACATATAAGGATAAACTGTATATTCTGTACACTGTCTCTGTTGGGAATGGTTGGTTTGGCGAGCTCCAGGCATGCTGGACAAATTCATCCTGGGTCTCTTTTTCAATCTCTCACCAGCTTCAACCAGAAAATCTCAAATTAATGAGCTATACTCTAGTTGAAGCGATTAATGCAAGCTAACCTTCGATGGGTCAGAGAACAGCCCCTGGAAGTGTATAATTAATTGGATATGCTTTCAGGTCCTTGAAAAGCTCAAACTGTAAGTTTCAAAAGTCAGGCAAGGCAGTGCAGCACTGTGGAGTCACACCTCATCATCTCTTACGGTGAATAAAGCGTAGCCCACACTGATGAAAGCCAGCAAGACATGGACAGACCTGCAACAGTCACACTGTTAGAAACTGGCACCTTTTCTGCCAATTAATTTAACTGGCACCTTTTTGCCAGTTATTTTAACTGCAATTTTACAATGAGTTTACAACAGAGTTCTGTGTATTTTAAGTGTAAACCACAGTTAAATGCACGCAGGACTCTACTTACAGTTAAAATAACCAAGAAACCATGCGTTAATTTAACTGTTAAATTCAGTCAGTTTATAAGAGTGCAGAAACACAATTTAAGTCTACAGTGGCCAGGAGCATGGTCGAGCCTACAGCGGTCAGAAACACAGTCAAATCGGTAGCCATCAGAGGCGAGGTCAAACCTAAAGTGATCAGGCTGACTTTCAAACCCTCAGTGGCCAGAGGCCAAGCCAAGCTTTCACCCGTCAGAAACATGGTCATGCCTGTAACGGCAGGAAACAGAGTTTAGTCAGTAGCAGTCAAGGGTGTGGTCAAGAGGTCGGCCGGGGGCACAGAGTGTGGTTCTCTAATGGATGGGGACCCGGTGAACTCAAGATCTGTGTGGATGAAGAGAAGTCCAAACTGTAACAATAAGAGCAAAAAAGACACTGTAGAACCAGCCCCAAACGAGTAACAGGACACTTCGTCCCTGGATTTTTTTTTTTTTTTAAATTTGGCATCTCCAATCCCACCCGAATCTGGAATGCCCAATTGATGAACTATGTACAAAGCTTGCTCGTATGCGACCCCTTGCTGCCAACTCAGGAGAGCGAAGACAGTTCACGGCTCTCCTCCGAAGCACGTGCCTGTCAGCCACTGCTTCTTATACACTCATTGGTTGAATCTTCGCAAGTTCAGAACGAGGGCGGAGGATACCCGGACATGAACAGACTTAGAATCTTCCTGACGAGCGCCCGTCTGGCCAACAGGAGGCGCTTGAGCAACGAACAAAGCTGTTTATTTATTTCCCTTTTCCCGGTGGTCCCTTCCCAATTTGAAACCCTGTAGCGCGATGGCCAATTGTGCGCTACTCTGAAAAAGCTGCCGACCACTGCCGGTTGGTACGACCGGGGATCGAACCCGCGACGTGATAGTCACTTCTGCACTACAACGCAGTGCTTTAACCGAGTGAGCTATCCGGCAGCTCGTCCCTGGATTTTTTTGTCCCCGAATTTTTCGTCCCCGGACTCTTCATTCCCGAGGACTTTTCGTCCCCAAATTTTTTAGTCCCCTAATGATAAAAAAAAGATGCCACCATTGTCACAGATGGATGGACGAACGGACGATGGACAGATCACCATGATATACTGTGAAGGTTAGGGATAGTGTTATAATGCAGGAAGACGGCAAAGCATTATTGGGGGTGAACCATCCAGGGACAAAGAGTCTGGGGACAAAAATTTAATGGGGACGAAAAGTCCGGGGATGAAAAATTCGGGGACGAAAAGTCTGCGGACGAAGAGTCCTAGGGCCGCAGATTTATAGCGCCACATTTAGTTCTGGCTTCCACAGACTGCAAAGCCAACATATTCTCATCCCGACTCATCATAAAGTGATGCTACCTGAGCAAGTGCTGATATACAATGAAAAAGGAGGCTTTTGGCGTCCTTATTTAATGCTTACGGTTAGGGTTCGGGTTAAGGGTTAGGGGGTAGGGTTTGTTTTAAACTGCCATCAAATAAGGACGCCAAAAGCCTCCTTCTGAGTCGTATATCGATGCTTGGTCAGGTAGTGTCACTATAGTCGGGATGAGACTGGGCTTGCGAAGCACAGCAGAACCTACAGTGATGGTGCACAACTTTTTAGTAAGAATACAGAATGCAACTCAAAGAGCGCATATTATGGTAGCAACTGTAACAGTAATGTGTGAGTGAGTCTTCCTGAACCCCAAAATAAGTGGGAAAAATACCAATCATCATTCACTGACTGACAATTCATTCAAAACCATAAATCATTAGCGGCACAGTGTACATCAACCAATTCCTGAATGCAAATGATGCCGTCATTAATAGTCAGAGAATATTTTAGGTCCTGGGGCCCTGTGCTGAACTGACAGTGGCTAAACACGCAAGCAGAATGCAAGATTCCCACAGTTTGGAGGTCAGAGGAGGCCCCTGAATCTCAAGGTCCAGAGCCCCATCTCTCTCACCCCCATTCATGGAGTGTGAGGTAAAGGTCAGGTGCTATCGACTGCCATAAATAACTGATGAAGCTGAGGGAAGTGAAGAGTCAGAGGGGACACACGGAGGAAGTGAACTGCATGGCAATTAGAGGAGGACCTCAAGCTCCACCATGTGCAAAACAATCCTGCCTTTTATTATCTCTACATATTTCAATTTGTAAATTCTACTTAAAAATTGTGATTTTTGTCAACAAAATGCAGGATGTGAAGTTGAATTGATTTCAGTTTATTTTTTGTAGCAGCATAAATTTTGCCATCGGACCGCTGTTTTTTTTTTTTTTTTTACAATGCGTCACTGCCTCGCTGTGCCTGTGTAATACACTGGCGCAGTGCAGTGTTTCACCTCACAGTGCTGACCCATGTAGGCAGCACAGGAGCACCAGAACCACAGGCTGTCAGAAACCTGCGGAACAAAACTGCTGACAAAACAGGACTCATGGCAGAGGGAAGATACATGGTACGTCACGGTCATGGTGAGGGGATTTTTTGGTAACAGCAGGTCAGAGGTGATGAAAGCACGAAATTGAGGGTCTTCTTATACACTGGAAGAGCTGAAAAAAATCAATCTAGACAAACACTTCAGTCTTTTGCAGTGAGCACCAAAATTTATTGGACAGCGAGACATTTATATTTTGGTTCTGTAATCTTGCACTTTGAGTTTGTGATTGAGGTGCAGATTTGCACGTAAATACACAGTTCAAACTACCACTTTTTCTACACTTCCTAAAATTCACAAATCAGGTATTGAACTAGTTCCTCATCATCCCATGGTTGAGGGAAACCAGTCTCTTATAGGACACATATTGTAATTAATAGCTTTACATATCCAATTCCTTATTACCATCAGGAAACCATTGACATTGTCAATATAACGTCTTCGATTCAGGATCTGCTCCTGCTAGTTTTCGATTTCGAACATTCAGTTTTATATACTTTTTACCTTTCAGTTTGCAACACCTGTCATTGTGTGTTTTTTTTTCATGATGATTGTGTCCACATATCCTTCGAGGAGTGGCTGTCTTTTTGCGGTTCATTCACATAAGGCTCCTGTTATGCAATTCTTCATTCTTTTTGCTTATTGGTCTTACACCTCACCTGTTCATACGAATTGCCTTATTTGCTGTTTTGGTTATGCTGATGATGGCTTCTGGCCGAAGCGGATTTGTTTTTCCCCACAGTTAATAAAGGGATTATTGATCCATGAGCGCCGGTGATCTGTTTGTTTTAATGTGTCGGTGCTGCTGGCAAAGAATCTCTGTGACTCTTACTGTGGAGAAATTTTGTTCATGAGGCTTGAAATTTATGCACATTTCAAGCTAAATATGATGGGGGCGAAAATTTCACTTGTCATGCAAAATGTGACTTCATGACAGACCATATTTTCTATAAATATAATAATAAAAATGGATCTTTAAGCCCCATTACAAGACAGAAACACTAGCTTAGGAGGACATTTTTGCAGTACAAGAATTTACATATACTTACACAGTGCATCTGAGGAGCAACACAACTCTTATTGAGGACATTTCACAGACAGTGCTACTGAATAAATATGTACACATTCCTAGTAATTGTAAATATTGCGGGGCACCATTCATATCAAAACATTAAACTTGTATGAATATGTGAAATGCGACATTATGAGCAGTACTCTAGTATTAATTGCATACATTATTTAAGATGGGATATCAGACAGGAGAGGACTGTGGTACTAAAAATTCATAATGAACGTTCCACAATAAATGAATTCAGGCACGGGCATGCTTTACATACTGGTAATCAAACATCAATAACAAGCACTAGAAATGCACAGATCCAAGTGCAGTAAATAAGTAATACTCCCACTGAACAAATTTATTTCAGAGAAAGCTCTCTTTCATTAAACAGTTGAGGGGACTGTCAAACCCCTCCCGTACCCCTCATACACCCACACATACACACACACACACACACACACGCACACACACGCCATCACACTGAAGGCATTAAAAAGCATTGGCACTCTCTTGTTGTTGTTTCCCCCGCCAGAAGTATAGCACATTTTTTTTTCTAAGACTCATTGCTTTTCCTGTGCCACAAGAGCACATACACAAAGGTGCAGCATGGACATTAACTCGGCATTGTTCTGTGCTGGCAGCACACCTGCATGCAATACGCAGCACAGCGCTTACACCAGTTAAAGCAAAGGGGAAGGACATAGTGAGCGCATGACACAAAGCCAGCCAATGGAGTGGCAGAAAAAGAGAATGAGGAGAGTTAATTAAAACCAGGCACGCACACAACGCACACAGGCGCACAGTCTAAGGTGCTTTGGGGGGCTGGGTTGAGGGGTCTAAGAACCAATGGCAGTCAGCAAAAAGAGCCCAGCGTTCTTACACCCCAGCCACTCGCTCCAGCGACTGGGCCTTTGGGCTTGGATAAGAACATTAGATAAGATAAGCAGTTAGATAAGAACTAATTAAGAGCTGCCAGGGATTGATGAATCTGTGTGCATTGTGAGTGTGTGCGTACATTCGCGTTTCTGACTGAACGCATGCCTGAGTTTAGATGTGCATCTATGCGTGTGCGTGTCCATGAGCGCGAGTGGTGATTGTGACCTCAGTAGTACAGGAATTATTGGCTGAATGCCATCATACCAATAATCTAATCAAAGTCAAGCTGATCACTTCCACTCAGTCCAACAATGTACTCGGGTTTTCTAGCTTGTGTTGTTGGCGGTATGAAAAGCAAGGCAACATCACACAAGCAATGATTCTCCTCAGGTAATTTATGAATATGAAAATGGTCTTGTTTCCTTTTCTGTCCAAGCACTATGTAGCTATAAATGTTAAGTGCTAAGCCTATACAGCTCTCAATCTTACAGAAATGTGAGTGGGTGCAGGGTTATACCTTTCATATTTTAACAACAGACATGCCCTGAACTGGAAACATAAAAATGTCTGCCATACGTACAGAGATTTATAGTTCTCTGAACTTTACGGGTTCATATGCTAAGTTTTCTCCATGTCTTGTTATGTTTTATTATATTCAAGTCATGGGGTAGCTGTGCTTATGTGGAAGCACAAGGATTTTCATTTACAATCATCATATTATGGGGTTGTGACAGGAGTAACACAAGCAGCATGCTAAATTTACTTTGGTTAGATTTATTATCAGCAATCTTATATACAGTACTTGGAGGCAGGATATAGCCTGCGTCTAATCTAAATTCTGTAACATGCTTATCGCTGCTTGTAGATCTATGTCAAACACTGCTGGTGAGAACAAAGCACCTCAGTTCATTGGTACAGATGGGTGAAAAATTAAAGGAAAAAATTTGAATAAACACTCAGATAAACATATCAAATGAAGGTGCTACAGGCATGGCTGGCTCCACTAAAAGCAGCAGTAAGCAATATTACCTTCTTTTCAATAAAATGACGCGTTGCAATGTGAGAGTCATTATTTGAAGGTCTCTCTCCAACAGTTTACTGCCAACCTGCGGTTGTTGCCTGGTTTTTGTTTTCTCAATCTCTGTGTCCGCCCGACAATCAGCTCCTTCTTTGCCCCTAACGTCACCCCTCTTCCCTCTGTTGCGCGGGACTCACAATAAACTTGTCATTTTACCTGTATGGGCGTGGCTTTGCAGGATGCTGTGGTCCACGTCTCAACCCATGGTCCAAGTGCTCAATTAGTGAACCTGCATGGCTTGGCTCAAGTTTGGAAGCATTTTCTGGCTAGAATATAAAATAAGTTAAACTATCCACTAATCAGACAGATTCAGCGATTGGTACTAAAGTAAGACTAAGTAAGACTTAGCTGACGGAAGCTAACATAAGATTACCATTCGCCTGAACAGTATCAGCTAACTACCGCCAGCTAAGGTAGCAAGCCAGCTAAAGACATAACTAGCGAGCTTCTAAGTGCTAACACTGCTTGCTAGTTAACACATGGAGTAACCATAATTCCCATTTATTTTGTTATGCTTAACGGCATAGAACTTGCGCTTTGTCTGAACGTGTCAGACATGGAATCCTGCCTGATAGCAGCCGTATTCACGTCTTGTTCAATTATTTAGCAATAAATGTGAGCGAGTGCAGATAGTAGCTAGTATACTGCAGCTAGCGAGCAAATGTTTCCACCTGATTCCATGCAGCATCAGCCTATGACTGGTTTGTTGGCTAAATTAGTATGAGCTATGGCTTCAGGAAGCTAACTAGCTAGTTGAATAGTTTAAACAAAGGTACAGATATCAAAATCTGAAAATGAGAAGTTAGGCTGAGTGGCAAAGTATGGGCTTGTTTTATTTCTAAAGCATGGGAAATTAGGCAAACAAGACTATGCTGCACACCTACAATATGTAGTTTGCACTTAATAGACACTATGTCAAAGCGCATTGAAGTTCATCTGGCAGATTTTGGAGTCCCAGCACCTGACTAGGACAGTTTACAATTATTTTTTTTTCTATTAATTTGTCACCTGTCTGTATGCCAAATGGGAAACTTCCTAGGTTGAACCTCTCACCTTTTTCCTTTTCAGGGCTTAATTTTAGCTGTCACTGTGTATCAGGTGAACAGGAAGTGTCCTCTGTTTGCAAATGGACAGTGGAAATTCCGCAGCACATTCAACGCTCTGCCAGCACTCACACTGACGCTGTCATGGCAACCTGCCTGTACACCCCCACCCACCCCCCACCTCGAAGAAGGCTGCGGCTCTCTCAGCCTGGGAAATCAGACTAATAAATAGCTTTATGCTAATAGCCCTGGCGATCGGAGTGTCGCTGCCAATCCTAATACACTTATTAAATTTCTATCAGGTGGAGAGAGACAGAGGGAGCGCTCCCTGCCCCGTCACCCTCCCGCCATGCGGCCAGCGCAATCACAGCAAATTTGTGGCTCTACTGCCTGCGCTCCACGGAGAATTGAAATGGCGAGAAAATTCAACTGCGTCCGGCACACGCGGCGCCCTGGACCCGCGCGCCTCTCCAGATTATTTGCACTTGAATGTTTTCACTTACATTCGCCTTCCCTCGGTGTCCTGCTGAGACTGCACTTTGAGACTATGGGCTAAATACAACTGAGAGACTCCACAGGTCATCAAACTGACATTAGTGGAGAGAAATGGTCAATTCACTGCATTTGAATATCCAACAATTAGCCAGAACCTCATTATCTCTCACAGATGAAGCGAGTAACGGTGATGATCCCATAACTGCACCTCAGGTCAAGGACTGCAAACAGACCATAGGCAGTAAGCGGACAGTCAGTTCTCGCAGTCTGTTGGACCTCAGCAAATTTAACCAGGGCCAAATCATTTTAGCATCTCTGAACTGAGAAGGCTTGAGTGTTTTCCCAGTCAGCAGTGATATGTAACAGGACTAACAGGAGTCCCAGGAGGGGTAAACCATGACCCAGTGACAGGATATTGGGCACCCAAGGCTCATTGATGTGTGAGGGTCACAAAGGCTATCCTGCCTGGCTTGAACTGACAGAAAGGCTTCAAAATTTACATGGAATTTTCATGAGGATTATGGGAGGAATGTGCCACATTACACAGTGCATCACACCCAGCTGCATGTGGGGCTTTGTCACCGGCCGCAGACCAACCACAGTACCTATTTCAATCCCTGTCCACCATTAAAAGCACTAATAGGCAGGCGAGCTTTGGAACTGGATTTTGGTGTAATGGAAGAAGGCCAGCTGGTCCAGCGCATCACATTTTCTTTGCCATCATGTACATCAGGCGGAGGTATGTGCGCCACTTAGCTGGGGAAAGGGTGACATCAGGAGGTACTGTGGGAAGAGGACAAGCTGGTGGATTGATTTTGACAAAAGGTGTTTTTGCCTCATGTTGGGGACCAGCAGCATATGAGGCAGGTGGGCCTCTTTTGTAGATGACTTGTTGGCTATAATGTTTGGGCAGTTGAAATAGCCAAACACATGCCAAATGTAAATGTATGACAGTGGCAAAGACAACATTATTTGAATTTCCTGTTTATTGCAGACCGTAAACTGTGCCAATTAGTTGTCACATGCTGGCTACAAACAGAAACATTTTAATGTTTGCAGGCTTTGTGCTTCCACTTTTCTACAGCATGTTCGATTAACTGTTTCTAAACTGCTTATTCTCTCTGTGTCACTTTGTTTTGTGAAAAAAAGCAACAAGTGAAATATCCAATGAATTATCAGTACAGTAACACTTACATACACAGTCCCGTAAGCAGTAAATACAATTATATATTAGGTCTGAATATGCATTTCACCAGTAACAAAAGAGCAGATAAAGTGCTATATGAGAAACACCACAGCAAAAAACATGAGCACTAAGTAAACCCTAGATTATGCCTACCTTATACCTTTTTGTAATAGCTACACTGGAGGAAACAAAGTGACTTATGCATTTAAAAATTTTAACTGATTGCCTAAACAGGACTCAATCAAAATACCACAGCAAAGGTTGTATCTCCAGGAGAAGTGCTATATGTCCTGCAGGGATTGCAAAATTTATATTAAAAATGCAATAGTTCAGTTGCTGTTGATAGGGCACATGCTAAGAATTACTCTAATGTCTCAGCCTTGCCATATAGGTTACTACTTACTATGCAAATACATGCATCCATTGAGTGGCACTGTAGTATTGGAAAAATAGATTTCATCACTGGAAGTGATATTAATTTTCTATATAATTTGACAGCTGTTCTGACACTATGATATATTAATATGAATTGCTTGAATATCAAAAATTCTCTTTGAACAAAGAAAGGTGCACAGCTGTTGGCTTGCGGAAATACACTTATTTTTAAATGGAGATCCCTGCTTGCATCATATGGGCCGATGGCATTGATTAGACTGAGCTGCTGGATCATAGCATTGCCTTACCTCAGACCTGACTTTATTGGGCCACATTGTACTGAACCAATCTAGGAGATGGTTTAGTTCACAATGAATTATTAAAGCCCTCAGGAAATTCTCTAAAATACATTAAATCTTTTCAGGATTATACAACGTAAATGCATTTAGTTTTATTTAAAATTGCCAGTGGGTATAAATGATCATTACCACTCTTGCTGCTGTCTTTTATATGTTGCGCCACCCAGTGGTGGAGGTGGTACTAGGCTCTCCTGTCCAGATGACCCCTGCAACATGACAGATGCAATGTAATATGGTATAAGTTAAACTCTCCTAAATGGAGCAGCCACCATCCGTCACTTTAACTACCTAGTATAAGCACACCAATGGCTGTCACACTATCATATTTAATAGGCATATTAAAGTTATTCTATACAGAGATTTCATTGAAGTAGACTCATGGATTTCATTACTGAATTTTATTAATAATTACTGCGCATTACTGTTGCATTTTAACACTAAAATCCTATATGAAAGTGGCAATCCATATTTGCTTTTATTAAATACAATAAGAGTTATACAGTCGCAGTATAGCAATATTTGTTCAGTGAGTTTTTATAAGTAAATACAAAATGCAGAATGCCCATAAAAATTGTATATCTAATAGATAGTAAGCCGTAGCTTTGCCAGCAATAGTTTAATCCTTCTGTCAATTCTGTCATACAGTTTCTGAGCTGAGCATATTGGGATGTTGGCCAATTCTTCTCTCAAGTTGTAAAGAGGAATCATGGACATTCATACAATACAATGCAGAACATTCCATAAAGGGTCTTTCATGTGTAGGTGTGGAGACTATGCAGGCCATGTTCATCCTCCTGTTCTTAAAATTGTTCTTCAAAGTTTTTAGTCGTGAGCATGGGGGCATTATCATGTTGGAATATGGGGACATCATGAAGGAGCTCTGTTTGAACATTAGGGTGCACCTGGTCTTGTAAAATGCTTTTATATTTCCCCATTACAAAGCCACGGAGAGCAATTATAGGACACAATGAGTCACATGATGTTCCTTAATGTTTTTAGCAGATGTAAGGCGGCGTTATCGTGTTGGAAAATGGGGACATCATGAAGGAGCACTGTTTGACCCTTAGAGCGCACCTGGTCTTGTAAAATGGTTCTATATTTTCCCACTACACATCGATGGTGAGCAATCATTAGTCACAATGACTCCCATGAAATGGCTGCCAATAGGCTTACCATGACTGGATCTCCACCATACCGTCATTACAGATGGCAACAGATGGTGGATTGAATGACTATTTTGGTTTTCTCCAAATATAAGCCCATCCAGACATATTAAAAAGAGTAAAATATGACTCATCAGACCATATTTGTGTTTTTGTTGAGACTCGTTTAGACATTTATTGAATTAATTCAGTGGTGATTTTTTGAAACGTAGCTCTGTGGTTAACAAGTATCCTGACAAATGTCCATCTTCCATCTTCCAGTGCTATTTGCTTGTTTTTTTTTTTCTCTGTTTCTTGCAGTCATTTGGTGCAAGGCACATATTGTCATAATTTTTGACACTGGTCAAATCTGCACCTTAAATAATTTTGCCAGATTTGAGACCGACGTATCTGCGTTTGCAATTTGGGGATCAATTCGGTGACTTTGGTACTAGTGTTCATATCGTCATCTAGTTTTGGAGTCCCAGATAACAACATGTTGATGGCTAGACCCTTTTTGAAGGGTCACTTTCAGCAAATTAGCATTCAAATGAATAGGAATGACCTGTGTAGGTGCTATTGTGATTGTAGTCCATAAATTTCTTAGTTAAAGATATTTTTAGAAGGTTTTTCTGACATTGTATGTGACAATTGTTATGATCCAGACAGAAATCAAGCGCAGAGGTGAAGTACAATTCAATAGGTTGATTTATTGACAGCAGAACAGTAATTATGGGGACAGAACCCCAGAGGAGCAGCAGTACAGTTCAGTACAGATGTATTGGATGGGCCAGGGCTGCCAATCGCTGGCCAGTGGCCTCTAGGATGACGGCTAGGTAAGGTGCACACTTCGCCAGAGCCGAACTGCACTACAGGATGATGGAGTAGCTTGAGGGGAACTGAGTTCCAATCCTGACGACCGTAGGATTGGGAACTTGTTCCTAACAAACTGGACAGAGGAACAGACTTGGAAGGGTTAACAAGAACGCAGTCCCAATACTGGACCCAGAATTAGGCTTGGGTGCTTGTTCCTATTAAACTGGGCAGAGGAACTGACTTGAACTGGGTTAACGGAATGCGGTCCCAATTCTGAACCCTGAGTAGGTTTGGAAGTTTGCTTGCGTTAACTGCATCGAAGGAAAGCTTTCGCAAATTGCTATCATTACAAGTTATGCAACACACAATGAAGACTAAGAGTTTTTACTAGGTAATACTGGCTGGATCTAAGCATGAATTGCAAATCATATCAACTTGCAACTCAAAGCAGCGTGTTTAAATACACGTCACAGAGACATCAGTAGGTAAAAATGAAATGAGACACAGCTGGGTAGGGGAATACACGCGAGTTTGTACATCCATCAAAGGAGACATACTTCTAATAGACACGCAAGTTGGGGAATGGGAGGTGAGATGGAAAGCACTCACGCGAGGGTGGTGAAAGACAATATTCCTATATGTTGTTGTAAATGGGTCATGTTGGGTGCGAATAATGATAGGTCATGTTGGGATGAAGAGTAACAAACCAGGGAGCTAGCGAGTAGCTGCGTTCCGATGCACAGAACATTGCATGACAAATACTGAGTAATTTTTCCATTTTTTCTCTATATTATCCATTCAGATGTCACTGCCAGTTGTTTTTAGACGGTCATCTTTCTCCAAATACACTGCGGCTGGTTTATCCCCTGGAAATCCCGTTGTGATCCTCTGAAAGAGCTTAACCCATTTATGCCCAGATTTTTTTTGGAGTTGTAAGGCATATAATTTTATCAATTGAGTCCCTCTGAATCATGTTATGTATTTATTTTTTCCATTTTGTACTTTGTTTTGAAGAAAATAGCATTTTTATGACTGGCAGCAATTGTTGCCAGTGGTCACACAGCTTGTCACTAGGTCAAATGTCACCTAATAATAATATAGAAATAATAATAATAATATAGTAATAACAAAATAATAATATAGTCATAATAAATGATAACAAAAAGGTGGAGGGGGGGTGGGGGGTGCAAAAAAAAAAAAAAAAATATGTAAAACTGTACATGGATACCAGTGGATATTATCATCCCGGGAAGGTAGCTAATGATCATGGTTCAAACCTTGGTTCCCCCTGTTTAAAATTCAAAACAACATACAATTTGAACTGGGTTCTTCATTCATAAATAACCTTTGTATCAGATATACATCTCAGACCAAGTCTGTATGATATAAAAACAATCTCCAACAGGTTAAAACATAAGGTTTGAAACATTGAATTCACGCTGCCAATCGAAAAACCGCCAAACAAGCGTGGGAACAAGTTGGTGGAAATAAAATCATATGTTGTTGCTGATTTTGCAAATGAAACAGCATAGAAATAATCATTTCTATGTCACAGAAATGCAATGCATATGAAATAGATAACCTACATATTCTCAAATACCCATATACTCGAAACCTCTAAAAACTGTTTTTTCTTTGAACCTCTAAAAACTTGGGGGGGGGCTGTAGGTGTGGGCATTGGCTATAGTAAGTACTTGTCTGTCAAGAAAAGTGCACCTCCAACTGCACATCAAAATCTTTTACCTCAGTAAAGACAAGCTAATGTTAGCTAACAGAGAAAGATTGCTTAGCAGCTAGCAAGAAAATGATGAAAGGTAATGTATCAAAATCCTATAGACACAGGGCTTGAATACGTGTGAATTTATTTCACTAGGAAGAGTATTCTAAGAGGACTAAAATGAGCCATTGTACATCATTCTACAATTTAAATTAAAATAAATTAATAGCAATCCTGCAGACAGTGTTTTCCTTTAGTTAGTGACAAGCTATGTGCCCACTGGCAACTTTTGTTGCCACTCACAGAAATAAGGCCATGAACAAAAAAATATTTATCCCAGGTACAATTTTTTGGGGGAGGGTTACTCTAGAGACTTGAATGATTAAATAATTATAAATATGTTTGGGGGAAAATCATAAGAAATTGATGAAAATTACCTCTTTCCAGGAGGATTTGCATTCGCCATGTCTTTAGCCAGAAGGAGCAAGAAGCAGATGATTTCATGTGACAGGAAGCACTTGGAAACTATTTTTTATAAACCAAAACCTTTGTTTAAGTTGTCTACTAGCATATAAGTGGAAAAAGTTGCATTAGTACCCTTGAGATTTTTTATTGTGAGTAGAAAATGACAATGATACACTTCGGCAACAATTGTTGCCAGTGGGGAAAAACGGGTTAATTCCGAGTGGAATTACGGTATCTGGTGCATTAATAAACTGATTAACTGAAAAAGATCAATATCACTGCTGACTTAATGTCAGGGCTCACAGGATGTTGTTAAATCTAATTTCACTCGCAAGGACCACACCATCAACAAGATGCGTTTAAAAGTTTATTGAAGAGAATACGGTTGATATGTGAGAGGGGACCACTGATGGAGCTCTTCTGCTTTGTTGAATGCAAAGTTGGGGAAACTATGATAGGGAATTTGCCATAGCATCCGGGCACTACAAACCCCCCTATGACCCTACCTAAAGGACAGGGAGAGAGGAGAAGGGAGAGACGAAAGGAACAGGATGGGAGGGAGAGGCGCATTATACCAAAGCGGAACAGGAGGAGCGAGTTTGGTGTGTATTTATAAGAAGTTCTGAATGCGTCATGGTTCACGTCTGGTCCTGCTCTTGAAACTCCACTATACAGCTTAAAAAAAGCATAAAAATATGAATAGACATTTTAAATTTATTCAAAAACATTTTTCTTGTGATGGCCCAACCATCAGTAACAGGGCTTTTTCCACAACCTGCTCGCAGCTTGAGTTCAGACATTTATTGCCTTGGGGGATGTTTCCAAAGCTGTGGCACAACCATGTCAGGAGTAGCTACTTTGAGGTCCAGAAGGTGAACGAATAGGCCACGGATCTCAAAATGACACAAACCACTGTAAAAATGAACCTCTGAAGTCAAAACCTTTAAGACTTCATCAGTTTACCTTTGGGACTTCAGCAGTCATGAGATGAGGTACCACACAACAAAAATATTGGATGGAAACAATAGTGCCCTTTCCTTACCGAACAACTCCTGTTCAGCGTGAGACTCTGCACTGGAAGGAATGAAAAGTTCAGCATTCCTTCAACAAATCCATCCTAACCTTTAAAGAAACAATGGGTAGGCAGAAAAGGTTTCCTATACCAAATCGATTCCTTAAGCTCGGTGCTCAAGGCTATATGTCTTTTTGAATCATGGTAGGAATTAGATGCGAGATAATACACAGGAGTTCCCTCTCTCACTCAAACTGACCATGCAATCTGATATGATGTTTCTATGGCAGAGGGGGGCAACGAGGACCGTATCTTTTCCTGGCTTGATACCAACTACTGGCCTTTAATTACTGTAGCGTAGTTAGCCTAATCTTACATTTTAGCCTCATTTCTTGAAAAACTCGTGAATGACCATCAAAGACTCTCCCTATATTAAACATTTTACTGGAATCTAATCCATGATAAAGCTTACAATTGTTTTGAAAGCCAGTCAGCTAATTTTGTCAGGAAAATTGGTATATGCAAAAACTTGCATAAAAACCAGCTCTCCAGGACTTGAATTTCCCACCCGTCCAGTGGGGTGAGTCATAACATGCCCATAACTCGTCCAAAAAACAGACGATGGTTTGATGATGCATAGTCGCACGATCTCAGTTTACAGTTGCTGCCTGTCTGCGCTGTTGTAATTATGAGTGTGATTATGATTTAGATTATTATTACAGTGTATGTTTCTCTGCGTGGTGAAGCGCAGTTATTGCTTTCCTCATTAGTACTGAAGTGGGAAGGGCGGGGGGGGGGGATGGTGAATAAGCACTGTTTTGTTGGCTCTTCACAGAGCAATTTCCTGCTCTCCTCATTGGGTGGTGGGGTGAGGGGGTGGGGGTGGGGGTGGGGGGATTATTGGACTACTAAGACTGACAGGACTGGAATGACTTAATTAGTGTTTTAAGTGTGAAAAACCTATTGATTGGCCGGCGGTTCTCCTCGACAGCCCCTCGACTGCAAAAGTGATTCATCACGTTCTCAGTGGCCCTCGGCCCCTCCCCGCCCCTTCTCTCACTCTACCCACTACATAGCAAGCTGTCCGCAAGCCATTAATAGCGCAGGCTAATTAATCAATACCCACACGCCCACATGCCCACCACCGCGACCGTCACGGCCCAGCCAGAAAGGCAATAATGTATCGCCAGCCAATAAATCTAAATAAATCACTGAAATGCCTGAACTCTGTCATGGGAGCGTGCAATCCTGCGGAAAAACATACATATTAAATAACCATCCGCCTCATTGATACACAGGCAATACAAACAGAATAATCGTCGCTAGATTTAGAATTACTTTTTGTATTAAACGCAAGTGTAAAAACACAGGACAAAGACACAGATATTACTTAAGCAGGTTAGGGTAAAAACTATAACAGGAGAAAAGTTCACATGCTGCTGTTGGTGAATGCTGACAGTGTTGGTCATGAATGGTGTTAATCCTCTGTGAGAACAAAGCATGCAATCCATCCGACTGAACTCAAGGCCGTGAAGCGAGTGTTTGATTTGTTAGGCGTATGTGTAGAACAGTGGGCATGAATATGCATGAGCTGACTGGGGAAAGGCATAGATTGTTCGATGGCAGAACTAGTATTTTGTTCATCACAAGGAATAAAAAATTAGCACTGGAAAAATGAAAATAAAAGTCCATGGAGACAGGGATGTTGAGAAGGCAGGCAAGAAAAAAAAACATAAATTTATACCCCCATGTACTATAAAAGACAACCACAAAGTAAATGACCTTGGGAGCTTTATAGAGTCATCCTGACACTTTTTTTTTTTTTTTTAATTCATGTCTCTTTTCTGTTTAGTTGCAAATGTGTGGGTGTGAGCAAACTAATTGTGGGTTTGTCAAATAAACTCAATCAATCAATCAGGCATTCAAATAGACAGAAGAATTTATGGAAAGAGAATTGAGGACCTCACATGCTTGTGAGGATGTGCCGTGCCATAATGGTATTGGGTTGTGTGTTTGCATTCACTGGAGTTTTTCTGCATATTTATGCATGTGCGCACTTATATAAGAGTGGGCTTGTGTGCGTGCATAATTGTGAGCGTGTGTGTGTGCATGTTTTAGGCTACTTGTAGATTTGTCAAACAAATTTAATAGATCAGGAATCCAAATAGACGGCAGTTTTGGGAATCAGAGTATGTGAAAAATATGCTGTCTGAGTATCCTCATTGAAAGTTTGTATCTATTTAAAGCAAGTATGCTCAGCAACGCAAATTTGGCAACACCCAAATTTTAAGCACTGTTGAAAAAAGGAAATATCATGAAATGGTGAACTACAGTATATAGTCTTCCTAAACAGAACATATCGCACCAACACACCAAGTAACGCTGAATCCTGGTCACATGTTCATTTACGTGTGCTTTGCACATGATTTTGGACGATTCGTGGCCCACGTGAATCCTGTCACTCAAATCCTTTAAAACCTGGTTGACACGTTCGGGATGCTCTTTGTTGAACGAAAAACATTGAAAAGCACGAAATGAAAATTATAGGGCGTCATAGAGGAGTGTCTGAAAATGCTAGACATGAAGCCATTGGCATGTTAAGGGCAGGAGTGAGCTTGCGACAAGTTGGGCAGCACTTCAACGTCCTCCACAGCACCGTTTCATGTCTACAGACACGTGTGGCACAAACTGGGACCGTCAAAAACTGACCTTGCAGCGGTAGACCACGGACGTAAAACGACGGCACATGAAGATTGCTTCTTTGTGACATCATCACGACGTAACCGAATAACATGCGGTTCAGAAGGCCGGTGGGTGTTACCCTCGCTACTGAGGGATAGGAACAGTCTTGTGGGAAACTGGTCAACACACCCCCATGCATTCTGAGTGACGTTTATTCCCCCGCCGATTTTAGTCCCGATTGTGTCGGGTATTCATGGATGTCGAATTTGTTCCCTGTAATGGTCAAGACAATTAAACACACATTTCATTGCTGTCAACTCATTAATTGTGCATTTATATCAGGTGTTGCTAAACATTTTATGTTATTTATTTATTTAACCAGGGAAGTCCCGTTGAGATTGAAATCTCTCCTTCAAGGGAGCCCTGGGGGGTTGAGGGGGCGAGGGAGAGGGCAAGTTGCACAGCCAATCAGATCAGGGGATGATTAGGTAGCAGGTTGAAAGAGCCAGGTTGGGAATTTAGCCATGACACTGGGAAACCCCCAACTCTTGTTAAATAGTGTCACAAGATCTTTAATGACCACAAAGAGTCAGGACCTCGGTTTAACGTCTCATCCGAAAGACGGTGTCACCTTCAGTACAGCAACTTGGTTTTCCCAGATGGTCTCCAATCCAAGTACTAACCAAGCCCACACCTGCTTAGCTTCAGCCACGCAGCTGGAGCAGATTGAATAGTGGTATGGCTGCTGGCTTGTCTATATGTATAAATGAAAGTATACATGTCTGCATAAGCACGTGTGTGCATCTGTGACCATAATCATGCGTGTGTGCATCTGTGTGCACATATGCAGTGGTGTTGTGGTCCGTAGAGAAGTGGGTATACTCTATTCAGTGGATGGTGGATCTCGATGGAGAAAGTAAATATACCTTCCTATGTATTTCAACAACTTTCTGACTAATTGGTGAGTACACAGTGAATTTACAGAAATATAATCTGTAAATTTGCTAATAGGGGATGGGGGCGTGACGTCACGGCTGCAGCGCCACAGGGGTTGATGGGAGAGATCGCCATACTGTGAGGCCACTGCTTGTTGTTGCACGCCGAGAAGCCACAGCCATGGGAAGAACCTGCTGTGTGGTCGGATGTAGCCAGTTTTCATTTAGCCGATACTGCATACTGATTACGACTCCGGACTTCTCACGCTTTTCTTTACTCAGGGATTGGCAGCAATGCATGCGTTTCATGATCGTTTAAATGAAATAAGATCATTTGAGACGTCTTTAAGCAATCCCATTGCTTCCAACCCCTCCAGTGCACATGGACTTCAGTTCCGCACGAGAATCTCTTACATACGCGTTGAATGAATAATTGCTGACTACAGCAGAGGAACGTAAATATGCCACTTAAACTAACACCCCGAATGCGTGGGAGTTGACAGGTTTGCGTTATAAATGAAAACTGGCCACATCAGTGTTGAGAGTTTTCGGGGTTTCTGTACTGGTAATTTAAATGAATGACTGAAAACAGGTTGTGACCAATTATTCATTTTAAGGGATTGTTTGAGCTTCCCCTATTGCCAGTTCACGAGCTGCCACTGAGTAGCCTAATAATGTATGTCTCACTAATCACAGGTAGGTAAGCAAGCAAGATGATACACAACTTTGTTCGAACGACGCTGTTTTCACAGCTCGGTGGTTTGCAGACCTCCAAATCATGGACCCAGCCATTTGTGAATTGTACATGGGCTTCCATAGATTTATAATTCCGAAATTCATCCTCGGTATATGCACTGATGCCACAGACTAAGTACACAAAAATATCGGGAAACGTCAAAGGGGGTAAGGCGGTTTCGACTGCAGTTTCTCGCAGGCACCTCATGCGGATCCAAATTTCCGATCAACATAATCTTTTTTTATGTACCATTTTCTTGCATTAGGTAGAAGTTTGTCTCTTTATAGTACGTTTCTTTCGTTTAATCGACTTCTTAGCATCGCTTGATCAGAGATGCCAAGTCTCACGCATTACGCGAGAGTCTCTCCTCTTAGTGGCATTCACGTTCCTGAGCCATAGTCAGCAATTATTCAATCAAAGCGCACTAAAGAAATTCACTCGCGGAATTTAAGCCATTGTGCATCAAGTTAATCAGTTTCACGTGCATTACGGTGGATTTCCCCACTAGTGACACGAAAATCGATTATGACTTGGGAATTCTGAGGCTTGTCTTTACTGAGGGATTGAAAGCAGTGGAATTGCATAAAGACGTTTGAAATGGTCTTATTTCATTAAAACAATTTAAACGATCATGAAACACATGCATTGTTTCCAATCCCTGAGTAAAGAGAAGCATGAGAAGTCCGGAGTCATAATCGCTTTCCATGGTGAGGTCCACCTTCACGCAAGTGAAACTAAAACTTCAATTTACAAGGAGTTTAATTCCGCGTGAGAATCTCATTAAGCGTTCAATGAATAATTGCGGACTACGGTGAATAAGCCTAAAAAATGCGTGAGACCTACGCCGAATGCATGAGACTTGGCATCTCAGCGCTTTCAACAAGTTTTCACCTAGTTACTGTATCTCTTTGGCTCTGTTATAATTTATTCTCGCATGATATGGCCTCACAAAATGGCGGCACGTTATTGTTTACGTCCCAGAATGCATTGCGCAGTGACGTCGGTTGCCAAGCCCTATACCCTCCGCAAAACCTCTGCACTTATGACCTTGTATGTTTACGCATGTACATGTCTGCATATGTGTGCATGTATGAACTTATGTGTGTGCGTTTATGTGTGTGGGAGCATTTGTGCACAGATATGGTAGGTAGGTAGGTAAATCTTTATTATAGTCACACTCTCACAAATACACTGAGACCAGCCAATCTTGGCTTATGAGTGGCATTACAATATAAAAATACAAATATTTCAAAAAGCACACACACTAGTAGGCCCTATGTCTGCGGCATCACACTACTTGACTGCCGATATAAAGCGAGCGAGAAAGTGAATAAGCCGCCTAAGTGCAAAAACAGAAGCAGAATAAAGTAGTACGATACAGCAGACAAGGGGAAAAAATACATGGACAACTATTTACAATTAAAAACAACGATTATTCAACAAAAATATTACTTATATATAATTGATTGACATTTATTGAGAATTTCACAAGCAAACTTTGCAACCTTATAGCAATGGTTAGCGTCAGACATTACAAAAGTGAATTTATCGATATCAGAAATACTTGAGAAGGTAGCATTAAAATTGATCATATCATCAAACAGTTGGGTTCTGATGTTATCATACATTGGATATGTGTGCGTGTGTAAGCTGGTGCACGTGTGTGTGTGTGTGTGTGTGTGTGTGTGTGGTGCATGCCAGGAGCCTCAGCACCGTTTACGATGACAATGCCAGACGCAGGTGCTGTTGACAATAGCGAAGGCTCTACCTCCACACAGCCATGGTGCACTCGAACATACTCCCGTACCCCAGGCTACACGTCTGTGGCGTGTGTCGCTGCGGACCAGGGGTCAGTGCCCCGATCCCTGACCCCTCCGTCATCAGAGCACTTGACCCCTGCCTTTCATTGACTTCATGCTTGTTACAGGATTTCCCTGGTGAGGCCCCGGGGCCAACTGTGATGCGGGGAACAACATGCAGCTTACGCTGGACGTTTTGTTATTCAGAATCAAGACAATTAAAATGATTCCCGCGAGACAAAGTCATATACAGTAATGTCCCATGTAATACGGGATTATACAGCAACACTTGGATGAGCATGTCATTGCACGTGATGTCCATCTTCGGCTTTTGGAAAATGCCGTTTGCTTTACGAAAAGCTTTGAATCGATTTTCAGCACTAGTCAGTGAGAAATGTGGAGATTTTGTTAAAGGAGCTGGGTCACAATTATTGTGCATGCTCTCAATTTTGAACGAACTAAATCCGCTCAACTGCAAATCAAAATCTAGAGGGTATTTTTCTTCTGTGATTATTGGTGATTGCAACTAGCTTACATTCTTTGTATCCCTTGGCTAAAGCTTAAAATAGCGCTTTGAATCCTCAAATTTCTGTAGAGAGCTTCTTAATATAAAAAAATATAATGCCGGAGTAACAAAAATACTTTGTATTTTAATACAATTGAGCACGAAGATGGATTGGCAGTGACGGCATCAGATTATGACTTGCGGTCAAGCAGATTCACTCTTGGGATGCACAGCTCCTTTAATTAGCATGTGCAGGTGCCTGTTCTGATGACAAAGACTGACACTCTCCCTCTCTGATCTCTAACAGAATGTATTTATGACTGAAAGCCTACAGAAATCATTTTAAGAGAGTAACTAAATATATAAGTAATTCCATCTGCTGAAGGCATGATATCATATTGACATAACAGGATCACCATTTCTCTGTCTTTCTCTCTAATATAGACACCAATACTGGCATTAAATGGAAAAAGCTAGTAAGTCACATTTCAGAAATTTTGAGAGAAATGGGGGAAAACATATCCAACCCCGTCAATGTGGCCTTTTACCGTTCCTTTGTTTGGTGTTTTTTGGAAATCTGTGCATTAAATCTGTACAGTGCCAGTGTTAAATGATGCGGAAGAAGCCACTAAAGTCTGAAGTAACATCAAAATCATTTTCCTCAAAAAATGTGACTCACTGGCTTTTTCCATTAAATGCTAAAATACAGATACATGCGCAGATATATGAACTTATATGCACGCACAAACACACATCTGCGTGTGATCGGACAACACACTCACACACACATTGTGTTTCCATGTTTTGTAAGGACATCTCATAGAGTTACATTCATTCCTAAACCCTTTCCCAAACCTTAACCATGAACAGTACGTGCGTAACCCTGACCCTAACATGAACCCCTAACGCTAATATGTGTCAGTATCCTTAACGTGTGTATTCGCGTCTTTGCATTCACTTTGAATGTAATCTGTCATGCAAAAAATTTGTTTTGCGTCTCGTGTGAAAGCAGCTTAAGGTTGAAAAATCTGGTATTGCACATGTTGCACAAAGGTGCCTATACACTTACCACACATGTGTGTGCACGCACACACACACACACACACACGCTGGTGTACATCCATGCCCTCTCAAACAGTCACACTAGCGTGTGAGTGCCCACATACATGCACATACACACACACAACTGATTGAGCAAAGCATGAAGGACACACTGATCCAGTTAATTTATTCTGGATGCACCCATAACAGGCGTTGAATAAAAAGAAGATTATTCCATAATTCTATATAATAACATACACCTCAATACAGTACATTTCAAACCCCCAAGCCTTCCTCTATGGACCTTGTTCAGTCTGTGAATGGAGTGAAAATAACCTTGGTTGTCATAAGGTGATGTATAAATGCCACAAGTGGAGATGAGTAATTATCTCCTTCCATCAAACCCCTCAGAAAATCATATTACTGTAAATCTTCTGAGAGACTGAAGACATTGACGCAACCAAAAAGAAAAAAAAAACCAAAGCATTTGCATATGTATTCATTGCAAGCCTGCCAGCATTGGCACCTGCCTAAATTCACCTCCGCGACAGTCACGGTCAGGCACGCAGGTCCAGATTGGTGCTGATTTCCATGTGCATTTTGTTATGTACATAATTCTGCATATCATCACAGTGGGAAAGGATATTAAAACCCAGGATTAGTCGACAAGCGGCGGAGGAATCTTTGGGAATGTGGGGACGAGACGATCCATCTGATTAAGCGAGGGAAAAGCCAGGCCCCAGAACAGCGAGAAATGTAAATGACAGTAATTTGCTGCAACACGACAGATATCATCTCGGAAATGTTATTCATAGCTTGGTGGCCGGAAACTGAATCCTTCGGATTCTGTGCGCTGAAGAGTGTTTCCCAATGAGGAAGAGGAAGGATCAAGGAAGCAGAGTTTCTCTTTGTGATATTTTTTGGTATTCAGAGCAGTGAAAGGACCCCGCAACACCCCCCGCCTTAGTAGTAACTTTGCTGCAACAAAATCAGATGCGCATTATTCCCTGATCCAAGGCTGGTTTTTCTTGCTGCGTAAGCAGGCGAATATCACTCACCCCGGGCTGAAAAGCTTCATGGACAAATATGTGTAGAGTAATATGATCTGTTTCAGATTTAATAAAGACAAAACAAACTGTTTAAATGCATTTGTCAGCAGATTCTCTAAGCTGGCGCAAGTTAAAATGTGTTTTAGATGACTAAAGCTGGATATGCACCAGCACTGTATGGATTACAGCAAGTACGGTGGCTATGCTGCCTCACAAGGATACAAACATGCTAACTGAGTGGTCAGTCCGAGTCACCAAATCACAACGACAGCTCATTTGAGACAATATGGGTGTGAGATCATTCCACTGCATGACTATAAACAGAGATTGTTATTAGAGACAAGTCCTTTGCGAGCATTAGCCATAATGCTCATAGATATGAATGGTAGCTGCCATTAGAAAATATATGATGCAGGTTATTGTACTGCCTTTTTATTGCATGTTTGCAAATATGTGTCTCTATTTTAGTTCTGTTTGTCTGTGTTGGCGGGCTAAAGACAATTTTCCACCTTGGTGGACAATAAAGTATTACTCATTCATTCATTCATTCATTCATACCTTTCATTATGAATGGGTGCACAGTGGATTATGGGTAATAATGCCACAAGAATGCTGAGCCATGACTAGCTGTAAATAATGACTGGAGGTCAATTTGAATCATCACCTCAACCCTGATAGCAACAATTAGATATCTTTCACTCAAAAATTTTCCTCTTGATCTATAAAAAAGTAACTTGTCTGCTTGACGTATGGCCATAGAGAGGTGGAAGTGAAAGGGAGTCACAGAGCTGGAGGTGTGCTAGCGTGCTTTCGCTCCTGCGCTGAGAATAAAGCTTTATATGAGCCGCGCACAGGTGGCAGGGGCTTAAACAGAGTGCGAGGTGCTGTGCTAGCGCTGGGAGAGAGAGAGCTGCACCGCGCTGCGCTCAGTGCTCCGCGGCCGCAGGGCTCCCACTATTAATCAGCCATTCCCTTTCTAGCGCACTACAAAGCCCCGCCACGCTAAAGAGCTGGCAGCCGCATACTGGAAAAGGTCAGTTTTAATGATGGCTGCGCAGGTTCATCTGCCACTGTTTGTAAAAAGTGTGTGTGAGAGTGTCTGTGTGTGTGCGTGTAAGAGTGTGTCTGTTCCTAAAAAATGAAGCAAAGTATATTTGAAAGGGAAAAAGTGTGAGTGTGTGTGAGAGAAAAAAAAACGTGTGTGTGTGTGTGTACAAGCGAGTGGGGGTATCTTGAATAGAGTGAGGGTTAGAAAGAAACAGTGCACCTAAAAAGAAGTGTATGAGTTAGTGAGAGAGAGAGAGAGAGTATAGTGAGCACACAGGCATGTGTCTTAAATAGAATGAGAGTTAAAGAAATTGTATTTGAAAGAAAGAGTGCAGGAAGGGAGGAAAGAATATGCATGCGGTGGGTTACAAAGAGCGTTTGAGAGAGCAGAGAGAGAAAGAGAGAGAGAGAGAGGGAGAGAGAGGATGGCAGGATTCTGGCCAGCTTCTCCAGCAGGTCCCGTATTGGGGAACACAGGGCATTTCCTGGCACCCCTCTGGCAGCTCAGTGGCATATGAATAAACATATTTTGTTTTTGTGAAGGATTCTCTGCTGTGTTATTAATAATTCATTCCCGGCTGCCCGTTTTGAGTGAATAAATGAGGACTGTCAGGGTCCTGCAGGACCGAGGCTTTGCAGGGTGCAGAAGAGGCAAAAGGCTGCCCTGTCTTTACCACTCACCACGGCAACGGAGCTGTAGGAACGACAGATACTGACAGCGCAAGACATTCAATCACCGTTGAAATTACAGCACGTCCTCTCATTGTCTGCTATGGCTTGTTTGTAGACACATCATTCACTGTAAAATGGCGGTCAATGTTGAATCGACTCTGATGAAGTAAATCTGCCTGACTCACTAATCCTCTTGGACTCAAACAACTCCATTAGAATTAAATTAAACAAGATCGTTACACAGTGTAGAGCTACAGGCACCTCAGGGACTTGAAATGACTGTGACTCTCTTGCCAAGATGAGAGAGAGCTGGCAGCAGACCAATGTAGACTTCATCATACACAAAATATACATCCCAGTGTGGGGCTAAGCTGTGAGTCACATTGATTTTAACTTCTCCCGCGTAAAAACAGGGCGCATGTTAGACTCTTGGTGCTAATTAAGACTGACAATAACAGCTGAAGGCCCTCGTGCTGCCCAAACATAAGTCTGCTGAGCTGTAATTAAGACCAGTGGGAGAGCTCGGCTTTGTCAGCACTTTAGAACTTCTGAAAGCAGGAGAAAAATAAGTATTTCTGACAAATTGTGGACTAAATTATTAAAAAGAAGGAAAATGAAAAAAGACAAATGTCCCAGATGTGAAAGAGCCGAGGGAATGACACAAGATACATTCGTAAAGCTCTATCTCAGAGTTTAGGGGGGAACCCACTTGACCTCCCAGAGAAGACAAATAGGCGTATTAGCTCTGAAGGATTAGACCCTTGGCACGTGCGCCACACAAAAGACACAATGCCCCCAACAACAGCACTGCCAATTACACAGAACAAGGGATTAGGCCCCTACGGAGCTGGGATTAAAAAATACCCCCTAATTCCTTTCCTGCCCCCCTGTTCCCCATTCCCCATCCTGACTAACAGCTGAGCATGAGCTCCGATAATGAGCCCCTGTACGGACAGTAGTGCTGCGAATGCCCGGTCAGTACAAAATAACCGCCAAGCCTGGCAGCAACGAGTGTGCCCCACCCAGAACAATGCAGACACATATGTGTTAATATATATATTTGAGCAAGGGTTCATGAACCTAAGAATAGGCGGAGCTATGAGCAAGAGATGAGGAAGTATAGATTCTTGGACAAGCAATATAATTGGGCAAAAATCAATTCGTGACCATATATGGAAACTTCACATATTCTGGGTTTAAGGCCGGGATTATCACATTTCTTGTACGCGTACACACACAGGAATGTACGCACAAACACGTACAAGCACACATATACACATACACACGCGCGCGCACACACACAATTATATATGCACAGATGACTGATTTTAGCAGTCCAGTCCCAGCTAACTTCTAAATAAAGTAAAAGCACCCATTATTTGCACTTGTCACATGCTAACATGATTGAGCACATTTTGCATATACTTCATATTTCTGTCAAACATGGATGCTTCTCAAAAAGCACATCACAGCAATTACTTCAAAGTGTCCACAGTCACATTTGGATACCAGACAGCACTGATCATAAGCAGTTACCGCCACCAGTGTCACAACGAAGTCGCCATGTTAATTAATTTTGGAGCACTGCAATTGGCTCTTAGAAAGAATGTAGGACTCAGCAAAGCTGGACCAAGAAGAGACTGTATACGTGCTGCACACAGCTCTCAGAGACAATTATCAAGGACAACAATAGTCCGCCCGGAGATAATGAAAGAATGACAATTCGAAGGGTGAAAAATTTCATTTGGGCAAGAGAAAAGCTCCTGCCAACAGCATTTGAATGACTGAAAGGTAATTGTGAGGAGGCAGAGAAGATGGACCTCACAGCCCTTTGTAGAGTCCATGGCTTCTTCCACCTTTCACCCTGCATGGAACATCAGACAAAAAGAAAAAGATAAACTACCTAACTCCCAAAGGCCCTGTATTCACTCCGTCGGTGTGAATTATCTCTCACTTCATGGATTCGTTATTTCATGGATTTATTCCCAAACACCCTCCCTCGCTCACTCCACCAAGGACAGACACTCACACCGTTTGATTGGCTCCCGATGGGAATCCTGACAGCCAGACACTTATTTCAAAAGGAGTGAGCCTGATATCTACACTGTGGACTGAACTGACCCCACCGTCCAAACTCTGCACTGCTCTGAGGGAACAAAGGGCCTGCATACAGGAGCGGAGTCATGCGTCTCTCCCCTACAGATAACCCACAGGCCCTGCTGGCTCTTAATGCGTTTTTTGTAGTGATTTCCTTACGCTGCACAACTGCCAACCTATGGACAAACTGGCCTCTCCAGTGTTTTCCGTCTTCAGTTAGCAGTACGGCTGTTATCAGCTCTGCCTTTTCCAATCAATTATCCATGTGTCTTCATTTTGCATGTTAAAAGGTTTATGGTAAAAATGAAAACAACAGAACATGTACGTGGGACTAAAGACATGACGACTGGCTTCGATGAATGTGCTAAATCAGACAGAATTCCCAAGGGACGGCCAACAAAGGTTGACTGTGGTCTTATTGGACGGGCAACGCACATATGCATTTTTCCCCCGTTGCCACAGTACTGCCAGCCCCTGATGACACAAAAGGGAAGAACTCACCAAGAACTTACCAGCATCATCAATACTCTCCCACTGCTGAGATAAACTGCTTATGCGCTCCGCGGTTTCAAAAGCAAATTAACCTCCCACGAGCTGTCCTTTCAAAGAGAGCCTCCCCCAGTCCCCAGCCCCCCGAACACCAGCAAACACCACCGCACAACTTTTCTTCCTGACTGTGCAACTCCACACATCGGCCACAGCAAGCTGCGAATCAAGGCTGATTCAAAAGAGTCTGCTGGCATGGAAATAAACAATCAGATTTTTCATGCTGGAGCAAAAAGAAAAGAACGAAAAAAGGGAAGGAAAAAAGAGCGGGAAAGACAAGCGGGCTCGTAGTCTTGAAAGAACGGCATGGATTGTTTTCATCAATAACCATTTCAGCACATCACAATCAAAAAGGAGTCGACAAAAGCAGGATCAAATCTGAAACATCCTCTTGAGGTCTTCTCTTGCAGTGCTGGGTTTTATGAGTTCAGCAGTGAAAATATCGTAGCAGGTTTTGGATTTACTCTGGAATACACTGTGTCCATGGGACTCGGATGCCCTTGCTACTGTTACTGTAGGTGTGCTATGCTGAACAAAAATGGACAAAATTCAACAAATTTTAAAACAATGTATGAATTTCATGCTTTATGGTTCCTACAAGATATTTGCAAGCACAGTAAATTATGCTCATTCCTCATACACAGCATCCCCCATCTGTTGGGACTGACATAAGAATGCATGGACCTACGGACAGACACGAAGGGTAACCATATATGACTTCAGCCATATGTATATGGCGGGGCGATAAAAACCAACTTTGCTCTGAAAAACACAGAAATAATAAGATCATACACATATATAAAAATTCAAGTTAATCCTAATGAATTAAATTAAAATTCACGCAGGTTTTCTGAAATATGGTTTTATAAATTGGTATATTTTTCACTACATACCAATTTAGCTTTTTTTTTTTTGAGCGCACAAAATTTTTATTTTTGAAATCCGTACAAATTTTTGTGAATGAGACCTACTGTTTCCTCAAATGTCTGTTTTAATTTATCTTGGATGAGAGCAGGGATTAGTGGTTTCAGCTATTCAGCTAATGCACAGAAAGAGCATGTAAGCTCATTAAAATGGCATCAAGGTGAAATAGTTGTAATTTGCCTCCAATTCCTGTACACCTCCAACCCACTATCCCAATGCAGTCATCATTACCAACCATGAAGAAGCGTGCAAAACATTGCCCTTCTTTAAAACGCTCAGTCGAACTGGTTATTTCATATTCATGCACACGCACATGGGCACACGCACACACTGGCACACGCACACAAACACAGATGCGCTCACATGCATGTGCATAGTTTCCTCTCACACACAAACACATACACACATACAAACATTCCATTGACACATACACATACTTTTTGTGCAGTACATCCTCACCATACTTATGCTTGAACACACACACACACACACACACACACACACATATATATGCGTACGCATAGACACACGCACACACAGATAGACACACATATAGAGTACATATACCAGCACTGCAAGCACTTAAAGGCTTGAATTGCAATAATATGCAGCAGTGTTCTCACTCATACACAACAAAACTTGCTTTTCTCTAGCTTTGTGTAGGTTGCTTGCTTCACAGCAATAATTTCTCCCTCTGACTGACCAGTAACACTTCCCTTACATCCCCTCAAAATGTAGACATTACGGTTAAACCAAAGCAAAAATTCTCTTTATGACACAGTACCGTAAGCTACTGCCACACGAGATTCGTGGGCATCTCTTTTTCACATTTGCATCAGTTTATCTAACCATCTGCTACATCTCTCAACCTTAAAAAACAACCTTAAAAAATCATCTTTGCCTAAAAAAAATTTGAGTAAATCTTGTAACCTTGGCAAAGTTCAGGGATTGAACTACGGGAGTTCAAACGCTTGGGTGACACTCTAACTGAGTCTGTCAAAATCCCACCAAAGAAAGGCACAAACTTGCATTTCTAAATGTTCAGGAAAATCAGTTTCCTGACTATGCAACTCCATCGCGACGAAGGTGTTGCTCAATCGATCAACATTTGTGTGAGATTGTGCATTTTTATGATTTAATTTTAACAAAGTGCTTGAACAAAGTACCTCTTTCAAAGAGAAAACCAGAGAACACAGGGAGAATGATTGAAAACCTCAAATGATTTTTCACATCTTGATATCAGGAAAAAGGTCATTGAGCATATTCCAGGGAAAAGACAGAAGATGCAATACACAGCAAAACAGAAAAAAAAAACAGCAGCACAAATAAACCGGTGAAAACTTTTTTTTCATATGACATCATGCATTTGGTGACTGATATCCAACTGAAAAGGCAAGTATCAGACTTGAGGAGCCACTTCTGGATATATCAAAAATATATTTTCTACTGGAAAAAAATATAGAGGAAAGAAAAGCTGATAACTGACCAAAGAAAGAAGAGTGAACTGCGCTGAACCCATAGATACAAACACAAACTAAAAGAAACCCCAACACAAGGAGACAAAATCAATATTAGACATGACACAAACTCAAATGTCCTCACAAAAACAGAAACAAACTCTATCACAGAGACTGAACAATGAAAGACTGCACTCACCGTTAAAGCTGGTGAAGTTGCTGAGCTCCAGGAGGGAGGAATTAAAGGAGGGCATGGAGGTGATGTTGAACTGGAGGTCAGTACCATTGGACACATCACTGCCCAAGGTGTCAGTAAATAGGTGCATCTGGAGCAGAGTTTTGATCAGGTAACGCAACATCTCGCTCCAGGGCACTCTGCCTCCGTAACCCTGCTACCTCACTCTGTCTCTCTCTCTCTCTCTCTTTCTTTCTCGCCGGCTTTCTCACTTTCGCTCTCAAAGATCCGGAAGGCTGCCAGCTTGCGATGGATACTGATAGTCAAGCCCAGAGCTGGATTCACTCAGCACAGTACCACAGGGAGTTTTTGTTTTTTTATGTGTAAACAAAACAAAATAAAAACTGGACAGACTCGTAAAAGTCTCTGGAAAAGGAGAAAAATTTAAATGGAAACTTTTTTGTCCGTCCTCCCATTGATGGTCAGGCTCCGTGGGTTTCTCTTGCGGGGGGTGGGCAGGAGGTTGAGGAGGGATGCAGTCTTGTGCTCTTCTATCCTTCTCTGCCTGAGAACAAGTGCAATTCTTCTCCTTCTCCGCCTATTGTCCTGGGCTCGCATAACTTCACATGGCATCTGCACAAAACACCTCGCCGGTGTGAAAGAATCCAGCTATCTGATGACCCTTCCCAATCACTGCTCTCTTTTTCCACTCCCTCCCTCCCTCCCTCCTCTCTGTCACCCTCTCTCTCTCTCACTCCCTCTCTCCCTCCCTTCTTTCTCCCTACCCCAGCTTCCTGGAATCATCTGATGGGGTCCCCAAGGGTGACAGCTAAGAGACAGAGAGAGAGGGAGAGGGAGACAGAGAGAGAGAGAGAGAGAGAGAGAGAGAGAGAGCAGGTGCTGTCGGCAATAAATGTTTAATTATTGGATTAATAATCATCCCTGGAGGCAGGCAGGAGAGGAGATATTCACTGTCGCTGTCTATCATGCACAGACACACTCACACACACACATGCGTACACATGGGATCACATGGCATGCAGACAAGCCTACACGCTCAAACTCCTGCACGCATGCATGCCCTTACACACACAAACATGAAACAGCACAAACAGCTGTCATTGGATACGGTCTCAGCTGAAGATGTTTCAATAATGCCCGACGTGTCGGAATCTGGAACTAGCAGTCTCGCACACTAGAATGGAAATACCCAAAAAATAATCATTGCTTCAGATTATGCGCAAAATATTTTCTGAATAACTCCAGCAATACCTCAGTATTATTTGATGTACAAGCCATAAATAGTGATCTCTGGCGAAAATAATTCACTCAACAAAAAAAGTCAGTTTTGATAGGACAGCAAGAATTTAATCAAAGAATCAACATCATTTCTCCAAGGCAATCAACTTTGCTTCAAAGCAATAGAAATAATATCTAACTATCATTGCAGCCATCTCCCATTATTCCCACCGAATTAAAAGTGCTAGAATAGTGTTCATCAATATTATTGAGTTCTGTTGAGTGGCGGCTCTATACTTCACCAGCATAGTTTCGTTTAATCTCATGCCCAGCAGAGTGAGGCAAGATTAATGGAGAATTTTACTAGTTGGAAAGAGAATATGAGGTGTGGTCATTTGTAAAATGGTAAGTCCCCTTGAAAAAGACTCCGTAAAACAAACATCGATTTGCAGACCTGGTAGGTGATGTCATTCTGACCACACATTGCAACAGGAGGTGGGCAAATGGTGCCATGTGCACGCAGTCGTCTGCATGTGCACGTGACGTCAGTGTTCCGGACAATCACGTGTCCCTTTCAGAGCTCCATCTGACGGGCTCAGTATGACTCCTATTAGCACGGCGTTCCACCACCTTTCGGAACAATGGGAGGCCACCGTCGCTCGCAAAGCCACCATGACGACCCTCGTTTTGCGCTCCGGGACAACGCTCTGCTCCTCTCCGCATTTTCAGGGGCCTTACATTCATGAGACAGCTGAGCCAGTAAATTCAGCTCAGAGACTGCACTGATGGGGATGCTGGTATGAGCCCCCCACACCTGATCGATCGGTATTTAGCCATGTGCTCCCCTCTCCACAACACAACCTCGGTTTCTAATGCGGCCCCACGATGGAGGTGCCTGCGTGTAGAACAGGCTGTGACATGGAAAGCTATGAATTTATTATCAGCAAAGGCAGGATACTTTAAAGAAACACTTGTCTGCTTTCCCCCCTTCCTGCACGAATGAGCCGTGTGTAATCACACGGAGCGAATGTCGCTCTTCAGGCTCACCTCAATCTTTCTGTGGGCAATCACAGTACCGGCGGACTTCCTCTCGACGACCCTCCGCAAACTAAGACATTTTTTTCTTTTCGCTGTCCTCTGCTTCCGAGGCGAGACTCACAATCTCAGAACCCATTTCCTAAGAGAGGAAGACGGAAACGAAGTGTGAGATGGAATCACAAGCACTTTCCTGAGGTATCTTGAAGGTCAACTATTGCACATAATGTGACAAGAACAATGTGTAAGAGACTGGCAAGCTGGCAACAGCAAGAAGATCTGCGCAGATTGTATTATTGTTACAATCATGCATGATATTTAGCTGGTATAAAAGTCTATTAAAATCTATTTATAGACAATGCTATAGTCAACGTTGAATGTTGGACAGATGCACGCACATGACATCACCAGTGCCAATGCCCCCGCCTGACCCGCCCCTCCGGTCTACTGACACAGCCAGTGAGGTCACTGAATTCATAATATCGTATTTGCATTGTATCTTTTGTGCATATCTTTTATTTATTCTCACACAGTGGCTAAAAAGACTTCCTACAGCTTTTCCCCTCAGAAACGGCGAGAACAATGAAGTGGCACTGAGGGAGAAGAGTCGTAACACTGGGATTGGGGGAGGGGGAGGGGGGGTAGATGCAGTAAGGACACACAAGTGCCTTTATTTGGAGGGGGATACATGCATATGTCCTGGTGAGTGTCAGGACAGCACCCATCAGAAATAGACACGGACCTTCTGTGCCATTGTCATGGCATCTGTCACCAAAACAAAGCAGCGGAATCGTCTGCCACTGTCGTCCCAAAGTGGGTTAACTAAGTGGGTTCCGAGAGTTAATTTACAAAGCGGGTTCTCGGAATAGGTGGTCGATTTGCATTCTCAGAGTTGGTCATCAGAATGGATAATCAAAGTGTTTTCTTGGAGCTGATTCTTAGAGTGGGCCACCAGAGTGTGTCCACAGAGTTTTTTTCTGAGACTAGATTCACAGAATGGGTTATCGAACTATGTTCTCATTATTTAGTTCTCAGAATGAGTAATTGGGAAATGTTATCTTTCACGGGGTGTGTTTTCAGGGTATTTTTGGAGCTGATTCTAAGAGTGGTTCATCAGAGTGTTTTCAGAGTTGGCTCTCAGAGTTAGCTCTAAGAATGGGCTATCAGAGTGTGTTCACGGAGTTGGTTTTAGGAATAGGTTATCAGAGTACGTTCTTAAACTCAGTTCTCACAGTGGGTCATGAGAATTGGTTTTTGGTGGTGGTTCTCAAAATTTATTGGTGATCGGTGGAATGGGTTATCCATGTGTGTTCACAGTTGGATCTCAGTGTGAGTTATTCCAGTCACTTCTTGGAGTTGGTCCTCAGAATTGGTACTTGGAGTTAGTAATCTGAAGTGCTTTCCAAGTAAGTTCTCAAAGTGAGTAATCAATGTGGGTAATCAGAAAGGCTCATTGGAATGGGTTATTAGAGCTCGTTCTTAGTCAGCTCGCTGACATGCAGGACAATTGGCCTTTTTAATGCAGGCAAACCACTCCAGTACCACGCTTGCCATTAATTTTGATTGGAAGATTTCCTCATTGAGCAAGAGGGAGCTCTAAGTCAGGTGAGTCAAGGTCAGAGCTATCATCTGCAACTCTCATACTCCTTAGCCTCTGAGGTGGTGAAAACTGCAGAATAGAGCTTATATTCTTTCTCTCGAACTCTGGTGGAGAGAGAGCTGAGTCCTCTTGCAACCACATTACAGTGGGAGCACGTAGGGAAATTGATCTTAAAGCCACAGTCTGAGTGTCCAATACTCCACAAAAAAAAAAAAAAATCAACAGAGTCAATCTTTCATTAACACCAACTTCTCTGTCCTCTCCCCAGACAGCCTGCGACATCATTACTCCCCAACACAAACTCCTGACTCAATTAAGCCGAATGTGCGATGAGCGGAGGACTATCAATGAAAGTTTACTCTCTGGAAGAGTCTGACGGGAGAGAAAGAGCTGCTTCTCTTTCTTGTCCGTCCTGCGGCAATTACAGCAGTCGTGTGCAATGAAGCTGCCAAGGACAGGAAGAGGCGCTTTGTTTCAGGGATCGATTGAATTGGATTCTGGATGTTCTCAACTCATCAGCCAGCGCTTCCTTTATCTCTTTTTTCTCATGAAGAAGTGCAGCTGATCACACGGCAGGAAGGGTGCAGACGGTTCTTCCACAGGAATATCACGGTCAGGTCTATCGACAAGACGTCCCTGCCATATTACCAAGCCATGGAGGGAAAAATTTAGCAGCAAAAATGATCAAGCAGAGAGTGTTCTGTGACATCCCGTGAAGATTATTAGGGGAGCAGAAGAGTAGTATGGGCAGAGGTGTGGCATTCAGACTTGTCATCAAAAGTTTACTGGGTAGCTTCTCAAGAAGTAAACTGCTATTGTACCCTTGAGGAAAGTGCTTAATTACCCCGCCTGATGAAAGGTAAGGAGTAATGTTTTTGGTGGCAATTGTTTGTTTGTTTGTTTGTTTGTTTTTCTGCCTGTGTGTTTGTCAGCCGTGTAGTGCCAAAACAGTTTGATCAAGTTACAGAAAATTTTCAGGAAAGGTAAACAATGTTCCAAGGATCATTTTAATTGTGGACCTAATTGGATCAAGGTCATGGACACTGAAAACTGGGCAGGGTATGTTGTGCGTGTCACCACTTCTTTGAATTCTATATGTGGTGTAAAAATGGATATTATCTAAAACTGTTTCAGAGTTGTGTAAGCAGCTTGGATAAGAGATTGCCTCTGCAAGGAAGTGAGTTCGGAGATTCCTCAAGAGGCGGTTGCCGGAAGACCTTCATGGACGTGAGGGTGATGAGTCATGAAGGAGGAGAGAGGAAACTGAAGATAAACAGCTGCAGGAGCGTTGGGCAGCTGGGGCGGGGATTGTTCCAGCCCTTCGGGGCCACAGTGGGGAGGCCCCCGCGAGCAGGGCACATGAGAGGGACCGCGCTGAACCGTCCCAGCTGGGCAGGGCCGCGAAACGACAGGCAGGCAGCCAGTCCCGCAGTGGCTGGGCTGCAGGTGTGTCCCGCTCGCAGAGCTTGTGAGCTCCCCTCCCCATGGTATCATGGGCCCCGCCCCACAGCTGGAGCGGGCAATGCCACTGGGAGGGGCTGCCTGTAATTGGGCCATTTTTGGCAGCTGTAACACTGACCTCTGCCCCCCCCCAGCATTTGGCATCCACCATCATTAGGCTGCAAGTGGGGTACGCTGCCCATATGCTGGTGGGTATAATTGGCATTTTCCTCATGGTGTTCAGCTGAGACATGGGAGTGCCCCACAGGCAACAAAATACCCATCGTCTCCTGAGGCCAGCTGCCAAGGTGCAGTTCCAGTCCAGCCTAAAATACTACACCAACTTTCACATACTGGGTCTCACTCATTCATCTACCCCCTAGAGACACTGGATATCAGGTTGACACAATGGTATGGATACTTTCAAGCTAAAGAACAAAAGATTATTTAGTGTTGCCATCCCTCAACCTTGGGACAGAACGTGTATGGATCTAATTTATCCCTTGTTCAAGCATATCAATTATCAGATGAGTATGTAAAATATAACAAGTGAAGTGTCAACAATTGTGTGTCCTATTTGTATTAACCCTTTCGCAGGCACAGCGACATTTTTGTCGTTTTAACCAACGTGTTTTATAAAGTCTTCTTTAAATTCCCCGATTGCGGGAATTCCCTTGTTAGTTACACTCATTACCATTGGCTGTCTCTCAGGTCACCCAGCACTGTATTTTTAGCCGTGAACGAGGCATGGGATTTCCTAAAAACTAAATACTGAGACTACTTCCGTCAAATTGTGGGACATGTGAACATGGCATCGACGAAAGTACAAATAGCCGCATTCTAGCCGTGTTTCTAAACGTAAATACAACGTGGATGAAGTTTTTGCTTTATTGAATGACTCTGACGATGAGTTTGAATATCCAGAGAGCGGGAGTGACTTGGATCCAAACGATTTTAGCGATTCTGGAGAGGATTAAAACATGAAAACATCAGTTATGGGAAACTTATTATGAGATTTGGTGTTATTTTATTGTTATTTTGAATAACAATCATATTTTGGTAAAAACCCAAAATTAATCCGTCCGTGGGGGTATGCATCTGGGCCAAAATTTGCCTGCGAAAGGGTTAATCATGGATGCATCCTCTGTACATTTTCCAGGGTCTGTGTCGACAACAGTGGGCACAGCTTAGTGTAGGCTGTGCAAGGTTCGCAATAATTTCATTCAACTTAAACTAAACCTCAAGAACTGCAAGAAATGAATATCATGTGAATATAGCTGAACTCTGAAGTCTAATAAAGCACTGTAGATTTGCTGCCAAAAGAGATGCAACTCCAACATCCCGGTAAGAGTTTATAACCTCCATTCAAAAAGTAGTTGGGATGTAATGGGAAATGCAAATAAAATCAAAAAGGAGTGATTTGAAAAGTCCATTCACCTTCTTCTAAATTGAAAACACTATAACACATTAATTTCAAGGTTTAAAATGTGAATTCAATTCTTCATTGGCAATATAACATTTTAAATCCGATGACTGCAGGGGACTTAAAAAAAATTATTTGGTGGTGGTAAAATTTAGGATTAGTAATGATGTGACAAGTAAGCCACCAATAATGCGATCATATGAAACAGGTCATTTCAACCAGGAGAGATAATCATGTAATGGCTCAAAAGGACCCTCCAAAAAAGTCTCTCAAAAGCAAAGATGGGCTGAGGGTCACCAATTTTTCAACAGATGCGTGAGCTTATGGTCCGTCACTTTGAGAACAACGTTCCTCGGAAACTAATCAGTAGGATTTTGTGTATCTCACTCATGACAGTGTGTAAAATACTTGAAAGATGGAAGGAATTTGGTTAGAACTTGGTGTGTAAAGGGCAAGGCCAAAAACCACTCCTGAATGTATGTAATCTTGCATCCCGCCGATGTTACTATTTTGCAACTGTAATAGATATCATGACATAGACTCAGACATACTTCTACAAATCATCATCTGTCAACACCATTCGCCCCTAAATCCACAGATGCAAGATAAATTTTTTCAATGCAAGGCTGACACTATACACTAACATTGTCAGACAGCGTCGCTGAATTCTCTGGGATCAGTGTCATCTCACAGTAGAACAGTGGAAGCATGTTTTGAGGTCTGACGAGTCAACAATTCAAGTGGTATTTGTAAATAAACAGCTGTCATGTTCTCCAGACCGAAGATAAGGACAAACTGAGCTGTTATCAGCCTCAGGTCCAAAAGCCAGCATCTGTCACAGTATGCGGGCATTTTGGTGCTCACGGCATGAGTGACTTGCACCATAAATACAGAAATATGTACGAATTTTAGGACTACATACGCTGTCATCTAGACATTGTCCATTTCATTTTCCAACAAGGCAATGCCAAACCATATTCTGCACGGGTTGCAAGTGCATGGCTGTGTAAGCAGAGAGTGTGGGTACTAGATTAGCCAGCCTGCAGTCCTGATCTGTTGCAGATTGAGATTATGAAACATATGGCAATAATGGCCCCATACAGAAGTTCAAATGCACACCTGCATGAAGGAGCAGTAAGGGAAAATTCTGCTTTGAAAACTTGACCAACTAGTGTCTTCAGAGTCTAAATGCTTAATGAGTATGATTAAAAGACTCTGCCAACTTTTCTGGGCTCTTCTGTGATAACTCCGCATGTTTTCAATAAGTAATTCAATCCCCTTGTTAGAAAATCAAATAGTGTGTCATTGCATTATTTTCAATATAGTAGAGGTTGAAGTTAAAATTGGACATTTTTGATTTTATTGCATCTTTCATGCAGTGCCAACTCTCAAAATTGGGGTTTGTAAATTGAAAATTGAAACCTTACTTTAGAACTAGTTCCGGTTGGCAATTAAATAAATTTTTCCTGCATTTTAATTCGATGTTCAAGAGCATTTTTGACCCACACAGAAATTCTCTGGATAATTGCTGGTTTGTATTTAAGACCATATGCAGAGGAATTTGGATAAGATCAGAGAACAGAAAAGCTGTGGCCTGTGATTCAGATGGGCTAAAAGACAGCTTATCAATCAAATAGCATGTTGTTCCCCTCTTTTCATCCTCAATCAAAACAGAGTGCCTCGGTCAGCTATGGATAGATGGTGACAAGGGCAAGATAAAGTATGAAAGGAGGGTGAAAAATGAAGAGTTGCACCCAGACTGGGATGGCCAATGGGGACAGAGCCACAGAGTTAGAGAGTTATTCTGGGGATTACCTGCTTTCCTGGGATTGAAAGCCTGCGTGACACCAACGGGTGCAGAAGTTAAACAAACCCCATCCTCTAACCAGCCACTGCTTCTCAATAAACCCTGAGCAAACTCTCCATAATCGCATAACAAAAGGACAATTAGTCGCGACCCGCTGGATATTAACCAGAGAAAACACGCCCCCATCATTCTCGCCCTACGGACATTTGCATTTTCATGAATTTTTTCGCCCCACTAACATTTTAAATTTTTCCTTCTTTGCTTCCCCCACAAAGGCTCATTTGTGAAAAATGCAAAATACTCATTTAAATATGCATTTAAACATCCCCTAAAACCCTAGCCTTAATGCATAGAATCCACAGACCATGTCTGTCTCACTCGGTCTACCGTTCACCTTCATCTTCTTCCTTCTAAAGCCACTTGATATTTGGATCCAGACAGATGGCCTCAGAATTCAGCAGACTTGCTTTAACAAGTCAGACTTGAAAAGACGTGACTCACTTGCAAGAATAGTTCGCCGTCTTCAAATCAATGCATCGAGGCTTGAATAGATTGGAATCCTTTCCAATCACCACTATAAAGAGGTGAAACCGCACTGCTGAGGTGAGGAGGTCTGGTGGGCTATTGATTGGAAGGAGGATGAAGTATATGTTATCTTCGCCATTTCAAGAGAGCAGAAGAACAGACGATTCTGGCAAGTGCCCCGCACCGTGATGTGTGTTGTTAAGCAGTCATCTGTAAAGTCATAAATTACGTCTGGACGATGCACTGCGAACCCATCTGCCTCTGAAGCATCTGAAGTCTGTTTAAAAAAAGTCATTTGAACTTTATTACAGACTACTAACACATACTACTGCTGCAGAAAAAAAGGACACCAGATCATGCGACATGCTTCACCACAGCCAATCAAAGTAGGCTAAATAGATGCTTCACATCCAGGTCTGTCTAAAGGCCACAAAATACGGAGAGCCGGTGTCGGTGTCTTCAAAGCTTCGGAACATCAATTCGTCAACAACATCTTCCTCAGAATCATAAAACAAGGAGCTGGAAACAACTGAAAGAAACAACATTTTAACAAAACCGGTGTTAAGATGTTATATTCCTTTCAGCAGTGTGCGGCTGACTAGGTTGGATTTCTGCACTGTATACTACATGTCTATGCTCAAATTCCTTTCTTTTGTGTGTGCCTACAACAGTAAGTTCCACACTGTGCTTTCATAAACTTCGAGCAAACAGAGGGCCTACCCCTGTCTCCCGCACTTTAGAATCTCACACAAATAAATGAGTGATAATCACTCAAGAAACTTTCACGTTGCATCTCCACAAACACCATCAAGCTCAAGCTAAAGCCGCTAGGAGAAGCTAAAAGTGAATAAATGGCTCCGGCCTTAAATGGGAAAGTGACCACAGGCAGCACTCATCAGACCACACTTATCAGAGATGAGAAAACTGTGGGGCGAGACTAAACTGACTGGAATCTGATGTGAGAACTGGGACACGGCCCCTTACTCAACCACAAATATGAGGCCGTGCTGTTCGTCAACAGGAAATGATTTTCTCTGGCGATCATGCCGGTAGAATGCATGAAAATAAAGACGGCAAGTAGAAAAGTGAAGAATAATGAAGGGCAGGTAAAGGAACAGTATGGAACAGGTAAATGAAAAGGTACTAGGGGTGACAACTGAGGGGTTTGTTTGATTAACAGAGGCAACATTCGTGAACGGAGTGTCCGGCAAGGGGCAGTCACACAGAGCAGTAATGGCTAACGCCGGAGATTTTAGAATAACAGCACGTGAGCTCCGACCACGAACGCACTCACTCGGGCATATGCCACCCTGCACAGTGCCAGCCCCATCAGCGATAGGCAGACAGCTGGGCACGAGCAGGATAAGTAGGATGACAGGCAAGACGAGTAACAGGTAGCTTCCCCAGGTGCGGCCATCCCATTGGCCTCCATCAAGCCATCCAGCGCTCGGCTCGCAAAGCTGAGCTTAATTAGGTGCAAGGGGGCTCCCGCAGGCTTTAATGGGGCGTTATGAGAGCCCTGCGCTGATGTAGGGGAGACGAGGGTGGTGGGTACGAAGGGGGATTCCCTTATTTTTCTCCTGCATTATGGATTTACCCATCTGGACTGACGGGGGGGAGGCGCGTCGGTGGACGGCTTAAACAAAGACGAAGGGGAGAGGGGCGTGTCTGTGATCACACGCTGAATTACTGTGGCGGAGCTGCCACCATTGTCTGTCTGATAGGCTGCGCATTCACAGCTGGGGCAAGCCAAATTGTCCTTTTATGCTCTTTTGTGTTTCCTTATTGAAGCTGGAGGGCCAGGGGAATAATTAGCGCTTGGCTCAATGAGGGGAATGTTTTCCGATCACTCGAAATTTACTTTAATATATATTTTACCCGGGATCGCAAATGCCTGAGGTCCGCTTAGTTAGCCACGTCTCAGGTCATGAAGCCAATGAAAATTACACAGTAATGGGGCAGAAATTGTAAACACCTGATTTCACTTTAAGGGCAGCGGCTGGGATGAGGGTGCTCATTTCTGTTTGCACTCGAGTTTCGAAATGTACACACACCACTTTGGCACATGCCACATACCAGCAAAGAATTAAATAAATATCTAACGACAGTTTTGCACAATTTCATGTATAGACCCAAAAAATTCATGAACTATGCATCAGCTTTATGAATATTAATGGATAGACAGCTAAAGTCTGTCAATGGCCATGAATATAATTTACAAAAAAAAAAAGAAAAAAGATAAGTAAAACCTCAGTGGTCATCAAGGAGTGAATTTCCGATTGTAAATCAACTATTGACTCAGAAAACATAACTGCTGAAAGTGCCAGCAAAATGGTTAAACCATAATTCAAGCGATTCTCCCGAAAGGGAGGCCCCAAAAATGATCCTCAAGGCATTTGAAATATAGATACCTAATGCTCGGTAAAATAAATCCAATACAACAATCAAATTAAGATGACTTTTTGTATAGTAGTTTTGTATGTAACAACAAAAACTCTCCCTTTTCTTCTACAGAAGTGATCAAACCCAAGTGAGGGGCCAAAAACATAATCCCTGAAAAGAAGGATTGACTTCAATTTAAATCTGAAGCCAAAATGAGAGGGCCAGTTTAATAGGGATAGGCTCCTTCCTGCTTCTTTTCCCGCGTCCGAGGGCCATTTCTCAGTCACCACTCCTTGCGGGAAACTGCAGAAGGCCAGCTTAACAAAAGCTCTTCAAAAAGGCACCGCCCTCCAGCCACCTCCCCCACTGTCCCTACGCAATATATTTATACAGCAATTAGCAGGGAAAAGGCGCTGTTGTGTTATATTAACTACATGAATGAAGAGGTTGGCTGCTCGGAGACCATCAACTGCTGGCCCTTGCTTGGTTAATGCAGAAAACCTGCCATTTGTTTCTGCAACACCAACTCCCCTGGCCTGACGTTTTGTTATAGCTGCGCTCACAAAATGACAGGCAAGTCACGACATTCCTCTCAGCTTGCAGTCTGAGGCCTGCTAGTTTAACGCTGCTCAAAATGGGTGTCTGGCTTTGGTAAAATGGAAAAGGTTGGGTGCTCATTAAGAACAAAAAGCTGATCGCGCTGGAATCTAAAACTGTCCAGGAGCGTCCCCTTAATTTGATGTATTTCCATGCAGGAGACCACACTGCATGGTGACAGATTCATACATTAATCACCATTTCTGGGAGCACAAGGTATAGTTACATGCTTTGAGTTCAATGGCTTGTTATAGCAATTTTTGTCTAAAGCGAATGAGCTCTTATTTGGTAGCATGAGTTTCCTGCTTGAATTAAATCCATCCATCCCATAACTCCAAGATGTTCTCTGGATAACAATAAGATTTTCGAGACATATATTTTTGGGAAAACTGTCAATTATTGATTTTTTTTTTTTTTTTTTGTCACGGAAAAGTCTGTATGAGTGGCTTTTGTATTGGGATTTGGAGGGTCTTGAAGACCACTCATTTCAAAAAGTATTTTTGTCAACAGACTCCACTCTCAAGTGAATCATGACTTTATTTGTTGAAGTTTTTACAGCATTGTTGGCTTAATAGGAAGTGACATCACACTCATTAGTCATACACATATCATGATCCATTGTAGAAACATTGCAAATTTCTGGGCCAACATCAGTAAACCAAATTTTCCCCACAATGTCTTGAAATGCTGATACTTTCTTTTCCTCTTTTGCCACGAGCACAAAATAAGTATATATATGCACAGACCTCTTTGTTATAAACACATAATTCATATGAAGGAAACAATTTTTTTTCTTTATGTCATTTACAGTAGGATGATTTTCAGAACTTTTTTCCTTGTTAAGCCATGAGTCAAAGTTTAAATGGCCATGATGTTATTGCATGTGACAGTTTACTTTGTAATGCAGACGTGTGGAGCACCTAAATGACCTGAGAATGAACTCAGGGCATGATGGGAGAGGATATTCAGCGCAGACCACATACTGTGGCGCAACATTGCTTGTTTAGGGGAAATATGGTTTTCCCATTTGTGATAACACGGTATGACAACGGTATTGTGTATTTTACAATGGGAACCCTGTCAGGGTAATGGCAGGGGCAGACTGAGGTGCACTGCTGGCAGGCATTTACGCACATGCAGCACACTCGGCACTTACAGGGGTGTCTGACAGGCTGATTACAGCACAAAGAGCAGGACACGATGCCCCCTGTCACATGCCCCCCCGAAGGACCCCACGCTCCCCGCCCAAAACACGACACTAACTCACTTACACATCCGAGAACAATGCGGAAGCCACTCTAATTAGGTGGAGGATCATTTCATTGAGCTCATTACGAGGGCTGTGTCATGATTTGATGCTTAGTCAAGCTTTAAAGCAGGGTGAACAACTATGATCTGCTAACTTATCTGTTTTCATACATTTTGTTAAGTTGAGAAACAGGAACGGCCAAACAGACTAATGTGTTCATTAACTGCACTGTAAACCCAGGTATCGTGGCAAACTCAAATGTTTTGTAGCAACCTATTACCTAAAAAAAATTATGTAAGCCAACTTAATTGCATTGTGTGGATGGTCCTTAAAAGAACATAAGGTAAAAGTTATTCTTACCATGTTTTCAAGTGCTGTGAACACAATATCACTAAGTTGGCTTACACAGTCCTTTTTGAGGTAATTGGTTTCCCCAAAACAATTGAGTGCACCGCACTTGCTAGGGTTTACAGTGTACACGGACGCACTGTATTCAGAAAAACTCATTCTCTGTGAAAATAAGAATGAGGACGGATTCAGTTAACCATTCCCGCAGAGCTTAAAACACTAAGGTATTTACTCAGCCTCACAAACCGTAATCTCTAGTTTCAGGGTGAACGCTTAATGAGAGAACTTTAGGTGTGTTTGGTGGTGTACTGGGGAACTACGCCTCCATCACTGCACCTCCAAAATGAGTTTGACGTTGGATGCTTGATATGCTGAAACACTGCTGTCCCAACTTTTTTGACCAAATTGCAGCATCTGGAATATCATTTAAACTGACATGTGTAAAGGCAACTCTTGGCTCTCAAACTGAAAATATGAAGAAAAAAAATAGAATTGATAGAGATATGTATCCAAAGGGAAATGTCACATACACGGTGACGGGTCTTTAGTGTATTTCCATACAACTCTCCACCATAGAGAAAAACAACAGATTGGAGCATGACAATTTAATATATTTAAAAAAGTAGCCAGTACTCAAATAAATAGTCCACATGAACTCAACATAGATGAAAAAGTTATATTGAGATTAGCCATGTGAAGAACAGAAGTAATGTTCTCCAACTCACCCAGTGTGTAAACGCTGTAGGCCACACATTACATGAGTAATAAAACTGTACAGATGGACAGATAGAATGAGAGTGGTGTTGGGCTTTGATAAGGAAAATTCCAATAAAAATGCTTACTTTTCTAATACATGGGCCTTTTTAGAGGCACGGTCGTATCAGAGTTTGCTGACAAACATGAAGAAATGAATGTTTTAGGGTGTCCATGCTGGCGATGAGAGATTGAAGCGCCACATAAAGAGAAAGACCTTTAATTACCCTTTTCATCCCCAGGGAGACATTACACTGGGACATCTTTATATTCTTTATTAGCCAATTTTAATATGGGGCAAAAAAATTGCATTGGGTGAATATGGCATTTCCCGGCTGGGGGCAGATTTTATTCGGCTTCAGGGGGCTAGAGAAGCCCCCTTGAATATGCATGGCCTGCCGAACGCCAGCGGTGACAGCCTGATGGACGACAGGCCGGGGCATCATCTGGGGGTCCCCCGAACAAAGAGCCATCTCCCCTCACAGGCCACCCTTAAAGAGGAGTTAATGAAGGCCCCACGCAAACAGGGGACATGCCAGCACTGACATCCAGGGACAGGAGTATGGTACCCCAAAATCCAGCACAGGACCCCATTTTGCAAGAAAGTCTGCAGAGACATAAGAGTAGCCATTAGCTTTTATTTATTTAACCAGGGAAGTCCCGTTGAGATTGAAATCTCTTTTTCAAGGGAGCCATGGGGGTTGAGGTGGAAAGGGAGAGGACAAGTTGCACGGCCAATTAGATCATGGGATGATGAGGTGGCAGGTTAAAAGAGCCAGGTTGGGAATTTAGCCATGACACCGGAGAACCCCCTACTCTTGTCGAAGAGTGTCATAGGATTTTTAATGACCACTGTGAGCCAGGACCTTGGTTTTAACGTTTCATCTGAAAGACGGCGTCTCCTCTAGTACAGTGTCCCCATCACTGCACTGGGGCATTGGGGATTATTCCACCAGAGGGAAGATTGCAACCTACTGGCCCACCAATACCTCTTCACCAACAGCTTGGGCACTGTTTGCGATCTCAGCTTGTTTACAGTTAAATAAATGTCAATTTCACGAAATGATGAATGAACTAGAACAAAAGGTGAAAACCTGGCGTGGAAAGGCAAATGAATTAATTACTACTATTGACGAAGATGCTGACTCTCTTACAGTACATATTGCTGAATTAGATCAATAAATCTATATGAGTATCAGTCACTGAGATGTACAAAATATATTTTGATGTTGGATAATGTATTGAATAGTGCTGGGATTTCAAGGCCAAGTTCATGTTCTACTCTGTTCGACAGAGAGGTGTGATGCTCGGGGATTTTATGTTCTTCCCACCGGTCTGGGAACAGCAAAATTTGAACATATTAAATTAAAAAAAAAAAAAAAATTGGCATGAACATCATATTTATTATTGTGTATGCATCTTCTTAAGAGAATGTCAGGGCCACATTATAACCTTGGCTTCTTCACAATATTGCCACGCTCTTCGAGCCGGGCCAAGATGCACAAAAAAAAAAAAAACACAGAGATGAAAAGTGAAATGACAGAGAAATGGGGAGGCAGGCTGACAGACTGACGGGTCCAAAAAAAGAATAAACTCACTATGCATCAGTGGTTCTGGTCATGACGACTCGATTCTTCTCTCATCTCTTTCCAATCACCAGTCCTATGCAAACCCATCACTCCTCAAGAAGTTTCACACAGACACACACACACACACACACACACACACACACGCACGGACATGCACACAAATACACACACTCATGAGAGGAGATAGAAAAACAGAAACAGAGATTGGGGATTTATAACAGAGTGAAAAGCACAGCTGTGCTGCACTCACTGGTAGATTTAATCTAACACCCAGCGAGCGGTAAGGGCACCAGACAGGAAAGGGTGAGAGCACTTTCAACCCACTCCACTATATCAGCAATCTCCTGCTACGAAGTGCTGTGCACTGGCATGCTAATTGCTTTAAATATGCCAGCATTATACATCTACACCATCACTTTCTGCTCACATTATGTAAACAATGTTGGTTTTAGTCCTTTTCGAGAGGTGACTGTCGGCGTGTAAGTGCACAGATGCATACCCTACAACCCCTGCAGTCTGAGCCCAGCTGCTCGGCACGGAGCAACTGAGACAATGCGAGGCCGCGCCGCATTTAAAAACTGGAATCAAATCAACTCAGAAACCTTGAAGCAATCGTAATTAGCATATATTTCGTTTCATATTAGGAGCATCGGAGGATTGCAAACTAAAACGAGAGACGAGGGCAGGAAATGAGCAGTCGCTGACCTTTTTTCCCCCTCATCGCAGAGGCAAACCCCTTCAGAAATAACACGCTGACATCGGGCTTATCCTTACATCATGTGCAATCACCGTAGGGATTACAGCCCCACTCAAAACAGGGGCAAAACTAACACCAGAATACTGTTCTTTGTAAAGACCCATCGATGGCACCTGTTTACCATGCAAGAGTCAGCATAGGACTGGTGATTGGAACGAGATGAAAGAAGAATCGAGTCGTCATGACCAGAACCACTGATGCATAGTGAGTTTATTCTTTTTTTGGACCCATCAGTCAGTCAGCCTGCCTCCCCATTTCTCTGTCATTTCACTTTTCATCTCTGTGTTTTTTTTTTTTTTGTGCATCTTGGCCCGGCTCGAAGAGCGTGGCAATATTGTGAAGAATGCACGGTTAGAATTTGACTCAGACATTCTCTTAAGAAGATGCATACAAGATAATAAATATGATGTTCGTGCCAAAACTTTTATTAAAATTGAATATATTCAATTTGTGTTGTCCCCAAACCGCCAAGCAGAACATAAAATCCCCGAGAATAGCACTTCTCTGTCGAACAGAACAGAACAGAACACAAACTTGAAATCCCAGCACTATATTCAATACATTATCCAACATCAAAATATATTTTGTACGTTTCAGTGATTGATACTCATGGGTCTTATTTTTCTGAATTGATGTTGGGCGGGAGGTACTGCTGCAGCCCGACTCAACCAATCCCCCTCAAGCCCCCCCACCACAGCGTCCGGGCCGCACGTGTGCCGTATTCCAGGGAATTACCCCGCACTGTTAATCAAAGGCAGGCGGAGACGCCCTCCCCGCTGTGCGCCTAAACCTCCCTCCACTGTCCCCGGCCTCTTTTAATTAGAGTCACAGCAGGGCTACTTCCCTGACCCACGATTCACTCCTCTTCTCTCTCTCCGCAGATCTCTATCTCCCTCCCTGTCAATCTCTGTCACGCTCTTCCCCCTCACAGTCCACTGATCCTCCCTCCACGCCTCGCCAGCCAGCTTGCGTGCTGCTGTCCGGCGGTCGGAGGGGTCGCGACCTGGCCGGAGGAAAAATGAGCTGTCAAGTGGGAAGCGTCTCTTTCACCCGAAGTCCAGTCGATTTTCCGAGCAGAGCTGATCAAACGAACACAGGCTTTTGCATGTCTCCATTAGGGTGCCACAACTGGGGCTTCCTGTGATTAAGATACGACAGCTTAAATGCCTAAAAAAAGTGGGTAACTAACATGCAGGTAAAGGTTCAGGCCTTGATATGCTTATTTACCAATATTATGGTCCATGAAGGGCATGGCCACGCTGAAAGGCAGTGCAGATCGCCCATCTACATTGTCTTGGGGTTTGGGATAAAGGACACTGTGACACTGCTGACCATCTGCCCTGGACCCTGCATACACCCACACTGGGGTTGGGCCCTTTCACCTCACCCCAAAATGTCAGGGCACTGACTTTCAACCCTAAGACAAAGAATCTAAAACCCCAAAGGATGTAGACAGACCCAACCTAACGGGAAGAGTTTACAGTGACAAATACACGTGATTTATCACTCAGGACATATTAATGAAACTCACTACAGTGCAACTTCTGTTACACTGACCACACTTCAATGGCTGCCGCAAGTGTGAACATTGACCTTCTCCATTGTAATGTAGAAAATGCTTCCTCCTATCAGTCAGGTGATCACACATGCCCATGATTTAAGTGTCAAAAACAATCCATGCAAGAATAAAGTGGTCATGTTGATGCAGCTTCCATAGTTCCAGCGTCAAACTCAAGGTGGACGCTGGCGTGAATGAGACTTTGGATGGAATGTCCACTGTGTCGAGCTGTTCTTGTCTTTATTACCATTATCAATCACTTCCACACAAAGTGAAGAGACAGCGAGTAGGCTCATGTCCTCACATGCAGCAGGCTAATTACAAAAAAGTTAAGAGATGCCTCCAATGGATTATCATGCTACCACTCAGTGAGGTGGAGCTCTGAACAGCCTGTTCTATTCAATTTCACAGTTCTCAGGCACTATAAGGATGTGCGCACACTCCACCTCCCAGGGATTTTAAAGAAGGGACTGAATTGTAATTAAACACAGTTTCTCTCTACTCCTGAATTCTATTCTGAAGAGACGTGACCACTGGTATGTGGAGTGCTACATTTTTACATTATTCTTCTTATTATTATTGAACAACAACAACAAACAACAACAATACAGTGTCAAACAAAAGTCATCCTACTATAAAAGTGCAACAGTCAAGAAAAACCTCTTTCAGTATCCAACATGGAAATCATCTGTCCCTCGTCAGTGCCGCTCACTTGCTACGTCAAATATTACTATAAAATGAAGAAAACTCTGACCGTTCCTCAGTCTGAATTCTTTTTTTCTCCTCATTTGGTGGCTAATCAGTCTTAAACTGCATATCAGCAGTGAGCATTGGCGCAGGCAGGGACTGACAAAGTGGATTTATTCATATTTCCAAAATTTAAGCTGTTTATGAGCAAATTTAAGGCTATTTTTGAACATTTTTCTGCACCGAGTTGTGGCACATGCATCCCGGAAGTCTGCACATTGTTGCGTGCACGCATCCCCAGGTGTCAATTAGCCTTAATTTAAAAAAAAGAAAAAAAAGAAAAAAAAAGTTCATTTATCATTTTATTTTATCTTCCTGTATTCTATTCCATCCATTAAAGTTAGATCACATACTAATTAGCATTGGAACTACCATATTAAATGATTGTCCACTCGCAGGCTAATGCCCATGCACACTTAAATCTCTTTCTCTGGCAAACTGGAGGAAGGGGGCTGTGGTCAGTGCAGCTTTCCATATTGAATCGTGGATGTCGGACGGGTCAGTGGATTATCCCGATTCAGGGCCCAGCTGTCCCGCACCTGGGACCGCGGGGCAAAGGCCCGGCTGCCCCGGGACCTCCAGCCGCCCACATAATGAAGTGGACAGTTCATCACTCGGGTTCAGCCTTCACACTGCACATCAGTTCGGGGGTGCTGAATCTCTTAAGTGGCTCCATGCATCAGTGGAATGGACATTATGGATCACTCATTAATTTCAGTTGTCTTTCTCCATCTCTCTGGTTCTGGCACACAGAAGCCCTCGCAGGGCGCATTAAATTGGAAGGGGGTCACAAAAATATGAGAATGGATGGCCTATTTTTACACAAATGTGTCAGTTTATGGCTTATTTATTTTAGAGTATTATAAGCAAATTGTTTTGTGCAGTGGACAAGTAAAGAAAGTTTAAACACATACAGTACACTGATGGGCGAGAGACTCCCAGCATAGAAAATCTATGATGCACGAAATGAATTTCATGGGTTATCGTAATCTAGTCTATCACATTCAGTAAGATACATTTCTTTGTAAACAGAACTTCGACTAAATTCTTTACCGAGATACAAGTTTTCAATCAATAATTTGTTCTTCGTTTCAGTCAAACATTAATAACTGCATCTCCAATGCATTTTTTTTGTGCAAAAAAGACAGCCAAGTATAGCTTTGAGCAAAAGAGTCCACAAATATATTGTGCATACTTCATGATACTGTTCTGTACTCGTTAAAATAGAGTTCCTCAAAAACATTGCTTGATATTTTAAAACTGAGCAATGGAAAATGTTACTGGAATTGATGTGGAACCCATATTCACTTCCAAATGGCCCAAAGGTTTTTTAGGCATCTTAAAATTGAACATTCCTGACAAAGTAATCAATTGTCTAATTAATGAATATTCTTTGTCAGACTTTAAACAAATCTATTATGCTGCACCACAAAGCCTCAATTTTAGTTTAGACCTGATTCAAAGTGAAAATGAATTGCGCTCTGGCAGTTTTGTAATTACATTGCAGCCTATTAACTCCAGCCTAATGCTACATTAATGAGACACTAATGAAAAGTTGTCAGTGACAGATTCACAATACCACTTAATTTGATCATTGAACACAATTCTAATATAAAGATGAAGATTCAAACTCTCCTAGGTTTCGCACCTTTCCTAATTTAGAATATAAAAAAGAACAAGCACTACTTTTATATTAGGAATTAGCAATAACTGAAATGCAAACGGCTTCCGTTCATGGACAACAAATTCCTGCGGTTTATGTTTAATACAAGCAAATTTAATTGAAGCGATTCCTATCAGACAATCAAAAGCAGGAGGGCAGTGCCTCTAACTGCCAAACCTGAAACTTCAGTGTTCAAGTCCAGATGGCTCGCTAATTTCACATGCTGAAGAAAAGAACAAAAAGCAATAGCTTTTGCTCTCAAAAGCAATGCTCCCCAGTGTGGACTACTCCTCAGACACAATTGTAAGTACTAAAAAGAAAGTCTTTATCCTGTTTTCATAGTATTGAATCATCAAAGCATGAACAAAAAAAAAAAAACCAAAACCATGCAAAAACCTTGAACTTGGAAGCATCTCGCCATCGGCAGGCCCGTGGCGTGATTCAATTCTGTACCCAACCCCGGTCGGTACCTGGGTGTTGTTATTAGTACCAAGATCAGATGTTTTCAGTCATTACAGGGGCTCTCATTAGGGGCCCTGGCCTCATACACATCAAGCTAATGAGACAGTGTTTAATGTAAAGATGCGCAGCAGCGAGGGACCAAAGATGAGAGAGCGCGTGTGTTTCGAGAGGTGGTGGCGAATTACCTCGGCGTCTGGCCACGGGACAGCACCTGGTCCTCTGTCGCTTGGAGGAGGCTAACAGGGGTGCGAGGGGGGTCCCCTGGGACCTGGAGCCAGGGACTCAGCTGGGAAGGCGGCAAGGTAAAAGCTCGTTGGGACAGTATGGATATGTGGAGGCTTTACTTTGGCCGAGGCGAGGAGACAGGGGGTCTTCTGCATGAAGAGATGTGGGAGAATTTGGCACGACAGTTCTACTTAATTGGCCAAAGTCAGCTTTGAGTATGAATGTATTTGCCGCGAGGTGTCAGTTTAATTTACCTGTTTACGTATTCATTCGGCGCACCCAGTGGGGCAGCTGAATTCAGTCAACCCCCTCAGAGGACATGGAAAACAAAAAAACATTGTCAGTGTTCAGTCTGCGAGATTTGTTTTCAAGGATAGTGAGATTTAGTTTGTTTTGCACTTGTTTGTTTCAATGGACAAAAACCTCAATTCCCCATGCTGATGACAAGAATTTTAACAAGGCATACCATATCTTTTCATCAAAAGTATTGTCTGACCAATCTAATAAGCAATGTTTCTGATCAAAATTCTGCACAGTAAGCTTCTGTGGTAAAAAGATTAAAAAATACATGCGCTCTCAGACTAAAAGAGACTCAGCCGAAGTTTGAGCTTAGTGCACAACTACAGGGCTGCAGAAAGCATGATTTGGTTTTAGATATAGCAGTTTGAGAGTGTACTTTTTGTTTGTTTTTTGTTTCTGAAGTGGCACTAACCATCTTTGAAATCACACTGACTCGATGGTGGCACAGATATGCTCCATATAAAAGTGCACTCAACACCAAATGCGCATGTTGCAGGTGCTTGGTAAAATTACCCCTGATGAGTGAATCCAACGTTCATTTGCGGTGCTGTGATAATGATCTGATGGAGCAGATACTGCCAGCACTATGAGTGCAAGCTAAACTGCAGTGCGCGTGTAAAAAGCAGCCAATGCCAACGACTCTCATTCAGCAATGGATTTACACTTCTGCTATGGGGGAAAAATCCAGCTGGGTGAAGCTGGGGTCCATAAAAACTAACAAAAAAAAATGAGTCCTAGCAGTATTACCGCCTTTTCTCTATACTTTTTCTTGCCATACATTTGAATGCCATGTTAGGGGGTCTTTGGATATGGCAGAGCCGCTGATACAGGGGAAACGTTAGTTTGCTGAGGTTAGAGAATGACTGTGGATAATTAATTAGCTCGCAACATAGCTTCAGTAAGTACATACTGTAGCTATATGAATAAAATGACTATGTGATAAGTGGAAGAGATAATTACGTAGTATCGTTCAATGAAATTACAAGTGTGTATCAATGACAGCTAGCCAATGCAAAATCAACAAAGCACTCTGGCTTTCCCACATAAGTTTTCTTTTTTTTTAATGCTGAGTTAAAATGACAATAAAGGAAAGTGACATCACACTTGACACAAATTGGATCCCCATACACATCTAGCCAACCAATAAACTTTCAATATGGCTCACATGTCTCTAATCTGACTAAATTTTGGTGATGTGGCAACCCTATATTTGGACTAAATGGTGTGTGGGAGCAGAGATTTTTTTTGCGGCGCACAAATGGAATATTCGTTGTGAGCGCATTAGCGCCGGTCAATGACCTGTGTGCAGTCGGGACGGAAGGGAGGATGGGGGGGTGGCCCTTTCAGATCATCTTGTTTCTTGTCCCGAGGATTAGAGAGATGCATGGAGGGCTGATGAAGTTTACAGACAAGTTGCATATGCTAACATGAAATATCTGGAGTGTACAATAAATTGGATAAAGGCTGGCAGTGAATACTACCTTTGTGTCCCTGACCTTTATTGCATTTAAAATCATGTAAGAACGTTGTTTTAATGATGGCAGACATATGACATTCTTGAATAATATGTGGCAAACCACCAGAAAACCAAGCACAGACAAGGCAACAGGCTGGTGAGACTCCAGCCCACTGGGCGGTAATTTATTTACAGGACTAAACCAAAAGACAATAAACTTCTTGAATACTAAGACACTTGGGGAATTAGCCGCTGTCAGCTAGTAGAGTAGCGGCCAGAGCGAGGCTTTCTGAAGGAAACGTGAACTTGGAGTTTTCCGTCCCTTCGCCTTCGGACTCTAATAGGGAAAATAGAGAAAGAACATTGGTTAGTACTGCACTTGCAATGCGCTCTTCCGGCCAACTTGTCTCCGTCGGCTGCCTTGCCGGCTTTATGTGGCCAGTTTTCCTGGTGTTTACGGGGATCAGGTGTGTGGCCTCGTGCAGCACTCGGTCGGAGAGCCCTTCTCATTTGCCAGGCTGCAACTAGAGGGAGCTGGCCAGTATAAAGTGGCGGTCAGGGGTGCTGAACTGAGGCACGTCTGGTAGGTGCTGTCCATGGTGCTGCCAGAGGGGAACAAGAAGGGGAGGGGAATCGCTGTTTTTGGGAGGTGTGATGTGGACGTGATTCTCATCATGCCCTTTCGCGAAGTAAAACACATTTGTGACTATTTCCCCCGTGCAGAGAATGTACAAAGTCGATGTCATTATCAGGCAAAATATAACAGTAATCCTTACGGAGTGTCCTCTTACTGCATTGGAGATAGACAGTAGTCATCTCTGTTGTAAGAAATTGATTTTCTTATTTATTATGACATCCAGGGCTAAGGCCTCGCTGTCATTGTTGCGAAAAGTATGACAGTAATCGATACAGAGTGTCTTCTCGCTGCATTGAGAGATAAACAGTAGTCATCACTGTTCTAAGAAATGGATTTGCTTTTTTTATTATGATATCCAGGGCTAGGGCCTGGATGTCACTGCAGTGTAGCTAGACACCTTTTGCCACAGGGAGTTCTGCACTGCTTAAGATGTTGTACCTGCTGGTTACCTGCTAGCAGATGCACCGCGAAGACATTTTTTTCTGTAGCGTTGCCTTTTATAGTTAAAGCCGTCTCAATGTGTGTATGCCAGCATGCCTCAAGAGTGTGTTTATGGGCCGTGTAATATTCTTAGCAGCTATTTTTTTTTTTGTTGAAATATGATGAGTGCAAGGGGAGAACACCAAAAAGTAGCCTAAGGGCCCATAACCACCTTAATCTGCCAGTGGGTCTTGGTAAAATGTATCATGACTTTGTGGCAAGAAAATTTTTGGGACACTGGCCCTTGAATGCTTGGCTCAGTGTCAGGGATATGTTATGGATGCACCCGTGGGCTGCTGTGTTACAGTCAGTGTGAAACATGACTCCGTCATCAGTTTGGCAAAAGCAGCGTGGAAAATTGCCAACAGTGGGCTGTCAACACAAGCCAAGCTTCTTCACAGATGCTTCCCTGGCATATGCCAAGATCACAATTTCCCCGCAAATGGAGGTGATTACAGGTTTTTTTTTTTTTAACTTGACTTTTGTTTTTTTTTTTTTTGATTAATCAAGGAAAGCGTCCAGGTAAATTTTGTGGCCGTACCTAAAAAAAAAAAAAAAAAAAAATTTTTCATTTGTATTGTTTCGAGCAGGGAAAAAAGGGTTTTAACTCGAAAAAATACATTCAATAAAATTTGTCAGGCAGTGAGATGGAATTTTAAAGCTTACTCCTCCACAGGATTTCCAGCCCACGTGTACCTTGTACGCATAAGGAATACAAATTTCTTGGTAATAAATATGTATGTACATAAATTAAGTCAAATATCTACTTAAGGCTAAAAAAATGTAATGGTGGCATCTAAGCTTGTGAACCAATATTAAAAGCATTGAGAGAGAAGGAGGCTTTTGAAAATTGTGGATGGAACAAAAGAAGATTCAAAGAACTCCAGTAATGAAGAAACATCAAGTTTTCATGCTTTTGCAGTGCAAACCACACATAATCCCAGCAATGTCTGTGCATTTCCACTGAGTATAATGAATCCTGTTTAAATATATACATACATTAAAATGAATCCCAGTATTTTGTTCTCATTTACATTCATGGATTAATATATCATATGCAAAGATTACTTATTTATTTGCCCTGAGACAGGAGGCAGTCCAATTTAAGTGGAATTATTTTCCCTATGCAAGCGACATCATGATATGGTTATTTTGAGGAAAATTATAGTCTGGAAAATGTTATATTTTTGTGTATAGTGATGCATGACTACACAAAACAACAAGCAACTTCAAACCCAAAGATCTATGCAATATAGACTGCCAATTCTGAATACAAGCAAATATTCATTCATTTTCTATACCCGCTTATTCCTCACTAGGGTCGCGGGGCGAGCTGGAGCCTATCCCAGCTGACTACGGGCAAAGGCAGGGACCCACCCTGGACAGCTTGCCAATCCATCGCAGGGCGCACACACCATTCACAGTCACACTCATACCTATGGGCAATTTAGTGTCTCCAATTAACCTAACATGCATGTCTTTGGACTGTGGGAGAAAACCGGAGTACCCGGAGAAAACCCACGCGACCACGGGGAGAACATGCAAACTGCACACAGAAAGGCCACAGGCCGGATTCAATCCCACAACCTTCTTGCTGTGAGGCAGCAATGCTAACCACTGTGCCACCGTGCCGCCACAAGCAAATATAAAATTTAAAAAAAATGTAGAAGTTGATGAGTCACACTCATCATTCCAATCATTTTGCCTGGTGACTTATGCCAACTTGAACTTTTATCTATTTATTATTGAACTTTTATCTATTTATTTTAATTTTTTTTTCAAAGTATCTTTGTGTAAACTGGAATAATCACTGAAGCACTTTAGTGCAATAATTTTGCTAAAAGGTACAATGGCAGTCTTCCATTTTGTAAGTAAAAGCAGCCCTTAGGTCATAAGGTCAGTTTCACAACAATCAGACAGTGCTTTTATCCAGGATTATTATTGTAAACACGTGCTTAACAAGCACCGGTAATACAAAAGATAATGTATGCAAAAAGTTTTTTTTTCAATGAAAATTTAACCTGGCCTTAACAATTCCTTGATTCAATTTGCATAGCAGTAAGAAAGGCAATTTTCCAGGGTCTACAGTCAGCTACCAAGAGGACACTCTCCAGTGTCATCAAAAGTGAAGCTGTTCATCGCCTTCCACTCACTGACCTTTCACCAGACACCTACCGTATGGACATGTCGAAAACCATGCCAAGCTGGAAAAAAAGAGCACAAGAACATCTCTTTTCTTCTCCTAAGGCCAGGTCACAACCTCAGGCCACAGAGGAGGAAACTGACCGGTGCCAGAGCGCCAGCTGGCCGAGCCAACCGTGCGTAAATCAAGTGGTAGAGTCCCCTAAGACATGAAATGAAAGGCTGCCGAAAGGGAAAGTGGGCCCTTGACACCAACAATCTCTTGCTCCACTAGGACCACTTTAACCTGACGAAGAACATGAAGGCGTATCTACACTACGCAGCTGTGTGGTGTCGTACTGACCTTTACTCATGCCAGACCTTTAATTAAGAGAAGAACAAAGGAAAAGATTTATGCTTACACCACAGATATTCACCAAGAGCCTTGAGTGAATGTAAGTTGGCCAACTATTGAATTTTTTCTTTTCTTTTTTTTCTTTTCTTGTCAAAACAGCTGAGAGATATTCTGTTTTTAGTGCTTAAGGTCTACAGACATATATATGGCAAAGGAAATACAACTCCAGTTCTGAAAAAAGTTGGCACATTATGGACAATGCAAAGAAAATCCAAATGGATCAATCTGAGATGTCCATTCACCCTCTACTATATTGAAAACAGATCAACTACACATTATTGCTCATTCTTTTTCTTAATAAATCAATTGTTGATTGCAAAGATACGCTTATATGAAATCCGCTAACTGCAAGACCCTCTCCAAAGGTTTTCACAGGGCAGTTTAGGATTGATAATAATGGGACAAGTTGCAATAATACAAGCACATAGCAGTGTAAGCGAAGAGTGGGGTTGTGCTACAGCAAAGATCACGGGGTGACAAATATCAATAACACCCCTTCTATATAGGTACGACAGAAACAGTCGGAGGATGACTGGCATGATTCCGATCAAAACTGTTTGAATTACTGCTTTTGGAAAAGTTAAATCGCACCAAGCGGTGGTGCTGCAGAGCGAACACATTCAAACAATTTCTTCCTCCATGCACTAGGATTGTTGAAAGCAGATATGATGTGATTCCCATTAAAGCTATATTGATGTTGGTCACCCAATGACCTTTGCTGTGGTACCACCACCAGGCCTGATGGTGACACTACAGCAAAGGTCATAGGGTGACCAACATCAATAATGGCTCTTCTCTATGCACCAGAAACAATAACAAGAGGTGCAACATGATTTACAGCAAAACCTTGTAAACTTTGGATTTGGAAATGTAAAGCTTGACCTGGTGGTTGTAGAGTCACTAAAAACAACAAGGTTCATCCTCCATGGGCCAGAAATAAAAAACAAAAATTCTTGTGAGATTCCCATAAAAAGTGTTTAAGCTACTGCACTAACATGAGTGATCTGCGAGAATGGTGATGGTGGCAACCAAGGCTAATCCAAGCCAAGGTCATGATAAATATATGGCTTCAAAGACTCTCGATTGAACTGTTGAGGTTAAAATCTAATAAGGACCATTGAATAAGCAGCTGAACATATGTCTCCAATGCCTCCGGAGACTTGTTTTAGAGGTCCTCAAACAACGCTGAGGAAACTGATCACAGCATAGGCACATGCAGCTCTTTATCCGATAAAAAAAACTGTCAACTGCCCCGTTTTTTCAATTGTCAAGGAAATAGTGACAAATACAACCATTTGCAAAGTAGTGCCACTTTGACTATATATCGAAGCCCTGTTTCTTCACAGACCCCAGTAATTATGCTCATTGAGCTCCTCATTTACATGCTTCATAATCTCTTCACGAGTGATGCATATTCCCCTACCCCTATGCAGCAGTGCCAAGACAACCCTATTAGCAAAGCAAATATCCAGCATTAAATCAACAATATGTGAGACCATGTTACTTTGCAATTGTAATTTTGTTCATAATTAGGCCGAGTAACCCATGCAGTGTCCGACACAGTGTTTGAGACAAACATATTTTTCTTGAATTGGCCCTGAAGTCCAAAATTTTATTTATATCAAAAAATATTAGTTCAACAGCTCAAAGTTATTCTGTATTGATAAACAGCATGTTCCATAAAGTTTGGCTCAAAGGCATGTTTTATTGGTTTGCCTGTGTAATCTACAATATTAGATTTGTTCTCAAACAACACATGCATATTTTAAGTGCAGAGCCTCAGCTTTCATTAAAGGTAATTGTTTCTACACTTTGATTGCACCTTATCAAAATGACAGTATTTTGTTTACATAGTCACCCTATTTCATACAAAACAATTTGGAACAAATGGCTTTGCAGGAATTTCTGATTCATTGAGAGTATTTAATTGCAATATTGGTGTATATAGCAAGAGAGCTTTCAGTTCATAGACATGATTCTAGGCTTTTGATTGCCATTGGAGTGGATTTTTGGCCTTCATCACAAGGAAAAAGTTGTGACAATAAGGCCTGTGCACCCAGCGCATAGTGATGCAAAGTGTGACGCAAGCGCCATTGCTGATTTATGAGATGGCAAAGTTGTTGATATCCTGCCCAGCACCCAGTTTCGCTTTGCTATCTTGAGACATCTGAAATAACTTGCGCAAATGACCAACAAAAACCTAGCTACCTTAAGTCAATAGTCAGTTTATAACTGCTATTTTAAGGCCATATTATTAATATAGTATCATATGCTTTTGTCGGCGAGTGCACAACATCTGTACCCTCCGCTTGTTACATACTACGTAAAAAGTAACAGCAGTGCTCACACAAGCAAACAGTTAAAAATAAAAAGAGTGTAAAACCCACAAAACAATAACCAACAGCGGAAATTGTAGGGCAAAGGTTCAACGTGTTCTTTTGGGCCAGTGTTAGCATGCGCGATGTCCTGGCTGGTGCGAATCACAGTAAAATGGATACATTTCTCCGTTCGAAGGACGGGGCACAAAAGCAACAATTAATCTGACTCGAAATAAATTTAGAATACCAAATTTAGTTATACCCTCGTTAAATATCTGACTCCAAATTAGAATTAGAATTGATAGTTTAGGGACACATGTGAATCTCGAGCAACTAAGCCGCCAGACTCTTCCGTGAAAACCCAGTTACTCAACTGACCCCGGTAATAAGCGCACCGGATCTTAGTTCGGTGAGAGTTCTAGAGGATGGAAGAAATTACCATGATAGTAGCAACTTTGGCATAAACATACCATGAACCCAGATTTATCGCACCACAGGGCCCCTTAAGGGGATCGCCAGGCACCGGCTTATAAACTCAAGAAAACCCTTAAGGTCAATCCCCAGGACCGATGCTACATAATCGCACAAGGGGATCGACCAGGTACCGCTTATAAGCCCAAGGGTGCCCTTAAGGTCAAATCCCCAGGACCGATACTACATAAACCCTTTATATAAGTAGACCGTAATCTGCAATCCAACTTAAAACCCATCACTACCTTTTAAAACATCAGCTAGCTAGTCTGGAATGCAAGGACTAAATACCTAGAAAGAATAAAAGGATTAGAGTCACGGAGACCACGCAAGCTTAAAAGAATGACAATAATTTATTCACCAGGTAGGCAAAAAGCTTAAATCAAACAAATCAACGTTAAGCCAATTACAAGTTACGCATAATTTAGAAGAGGAGAATAAAGTCATACCTGGAGGAAAAGGATACACGCACTAACGTGCGGCGGGAAGTTCGAAATACGATGTTACATCATCGAAAAGGCTACTCACGCACTTATGCGGATCGATCTTCCTGACTATATAGATTGGCTACATAAACATACCTCACGCACTTACGTGCGCGAGGACAGATCAGATACGATCTTCCCTGACTATATAGATTGGCTACATACGGCATACCTACTCACGCACCGTCTTGGCAGATCAGATACGATCTTCCCAGAATGGATTGTTTCCTTTGCTTTAAGCCAAATCACGCCTTTGATCCAGGCGGCAAAAACACTTGGAAGGGGGTCGAATCCGGTTTTTTGGGTAATAAAACACTTCAGCAGAGAGAGGAGAATAGGGTGATTACCAGAGAGTATTCTGACCAAATTCTCAGGAGTTTCCAAAAGAGAACGAACCATAATTTCAATGGGAATGAAACATACTCCATTCAACTCCTTAGATTCCCCGAGAATAACAAGACCAAACACGATATGAATATGTACTAATATGATGCAGTTGTCATGAAAAAAGTCTTAAGATGAATTAATATGTAGTTTAATTGGGTTATAAGTATATAAGTGATTTCTTAACAGGATATTGAACATATAAACATATTATGCTCTTCTCAGAGGTTTAGATTATTTGAAACAGATTAATATAACTGGACTTTAACGTAAGACTTAGGTCAGTAATATGACTTCTACACAGGGCATTGTGTCAGCCAGAGCCCTGCAACAACCCCCACCCCTGTGGTTAGACCATTGTCACCTCCTGGAAGTCCACAAAAGTTTTATTGCTATCTGGCATGGCTCTGGACTAAGCTTATCAGCCATTTGTCGCATACAGTCGCTGGGCTCCCCCACGCATCAGCACTCGCAGATCTTACAGAGGTGCCGCTCAGAACCTAACCCAAAGGCACAGACGAATTTTACTGGTTTAGAAATGGAACAATCTTTTGTAAAATGAAATATGCAATGTCTACAGTTCTATTGCCATTTGGCCTGGCCCTGGACCGAGCTTATCGGCCATTTGTCACTTATATTTTCAGATTCTACAAGAGTAAGATGTGACCTGGCAGGGTCGCCCTATTACCACCCAGGCTTTAGTTGATTCAGACGCTGATGGGAGCTTTATCTACCCCCGTCTCATTCACCACCTCAGGGTCCCTAGTGTACCACTGCCAGCAGCCCTCCAGTCCTAGGGTCTCACGGGGATTGCCCTTCCTGATGTCATAGAAGTAACTCAGCCGGTGCCCATGCTGACCCCCGGTAACCACACCGAAGAGTTGGCGCTTCTCATTATGGAGTCACTGCATGCCCCGATGGTGCCGGGAAAGCCTTAGCTTGAACATCATAGCCCATGTGTGGAATTCCATCGGGATCCATTCTGGAGTGGAGTTTGTCATATTCACGGTCCAGTCTTTGTGCGGCTTCCAGTCTCTCTACTCCTTCATGCTCCAACCACTAGGAGGAGCTGCTGGACCTGAAGGGGGTTCCATCACGACCTCTGTATGTCACTCAGCAAGGCATGGGCAACCTCACTTCCCCCACAACAGACCCTATAATTGTGCCATTAGCTTAGTGCCTGGAATATTGCCCCAAAGGGGTCAGCTGCACTGCCTGACAATCCAGGAGTCCCAGCCATGGATAAGTACATAAATCAATGCATGGCTTCCATAAAAATTCAGACTTCTTCGTCACCAGCCAGAGCAAGTTTCTTCTTTGTAGCTAGGAAAGATGGGTCTCTATGTCCCAGTATCGACAATTGGGGATTTAATGCAATTACCATAGAGAATTGTTATCCCTTACCCTTAATATACTCAGGATTCTTCAATCTCCAGAGCTACTGCTTTTTTACTAAGCTGGTTTTGCACAACATTTACCACCTGTTGTGCATGCAGGAAGAAGATGAAGACAGTATTTAACATCCCGTCGGGTTAAAATGAATACCTGGTAATGCCATTCAGGCTCGCAAATGCCCCCGCTGTGCTCTAGAACCTCATAAATGACATCCTATGAATCATGATCTCTTGTTCTGTCTATGTTTACTAAGATGATATACTGGTTCTCAAACACTGGAGGATCACACAAGCGATGTTTGTTTGGTCATCCAAAGGCACCAGGAGAACCAACTTTACTTGAAACCAGAAAAGTGTGAATTCCAGTGTACTGCTGTCTCCTTCCTGGGCTTTGTAGTGATAAAGGGCACCTTTGGAAATAGTCACCAGAAAGTACAGGCTGTGGTGGAATTGCTGGGCCCTAGAGATCGCAAAGAGCTGCAAACGTTCCTCAGGTTTGCTAACTTCCACTGGCAATTCATTCAAGGGTACTCTACTGTTGCTGCCCCCCTAACTAATCTGATGTCAGTTTTCTTTGCCTGGACCCCCCCAAGTGGCCTCCGCCTTTAACCATCTCAAGAAGCTGTTCACCACTGCTCCCGTCCTCACACTTTCAGGCCCCAGCGCCAGTTAGTTGTGGCAGTCAATGCCTCCAAAGTGGGTGCTGGGGCTGTCCTCTAGCTGCGAACTCATGATGGCTAATTACACCCATATGCCTACTACTCTTGCAAGCTGTCTGCTGCCGAGAGGAACTATTCCATCAGTGACCAGGAGCTGTTGGTGGTGAAGCTTGCCCTTGAAGAGTGGAGACACTGGTTGGAGGGGTCCGGGCTCGCCTTACTTACCTGAATAAACAACTGCAACCTGGAGTGCCTTGTAACTGTAAAGATGCTGAATCCTCGGCAAACCTGTTAGTCTCTCTTTTTCACAAGATTGAATTTCATCTTAATGTACCGGCCTACAAAGCCTGACTCCCTGTCTTGTTTGTATCTTTCAGTGCCCAAAGATCCACCATAAACCATCCTCCATGACAGCTATCTCCTGGCTGCCAGCAAGCAATGAGTGGCGTATGAGGTTGAAGAGGTACTGCGGTCCTGTCCCTCTTAACCGGACCCTCCACTCAACCATTTATTCATTTCTGAGAGAGTGAGAGGCAAGGTCATAGCCTGGGGCCACACCTTTCAGCTGGCCAGCTAACTTGGCATCGCTCGCATTCTCATCCTTGCTTGTCAATGCTTTTTGCTAACCATCCGCTGGGACACCAGGGAAATTATTGCAGCCAGTACTATGTGTGCCTGCTCAAAATCAAGTAATTAACTTCCCTGAGGTCTGCTGCAGCCCTTGGAAGTTCCCAACTGTCCTTTTGCCAGCATAGCCATGGATTTCATAATGGGACCTCTCCCCTCTGATGTGCTCACGGTCATCGTTTCTATCATTGACCGATTCTGTGAAGCCACCCGCTTTGTTTCATTGTCCAAGCTGCTAACACCCAAGGAGATTGCTATAATCCTCCTACAACATGTGGTCCACCTTCACGGTGTGCCCCAAAAGATTTTCTTTGACCGTAGTCCCCAGTTTTCCAGTCACCTCTGGAAGGCCTTCCTCACCCTTGCCTCTCCTCAGGGTTCCATTCAGAAACCAACGGCCTGGTGGAGAGGCTGAGCTAGGATTGGACAAGAATCTTCGCTGCCTGACAGAGGGTAACCCTGCCAGGTGGTCTCATTTGTTACCTTGGGTGGAGCTGACTCACAATTCATTAGCGATGGCTGATTTGGGCAAGAACTGGCAGTTCCTTCTGCTCAGGTTCTGATTCGCCTGCATGTAAACATGCACGTAACAACTCCTGCATGTATCTGCTTTCCAGGGGCAAGGGAATTATCGTTGCTGGCCAGCTCCTGCCTACCAAGTGGGGCGACGATTTTACACGCCGTGAAGGAAATCCCGCTCCTGGAGATGTCGAAGAACATATTTATATCCCATGCTTTGAGTTGCAAGTTGCTGGATTGTATTTTGCTATAAGCACTTTGAACCAGTCAGTATTTGCAAGTTAAACTCTTTGACTTTTGAAAGTAAAATGCAATCTTTAACGATGGTAATATACGGCAGTAGTCTTACCTATCTGGTTAATATGAACAAGCTCCCAAGTCTTTCTCATAGTCTCCAGGATTGGGACTGCTTTCCTGTTTATCCTTTTCCAGTCTGTTCCTCTATCCAGTCAATCAGGAATAAGCTCCCAATCCTTCAGTCATCAGGATGGGATCCACGTTCCTCCTAAGATTTGTCATTTTGTCTTCAGGCAGTTCAGCTATGGCGTGGTGTGCTCTTCACCAAGCAGTCATCCAGGAGAGCCACTGGCAGATAATAGGCGAGGCCCACACTGCTTCACCCATAACATCTGAACTGAACTGTGCTATTCCCCTGTGAGGTCCGTGCCACTGTCTACCATTTTACTTTCACTAAACTTTACTATTTGATTGAACTCCGCAGTTGATTCCTGGTTTGAACCATAACACCAGGCTGAAAACTAACAAAGGAACAAGAACACATTGTTAAGTAAAGTCAAACCAAGTACTTACTTAACTGTTTTTCTGACATAGTTGACCCTTTGTTGCATAGTGCAATGTTCTCTGGGGACCATTTGATGGGGTTTGATGCAATTTTGTTTTTGGGAGGGGTGATAGTGGGTGGTTTGTCTGTTTATTATTTTAGACACTATGCTTGTGGAATGCATACTGTCATCCAGTATTTTGGACATTATGCACGTGGGGTGATGAAAGTAATGTGAAGTCGAGGAAACGCGGTCGTTGATATGCAAGATGTCCAGTATTCTAGACATGGCTTATTTGAGCTATTTGCCTGGCATGCATAATGTCCAATATTTTTGATAGAGCATAAAATCAGGTGAATTCCAACAAATACACAAGCATTACAAAGCTTTTGTGTCTCAGTATGTGCTATACAATGTATTTCATTCCTCCAAAAAGAAAGAGTTTGATTAAAACTTGAACAATATAACAATATTTCTGATTTTCACCAACTTAGTTCCTCTTACTCGTGGATGCTGCCATTGTGATTGTTTGTGGAAAATCATGTGACTAATCAGAGAGGCACCTGTTGGGGAAATTCTGAACAAGAAATGTCCAATAAAATGAATAGTATGTGTTTTTGGGGTATCAATGAGCCTAGACAGCATAAACCTCGCTTAAAATATGTCCAAAATATTGGACAACATGCAACAAAAGGTTAAGATCCCTGCAGCCTCATTTATGAACAGTGCGTGGGCACAGAAATGATGCGTACGCCACTTTCTTTGTTTTTTTTTTATCCAAAATCCACAAACTTGAAAAAAAAAAAAAAACGTTAAATTATTCAGATTATGCTCATAGGAAAAATTCTAAGTAAATCCTTATTAAATTTATGGAAATCGCATGCAGTTTACCTAACACACTTATTTATGAATTTAGATATTTGTTATTCTGTCTTTTTTTTTTGAGTGCTTGCAATATTTAGGTAAGAAGTTCACGCAATTTTTCTCATGAGTAAGCCCCTCTGTGATCTTAGTGATCACACAGGGCCTGGCGAGCCATTAAAGACCTGCACATAAGTACATTGAATTAATGTACATTACATTAATTGATTAATTAATGCTCAACTAAAGTGCTGGAGATCTATAACAGAATCATTCCCTTTACCACCAGAATTAGTCTGTATATGATTTGAAAACTTTACCTTGTCTATTTGATTGAACATGCCTTGACAGTAACATTTTCTCTTTTGTCTAATCCCTTGGTTATTTATTGCTTCTTGCTAAGATGTCATCCGAGACTAGTTTTGTACAGTATAAATGTCTGAGCATTCATAAAAATAATGAAGAAGTCCAACCTAACGCACTTAAACAGAACAGAAATGGTCTTAGGCTACTTGATGCCTGATTTTATTGTACTATAAGTGCAGCTTCCTGTTTTCTTTCTGTGCAATACTGTCGTGTGGCATGCACCTAGTGAACTTTTTAGGACAGGATTTTTTGAAGAGCAAAAAAAGTTGTTGAGCACTTTCTTCTTTTGAGTGGAGTGCTGTCCCTGACCATCAAACCTTTCACATAAAAGCCTTCTCCTGTGATGATTAAGAGAATATCCAGGCATGAGGTAGACTGCTAATCTTATAAACCCCTCAGATAAGAGTAATTCATCAAGCCAAAGCACACCACTGTTACATATGCTGGGTAAAATTTTAACAATTAAGTATGCTAAGAAAGTGTGCAGAAACATTGTTGTTTGCCCCCTGCCAGTAGTCAGATGCTTTCAGCTATTTTTGGCTCATTATTGTCCTGCATCTATTATCACCCCTCTCCTGGGTATGACGTGAACCTGCCTCCTCTCCCGAAATTCAGTGACTTACTCACAAAAAATGTCACTCCTCAGAAATTAAAGCGGAATTGTGGTCATCATTAATCCATCTTCAGAAAGAGAAATGCAAGGCTACTGCTTATATTGTTTTTTTTTTCCTCCAAAAAATATACACGCATGACCGACATTTAACTTTGAATAGCTGCAGGAGTGATGGACTTTACAGTCACAGCTAACCATGATGGCGGCACCAGACGTGACATCAGTTCAATTTATGAGGAACAGCCAGCTTGCTCAGTCATGCGATGACCCGCTCCTCCGTAGGTCATGCCATCCTGACCAGTTTGCATTCACCTAGTACACAAGCGATAAGTCACAACCCAATAAGTCGCAAGTATAACTCACTACCGCAGTAATATCCAAATTCTAAAACAGATAACTGCACTGAGCAGTATGCCGTTAGACTCAGTGTAATTAGCAAAGGTTAATGATTAGTGAAAATAATCAATGTGACCAACTAAGCTACAACAGTAATCATAGCAGTGGTGGAAAAAGGAAACACCAAATGACGTACTGAAATATTCCAAATAATAATATATAGTAATAGTTGCACTTGGAGGAGAAGGACTCCCATGATAAAATAATCCTCCTCATCCAGAAAATCGATGCTGTTAGACTCAGAAAACCCTCCCGTCCAGTCCCCTTTGGACTCCTACCAGTGTCCATGCCTGTAAGTTGGGTACATAGTTTTTCCATCTCACAAAAGTAATGTGAACACTCCTGGGTAGGATATGGTGTCGTTTTTTTTCATTGCGCTCGCGTACTTCAAATGTGCAAAGTTAAGAAGATGCAACCTAAATTGCATATATGCAAGGTTTTGTATACTTTTTTCAGGATCTAGTGCATCATTTTAAACACATTTCCCTGTACTTCAGCAGGACATATTTACAACGTTGTAGTATCATTAGAAACCTTGGGATCTCCACTAAAATTTATTAAAGGCCTCGGGTTCCGCAGGTTTGAATGCTGCAGCTGTATTCGATGGATCCATCTATCAATCCATAGGTTTTATGGGGTTTAGAGAGGAGAGGGCAGCCAGACAACAAGGAAAGAGCACTGCCAGACTGCGATCAATCACCAGTTCACCCACGCACACCAATCCCTGCAAAAGGAAGCTGGCACCTGATGTCAGGGCCTGCACCACTGCCTGCTCTGCCATCTCTGGCCACAGTATGGCAAGGCCCCTCAGCTCAGAGCACAGCCACCTTCTTCACTTCTGTCTGTCATGCGGTACCATCGGCCCAAGCCTCCACCTCAGCCCAAGCTGCCTTGAGAGCTGAGGAGGGCCCAGAGTTGTGTGGCCACTGTGGCAAACACAGTCCACGACACTGAAATGACTTGGTGTTGTGGGTTCTCTCTGACCTCTGTAGCAGATAGCCTCCATTGCAGACGTCATATGTGGTTCGCTTCCCTCACACAACAACGTCTGCGCACTCGAGCTGGGTTTTGTGTTCTGTGACGTAATGGCATTGCGCAAAATAAGCAAATCAGAATGCTTGTTAAATGGTAGTCCTTTTGAGTTTCCCTGTCAAATATTGATAAACAAAAATGGCTGGTACAGAAACTCCTAAAAAAACTTGCCTACGATGACATTAGTTTTCTATGTAAAATAAGAATTGGACTGAAGAAAGAGAATATACGTGTATATAGAAAAAGGAAACTCAACGTTCTTTCGATTATAAGTCATGTTCATTCCGTGAATTCTGCTGTGTATTCCTTAAGCGCACTGTTTGTGTGCCGCAGGGGATGCCACCATTTATTAGAAAAATTCTCAAGAATAAAAAGCTGACTGGATGAGAACATAAAGAAAATCAAGCAGCTTTACTATGATAGCGACCGACCCTGCATCAAATGTCTGACTACCAAAGCGCCGAACAAGTGCGCTGCACTGCAGCTAAAAAACTTGTGTTTGGGAAAACCTCAACACCAAAGAAACCTGGAGAAATTCCACCTTTTGAACGTGTTAGTGTTGGTTAGCCTCCATTGCAGACATCTTACCTCCCACATCAGTATGTGCCTGTTGCTTAAAAATTTCAGAGCTTCTCTTTGATTGATTGAACTCAAAACCTGGCTTGAGTGCGCAGACATAGTGTGAGGGAAGCAAACTACATGAGACGTCTGCAATGGAGGCTATGCTCCAGATGGTTCCACTGCTGCTGTGCGGGGTAGGGAGATAAGAAGGGAGAGTTTGTTTGTGTGGACTGTTATAAAAATGATTAAAAATATGAAAACACGAAATGTTGTTTCTCAAGAGATCTTTCTCTATGCTCAAGTGTTTCATCCGTAAAACTTTGACGGTTTTATTGCCTAACTTCGAAGAAATTGTGACGCTTTAATGTAATGGGAATTTAAACAATACAATAATTTACTGACAAAATCATAGCGATTATTCTCTGTGGGAAAAAAAAAATTTAAAGCAGCAAAGGCTTCGCCTCAGAACAGCTCTGTACTTCTCCCTCAGTGCACCACTATCCCGAAATGCACCCGATCTACATTAAGCGTCAGCTGGTCGACGGCCCTCCCCCTCCCCTTAGCAACAGAATCAAGATGGCGGCGCCCAGTAACGTTGATCAGTCGACCGAAACACCTACGCCGTTAAAGGTCCCTAAAACTGAAGTTCCATCCCCAGAATCGGAGGATCTCAGTGACAGCAATCAATATCACTCCAACCCGTCTACACCCAATCGGTTTTCTCCGCTCAACGTTGGCATCTCTGTTTCTGGGGGTGCAGGCCGAAGTGGAACGGCCTCAGCTTCCAATAGCTTTACTGCCTGCCGGGGTATGTCGTGGACTCCGTCCGAAACAAATGCCCTGATTGCCGTTTGGGGCAACGAAAGGCTGAACGAGGCACGAATGCAGCAACTTGAGGTTGCAGGGACTGTGTTTTCTGGAAAGGCACCGGGACCAGCCATGTTCGAGCGGGTATCCAGAGCTCTAGCGGAGCTGGGCTACGAGAGGACGCCTTCCCAGTGCCGGGAGAGGATGAAGGTAAAGCTGTCAAAATAACCAGCCATGCAGGGATGTTTTCCAGTTACCTGACCGGAGAATGACGCGCAACTCACATAGATTGTTTAATCGGCTAATGACAGCTCACTAGTTAGTTAAGCCGCTTTCACACTGGACGCGAAACGAATTTTTCGCAGGACAGATTACATTCAAAGTCAATGCACAGACGCGAATACACGCGAAACGCGTGTATTCGCATCTTTGCATTGACTTTGAATGTAATCTGTCGTGCGAAAAATTCGTTTCGCGTCCGGTGTGGAAGCAGCTTAACCTGGCCATTCGGGATGACTAGCTACAATATAAGTGCCGTTCGTGTAATTATACGGAATTTGTTTATGTTGTCGTAGTCAGCTTGTTAGCTTGCCTAGTAACATCAAATGCTAAGTTACTGAATGTTTTGTGTGAAAGGTGTTCTGTTTGCGAGCCAACTAAGAGTTTACTGATTAAATTTAATCAAACATAGCTTTGTTGCAAAATGGAGCACATTTGCAGCTATTGCTGATGCTGATCCTGAGGTTGTACTTCACTGATGCGCTTGATGTTATCCCATTGTTTACATTTTCACTTGACAGATTTGTGCTATGTGTTTGCTTAAGAGTCAGCAATAAAGTGAGTCAATTTTGGTAAACGTGCATGTACAAAATTACCTAGTAGTATGATCGGGAACTTTAAAATAGCTAAGGATTCATTGCTGATCCATGCTTTTTATTTTTACTAATGGGTTTTACAGCCCGTCAGCTAAGACGCTAACTGAATTGGCATTAGTATTGAACCGTACAGACGGATCTTCCAGGGACTTGTTGATTGCGAAGGAGTTTTCTATAGCAGATTGACTTCAACTTTCTTTGCTCTGTTTGGTGACAGACCCTGCGGCGATGCTACAGTCGCGTAAAGGAGCACGGCATTGGCAAAAGGAAGAGCAGCTACTCAATCGAGCAGCTGGAGAAGGTGTTTGGCCAGGGAGGGTGGGACTCTCAGGCCTGCCAGCCTGTCCTCATCAACAGCAGTGGTCTGTACCAGGAGATGGAATCTGATAGCAGCACAATGGAGGACTTCTCGCAGGAAGACTGGTGCAACCAGGAGCTGTCAGCCTTTCAGGAAAGGGACCTGGAGGCTGGTGAGTTGGAGGTTAAGCAGTGTAACGATCGACCGCTATGATAGCTCCAGAGCACAGAAAGAAAACCATTGTCTTGCAGGATAGCCCTTGGTCTGCTCTGTGGTGGGTACCTTTAGTTGAGGCCTACCCTGTTCGCTGTGAGAGCTACAGGGTATGCTGGTTTTGTTTTTATATAATTGTTCCAATATAACAGTCCATTACACTATTTATTCACTGTATCAGGTTTCTTGGTTCTAAAGTGATTGCTGTATTTACGGTGAAAAATGAAAACGGCGACTCCCTGGGGCCCACGTTCGCCACCTTTGTCATTGACAAAAAGACAGTGCTGTGTACTGTTTGCACTCTTCACACTCCAGTATGTGAGTTGCTGGAGGTTTTCAGCTCTCCATAGATGGCTGTATATGACAAAGTCTCTTCTAGAACCTCTGAATTAGGCCACGGTCACACGTGTTCAAATGATGGCGAATGACCGTTGCCTGCCGAGGCAAAGTTTGCATCTTGTCCTGCTGAATTTGGGCCATGCAGGATGTGACTACAACCAGGGAGTGCCGAGTGGGGTCTCACAGTTGTTAGCTGTTAGCTGAGGCTGCAATTTTGCTGTTGAGCTCCACGTAAAGCAAAAGGGCGAATTTGCTTCGCCTCCAGAAATGTTTTATTTGCTCATTCACTCACATAGAGTGGAAGTGAACGAGACTCAAATATTTGGCTATGTTAATTTTGCTTGTGTGTGATCTTTTCTTTAGTTTGAGTCAATACCATTGAATAAGTGGCTTTTTTTTTTTTTTTTTTTTTTTTTTTTTGTATTTATGATCAATTACCTTTAACTGGAAGTAACTGAGATCTTTTAGTTTTTTACACATTTTAAATTCTTATGTAATACAATGTGCATGTAAAAAAATTGAACAGATTTACAGACCAAAAGTCAGGTTGGTTCAGTTTTGTCCTGCTGTCCACTGGCCTTCCTCAGTGCAAAGCTTAAAATGGTTGGATTGAGCTCAGGAACGTTGGTGAAAATGTGATATTGAGGACTGTGAGCATACGGCATATGTATATTGTATTCATAATATTTTCAAAGCGTTGTGAAAATTCTTTTGGTTGGTGTTTTTCAGAAGAAGTCCACCCTCCAAAGAACAGAGTACTACAGATACGACAAGAACCCTCAAATGACGTCCGGTAAGTTATAATTAAGGTGTGCTTTTCAGCACCCTGTTGGTGCTATTCTTTTGTTGAGGAGGTAAAAGCAAGACTGCTGGCAATGTAGTCATTCATCTGAGGCAAAATAACCAGAGCCGTCTGACCATTTGGAATTGAAATTGTCCTGTTTTTGATTTGATGTGCTCAAAATGGGTGCAGAATGACTGCGGGTGTGCTCGACTTCCAGCTTCTATGGGCTGAAAAACGGCGCCAAACTGTGGCTGTTTGCATCTCATAAAGTGCAGTAATTGCTGTCTGTTTAACCAGTTTATACACTCTGCTTGTTGCTTCTGAATATCTTCCGAAGCGACTGCATTCTACAGTTCTCTTCTGACACTCAAATGGCAGTTAAGTGGCGAGGAAAAACCACGATAAGGAAAGTGACCAACTTGTGTCTTCTGTCCGCATGATGCGTGATTAAGTTCCTCTTTCCAGTGAATTTAGGTTGTATCATTTACATAAAAATACTCTTGAATTGAATCTTGAAACCTTTGGCCCAGTGTATGAACTTGCCCTAGTGGTCGTGTCACCAGAGTGTTCCGCCCTCCGTTGGACATACAGTGCGTGTCAAAAAAAAAAGGTAATCCAAGTTCAACGGGTTAATATACCAATATATTGTTTCACCATTTCTATGCAATTTGCCAAGGAAGAGGATGTCCTTAGCTCTTCATAGATACCACTGACTGCAACATTACTGCTGCGCATACCTGATTAAATGACCTTTGAAAATGGTAGAGTAGAATTTAATTTTTCCAAGTTTTGGTAATGCATAAAAGACATTCAGAAATCGACAAATCGCTTGATTTTCCTTTGGGGACATTTGAAAAACAAAGTGTCTGTGACTCAGAGATCTTGATGAACTGCAAGAGCGCATTCGAAATGAAGTTCAGGCTTTGCGAAATGATCCGGCTATGGTGAGGCGTGCACTTGAATGCGTGCTTTGCGCGTTGAAAGGGGCGGTGGACATGTTGGTGATAGGCACGGTGGACATGTTGATGGTGTTGGTGCATGTTGAAGGCAGGCAGAGGGCAGTGTGTTGAAGGTGTTGGTGCACAGGCAGGGGCAGTGTGTTGATGGTGTTGGTGCATGGCAGGGGCAGTGTGTTGAAGGTGTTGGTGCACAGGCAGAGGGCAGTGTGTTGAAGGTGTGGTGCACAGGCAGAGGGCAGTGTGTTATGGTGCACAGGCAGGGGCAGTGTGTTGAGGTGTTGGTGCACAGGCAGTGTGTTGATGGTGTTGGTGCACAGGCAGAGGGCAGTGTGTTGAAGGTGTTGGTGCACAGGCAGAGGGCAGTGTGTTGACAGGTGTTGGAAGGTGTTGGTGCACAGGCAGAGGGCAGTGTGTTGAAGGTGTTGGTGCACAGGCAGAGGGCAGTGTGTTGAAGGTGTTGGTGCACAGGCAGAGGGCAGTGTGTTGAAGGTGTTGGTGTGCACAGGCAGGCAGGGGCAGTGTGTTGAAGGTGTTGCACAGGCAGAGGGCACAGGCAGAGGGCAGTGTGTTGAAGGTGTCGGTGCACAGGCAGGTGTGTTGAAGGTGTCGGTGCACAGGCAGAGGGCAGTGTGTTGAAGGTGTCGGTGCACAGGCAGAGGGGCAGTGTGTTGAAGGTGTTGGTGCACAGGCAGAGGGCAGTGTGTTGAAGGTGTTGGGTGCACAGGCAGAGGGCAGTGTGTTGAAGGTGTTGGTGCACAGGCAGAGGGCAGTGTGTTGAAGGTGTGTTGTGCACAGGCAGAGGGCAGTGTGTTGAAGGTGTGGTGGTGCACAGGCAGAGGGCAGTGTGTTGAAGGTGTGCACAGGCAGGTGCACAGGCAGAGGGCAGTGTGTTGAAGGTGTTGTGTGGCAGAGGCAGTGTGTTGAAGGTGTGTTGGCAGAGGGCAGTGTGTTGAAGGTGTTGGTGCACAGGCAGGCAGGGCAGTGTGTTGAAGGTGTTGGGTGCACAGGCAGAGGGCAGTGTGTTGAAGGTGTGTGTGGTGCACAGGCAGAGGGCAGTGTGTTGAAGGTGTCGGTGCACAGGCAGGCAGAGGGCAGTGTGTTGAAGGTGTCGGTGCATGTTGGCAGAGGGCAGTGTGTTGATGGTGAAGGTGTGTCGGTTGCACAGGCAGAGGGGGTAGTGTGTTGATGGTGTCGATGCACAGGCAGAGGGCAGTGTGTTGAAGGTGTCGGCAGAGGGCAGTGCACAGGCAGAGGGCAGTGTGTTGAAGGTGTTGATGGTGTCGGTGCACAGGCAGAGGGCAGTGTGTTGATGGTGTCGGTGCACAGGCAGAGGGGCAGTGTGTTGTGCAAGGCAGAGGGCAGTGTGTTGAAGGTGAAGTGTGTTGAAGGTGTCGGTTGCACAGGCAGAGGGCAGTGTGTTGAAGGTGTTGGTGCACAGGCAGAGGGCAGTGTGTTGAAGGTGTGTTGAAGGTGGGTGCACAGGCAGAGGGCAGTGTGTTGAAGGTGTCGGTGCACAGGCAGAGGGCAGTGTGTTGATGGTGTGGTGCACAGGCAGGAGGTTGAGTGTGTTGATGAGGTGTGGTGCACAGGCAGAGGGCAGTGTGTTGAAGGTGTTGGTGCACAGGCAGAGGGCAGTGTGTTGAAGGTGTCGGTGCACAGGCAGAGGGCAGTGTGTTGAAGGTGTCGGTGCACAGGCAGAGGGCAGTGTGTTGAAGGTGTTGGTGCACAGGCAGAGGGCAGTGTGTTGAAGGTGTCGGTGCACAGGCAGAGGGCAGTGTGTTGATGGTGTGTTGATGGTGCATAGGCAGAGGGCAGTGTGTTGAAGGCAGAGAGGGCAGTGTGTTGAAGGTGCATAGGCAGAGGGCAGTGTGTTGAAAGTGTTGGTGCACAGGCAGAGGGCAGTGTGTTGAAGGTGTCGGTGCACAGGCAGAGGGCAGTGTGTTGAAGGTGTCGGCAGAGGGCAGTGTGTTGAAGGTGTCGGTGCACAGGCAGAGGGCAGTTTGTTGAAGGTGTCGGTGCACAGGCAGAGGGCAGTGTGTTGAAGGTGTCGGTGTGTTGATGGTGTGCACAGGCAGAGGGCAGTGTGTTGAAGGTGTTGGTGCATAGGCAGAGGGCAGTGTGTTGAAGGTGTCGGTTGAAGAGGGCAGTGTCGGTGCACAGGCAGAGGGCAGTGTGTTGAAGGTGTTGGTGCATAGGCAGAGGGCAGTGTGTTGAAGGTGTCGGTGCACAGGCAGAGGGCAGTGTGTTGAAAGTGTTGGTGCACAGGCAGAGGGCAGTGTGTTGAAGGTGTCGGTGCATAGGCAGAGGGCAGTGTGTTGAAGGTGTTGGTGCACAGGCAGAGGGCAGTGTGTTGAAGGTGTCGGTGCATAGGCAGAGGGCAGTGTGTTGAAAGTGTTGGTGCACAGGCAGAGGGCAGTGTGTTGATGGTGTCGGTGCACAGGCAGAGGGCAGTGTGTTGAAGGTGTTGGTGCGTAGGCAGAGGGCAGTGTGTTGAAGGTGTTGGTGCACAGGCAGAGGGCAGTGCACAGGCAGAGGGGGCAGTGTGTTGAAGGTGTCGGTGCACAGGCAGAGGGCAGTGTGTTGATGGTGTCGGTGCACAGGCAGAGGGCAGTTTGTTGAAGGTGTTGGGGTGCACAGGCAGAGGGCAGTGTGTTGAAGGTGTCGGTGGCAGTGTGTTGAGGCAGAGGGGCAGTGTGTTGAAGGTGTCGGTGCGTTGGCAGAGGGGCAGTGTGTTGATGGTGTGAGGGCGGTGCGTAGGCAGAGGGCAGTGTGTTGAAGGTGTCGGTGCACAGGCAGAGGGCAGTGTGTTGAAGGTGTCGGTGCACAGGCAGAGGGCAGTGTGTTGAAGGTGTCAGTGCACAGGCAGAGGGCAGTGTGTTGAAGGTGTCGGTGCATAGGCAGAGGGCAGTGTGTTGAAGGTGTTGGTGCATAGGCAGAGGGCAGTGTGTTGACTTTCACTGACTTTCACGGACTCTTATTTTCTGACTTCCATCAATAACCAAAACTTGGAAAAATGAAATTCAAATCTGCCATTTTCAAAGGTCATTTAATCAGGCATGCGCAATAGTAATGTTGCAGGCAAGGGTATCCATGAAGAGCTCCTTGGCAAATTGCATAGAAATGGTGAAACGATATAAACGTGGTTTATTAACCCGCTGAAGTTGGATTACCTTTTTTTTTTTTTTGATACGCACTCTACAGCCAGATTCAGCTTTACACTTACACGCTTTACTCCTTGTCCCATTCATTGTGCCGTTCTGTCACTGCTCACTTCAGTCTGGGTCACCAGTGTTGGGTTTATCAGGAAAGCAGTTTGACGAGGTTTTCCTTGTAATTCAGCCGTAGAACAGCTGGTATAAGTAATTATTTTATCTACGATATTTTGTGTTCATGTTGAATTTTTTCTTTTTTTAACAGGAAGGAGTGTTGCCTCCTCTTGTACAAAATTCTGCTCTGTTAACAAGATCTCCGTCCCATCAAAGTGGCTGAAATTTTCCCTCTTGTAAAAAAAAAAAAAAAAAAAAACCCATCCTCAAAATGTGCTGAGAGGCTGAAATTTTCTCAAGCTTTTAGATCATTGGGTTGGAACTTTTAGAGACTTTGCCCTCCACTATCCTCCATATTCACCCTGCAAAGACCTGGGGTTTTTATTCATATATATATATATATGGTCTGATATTGCTGTCTTTTTGCATACTTTTGTGCTTAAAGGGACATTTCACCGCAAGATCAATATTTTTCCTCTTACCTGTAGTGCTATTTATCCACCCTCATTGATTAGGTAATTGTTGGCAGTTGTTGGAGATAGATGTCTGCCTTCTCTGGAATATAATGGAACTAAATAGCATTCATCTAGTGCTGCTCAAAGCATCAAAAAATAAATTTGGAAAATTCAACAGCGAATGTATCTTTCCAGAAATCAGACATTTCTATGGCCAATGTCTCCATAACTCAGCAACTCGCTTCTAAACAATCTAGATGGATAAATTGTACAACAAGCAAGAATCAAAATGTGTTTTTGACTTTAAGGGTGAAACTGTCTCTTTAAATAGTTTTGTTTTTCCTGCTCTCTTGCGCTCTCTCCCCCTCCTTGTTCATTCTCTCACGGATTCTCTCTTAAATATACACCCTCCTCTCTCTGTTTCTCCCTCTGTTACATTCATTCACTGTCCGCCTCCTTCTCCCCCAGGAAACAGGAAGTGATGCAGAACGTTGTGCGCATCCTGGAGTCGGTGCACGTGAAATGGGAGCACTTTCAGACGTGGACAGACTTCTCTCGCCTGCACCTGTCCAACAAGCTGGCCATCTTCGGCGTGGGCTACAACACGCGCTGGCGGGAGGAGATCCGCTACCACCACGCCGAGATCAGCTCCCAGGTGCCCCTGGGCAAGCGGCTGCGGGAGTACTTCAACCCCGAGAAGGCAGAGGGCCGCGTCATCATGACCAAGGTACAGAAGATGAACTGGAAGAACGTCTACTACAAGTTCCTGGACATCACCATCAGCGAGGCCCGCTGTCTGGAGCTGCACATGGAGGTGAGGTGGATCCCTGTGGCCCAGTCTCGCGCCGCCGGCTGCAGCAACGGCTCCCACTACCTGCTGCCGGGCGGCATCCCCAAAACTTTCGGCCTGTACGCCATCGGCTACGAGGACCCGGGAGCCGACCAGGATCCGCCTGGCTCGCGGGAGAGGCCATCCACGCCCGAGCCGAGCGACCCTGACCCCCCCACGCGGTCGGCAGAAGATGAAAAGGAGGTGGAGGACGAGGCCGAGGCCAAAGTCACGTACTGTTACCTGGGCATCGCCGAGGAGAGGACCCTCCAGCAGTGTCTGCTGCAGCACTTTCAGAGCTCGGGGAAGTGCCTCAGCCGCGCCGAGCCGTCCGCCGTCACCAAGTTCCTGCTGGGGAACTGCAGCGCGCAGCCCAGTGACGGAGGCTCGACTCCGCTCGCCGTTTACATCAAGTTCATCGAGGTGGAGCTGGACTTCCTCTCAGCCGGCTCCTTAGTGGAATGTCTCGAAATCGCCATCGGCTACTCCTTGAAGTATAATAAGAGGGACGCTTTGTAATGTTGCCCTCCTCCCATGACTTAACCAATGACTTGTGCAAAATGACTGATGACAATAAGTGGCCAAACGGCGGGACACGTTTGTACGTCTTCTGCCCTCCTTCCCCGCCGCCTCTTTTTAATGCACCTACGCTCTTATCAGGAAGTCCGTCCGTCTGTCACTCAGCAGAAATGGTTAACCAGGGAACCAGAGATGCACTCTCTGCTGAGGAGGCTGGGGTGGAGGCGGGGCCGGCTTGGGAGGGGAGTTATTGGCTGGTGCTGTCAGCTGATGTTTAAACTGCCTTTTTATTGGCCTTGGTTTTGAAGTATAACTTAAGCCTATGTGCTAAATGAGACCTCATGTTGAAAGGAAGTTGGGAATGGAAGGTGGGTGGGATGAAAATTTAATAACCTGCGGAGAATTCTATAAGGATTTAAGTGTAAAATATATCTATATATAAATGTATATATACATATAAATATATTTAAGAGTATATATATATAGATGTCGTCAAGCATTCCAACATTTCCAAAACTTGTCTTTTAAAGAAGATAAAATATTTTATTTTTGTTGTAATTGCTTTTTATTTTTATTTTGTGAACACAGAATGTTTTTTGGTATCTTGGTTTCCGGATCACTTTCTTGTATGTTTACATTATTGAGAAATCAATAAACCGGCCATGGTCCATTCATTTGCCAATCACTGAAAACAAATAGAGTGATCTGTCTTGTTTTCCAGAGGCATTTGAGCAAGTTTTATTTAATTATTATTTTACTTTATGTTGTTATTATTTTTTAATCATGAAATGTCTGCTTGATGCTGTGCAGTTATGCACTCAACAGCCTAATACCTCTTTTCCGTTCTGTAACTGCTACATAACATAAGTAATGGCATTAAAAATTAAGGCACTTGGTGATAAGAATTGTATTAACATAATTTGTGAATTTTTTTTTTGTTTTTAAATTAAGAAAATTAAGCATTTATGGTCTTTGGTTAAAAAAAGAATACTTTTTTCATCTTTTGAAATGATCACATTTAGAGGTGCCTCTGAACTCGCCAGATTGTACCGCTGACTATAATCAACGGGCTTTCAAATGTCGAAGAAATGGAGGGGACAGTAGTTTGATACCAAGTTTCTTTTATTGATGCTATCGCACTTCTTGCAAATTATACTTACTCATGGCCTCCACCATATCCTTAGCTTATTTATGTGGCCTAGGTCAGTCATGGCTGCATAATGTTCCTCATTAAACAATTCTCTTGTTTTGGTCATCAACACAATTTGCATTATTACTTCATTTCCAACTCTTGCAGTATGGTACGTTTTCACGGAAGCCTTCTTTTTGGGATTGTCCCTATTTTAAGCTGACCTGCACTGCACAGGTCATTGCTGTTCCCGTCCAAGTCTGACAGAAAACATTTATGTGTGCTGTGTGCCTTTGAAATGCCAGTTATACGCAGTGTGGCGTAATTGTGGTTCGCCACTTGATGGCAGTAGTGTTTCACAGCACGGCAGAAGTGAAGCTCATTTATGAACGTTTTCCCCGCACATCTCACGCGTCTGAAAAATGTATCATGGCGTTGAAATCAGCATGATAATTTATCTGAAGGTTTCGCGTGCATATACGGTCTGCGTGAAGAGCTGTGCAAAAATAACTCGTGGACATTTTTAGGTCCAACATTAGTTTCTACAGTAATCCATAATATAAGCTACTTTGTCAGGTTTTCTGCTTATAAGTCGGTTTGTTCCACATAAAGTAATTAAAATTTTGGCCTTATCACTCGGATTTCAGTTATTCCCCCTCTTTATGTTCAACGTCCTTTAGACATTATTAATAACTCACTCGTCGCTCACGCTATAATTCCTCTAATTGCGGGAGCGTTGGTATTACTCTCATACATTTTGTATTCATTTGCCATATTGGAGCAGCACACACACATCAAACTGATGTCTAGATTATTTTGTCCCACTATTTCATAAGAATTATATCTAACATAAAAATATTATTTGTGTGTCTTGCATGGCAGTTGTCCCATGGACATTATAAATGAGTATATATGTGAAACAAACCTTTTTGAGGACTATACTGATATGGTAAACATAACTCCCTGCTTCTCATGGGGAGAAATGGGGGAGAAGATATTAAAATGACATGGGTAAAAAATTCAACAGTTTGCCATGCAGTTATTAACCTTGCATTCTGGCCCCGTGAGAAACCCAAACATCTGGATTGCTTGTGAAGCACAGGTGTGAGGAAGCTATTGTTATCTTGATAAATGCAAGCCTTGGGCTATACCTTCTGTGCCCTCAACAGTTACAATGATTTCAGGATTTCAGGTATTTTAAAAAGAGCAGGAAGACTGTGCACCTTTGGAGCTCTTCTGTAATGATCTCAAGATAAAGATATGACTAAAATAATTAATCAAACTTTATTCATAAAGCACTTAATGTAAAAGATGCAACTCAAAGTGCTTATTATGTGTAAAATCAAGTAAAATGCAGGGCATCAAATAAGTGTATACAAATATAAAAGCACAAACAGAAGAAACACAATAAAAGATAAATAGGTTGGTTACAAAGTAAAACAGTTGTGATGAAAGAAATCATTTTGCCGTTGCATCACCATTAACCCTGCTTGTGCAGCTGTTGCTATGACCACTACTATACAGTTTGGAACATCTTTATACTGATAAGACTATTTATAATTACTGATACAGTTTTTGCATTATGGCATGGTTATGATCCAGACAAGGAACCAGAGGCATTTACATCGTACAATCCAATCAGGAGTATTTATTAATAGGAATAAGGTAATAGACATGGAGCAGCCAAAGCCTAGAACTATGAGTGGGGCAGTCCAGCTTAGTAGCCTTTAAGTGGAGAGGGTTAGGGTGTGTCTGTGTCCAGCCAGTGGTTGTCCTGGGGCAGAAGCTGGGTGATGAATTTACCACACTGAAGCAGGACTGCTTGACAACAGGACTGAAGAGTGAAGCGGGAATGCAGTCCCAATCCTGGAGACCGATGAAGGCTTAGGAGGTGTTCCTAAAAAACTTGATAAGAGGAAGAGACTGGAAGAGATGATAAACAGGAATGCGGTCCCAATCCTGGAGTTACATACAGTTTTATGCAAAAGTTTGGGCAACCCGGATCAAAATTTCTGTCACTGAGAATAGTTAAGCAAGTAGAAGATGAACTGATCTCTGAATGGCATAAATTTAAAGATACAACACTTTTTTGGACATGTTAAGCAGTATTGGTGTATTACTTTTGTACAATTCTAGAGTGAAAAAAAGGAAATGAGCACCTCGCAAAAGTTTGGGCACCCCAAAAGATTTGAGCTCTCAGGTAACTTTGACTAGTCTCAGATCATACGTATTTAGCTTGTTAGGGCTATGGCTTATTCACAATCATCGTTAGGAAAGGCCAGGTGATGCAAATTTCAAAGTTTATAAATTCCCAGACTCCTTTAACCATGGCCCAACAATCAGAAGCCATAGAGTCCTCTAAGCAGCTGTCTAGCGCTCTGAAAATGAAAACAATTAATGCCCACAAAGCAGTAGATGGCTATAAGAAGATAGCAAAAGTTTTTAGGTTGCAACTTCCTCAGTTCATAATATAATTAAGAAATGGCATTAAACAAAACTGTGGAGGTCAACTTGAGGAGTGGAAGACCAAGAAAACTTCCCAAGAAAACTGCTCATCGGGTTGCTAGAAAGGTAAATTGAAACACCTGTTTGACAAAAGACCTTCAGCAAGATTTAGCACACCGTGGAGTCATGGTGCGCTGCCCTATGGTTCAGCGACACTTGCTCAAATATGACCTTCATGGAAGAGTCATGAGAAGGAAACCTTTCCTGCATCCTCACCATGAAATTCAGTCCTGTGGACTGATGAAATTAAAATAGAACTCTTTGGCTGCAATGAGCAGAGGTATGTTTGAAGAAAAAAAGGATGCAGAATTTCATGAAACAAACACCTCTCTAACTGTCTAGCACGTTTGGATCAATCCTGCTTTGGGCTTGTGTTGCAGCCAGTGGCACGGGGAACATGTCACTGGTCGAAGAATGGATTCAATTAAATTTCAGAATATTCTGGAGGCAAACATCACACCATCTGTAAAAAAGCTGATGAAAAGAGGATGACTTCCACAACAGGATAATGATCCTAAACACACCTCAAAATCCACAACTGACTACCTCAAGAGGTGCGAATTGAAGGTTTCACCATAGCCCTCAAGGTCTCCTCCCTCATCATTGAAAATCTGTGTGAGGTATCGTTCAGGAACCAGTCGCGAGAACACAGGATTGCAGGTAAAGTGATTTTATTGAGCGAGGGGGGTAACCCCCGCAGGGCAGAAGGCAAAGGTACAGAGTCCACAATCCAAAAGTCACAATCCAGGAGGGCAGAAACAGAGTCGAAAACCAGGGCAGCAAACACAGTACTCGTGGTCAGGCAAAAATAGGTTCGGTACACAGGCACAGGTTTGTCAGAGAAGCAAAAACCAAAAACCAGTGGGCGTAATCCAAACCGTTAACAGGGCAGCAATCACAAAAATTGTAGTCGGGCAAAAAAAAGGTTCGTAAACACAGATGCAACAATAATCCAAAATGCAGAGCCAAAAATCGTAAGTCGGACGGTCCAGTCAGAAGAGTAACACTATGAGTACAAGGCGAATACAAAAGCAGCACAGGTAAACAAGAGAAACGTTCTGACGGGGAACTGCTGTGAGATGACTGCTTAAATAGACACAAGGGAAGTCACATGCTATGATCAGGGACAGATGAATGGGATCAGACTAATTACGTGGGAGCAAACACGAGGGAGAACCTAACCACATGAAATTGGCAAAAGCCAAAACGCGGACAGGGATCACAGGACAACCTATAGACAAAACATACAGCTCCGGTTAGGGAGTTCTAACGTGCACAGATAATGAGAGGCAGGACAGAGTAGAGCAGGTGCGGAGGATCCGCTGAATTGCAGCAAAGACTAAGAGAAGGAAAGAGGCGGAGACTAGAACAGGGCGAGTGCTGAGAGCTTGTTAATCAATTAGTAAGTGCAGCTATACAATCCCTGGTGCTCGTTAGTAAGTTAGTATTATATAAAATGTTAGTCTTGGTTAGTATCTTAACAAAAACAAACTGTTAGTATGGGTTAGTAATAGAAAAGCAAGGTGAAGGAAGCAAACGAGATTAGAAGGAATGTTTGAAACCCAGAAACCATGCAATCACCTAAACATGTGACACGCAGGACTTGGGGAGAAGCTGTAGCTAAAAAGACCAGACAGGGGAGACAAAGTGCAATGAAAGGCATGGGCAAAGACATGGACCGGACTATAACAGAAATGTGGATCTGGCAGGGAACTACAGAACATGGCAAAAACAAAAACATGGCAAAGTACTTAAACATGGCAAAAACAGAACAGGCATGGCAGAATCATAACAATCTGTGGATGGACCTCAAAAGAGCAGTGCATGCAAGGCAGCTGACAAATTTCACACAACCAGAAGCCTTTGAAAAAGAATAATGGGCAAAATCCCCCAAACCAGAATTTAAAAACTCTTACCTGGCACCAAAAAGTGTTACAAGCTGTGATACTTGCCAAAGGGAGTATTACTTAGAACTGACCATGCAGGTTGCTCAAACTTTTGCTTCGGACCGTTTTCCTTTTTTGCCATTTTGAAAATGTAAAAGGATAGAAATTAAAGAGTAATCTTGCTTAAAATATAAAGGAAGTGTGTCCTCTTTAACTTTATGCCTTTTGGAGAGCAGTCATCTTTTACTCGCTTAGCTATTCACAGTAACAGAAATTCTGATCTGGGGTGCCCAAAGTTTTGCATACAACTGTAACAAGGCTTGGGAATTTGATCCAATTCATAAGACTCTGAAGAGTTATTACGTTTTTCTCTATCTTAAAAGTATTGATAAATACACAAAAGAAGAGCTTTGCCTGATACTAGGAGATAAAGTGGTAAACTTTTGTAGGACAAAGCGTTCCAATCCAGCAACACTACTCAACAAAAGAGAAGCTTTGAAACACAGACCACACACATAATGGATTGCATCTAGGCGTGGGGAAGAAGACAAGACAATAAACCACTTAAAGGAGAAAGAACCACAAAACACACGTAGGCTGCTGGAAAGGGTGAGGTGACAATTAAGGACACATGAGGCTTGTGACAGATGGCCACCTCCTATGGCCACCATCAGAACAGCTGGAATTGGCAGGTATTCAACGAGATACTGGAAACATTTTCTAGCTATCCTGGTCCACATTGACAAGACAACATCAAAAAATCCGTATAGATTTGTCATATTCATGCTGAAATTCCACAACATCCAGAAGGTGCTTTATTGGGTTGGGGTTTGGTGACTAGAGCCCATTGGAGTACACTGGACTCATTGTCATACTTGTGAAACCAGCTTGAGATGATGTGTGCATTGAGGTGAGGGAGTTACCATGCTGGAAGTAGTCATTAGAAGAAGGCAAGACTGGCCATGAGGAGGAGGACTCCTCAGCTACAATACACAGCAATGGATGCTCAGTTCCTTTAAAAGAGCCTAAATTGTGTTCAGAAAATATTCACCATACCGTTAAACCTCTACCACCGGCCTGAATCATTGAAACAAAACATAAGGAATCGATGAGTTCATGTTGTTTACACTAGATTCTGACTTCACCATCAGCAGATCACTGCAGAAATTGAGATTTACCAGAGCAAGAAAATTTTTGCTATTTTTCTACGGTCCAGTCTTGGTGAGCCTTTGCCTTTGATATCCAGAGGTAGACAATCTAGACTCAGGAAGTGAGAGTCCACCTCAGTTTTTTGTTCCAACTTCCTGGATTATTAACTAAAGTAAAATTTCAGTCAGGTAGTTGAACTAAATTAGTGAAATCTGTTGTCTGAGCTCACGGTTGGAAGTATGACATGGCAGAACTTTTACTTTCTGACTCCTGTAATGTGCACCTCTCCAAATGTTCAGTTTCCTGTTCTTTCTGTAATGGCCGATAGAAGCTGGAGGCCAAGTGCAGCGGCAGAGAGAAACAGAGCAGCACAGACCCAATACACTCACAGAGAAAGACACAGACCGAATGACAGGAACAGCTCTCGCGTTTCCTAAAAGGATGCCCAACCATCCGACGAAAAGGAAACAAAGCGAGAGAGAGAATAAGAAGAATTGTCTCGGGAACCGAGAAAAATACAAAATAGTGCGATCCAAAGATAAGAGAGGGGAATGAAGAAAAGGGAAATACCCTAGATAGATAGGAGTTCCTTAAATAACTGGAAGATAAACCGTCAGAGAAATACTGACCACAGAAATCTGCGGCTGAAGTGCTTAACTAAATCAGACACTCTAGCAAAGGAGGCGTGGCGGACTTCCGGCTTATATAGAGTCCGGGGAAGGCGCCGCCCAGGTTCAATCAGCCAGCTGGGTAAAAACTCTGATGACACTTACTTTATTGGTGCGGAAGCCAGTGTGGTCTCCATTTGCAGAATCCCATCCTTGTCAAGATTCAATGTGTTGCTTAGTAAGAGATGTTATCCTGCATAGCAGTGTCGTAACACATGGTTATTCAAGTGAATGTCACCTTATTATCAGCTTGCACCAGTTTGCCCATTTTCCTCTGGCCTCTATTATGTATAAGGAATTTCTGCCCACAGAATTGCAGCTCACTGTATGTTTTGTCTTTTGCACCATTCTCCAACTGTCAACTGTCAACTGTAGAGGCTGTTGAACAGGAAAATCCTAGGAGATCAGCACTCTCTGACATACTCCAACCACCCTGTCTGACATCATTTATCATTCCACAGTAAAAGTTTCTTGGATAAAATTTCTTACTCCTTCTGATGTTTAATCAGAACAACAACATAATCACTTTATGCATCAAGTTGCCGCAACATGAACCGCTGAATTGATATTTGCACAAATGAGGAGGTGCACAGGTGTACCCAATAAAGTGGCCACTAAGCATAAATTTGTATATACTTTTATTAGAGAATCAATCTCCATCTTCGCTGGAATAGACTCTCAGCCGCTTATTTTCAGACTGTAGAGCGGTATGCTCAAACGGCAAATTCATCAAGAGACGATGTAAGCGCCTTCTACGAAAGGGGCGACTGCTAAAAATTAATTTTCCAAATTATTGCCTTCACTGATAAAAAATGGACAAAATTATATTAAGAGCTATATTGTAATGTAAGTTTTCAAATATGTGGAAAAAAGGATATGTATAATTAATCATTCACAGTGGCATAAAAATGACTCATTTCTTAAATTAAAAATCTACTCCCAAAAAAAAAAAAAAAGTGAGAACGGTAGTGGCTCTCCTAATTGCAAACCGACCCCCTCATGCGAGGAACTTTGACTGAACTAAAAAAAAAGCTAACAATTTTTTTTCTCATGTCCTCTGATGTTGGGGAGGACTTTGAACTTTGAGAGAGACCCTCCTCCAGTTTTCCTTACAGAATGTTTCCACGAATCTTGATATCCTCTTTACAACGAAATTGCGTGGTTTCAGTTTGGTTCCAGTCCGGAGACTAAGACGACAGTCGGAACATGATAAAATGATTATGCTGAGGAAAATTAACAATTTAATTGATCTTAAATGTGTTTAGGAGCATTGTCTTGCTTTAAGACCCACTAACTGACAAATGTTAGCCTCTTGGGACAGCCAGCCAGGTTTCTGACAGATTTTTATGATTTCAGTGATCTCAACAAGAGTCTGTATAACAAAAGCTAGACTGACCAACAGTAAGTGTCCATTTTCAATTTAAAAAATTAGACTTCTTGTTGGCCTTCAATTAGCTTTATCAGGCAAACCTAAAGTAAACCCCGTTGGCATTAAGGACACATGTAATTGTGGCTTTGGGGACTTGATTAACCAAGGAAGCCACTGAGCTTGTAACTTGTAATTTAAAAGGAACTGATATTCTACAAGAGATCGCACCTTGGTGGGAGTGGATGTTGTGGCTGTAAGGTTACCAAGTGAATATCCTTTGGCATGTCCAACCTCATTTGTTCTCTGACACGAGTGGATGTGGGTTTACGGTAATATGAGCAATTTTCTCTTGAGAAATCTGAAGTCTGAATTTTTTTTTCTTTTTTATGTTGGTTGTCATTAAAATGGACTCAACTGAAAACAGTAAATAAAACCGAGACCAATAGAAATCTTTATCCAAGAAGGTGCTCTTATTGACACATTGGAATAGAATTAACAAAATGAATCAAGGGCCCAAAACACAACGTAATGTAATTTTGAGCCTCTGAAATGACCATTAGTACTTGAAATATTGTTTACACTTTAATAGTGTTTTTGTGTGAAGTCATACGATCATAAACTCAAATTAAAGTTACAAAAATAAAGGCTGAAGCATACTGTCCTCATAATGAGACTGAGCTACACTTAATCACACAAGCTAGCCCATCCACCTCTAATAATTGAGCAGTCTAGCTGCATTAACTTCAATGCTGTTTCCATGGCAACTGGCTAGATCTGGGAGGCCGGAGTCGAGAGGTATTCACCTCCGAGGCTGAGACTATCCTCGCTCGATGCACGGGACTGTAGCTAAGTGCTGGGAGTACTGCTGCACACTGACAAGTCACCCTGACTGTTTCTTTGAATTAACTATCTGAGAGATGCAAAGGAGCAACAGAACATGATTCCTTTCAGTAGGTGGGGGCAGTGACAGGACTGCTGCCAGGGTCTTTCGGTCGGTGCGTTTGTTGCATGGGGCTGTTTTTCCGAGCAGATATGCAAACAGCAGCGCACATTTGTACGTTCTGAGAGGAGGAACGGATGCTAACATTTTGATCCCTTTATGAGAAAATGTTAATTATGGTAATTGTTGGTAGGATATCAAATCTAACTGCTGTTTCATGGAGAGGAATCTGCCATTTAATTAATCTCTGCACTTTGCTGGTCCTGTCAACCCTGAGAATGTCATTACACCCTTGTCATTCTCATAGTATAGAGACAACGAGCCTCATTTAGAAATGGTGCGATGGCACAGAAATGATGCGTACACAACTTTCTTTGCAGATTGTGGATTTATAAAAACGAACTTGGAATTAAAAATACTCAAAATTAATACAATTATGCACGTATCAAAATTTTCAAGTTAATCCTTATTAATTACATGAAATTTGCATGCGGTTCAGCTTACCCTCTGGATTTCTATATTAGGACATTTTTTAACTATATGCCAGTTTCTTTTCTTGCGCGTACAGAATATTTTGGTATGAATTTACACAGTAATAAATTAGGCCCCAAGAATGTGATATCGTCTGAGACTTTGCTGGAGGACAGGCTGCAAACATAGGCAAACTATTTGCATAGTACTTTCATTTTAATATTTTTTTCATCTAATGTTTCAGTGTGTCTTGTAAAGTGAACTATTATTATGAAAAAATGGGTAAAATATTTGATATCTTTAACCCTTAAAGTGCTTAATTTTTACTCAACCTATTCCTCCAAAAGTTAATCATTACCTCCGCCTCCAACGAAGTTGGAGCAAGGAGGTTATGTTTTCATCTCCGTTTGTTTGTTGGTTTGTTGGTTTGTTTATTTGTGAACGGATTAACTCTAAAACTTGGGGGTGGATTTGGATGAAACTTGGTGGAAGGATGAAGTATGGGTCAAGGAAAACCTGATTCACTTCTGGTGCATGTACATCAAAGGTCAAGGTCAGGGTGGCCCTTTTTAGTAATAACCCTGGGTTTATGTGTAGCCGGCATAGCATTAGGACCCTGGGGTGAGCAGGAGAGGATAAAGAGGGTGTGAGTTAATGGCGATCTGCTTGCATACAATGAGTGGATCGGGAGAGTAACAGCTCGCGTTTGTGCTAGTGCCCTAATAGGCGTGTGGCTTTAATACTGATAGCGCTATTGGCAGAGGTATACGCTCTACTGAGTGCTTTCTAGTTCATTATGTAGCTGACAAATTACCTTTGGAGGGACTCACAGGTACCTTAAACCCTTCTGATGGTCTTGCTGACTAAAAATTGACGAAATTGTTAACCTTTTGAAGGCTGAAATCTGAAATTTTGCTTCTTATATTTTGCACCATGTGTGACTATAGTGATTGGCCTATTAAGATATTAAGTGTCTTTCAGCGCCATGCCATATAGCCTCTATTGTAGGTGTCTTATGCCGTTTGCTTCGCTCACACACAAACGTCTGCACACTCGAGCAAGGTTTTGTTCCATGACGTAATGGCATTATGCAAAATAAGCCATTCAGAATGCGTGTTATATGACAGTCCTTTTGCATTTCCCCTGTCAAATATTAATAACAAAAATTTTGGGAATAGAAACACCTAAAAAATTTGTTGATAATGACATTTTTCTTTCGTAAAATAAGAATTGGATCGAAAAAAGAGAAATATGTGTATATGAGCAAGCCAACTCGATGTTACTTCAATTATACATAGTGTTCTTTCTGTAAATACTGCTGTATATTCCTCAAGCGAACTGTTTGTGTGCTGTACGGAATGTTATCATTTATTTGAAAAGTTATCAAGAATAAAAAGCCAACTGGATGAGACCATAAAGGAAATAAAGTGACTTTACAATGATAGCGACCGGCCGCATGTCAACCATCTACCTACTGAAGCGCCGACCTGCAGCTAAAGAACTTGTGTTTTGGAAAACTTCAACACTGAAGAAACCTGGAGAAATTCCTCCCGTTTATCATTTTCAACATGCTGGTGTCGGTTAGCCTCCGTTGCAGTCGTCTTATGTGGTTCGCTTCCCTCCCATGCCCTCCACAACAATATGTGCATATGTAATTAGCTAGCGCCAGAAAGGTGGAGTCCCATTAAGGGCGTTTTCTGGCCCAAACCTCCAAATTCAAAATAATTTTCAGCATTGATAAACCACCCCATGGGGTTCATGAATCCACCAGAGAAACCTGCGATATCAATTTCCTTTATGACAAAAAAGATATTTTTAACATTATTTAGTTTTTGAGAGGGGCCACCCATTCTGGGGCCCCACAAAATGCCACCAGTGATTATAATCATGTGCTTATCAATGCACATTGTAGCTGATATATTTTCCTAATGAATAAAAAAAGGATTTGTTGAAATTGATGTCATACTGCCGAGATAGGAAGATATTTGTTCAAAAATATGTTCTGAAATGGAGATTTCTAAAGGCCACGTTTGTAAACGACAATACATTTGACAAAGTTCCCGGCCATGACACACTAACGGAATTTGCTGAAATTTTCCCTAGGGTATGGCCAACATTCAATGAAAAAACCAGGATGTGTCGACACCGGTAATGTCTTCATCCAAACAGTTGCATCAACCGACCTTTGTAAACCCTAAAATGGGGTGTGTTGATACGAAATGGATTGTGTGAGTATGGCTCTCACTTAATTCTTCTAGTTTAAGTTTTTTTTCAGTAATATAGTTATTAACTATGACCCTTATGATGTTTATGTTTAAAATTATTCTGGAAAACAGCTGGGGTACTAATGAGCTTGAACGGTATCATTGGGTATTCACAATAGCCCGAGGGGGTGTTAAATACTGTCATCAACTCAACTCCTTCCCGAATGTGCACCAGATGTTAGGCATTGCACAAATCCAGCTTGGTAAAGAAGCGGCAGTCCTGGAGATTGGAGAATCTCCATCAAGGATAAAGGATAAGGATTCTTTATGAGAATTACCTTTAGTCCCTGACAGTTGATTTAGGGTCGTAGAGACCCATCTTTCTTGGCCATGAAGAAGTAACCAGCTCCAGCTTGTGACAAAGAAGCCAGAATTATTCCGGATGCCGGGGACTGATTTATGTATTCCTCCATAACTTGAGCCTCCTGGTTTTTCAGGGAGCACGGCCAACCCCTGTGGGGCAATGTTCTGGGCAGTAAGTCCATGGCACAATCATAGGGTCAGTATGGTGAAAGTGACATTGCTCCAGCTTTGCTGAATGCCATACAGAGGTCATGATAGATGGCGGAACACTCTTCTGGTCCTGCAGCTTCTCCTGGTGGTTGGAGGATGGATGTGCAATGAGGCTGCAAGCTTCAAGAAGACAGGACTGTGAACATGATGACCTCTACTCCAATCTAGATCCCAAAGACCAGTCCACGCCAGGGCTATGATGTGAAAACTAAGGCCTCCCCAAGACCACCATAACTTGCAGTGACCCTATGATGAAAAATGCCTACTTTTCAGTGTGGTTAGTGGAGGTCAGCATTGGCACCATTCAAGTTACCTCTGTGACATCACGAAATGCAATCCCTGTGAGATCCTGGTACCGGAGGGATACTAGTAGTGGTACAGTTAGGACCCTCAGGCAGCAAAAGAAACCAGGATGGATAAATTTTCCCTCAGTGCCCAAGTTGACTAATGCCCAGATAGAAATAGAGCGACCTTGCCAGGTCAGATGAACAGGAAGTAAATGAGTGGATGAGAGAGCAGAGCCAGACAGCACCTCTCTTTCACATGCCACTTGTGTCCGCCGAACTGGGCATCCAGCAATGGCATGAGTAGCTCTTCTGCAGTACACGCATAGATTCAACCTGATCCAGTGCAGCCATTCTTCAGGGGGCAGCTTGTGAACACAAACCTTGTTGACAGCCTTGGGTACCAGAGAAGCCAGGTGGGAGTCAGTTTTGGGTTGAGCATCCTAAGATGCAGGCAAGAAAGGTCCCTGTAACTTACCCGCTGGTCCAACCGCTGTTCATGCAGCCAAAGATTCTGAGCGCCAAATTGATGAGGTTGTCTAGATCTGAGGGACAGACACAGGTGATAATTTTGTCATAGATCCACTCTGCCGAGCCTAACAGATAGTCATCATACAGTGCCTAGGAGTTCCAGTCCATTGAAACCCGCAGTGTTCGGAAGTCGACGAAATAATCCGACACTGACCTGGCTGCCCTGATGCAGTGGGAGCAACTTCAAGGTGATGGCTTGACTGGAGCAGGAATGGTCAAACACCTTCCTCATCTCTTTGGTGAAAGCAGTGAAGGTAGGCACTACAGAAACTCCTGTTTCCAGGCGGGTAGTAGCCCAGTTCCTGGTACGTACAGAAAGGCGAGTGATGACAAATGCCACCCTGAAGCAGTCAATGGGGAATGACGATGACTGAAGTTTGAAGACCATTGAGCATTGGGCCAGGAAGCTGCCTTATGTTACTTTGATATTTGTGGACTATTAAATTGGAGAAAACCACATCGGTACAGGGGTTTTTGCACTGAGTTCTATTTTGTACTATATCCGGTTAGACCTCAAAGCCTTGTTCTTCTCAGGGTTAGATATTGTACAACGTAGATTTTCTTTTATAGTCTTCTTTTTCCTTGCCTTGTATTCAGCATGGTGCTCAGTGTCTGCTCACACAAGAACGTTTATAATTTTACTGTGAATTGCATTTATTGTGCGAGCAAGACCTGGAGGGTCATGTAATTAGAGGATCTTAAATGAGTGGGCGTGTCATACGACAGTTATGAAACGATTTGAGTAAATTTTGCGTTTGTTGCAAGTTTTAGCAAGCAACAAACCCAAAATTTGCTCAAATCGTTTCATAACTTTCATGACACGATCAAGAGTATAAAGTTTTGTTTATCACATGAGTGAATTCCAAAATTCAATAGAAAACAAATTTCTGTTGGCACCCATTATATGCTAGCACTGAGCTAACTCTATCGATCTGCTAACTTAGTTACTGAGTCGCAGACACTCGCGTTTGAACAAGCAGCAGTTTATAAATTCTGTCAGCTGAGTAGCTAGCTAACATTAGCTCACTAGCTAACAAACTACTGTCACTTATAACTATATAACAGTTATATAAAATAACTGTGTGCATGCTAGCTAGCTAGCTAAGTAACATTAACTTCATTATGTGAGTGGCACTTTGCTAGCTTGCTACAGCGCTGAGCCATACCAATTTAACCGACGTTACACTTGGTATTTATTTATGGCAAAATATTAACAGCGTGACTTAACACAGAGTGATTTATTTCCTCACACCCTCAGCCAATTAAATTTTCACAGAAGTGATATGTACCTAGCGTAATATCAAAATATGTCATGAGTTGGGCTATGGGAAAAGTACTACAGTTAAGTGATAAAACCCATTATTAACTTTCCCAGCAGGCTTGCCGGACTTCTCATATAAAGCCTAAGAACAGATCCATGCAGCAGCAGAAAAGTTTGAGCTTGTTACTTCATTCATGGGAAGAGGAGATATGTCAGTCAAGCAATGGAGTCAGTGACATCCATAATTACTGTTTGAGGTACAACGTATTTGGCTTGAAAAGGCAAAGAAATTAATGAATGACTGTTTGACTGAATGATTGATTGACAGCAATATTTCAGCAATCCCAGGAATGAACTTGCCGTACTCAAAAACTTTTCACTAATACTTCCTGAATTAACATGGGAGGAAAACCAGGTAGAACCCAGAAAACCTACAATGTGAGAATTTTAGCGAGAGCACTTTCTTTAAAAATATCTGAAGATGGAACAAGATGGACTTGAAATGCGCCAAAAGGGGTCGTAATCCTGGTGGACATGATTTCAAAATAAAGACTAATTACCCCCCTTTCCAACTGTATAAATACAGTATCATTCAAAACGTAAAAAATGGAGATAGAAGAAGATAGCACTGAGGTGACAAAATTGGGGTCCCACCCAGTATTAGAAACCTATATGCAACTAATTGGCTACTGAGAGTGTACAGGCAGTATACAGTAGTTTGGAACGTTCTCAATCAAAAACATATACTTTCTGCATGTTTTTAAGCCACGCTTTCACACAGAAATTCATCTCATCCATCTCAACTGAACGGCACTGAGTTGGATTGAAAACAGGGGCTACGCACACCACAAGAGCAAACTGAAATCACAGGCTGGTATATGGACCCAGTTTTAGATCATGTGCACTCTGTGACATCACGCATTATCCAAGTGAAAATATCTGTTTGACAACGGTAAGACTATGATCATTGAAGAATGCACATAGTCTGTTACAATGCTTAGTGATACTATTACATTCAAATGATGTGTAGTTTGTATTAAGGGGCATTATGCGTACAAAAAAGCCATTCACCATACCCTCTACTCATCCCCAGCACCCAGTATGCACAAGAACAACCCACACTGTTATCGCAAGGCAGGGGGATCAGTAAATTCATGCAGTTTACATCAATTTCTACCAGCTTTGGGAGGCTCATAGTAGTATGGCAGCGATATCCTGAGCAGCAGTACTGTGATTATTACCAACTATTCAATCGAGTGTCAGTTTGTCCCTGCTGGAGGATTTTAACTTACAGCCACAATTCTTTTTTTTCTGTTGCTGTTTTTTTTTTTTTTGGTGCTTGTTATATGGTGTGACAATTTTTGACGCGTGCACTAGTCTCCTTAAATAATTTGTTTGTTCTTGTGACATCTCAGCAATTCAGGCCTCAATAGTTTGGCCCTTTTGGTTTGTATCCTTGTATCCTTTGGAGACTCACCAAGCAAAGTACTGCCTGCTCATTCATTTTTAAGCAAACTCACGCAGCTAATTAGTATTCAAATTAATAGGAAGGACTTGTGTTGATTTTTCTGTTGTTGTGGTATAGCGACCATTTAGGTGTAAGTAAAAGAAGTAAAATAAATGTTTCAAATGTATTTTCAATATTTTTTCCAACCCCTGTACCATCTGCCTGTTGCAACGGACACCAAGTATGGTCAGGCCAGCTGATATTTTTCTCATTTTGAATTGTCCAGTCTTCATGTTCACTGGCCAATAGACACCTCATTAACTGGTTTTTAGCTAAAAAGACTGGAGCAAGGCATAGCCCTCTGCTACCGCAGCCTAAGGTCTGATGTGTTTCCAGAGCTGCCTTTTTGCACACCTCTGTTGTAAAACTGTTATTTGAGCACTTGTAACATTCCTAGCGACTTGGCCAAGTCTTCCTGCTCCCCTCTGACCTCTCTAATTAACACGGTCTCTAATTAACAAGGTCTGCCACAGATCTGAGGCTTACTGAAGACGCTTGTGAGCTCCAGAGACTGTGGTGTCAGTAAATCCAGGGTGTGGGTGGGAGGGGGCGAGGGGAACTATTTCTCAAATGCTGGAATCATCTGAGCTCCCTGGAAGCACCAATCATGCCATAATCATAGTTATTTAGACCCTGAATCTTGCCAAATATAATCGTCTTTACCTCATGTCTGCATGCTTTGCACATTCAATTGCGTGACCTGCTATTCAGAGAAACGTTGGTGTTCCTAACAAATTATTCAATGCGTACGCGTGTGTGTGTCTCTGCGTGTATACGCGCATGTGTGTGTGTGTGTGTGTGTGTGTGTTGGGGGGGGGTTAATGGTTAATGCGTGCGTGTGTGTGTGCATATACACGCACTCGATCAACCAATTTCTCAGGAACACCTGCATTCTAACGCAATAGTTTGTCATATACCTGCATGTTAATGGGGAATTTCATATGAAAATCGGGATTTCCAAGGACTGTTTTTCGCCGTTTCAATGGAGTGAACCATCATCAAAATGGATAGGTGATACGAGGAAGACTAGTCACTTCTATTTCCCCCGAAGTCACGAGGGATTCATACTTTTTTTTTTTTTTTTTTTTTTTTACACTGCATACGTACTGAAAAGACGACTACCTACCGTATAAAATGGAATGGGTAGGGTTTCTAATTTATGGGTCCTTTTGACTGTCAGATAGAAAACAAGCAAATTCATTTTTCAAAATTTTTCCACGAAGAGTGCCCTCAAATCTCAATCACAGCGCTCTAAATGCCGTCACAATAATTCATGTCGAACAAGTCTAGGTCTCATAGGAATATAGTCGAGGGAATTCAAATGATTATTTTAAGATATGGGTACTTCTTTAGACAAAAATACAAGTCTCCCTCAGAGAATGCTTGAAGACATCAATCATGCTGAAGTTGTTGAAAAGGGAGGAGCGTCAAATCTTTAGAGGGCGTTGCACTTGCTGGCAGGTGTATGCGCAAGAGGTGTGCATACCAGCATACTTCAGAGATGCACCATTATGTCAACTAGAAAGTCTGCGAGTTTCAACCAACCCCGTCTGTTTACAAGTCATTACATCCAAGAACATGTAGAAAGGAAGCTAGTGCCGCAGATAATTCAATATCAGGAACTAAATCCCAAGAAAATCTCATTTCAGCCTTCCGTTCAAACCGTACAGCGCGTCAGCTAGGGCGCGCTGAGCATCAGGCAGATATCAGCTTGGCGCGACGGATGACAAACCAGAGATGATTTGTAATTCACACGCAATTTCACTTGCGCTGCTTTGACGAGTATTTCTCCCCGAGCATTATCTTCGACTGGTCTTCACTTGGAGCCTGCAAAGAAGTGAGCCTCAGTGCCACGGGATATTTGCGTAAAGATTACGGGGAATACTTAGACGATTGAGCACTTAGGCGTTGTGGCACACCGACAGGGCAATGGAGATCGCAACTTCTAGGCAACTTGGTACCTTGCTGTCACTGGCACTTCTCTGGATTTTTTCGGGTAAGTTGTTTATTTCATTGTCGCTGATTTAGTGTTTTTGGAGAGAATTATTCTCTTGAAATATCAATTTTGCTTATTTCCCTGAACATCAGCTTGGTATAAACATTTATCTTGGAGGGTAACTGTAGGCTACATGAAAAAAAGCTTATCCATTGGAGTCGATTCGATGTGAATCCAGTCAGAGACTGATGTCTCAGAGATGATATAAAAAGTAGGTATTTCCCCAAAATAAAACTAGCCGGGGGAAAAAAAAAACTAGTTTAATACAACCGGCACACGTCACCTACATAGGAGTTCAAATCAGGATGATTTTGGAGAGTGTTTTAATAAAAATTTAAAAATTTACCACCTGCTTTCTTTCTCGAGATGAGGAATTACGATATAGTGACTTAAACATTTTGGATAGTTACTGTAGGTTCACCTCCTCATTTAAGTTGATCTTGAAACTCAGTGTGAACAGTCTATTGGCGGCAGCGCAGTAAAAAGGCCGGTGCTGTGCTGCTTTTAATTTTAAACGCACCAGAGCTTTAAAGGAACCTGTTCGCTTTGCCCCCAAGATTGACTCGTATAATTCTGAATGATTTCGTCCCTCCCGGTAAAGTGCTATGTTTAGACTGTGGGGCAAAAGACATCTCATGCGAGGAATTAACTCATCCACGCTCAGTGATGACCACACGGATTTGTTGCTTCCAACGCTTCCATATAACTTTAGAAGGGCTTTGACCAAAGATAATATATCACTGTTGCGCCTGTGGTCCTGTCTTGCCAGATGAGTGAATGGAACAGATTACCAGCCATACTGCCTATAAATTTGTCATTGCGTTCAAAACGCAGACGAGCTAGTATGGGGGAACTTGAAACCCTTTTTAAAAGACAAGATTTTCTACACTTTCAAAGCCCAGCTTGCGCTGTTTTCGCGATCTTCTTCCAATAAATCCAATAAATGTACAAGAAATACATGGTCCCTCCGAATGACAATCTCCTTGATAAAATGCCGCGAGAGAAGTAGACAGATTAACGCACGCACGCACACACACACACACACACACACACACACACACACACATTTTTTTTCTGCCCTGCAATCTTGACGGATGTCTAAGCTGTGCCCTCATGAGTACTTGTTGCCAAAGCAGTCGAAAGAGCTGAGGCGCACAATTCATCAAGGAGTTCTTCTGTCTCACCTCTGCGTCCTAACCGATGACCGTAGGACCCGCATGGTTGAGTGTTCTTCGCGAGGACATTCACACGCGGAATTTCTCAGTTTATGGAAGGAAACAATTTGTTCTTCTAATTGAATCTTCTTATTGAAAGCCCTTTCGATTAAAGTAGGCTACTGAAGTCTCCAAATGTCTTTTGTGATTATATAGTTGGAAAATATAAAAATAGCAAATGCCAAAGAAAATTTTGCTCTTTCTGAACATTGCTCAGTAATCCTTGATATGTGATGTAATTGATATATTAAAACTATACAGGTTTTCTGCATTTGAAACTTATTTTGAGAGTAGGCTAGTTTTGAGTATGGACTTTGGTACCAGTGGCACATGGGTAGGACCGAGATATTTCTGGTATCAAAACGTGGAAAGAGCTTGGTCAGAAAAATTGATTTCAGACAAAATTTTCTGGCAGAATTAATTTATTCTGCCTCAAATAAACATGGCTTTTAGAAGCACCGAAAGTTCTTCAAGTTGAAGACATTCTGTGATCGTAAAGATTATCAGAGTTCAGTCATAAGCAGAACAAACAAACATGTTGTGAGATATTTTGTGCCTCAAGGTTTTTCAAGGATGCAATGAATGTAAAAATGCCATCACTTCCAGCCTTATCAGCTTAGTGTAGCATTTACTACGGTGCCAACAATGTGCCAGGTTCTGGTTGGAATTTCCTTGTTATTGCTGGTTTCGCTGAGAAAGGAAATACTTCTGATAGTGTTGGGTCACTGAGCATTCATTTGAAACTATATTGAGAAATTATATTGCTCAATGGCCACCACGCATAATAGTCTTCAACAAACTGCCACTGCAACAATTGAAACCCTCCTATCCATGTTAAAAGTACGGTTCTGTTCCTCAAGACATATGCGTACAGCAAAGAAATCTATGCGGACATCATTAGACTCACAGTAAACCAAAATGTAATGAAACTCAGCCTTCAAGCCTGTAAATGGGAGTGGACCAGGGGTTCTCAATTTATGTCTAGCTTAGACAGACAGACGGAGAGACAGAGAGACAAACGGATATACAACAATGAGCCACAACATTAAAACCACTGACAGGTGAAGTGAATAACATTTATTATCATGTCACCGCGACACCTGTCAAGCGGTGCGATAAATGAGACGGCACGGGAACAGTCAGTTCTTCAAGTTGATTTGTTGCAAGTTGATGTGTTAGAGTCTTCTTAATATGCAGTGCTTTGCGCCGACCCAAAAGTGGTCCACGAAAGCACAACTGGTGAATCAGCGACAGGATCATGAGCGCCCAAGGCAAGAGTTGGAACCAGGAATAATTATGGGAAGAAGGCAAGCCAGAGGAGGCAATATGATACTCTGGGCAATGTTCTACTGGGAAACCACGGGTGTGGGCATTCATGTGGATGTTATTTGGACATGCACTGCCTACTTGAACACTGCTGCAGACCAAGTGCAGCCTATCATGGCAACGGGATTCCCTGATGGCGGTGGCCTTTTTCAGCAGGATAGTGCACCATGCTGCACCGTGAAAATTGTTCAGGAATGGTTTTAGCAACATGGAAGAGAGTACAGGGAGTTGATATGACCTCCAAATTCTCCAGATCTCAATCTGATGAAGCACCTGTGGGATGTGCTGGAAAAACAAGTCCGATCCACGGAATCCCCTCCTCACAACTTACGGTACTTTGAGGATCTGCTACTAACGTCTTGACGACTGATACCAGAGGACACTTTCAGAAGTCATGTGGAGTCCATGCTTTGATGGGTCACAGTCGTTTTTGAGGCACAAGGGGCACATTCACAATGTTAGACTGGTGGTTTTAATGCTATGGCTGATCGGTGTATAGACAAATAGATGTATCTTGATTTTTGGCATTTGTATAACTTTAACAACGCACTGTAGGCCTGCAAGCCCACTGCCCTGAGTTATTAGACTAGAGCGCTTCTAGTGTACTGATACCAATCACAATATTATGACACATGCATACCTAGTGCACACAAGGCATATTTATTGCAATACAGTTAGTGTTAGCTACTTTAAACTTGTTATTTTGTAATTTTATGGGGCGTTCAGCTTTTTTCTGACTCTTCGATACAGCTTGACAGGGCTCTCAATCATTAGCCAGTTTGATTGATGGACTCATATCGCAATTTGTCTCTCCTGACTGAGGCACTTTTTACAACAAAGTACCAGATGTAGGTGCTTCTTGAGCACCAGAGCATGATTAACTGTTGTCTTTATACTGGAGAAAAGAGACTTGGGAACCTTTTTTGCTGACAATATTTACTGGGAGGCCTTGGATAGACAAATACAACATTTTCATGCCGAACTAATGAAGCTGAATTACGGTAAGAAAGCATTACACGAGGAAGCATTTTGCGAGCCGATGTAGGCTGGCTTGCCATTCCTTGGGTGGCTGGGGACTCAATGGTCTCAGGCTCCAGGTGTGTCCACTGAGATGTCGTGTCCTGGATGAGAAGGAAGTTGGAGGAGAATACTCTATTGTAAACGAGAAGAAGTGCAGTCTGCGGGGTTGTTGTCACCAAGCCACTGAACAAGCCAAAATAGGAAATCAGATTACCAAGGCTGCATAGCATAACAGGATGGAGTGATTACACTTTGTTTACCGTCACATAGGTTACCCGGACATACATGCTCGTGCATTCAAATCCTTGTAGAGGATGTGACACAATGGAGTCCTTGCTGAGCAGATGACATCACAGTCAGCCAAGGTGCAGCCTGACTGCTGTGGGTCATAAATCAGGAACAAGTGTTTACAATCTGTTTTCCGATGTCGCTCTTTGGTTACTCCTCAACTGTCTATAAGGGAACTTTCACACTAGGTGCGATTGTTCCATACCTTTCCCCAGTACGATTGTTCCCCCTCCCCTCTCCCCCAGCTGGTCAGCTTTCACACTAGCAATGTCGTACCGTGCCCGAGTACGGTTGATTTTATCATAATTCCGATACAGTAGGTGGCAGTTTGCACGTACGTGGTTTTTAAATAGAGAAATATACTCCGAGAGGAAGGAGCTACAGATATGTATTTTTTTCATTACTTAAACTGCCAGACTTTCGCACCGTGTTCCACTCTTTTAAGATCTTGCAGCCGCATTTTCATTTGTTTGTCACGGCACTGTTCTGTTGTTCTGTGATGATCGCGCAAATGTAAATACTCGCAAATTATTCCATAAATCTCAGAGTTTCTGTGTGTGTAGTATCCAGTTGTGATTGTAGCTATGTTTTTTCATCTGCACAAATTTCTAGCAAGCATTTAATTTTTTCGTTTGACCAGAGAGATCCTTTTGCTGCTACGTGTTAGAACATTAGAGTCGCATAGTTAAGATGTCACATAATTGTCCACTTCTGTGCTCAAATACGGTTGCTTTCACATTTCATACAAGTACGGATGGACCATGCCCGAGACCACCTCTTCCAAGCGAACTCGCGTACTGTGCCCAAGCGCGGACTTTAGGGTCATGTGTACTCAGATCTGTGCCCAAGTTCCTAGTGGGAAAGCACCTTAAGAAATTTGCATATTTCAACACACCCTCAAAGTACGATTAAAGTCAGAGTAGCTTTAGCCCAAGACCAGGTCCATACCATGTTCCCTAGAGGGCTTGTTGAAGGCTATACAGTATATGGACTTCATAGTGACATATTAGAAAAATCATTATGTTGATTAATTAGCTGGATTATGAAATATTGCGGTCAGTCACCTGACCAACTTTGGTCTGAACTACTCATTTCAATTGTGGTATCTCAAGTGGGGGATGAAGAGTTACCGGTGTCACTGCGGCAGGTGGCCTTTCCAGGATTGAGAGTTGTTTATTATCTTTTTTCATGTAGGATTTCTTTAATGTGTAGTAAGTTTCCTTTAGGCCTATGGGGCATGATATGTACTGGTTTGCCAAACACGTTGTCCGTTCACTTGGTGTCTTAGTAAGCTCATTATCTTTCAGTGGTTCGTATCAGTCTCTCCGAGTTCATTTCTTCTTGAATGTTAATTGCGCGCTAATTGGAATGGCCTTACAATAACAATGGCAGTGATTCAACCCTGAAATGACTGTTCATTTCAAACCTCTTCATTTGATGCATAGTGTACAGAAGTTCCAATTAATCAACAAAATTGCCCATTACTGAATATCTGATCTCTGTTCAGTCTAGCTGGTGTGTGTGTGTGTGTGTGTGTGTGTGTGGTGGGTGTGTGCGCGTGTGTTTCTGCATGTTTGTGAGTGTGTGTGTGTGTGTGTGCGCGTGCGCGCACGCATGTGTACTAGGGTGTTTGTATGTTTGTAATGTTTTTAGTATAAATTAAAATCTTTATAAGTGTAACAGATGCCACAATTAACTATGAAACCACAAATGTAATAAATTCCAACAATACATTTCTGCTTGGAGGATAAAGTGTGAGTGTGGGTGTGTGTCGATGTATAGAGGTTATAACCTGTTCCCAGCAGATAAGCAGAATGAACTGGCTTCTTATCTGGCTTGGTTTGTAGAATCCACCTTAGCGAGGTTTAGACAACAATTAATCTTTGTTCTGGGCATGCAAATGAGGGAAAGATGGTCTTGATTTTATGTTCTTAATTTCTTCATTCTGTCGGTGCTAGGAGCTGCACAATACTCAATTCAAGCACACTGCACACAACCATTTTTTGTCCATTCATGCTGGGAAATCTTATTTGTGCGGGTGTACAATAAATCTGGAGTTAAAGGGACAGTGTCTCAGGTGAGGTGATACTGTTGCATAGTATGGGTCCAGTTAGCCTCCTGTTTTTCTCCTGTAAAACATACGGTATACCCAAACATAATGCACAACATGCTGTGAATGCATTGGGAACTCCAATATCCCGAGACCCCATTTTAATGAGAACAATATAATAAACTGCCCTGAAATGAAGACTCGCACAAAACAGCAATTTTTCAACCCAGATTCTATTACAATTTTTCAACCCGTGTTTCTACTACAGTTGTTGCTGATGCACAGATTGCTGCGCTGTTTGGCTGCCTTATTCACATCTGATGTCATGGGGAATGCGATCTCATAGTATTGTGCCTTTGGCCAAATGCAGAACTGCAGAACAGTAAGAGTAGCTGCATTCGCCTGAGAAAGCAATACATTACACCATCATTCAAAGCCTGCTATCATAAGACCGATATAATTGCACTTGCCATCACATTTCAAGTTTTTGTAGACATCAAAGATATGATATTGAATTGATGGCAAACGTGAGGTGGTTAAAGAAACATCTGGTCAATATCAGGGTGTCCTGCAGACATAGGGTAGTAAAAAGATGGAGGGATGGAGACAAAGGAGTCAGGAGTGGGGGTTGGAGGGGCAGACATGAGGCGGAGAGAGAGAATGAACGTGAGTGAGGGAGAGAGAGAGAGAGAGAGAACAATGGTGTCAAAGGTGTCAGAGTGAGACCAAAGGACGACTGGGAGCAATATGCGAGCAGCTGGAGGTGAAAGAGAGAGAAAGGGCAGATGTGACATTAGGATGAGGGATTGTCAGGCCCTGACTGCTGTCCACAACTAGGTGAGACAATTGCGTAACCCTAGAAACCTTGCCACCACCGACCTGTACCGACCAATGAAAATGAATGATGCTTCCTATGTCAGAACACTACAATTAGCACTGCTGAGTCGGTCACTGATAACATACGATATGTCAAGCCATTTTCGGGTTTATTGAGCCCCACTGGATTCTATCTCCACTGTGAGGAGCCAGACAAAGAAACAGAACACAAGCAGTAGCTGTACAGTAGCTTCTATTTGAATCATGCTGAATAAAATTAATGCTGATGAGATAAAAGACAAGGACGTAGAAATAGTCATGCATTTGATGCGCAGTACTGTAGGGTTCTTCACCCTTTTCCTCTGAGCTTCCTCATTAGGAAGTAACACCAAGATAGCTAGCGTTTCTCAACTTCTTTTTTCTATCCACTCATTTCTCTTGATTTTGTCTTGCTTTCCTTCCGTCTGTCCCCCAGATTCCAAATATATCCAGAATATCTGTGGCAGCCAGGACATGAAAGATGCAATCCATCATATTTACATTGGTTTCGCCTTATCTCTGATTGCTAATTTCTTAAAATAATAGCTGCTGGAAAGTCGCCAGAGTTTCAGCCCAGTTTGGGATTTGAGCTCTGCACCCACTCATTTGCTTGGATAATGTGGTTTTCATTTATTGGGACCATTATTATTAGTATCAGCTGCTTGAAAAATAATTGTGGCGCATGAATATTTATGTTCATCTATCAAATAACAACATTTAAAGTGATGAGAGAAATATGTTGACCAGTCAACCAGTGATCTGAAGCTTTGTGATGGGACCACTGTACAGTCTGTTTTTTTTTTTTTTTTTTTTTACAAGATGAGAGGTTCCTTGTGATCCTATTTTTACATCCTTGGACATTGTTGAAATTCCCAAAGCCTCTTGGTCCAAACTGGAATAATAACTGAATGGAGGGCGTTCTACTGGGCACGCATCCGCTGTATATTTCACTCTGATTTTTGACATTATTTTGGCTCTATGCCACCAGAGCTCCAGTCGCTGTTTAGATACAGTGCATCCACGGAAAGGTCCTCGCACTGTGACAGCCTGTCATGCGAGTGGACGGCCCAAACAAACGTCACATCCCCTCCCGTTCTGCAGCGGTTCCCGAGAGGAGCTCTTTCCGAGCCGGCTTGGGGGTCATGAGAAAGTCATCGGGCGAGTTTCCCAAAACTCTGCCTGGCCAGTGGTTTCTCTTAAAGAGGCAAACCGCTCCCACTCATCCTCCCCCTCTCAAAGGAAATGGCTCGATCCAAGGACGGTATATTGTGTTAAGCGCCCGTTGCCTCAGAGCATAGCTTGGTGGTAGAGAGGGCAGCGCCCTGGACTGGTAGTCATAACGTTGCGTACTCAAACCACTTTTAAGTGATGTGGTCCCACTGATCCTCTTTAGCAAGTTTCTATCCTGTAAACCCTGATAGTGCGGTGAACTCAAATGTTTTGTGGAAACCCATTACCTCAAAAAAATTGTGTAGGCCAACTTAATTGCATTGTGTGGAAGGAATTTAACGATTTTGCACAGAATACAAATATTGCCAATGTTTTCCTGTTATGCATGAGCCTATTTAGTAACTCAGCATTTGTGTCACAGAGACTCTGGAAAATTACGTTGTATTTGAGTGAAGCAAGACATTAGGAAATTCAATTGCAGAATTATTTAGGAATTTTAATTTAAAAATTTTGGAATTTATGAACGCTGGCGTCTATATCTGCGCAAAGGGGTTTTAAAGAAAATAAGGTAAAGTTTTTTTTTTACATGTTTCTTAGTGCTGTGAGCTCAAGGTCATTAAGTTGACGTACTCAATTTTTTTGAGGTAATCGGTTTCCACAAAACGTTTGAGTTCACCAGACTTGTCAGGGTTTACAGTGTATCTTAACCAATAGACACCATTGAGTCCCTATGCAAAACACTGATGATTTTTCCCTAGGACAGAGAATAAGAGCTTGTTTTCAGTTAACCCAATGGTGACAGTAGCTTATACTGTTGCTTTGAATTGGAATGAAATGTTAATCGCGTGTAATGAAGCATGTGTCCAGCAGCTACATGAGAAGTCATGTCTTCAATCTTTGCATGAGCTTGGGATGAGATACTACTGCATTGAACTTCTGTAAAATAGGTGCACTGTTGAGTGCCTGTCCAGTGTTGTTCACCAGACAGCAATGGTTGAATACAGATGGTGGGAAAGTATTTGTCCAAATTAAAAAAAAAAAAAATCATCAAAACAATGCATTTGTTGAAGGAACGTAGTGGAGTTTCAGGATTAGGATCACACCGCAAACTTGACGCTTTCAAAACCTCCTATAAATACACACTAACCCCCTCCTCCTGTTCCGCTTTTGTATCATGCGTCTCTCCCATCCCATTCTCTGTTTTCTCCCCGGTCCCTGTGCTTATGGTAGGGTCCTAAGGGGGTCTGTCGTGCCTGGGTTCTATGACGAATTCCCAGTCATACCTTCCCAGAACTCGCTGAGGACAAAGCAGAAGAGCTTCATGACGGATCTCCTTTTGCATAACAACCATATTCTCTTCTATAAACTTTTAAAAGCATCTTGGTGATGGTACACTTGCGAACTGACCACTATTAATGCTATTACTAGTGTATTTTTCTTTTGCCAGTCATGTTTTTGTCCTTCCTTTCTGGAAAAAATATACAGTAAATGGAGTCATTGTGATTAGGCAGAATCTACACTCAGTTACGGCGAATCAGAAATGTATTTGCTGTGAAATGTTGTTTTTCCCCGCTTAGTTTTGTTTATACTGATGTCAGACATGATGGCAGACTGGCTGATATGCTGGGAACACTGTTTTCTGCCCTTTTGTGGGAGGGATCATCTTTCATAAGGGATGACGATATGTTTTTGTTTTGAGGCATTCACTTTGTAACAGCACATGGGCAGTATATGGTGATGTCAACAGGCACTTGACTTTATATGTGAGCTTATGTGGGAGATTAGATTGTTAATTCATTCAATACCTATTCAAAAAACTAAAACTTTACAGCTGCATGGCTAACAGCAGAGAGCCAGCCCAGAAATAGAACATTCTGGCATTTTGACTGCACTGGACATGGTAAGGAACACTGACCACTTTTAAACAGATGACTCTCATCATCTTTCTTTGCAACTGAAATGCCAATTTATCTAACTATTGCTAACAAAAAAAAACCTCTTTCATCTAATAAGGAGCTATCTCTTCATATTTCGCACCAGTCGGCCTGGGAGTTTGCTGACATGCCAGGCTTTTTCAGCTGAGAAACACCGTACAATGTTGAGCCATTAGACCCAAACCACTCTTTTGGCAAATCTGAAAATGGCCGCAAAGCTGTTTGTTTCACTATAGTAATTGCTTTAACAATGGGTTCGGGGAAATAAAAACACCTTTCAGTTTTAATTGCAGTGTTCGGGTCCTGCTGAATGCAGCTGCTGCCAGCGTGATACTCAGATTGTTTCATTCCCCCTCTCCAAATAATTGTGTCATAAATGCAAATCAGTTCTTTGTTCGGTGACAAAAGCAGTTGATGTGTGAGTATTTATTTTCTGTTTACAGTTCATCACCTAACATCATGGAACAGGGTTGCACAGTGGTGTCATATATAACACTGTTGCCTGGCTTTGAATCTTCCTTTGGCCTTTCTGTGTGGATTTGGCATGTTCTCCCCCTAAGTTCGAATGGGCTTTGTCTGTGTACTCCGGTTTTTCACCGTTGCACAAGACATGCAGGTTAGACTGATGGAGACTCAAATTTGCCCATAGGTATGAGCCTGTGAATGAATAGTCTGATATCCCTGCAATGAAGTGGTGAATTTTCCTGGGTGTGTTCCTACCTTTCACACATTGTACGCTGGTAATAGCTGGAGCCTCCTCAGCTTCGCAGAAACAGAACCAAACAAGTTAGATGATGGATGGATGAAAAAATAGCAGGCTAGATAATGGATGAATGAACAAGCACAATTTCTTGTTCTTTTCCAATTTATACAAAGTGAAATGTGCACTGTTAACTCTAATAGAGTACATGTTAGTCATGTTGGAGTTGACTTGGCACCAGATTGTACACCGCGTGCTCAATGGAGGTTATAAGGGTGGAGTTTTTGGTGTTTACGGCAGGAGTTGGAGTATTATCACTGAGAATATCTATGGTTGTGGCTGAGAAAGCGCCTTCCCCTTAATACACTTGCAGCTTGGAGGCTTTTTGTCAAAAAAAGTGTCAGCCCTGCCTCAGGACTGCTGTCAGCTAACTCAGGATTGTACGAGGACTGTATGAAAATAAGCCTGGGTGGTTTGATGTGGGGAAAACAGGGCTGTTGTTAGGGTCTACTTGTAGATCACATTAAACCTGTGCATTAGCTGGGGGGTGAAGGCTGGGAGGAGGGACAAAAAGAGAGGGAAAGAAACAGATGAGAGAGCATGAGAGAGAAAGAAATTAAGAGAGAACAATGCGATATGAAAGATTATAGCAGCACCCAGTTGTGTATTTATATATTTCAGCAGCCATCCCTGTGGGTAAAACAATTTCCTGTGTAGTCTGCAAATAGTCCCAAGGATGATATTCAGTAGTCACTGTTGTTCATCTACTGCTGTTGTAGATATATCAAGGCCAGGTTACGCAGTAACGGAGTTACAAAATTGGTGTATTTTGTATTATAGCTCCAAAACTAAGTAAGCTAGAGTTAAAATTTCAATCGTTTTGTGGAGGTCTTCTTATGTACTTCAAGCAACAAAATAGCTTATTTTGTTCATTTGATTTATTGTGAGTGAAAACGGCATAAAAACTGGTCGGTAACGGAGTTACAAATTTGTAACTCCGTTATTGACCGGTTTTTGCCATTTTCACCCAAAATGAATCAAATGAACAAATTTAGCTATTTTTGTGTTTGAAGTACTAGGGAAGACCTACAGGAAGCCATTTAAATTGTAACTATAGCTTAGTTTTTGGGCTATGATACAAAATACACCAATTTTGTAACTCTGTTACCGCGTGACCTGGCCCATCAGTTCATCAAGTACAGAGGAGCGCCCCTAAAATAAACCTCCTGTACCCTCTTTTGCCACCCTAAGGGCTGCTGAGCTCTACCCAGCTCTTTTCCTGGCTTCTCCGTCCCAGAATGCCCTGGGCTCTCACACCCTTCAGGGTGGGCTTGCACACACTCGTCGCTCCTAGTCAGCAGGGATTACCCTGCAGTCTGCCTGTCAGCACATCTCCGCAGCTGAGCCTCAATTCGCTGGCACTCCAGGCTCTTGTTAGCATATTTCTGGGCTGTGGATGAGAAAGAAGAGTTCTAGCAAAAACAAGGTGAAATACTCCATGTTCCCATGTACCCAAGGGATTGTGGGATACTTGGGGGAGGCTTAGCTGAGAATATATGAACCGCCTATTCAGTGTATCTCTCTAGGTTTGTTTGTTTTCTCTGGTATTTCAGTCCCGCTTGCCTATGTAATTAAGATATTGCTTCCAGGGTGACGTTATAGCCCGTGCGCTCTGTAACGATACATTGGCGGTAGAGCTCTTAATTCTTTTAATGATAGCTCGGGGGTGAAGAAGGGATCTCATTGTCCTGCATTTGTGTCTTTGAGATACTCCAGAAATATGCGGCTGCAGTGAAGCAGGAATCATGGAACAAGATAGAAAGGAAAATGCCCTCTTCAATTTGACAGCATGTTGTCATGGTTTCAGGTTCCCTGGCATATCTGTGAGACATAATCATAAGTTAATCAGAATTGCAGTCTGTCAGACATTGCGACTCAGTGAGAACAGGCGAACGGTAATTAAATTTGAAATCTCAAGTGGGTGGCTTTTATTTGACATTTTGTCTGCTGTTTCATTGCAAATCTCAGTTTCCAAGGTCCTATGAGCAGTATAATATGGTCTTATTTTGGCAAATTGTTTTTTTATTTGTTCTTGTCCCCCCTGTGCCCAGGCCCTCAAAAACAGGAAAAGGCCTTTAACAGCTTTTCGATTAGAGCATCTGATTCTTCCTGGCATTCTCATCTCTCAAAGTTTTGTTTTCTCCCTGGAGCTGTTAGTGCTAATGGCTCAGATTAATCTGGTCACTGTCAGCGGCGTGGAATGACCGCACTGAGGTCACTGCGCAATGACTTTGGACTGGATGAGCGGACCACGTTTCGCTCCCAAGGTGAACGCGAGTATGTTGTGAAGTAGGGACAGAATGTGTTCAGCTTGTGCAGACCTGGTCAGTATAAGTACCGTAGTTTACAGGGCAATGCATGAGTACGACCCAATGGGGCTCCACCACACAGACTAAAACAAAGCCATGAAAATGTGTTGACAGATTAGCGTGTTCGTTCCTGAAATAGTGGCTACAGCCAATCCCAAACCTCCTCTCAGTGCTCTCCCTTGACTCCACAGATCTATTTCTTTCTAGCAAATGGCCTTTCAAGTTTCCTCTTATATCAGCAGGGACTGCCATGCATTTATCAAAGGACAGCCACAGCAATAGCCCAGAATGTGTTTGAGGAGGCAGCAATGATTTATTTCTGTATCTTAAAGTGAATGATAAACTGGATCCTGTGGATTAACACTGGACTGCAGGTCATTTCATTCAGCATTACTTGAGTTATTATTATTATTTTTTTATCTCATTTCTTTCGGGGGTGGGGGGGATGGGGATTCAGCATTTTCTGAAGTACAAAAACGTTTTTTTGTTTGGTTGTTAACCCATCTTTGACTCTGTTATCTTTGGATTAGAGGTGGGAAATCAATATTCAGAAAATCCTGCCCTTAACTCTATTTCAGTCGTCTGAATTTTCAAAATTCTTCAGTCAGGATGCAGAACTAATTAGTGAACTCAGTTGGCTGAGATCATGGGTGAAATAAACTAAAGAATTTATTTCCTGTCCCTGGACAATCCACTTCCTCTCAGCACCATGGAGATGTTTTTACATGATGGAACCTCATGGTCCTCAAATCACAGTCCCCAAGGTCCAAGAACTGCCGGGTTCCACCCCCTTTTACCTGCGGGTCAGGTGTAGAGACAGTCTGGCAAATCAGAGGCACCAAGTGTTCATATACTGACCTGGGATTAATGAAAACCTGGGCTGTATTGGGATTTGAGGTCCAGATTTAAGGACTGCTGGTGTAAACTGGTGGAAAAATCCAGCATAAACTGGTAGCTGGTGACCAGCTTGGCCAGTTCGAGCAAGGTTTTTTTTTTTTATGGCTGGTCAGCCAGCTACCAGCTGCCACTGGTGACATCAGCTACCAGCTCCAATTTTTACCTGCCACCAGCTCACATCTTTCTGGCAACCAGCTACTTTTACCTGCCACCAGCTCCCATTTTTACCAGGTACCAGCTTCTATTTTTACTGCCGACTTACTCCCGTTTGTATTAACCACCAGCTCCAATTTTACCAACTACCAGTTCCCATTTTTACCAGGAACCAGCAACTATTTTTACCAGCTATCAGGTCCTATTTTTACTGGCCACTTCCTCCTATGCTTACCAGCTCAGATTCTTATCAATTACCGGCACATATTAGCCACACCAGCACCTACTAAAATTCACCAGCTTGTAGAAACTACTATACTATTCAAAAAAAGTAGGGGATATTTTATTTTGAGATCAAAATTTTCACATATACAAAGGGATACGAAACCATGTTGGATAGTTCCTTACTGAGGAAGCATTTCCAAAGAAATTCATCGCCCAAACACATCAATGACACTCTCACGATCTGCACGGGATGCTATTGATGATCAAGGGGGTTGTGCCACAAATTTGCATGACTCTTAATTGGAAGGTTAGAGCCACTGTAAAGGAAGATTTTGAAGAGAAAGCATCAGATTATCAGTGGTTGAAGTCGTTAATTAAACAGAGACCATGCGCCGTCTAACACAGGAGGAGAGGTTACGTGCCCTTGGCATGCCACAGGTTGGCACAAGACAGGTCGTTGTGGCAAGGGCAATGAATGTTTCCCAGTCTGTCATCAGCAGATTATGGTCCAGACATCGTGCTACAGGGTCTGTTCAGGATAGACCACGATCCGGTCGACCAAGGGCAACAACTCAGGCTCAGGACAGATTCATCCGCACTATTGTCTTGAGAAATCATATGGTAACAGCAAATCAGATAAGGTCTCAACTTCAAAGGGATACTGGCTTGGTAGTGAGTGGCCAGACCATCAGGAATCGTCTGCACAGATTTCACTTACACGCCCGACGTCCTCCGTGTCATTCCCTGTTTGAGGGATCGTCACATTAGGGCCAGACTCCAATGGTGTCGCCATCATCAACGCTGGGATAATCGCCCGATGGAACAACGCAATGTTCTCAGATGAGTCGAGGTTCACTGTGGACTTCCTTGACAGACGCAGGAGGGTTTGGCGCCGACGTAACGAACGTTTCCATGACGTTAACGTCATTAGACATGATCCGTAGGGGGGTGGATCTGTAATGGTGTGGGGAGGCATCACTGCTGCCGGCAGAACAGACTTGCATGTTGTTGCTGGACGTGTCACAGGGCAGTACTACCGGACAACATCTTGGCACCCCATGTTGTGCCGTTTGCACGTCGTTATGGCCGCCCGTTTCATTTTCCAAGATGACAATGCCAGATGTCATAGGGCCAGGATCGTTACAGATTACCTCCAGCAGCAGAATATCACCACATTACCATGGCCAGCACTCAGTCCGGACCTTTCCCCCATCGAGCATGTCTGGGACATGCTTGGACAGCTGCTACGCCAACGTCAACAACCTCCTGCCAATGTCCAAGAACTTGCTGCAGCATTGCAACAGGAATGGAATAACATTCCCCAAAATGACCTGGGACGCCTCGTTAGGGTATGCCACGCCGAATTCGAGCTTGTCTAGCCAACCGAGGGGTTTTACCCGCTACTGACTCTGTTTCACAATGGTGGTAATTTGCTGTGTGACCCTGTGTTTGTGTCGACCCTTATTCTGGAGAATCTGTCCTTTACTGACTGTACACAGGGTTTCGAATAAATTGACAAATGTTTCCTTAATGTTTTTATGTCATTTGTTTCCTTCCTGACCTCATGATCTGCATTTCATGGTACTTGTAAATCCAATATCCCCTACTTTTTTTGAATAGTATATTTGGTTTACAGCATTTAAGTTGTTATTCCATGCAGACACTATTGTGCATTTACTTAATATCTTGGTTTTGATGTTTACCTGTTTAATACATTTTTTTTTTAATATGTTTTACAATGTTTGTCATGAGCCAAAATAGCCAGAAAATGCACATAAGTGCAAGTACTATTCTTACATCACCATCTTATCTGTAATCTCAAACCAGAACAGGTACACCAGCATGGTCATGGTGCTCTGAAACCATGTGACCAGTTACACCACCATGGCCACGCTAGCCTGCAACCATCCGACCAGTTATATTAGCATGGGCGTGCTGGTCTGAAACCTGTGTTTCCCATAGACCAGGAAGCACTGTGTGGTGGCAGACTGGGGGGTGGTGGGGTGGTATTGTTGCTTTTTGGCTTCTGTCCTTTTCATTTTGTTGAGCGGGGGGGAGGGGGGAGAGATGATTTTCATTTTGTTGAGCCGAGGGGGGGGGGGAGATATGTTTATGATATTGTTCAGCGGGGGGGTATTGGCACTATTATTGCGCAAATTCCGCGTCTTCCAGTATTTTCTATTTCTTTCCGTTTTTTTTTTTTTACGTGCGCATACATTATCAACACGTGGCAATTGCGCAATGACTCAGAATTAACTGGAATCAATTTGTGGTGGTCCGAGTTCATTCTGTGGCGGCCCGCCACACAATGGTCAATGTGTGGGAAACCCTGTCTGAAACCATCCGACCAGTTATACTTGCATTGCCATGCTGGTTTGAAACCACCTAACCAGTTAAGCCGGTATGGCCATGTTGGGCTGCCATCAACTGACCAGTTACACAAGTGCTACCGACCTGGCTGCTCACCTCTCCACCAGCAGCACAAAACTGTTCTACCGGCATATCACCAGTTAAACCAGCTTGAGGAATATGGCCAACCTGCTTTATCCAGCAGGAGCAGCTAATGACAAGCTGAGGTTTTGAGTTGGTTCTATGTGGAATTTTCCGCTGAGCAGCGAGGAAATTGCAGTAAAGGTGATAACAAGGTTTCGCCAGTGGCGGCTGGTGAACTGGCATCAGGGGAAGTTCAAACCCGTCCCTTAAAAATAATGATCGGTCATGACCCGTTTTCAATCATTTATTTGAATTACCATTACAGAAACTCAGAAAACTCTCAACATTATCAGGTGTCATCAGTTTTCATTAATAGCGCATACGTGTCAACTCTTACGCATTCGGCGTGAGTTTTAGTGGCATATTTACGTTCCCCTGCTGTAGTCAGCAATTATTCAATCAAAGTGTATGTAAGAGAATCTCACGCGGAATGGAAGTCCTTGTGCATGGCGGTTTATCAGTTTCATATGCCTTACGGTGGATCTCACCACTAGTAACTAGAAACCGATTATGACTCCAGACTTCTCACGCTTTCCTTTACTCAGGGGTTGGAAGCAATGTATGTGTTTCATGATTGTTTAAATTGTTTACATGAAATAAGGTCATTTGAAATGTCTTTATGCAATTCCATTGCTTCCAGTGATCTTATTTCTTATTACCAATTTAATGTAACTACAGCACCCTGTATAATGCACAGTACAGATCTGATTATGAATTAAATAAGTTAAAGAAGGCTTCATTCACAGACTCAATCAGATGATGGCAGCAGGACTGAGTTACATAGCTGCATGTAGGCTATGCAATTGTGTTGCCTATAAAGGTATCCTTTATAATATATTGCCATCTAGCTTGCAGTATGATACAATATCAATATCAAGGTAGTATCAATATTTTATCATCAAAAAATAATTGTAATATCCATGCCATATGAACTTTTGCCTTGCTAGTTGTAGGTAATAGGAATTATCTGATACACTGTATGAAAAACATTAGGTTAAAACAAATGAATAGACCTAATATCTTGGCAAAACAAAACAACTGGCCATTTTCAGTAATGTTCGCGGGCAGTTCCTTCCACGTAAAATGGAGGGAATTCTATACATTTACAGTGTATCTTCTGTAAGATTTTTTGGATACCTCCTTTGATCATAAAATGGACAGTTCATTTGCAAAAAAAGAAAAGAATCACCGCAAACATTCTTCTGTCAGTCTGGCACGGTAATTTCTGTATTTTTGCAGCACATATTCTGTACCATTTACAGATTCCTGTGATCACCCAATCAGAAAATTTTGTATATGTAGGCCCACAACATGTGTTCTGTAGCATTAACGGACTCCTTGGTTCACCTAATAGGGATAATACCATACATTACAGTGGGCTATATTCTCCTTATATTATGCTACTGCCTTCCCAGCTGGTCTCATTAGTCCGTAACAATTTCTTTACAGCTAACAGCACACATATCTAATGCACTATACTGTTCCTACTTCTACAAAATTTAAATAGTTCAATTTGCTAGCCAATTTGAACGCTATCCAAAGCAAGTTTCCCCATGTCTCAAATAGTAATGTAACTAGTAACTTTCCGGAATGGGCGAGAAATTAAATAAATCAAAGAATTGTGTAAGTGTTAAAGACTAAAAAAGGCCTAAAAAGTCAATTTTATAATCACTTTGCATTCTGCAGTAGGTAGAGTTGCTAACAGAGATAACATTATAAGAGTTATCGCTGTTATTTAATTTCAATGACGTTGATAATGTGCCATGATCTGCAACGTAATTGGTATGAAGCCGAACGGTTGCTGGCTTCCCTTGGCCTAGGCCTGACACTCTAACAGTGGCCAGGCTCTGGCAGTGGCATGATGATAACGTCATCTGATTGGCTAATCCTTCAATTTTTTTTCACCAAGGGATGCCAACTTCACCTGGCTTCCTCGATGACATGACATTAGTCTACAGTATGGCCACAAAATTGTGTTTCACCACAAATATATTGCATTACATTTATAGGGGTGCTGTTTCACTAATTGCAAATTACTCCGTGAGAAAAGGAGAATAGATGGCAGTAACAGCACAGAATTGCCGGGACTGTTAAACAAACAGAATTTATTAAAGTGACAGCAACGGTCCTAAAAAAAAAACTGGGGAAGCCTGGCTTCCCTTGGCCTCTGGGAGAAAACAGTATTGATTGCAGTAAGCTGGAGCTTCAAGGCTCCATTGCTGGCTGATGTATACACTGGATTTTCCTCTAATTATTTTAGCTTAATTTTCCAAACTGCTCCGAGGTGTAAACTGAAGTTGGTTCACTCCCATATGGCTCCACCATTTGTCATTTACTCAAGGGATTCGTTTATAGTTAGTTACTGAAGCTTGCTGTGACTTCCTCAAAAACTGTCAAGTCAAATTAACGACTGTTGTACGTACCTGCTTGTTAAATAATTAAGAGTAGAGGATGGCATGAAATCTCAAATGAAATCTGCCCTTGTTGTGAACCCCTCTGGTGAACTGACTGCCAACTTCATCTTGCATCCACAAGAACACACAAAATGCAGGTAGGCTGGTGAATACACTAGTTTGCATATATAACACAGCTATAGCCATTTTGCCCTTTATTGGAGAGCAGCACGCTTGTTGGTTTAATACCTGTTATCCTGTGTTTCTTTCTCTCCCATGAGAAGAAAGTGGATCTGGGCAAGGAAAGTGCTTAAGCGGGATCATAACCTGCCTGTCCGATGGACTGTATAGCACAATTTCCCTGTATTGTCCTTTTCACAGCATTTTTGCAGATTTTTTTTTTTCATTATTTTATCGTCTTTGTCTCAGGTAATTGAACAAATTAAATATGAGGCACTGTGCCATCTAATGACAGCTGACCCACAATAAAATCTGATTGTAACCACAGATACACGTAAGTAGATAGCAATACCTTCTGCATTGTTTGTGCTGGTCTACATATTCTTTTTTTAAAATAAATGGCAGCTTTTCCTTGTTAGCTGCTGCCCAGTGTTTTCTGTTTACTCTTGTTCTGACTTTTTTCAATTGATGTGTCCAGCTTTTAGCCATTTACGGTCTGCTAACAGCTTTAATCCAGAATTTTCATTGACAGCGAGGATCCACCGCTTCTCAGATTAATTAGTGACTGATCATTAGAGCTATTGATCTTTTCAGGACAGTGGCTGTGTGAAAGCTGTGGTCGCTAAAGAGCACTTTCATTCTGTTTCTGTTTACCACTAAATATCAGCACTCAGAAAATGGGAGGGTGGTTCATTGATTTTCGGTTTCGCTTGTTAATTCAATTGTTTTTCTTTTGGCCTTGGTTGCCTATGTTAATACTCTCATGGAATACAATTATGTTAAGGCCCGAAAAGTTCATGGTCTGGACGACCATTGCAAGATATTGGGCATTGTACTGAAGTATGATTGATGGAGACGAGCCAGTGGAGCTAATTTCGGCAGACAACTGAAGTCATACTCTCATAGTCGCTGTCATGTATATGTGCCACTGCCAACCCGCCACTGAGGGGGGATATACAAGCTGCTTTACCTCTGCGCCTCCGCAGTGAAAAACAAGCCTATACCTGCTGCTGTGCTGCATCTCACTCTGCTGCTGCATCACTGTTGTCTGCCTCCAGTTAACATTCCACCTCCATCCTATAGCATACACCTGTGGGCTCTGAATTTCCCCTCGGTGAGTGGGTGAGTGGGGCAATTTCATGACACTCCCTGCTTTCTTCTCCCCAAGCTCAGCAGACTGCAGGGTGTGTCAGGGTCAGAGGCTAGACACCAACTATTGCAGTGAACTGTTTACTTGTGAGTTCAGTGACTTTGGAAGTTTAAAATTGAGTTTAACTGGAGCTTTGAACTTTAATGGAGCTGGGGCTTTTGAGTGTTCAGTAGTTGCCTCCATTTTGTAAGAAAGCTTTCTAACCACACAGTTTGGGCTCGTAGGCATGAGCCATAATATGCCTCTATTTCTGTGTGCGAGTTGTACAGATTCACTGGAGATGAGGGACCTATTTTTTTATACAAGCACTCATCATTTCCATGACTGCATTCCTCTCTAAATAATTTCCTTGCCTGACTCGAATGGTCAGAAATTGTTTCAGATATTGCTTTGTGGAGAGTTAATGTTATGTAAAAGAAATGAAAAAAACAGAATGTGATTGTGCACGTGATAATAAAATCAGTCAAAGCAAAGGTAATCCAGGAGTCTTCTGCTACCTGTGGAGAAATTGTGTGATCAATGCTGAAATGGCTCAGGGAATTAAATTTTACTATGGTAGAAAAAACAGCCCAGCTGTCAAGGGCAGCCTGTTCTTTAATAATCCTGTGGTAATTCAGGACCCAGTTACAATGTAGTACATTATTGAGTACATGCTGGAGATCTGTGATTATCCAACAGTCCTATTCTACTCTTCACTGGTCCTCATACACATAAAACATGCCAATGAAGGGTTTGTTTGTCTGGTGCATACAAAACCCAATGAAATGTTTTGTTATTTAGTACATAAAGTGTACCATTTGAGGGCTACATTATTTTGCACCAATACTGGATTTAGTTATTATTGTTATTATTATTTAGTTATTAAATCTGTAATATAAACTAATGAAGGTTTGAGTTAGCCTATTTAGTTCACAAAACTTACCAAAGAATGGTTTAGTTATTTAGTACATAAAAATGCCACGTAAAGGGTTTAGTTTGTTTGTCATAAAACATTCCAGTGTAGTGATCCAATGATTTTGAATGCAACAGATAGCACCACAGTGCAGATATGTTTCAAAATACGGCCAAGACAATTAATTCCCAACAGTAGGAATTCATGCTGTGTTTCTATTTGACTGCCTAGCCCGCAGTGCTTTGAGTATTTGAAAGAAATACGAGAGAGGTTGTGGCTCAGTAACTTTGTGACAGTCCCTCAGTCTTTCAAGAGAATCTGTGATGACCACTTCACTAGATGTCCTAGTGCTCTCCGGAATACATCAATAGTTTACCACCACACTGTCCTTTGTCCTATTCAGCCTGCTTCCTCCAACTTTATCCCTGCTGTCAAGATCTGCGCCACAGTGATGAATTTCTGTGGAAAATATGGAAGTCCTGTTAAGCTGCCCCCTGGGCTCACTGTAAATTACGCTATTCGCTTGCGAACAACTCCACGGAGCGTGCGCGTGGAGAGCGCTAAGGTGTCTGTCGACAGGACGAATCCATGAGATACCCACCAGTAGATCCTCCATTTTTATTCAAGGACAGGTGGATTAGGGTGGGATTATGACTGGAATCGCAAAGTAGCAGCAAGATTAGCTCCCGGTGTTTAATCTGAGAAACAGATTCAGCAGAAACGGAGGGGCGGGGGTGCAGCGAGAGAGTTCTTCATTATCCACAGGGGGAGAGAAAAAGGGAGGGAAACCTGTCGGAGAGATATCAGACCCCCAAACCAAAATCCTTTACTGCGTTGAGCGGCAAGAAAATATGGGTTTAATCCAATATCTCCATGGTAGAGCTGAACATTGCCTGCATCATTTTTCTGCATGAGTAGGGCAAAATATTACAGGATCTAATTTGATTTCAGTTTTTCACAGCGAGTAAGGGGTTATCCGAAATACAAGAAGCTGAAATTGACATTCAAAAAGGTTATCGCAAGGAAAAATGGCTCTGGCTACCTTAGATACAATCTGCACTGCTCGCCATTCTATCTTTGTTGATAACAGTTATTATCTATGCTTACATAGTTTATCTGCTGTGATTGTTATGTCAGAGATATCTTGCTGTCATTGATTTATGTTCTTGGTTTCATTGTTTTGCCCCCACAAACTGTAATATCAACTCATTGTTTTGATATTTATTTATTTATTTATTTTATTTATCCTTTATTTAGCCAGGAAGGTCCCACTAAGATACAATATCTCTTCTTCCAGGGAGTCCTGGTCAAGACAGCAGCATAAATAGTTGTAAAATATAAACATAAAAAAAGAAAGGAAAAAAATCACATTACAGATTATACATTACATAAAAGCATCAACTCATTGTTATGATATGATGAAATGTGTCGATTAATATCTAGCAGAAAGGCGTTTTATGTCATTCAGAGTGAACTGATGCCTGTCTGCCCCCTTGTGCTGAATGAGGATAAACACGTCTGATTGACACCTTATTAGCAATCTAAGCATAATGGCAGTGTGTTGTACTCTAGTGTGTTTTGGATTCAATGACTGACTGCAATGAAACTAACATGAACTGCTTTAAAACAGAGCACCAAAACAATGGTGCGCACGTGGAAATCCCAAACACGTGGCCGGGGTGCATATTCGAATTTAACACTTTAGAGAAAGGTTATCTTGTGATCGAGACTTCTTTCATTCTGATAGCTTCTTACTGTAATCCTTTGTTGATTTTGCTTATCTGAGACATCCTTTGATTGTTTTTTTTTGCAACGAGACGTCTTCAACGTGCTGAACGTCTAAGAGCAATTGGTATGCTTGAAACTGGCAGCCATCAGTCTGAAGTTGCCAATTTCTTTAATGTTTCCCAGTCTATGATTAGTAGACTATGGAGCAGGTATCAGCAAACCCATAATGTTGATGATCGATGCCATTCAGGGCATCCATGGTCAACAACAAGAGCCCGGGACAGGTTGATTCGTCCCCAGGCTCTTAGAAATCGCACTCAAACAGCAAATCAAATTGCTGCAAACCTACACCAGGCTACTGGTGACCGAGGTGAGGTGACCTGAGGGGCGGCGTTTTGTCCTTCAGAACGACAACGCCCGTGCTCACCAGGCAAGAATAATCAATAACCACCTTCAACGGCACAATATCCATAGGATGCTCTGGCCAGCAATGAGCACTGACCTTTCTCCCATTGAAAATGTCTGGGACATCTTGGGCCGACGTGTGCGTCAACGTGAAAGGCTACCAGCCACACTGTATGAACTTGGCCAGGCGAAGAATGGGACAGACTGCATCAAATCACCGTATGTAGGTAGACTCATACACCTGAAGCCTCGATGAATCAATGAGTGTTTGGCCAGTAACTGGGGCATTACGCACTATTGACACAAAAATGTCAACTTTCAGTTTCGGTTTCTTACCCATTCCATCTTTCACGGACCACGACAGCAAGAGAAACTGTTTAGGTAATGAAATATCGGGTGAATCGTTTATTCTGTCTTTGTTAAGATACAACTAGTGTGGGACCAATTATTCTATATCATAGGTTTGTTATTGACCTTGCAATTTCAATATTTCCTACTTGTTTTGAAGAGTATATTTAAAATGTGACAATAACTGACTGTTTCTCTGGAAATTGTCTTCGGCAGTTTTCAAGCCATGGGATGAGCTGCAGTATAAAGTTCTCTTTAAGCATTCTGGTGGTCTTCTTGCTCTTTCCCCCATTCTGCTGTAATACTACGAGGCTATCTTTTGTTGAGATGGTTTCAGTAATATGAGCACCATGGCCACTCTGAGACTTGCAAGGGACTGATAAATCATGCATCCCTGCACAGAGAGGGGACCGGCTGCTCTTGTGCACATTTGCCATCCCCTATGGCCATGGTGGCCTTCCACTACCCAATTCACATGACACAATGCACACCTTTGCAGAAAAAAACACACTCAAACAACAAACATCTGACTCATTATTTATTCATACCACAAAGAGGTGTTTTTAGAAGGTGGTGATGTAACTTCATTTAATACTGTGCCCAGATTACGCTTTTTTTTTTTCTTCCTTATTGTAACCTGGCAGACCTTTGCAAATTTGGTATTTCACTGATATTGAAAGGATACTGCAAATGTGCTCTTTTTTAACAAGTCACTTTGTATTTGCACACTCCTTATACCATTATGTTGTGGTAGTTAGAGTGTATAAGTCAAGACATGTCAAACCTTTCTGGCTTCAGGTTAACTGGAGTGTCATGATGGGACCTGATTGTGCCTGTTTGTGTTCCCTGTTTCCCAAACAAATCCAGGACGAGTGAGGTGGGATGCAAACACAAATTCATGCTTGTACTTGTGACGATTCCATGGCCTCCATTTGCTCCCCTAGATTCCCAGAAATGTGACCCTTTGTTTTGATCAGGCTTGTTCAAAATCAGATTATTACATGCAGTCAATTAACTTGGTGGTCAATCTTTTGCGCAAAATCACACCTTCAATATTAAGTTAATTTTGTCCAAACCCCTAAGGCTGCGTAGATTTCATTTTGTCTATTTTTACCCACCTTGTCTCTTTGCATTCTCGGCAGGTCTCCTGGCCCTCTGGGTAATGGAGTCCAGTGTCAACACTGTGGATTATTATCATCATAATTATCATTACCATAATTACTCATCCAAAACATGAATTGTTTTTAAAACTATATTGTGTATAGAGCAAGGATATTATGATGAAAATTTGGCACATTGAACTGTTGTCTAAAAATGATCAGAACACAGGTTGCTCATGTATGGCAAACCTAAGATTGTATGGCATCTATTAACTTTTGCAGTAGTTCTGCCTTGCAATATTTATAATCCAAAAAATAAATAATAGCTTTTATGCTTATTTAAGGCAGTGTTGCATTATGTATCCAGTGATTTGTCTGCAAAATAGCTGGCTAAGGGCTTGGTATAGCAAACATTTTAGATAAGGTACAAAAAACCAATAGCTGAAGAAGCCATCTATCATTTCACTGGTGTCCTGACAGTGCTGAACAAGTCAGTACTGGTGTGAGGGATGGGTGTACAACTGAGTTACATCATTCAGGTGGGTGTGAGTCTGTGTAAGAGTCTGCATTGTTCTCACAAGCAGTGGACATTTTTGCCACAATGGCAGAGAGCTCATAATTATTCAGGTGAAGCATGGCAGAATCTCATGCTGATTTTTTCATCTGTGCTGAGAATTAGCGCCATCCTGGCCGTAAACATTGGTATGGGGTTTGGAGCTGGCTGACAGGGAATTTGCTGCTGTTGTCGGATCAATGGTTTCTGCCTCTTTTAGATTTACTTTCAAAAGGCCTAGGGCTTGTCTGCCATTTGGAGGAAAGCTTAAGCTAGTTGTTAGCTTATAGATCACCTGATTAGCAGCAACCGCTGTGCACACACACTTAGTTTTATTTGGTTTCACCATTTCTACTGATGGTTTTCCATGTGTTTAATCACTAAAAACCATAATTGTGAACTAGACTACTGTGGCATTGAACATATTTTACCCTTTAAAGGAGAAGGCTCACAAATGCAGTTAGGTCCAGAATTATTTGGATAGTGACACAGTTGTCATCATTTTGCCTTTGCACACAACCACAATGGATTTAAAATAATCATTTAAGATGAGAGTGTAGACTTTCAGCTTTAATTCGACGGGTTTCACAAAAATATTGCATTAACCGTTTAGGAATTACAGCCATTTGCATACATAGTTCTCCATCTTCAGTGGCTCAAGGGTAATTGGACAATCCAACATCCATTCCTCCATTCTCTATATCAGCTTCTTCCTCACTAGGGTCGCGGCGGGAGCTGAAGCCTATCCCAGCTTACTCTGGACCAAAGGCAGGGACCCACCTTGGACAGCTCACCAATCCATTACAGGGCGCACACGCACACCCCAGTCACTCTCACCCTCATAACTATGGGCAATTTAGCATCTCCAATTTGCCTGATATACATGTCTTTGAACTGTGGGAGGAAACCGGAGCACCTGGAGGAAACCCACATGAACACAAGGAGAACAACGAACTTACATAATTCTAGATATAAGGATTATTTTTTATAGTTGGATGAGAGTCATGGCATTTGGAACCTGTGGACATCCTCACTTGAGTTGCTTTGTTTGGCTTCTACTGCAGCCAGCTTCAGTTGCTGCTTGTTTTTGGGTCTTTTCCGAATTCATACCCCTTTTCACACTTCAGAGGCGGCCCTGAAGCGCTCCGAATCCCAGTATGAAAGGGTCATGAGGCGCTTTAAAGTTAGAGCGCTCTCAGAGGTAGTTCAGAGCCACTTAAGAAGCGGTTCAGTAGCAGTATGAAACGTTGCTGAGTATTTAGACAGCCCTAAATGCAGTCGCCCGTATATCGGAATGTCCAAGGTGAGCTTCCAGCTCCGTTAATATCAATTTGTAGGTGATCTCCAATGTCAGGTGATGTTCAATTAATCGAGGAAAGATAAGTGCAGTTATGTATATTTTCAATTAATCTTAGAAGAAAGTTTGAATTCTGCGCAGATATCTAGTGCTAACGAATTTGAGATCCTATTTATCCCATAACTGTCAGCGTCGTATTATTTGGAAAACGGAAAAATAGCGTTGGCTTCTAGTTAGCAGTCCATTCAAGTCAATGGAATGAAAAATTAGCTAGCTAGCATGCTAACGCTTTTCACCATTAAATTGATAAATTCAAGTGTTCACGATAACAGTTAAACGTGTGATGCATTTCTTTACTGGCCAGAAGTGTTAGCATGCTAGCTAACGAATCATTCATCCTACTGACTTGAACAGACCGTCAACTAGAGGCAAACGCCAGCGATGCTGAACATTTCCAGCACAATTGACATTTGCCAATGAACGGAATCTGAGCACTCACGACGCGAGAAAGCTGTATTACACGTGTGTGATACAACCCTGTATCAAATGGGTTGTATCACGCTGATTTTTAACCATTTATGGGATAAATATTGTATATTGTAACCGCACATGCATGTATGCGTTACCTCTCAAAATTTTGCATGAGATGCATGCATAAGGGAGGCTATAGGTTACCGTGGCAACTACATAGGTCTCGCACGCATCCAGGGTGGTCGCGAAGGGCAGTATGAAACGATTTGGGCCGGACCCAGTTAGAGTGCTTCAGAACCGGCCAAAATTTCTCAGCGCAGTATGAAAGGAGCATCAGTTTTGTCTTCAGTAATTGAAAACCAGCTCAGATGGGTAGGTTCAGCCCCATGGACTTCAAAATTCACCATGCTACCTCTATCAGCAATTACGTCATATATGCACACCAGCAACACAGTTGCAATGGCAGCTAAACATGCCCATGTCATAACACTGCCTCCACCACGCCTGACATATGTGTTCATACTCTGGATCGTGAGTCGTTTCTTTCCTCCATACTCTTCCCATCATTCTAGTAGAAGTTGATCTTGGTTTTATCTGTCCAAGGATTAATGCTCCAGAGCTAGGAAGGCTTTGTCTTGCAAAGTCTACTTTACTACTTTACTGTTCTTCAGTTTTATCAATGGTTTGCACCTTGTGGCAAACCCTCTGTATTTGCATTCATGAAGGCATCTCTAATTCTAGACTTTGACCGTGATACGCCTACCTCCTTGAGAGTGTTCTTGATCTAGCTTGACGTTTTGAAGGGGCTTTTCTTCACAAAGGAAAGAATTCTGTGATCATCCACTTTAGTTGCCTGCCGTGGTCTTCCAGGTTTTTTGGTGTTGCATGAAATAATGAGGGAACAGATAATGAAACTGATTGTCAGTCAATGGTCTAAATACTTTTGAGCGGTAATTCCTGAATGGTTAACACAATATTTTTATGGAACCCCTTGCATTAAAGCAAAAAGTCTACATGCCAGTCGCATCTTAAATGATTCATTTCAAATCCATTGTATTTGTGAACAGAGGCAAAATATACTATTCAAAAAAAGTAGGGGATATTGGATTTACAAGTACCATGAAATGCAGATCATGAGGTCAGGAAGGAAACAAATGACATAAAAACATTAAGGAAACATTTGTCAATTTATTCGAAACCCTGTGTACAGTCAGTAAAGGACAGATTCTCCAGAATAAGGGTCGACACAAACACAGGGTCACACAGCAAATTTACCACCATTGTGAAACAGAGTCAGTAGCGGTAAAACCCCTCGGTTGGCTAGACAAGCTCGAATTCGGGCGTGGCATACTCCTAACGAGACGTCCCCGGTCATTTTGGGGAACGTTATTCCATTCCTGTTGTAATGCTGCAGCAAGTTCTTGGACATTGGCAGGAGGTTGTTGACGTTGGCGTAGCCGCTGTCCAAGCATGTCCCAGACATGCTCGATGGGGGAAAGGTCCGGACTGAGTGCTGGCCATGGTAATGTGGTGATATTCTGCTGCTGGAGGTAATCTGTAACGATCCTGGCCCTATGACATCTGGCATTGTCATCTTGAAAATGAAACGGCGGCCATAACGACGTGCAAACGGGCACAACATGGGGTGCCAAGATGTTGTCCCGGTAGTACTGCCCTGTGACACGTCCAGCAACAACATGCAAGTCTGTTCTGCCGGCAGCAGTGATGCCTCCCCACACCATTACAGATCCACCCCCATACGGATCATGTCTAATGACGTTAACGTCATGGAAACGTTCGTTACGCCGGTGCCAAACCCTCCTCGCCTGTCAAGGAAGTCCACAGTGAACCTCGACTCATCTGAGAACATTACGTTGTTCCATCGGCGATTATCCCAGCGTTGATGATGATGACACCATTGGAGTCTGGCCCTAATGTGACGATCCCTCAAACAGGGAATGACACGAGGACGTCGGGCGTGTAAGTGAAATCTGTGCAGACGATTCCTGATGGTCTGGCCACTCACTACCAAGCCAGTATCCCTTTGAAGTTGAGACCTTATCTGATTTGCTGTTACCATACGATTTCTCAAGACAATAGTGCGGATGAATCTGTCCTGAGCCTGAGTTGTTGCCCTTGGTCGACCGGATCGTGGTCTATCCTGACCAGACCCTGTAGCACGATGTCTGGACCATAATCTGCTGATGACAGACTGGGAAACATTCATTGCCCTTGCCACAACGACCTGTCTTGTGCCAACCTGTAGCATGCCAAGGGCACGTAACCTCCCTCCTGTGTTGGACGGCGATGGTCTCTGTTTAATTAACGACTTCAACCACTGATAATCTGATGCTTTCTCTTCAAAATCTTCCTTTACAGTGGCTCTAACCTTCCAATTCAGAGTCATGCAAATTTGTGGCACAACCCCCTTGATCATCAATAGCATCCCGTGCAGATCGTGAGAGTGTCATTGATGTGTTTGGGTGATGAATTTCTTTGGAAATGCTTCCTCAGTAAGGAACTATACAACATGGTTTCGTATCCCTTTGTATATGTGAAAATTTTGATCTCAAAATAAAATATCCCCTACTTTTTTTTGAATAGATAATTAAAATTGTGTCTCTATGCAAATATTTCTGGATCTTGGTATGTGATTAAACCGTTCTAACCAGGACATCCTAATGCTGATTTTACCATCTTAAAAACTCTGGATTTTGAGAAAAAAATAGTTTGAGAGGAAAGCAATGTATATTCCAAAAAAAAAAACCCACACACAGGGTTTAAGCTCTGACGTAAGAAATGCTTCTCCAATCAAAGAGTTCCTAAATACTTGAAAATTTCCAAAGTGCGTGTGGGTGATTTAACTGATGCCTACACGTCAATGCAGGTGTCCCCCAGGGCTCCGTGTTTGACCCCCTTACACATTTTTCTTCCGTATAAAAAATGCTTGACCTACATGTAAAGGATGGAGTCAGTGAATGTACATGGTCAAACCAGCACCCTTCACTTTCTAGTCCTTTCTCTGCTCAACTCAACCCATCCTTGACATGATCTCTGGTAAGAGACATTCCTGCTTTGTGGACATTGCAATATATCGTAATCATTGAAACATTGACATGACAAATAATATAGACTCTACTCTATCTGTAGCCAAATTTTTATGCTTTGGAATATGTATGAACCACAGCTCCCAAAGCATGAAAAGCATGCACATAAAAATTAATTGAATAAAAATTTACCATATTTTCCAAAATATTTCCACTGAATCATGGTTTCTCTTTTTCCTTCTCGTCACTTGTATTATAGAATGAATGTAAATACTTTTACACTTAGTCTCTGGATAATTCACTCTGCGCACTAGCAGGATACAGTGTGTTCTGGCAAAATGTTGCGTTATAATAGAATCAGTTACTGGGCAGCAACATGTCAAAAATAGAATCCATCCTGAGCTTGGTGTCCCGAAGAGAAAGTATTTCATTATCAGACTGAGACCCGTGGAAACAATAAGTCATTGAACTGTTTTAGATATGGTCTGAATAAATTAATCTATCCTATCAAATACAGAATGGGCTCCTTTGCTGGAATATGATAATCCATTGGTTGATAGCATTGGGTAGAAAGACGAAAGCAATTGGAACTACAGGCTGGTTTCAGAGATGCAGATTAAGTCTGCTTTTGCACTAGATTGAGTTTTGTATGGATAATCTCTCTGCAAAATTAAAGTTTGCCCAGGTCTCGGCTTGATTTTAGTGAAACTGGCCGTCAATGGTCTATGGGTCTTCTGTAACAATTTAACTCTGTTATATACCAGAAAGTTTTGCTATTGACATAGCTCGGAGTCAAATAACCTTTCTGGTTCAATTAGGGTTGTGTCCACATCTTGATGTGGTTATTTATTACTTTATTTTACTGTGAAGTGTTAGAGTTCAGTGCGTGTTTGCAGGATGCATTAGGAGACAGTATATGCAAGCATAAAACTAGTTGTGAACTTGCTTTCATGATGATGGTTATTCACCTGCTCCTTCACTTGAATTAGGATTCATTCACTCAAACCACTTCAAATTTGTCATTCACTTCCTCTCATCCGTCATTTTTAATTCTCCTGAGCATAGTCCTGTCTTTCAGTCATACCGATCACTTACTCACCCTCCCACTCATCTGTGTCTGACAGACCACTGACAAACTCACTGAGTGGCTCCGCCACTGCAAGAACACCTCTCACTATCATCACACGTAATAAGACATCATGGCGTTCTTAGGGTTCTCTATCCTGTCCCTGCGCTTGTCATTTCGATATTTGCCTTTCTCATCTCCATTGTTCTTTTCTCATATGAGATGGCAAGAAAGAGAGAGGGAGAGAGAGAGAAAGCGAGACGTAGGGAGAGAGAATTGGAGAGTTAATAGTTTGTTCCTGTAGTGGCTCCCTTGGGCCGTCTATCAGCAGGAAAAGGGCTGTATCTGGGCCCTTCCTCTCTCTGACAGTCTGTTTCCCTCCCCGGCTGCCTGGCACTCCCAGATAAGCGCCGCATTCCATCGTCAAGCTATTGCACAGCACACCGATGGTCACGATAACACCACCCAAATAAATAAATACACATCTCATTCCGCATTCAAATGGGGACCCCGCTGTGCGCTTTGGGAAAAGTGTGTTTGTCAGTGCCCTAATGCGCTCGATGGTAGGGCGTTTAGCCACTATCAACATTTCAAGGCCTTGTGGTCTGATGAGTTGGTGTAGAAAGACATGGGTGATTATGGCTGAAGTTTAAAGAGCCTTTACTCAGACCTCTTTTGATATTTGGGGGTCTCTATTTTAATAGGTTCGGTTATTTCTACACACCCTCACCAAAGGCGTTTTTATCCTGTGGAATTTCCCAAAGAATCCATGGCATGAACTTCAAGGATTTTACCTTTGCTTATTCCACAACTGAGGACAATATTTGGGCGCCAGCAAATAACTCTGTGCTTTTTAATGACATGTCTTCACATCGCCAGCTTAACCTAAGTCTTTTAATTTGCTCACGTACGATTTAGAAACTCCGCTAGGATTGAAACACTTCAGAACTCCAGTAATGTGCCGTGAAAAAGCCAGCCCACGAAGAGTTAAAGGGAAACAGCCTATCGTTTTAACAGCACAGAGGGGCTCTACAGTCCCCACCCATCCTTCCTGCAATTGGATCATTGTTTGATGCAGAAAAAAAGAAAACCTTTAAAGTGGGTAACCAAAGCACTCCCCCCTCCCCCAGAATCCATTGTTAAGTGTCTCTAAGGACTCTAGGAAAGGCATAACAGAGTGGAGAGACTGATCGTGTTTATCGGTCAACACAATTCTGGTGACATGGTCTAACGTAGGCCACTTTCTGGGTCCCCTCGGTACACAATGACCGTCTTTTTAAATCAAATAATGCGGGTTTCTGTTTATTTGAGTGTGCCAGCGTACGTGTGTGTGCACATGTGCACGTTATAATGGCTTTTTCAGCATTCCAGTGCTGCAACACTGTTGTAAGGATTCCTGAAACCACAATATTAATGATAAGGCCTTACCATTTATCAACATTCGGCGACTTGTACACTAAGTTATGTTTGACAGACTCATTCCTGATATGGCTTAGAATCGGCCTGCTCCCATGCTCTTACAGCCATGTCGAAGACCGCTTTGGAAGATGATGAGATTAATAGAGTCCGGCGACAGCTTAGCCACCTGCCAGAAGAAATCTGGCCTAATCTCACAGAGGGAAATGGAAGGCAGCAAAGCCGAGGAGCTGGAGGGCAGAGCTGGGATTGTCTCGCTCCGTTGGCCTACCTCAGGGAGGATAATCTTTAACAAAATCAGATTTCTTCTCTATACGTACCCCACCAGCTACACTGCTCCTCATATCCCTATATCAGTTATCAGAATTTATATATTCTTACAGCACATACAGCTCTGTCCACACCTCCCATACTCACTGAGGACCCCAGGATGCTCACTCCCGATTTTTTACACTCTCCCCACTCTTTTACGGCATGATCAACATCTGTTGATCAAGGCAATGAAAAGGAATGAGAAGAATTGCTAATCATTATCTCCCATTTTTAGCTCCTCTTGATAACTCTCATTGTACCATCTCAAGTCGAGGAAACAATGTCGTTTAACAGAGGCTGCATTCCAAATGTACCCTCACTCACTATATAGAGCACTATATAATTAATGTGTTAAATAGAAAACACAATGGAGTGAGTGAGTGAGTGAGTGTACAGTCTGAACACAGCCTTAGTCTTGGGCTATTTAAGCACCAATGGTCTAAGCAGTGCTTCTGATACATTACAAGGGTAACAGGTTTCACAAGGATTTCACAGAGCATCTCTCTTAGGCGCAAATGCATTTTCTTGCTTCAGTCAATTGTTTTTGTGAGTTTCATCTTTCTCATTCTTGCCCTGCATTTTGTCCCCCTAAATGGTGTTAGAAAGGTCTATGCACATCAACAGCTTCACCTACTGAAGGCCTGTCTAAGCCAGAGATAAGGAAACCAAAGCGCTGTGCTGGGTTAAAGCCAATCAAACCTCTGACACCACCTTTCACCCCTCAGCTGAGGACAAGGAGGAAATTGACTGAACAAAGCCTGTCTGATTTGAGACTGTTTTACCCATTAGAGGAGGATGCTGCATTGTGTCGGTTCTCTTGAGTTGTGTTCTTCATCATTTGGCATATGGACAGACTTGGCTAATTGTGATTTTATTTCAGGTTTCCTCTTTCTGTAGGCTGAAAGGCTTAACGTTGACCTTAATTAAACCTAAAGTGGAATTCAAGTGCCATTTGACTTTCAGCAAGTCAAGTGAATTGTTTTAGCAATAAATAATTTTTTAACACTTAGAACAATGTTTAACAGTTCAATGAAGACCTCCCAGGGGTAATGGGAAGTGAAGTGTAAGTAAGTAAGTAAAATTTATTTATATAGCACTTTTCACAGAGAAAAGCTCACAAAGTGCTTCACAAAATGACAATAAAAACAAAGGAAACTCACAAAATTATAAAAACACAGAAGACAAATAAAACAATAAAAACACAAAACAAAGTTATCAAAAGACAGTGACAGTCAGAAACATGGTTAGTTTATGACCTTTCAGGAAAAGCTTGCCTGTACAAGTAAGTTTTTAGATCCCTTTTAAACATGTCTACAGTAACGGAGACTCTCAGGTCCTGTGGAAGAGTATTCCACAGCCTGGGTGCAACACACTGAAAGGCTCTGTCACCCTTGGTTTTTAGCCTAGTACGAGGCACAACCAATAGACCCTGGTCTACAGACCTAAGAGACCTGTTGGGTACATGAGGGTGAAGGAGGTCGCACACGTACTCCGGTGCCTGACCATGGAGAGCTCTGTAAACAAAAACAAGGACTTTAAAATGGATCCTATACCTGACCGTGGGAAGGTGAATGTGTCTCATGCACTACTGTCACAGAGTAGAGAAAGAAGTCCAAAATGTGTTCCATTTTTGCACATTTTCCAAGCTTATCCATGTTTGTTTTTCCATGTGGCTGTCCGCAAAATGATTTGGGACTCTTCGGTTCCCATGGGAACCATGAATTCATCCTGCAGTGCTGAAATCAGGGTATGCTTCGGATTAAACTCCACTACATTTGCCAACTCCCTGGATATGGACTTAGACCTTACCATGTACCCAAACATTAATTTTCTGTTAGCAACTACCACTGGCGGTCCATTTATTGGAAACTCTGTGGTGCAACCATTCAACTGTGCAGGGCAGTTTGGCAATGAAAGCAGTAGCACTCCTCAAAGGGCTAAGGCGATTAACACAAGGCAGAGGTCATTAGTAAATATGTGGCTAATGAGCTGTAGTCTTTAAATGAGTGAAAGCTGTTGGTCTGAATTATGTGGGCTCTTCATGGATTTTCTGTCTGGGCTGGAAGCGCCGGATACAGAGCATGATATGGTGTAAGCAGACAGCGTGGTCGCTCCAAATGCCCCCAGCCCTGCTGCCCCCCCCATCCCCCCCCCACTCCTATCTCTTGACGCCCCCCTGCAGAGCCTGTAGGTCCTTCCTCAACCCCAGCTTCTGCCTTCCACACCATAAACCAATCAGGCAACCGCCGCCGGGCTGTGACCCAGATACCTTCCCATGAGTGTTCCTTTACCTTTATTTAAAGCGCTGTCTTGTGCACTGCAGCTGCACAGCACGCAGGCCTTCAGACACGGTAATAATGCCTGCTTACTGCAGATCTGAGGGAGGCAAATCTCTGACCTGTCTCTCTGCTTTCCTCAGACTGCTGAGGATGAGTCCACGTCCTCTGTGCAGATATTCTGTCTCACTGTGTCTCAGTATGGGTTCTCCTCTGGTTTGTCTGTTGGAGTTTTTCGCCTTTATGTGTTGTAGATAAAGGTGTTGGAAAATTTTGATCATCAAAATATCCTTGATTCTCAATGCAGCATTGTCCCTCATAGTCATAGTGTGTTCTGTTCTCTCTCTTTTCCTTCTCCGAAATGGATTATTTACAGTATGCCAAGCACTCATGCAAAGATCAGAAATACTTGCCCCAGCATCCCACATGCCATAGCTGTTTACTACGGTGTAGCAAAAACGATTCACTCAACCTCTTGAACTTTAGGGTATATTAGTTTGTCGTGCTCCAATTCTGTGACGTCTGATCCTTGGCATGTATTTTCTGTGAGGGAAAATGAGTGCTTAAAGGAACTCCAATTTATGCTGATTGGCGGCTGTTCAGGGCCGTACATAGCATGCATAAAAGTGCAAATATACATTTTCCCCCACTGTTGTGCATCACATAGTTATCCTAGCCAGCCAGTTGTGGCAATGGATATATAACATATTTTGATATGTGTTTAAGCAGTGAGATGGGCCACAAATTACCTTAGGTTACTGGAAGTCAAATCTGAGCTGAGGCTGTCAATAGAAAGGTGAGCGAAGGTTGAGGGAATTTTTAGGAGTTTTCAACTCTTTATTGAGAACCCTGTTTGCTTGCTAAAAGAAAACCTTCACCGCTTTGCAGAAAAGAAATATATATATATATATATATATATATATAATTTTGAGGGGGTAAATATTATAAGCTTTGACTTCATCTGACTTCTCTTTGTGCTAAAGACTTTGTCTTCCTCCTGGTGATATGTAAAATAGTGTGCCTGCATCGCAGTTCTCTTCCCTGGTACCACTGGAATACAGCCAGCTGCTATGAGAGAATTACGTGCTGCATTTTATTTTTGGACCTTTTTTTGGGAGGAGGGTGCAAAGCTTGGGAGATTTTTCTACTCGACTGATGGAATCATAAGGTCAGAGCCAAGAATGGTGACCATAAACATGTTTGAGCTGCTATACCAAGATTATGTTGTCGTAGAATGATGGACCCTAAAATCAGCTAATGAAAAAATGTTTTACTGTTTACTCAGCCTTTTGTCTAAGCACCATTACTAGATTCATTCTGCTCTGTTTCACTTTAAATTTGGACTAAAAACAAAGGTCAAAGACCTAAAATCAGAAATGACTATCCCTCTTGCTCTTTGTTTTTATACGGTTCACTATCTCAGAGTAGCCTCATCCTTCTCCCGCTACTAAGTAATAAATATAAATAAGGAAGCTTTCTAGTGAGAAGAGATAATTTTTCCACAGAGCTATGGGATACTCGAGTGGGAATGTTCCCAGCTTCTGTGAGCTGACCCCCGCCCGGAGGAAGTGTGTTTGCGGTTCTAGGAAGAGCGTGTGAAAGACACATGGTATCACTAGTGCCCCCAGGCCTCCGTGATTGTTTATAGTGGCCGTTGGGACATTTGGTGCCTCCGATCGGCTGATTAACTTCAGTGTCACCATGAACACAACAGCACGACTAGAACCCTTAATCCAACTGCGATGCTTTAGCACATCATATTTTATTTAGATACTTGCCTTTACGAGCGTAACAGTATTACTCAGTTATTCAAATAGTTTTTCACGGTACAACTACTGAAATATAATCACCTTTTCTATGTCTGTAGTTGACATTACCTTTTAATGAATTTCTGAAATAGGGGTTGTGAGTTTCCTTGAAAAGCAGTACCTGCTAAAGAAATGTAATGTGTTGTAATTTGCCCAAATTTCTGAATTTTCTTTTGAGTGTCAAGATAAGGAATGTGATTGCAGTGACATCACATGCCATATGGGAGTAAACAAGGAATTTAAACCTTCAATTCTTAGCAGCAACAATCCCACTGTTAGGATCTCATATTACACTTGACATTTTGCCCCTCACCTGTTAGCTGCCTATGCCCTCTCAAATAAACTGTGCTGTATTTAGAGATTGCCGTGGTTGTGATATTAGCAGCAGTTCAAAATGTCAGTACTGAAACCTTTGATTCGTAAGCATATTTACTGTCTTAAATTTAAGGTGACATGTTATATCAAAGTTTCATGTCCTAACTGTCAAAATCAGGACCGGCATTTTAAAAAATTAGGTGTTTTTCAATACTGATAATTAAATTGATTTAAAATGTCAAAACCCATATTTGATTTCAATCTTTCAGTCCTCAATGCAAGATATCTGAATATAACTCTATGCACATTCACTTTACTAGAAGCAGTAAGTTAACCTGAGGTTAAAAAGTGAGAATACTGTTTGAATGATCCTGGTGCAATGCTGACAGTGAGGCGCCACTAAGCAGATATGACAGGCAGAGGGTAAAGCAGTTCATGACTCCTCATTAGACATAATCTTTCCCCATAATATACTCTCTGCATTCCCTGTTAAGGCAGTTCTAATTTTGTACTGGGCAAAATTCTTGAAAGCATATTTTAGACTTCATACTTTCCATACTTTTTATAATTTGGGACACAAAACCGCGCAGATCCTTGGCACTGAATGTGCATGAGTCCCACTAAGCGTCCCTACTAAACGTCCATGAGTGAGTGAGTGAATGAGTGAGTGACCACAATCTGCAATGCAAAGCACACGGCAGCATTTCGCAGTGTCGTGGGAAAAACACTAATCGCTATAGTAAGTTGCTCTCTGGAGCAAATGTGTCAAAGGTCATCAAGTTTCTCCTGAAGCAGGAAAAGAAGGCTAGCAACTGAACTAGCATGGGTACAGTGGACCTAAATGCTAATATAGATTAGATTTTAAAATAATTTTTACATTTTTATGACATCAATCTTGTTGATTTCATGTAGATCTATCGGTTATTATTTTTGATTGGTGTTAGTGGTGTGTTGATTACTCACAGAAATACCTGGCTGGCTCAGATCAAGTCGAAAATTGAGTTAGATTTAGTATTTTGAACCAGCAGTAATCACCTGGCCACCCCTGCCCATTGTCAGGGCTCCTCTGACTCCTGACCTCATCCCTTAGTCAGTGTGCTGCTCTGGGCCTGAGAGAGAAAATGAAATGAGTTCGGTAAAAGACATCTATAGTTTGACCACTATCTAATGCAGATAAGACAGACTAAGGACCTAAGTGATCACTTCCTGTCAGATGACTGGAGGCAGAGCTGGGTCCATGGGCTTCTATTAGTGGACACTTTATTCTAACTCCCTTTACAACTAGAACTAGGGCCCTCTGGTATTTTTGCAAGTGCACTAAAGCCTCTATTGACACCAGCGGGTCCCTTAAATAATATTTTTAATTAAGTTAGCCTAACGTTCATTGCCATTCTGAATTATCAGGGTTTGTAAAGACGGGACTGCGGTGGAAACAAATTTGTTGGTGAGATCCAATGCACCCGTGTGTACATCCTGTAAAGTACTAAAGCAGTACCCTTTAGACTAGACAATACCCCACTTCTTAATTTGGAATACAGGAACTAAGTCATACATCATCTGAATTTCTAGTAGGCTCACTGCGTTTGAGCTCTCAGACGGGTTCCTGTTTGTCATGCGAAATTTAGACTCTGGTCCTAGAGGAAATGGTGGCGCCCGACTGATGTCATGTGATAAGAGTCACAAATACTGTCCAAGTCTGTGCAAACTGTCAGTTTGAAACCGTGGGTCTTTCTGTTGCACGTGAGCACACTTCCGGACTGTTGTAACATGTATATATGGGTTAATCCCGCTGGATTTATCTTGTTTATCCTATCCATGAGGATAAGTCATGGCACGTCAGTAATCTGACAGTAGTGAGAGGATTTTTTTCACCTGTCACCTCTCAGTATTGTTCATACTGATCTCCAAGCTGTCTGCTTCCAGTACCTGATCAAAGTGAGAGCTGTCTACCACTGAAGTCCATTTCTCAGGGGTGGGTTTTGTAAAATTTAGTCTTGTAATGTAATATATCCTATCAGCCCGTGTGTGTGTGTGTTTGTGTATGTCTGTGAGTGAGTTCTTGTTCTAGCCATATGGGGAAGACCAGGAAAAAAAAAAAAATTTAACTAAGAGAGTGGAGACATTTTTGGGAAGTGAGGACATTTTTTTTTTTATATTTTAGGCAGCCCTCACAACTACAAAGACAAATTGTGACTTATTGGTTACAGTTAGGGTGAGGGTTAGAATTTTAGTCAAAGGTTAAGGTTATGGTGAGAGTTTGGATTAGGCATTGGTTATGGTTAAGATTAAGATTAGGTGAAGGCTGTAGAGAGACATACGCATAAAAAATGAATGAAAGTCAATGTAATGTACTCACAAGAAGTACAGGGATGTGTGTGCGTGCCTGTGTGCACACGCGTGTGTTTATGTGGGCACACAAACATCCTCGCACCATGGGATTTCCTTGTCAGGAAATCCATCTTATCACGACTCATTCACCTATTCTCATCTGCGCTTTGTTGTTTCCTGGCCAGCAGTTACTAACTTCCTTGGGAGGTAAAAGGCATGAAGGCAGGAGGCTTTCCACAGGAAGAGGCTTCCAGAGATGTGTGTTTGTGCTCAGGTGTGTGCAGATGTGAGGCCGTGGTATATCCCTGCCTGCTTTCTTGCCCTTAGTCCTGACCTTTGCTTCTGTGTAAATGTCCTGGCTAATTTGGGGTTGCAGCCCTGTGTGTGTGTGTGTTATCAGCACGCCCAGGCTTTTCCTGCCGAGGCCTGTTGGTGCAATCCAGAGGAAGCCCTGTGATTTTGTAGTGAGAAGTGACTAAGTTTTTTTTTGTTTTTGTTTTTTTTTGGGTGACGGGGTGGAGGGTGGGGGTGGATGTCTTGGAGTGGAATGGTGGAATGGACTATACTAGTTCTCCTCTCTTCACTTTGTTCCTTATTCAAGGCAGATGAGAATGTGTTACCACCTTGGATCTGGTATGCTTCAGAGGACATGACAGTGGCTTGGTATGAAAACTACTTCAGTGGTTAACCCGGAAGCTTCATAACATGCCAAAATATGTTATCTCTCTTTATTTCAGACTCAAGGTCCATAGGCAAGACAAACACAACAGCCACACAACATATACGATAAAAGAAAATTGTTGCAAGACTCAGATGGACACCAGGCGTGAGACAGCAAGGCTTGGTTTTGAATATTTATTGAAAAATAAAACAAAACAGGCACGATGGCCAACAAAAGACTTGGCCCAAAGGGTTGCAAACATCTAACTAAGGAAAGCTTCAGAGCTGAAAAAGAAAAAATACAAAACGGGAAAAATAAAAAGCCACTAGAAACTCTAGGGAAGGTAAACAATAAACAAACTATGAAATGGCACAAGGCACATAATAAAATACAAAACGAGATCTACAAAACACAAGGCAAGACAAGACTATGAACTAGAAAAGGCAAGGAACCGCTATGGCAAGAAACGGGTATGAAAACAAGACTCTGTCTGCCAGCCGACTGCAACCTCTCCCTAGATATAGCAGGAACAATCACAAGACAATGATGAGCACCTGTAGAGCGACAGGGAGAAACGAGATTGCATGATTACAAGGACGAGGGAGGAAAAACAGCTGTGGCGTGACGAGACAATAAGAGCAGGTAATTGCTCATTAAGAACAATGAGCGTGTTGCAGCATATAAGAGTCCAGTAAGATACTATGAACAGTTAAAGTGTTAAACTAGTTAAAGTAAAGCACAGGTAAGAATGTAGCGAAAGCAGGAAGCATGCGAGTTAAATCCCTGTCTAAATTAGTAATGGTTAGTATACGTGCCTATCTAATGGAAACACCCCCGTGAATGATTAGTAGGTTGTTAGTAATAAATTAAAATAATTAACAAGCATGAAGACTAGGAAGCCCTGAAGGAAGAAACGTCAGAAAGAAGTTTGAAACCGTAAGCCACTCCCGAACGTAGTGCGAGAAGTAAAACATGGACATGACCACGCAGACACTGGAGAGGCGGATTGGCTGGGCAGACCGGACCTGGCGAGAAACAAAACATGGAAAATTAAAAAACATGAACAATAAACGTGAAAACTGTGAAATATGAATACTGATACAAGAACTGTTAAAACCATGACATGAGTAATGACTATGAATGAAGAAACCTGGCACAAGAAACTGTTAAAACCCCAACCAGTGTTCTGGCAGAGCGGCACAGAACCCTGGAATCACAACAAAAATAAAGCTAAAAAAACAAAAGAATAGAGATTACACAGTAGATATCAAAAATAAAAATTACTATACAATTAAAAAGAGACTGCTGTACCAGTGTCTCCAGAACATAGACTGATACCTGATGGAGCTGCAGTTGATGTTGATCAAACTATAAATTATATGATTTTCTGAGGCATCAAGCCGACACATAAATCTATACATTAGGTTTCTAAGCACAGCATTAAGAGTGTTGACATGTGCATTTACAAACAATTCGCTCGCACTCAGCCAACGAGGTCTTTTAAGTAAAATTCTTAATGCGTCATTATAAGCACCCTGCAGTTTTCTCATACTTGCTTTCTTATAGTTGACCCACAGGTATGCAGTGTACAAAGGTGTACAGTACGCCTTGAACAGATTTATTTTAACATCATCTGTACACCAATGAAACCTGCGAGCAAGAGTATTTGCCTGCAGATACAGTTTGGAACACTGTCTATTAATATCATCATCATCTGTCATGTCTTCTGTAAGGTAATGGCCAAGGTATTTGACTTTTGTACAGGGAGCAATATTATTATTTGACAGTTTAAAAACAGGAAAAGCCATTTTTTGGTCCGCTCTAGTGCGGCAGATCAGAACATGACTCTTGCTGGCATTATATTTTATATCGTGTTCAGTACCATGTACAGAGCAGACATTCAGCAGCTGTTGAAGACCAGCACTGCTCGGGGAAAAAATAACCAAATCATCGGCATACATCAGATTGTTTACTTTTTTGTTACCAATCATACACCCAGTATTACAGGCTGTGAGTTGCCGTGATAGGTCGTCCATATACAGGTTAAAAAGAAAGGGGGAAAATATGCTCCCCTGTCTGACACCATTGCTCATACCAAAAGGGGTAGACATACTGTGTTCCCATTTAGCCTGCATAGTTTGATTGACATACCAATATGCCAGCACCCTCACTATGACTACAGGCACACCTCTTTCAACCATTTTAGTGAACAGTTTTTTATGGTTTACCCGATCAAAGGCCTTGGAGGCATCAATAAAACACATGAGAACTGACAAATTCTGATTATTATACTTACTTACAATTTCTTTCAGAGCGTAAATACACAAGTCAATGCCATAGTTACGCTTAAAGCCAAACTGATTATCTGAAGAATTAATGACTTTAATTAATCTAACAAGCAGTATAGTCTCCAGCACTTTAGAAACTATGCTGGCTAAGGCTATAGGCCTGTAATTGTCAATGTTACATAGGTTGCCAGCTTTGCCTTTAATAACTGCAACCAGCAGGACTGATAGCATTGAATCAGGCAAGATCCCGTGTGTCAGGAAGCCTGTAAAACAGATTGAAAGAAGAGGAAAAATCCTCGGACTAGCAAATTTAAGGTGCTCAGCTGTAATTCGGTCTAGGCCACTAGCTTTATTATTGGATAGCTTATTTACAGCTTCACAGACTTGACATGGAGTGACCCCCACTAGCTCATTGCTTGCAATACTACCCACTCCGTAAACATCACTTTTAGCGGCATTAAACAAAGCATTATAATACTGTCTCCATAGTTCTGCAATATTATCTGTTCCAGATATGCCTTCAATGGTGCAGAGTAAAGAAGTTTTGGAATTACTGAGTGCTCTCCCCAATAACATTATTATTTGACGGTTTCTTAGCTAGTGAGTCAGCTCTCATTGCCTGTTCGTTTTTTCAAATAAAGCGTACAGCATACTTATTTCTTGCAGTGGTAGACTTCTTATGTTCAAATACTGGACCTTGTCTTGGTCGACCTGCAGCTACCCAAGTTTTGAATGCCTCTCATGCCTCATCGTGGTACGTGGCAACATAGTGATTCCATCCTGGTCTCATGTTAGGTGTCCTTTGTTTGTGTTTGCAGATGTGCTTACTGCCCTCATGCAGCAATTTTACTATGGAGTCATACACAGAGCAGAGGGCATTTCCACGCTCAACACAGGAACAGTTAACATCATTACATATAACAGCATCTTTTGGTATGTGGAAGTTACTCAAGGATTGATCTGTACATGCATAATAGCCCAGGATTTCCTCCTTAGTAAGGGCAGACCAGTCAAGCTTTCTAATATAATTACTGTAGAATGTTCTGGAAGAATTATACTGATGCCGATTGTAGCAATCCCCCCAGCTGAGTGAAATACACTGAATTCTAGAACTCTGATGTATTATTGTGAAAGAAGTATTCCATAAAAACCCACTCTTTCAAATATTAATGGAGGAGGGCTTCGGCTAGGAATCATTAAGGCATTTCTCTATGCTCCATTTTACATAGAATGCTGCATTTAAAAATCTATTCTATCTGACTTTGAGTTGAATGTTGATATAAATGTGTATCATAAAGCCATTTATAGTCACAGTGACATTATGATTTAGACTTTTTTGCTTTTGCTGGATGCACTTGTAAGAAGTAGGGTGTCTAAAACCAGTTGTACAACGTTTCACATTTAAAGCTTTGCAAGATTTAATAGGATTTCATTTCGTAAGTGGTTATTATTCCATAATTCCGTGCTGCTGGCCGATGCTACACTCTTAGCATCAGATCACAGAGCCATGTCATTACAACTTCAATTAACCTCTTGCGCAAAAACTTGGAAGCCCGAGCTAGCCCAAGACTTTATCAGCCACTCGATCGTCACCAATGCCCGCTCCATGTTGCTGAAATGAGATAGATCCCGGAGATGAAAAGACTGTCGCCGCCTTGCAATTAAACTAATGATTTATAAATATCTCTTTCAAAGCCCAAGATGAAGGGGGAGGGGGGCGAGGAGGGGTTGAAACCATGGCGTGATACCGCCAGCACATTTTTTATGTTAATTGCTCTCTAAGATGGCAGTTTGGGAACAGGGTCCTCTTGCTTATCTCATGATGAGCTTTTTTTTCTTCTGACAAGACACGACGACTTCTGCACGAGAATATTTCCAGCCCCATTCGATGAGCTGCAGTCATATTTCGGAACTTGTCGCTCGGTTCTGATGGTATGTGTTAGTCGAGGCTATCCGTTTTCTTCGTTGCATATCAAAAGTGGCTCTTCACACAGCATGAGAACCCCATCAGCGATAAGCAGTCCGTCCTCATCTGAGGTCCTCTGATCCCAGGATGTCCGTTGTCGCTTTCATTCCTGTCATTGCCTCTTTCAACCGGGGCTCGTTTGAGATGCGATTCTGATTAGATGTCAGGACTTTGAAATCGCACGTCAACTTGCGTTTACATAGCCGCCCTTCAAAATGAGAACGTTTTTCTTCCACTTAAAAGGGCTTGAGTAAGCAAACAGAGTAAGCAAAGGTCTCGGGCTATTATGCTGTTACGGGGCTTTTGCAATAATGTTAGTTTTACTTCTAACTGGCGGCCCGACTGATGTGGGGACAAACAAATTAGCTTCACCCTTTGAAGGTCAGGGGTCAGCCAGAGTGTACCTTTTTTGTCAGAGGATAGAAGTCTTAAACAGCAGACGTAGAGGAGAGTACATACACCAGTCTACTTGTTTCCTGCCATGAAGTTTGCTTACGTGAGCTTTGTCCACATAGCATTGTCCCCTCGGTCGTGTAAGTCCCATGGGCCCTGCTGCACACGGCCCCCCGTCGCCACAGTCATCCTCCCAGCATGCATCCCTGCACTGACCATAACCCACCCACACCTGACCCTAAACTTCAACCTCACTGCAAACGGTGCCTGCCGTAGAGACCCTGCGATGTGCTCTCAATCCCTCTGTAAATTTGAGATGCATTTTTTGTGAACAGGCAGAAGAGAGTTTTTTCCTGCTACTCAGACTCTTTATCTTATTTAATACAGCTGGGTAATTGCCGGAGGCATCAATTCAGTCCAGCAGATAGACCTGTTCTTTGTCTTTCAGATGTGAAAAATGAAGGAATTAATTGGAGGCTCCAAATTGATTGAAGATACAGCACAGCGATAAAGTCTAAAGCACGGGTCTAAAAAGAAAAAAAAAAAATCTGTATGGAGATGCCATGAAAAATAATCCAATCAAGTTTCTGAATATAAAAATGAAAAAGCAGCTAACCATTTGAGAGATAATTCAATCAGATGTGTAGCATGACCAAACTTGACCTTTAAAACTGCAACAGTTCTCAGGTGCCCTGTTGTGCTGGTTTATTAGGACATCAGCAGGCGGGTTGTTTCAGGCATATTGTCACAGTTCTTATGCAGAATGGCTGTGCTGGTAGTTTCTTTCTCTCCTGGTTATGCCAAAACAACCTCAATGATATTGTGATCTGCACTCTCTGAAAGCTATGGCATCCATCACTTTCTTCCAGATTTCTTCTGTTACTTGTGATTTTTTTTAACTATTTAATGAATTTAACTTTAAATGTAATGAATTCTGCTGAAACACAAAACAACAGTAATCAAACGAAAATCTACAACCAAATATACGTTAATGAGTCTGGGTGCCAATGAATTTTGCGCTGTACTTTGTATGTTTGTTTGTGTGTGTGTGTGTGTGTGTGTGTGTGTGTGTGGAGCAAAGTGAATGTAGTAAATGAACTGCCAACTTGTCCTGGGTCTAATCTTACCTTTTGCCCAATGCATCCTAAGAGAGGCAACCATTGCACCTCATACCAACCTCCTCACCTGCCATGATCCACACTAAGAAAAAGTGGGTAGGTATTGAATTGATATGATCCATCATTGATCCGTCTTTCAAAAATAGTGCTTGAATATTTGGTGGACCTGACTCAGTATGGTTCTTAAAAGAGCTTCTCTGGGAGGTCCACTATAACGCATTTGAAACATTTAAAGACGTTGAGTTCCACTTTCTCGCGGCTATTCATAATTCATAATTTAAATCAAATCCATCAAGGCCTCTGAGTGGATTATTAATTTGAGCGCAGATCTAAAATGGGTAGAAGATGTCCATATGTCACAGATGGGTGAAGTGAACATAACTCTGAGTCTTCTATAGGTCTCTCTTCAGTATGCACCAGTGTGCTCCTGTCTAAAACCAAGACGGCCCAGAAATGAGAGCTCTCCCCGGGTCATAATGAAGGAGATTACTTAAGTGTAAAAGGATGTTCGATGCACATTAATTATCTGGCTCCTTTGTTACAGAACACGGGGCTCAACTCCTCTGTCTGCCTTGTTTCATCTATCTGTCACTCTCTCTTTTTTTCTCTTATGCACCCTGCCCTTTTTTCTTGGGTGCATTGATTTTATATCTCCCCTAATTGCTATGTTGCGTTTTCACCTGCGGTGACATTTCGGAAAAGATTTTTTAACATCTTTCTGGACACAGTTTTTTACAGTTGGTTTGTTTGTGTGCACATGCTTGTGTGCTTGGACTCCAGGGAGTGACTCTCGTAAGCTTTGTGCTTGACGTTAACATCATCACATGTTACCAGTGATTTCACATTGAAGTATTAATTAAAGCCCCTGAAACCAATAGGTGGTGCAGGGACTGCTCGAGGTAGCACCAAGGGCCTTACGCAAATCCAATTTTACAGCGCATCCTGCAAATATTTATTATGTGTGGGGAAAACTCCCCTTCGTATTTAGAAATATCTCGGCCCACATCACCTTGACAGCAGTATACAGCGTTCTGGTGCTGTTTGCTATGCTGTCAGAGTCCACCTCCACAGAAAATGATGGGCCATGGTGCAGAAAACATGCAATTCCACGCTGAAATTGAATTTTAATATTACATTGGAGTGAACTGTCACAAGTATAATCATGTTTTAACTGAAATCATAATTTACACGCCTGCAAGTGCTTATTTAAATGGAACACAAGATCATGATGGAAGCTTGAGAGGGTAAAAAAAAAAAAATTGAGTCACATATCTTGCTATAATACGGTGTGCGCTTGGATGGGAACACTGTCATAAATACAAGCTTTGTAATGCTGAAAGGGTGCTGTATTTATTGAGAATGGGTCAGGTACAGATTGATTCAATTCTGTGGTGATTTTTAGAGCTGTTGGTCTGCAGTTATTGGTGAGTATCCTGCCAAGTGTCCACCTGTCTCTGTAAGAGAGCTTTGATTTAAAAGTTAAGCCATTTTTAGGGTTTCTTCTGATGTCTTGTCCACCACTTGCATCTCACAGTGGTCTGTCAGTCCTGAAGTCTGTTAAGTCCCAGCAAATGTACATTTTTTCTGCTGCACAGACAGAGGTAAATATGAAATATATTTACATTTTTTTCCTCTCTGTTATTTTGGTCAAAAGTGACATACTGCAGTGCATTGTATGGATACGTGCATGTATACCGGCAAAAAAAAAAAAAAAAAAAAAAAAAAATTAATTTGTACCCTTTGCAGAGTCCCGCCGTCAGAACGGTGAGTCTCTCTGATTCAGAGTCCTATTCCAAGGGGAGAGCGTCTAATGAAAGGCAGTATCAGAGCTGAGATCTTGGCCAGGGGAGGATATGTGAGCAGAGAGATTATTAGAAAGGGCAGCTCTGTTTAATAAGAGTGAGCCCACATTGACACAGCCTCCCCGTGGAGCATCACTCACCGGGTTATTGGTTACCCAGCCATCTGATAGCTGATGCCTTTGTGAGAGGATGACGCTCGGGGAGAGCTGGGCACCTATAGGCTCACAGAAGCACCCAGAATTTAGACTAGACCGGAGTCACAGTAATATGTCTTATCCTCGCTTGCCTGGGTTACAGCTGCTTGAACGATTATATTTTACATGACCGCCAAAAACATTTTCATTCAGTTCATGGAACTATGTCTACTAGAGTATGAATGTTACTCCACTTCTATGTGTGTGTGTGTGTGTGTGTGTGTATATATATATATATATATATATATATATATATATAAAACACTAACATACTCCACCCTTTAAATGAAGTTTTTATTTTAGTCATCTTATGCCATCCTTACACCGAACAAATTTTGAAGCGATTTCACTGTTACTGACAAGCTGACAATTACAGCATAAAGCATGAGAGTTTGCTTGAGTTGGAGTGTGCCCTAGTCATCTCAATCGTTCTGTGTAAGGTCGTCGTCGCGCTCTGTCGGACTCAGTAATTTTCTCCTATTAATGTCCCGATAAAATCAAACCTGTTTAATATTATTGGATCATGCAAACTGTGAACTTCATTGATGGGATTATTGTCAACAAACAAAAGGTGTGCTCTGCAAGATCTCCAGTCTTTGCAAAATCTTGTGGTCTGAAAACAAACTATGACTCCATGAAACATTGTCTTGAGATGTAAGAGGATGTCAGACAATAGCATTTCAGTGCATGGTGGGCATTACTTTTTTTAGACATTTCAGTGTCACAGATTGGGCTCCTTTACAGCAGTGCTCGTGTTGTTTTGTTGCCCCCATCTGTTTAAACTTGGTACTGCAGTCATTCTCCCGCATGTGTTTCTCATTAGCAAATCTCTTCAGCTTCAGTTGCCAAGTGCTGTTAAAAATTATTCAATGCAGATTATCTCAAGTAAGCTGTTTTAAGACTACTTATCCCTCTATTACTACATCCCTGGAGTTGTTTTTCTCCTAAATTAGGCATAATGATTGCCTCTGATTAAAAACAATGCAAAACACACAAACCTCCCACATGGAAAGAATCTATATGAACATATATGCGCATATATGCAACCTATATGCAGCATATATGCAGCATATATGTGCATATATGCCGCATATAGGCCAAATTCAGGTACATATATGTGCTTATAGAGGGCATATAGGTCTCCTATATTGCTTCTTTATTTCCACATATAGGCCCTATATGTACATACAAGGTATATGTCTCCTATATAGCTCATATACTCAGTGGCAAGTTCTGTTTGTCATACCTATTGTATAGCTCATATCTCACTTTTGCAACTGTCATACATGATGCCTAACTCATATTTTTATTTTCAAGGTAATATCTGCATATTAGTCCAAAGTCCCTTACAGAAATAACAAGAATTTCACGCAATAACTTATTAATCGCATGTGAACACGTGAAATTGGCATCACATTTGATCCTAAATACATGTTGACATGTGACAACGCATGTAATGTGCAAACCAGTCATTATTAACTATGGCAAGTGAGAGGAGGCAAAAAGCTATGATATCAACACAAATATCTAATACTATTTGTTACATTTTTTTCCTGAAACATTCACAATAACAAGGTGATCAATTCTTTCTTGACCATACTTATTTCCATTAAATGAAGATTGAGTTGTGTATTGTGGAAGAGAAGGAAATGTATAAAAACAAAATGGTTTGATTATGTTTATTTCCTCAATTAAGCATTTTTTCAAGTTAAGTCACTGCCAGATTCACCACATTAGATAAAATTGGATTCACATCATTACAGCTCATACACATCCACATTTTCATCCCCACCTCTATTTGAGCATTTCACTGTGGTTAATGAATTTGAAGACAAAGTCTACATTTCTGTTCACGGTTTTAATGAACAGACACTTGTCTTTTATCTGAGATGCTTGTATAGCAACTAAAGGTCCCAGACTTTTTCCTACAGGGATGAAATAACAAGGATTCTTAAATTCCCCCACGGAAAGAACCTATATAAACATATACGTTTTAATCCCCGCCTTGTATCAACCAGCAGTGGTCGGCAGCTCTTTTCAGAAGTAGCGCGCAATTGGCCAATGCGCTACAGGGATGCAAATTGAAAAGGGCCTGCTGGGAAGGGTTATGTAGATTAGAGTTCCCCTAGGCGCGTCCTGTTGGCTAGACGGGCGCTCATAAATAAGATTCTGAGCTACAAATTCATGCTTGTCTGTTTACTGCCCTTGCGCTGAGCTTATAAAATTTTGCATTGCTAATATATATATATATATATATATATATATATATATATATAAATATAAAGCACTTGCCAACAGTTGCGGGCTGTGTACACTCTCCTGAATTGTCAACAGGGGGCTGCAAATGCGAATAAGCCAAAGAATTTTTACAGAGTTCCCTAATTAGATATCCCAGACTCGGGTGGGATTGGAAATGCTAAATAAAAAAAGAAAAAAAAACACTGAAGTTTTAATTGGCCGTTTTCATATATTATAGGTACATAAACAGCCAATTTTATGTATGTCGCATATATGCGAAACCTATATCTGGCCCTATATTAAAACCTATATGTTTATGTAGGTTCTTTCCGTGTGGGCTGGCTCGCAGTGCACGCACGCACACACACACACCAATTTGAACAGAAAAGGACACATATGTCTGGCATGTGTCCTTGATGCTGTACGTATTATATTTGGAATAGTGAATACGAAAATGCTTGAAATTTTTCACTGAGTCAATAAATGGACATTTAGGTTTTTGCGTTTCGACTGCCTACTCAAACTCAGCATCGTCGAAGAGCAAGCATGATAATGCACCAATGCATTCGCTATTGTAACGCTATACTACATCTATAAAATTCTTCGGACGCACAGATAAAGATGTTTTAAATGTCGATATGTTACTTATTGAAAAAATTTCAGCAAAATTTCAGCAGAAACATTCATAAAGGCACCCAACGAAATGTTGCAATATGATTCCACGCAAAATCAGACGAACTCGCTATTGATTTTAGATTGAAACTTTGTCAATAGAGGTCATTGTCAGGCCACGAAACGCAATTTGGTGGAACAAAGCATGCCGCTGCCCTAGCTTTACCTACCTATCTGATGTGTAGTTCCTTGGCTGAGTGGGCAGCCTAAGTCCTGATTCTCCGGTGAAAAAGAGCCACCTCACCCCCACCCACTAACCCCCCATAGTCCCCCAACACAAAAACAGCGCAGATGGGTGGCAGAGGGGAGTAGTGCTCGGGATTTAAAAAGATTTCCCCTCCATTTGATAAACAGTTGTAAATGACCCAGCATTTGGAACCCAGCCCACCTCCCTCTGCCTCTCCGCCTCTGTGCCAGGAGACCCAGCGACACACTCCACTGCCCAGCCTACTGTCCCCTCTGCGCTCACTCCTGGACCTACCAATGAAAAACAGAATTAATAATTCACAGTGAAAAGTGGAGCATGCCAAACAATGAGTACCCTGTCCAAAAACTTAGGCTTATTTAACCAGTGCATGTGCATGCTTTACTGCTAAAACCGGTTAATGTATTTTTTGCCTTGTCATTGTCTGTTGTTGTTTTCTGTGTGAAACTTTTATGCTGCTGTCTTGGCCAGGACTCCCTTGGAAAAGAGACTTGTATCTCAATGGGATTTATTCCTGGTAAAATAAAGGTTAAATAAAAATAAAATAAATAAAAAAAACAAGAACAGGTTCAAGTTTTGTGTGAGTAAAACTTGGTAATACACTTTTGCTCATAAAGTTGGAATAATTTTGTATGCAGGCAGTTTACCTATCAAGAATTAATCACATTGTCCCAATCATTTCATTAAAAGAGGTAAAAATAAAATATTTTATTCCAAATTTATGAGCACAGTGAATATTGGTAGAACTAATGTGTAAGGTGTTTCGAAGGTTTTTTTCGTAACATTGGCTTCGTCTCATTATTTAAGGTGCCCTCTGCTGTGCTAGTGCTATGCTTTCAGTGTAAATTTGGGGTAAATGAGCAGACTCATATGGGTGTTCATCTCCATCTGATGAAGCACAGAGCTGACGCAGGCATCTTTTCCCCTTTCATTTAGCAGCCAATTTAGGCATTGAAAGTGAGGTGAATATACTATGTAGCCTATGAATGACTTAAATGAACTACTCATATGCTAAATTGTGCCTTACGACCAGTGGACAGAATGGCTACAGGGAACAGATTCTGGTACCCCTCTGTACTGCTACAGTGCATATTCTCAAAATGTGGTTTAAGAAAAATACACAGACAAGAATGAAGAAAATATGCTGCAGTTAACCTGCAGAGAAATATGATGCAATGATTTTGTTCCAAGCTGACTAGTGGCTAATGTAGTAGCCAGTGCTGAAAGCTGATGTGGGGAGCCTTACATGGATCTCAATTTCTTTCTTAATTTTTTTTTTTTACTTTTACAGTCTTTCATTCTGACAGTCTTAGTAATGGTGCTCAATTTGCTGTAAATGTACTTTCCTGCTCAGATATCATCATAACTGCTCTCTTTCTGTATTGGTCAGGCATTTATCTGCAGTTATTTTTGTCCATTCATCATCGGTGATGTCAGTCATAATCTAAAATCACGGTTTTAATTTTGATGCATGTGCAGTATTTCAGCACGTGTCATATCATATGTTTGGAGTTACCCAATGAAGCAATATCATCCACTACTGTGATTTTGTAGCACATGAGCAGTATTCACTTATACAATAAATCTTATGTCTTGAGAGAGTAGCCATGTTTGTGTGCTGATAATTGCACAGAACACCATAAAGTATGGATTAGGAAAATAGTGCTGCTGTGAGTTTCATGTTGTTTTATTCATTGATATCATGGTGCGAGGGGTTCTCAATCTCTCAGTGCAGGGGATCAGATGGAATGTTTGTGGATGGTGATCTTTTGAAAGCGTTCCGTGCCCATTGTGTTTGCACTCAGTGCATATTCTGCACACTAACCGCAAGCATTTGTGGTCCAGTATTCACTCAAAGGCATTTACTTATTGTCCCTGAAAATCTAGCCTTTTATCGAAGTGCACTCTTCAAGGCAAGAATTAAAAGGAAGGCATAGAAGTTGTGCACTCCTTGGATATTGGACAAAATAGCTCTAATTAAAAGTTCCGGAAAATTTCTGAAAGTGCTATGTCAAAGTGACAATTTTTCATTCCCAATGAGTTTCAGCTAAGTTGAACATTCATAGTGAAGTATGAACGCATTTACACTGCTGAATTTTAAATATGGTTGATGAAGCAGCAACAAATTCCATCATGTTAAATACTGGAAGCTTTATTTATCAAAAGCAGAAATCTGAAGATATAACTAAATAGCACTGAGGTCACGAAGTGTCTTTAGTAATTATTTGATTACATTTTGGTTATGCAGTGATTTCAGTCCATAACTGTTTTATCATTTTACATTTTTTGAAAGAAGATGTTTGTTTGTTTGCATGTTTGTCAGCAGTTCAGAGCAAAAAAGGTTTGATTAAATTACACGCAATTTTAATGATAGACATGCACACCTAACTGGGCCATCTAAAAACCCAAAATCTTTTTTTTTTTTTTTTGTAACATAGCTTCCTTAGATCTGCCCTCATCAATTTCAAACTGAATTCAAAATGTGCATTTTTCAATTCCACTTCCAACCATATGCAATACTATAGTGTGATGTCATTAGTGGTAAGTTAGCTGGTTAGCGGTAGGGTTTGAATGTTTGGGGGGCTCCAGGTTATTTAACACCCAAAGCACTAAAATGTCTCCCTCGCTCAGGCAGGTTATCCTGTGCCTGGCGCCAGTTATTTGATATTTAATTGAGATGGTTGCAAGTAAGCTTTAAAATTTTTCTGAAGTTTCATTTGACATAGAAGTCCAGCACCTTAAAGTGCATATCCCGGACCAAATTCGTCTTTTTTTCTCTAAAGGATTGTGCCTTTATACACCAAATCCTGAGGGTTATTTTGCCAAGGGTGGTCCGTGTATAGAACGATTTTTGAAAATTACCAGAAGCGTCTGGAAAAATCCCCAGGGAGTCCTGAGCCATATTGATCCAGATTCGTGACGTCACCTGAGGTTCCCCCATATCCAGGGCGCTGAGAGCCCCAGTGCCTGCGTGGATCATTTTTCCCTCACAGTCTTGTCTTTGGGGAATCTGGGGGTACAAACACCATCACAATTGGTATTACTGCAGCCTCCCACAACACACCTGTTGACCATTCCAGCCAAATACTTCAAATGATGCCCAAAATCGCAAAAATAAACACCATAAACAATAAGGCACCTCCGAGTATATCCACTATCAACAGAATGACCAGCTTCGCCTATGGGCTACAAGAACTGCACGTGACGTCAGAGAGAGTCATTTTCCCTGGGAGATTCAAATGGCAAGCTTTTTTTCACGCCAGATGAATTCTGCCTAAAATACTGATATTAAACCAGGTATATCTGACACTGACCAATGTGTTATATCAGTTAAAATGCGTAAAGTGACTAAAAATCCCATATAGTATCTCAAAATTGGGTGCATTTTACTTTTTAAATCAGCAAGGATATGCACTTTAAAGGCTTCACCATACTCTGTGGCGCTCTCTACAGGTGATGCCCGGTTGACGGTACCGCGCAAGATCATTGAGGTCATCCACGGTCAAATGGTGGTTCTACCGGCCTGGTATCGCCCTACGTCTGACATCAACAGTAATACGGTCATCTGGAACTTCAATGGTTCTACACCGGTGAGCTTTAATTTTCTCTATTCAAATCTGCCTTGCATTGCTTTGTTGCCTCCCATGACTTAGCTGTATGTATGATCTGGTACTTTTCCAGAAGATTCTGTTGCCCCACATTTCTGAAGAGGTTTACAGAGGTGGAACATGCAAAAGTAAAAGTCCTCCTTCATATTTTGTTCCAATCACCAGGATTTTCATCATTTTATGTTTACTCAGGAGGTAGTCTAAATTAGTAGTGTAATCAGGTGTAAAAAAAAAAAAAAAAAGCATGGCATAACATATGAGACTGAAAGAAAGGCTTTGTGCTAGATTTAGAATGCAGTGTAAGTGGAAGCCAGTAGCCACGGGTAGTGGGCCAGAGCACTCTGGAGTTGTCTGTCTGACACAATCAAACCTGTCCTTGTTTAAAACCTAATCGGACAGACAAGGCCCAACATAATCTCCCAGCTTGCAGCCTAACCAACCCCCAAAACACCATCTTGCACCCCCTTATCATGACAGCATCTGCCAAATCTGTAGAATGTCAATAGATGTCTCCCATCCTGCCATCCCTAAAAACTTCTGGGGCCAGGGTAGTTTGGAGTAACCATTAACCCCCAGAATGCTCACACATTTTTGACACTTTTGAATGTGTGCAGTGGCCCTCAAGTGGGCCGCAAGTGTTATAACATCATACTGTATCTTTTCATGAGTTGTTCTAGAATCAAGTATAGCAAGAGCAAAATATGTCATTATTGATTCATTTAGGATATATGCAAAGCTTTGAGCACCAAAAAGTTAAATCCCATTGATTTTAAAAAGGATAATGGCCAAAAAATGCCTTGCAACATTCGAAAACACTCAAAACTGACACTGACTTGGTTTTCACCAGAATTCTTGGAACTTATTGGTACAAGGGAGTTTTCAAAAACCAGCAAATTTGTAGGATGCCTCAACTTGTCTCTCGCACACTATGGTTAGATCCACACAAATACGTTTCATTTTAAAACTGTTTTAACATGAAAATAATCTCAGTCCACACTGAAACACAATCCCAGAATTTTCAAACTAAAACGGGGTCAGTAACATTTTCTAAAGTCTCCGTTTTAGGGCTTCAAAAATACCAGAGAACTGTAGATGCCAGGAAAAAATGTAGCAAAAGTTGTGCAGCTTAAAATGAAAACATGTTACAGTGGATGTAGCATTTGTTGCCATGTAGGAAATCTGTATTGAGACATTAAATCACACTTGATACTAAATGTTATATTTTATTGCGGCTATAATCTCTTTGCAAAAATGGGCACAAAAGTCCAGATATTGCATTGTACTGTCCCTCTATTACCATTCAAGTCCCTGAAATACTATGATATTCTTTGTAGTCTCATCTGGTTCAGCTTGAAAGCTCATCATAGCTGAAAATCTTCCAGCACAACAGGGCCATCTGTGCGGATCATTTTCTGGATTATCTTTCCAAAGTCATGTTTCTGTATCTCATTGAAACTGGAAAGCTTCTCTTAGGAGCCCGTCAAAGATTAATCAGATGCCAAAAGATAAATTCATAAAGGCATTAGGAAGTATTTTTTCAAATAGTGTGCTTACAGTGTTGAAATGCTGGCTAGGTTATAAAGGGGTGGCCTGAAGCCTGAGAGGTTACAAGACCAGGCTCAATAGGATGCTGAATATTATCTAGTTTTTATGTTGTGTTGAGTTGTGCTCTGTCGTGCTGTTTCATTCTGTGTTACGTTATGTTGTGTTTTGTTAAGAATATGTTAAGTTACAGTCTGTTGAGACAGCATATGATGATGGGCCAAGATGCAAGAAGCCCAAGCCCACTCATTCACAAAATGCTTACCTGTACCAATCCTGTTTGTTTCTGCAAATTAATCCATGCACTAACAGCAAAATACAGGCAGTATACAAAGGCATCGCATCAGTTTGTGAATTAGGAAAGGCACAATGTGCATAGAATATGATTCGGTGTCCGTGCCTCATGTAATACAAAATAACCCAATGTAACATAGCTTCTCAAAATATTGCACTGCGGGGACACACTTCCTAAAAGCAACATAGTTCGACCATACACTATCAATGGTTCCAACTATGGAAGTTAGCATCTGTGCTTTTGGGAAATGTACCCCAGATTAGCAGTCCAGCCATCTAATAAAAATTAATTATAGTTAACAATTGTTGCTAATGTTATTAGCATTTATTATGAACCTTGACAATATAGCAAAATTGATAAATCATTTCACAATTTAACATTTGATTACCCAATATTATGTTGTTTTATTAGTGAGCGTTACTATCATAAAATTAATTTGCTAAATAGTTTGCTATCTAATGATCTTGCATGGTCTGATGCAAGTAAAGCCAGCCACACAATAATGGTTGCACAGATAACTTTTAGCTAGCTAGGTAAATTACACAGGGCTTGCTAGGGTAAACATCAGCTTACCAACTGGTGCTCACCATCTGTTGTTCGTCAGTTGTTCTTTTGCTGCACATTGCACATTCAAGACAATAAATAAGAATCTTATTCAGGCAGTCTGACTCTCACCTCTTCTTCTTTACTTTCTTTTTTGCTCCAATTCTTTTTGTTCTTTGGCTGCATTTTCAATCTAGTCATATCACAGAGAAAAGTTAGCAAACTAAACTAGCTACTTGGACATTTGATTGGCCGCTACACTTCCCATAAATCTCCCCAACAGGAAAGCAAGAGAAAGGATATTTTCTATTATCTTAACAGAAAATATGAAGCTTAACCACAGAAAATTTTGATGAAAAAAAATTTCATCACACAAGTCTAATGTAGGCCCCTACATATTTGCTACTGCCATGAGTATTATCATCATCATCATCATCATCATCATCATCGTCATCATCATCGTCATCATCATCTTTATTCCAGTATATAAGGCCTTGGCCCATAGTACAAACAGATAAACAGATGTCACCATGCTGGGTAATACATGATATAAATACTAAATTTATGCATATAATGAACAGAATTAAGTTCCTTTATGATGGTTGATTTCTAAACTCCATAATTTTCAATAAATAATGTCCTAGCCATAATGAAACCTTCTTGTCACTACACTTCATCACATTTACAAAAGTGTCAGCACAGCGATGTCCAAGAACATGAGGTGGAAAAAATTCATTTCTTAAGGTTTCATAACGTGGACATACCATCAATATATGATACTCATCTTCAACATAAAACTTATTTTCACTATGACAGAACATACAAAATCTTTCACAAAAATCAACATTATCATGCCTTCCAGTTTCGACTGCCAGCTTAAAATTGTTACATCTAAACTTAGTGATAACGGTTTTGTAATATAAAGGGATGTCTTCCAACAGATACTTCTCAATATTTAACAAGGATTTATAGTGACTATAAGTCTTACATTTTACTGACATCATTACATCAGAATGCCAATTTTGATACAAACAATCAGACAGTCTTTGCTTGAAGGCAGAAATGAAACATTTCACATCACTAATATGTTGGCTGATCCAGGTTACACCAAATCCAAATTGGAACAAAATCTCTCAAACCTGAGACACCCATGTGACTCGCCCAACATCATCCAGGTCTTTGAGCATAATGTATGACTGATACTGCAATCTGTGTCTATCTAACTGGATGACGCGACACCAATACTTAATTACTCTCAAAAGATAATTGTACTGCAGGGGGACTCTGCCACACTCATCGAGTGCCATAACATTACAAGTATTTTTGCTTAATTTTAATATCCTCTTACAAAAGGAAATTTGTGTCTTTTCGACAATGTAGGAACACTTAAAACCCCAGACTTTAGATCCGTAACACAAAATGGGTGAAATCATAGCATCAAAGGGATTTCCTGATAACGTAGGTTAATGAACAGGGCCACTCCCAATGCACCTTCCTAGTCGTCCTTACGCCTATATATACCTCCTCCATTCCCACAATCCCCGCTCGTCTCGTTTCTATGTCCCTCCCACCCTTCATCTCTCCAAGAAGGAAGCAAGAAACAGCCACCACCTGGGACCCCGGGGGGCTTGGGAGCCACACGGACTCTGACAAGAGATGCGAGCCCCACCCTGAGTCTTGCCATCCGGGGAGCGCCCAACGTCCGCACAATCACAGACCAAGTCCAACACCACACCCGCCCCGATCTCCAATCCGCAATCCCACCCAATACTCTCCTCTACTTTGAGAGTGGTCCAGAATTCATTAAATAATTTAAATGCATCACTGATGGAAACAAAACCAAATTTACATTGATAGCCATACAAAGACATCAATGCTTTATTTGCCTGTGCAGCGAGACAGCTCTGTGCCTTGGACCAAGAAAGAAATGGAGTAAATACAACTCCCAAATATCTGTAATTATTAACCACTTCAATTTTTTCCCCTTTAAAGTACCACTTTTCATGTTTTCTTCGTGTACCACCTCGACGGAAAACCATAATCTTTCTTTATTTAATGTTTAACTTCATACCAGTGTCATCACAAAATTTCTCAAGTACATTTATTTTTCTCTGTAACTGAACAACTGCATCAGACACAGCCGCTACATCTGCAAATAAAAGTGCAGCTACATTGGAATTCCCACAGGGGAAACAAAAATTCCATTGACAACTTCTGTTTCAAAACATTTTAGTAACTGATTTATGAAAATTATAAAGATTAGTGGACTGGGGATGCAACCCCGATGGGTCCCTATATTACAGCTAAAATAATTTGTTAGCCCAACAGTTGTTCTAACACACGATGATAAGGAACTATACATTGAAATAATAATCTTAAAAAATCTGCCTCGAACTCTGATATTGTACAGACTCTGAAACAAAATTTTATGATTAATGCAATCAAATGCCTTACTGAAATCTATGAAAATGCAGTAAAAATGACAATTCTTTTTAGACAGGTACTTCTGAATCATGGCCTGTAAAGAGAATATTTGATCAATTGTTGAATAATTTGCTCGAAAACCAGCCTGAAATTCAGAAATGGTATTCTTATCATCACACCACAATTGCAGCCTCTTGTTGAGAATGGAAGCAAATACTTTACATAATGTGTCTATTAATGAGACACCTCTGTAATTATCAGTAATATTCCTATTGCCAGACTTAAATAACGGACATATAATACTTTTGCCCCATTCTTGAGGAAGTCCCCCATTTTCAAAAAGGTTATTAAATACTTTTGTTAGTACTGATGTTATATAATTCCTGGTCAATTTTAACATCTCTGCTGGAATACCATCTTCACCAGGGCCCAGTATTTCAAAAGTGATCTGACAGGATTATCCTAGTCGGATTGGATTAAATCTTGATCTAATCTGAAAACTGTGTATTTCAACACAGATCCAGAGAATCCTGATCCTGAAGATCAGGATTCAGCTCTGGTAATCCAATCCTCCCTTTAATCCAGATAAAAGGCTGGACTTGGGTATTTCAAAAGTTAAGGCAGAGATCTGGATCAACTTGATACCAAAATTTCAGGATCATTTGGATCCCACCTCAGAGGTGGATTTGACTTGGATTGACAAAGCCTTAGCTCCACTTCTCCTAGATATTGTTACTCAAGATGTTCATTACACTTAATCTAAATTGTCAGTGTTTTACATTTAACAAATTGGAGTAATTTAAGAAAATTAAAGCATAATAAAATAGTGTTTGGAAATACCTTCTGAAACTGCTGTAAATAAGAGTAACAAATACAACCCATTTCTCAAATATTAATTTCACCAAACTTTTTAACTTGTGTGTACCAAAACATTCACCACACATTTGGAAGAGCTGTGCGAAATGCAGTGGTTAATCTTTATTTCTCCAATCAAGTGGGTTAAACTATGAGATGTGTGCACTTGCATTTTTCATTGTCACAGTTTATATCATGCTGCACATTGAAACACTTTCCAAGAATTTTCAAGGTATATTTTCATGCTTCTGATTTAACGAAGACAAATTTGACTTCAGTCAGAAGCTTAAAAATGCGCTTTTAAAATGTTTGGAAATGGCTTGAATGTGATTTTAAAACACACAGCAATGTATTTCAGTAAGTGTTTGTGTACAAACAGATTATTTTGCTAATCAAATCAGATGCCATTTTACTATAAATGACCATAATCATGTATAGTGGAAGCCTTCTACATAATGGTGACAAAGTAGGATGGAAAAAATGTTTTGAAATTGTGTCACTGACAAGCTATATACCATCCAAGTAATGCAATTACAATTTCAAGCAGTTTCAAGCACTTTATTCAAAATCCAATAACTTGAACCTTGAACGTATCGCTACAATTAAAGCGTTTCCAAGGGTTTCCAGCACTCATGACAACCCCCTTGTCCTTAATAGCTGAGTGGTCCGTGGCTGTGAGTGCACTCTGAAAGCAGAAGAAAGAAGTGTATGAGTATATCTTTGTCATCGTCAGGAAGCATGACATCACCAGCATTACCGTAGCACTTCTAAATGAACTGCATTATTGATACTCGTACCGTGTAACGTTACGTTTCCAAAGTACTGCAGCAGTCTGGTCTGTTCACATGTAGCCTGCTGTGCTGCCAATGACGTAATGCTAATAAACTCTGAACGGGTTGGTGTTAGTTTAAAGAGTTAAGGTATGATGTACGTCCGATTAGTTCCATTTTAAGTTAAACCATAGACCGCAAAATTCATCAACAAAGCCAGCTACCTCGCTAGCCCGCTAGCTACTTAACACACAAGTCAATGGAGCCGAGTTAGCTACCGTTAGCACAAACGCGGCTAAATTAGAGATCGCTGCGGCCTGGTTTTAAGTAGCTGACAATTCAAGTAGTTGGCTAGTTTGATATGTTGGTTGGCGTTCAGATTGCCTTAAAACCGCTACACATTAGACGACAGGAAACTTACACTTTTGACGTGACAGTTGTGCTCCCAGCTGCTCCTTTCGCGAAGTAGTCCGCCATGTTTCAAATCCGAGGCGGAGACACGGATTTGGAAATCCTTATCCGGCCAGGTAAGGATCACGGTGATTCAATCTGCCAGTGTTTTGAAATACTCAGATAAAGTCAGCAGGATCACCTTGATCCATGATTGAGAAAAGGTGGATTTCATTATCCGGATTATTCTGATCCAGATTACAAGTTTTGAAATACTGGGCCCAGGTGATTTACAATTCTTTAACTTTGAGAGACTGTTGTACACTTCCTCTTCAGATATTGGACAATTCAACTCAAAAAATGTATTACTAGATAGATCGCCACCGTCAGTCAGAACATCATGATTATATACATCAACACCAATGAGGTCTGAGTGCAGTAACTTTTTGAAATGATTAAACCAGTGTTCCACGCAAATACTGTTGGAAGAATCCTTATTTACCTTACATTGTTTCAGCAGAGCCCAAAATAGTTTGGGATTATTCCTTGGGATTATTCCTTGAATTTATCTACCGACATTTCTGTTTCTCCTGGTACTCCTCCTGTTTCCTGAAAAAAAGCTCTCTTAAATTCATTACGTAGCTGTTTATAAGCATCAAAATAACAACCAATTGAGCGAAAAATATTAAGTGCGGCATATTTCTTATATTTTAGTAATTCCAATTCCTGATCCCACCAAGGGGGTTGGTTTAAATGCCTTCCATTAGTATTAGCTCTACAAGGGAAACATTTTTTCATAAAGCTTGCAGTGGACTGGTATACACCCGTTATATCTTGTACACACTGAATAAGGTCTTCAGCAGCTTTGATATTTAGGTTGTCACATGTAGTCAAGAAAATATCCTGAAAGTTGTGCAGGAAAGTTTGTAAACATTCATCCTTCCACACATATTTCACCCAGGGTTCAGTCGTTACAGTATTTTCGAAATGAGGATAAGACACATCAGCATAATCTGCATCAAACACATCTGAACATTTTCCCCATGTTAAAGTACATGAAAGAGGAAAATGTGGTGAATCATCTCTACTCAAAATTCTAAAATCTGTGAAGTATCTGAACAAATCTGATGATGCTAACATATAATCCACCAAACTTGACCCATTGTGAGTGATACAAGTGACATTACCACACACATCCTGAAATAATCTGCCATTGAGAGCATGAGTACCAAACATACAGCAAAGATCTGCAAGCTTGACACCATAGTTATTATAATGTTTATCTCGAGTGTTTCGTGACATATCAAAGTTATCAGTAGGGTAATGGTGGCTATCTTGCTGTAGAAACAACAAGTTATCACAAGGTATATAATCTAAAAAGTTTCTCATCCTGGCATTGAAGTCTCCTGCTAATAGGTAATGATGATTATTATAACGGTCAATAATTCTCTCAAGATAGCTAGACAGTCTTAAGATTCCCTCAATGTCCAGCGTAATGTACACAGGTGAGTTCTCCAGTGGAATGTAAACCAAAAACATAATTACATCCCTATCCAGCCTAAGATGAGAAGATTTAATTAGTAATACTACAGCATCCGAAAAATCTTCAAAGCTGCTCGAGACATACCCATTATCAACTAGATAGTTCTTAACAAAAACCGAAACACCTCCACTGTAGCGACCACGCGTCTTTGTCTTGGCACGGACGTTGTTAAAAACGGAGTATCCATCTAGAAAATTGATGAAATCATTGCTGTCGCATGCAAACGTTTCACAAAAACCGATCAGATCATACGATGAGCAGAGTTGCTTAACGTCCGAAAAGGCATTACTCACATACTTTCAACCTTCAACATGAGTATTAGACATAGACTGAATGGATACTTTAAGATGCTCATCGCCATGGCAGAGATTGGTTTGACTTTGGAGCCATTTATAAAGAGACAAATGCTGCATTGTTACAGTATGTAGATGTGGCTTCTTATCACAGCATGACAATGATTGATGAAGATAATGCTAGTGACTGCATCTTTGTTTATTTTGCAGTCATGTGCTCACTTGTCAAAGGGCCCCCATCACATGCAGGCTGGTTGCAACTGCACCTCTACAACTGCAATTTTTCCGCCCCTGGTTACAATGCTGAGAAATGGTGCTTATGGAAGTGTCGCCTCTAATGCTAGGTTCCCACTATCACGATTTGCGGCATGATTGAAATCGTGGTCTTAATCGTGGAGTAATCGTGGTGATCCTATCAGATCTTATCTGATCTTGAGGTCAGTCGTGGCAATCGTGTTGATCGTAGAAAAGTTTTGGACGGTTCAAAAATTTCCTACGATCAACACGATTAATTGTCAATCGTGATCATCGCATCACCTCGTATCCAAACCTGAAATTTCAAGCCGCTTTCACACCGGACGCGAAACAAATTTTTCGCACTACAGATTACATTCAAAGTCAATGCAAAGATGCAAAACGCGTGTATTCGCGTCTTTGCATTGACTTTGAATGTAATCTGTAGTGCGAAAAATTTGTTTCGCGTCTGGTGTGAAAGCAGCCTCAGAGAAGTTCCACGATCAGCTACGAATGGCCAATCGTGGCGTTCCTAACGGAGCGCACGTCAGTGGGAACTAAGGATAAGCAAAATGATCTTGGGTTTGAATCTCAATCCTGGACCTTTCTGCCAGGAGTTCTGTGTGGGTCTGCCTGGGTTTCCTCCAGGTGCTCTGTGGTCCTTTCTTCCAGTGCAACGATAAAAATATGCAAGTTTGGCTTAGTGAAAATTGTAAATTGCGTCTTGGTATGAGTGTGTGAGTTAATGGTGTGTGAGTGCATGTGTACCCAGCAGTCGATGGGCAAACTTTCCCAGGTATATTCTGGCCTCTGGCCCAATATGTGCTCTACCAGGCTCAAGCCTCTACATTCCTGACCAGGAATAAATGGATTAGACAATGAACGTGTGTTTTTGGTACATTACATTACATTATTTTAAAAAAATAATGTGTTTTAGTAAGTTTTATTTATGGCTTCGTACATTTCAAGTGGACTAACCGCATAACTTTTGCACAGGAGTTTTCCAAACAGTGTTTTTTTTTTTTTGGGAAACAGATCATTTCCGACTCAAGGGGCGTCCCCAGTTTCGGCAGTCCCGAGTTTATGAATCGAGTGGGGTTCACTGAGACCATGCCCAGCTCCAACCTTTCTATCTTCATCAACAACACGAGGGAGTCTGATTCGGGTCATTATGTGTGCCAAGTCATCATACCGGCAGACGCATCTCTCTCAGGGGACCTTATCCTCAATGTCAAAGGTGAGAGTGCTCGAAGGAATGGTGACATGGAACTGCAAGGATCCTGTTATAGCACTAGTGCCAAGACCAGCCATATGTTCCAGTTCAGCAATGTATGGTAATGATGCTTAGACCAGCCATTATCTACAGTTTAGCAGTGTGTGCTAATGGTGCTTAGACCAGTCATGTGCTTCAGTTTAGCAGTGTATGCTAACAGTGCTAACTAGCCATGAGTTCATGATTAGCAGTGTGTGCTAATGGTGCTTAGACCTGCTATGTGTTCCTGTTTAGCAGTGTGTGCTAATGGAGCTTAGACCGGCCATGTGCTTCAGTTTAGTGCATGCCAGTGTTTGAGTTCTTGTTTAATGTGTGCTAATGGTGCTTAGACCATATGCCCTGTTTATGTGGAGCTTAGACCAGCCATGTGCTCTTGTTTAGCAGTGTATGCTAATGGTGCTCACATCAGCTATGTGTTTCTGTTTTGCGGTGTAGCCTATGCTCATGGTGCTTAGCTGAGCCATGTGCTACTGTTTAGCAGTGTGTCCGAAATTAACAATAATGCTTTAAACATCTTAGAATACAAAATCTTAAAAGATGTGACTCTCTTCAGGCAAAAAAAAAAAAAAAAAACATATTGTATGTTGAAAGTTCAACCCATTTTCAGGCACAATTTATGTCTCAAATAATGGTCAGGGTCATTCCATGTCAGTTCACACACCCTCCCCAGTAATATCTCTCAGATTTGACTGAAAAAAAATCCATAATTAGTGTTTTTGACCCCAAATGAAGGAATCCCAAATTTCAGCTTCACACCTTTAGTCATTTCAGCATTATGGCCCTGGGAAATTAGGATGCCACGCCCACTTTTTTCCTGCACTTCACTTGTAACCATATCTAGAGACCCATAATTTCTCTTTTATATGAGCTACACGGCTAAAAATTGATAAAGAGGTCATTGATTGAGCTAATCAGGAGTTTACCTAAATCATGATTATTTTGATGAAATTCCACCCTGATATGATGAATAAGTTATTCTGTGTATCATTATTTGGTATCAGAGTGTGATTTCAATCCACCAAAACCATCAATACTGAGCTCATCAGAGTTGACCTACTTTCCAGACTTAGTCATAACCCCAATAATGATCTGGTGTCCCTGAAAATCATCTGAGTTACAGTAATGTCATCATATTTGATGAAGAATTTGTCAAAAAGCCTTCAAATACACAAATCTCAATTATCTGGACACTCCAATATCCCAAAAATCATTATCGCATGAAACAAAATCCAGTTTTAAAGGCTTACTATTGCATACAATGGAACTTGTATCCCATTTGTAAGCATTGGTTCAATTTTTAGCCCTGTAGCTCATATAAAAGAGAAGTTATGCGTCTCTAGATATGGTTACAAATTAAGAGCAGGAAAAAAGTGGGCGCAGCACCCTAATTTCCCTGGGTCATAATGCTGAAATGATTAAAGGTATGAAGCTGAAATTTCAGATTCCTTCATTTGAGGTCAAAAACTAATTTGGAATTTTATTCAGTCAAATCTGAGAGATGTCACTGGGGAAGTTTCTGGAATCTGTGTGAATTCACATGGAATGACCTGTCATCAAGGATCCTCTGCTCTCCTTTTACTTGGGTCAGCCGAGCCCTGATTGTTCTATCACTTACATAGTACGACAGAATTAGTAGGACTATCAGGATGTGACAGGATTTGGATTTGAGAGGCAGATTTGAGCAATCCCACCATAAGACATTTCATTGGTATAAATTCTATGGGCATACTGCTTCTTATGGCTGTCTTTGTCCTCTCCAGTTCCTCCAGCACCCCCGACGTGTACAATGGCAGGGAAGCCTGTCCTGAAGGGCAACGTCACTCTGAGCTGCAGATCAAGAGCCGGCAAACCCGTCCCGCTGTACAGGTGGACCAAGACCTCACCAGAGTCTGAATTCTTCTTCTCTCCTATGCAGAGTGAGTAATATTCTTTACAGTGCATTTATAATCTTCTATTTTTTGTGAATTTGCCTGCTCTTTCAGTTCAGATGTATGTATTTTACCATTTATTTATTTTTACCTCTGCCAAGGAGGTTGTGTTTTTGCTGGCGTTGGTTTGCCTGTCCGTCTGTTTGCCTTTGGATGACCGATGTTTTTAAAAACCACATTTATGAACCAAACGTGAGCACCTAAAATATGAAAAATACGCGTGTCTGGTGAAAATATCCCCCTTTTTTGGATTTCAGGCCACATGTTTTGTTTTCATGTGAAAATTACATGATTTCGTATTGCTTGTTGTGTATTAGCTACCGGAAATATCTATTCAAATAAGAAATGCCTATGATGAGAAATTCACATGTAGTTCAGATGAATATTTTTATTACATTTGAAAAGTGCTTAATTCACTTGCAAGTCCAAGGTACATTTTTTAAATTTGCATTTAATAAGGGTGAATTTCCATGGTTAAGGTCTGCTATGTTAGCAGCAAGAGATAACTCAGACAATTTAAGTGCTGGCCATTGCCCTCTTTCAAAAAAAAAAGGCCCATCAAGGGGATGACTAGAGCTTTATTCCAATTCGACTGTGCCCCCATTTTAATCTTCCTTCTACCTGCCACAGTCGGCAGTTTTCCTTGCCATTGTACATAGATGATTACCCTGAAGAAGATATTTGTGGCCTTGTCTGATTGCATGTGACCTTGTTTGTGCTTTCAGATGAGAACCTTGGTACACTCAAACTGAGCAATCTCACCCAGGACATGTCGGGAAAATATGTGTGCAATGCCAGCAATTCAGCTGGCTCTGAGACCTGTTATATCAATCTGGAGATCAGCTCTAGTATGTACATCTGTTTGTATCACACCAGTACACACCAATCACTCTCCCTCCGACAGTGGAACACATCACACACTCTGTGCCGGCAGTTGTAAACACAGCCCACTCCCTATATGAATGAATAACTACTGTACTGATCCTCAAAAAATATGTACATCAGTCACTACCTGCTCCCTGTCCTTTATCAATAATTGTACGTCCATGACCTTATGTATCAACACCATGTAATGACGAGGGCTACATTCACACTAATATGTTTTCATTTGAAAACGCTGGACTTTTGTTACGTTTTCACCTAGGGTCTGCGCTAGTTAACGTTTTCAAACCCTTTAAAACAGTGACTTTTGAAAACGCTGTTGAAAAAATTTTATGTTGCAAACTCCAGGATTGCGTTTCAGTGCATACAAGGATTGTCTTTGTCCGGAAATGCCGTTTCAAAATGAAGATGTTTTAGTGCGGATCTAGCTTAGGTGTGTGTGGATAAATGGATATATAGGGTGGGGGAGTAAATGTATGGATAATGACATAATTTGTGAAGATGGCTGTATCTGTGGATGTGTCTGTAGATAAGTAGACATTTGCTTGTTTCCGAGCAGCGAACAGGGCAGGGGTGATTGCCGGGGCAACGATCGGCTCATTGGCGGGGTTCGTTGTCCTCGTCCTCATCCTCATCTTCATCATCAAGCGAAGGAGCGAAAATGAGGACGACATAGCCAACGACATCAAGTGAGGTTTAATATTACTGCAGGATGAATGGGATGCCTGCCTGACACTGTGTGCATGTATTTGCGTGTGTGTGCATATGCCTGAACACGCATGTGTGAGTGAAAAATATGTTCAGTGGGATATTGTGTGTTTGTATGTATTCCTTTTGTCAGCAGATGAGGGAGTGTGTAAGTGTATTAGGGGAATTTTATGCTGTATTTCTGTATTCTGTGCATGGGGAGATGTATCAGTTCCAATCTGGAGGTGCTTGAATCAGTCTGTATTTTGTGTACGTGCAAGTGTGAATATGAATTAAAATTAAGTTGAATTGTGGTCACTTTGCAAACACTTTTATCCAAAGTGACTTAAAGTCGATTTCTTTTTCATTTAATTGGATGCCAATCTCCTGACCTTCTGAGTCCATAACAAACAGCTAAGCCTCTAAGCTATAGGCAGCCTCAAAAATCTCTCTCTCTCTCTCTCTCTCTCTCTCTCTTTCTCCCTCCCTCCACCCCTCCCAGGGAAGATGCACAGGCCCCAAAGCGAGTGTCGTGGGCCAAGAGTGGCTCAGGCTCTGACATCATCTCCAAAAACGGCACCCTGTCCTCCATCGCCACCAACCCCCTCCCGCGGGACCACATCAGCTTCCCGCACCACCCTGCCTCCGACACCGCCTCCATCCTCACCGCCGCCGGCAGCACCGCGGGCTACAGGCCCCGCCCCGGGGTGGAGCCTGGGCCTCTGCAGGGTCTGCCGGGTTACACCCCCAGCGCCAGCCTCCCCCGCACCTCACCCAGACCCCCCAGCGCCAACGGCAGCTCCCCCCACAGACCGGAGCCCGCCCATCCACAGGCCCTGAGACCGCCCATCATACCCACCACCGTCACCTCCGCCAACATCGCCCGCATGGGCGGAGTGCCCATCATGGTGCCCGCCCAAAACCAGGCTGGATCTCTGGTGTAGCACAGCACCGGTCACAGCCGCTGACAGCCCCTGTGAACTGTTGCACAGAACCTTGGAATTTAGGAAGAAAAGGAGCAAAAACAGTATAATGCTTCCACTGAATCTAGCTCGTGATGTGGGAAACACATTTTTTGATTCTAAAAATATCTGGTTGTTGGCTCTAAATTGCGTCCTCGAGACTTACAGTGGAGATGGGGCGGCTGATGTGATTTACAGTGCTTCAGTGAAGTGTACACTGAATTACATTTTTGAGATGTTCAGATATGGACAGATACAAGTTCAATGCTGTACTGCTCGTTGTTTTTTTCATTATTTAGTACATTTATAAGAGATAAAATTCTTTTGTTTCGGAGAGGAAATGAAACCTTTGCTTGCTCTCTCCGGTCGCATGTTTTATTAAGAGAATGAATCAGCAAGTAAAAAGGTGTAGTGGCCAATCTTGGTACTTTTAACAATGGTCTGATTCAATTTTCTTGTGGAAATTAGACATTTCAAATTTAATTTTATTAAAACAAACAGTTATTACATCAATTTGTTTATTGAAATGTACAGCTCATACCAACAAGTTTTAAGGTTTCCACGTAAAACTACATTCACTGTATTCATTAAAGACGAGTTGGACTGAGAGCAGAATGTCAACTTCATTTTGTAAATATTTGTAGAAGTTTCAGTTTGACCCAGAATACTAAATTTCCTGGAAAACAGGTTGTCCTACAGAAGGTCGGTTAAGATGTACCATTTATTTGCCTTTATAAAAACTGGCCAAATTGTCTGACTGAAATGCTAGTCAGAGGTTTTTTTTATTTTTGAGTTACACTGTGTTTCATACTATTCAGTATGTGATCATTGGAAGTCATCTCATTGATTCATCAGTTGCCTGTGCCAATTATGTTTAATAGGCCTTTAATTTGTTATATTTATTGAGGAGCACTAATACAAAACTGTACTGGTAGATATGTTTCTGTGAATATTTATTCCTCCAATGCACAGCAGCACCGTAAAACAGATCGATGTGCATGACCTGTAGATTGTTTATACTGAAATAAATATGGGATGCAATACCAAAGATTGCAACTGTCTACTATCAGCCGCTGTAAGAAAGATAGTATAATGCTGGCTGAACTACCTAAAATGACGCAGTGACAGGACTTCATTGGCTTACTGGAAGAATGCTGGTTCTATCCTCAGTTCAAACTATGACGGCTCCGATAAATTACAATGTTTTTCTTATAAGTCATTTGCAACAACAAGTAATAAATACCTGACTGGGGCATATTTGACAGAACAAATCTCAGAGAGGAATTAACCAAATACAATGTAAGTGTACCTAACCATGAAATTACAGTGCAAGAGCACATGGATTAGAAGTACTTACTGTAAAGTGGTACTTTGCTACTTTTACAGGATTGAGATTAAAATGTAATCTCCTTTGAGGCATTTTTTGGTTTAATCAGGCCTTATGTTTTGTTGTTTTTATAAATATAGATAATTTGTCATTAGTTAAAAAAACTGTATAAATACATAAATACATAAATAAATAAACATTATATTATTTATTTATTCTCACTGTCTTGCTATAAATTCTAACTAAAACCACCTTCATGAGGTGAAATACTTTGCAGCCCAGATTGATTTATACCTGAATTTTTTTTTTCAGGGTTTGAAATTCGGAGATAAATGGTTATCCAGATCACTGTTCTTTTAATAAAAATGTAATTTTGATGCATGAACTGCTCAAGAAATATCACGGTTTTAGTAATTTCTACGTTTTTTGCATTGAACTGAAAAATTTTAATTCATCTGTAACTGCAAAATATAACAACATGGAATATCATGTGAAACAAAAGCGTATATTGGCCTTTGTTTTAGAATTTTTATTCGGCCATTTTTCACACATAAAAGAAAATTGTCCTAAACTTCCCCGAGAAATGATTCATTACAATCTCCATGCCAATTTGATTTAAGAAGTTAGCGCTGTGTTATAAGAAGCATTCAGCGGAGAATGGTTTGTTACTGTACTTATTCCAATTTGGATAAACATAATTAATACATTGATTTATCAGCATAATGGCACTGGTTTTTGAGGCTTTTTATGGTTTGCCTCTTCTTGGGGTGTGTTACAACACGGAATGCTTTTATGTTCTTTTGACTGAAAGATTTGCCAGAAAACTTTCTTTTTTAACTCTTTTTCAGCCTTTTCAACTGCGTAGAATGCGGCAAATAAATTTGGCCAGTTGACATGCATATCAATTTCTTTATCTATCGTAAATGTCCTAAAGAAATACATAATATTGTATTTGAAGTTACATCCCTATATATGATGAAAACTGGCAGAAAGACTGGTGTATATCATTTTTGCTGCAGATAATATGCTTATATGCAGTTCTGAAATTTTTGAAACTATGTATGTGATATTTAAAAAAGCTTTGGTTTGGATATACTTTATACCAAAATTTAATTAAAACTATTTCAAAATGTCTTTCCGTGTTCATGTTTATTCTAGCTGGACATATTTGTCTAAAACAGTGATGCAGTACAGGCATTTCAAACCACATATGTCCACTAGATGTCCTCATAGCACAGTGGAACCTCTGCATCTTGGATTATTGAGGTCAGATCCTAACTTCTGCACTCTGGACTAGCGGTCTCAACCCGCACGGGATTCAGTCTTGCGATGTTGAATGAAACTTCTATCATTTCGTGAGGTCAACGAGAGTGCAGGGCTGGAAGCTTAACTGCTCAAATAGAACTGGACTCCAGACCTCAATCAATGTCAAGAGTACAGGCTGTACTGTACAGCCCCAAATAGAAAATACGAAATCAGTTTCTGAGCATGTAGATTGAATGGAGAGTGCATTACATACTGAGCGTTGGGCTTGGAGTACCTTATGTGGTTACTTTCCCATTAGCCTACATTAAGCCCCTAAATTTGCAAGTTTGGGGAGAATTTAGCCATTATTTTTTGAACCTATTAACTTTATTTTTAACCTTCATTTAATCAGGGAAAGTTTCACTAGAGAATATTTCTCATTTTGAAGAATGGTGGGGAAGAAATTTCAGATAGAACAGCAGCAAGTGAGGAGGGATAGAGCAAAAGAGGGGTGAAGCGACAAGAGCAATGCTGGGGTTAAGGGCCTTTCTCAAGGGCCTCCAGTCATCAAACATCAGTAAAATCCAACAGTGAACTGGTGACTAACTAATATATATTAATATTAGACAAATACCCTCTGTGTTCATACAAGCTTGTTCCTGGAAGTGCGATTTAAACAGTGTTTTAAAGATTCTAAAAGTGTAACCTCAGCCCTTCGGCTATTTTTATTAGTGTAACTTTGAAAATGTCTTTTTACTCATTTTGTTTACATTAATCCAAATACTTGGCTCATCTCTGCTGTTGAGTATCTGCTTGCCTCTCGCATCTTTCAGCAGTTATTTTCTTCGCCGCAGTTCAGGCATTAAAAACACGCAATGCGTATGCTAAATATGGCTCAGATTGGTCGGAAAATCTGACCATTACAATGAATACAATGACCATGTGGATGTAACGATGCGTCAGATACTCAGTAGATGCTCTGCTGCCATCCAATGGACCAACATGGTATTTCAAGCTATGGTAGTAAAACATTTATTTCCCATACATTCTTCAGAAGTGTAACTTCACAAACGAAATAACTAGCAGTAGACTTAAAGGAGCTGTGTCTCGATTACTGCGCATGCTGAGAACTTGAGAGAATCTGATCGACTGCAAGCCATAATCTGATTCCATCCTTGACGATCCGCCTTCGTTTTGCATTGTGTTTATTCAACCCCAATTTTGAAATAGTTGGGACAAAGTGTAAATTGTGAATAAAATTAAAATGCAATGACTGTCAAATCACACCAGCCAGTATGTTATTCACAATAGAACAGAGATAACATAGCAAATGTTGAAACACAGAAATTTTACAATTTTATCCACAAAATGAGCTCATTTCAAATTTGATGGCTGTCACATGTCTCAAAAAAGTTGGGAAGGGGCCTGCTTACCATGGTGTAGCATCTCCTCTTCTTTTTAAGACTGAGTGGAGGCGTCTGAGCATTGAGGAGACAAGTTTCTTGAGTTTAGCCATTGGACTTTGATCCCACTCTTGTTTAATACAGGCTTCCAGCTGCTGGAGAGTTTTGGGTCTCCTTTGACGGACTTTTCGCTTAATTATGCGCCAAATGTTCTCAATTGGTGAAAGATCAGGACTGCAGGCAGGCCAGTTCAGCACACGGACTCTTCTACCACGAAGCCATGCTGTTTTAATAGCTGCAGTATGTGGTTTTGCATTGTCCTGCTGAAATACACAAGGCCTTCCCTGGAATAGATGTCATCTGGAGGGGAGCATATGTTGCTCTAAAACCTTTATATACCTTTCAGCATTCATGGTGCTTTTTAAAACATGCAAGTGTCCCACACCATATGCACTAATGCATCCCCATACCATCAGAGATGCTGGTTTTTAAATTGAACGCTGATAACAGGAGGGGTGGTGTTTCTCCTCTTTAGCCCGGAGGACACGACGCCCATGATTTCCACCAAGAATATCAAATTTGGACTCGCCTGACCACAGGATACTCTGCCACTTTGCTACAGTCCATTTTAAATAAGGCTTGGCCCACAGAACACGGCGGCGCTTCTGGATCATGCTCCATAATGGCTTCCATTTTCCATGACAGAGTATTAGGTGGCATCTGTGGATGGCAGGGCAGACTGTGCTTACAGACAGTGGTTTCTTGAAGTATTCCTGGGCCCATTTAGTAATGTCAATGACAGAATCATGCCGGTGAGTGATGCAGTGGCGTCTGAGGGCCCGAAGATCACAGGCATCCAGTAAAGGTCTTCGGCCTTGTCTCTTATGCACAGAGATTCTTCCAGTTTCTCTGAATCTTTTGATAATGTTATGCACTGTCGATGATGAAACCTTCAAAGCCTTTGCAATTTGATGTTGAGGAACATTGTTTTTGAAGTATTCCACAATTTTTTTCGTAAGCCTTCACAGGTTGGAGAGCCTCTGGCCATTTTTACTTCTGAGAGACTCAGCCTCTCTAAGACATCCCTTTTATAGCCAATCATGTTACACACCTGATGCCAGTTAACTTAATTAATTGCTAAATGTTCTTTCAGCTGATTCTCTTATATATTAATTGCTTTTTCAGCCCTTTTTTGCCTGTGTCCCAACTTTTTTGAGACCTGTTGCAGCCAGAAAATTTGAAATAAGCTAATTTTGTGGATAAAAATGTAAAATATCTCAGTTTCAACATTTGAAATGTTATCTATGTTCTATTGTAAATAACATATTGGCTCATGTGATCTGAAAGTCATTGCATTTTGATTTTATTCACAATTTACACTTCATCCCAACTATTTCGGAATTGGGTTGTATATTTTAGTTACTCTGGCATTATTTTTTTTTTTTTTTTTTTTAAAATTTTTTTAATATTAAGGAGCTTTCCATGGAAATTCGAGGATTCAAAGCACTATTTTAAGCTTTCGCCAAGGGACTCGAAGAATGTAAGCAGGTTCCCATTGTCAATAATCATAAATGAAGAAAAATACTTCCTAGATTTTGACCTGCAATTTAGCGGATTTACTTCGTTCAAAATTGTGAGCATGCGCTGTAAGCGTGACACAGCTCCTTTAAGTGAGCACCTTACGGGCAATTGAAAAAATCTCTCAGCTTTGAATTCCGAAACTTGTTTCACTAAGAGCCATTGAACATCGACATCTGCATTTGCTAAACTCTATAAAAGATGCACCAATCAATAGGAATGTCACTCTCTACCTGTATCTCTTGGACGTATTTCATTTCAAAGTAATGGTCCATGTAAATGCATATGAGCAAGTCTCTTAGCTTCAATCTTACTGGAATCCATTTCCCATCCCATTCACTCAAGTTCATGGGAGTCAAAGAAAATAGTGGCAGTGGATAAAAATACACGTCTGTGCCACTGCAGAACTGGAGTAGGCTTTTAACAGGCACCAAATGGAGACTTGAGCCCTTGCATTTTCTTGGATACTATATCCCTGTCTCTGTGGCAAAATTAAAAGGGGAAAATTAAGGTCATCACTTAATGGGTAAGAGGATAATTTTGACACAGTCCAATTATGAGTTGTTCATTTAATTTTTACGGCTCTCTCTTCGGTCTGCCTTGCATGAAATTTCAAAAGCACTGTAAGAGTTTTTGTATGAGCAGACCAAACATATTGTTTTGGAGCTTCTGTTTAGAAAATTAGATGAAGATCCAGGCAGTTACAACATAGAGCATGCACTTAACAATAGCATCCATAATGTGCTTTTTTGTGATGAAGAAGCATCCCAATTTGGCCTCGATCTTACACCCAGCGCATAGTGGCGCAAAGCATGGTGCAATTGTCTTTGCTAGTTCACGTACTGGCACAGTAGTCGTTATCCCGTCCAGCAGCAGTTTGCATTTATAGAAAAAGTAATTGCGCCAAACTGAGCTCCTATCGGCGTTTTGGTCTTCAAATGAGGTGTGGTCTGGCGCCTTAAAGGCGCTTTGCTATCTTGAGGCATCTGAAATAGATTGAACAACTGACTAACAAAAACCTGGCCTAAATTCAATGGTCAGTTTTTAACTTCTATTTTAAGGGGGCATTATTAAGTTAGAATTATGTGCTTTTGTTGGTGAGTGCACAACGCGCGTACTGTCTGCTTGTTACACTCTACATAGGGACGAACAGCAGCGCCCGCACAAGCAAGCAATTAAAAATGAAAAGATGAGGATGTGGAAGATTATTGTCAGATTAAAAATAATACTTGACAGAGTGGTTAGTGCGATCCACATCAGAGCATGCTGTGATGAAGGCTGTTTAAATCGTAAGGGAACCTATTCCATCTGGTAATTTGCAATTCAACATGAGAGGTTATGCACATAGGTATTCGCAAATTATTCTGGATAAAGCCACGACTCTTTACTATTGGTGAACTCTGTCATTCATGCTGTCTTCCATAGGATCACTCCTGGAGGAGTGGCTGTTTGGCGACAATTGTTAGACAAAATATAAAATGTGTGGTATATAATGTCTAAAACAGTGTATGGATTTATGCTCCGTCAATCAAAACACAAACTGTGACTGAACGAATGTACTGAAAATGCATTTCAGATGTTTGGATAAGTCCTGCATGGGTCGACCCGTAACCGGAAATGATCTGAAAAACCAACTTTTAATCCGACCTGATCCATTAATACAGTGCCTGCTGTCCTGCTTCTATTATCAAATACAAAACCCCGCCTTTCATTTGAAATGGCTTTATTTTTATTTATAGTTTGGCTGACAAATGAAGTCACCCTAAAAAGCGGCACTTTTACATAGCAGCAAAAGCAACAGATGACGTTGTCGTCACTGTTTATAATTAACCGAATTTCTTCTCTGTATCTGGCTCAACCATCAATCATCAGTCAAGCGAAAGCAAGTTCTTTTCACTCTCGTCAGATATAATAAGATAAGATACACTTTATTGAATTTATCCTCTGCATTTCACCCATCTTATAGTTAGGAGCAATGGGCAGCCACAGAGCAGCGCCCAGGGACCAACTCAAGTTCTAAAGCCATTAGTCAGGGGTATTGGTTGGAGTGTTCCTATGATGCATGTTTTTGTGGATGGGGGAAACCAGAGTACCTGGAGGAGACATAGACATATATAATAGAACCAGAGAGAACGAGGAAGTACATTTGCTTCAGCCAGTTAGCATGTTAGCTTCCTGCTTCCGCGTTTCCCAAGGATGCAATTTTGTGGCCAAAGATGCGGCAGCTCCATAGACATCAATTGAAAAGTGCGCATTTTTTTCTTGCCAAATAAAGCGAAAACAAAAGAAAATGTATTCGGTAATCCTTCATTATTTTGCTCTTTGTCTGACGCATCTGTTCGATGTTTTCAAGAGGGCCAGTAAAATAAGAACTGATACTTAGAGCTTGATGACAGCTCATGCACGAGTTTGGTTGTCCAGTTGTTGCTCTGACTGAAGCAGTTCAGCCAATGAGTGTATAGAGCGTGCGCGTTCCGGATTAACAGCGTTGCTCGTCATTTCCCCTCGAACACATTCACCAATCCGCACAGACGACACATTTTCTTGGCCATTTGTGCTGTGTTATCAGATTGGCATTCTTATGAAATGGTGCCAGAAATAAGCACCCATGGAACGTCATTTTTATAGATGGCATCGGTCGCCTAGCATCTCCCATTGAAAGCAATAGGGGTGGTACTTCCTCACCCTCTGCAGTTCTATTATATTACCTCCATGGGAGGAAACCCACGCGAACATGGGGAGAACATGCAAACTCCACACAGAAAGGCCCCAGGCCGGAATCGAACCCACAACCTTCTTGCTGTGAGGCGACAGTGTTAACTACTATGCCACAGTGGCGTAATCAAACTACACTCAGCAACAAAAGTTCCTGTGACGCTATATAAAATTGAATCTTAAATAAGATACATCCCTAAATCTAAAAATAATTTGTTGTTCCAATAGATAACATACTCCTGTTACAAGTTCACAGGTTTAATAAGCCATATCGGTTACAGTTATGACGTCATGACATGGGAAACATGGACAAGCGTAAATGACAATTCACACATCAGTAACGCGTGTGTCCCCCTCTGGCTTCGATGCAAGCAACACATCATCTTCTCATGGAATGAATCAGACGTCTCACTAAATCCTGTGGGATACCATTCCATATCTGTACGAGCCTGTCACTAAGTTCCTGGAGTGTCTCTGGGGCACGTGGTAAATATCGGAGACGTCGTTCCATTTCATACCGCATGTGCTCGATTGGAGAGAGATCTGGAGAGTGAGCAGGCCAAGGGATCACATTCACGTTGTTCTGTTGAAGTGTTTGTTGCACAACTCAAGCCACATGCGGTTGGGCATTGTCATGTTGAAAGAGAACACCAGGGTTATGTCGACGCAAAAACGGCAGAACAACAGGACGGATAATCTCGTCACGGTAACGCTGTCCAGTGAGGTTGCCATCAACCACTAACAAATGGGTTTTCCATCTAGCTGTGATCCCACCCTATACCATAACACTGCTGCCTCCGAAACGGTCTTGCTCCATGATACAGTTCTAAGCGTAACGTTCACCTTGACTTCGGTAAACAGGTACAACACTGTGGCTGAGGTTGAAATGAGACTCGTCAGTGAACAGCAGCTGTCTCCACTGAATAGCTGTCCAACGTATACGCTGCTTGCACCACTGTAGACGTAATTATCGGTGATTGTGGGTCAAAATTGGACATCTGGTGGGTCTCCTGGCAACAATCCCAAAATGTCTGAGGTGGCAGCGTACAGTCTGTGCTGATATTTGCCGAAGTCCTGGGATGTTTCTGGCAGTGACTGTTGCAGGTTGGAACTGATTTTGCAGGTGAGTGGTTCGAATCCAACGATCCTGTCTGACGCTTGTAACGGGTGGCCTACCACATCGAGGACGGTCTCTGACAGCATTTGTTCGTTGCTAACGTTGCCATAAAGACCAAAAGGTGTTTCTACGGACGTTGTATTGTCTTGCGACATCCCGTTGAGACGATCCTGCTTTAAGCATACCAATGGCTCTGAGACGTTTATTTTCAGATAGGCATGGCATCTTCAAAGTTTGAGTAAGGATGGAAACATGTTGTTTTTCCGTGTGGCAGTTGTCAACACTAGCAGGAACAATGCATATTGAATCCCTGCGACACACGATCTTTTATACCCAAGTTTAGCTCATCAAATGCATTATGTTTGCATAAAAGTTACCTTTTGCATTCAAGGCATGCTTTTTCTGGAGCGGGTGTATTTGTGTGACTTGTTTTCATACTTTAATAACAGATTTGAACACCAGCCATTTTTTCTTACGAACAACTCATGAAAATTGGTGTCACAGGAACTTCTGTTGCTGAGTATAAAATAAGTTTAGTTTTTTTCTTGTTGGCTGTTTTTCTCACGCATTTTAATTTCTCTCGGGCATTCCCCATCAGATCTTAATTTTTTTTTTCTTTGCACCGGCAACCCTGAATTGAAACCTTTTTTTCATTTGCTTGTTTATGCACATGTTGTAATGTAATGTAAAGTTCAAATGCAGCCTTGGAGGGATCACTGTTATGATTTTTAACATCTGGATATGATTAAAATATTTTTATTTGAAATAAATATTTCAAAATTCTTTCTTACATTTTTAGAGATCACTGTGATCAGGTTTCCATACTCTAAGCAATGGCTTGGTCACATGCTTTCACTCCACGCACAAGCAGACCTCATTCTTCTGCAGAGACAAGTTTTTTTTGCCTGCAATTCAGAAAATCCACTCCTATAATAGCTATTTGCCTAGGTACAAGCCACCTGGCTTTTAAAGGGAATGGGAGATGAAACTCTGATCGGTTTATTTCATATTTCACTCAAAACACGCCTATGATTAGTAATAGATCAAAAATAACCCCTTTGCACTATGCGGCTTTAGGCGCCCAGATAAACCTGCTGTTAAACTAGCAAAAATGGATTTGGACACGCCCTAAATGCACTTGTGCCACGTTTCAGACCATGTGCTTAGATTGTTAAAATAGCGCGCCTAGTCTCTCTCAATCATGGCACTTAGTCTCTCTCAATCACAATCAAAACATTACCACTAGAGTCAGTAAACCTCATCAAAGAAACCTGAATGGAGCTGGCGCTACCAAACGTTGCCTTCTGTTGCAGCTTTTATCCTCAGTGCTTGTATGCATTACTGAATTAACTAGATTGGTGAGTGATGATCAAAACAATTTCTGTTAATAAATCATCTTTAGAGTGGCTGTCACATTTTTTTCACTTTTATTAAACCAAGGAATGTTCAATTGCCAATGTTTCTCTTTCTGAAGGATTCCCAGGTTGAAATGTCAGACAGAGCTGTTGAAAGTGAGGAGGGATAGACAGAAACAGGTGTGAAGCCCTTGGAGCAACTTTGGGCTTGAGGGCCTTACTCAGGAGCCCACTGGCCAGGGCCGGATCAAGGTCCTGTGAGGCCCCAGGGCACATGTCTATTGGAGGCCCCCCCCATCCCCCCACCCTGGCCTCACAGCTCCATGGCCACCGGCGGCCCACCCTACCCCCTAACACACAAACATACTTTCTTACAGGTCAGCTCAAATTCTAAGCACCAGGGGTCCGGGGGGCCTCACATTGTAAGCACCAAGGGGCCCAGGGGCTGGACATTGCCAAGACTGTGGATTGGGGCCCCCTAGTGGTTAGCTCATGCTATAGGTAGCCATAAGTCAGTTAATGTATTGTATACTGAGGACCATGGCATACAACTTCCCACAAAAGTCTTCGGCCTCACGTCACACGTGGCCTGAGGCACGGAGGCCCCTTGGGAGTCCGAGGCCCCGAGGCACTGGCTCCACTGGCCCAGTCTATAATTGCACCTTGCTAATGGCAGTTATTCCCGACTTCATTTCTCCAGATTAAGTCAAAATCTCAAGCCCCACCAGGAGCTTGAGCCAGCAACTTATTTTAGCTGCCACACAAGTGCCAGGCAACCCAAGTCTTAAAGCAACTAAGTCTGTGGCTGTATCAGTGAAACGGACTCTCAGACAGTCAATTAATAAGCCCATAGGAATATATTTGTAAGAGATATAGTTGGATAAACTGGCATAATGGATTGTCCTTCAGCATATAACACATCTTTTACCTGATAGCAGTGGGTGAATGAGTCTGTAATAACAAAACCAGACATGCATTGATAAAATTCATAGGGAAAATACAAAAAAAAAAAAAATAATAATAATACTCCAGTAAGTGAGTGAGTGAGTCAGTCTGTCAGTGAATAGGCGAGTCAGCAATAAATGAACTTTCTGGATACTGATAAACATATTTCATTTGATCACATTGTAAATGTTCAATAGTTGTGAATGTCAAAAGCTTTTTCCGTGGATGTACTCACCCACCCACTGCAATGTGATCTGCCAAACATATGAGCAGTGTTAAACCCTCTTGACCACAAAAATGAAACAAAAATACGTCTATTAAAACATTTGAACCCACTTGTCGCTCTGAGTTTATCCACACCAAATCCTGAACTTTCCTATTTCGCCATCCATGAATTTTCCACAATTACTTTGCATATTTTTTGTTTAGTCCTTGGTGTGAAATTACCTTTAAGGCAAGAAAACTGGACAAGAAAGTCAAGGCGAGCTCAGCAAAGGCAGAGTTTTTATTGGGGGTCTGAATGACTCAGATACAATGGATGGATGCAATGGTCCATCTTTAATGGAGAGGATTCATCTCATGCAGCTTTGACTCAGAGTTGGGGGGGTGCTCTGAGCCCTCTGGATCGGCCAAGCCCCGTCTCAGCTGAAACTCACTCAGAGGCCTCTTCTCAGCCTTAGGTTGGACAGAGAACTGCAGGAACACAGAGCGCATACACAAGGGGAGCAGTTAATTTCATCGTCATTATCAGCATGCAGTGCAGTAATGCGACTCATTCTAAAATAAAATGGCTTCAATCACAGCAGTGTGCGGAAATATTAACACATGCACATCAACAAAAGAAAATACTGAGGCTCCCAGAAAGGTACGCAGTCTCTCTGGTTATATGTCCTTTCCTGGGACTTCTTAGTCGTTACCAGTCTTTATGATAACAAAAGACATTTACTCTATGCAGGAGGTCATCCAAGCATCTGCGTGTAATAAATACAAGCTTGTGCTACAATGCCAGCTTGTGAAGCAGACAGTGGGCAATTTCATTGAGACAAGTTTAGATATGAAAGGGTTCAATTATGTGGTGATTTTTTTCAGCTGTAGTTCTGAGGTTATTAGTAACACTTTTTCTCAGTGTCCATCTATCCTGTCAGCGGGCTTTGACTCGCAGCCAGTCTGCTTTTGTGTTGTTGCAGGGAGTGTATTATCTTTGGCAAAGTCACCCATGTCAACTTAAATCACAGTGCCATTCATAAGACTGAAAAACCAGCGATTTGGGGGCCAACTATCTGCTCTCTTGAGAAGTCTGTTACAGTAGCGGCTAGCCAATAGAGGATGCTAGGGCCCTGCCCTCCTTGGTGGAGGGTGTGTTTTCATTTTTTATTATTTTTTTAAGTTTAAAAAAATGTAACATTTGAACATTTGTGACGATTACCTACTTAAGTATGCATGCGTTTAAAATTCTGTAATAGTAAAAAAACAGCAGTATGCGCAACTCCAAGACCAAATATATATAAGGGTGATCGGCCATAGAAATTACGCAAGGAAAATGTACTCCGGCACTCACTCAAAAAAAATCTTTATCTTTAATGTGGGTGACAAGACCAACCGGTTTGAGCCATAAACCCTCAACAGCATAAAGAAAGTAATAGACATGGCATTTTATGCAAAAAGTGATGAGCAAACGCCAATCAGGGCATAGTGTGCATGATAACTCAATCAGATAGGTGTGTGAATGAACCACACCAATACGGCCCTCTTATAAAGAAGTGCGCATCGTCATCACAGCAGCAATACCATGAGTCAGATGCTGAAGAAAATCACAAAGCAAACTAACCAAGACTAGAAACACTTAGGAAGAGATTATGTGGAAATATCAATAAAAATAATTGAATAAGGGCTCAAGGTACTCAGTAGACTGAAAAATCCACTACAAGTGAATAAATCACAAAACTATCTCAAAACTATACTTATATATGGGACAAGATCTGAAAATCTTGTCCCATCTGAAAATCTTCTTTGCCCTGATTGGTTTTTGCTCATCAATTTTTGTATAAAATGCCATGTCTGTTACTTTTATTATGCTGATGATGGGTTATTGTTTGAACACATCCACATCCGTCTTATTGCCCACATTGAAGATAAAGATTTTTTTGAGTGAGTGCCAGAGTACACTTTCTTTATGTGTTTAAAATTCACAATAACGTATATCGTATAAAATATAAACAAATATGTTCAGTGGAATCATGGGAAACAAGTGTTCAACAGCGCCCATAAAGCAGAGACAAATAGCTAATAAAGGATTTTTGCTGGGTTAAGACAGGCAAACAGCAAAGTAAATCTGGCCAGTCAGCGTCGTCGAAAGTAATGTATGAAGGGAGATTCTGATGGTGCCCAAGCCCAGTTGTGAGCCGCATGAGATATGCTAGCTAGCTAGCCTCCCTAAACTCACATATCTGACAAGCTATCTTGCTAGCTAGCCTGGTCTTCTAAAAGGATGACGTCCTGCCTCTTGCTGCAAGTGTTTCGTCAACATACCGCGCTGCAGGAGTGGAGTGTACTAGTAAGGCGTAAAAACGTAGGTATTAACTCTTAGGATGGTCGTACCCATGTCCGACTTTGTGATTTGCATTTACATCGAGTGCACCAGGCCTGAAAGAACGTGGTCATTGCTGCACCTGGTCATTCACATAAATACATGCAAAGGGCCGGTCATTGCCAAGCAATACCCTTTATGTAAAGCGCACTCTAACTTCTGTGTTCGAACAAGCTGACTTACAAGTTAGGTAGCCAGCCTATGGATAAAGTCAGCCCAAAGAAGAGGATAATAGTGGAATAAAGAAACATAGAGATGTGTTCAGAGAATAGAAACATTCTCACAGCTGAATGAAATTAATTAAAGTATTTTGATTTAGTTTTTTATATATTTTGCAAACAGAATCGTCAAACAAGTAACACAAGGTTGCAAGTGGCCTTCCTGGTGAAACCCGTTTTTCCCATAATAAACGTCAATGAAGAGTCTTGCACTATTTATGGGCTTCATCATTGGCACAGATTAAAACTAGTGATGGACTAAATTGCAGAAAAAATTTTATACAGACAGGACTTACAGCCTTGTCTGCAAATGGGCACTTATAGTTTTATTTTTGATGATGCTGTGATGACCACAATTACCCTTATAGCATAACTATTATGACCTTGAGGTAAGTCCACAAAAAATAACTACCATCATCATCAATACAAATTCTTTTTTTTTTTTTTTTTCACAAATTCAACAACACTCGATGGTCTTGGTTCCTGCTGCGTAAAGAAGTACAATATGTTTTCTCACCTTTTAAAATGTATTCAGTAAGCAATGTTGGCACCTTCTCACTGTTTTCTTTCATTGCATAAAGAACTGAGAAGCAAGAAAATAATCACTTTTAGTAGATGTGAACCCGTTGAGGTGCAAATCAAAACATTACTGGGGACACATAATCTGATATTGCCATGCATGTGTTGTTCTTAAATCTGCAAAATAATCTTTGTCCTGGAGTAACATTACAGTCCACCGATGTGTATTGATGCTGCACTTAAAAATGTCATGAATTTTAGTTTAGTCCAATGTTTGCTGGCTTATGTTAGCAAGGTTCTCGTGCAAATGAGCAGAAACTTGCAGAGATGCATGTTGCCAAGAGAAAGCCAAAATAGCTTTTGACTCATAAATTTTATATAATTTTCACGACTTCTACGCTTAAGTTGCTCAACTTTGGGGATTTCGCTGTTTCCACCTGCTAGCCGAAGGTCCTTGCTCAATGCACAGTTATAAAGCCTTTGTGGTTTCATGACATCGTCAAAGCAGAGCTGCTTTTCATTGGTGGACTATCCAAACAACACTTACACGACGATATCAGATTGTGCTACACGCAGAATTATGGCTTTATAAATACAGCTTTACATATTCCTGGTTACCATGGACACAAATATATTTGTTCATGTTTATTTTTCGTACAGGTACTTTACATACAATTATAGGTAGCAAAGGACAAAATTCCCAACAACACTCTGAGTGGTGTTATATATCGTGCTCAGCGGATCATGACAGACTTCCATGGCTGTTATAAGGTAGAATGGACCTACTGTTTGTGAGCATCTGCAGTTCGTCCACAGTGGGAGGAGTTCCCTTCTTTTCATATGGAATAACTGTGTTCAGATACTGCAAAACATAATGGAAATGTATTATTCAAGCTGAAACAGCATTCACAATTAACAAGCACACGATGTGTCTAATCAGTCTGCGGCTAACGTGATTGATTACTCGTGTCATATAGTGAGAAGTAGCAGACGTACACTGTTAAATCAGCTCACAATAATTTATTGTACAACAGTTTCGGCCGAAACTGTTGTACAATAAATTATTGTGAGCTGATTTAACAGTGTGCGGACTTTTCATTTTCAGTTTTAACGTACACGTTTGTCCTGCACCTGTTGTAATACTCAGATGTGCGTGTAACCACTTGGAACTGCGAGTAGCAGACGTACTCAGAAGAATGGAAGAACAGCCACAGTGCACAAAAAGAATAATCGAAAATAGTGCATCTGAGAGGTGAGAAGAAATCCATCCATCCATCCATCCCTTCAATTACTGTGCTGCTGGCTCCAGAGGGTCGGAGCCTGTCTCAGTGGACACTGCAAGTCCAATCCTGTAATTTCTTGCAGGGCCCACACACACCACTGATTCACTCATTCCCTAATGACAGCTAGAGTGCCTGGGGATGGGGGGTTGTCACGTGTTCATGGGTGAGGCACGTGGACTTGGGGGGGTGGGGGCACTTACAGTTGGGATTTCAATTAGCTTTCACTCAGCCTCATTTCTGTTAGGTGAGAGTGAATCTCTCTGTAGCGCAGGTCTCTTGTTTTGAAAGAACTGCATTATTCTGAGACACAAAGTCTCTGCAGCTTGCGCTGAAGATTTCAATTTACTGCCGCTTCTGACGGAGTCAGTGAGAAAATATGTTGCAGCAAGGCTTAGACTCTTGATAATTAGCACCTGATTAGATAAAAGCAAATTGTTTGACATAGTGTGTGATGTCCTCACCTGTTTGTCTGTCCCTGAGTTGCCGAACGTCTGTCTGATCCCTGTCTGCAGAATGTTGGAGAGACCTTCCATGCTGAAGCGCTACAAGAGGAAACAGAACATATGTGGAACTGAAAATGAGAAACAGAACAAACATAGAGCAGCACCGAAAAAGGAACACAGTATTCAATTCACAAATTGAATTAGGGTTTCAAAGTGTAGGCTCTGAATAAACAAGTTGCACATAAGACATACGTATTCTCCCACAGCAGCTCAAGATATCTGCATATTTCTCACCCCCATGGCTTCTCTATGAATTGGCTGTAAAGACAACATCTACCACTATGCATTGCTCTAACTCATCACACCAGACACGCCCTCGACCTTGTATGGATCTGTGGCATATAGCTGTCGTGGCACTGCATTGGAGCAGTGTTCACTTTATTGGAAAGAGGACTGGTCGAGATGACAAGGCTGGCAGTTTGTTCTGTGCCCTGCTGCTCGGGCTACAAAAGGCCAAAGCTAGAAGTGTAATTTTTCACTCTTTACCGGCAAATACAGTTTGGGAGATAAAATAGCAATAGGCCTTTGCAAACACAAAATTTAAAATTGACATGTTAGCGAATAGTTTGCAGCAAGAATTTTCCTCTCATGGACTACAAGAGAGATCTCCAATTACAGTAAAGTTTCTGGGTTGTCCTCCTGAACAAATACTAAATGAAGCAGCCATACTATCCATTTTCTGACCTAAGCTACTAGTATCAATTAAGAATCATTTTACCCCTCAAAACCTCTGCTGGAGAGCCGGAGAGAAAGAACTACTGACGGAGTCTTAGGTGTGTAAGCTAGCAAGGTGGCTGCTTTCTTCTGTTAACACAACGATCAGGCGAAAATTTCATGACTGGTAAAAATTTTTCCTCACTCAGCTGGCTCCAGCAATCTCTCATTATGACCATTAGCCGACCTTAACATGAATTGACAGAGGTTCAATTGACCGTGCCAGAACAGTATGTTTATATGCGCTGAAAAAGTGTGACGTCACTCTCGCTGGGGTCAACTTCCTTGAGAATGGTTCATGCTCTCAGCATACCAAAGAACAAAATACACAGCACCAAAAAATTGGAAAATACTTTTTCATGGCTCAGTCTGCCCGTACAGTGGCTTCCACTGTAATGAACATCCCAGAGAAGGTTAAATTTGAAAACCTCCCAGTTTAGGCCTTAGACCACTTCCACTTTTGCATTTGAAATAGGTGGTTTAAAATTTGTGCTATTTTCTCCCTGCTCTGTATATTTCACACCTGTTCTGCATAGTTCACATCTAACAGCTCAGTCTGTGTGCCCTGTTACCTCACACAGCATTGCTCGACCTCCCCACCTCACTCTCCCTGATAGCACGGTTACTTTTTGGGTTTAGCTCCTTTCACCTGCTTATCAAGAGCAGACAGGCAATGAATCAATGAATAGCCCAGAAATAATGGATTTTAATGCTTTAAATGTTATTTAAAAAGTCATAAACCTGCCTTTTGGACATCCAAGAATATAATAACTTGAGATAAGTTCAGTATGGGAGCGTTGAGCACTGTACATAAATATAGAGAATACACATTGAATACTGTGTGTAAAAATACATCAGGCTGGAAAAGACAGGACAAATTAGGGATAGAATAAGGCCCTTATAACCTGAGGAACAGAACCAAGACAATAGAAGCATACATATAATAGGACAAATTTAGAACAGAAAACAATAAGTATAGGACACATGATGAACAGAACAGAGTTCTTAAAGGTATGCCGCGCAGGATTTTACTAAAAACAAACAATGTATAAACTCTTCTAAAAATAATCCCTCTCAATCATCACTTATGACCCACTCGAAGTGTGTGGTGGTGTCAGTATCTGCGCTCAGCCATCTGCCTGCATTTTCTTGTTTTTCTTTGTACGGGACATTTCTGCATGAGCTTTTGGGCAGGGGGTATGCAGCCTCCGGCCAATAACAGCACACAGGCTGTGAGAGTGGGAGAGCGCTGAACTGTAGTGTAGCGCCTCTGGTGTCTTTGATGCGGGGATGAGGGGCCACCTTTGAATATTGTGTTTACAAATTGCTGCTGAAAAATTCTACTCAGAATACCTTTAAATTATTTAATATCACACAATTAGAATAGAAATGCAAAAAGATCAAAAAAAAAAATTAGATGTGTTCAAATCTTGATATAGTTACTGCCTCATTTTAAGGACATGTGGCAGTGGTAGATTAAACACATTCAAAATGAAAATGATGAATGTATGAATTGTAAAAAATGAAATAGGCAGTTGTGCGAAAGCTAGAGGACCTCAGTTCCTGGAATTTCGTACAAATACAAAATCATGCAAGAAGTCCCTCCCTCATTTCAACAATCAGCTCTTCCTGTAAGTGCACTCGAAGGCTAATGGTTCAGACTAGATCCATTATCCAAGCCAATGGCACATGCTGTCGGCAGATTTCACTTTTGCAAATGCGTCAGCAGGATGCTAATGGCCAGAGCTAAAACCCCCTAAGTATCAATGACTTGTAAACATACTTATAAAAGACCTTGAAAAAAAATTTTTTTCAGAGGTGTTTATGTTTAATGAACCAATATGACTTCTGAGATTGTGAGTAACTTATGGGGAAAGAATCACAGGAAAAAGAAAAATTTCTGAAATTGACAGCCTCCATAAATCCAGCACTAGCAATGATGCAAATTATAGATGCCATTGGCATCAAACATCCTCCGCCAATAGAGGAGCAAGCTTTCCAGCCTCATAGCTTACATATATCATTATTTACATTAAGTAAGCAGCAAATTTTTTTTTAGAGCTTAACGCAATATTTAAAGAAGAGATGCTTAAGAATACAGTTCTCTGTGACTTCTAAAGATGGTGTGTGTTTTGGATGATTTGAACAAGAAATGTCACACAACCTTTCCAAAAGGGAGATCATTTCAAAATGTGTAGTACTGTGGGATATTGTCCCTAAAGGGATACTCTGTGCGACTTCTCAAATGGGGGAGGCGGCTTGTTTTTTAGAGGGAGCGCAAGGACGTGGTACCTTTGCTGGCATGGTGCCGATCTTCTCAGGGCGAACGGTGGCCTGCAGGCTCAGGCCCTTGTCCCGGCGACGTCGCCTGCTCAGCTCCCTCAGCTCCTTCTGTCGGTTCTGCACCTCCATCAGGGCCGTGATGAAGGTGTTCTTCACCTCCTTCTCAAACTCCAGCTCCTCGCGCCGAGCCAACTGCGCCACCAGATCCTCCGAGTACTGCCGTATGGCAGCCTCCACCTGGCACAGCAGCTCCTCCAGGGCTGCGCTGTGCATCAGACTCAAGCCTGCTGGCGAGGTACAGTTTGTAAGTGCATGTACACACATCACACACTAAGCGCTTGTATGCAAGCACACACCGAAATGTGTGTGCCCGTGTGCATACAAACATTCCCACACATCACATATACGTACACTCATGTGATCACTTACAACGCTACGTTTCCAGTGTAATGCCGACCACAACAACTAACACTACTACTGCATTTCCAAACAAAATGGCTTCATTCTATCAAACCAACAGCCACATCATATCTTAACATTCCTTATTTATTCTTTTGTGTTGGAAATGAATCAGTCTTTTTCCTGGGTCAAGACAGTGATTGTTCCAGAATCCAGTATCAACAGGAAGCTGGCCCCTGGGCGGGACCCTGTGTGTGCATCAGCAGTAGTCAGGCTGAGAAGGGTACACTACCTTCAAAGGAGCAGTTGTTGTTGGTAGCCTGGGATAGGGCACGGATCTCCTCCAGCAGGGAGGGGTTGGTCTGAGGGGAGGAGTGTCCACTGTCCACCTCTTCTTCCTCTTCTGTTTCGTCTGGGTCTGGAGAATTCTCCATCATCTCTGCAATCTCCTCAATCACCTGAGAACAAGGACATTCACTCAGATCCTGTTTCAGACTCTCTCCCTCTCTCCCTCCCTCTCTCTCTCTCTCTCTCTCTCTCTCTCTCTCTCTCGATCACGTTCAAGTTGTCTTATTGATGTTTTTATGAAGATTTTTTTTTCTTTCACTGCATTTTAGGAATATTTAGGTATTGCCAAAGGTCACAGCAAGAGATAAAAACACTAACTGACTGTATAATCACATATCTCTCACTTATTACACCCATTCACACAACATGCAAAGATAGAGGCAAACTTTAACTGAAGCAGGTGCCTCTACCCCATTTGGCTGCAGTTCTTTTCTTTTCTTTAAAATTAGTTTTTCTTTTTTTTTCTTTTTCTGGTCATGTTCCTTCGAAAAAGTAACGTGCGTGGCCCAGTCTTAAAACTCAGGTTAGAACCTCCAAAATGACTTTGCTTCTCTCAGAGACTTCTGTTTCCAAACTATCTACTTTTGCTAACAGCACAATCTGTTGAAAGCACTTTTTGTTATGTCTGTGCTGAGGGTATAGTATCAGTCTCCAGACCAGGAATGGTTGTGTCCTCCTTGTCCAAGCAAAGTAAACGGCAGCATCATGCACATCAATGTTCAGTTGAACATTGGACAGGGGTGACCTCCCTTCAACCCCAGACAGACAGCTATTTAGCCACGCGCAATGTCATTCATCACTGTTTCAAACTCCCATTAACTCTTTATGTCCCAAGCTCAATCTGACTGTACACCACCCAATGAGGTGCAAATGCCATTCACTACTGAAAGGATTTAGTGGCAGCAAGGGTGTTAAATTTCGCCTCCGGAAGCAAAAGTCCTCCCCAGTATTTTACACCATCCACTCTACTTAGCTCATCAGTACAATCCTTTAGCCAGCAACGAATTAGCGAAATCAGCTGACTGAGTTCAAGGTCAAAAGGAACAGCATATACGGCTGGTCTTTTATTTTTCCACTCCTGTCATTTGTATTTCTGAGTGGCAGTGTGTTTGCACAGTCACCTGATCAGCGGTTATAAGCGGCTCCTCGTTCAGGTTCGCGTTCTCGTTCCTCTCGTTCATTTCCTCCTCCTCCTTTTCATGGGTCTGGAAAAAGAAAAGGGAATGTGGACGACGAGTTACTGGCCACGCTCGTTCGTAGCATCTGCTGTTAGGAAACCAGGAGGGCAGCGCTGGAAGTGTGCCAGTGAACTAATGGCTATAGTCATTAGCCCTCTGCCCCTCCACCTCATGGGTATGTCAGCTCCATTTGAAAAATTTCCCCGGGCCTCATATCCTCTCAGCAGCTAGCCCTGTCTGGACTTGTGGCCACATGGCTTTAGTGACATGTCAGTCTGCCCCCTCTACCTCTTGCACGATCCTTCCCTCTCCCACTCCTTCGTAAAGGACCCAACAGCAAAGTTAATACCAACTTCATTACACCATGAGTGCAAGTTTGAATCACAAGCTCAACTGGAGGCTTTAACAAGCAACTCCACAGTTGCCAGGAACAACCAAAAACTTAGCTAGCGTACTACTGCCCAAGTACATACTAGTGACTCACTATCTTCTGAATTTCTGTTAAGTTCCTGCGAATTTATTTTTACCTCCGCCAAGGAGGTTATGTTTTTGCTTCCGTTTGTTTATTTATTTGTTTGTCTGTCTGTTAGCAGGATATCTCAAAAGCGGCTGCATAGATTTTACCCTTAACTTTTTTACTCTTAACTTTGCAGGATGTTAAGTTTGCACAAGAGGAACAAGTTATTAAAGTTTGGCATATCTAGGCCAAAGTACAGCTGAGATATAGGCCAAAGTTCAAATCCAGCAATGCTGGCGAGGGTATGGGCGCTTGCGCGTCCAGCTCTTGTAATTTCCTTTGTTACATTTAAAACATTCATTAAGAAAGAAACGTATAATGGGTTATACTTGTGTCAAAGGACTTGCATGCAAATATGCATCAAATAAAAGAGTAATTGGTAAAGGTGTGTGGGAGTGAGAATAGTCATGGATTAGGCGCAGTACAGTACCTCCTGATCAGAGAGATTTCCGTTCAGCATCTCTGAATTTGGGCTGTCCCAACTGGAGCCAGAGGACAGGTAGTTATCGGTCAGAGCATCCCACACACTGGAAACACAAAGGAATGGTTTTAAGACAAGGACTAGCTTAGCACATACATATTTTAAAATATTTTTGGACAAAGTTAGTGTTTTTTTTTGTCCCCATCAGACTTGAGAGGGGTCTTTTGGGCTTTTGCCCCCTTTTCCCCTACCCTGCACGCAGCCGAGCTGGCTATTTGTCCATTCAAAAGGAAGATACCGTGGCATGTGACTCCTCTGACTCACGTCACGACTAGCCTTTGCTTCTTTACACGATACAATGGCACAGCTAATTACATACTGCCTATGTCGTCAGAGGATAATGCAGTCAGCGTACAGTTTGTTTGTAAAGCTATATGCAACTGGCCGACGAGGAGCAGCCGCTTGAAAACAATGCTAAACCATTATCATCCCCGAGGAGGCTGAGCCAGTTCCCTGACCATGCAGACCTCTCTGACCTCAGCTAGTGATGGTGTGGAAGGGACACCCAACCACAGGGCTCCCAGATGAATGTTTTAGCAGTGAGTAACACAAAATGTGCACGTACGCTATTTCTTGCTTACTTGACACTTAAGCAGTTCTCGCTGTTCAATAAAAATGTATATTGCACATTATATGAACTGGAGACCAAAATGTATTTTTACATGTTTTATTTAGTATTTTGAGTATTTGGGGGCAAAAGTCTCATTTTGAAAAAAAAATTGGGATGGTACAGAGAATGCACTTTGAAAAAAACAAAAGCAGTGATTTGTAAATCATATTTGACCTGCATTTAAGTATGAACAGCAGAAGAGCAAACATTCAATATTTTACCAGTCTTCATTGTTTATTGTTTTTATTTTTTTTAAATAAACACTTATTCTGAATTTAATCCAATTTAATGCCTGCAACAGAATAACTGAAAAGTGTTGAAATGCTAAAAAAAAAAAAAAAAAAGTGGCAAAGACACTGCACCCGCTTGGCCAAACATGGCCAAATCTAAATTGTCCTAGAGTTTCATCTCATGTTCATATGCACATATATAAAATATGAAAAGGATCCGTGAAAATTGAAGGTACTAGAGTGCTGACAAGGCAAAAAAGTTTACAGACGCACGACAGACCACCATGAAGGCATCCAACTGCAGCATAAGCCTAGAGACCAAGCAGGCTTAAAAAAAAAAAAAAAAAATTCAGCTGCTGATGAAGCTGTCATGCTTCGGTTTAAAATGAGCATTCACAAAAGGCCCAGTTGTTCACAAGCAGAGTGCTTGACTTATCTCTGAACAATCTAACGAGTTAAAAACAAGATCTCTGAAAATCTTTATGGAATGCCCCTGATCTTCGATACTTCAGATTTCTTAAAACCAGCTTCAAAGCAATATGCTTTCACAATGGAGATAACATTGGAAAACCTGCTTTGGAAAACGTTTGCCACTGAACACCATTCACCAGAGCATCCCCCATTGCATGTAACACTGTGATATGCAGCAAATAAGCCAAATTTCAAGAAAATCCAAATAGTCCGCAGTTTTATTTAGGTGTGAGCTCATCTTAAATGGACGGATGCACAATAGAAACAGGTCACCAGTCAACCTTTCAAATTAATAATGGATGTTGTGTTCTCCAGGCTGAAGAAAACACCATCCCAGTTGTTACCAATATTAGGTTCAAAAGCCAGCATCTGTCATGTTGTAGAGGTGTGTAAGTGCCCATCAAATGGGTAACTTGAACATCTGTTAAGTACTAATGAACCTGAAGGCCATTTATGAATTTTGCAGCAATACATGTTTTTTTTCTTGGTCAAGTCTTTTCAGGGACTCCCCAATTTATTTCAAAGCTACACCGGCAGACCACATTTTGCACGTATAACATCAGTGTGGCTTCCTAAACTGAGAAAACGGCTGTCAGACTAGCCTACCTGCAGTCCAGACCTAAATCTTGTTGAAAACATAGACTGCTTTAAGAAGCGCAAAATATGACAATGAAGATCTGAGCAGCAGACGAAAAATATGAATAAAAAATGGGGGAAAAAAATCTTTCAAAACCGGAAAAATTACTCTTGTAAGTTCTCCCAAAGATTACTTGAGCGGCTTGTGAAAGGAAAGGTGATGTAACACAATGATAAAACACCCCTCTCCCAATGTTTTTGAATGTTTTGCATGCAGAAAATTCGGAATGATTGTTTATATCAAGAAAAAGTATGGAAGGTAAAAGAAATGTGTTATTTTTGCACTGCTTTCAATGGGGACCCGCCTGATATCTAAAAATAGCCTGTACGTAAGGTGAACGTCATTCTTCAAACCCAGAAGTCGGGCAAGCGAACAACAGGAGGCAATGTGCCGAGTTAGAAAAAGTAGGTTTTTGGGCGATTTTATCAACTTTTATTTTAGATCTAACTTGTGTTGACAATGGGGACCTGGGGTGCGTTTCCCCAAAGCATCGTTTTATAACTACGCTAGCATCTTACGTAGTTTGTCCATTCACTGTCAATGGCTCCAACTGTGTAAGTTCGCATCTGTTCTTTCGAGAAACGCATTCCTGTCTCAGCAGAGCAGACCAAGCAATTAGCAACAATGGCTCGGAAAAAATGCACTTCACCATCGACGGCTAACGGGGAAACACAGATAAGGGGCAGTCCAGATAACACAAACCGCGACAAGAACAACCCTTTTTTCGTTTGTGCTTAGCCAGCTACAAAAATGCAAAAGCAACATGTTCAATGCTCTAATTACGGCAGGATAGCGGGGGAGACTTCGTATTCATAGTTTAATTTGTGACCCCTGTGACAGGTTTGTTACGGCAAGCTAGCTTGGTAACAGTTCGTTAACCTACTTGATAATACACTAGTTGCATGATTCTATGCTAGAATTTGAAGTTATTCCACCTATGTTGTTAGGATTTTCTTTCGCAGCGGCTGCGATTCATTTGTCCGGTATTGTTCATTTTTGTTCGAAAGTAGGCATTTTTAGATCGCAAATGCGATGCGATACCGCTTATTTCAAACCTCGCAGTGTATGTAAAATATGTTAATGTTCAAGAATAATGCTTGGTAAGGGAACAAAGCTTGTGAAGACTACTAAAGGAGTTTTGTACACCTATCGCTGCCGGTGGGTCTACATATGTATCAGAAGGCAGCAGGTTAACCAGGTTGCCTGGGCGTAAGTCGCAGCCCGGGACGGGGGAGAAAGGGAGGAGTGTGACTAAATTTACCGCTCGTCATTCGCCCATGCATTTAGTGTAATCAGTTAATATTCATCGATATATGCCTCGGGAGGAGTAATTCTATTTTTAAACTACCTTTGAGCACACATTTCCACTTCATTCCATGGAGAAAAAACGAATAACAAGCAGTTGAGTGCATCTCATTTTCAATGGTTCTCTATGGCAGATGCCCGATGCTTGCCCGACATCCGCATCATGTGACGATTATTCACATTTTTCGTGATGTCATCCGAGCGGGTCCCCATTTAATGCAGGTCAATGATGATTTACACACCACTTATTTTTATTTACATTTTTAATATTGTACAAACTATTTCAGGAATGGAGTTGTATCTTATTTCATTGATTTTTGTAGTTTTGATCAATTCAATTTATTTTATTTATTATGAAAGTATCCCCCATGAGATCTCTGCTTTGCAAAATTAAGGCACTCGGGACATTAATTTAACTAAAGTACTATTCTCAATGGGTTTCAACAAACAATGCAATATTTCCTGATGGCGTGACCTTTAAGATGGGCACACGATTTATGACCTTGGTAATTCCACAACAGCTAAATAGTATTTAAATGAGGTTACTGAAATGGCCACTCCATAATTTGCAGTGTCTTTTCTTCAAAGTATCCACATCATTTGCATGTACGTTTTGAGCTGTGGTCTTGCTGCAACACAATGTTTCTTCCCATTTATTCATATAAAAATCAGTTGTGATTCCAAACCTTTGATTTGTAATCCAAATATGGCCCTATTAATAAATTTACAGTGTTGATCAGAATGGACCAGGTGCCAAAAAATCCTTTTCAAATAATTTAGATAAAATACTTTGTGATTTCTTTTGAAGTTTCCCTTAATTTCCTATTTTATCTTTCTTTGGTGTTTACAGTAATGTCAGGTAGTTGTTTATTCCCATCAGTGATTAAAAATAAAGATTTAGGTTTAAAACTTAGAAGGGAAAAGACTGTGAATATTGCAGGTGGCCCCAAACTGTTCCAGCTCGTCAAAACTAATGTATAAATGGATTAAGCCTCTCTATTACGGTGGTATGACATGACCTGTCTAATAATGCGCAATCCACAACAGGAACTCAACTACTGCGCCACAACAGAGTGAAAGAACGAGAACATACTGTAAATTTCATTTCACCAGTTTATACAAAACTACTTCACACTCCACGATATATGTACAATAGCTTTCAAGCCATGCTTCATTGTTGAGTGCATATACTGTTTTGTCTAAATTGCATAGAAGCATCATATTGCTTAGGACAAAACATATCATCATTGGCTGCAGTCATATTGCTGCGATGATGTAATCAATGTGCCATCTATACTGTGCCTACAAACTGAGAGTAGCGACAGCGGGGGTAATTTTCTGTCTCAACATGTCATAACCCCCAAAAAAGAGGACATTAGGTCACCCCAAAATTTCCACAATTAGTTATTGGCCAGCAATGATAACCTGCTCACTCATACACTGCTTTATAGTCCGTGTAGATCAATATCCAGTCGTGAGGGAATAGCAATCAGTGCTATTCCTAATAAAGAATGGCCTTCTATTTTTAGTCAGAGGTGTGAAACAGACACGGTTTCTGCTTCCAATCTGTCAGATCTCTTTGGGGACAACCCGCTGCTGCAGCTGACAAATGCTAGAAAAACAACCGAAGCGTACAAATGCCATGATTAATAATTCATGGCAAATGAGGAAAAAGCATAATTGTGCAGCATATAGGTTTTACACTATTTTTCTCCTAGGTATGTAGGTTTAAGGGTCTGGGGCCTGGGCCTAAGGCCATCGACTACGCAAGATACATTACTGCTTGGTTCAGGCTGAATGCCAGAATTAACATTTGATTTACTCCTTGCTTCTGCCCGGTGGTTTAAACCCTGAATATCCTCTAAAATAGGCTGATAGTGAGCTGCTTCAAGCATGCAAAAAATTCTGCAGGCCAACCAAACTGCAAAGACAATTGGCTTCAAAGGACAAATAAATTGCCTGCAATGAATGATGATTGCGCAATATAGTGCAACTGACGTTGACCCATCTGAGAGTTTGTGGGTAATGTACACTGAGAACACTCACTCTTCATCCTGCAGTCGCTCCTCATCCTCCTCCGTGTGGGTCTGGTCTCGCACTGGGGCCAGCCCCTCCGTTTTGGTGTCGTAGTTGTGGAAGCACACCGTGAGCTTCTCATCGAACTCGTTGACCAGATCTTCCATGGACTTGAAGCTCATCATCTCGGAGAAGTTCTCCAGCTCGGAGTAGTCCTCTCGGGTGAGCGTGGCCTTGCCGTAGGGGCGGAGCTGCTCGTGCTCGTGCTCCTGCTCCTGCTTGTTCACCCTGCAGGGCCGCAGATCATCAAACTCCTCGTCCAGGCATACCAGTGGGGCCTCCATCTTGCTCTTCTCCGGGTCACAACTCAGCGAGGGAAGCCTGGGAAACAAGATAGGACGACTTGTGGTGAGAAAAACTGCAAGCTGACTCTTGTAGGAGATGTTGTATGAGCTTATATAGAATCACATTTAACAAGGAGACCCCGATACTGAGCGCATATTAGATCAAACAAACTGATTATGCATCGGGTGGTTACATGGACTTCTTTCTGAATACTAATGAATGGTTTGAATTTTCAACCAGACCCGGGGTCGGATTGTAATCCAGATTACGATACGATTATGATTACGATTACGATTGTAATCGTAATCGTAATCTCTAATTTTGCAGGGACTGTTGTTATTATTTGTTGTTGTACAAGTTGTTATTATTTCACAAGTAATTCTACAATACAAAACCAATCATTTTACATGCTATTTTATAAATATATAAATGCATCAATATACGTACCATTATAAAGATATCTCCAAAAAGAAAACTTGGTCTAACCAGTCGTAATCATGATTGTAATCTAGATTGTAATCGTAATCATAAATTCTAAACCCATGTAATCGTAATCGTAATCATACATTTTTGGAGGACTGTAATCGTAATCGTAATCTTTAAAAAATGTCTCGTAATCATCGTAATCGTAATCGCACTGATTATGCATAATCCACCCCAGGTCTGGTTTGAACACCACTGACTTGTGGTTTAGGCCTATAGCAACAGCTTCAGCTGTAAGATTGTGACACCTTTCCATAAAACATCCTCCAAGCAGGAAAACATTAATGATCATGTGATGAACCTTAAACTATAAGAAAAAAACAGGGATTCACGAACTCTGTACAGAATGAAGAAATGTTAATTGATCAGTCATTCGAATGATTGATTTGTATCTTTTTTTCCTCAGGTATGAAAAAAACACCAATTTCAGAAAACTCTCTGATGTGACCTTCAAGATGCAGAACAGATTTGGATACCGTAAATTAGGTGCGCATCGCATTATGATAATTTATATTGTAATTTATAAATTTTTTAAAAAATAAGCAAATTCATTGCGTAAAAATTATGAACTATTCAAACTGAAACACAGGAAAGCAGGGCTGATATATCCATCGAGATTCCATGGGGAATGAAGTGAAATTACATTTTAGATTGCTCACATTATGCCACAGTGCTTTAGAGATTTTTCGCACTGATGACGTTTGGGACTCGGGGACTGAGCCACGAAAGGGAAATGTTATAATAAGACTGAAGATCTCAATATTAGTAGTCTACCGTATTACGGTTACTAGGAAAGACTTTCAAAATTCAGTGGCTCATCTTACAGCAGTCTACTCTCAGCTCACAGTAAAGCGTCTCAGTGAAACACACAGTCTTGTCTTTTTAATGGTGGGAAAATGTGTATTTCTTGACAAAAATTTTTTTAAAATGTGAAAAAAGCGTAATTCGTTAGAGATGCATTGATGCCGCTAAGGGAACCAAAGTTGGTTATTTTAAACTAACCCATCAGTTTATAGCTGGTACTGGACAAGTAAATTTCTTAATCATAATTCAATTCAACTCAACTCAGCAGCATGCCCATAAGTGCGCATCGAACAGAATTAAATTTATACTTTTCCATCCGGTGACTTTAATGTGGAACTAATGCTATTTAGGTAGCTTATGCTTGTACCCTTACTTCATCTTCAGTAGCCTGTGTTTGTCAGTTCTTTGCCAAATCATTACTCAGCAAAGTACACCAAAGGCAGGCATCCAGTGTCTATCACTTTCAGCCTCTTTCTTTGTCTCTCCTCTTGCCTCTCGATCTGTCTTACCGTCACTGTTTTTGCATCTTTCCCTCATCAATCTCTTTTCACTTTCTCTACGACTCTCACTTTCTCTCCCTCTCTGTCCCTTGTTTTGAAAATAGACCGCTTTCTTACAGCTTGATTTGTGCTCGGACTTATGAGGACTTGCCCCAACAAATAGACAGAGTGGGGGTACAGAAATAGGGCACATTCTGTCAGGCCTTTTCAAAACAAGCCAGAGGCTGCAATACTTCCTCCGCTGCACAGTCCATGCCTCCATTAGCCGTTGAGTAGATGAGGTCCGACTGAGTGTGTCAGCAAATCAAAGGGCTCTGGCTCAAACATGAACACTAACGCTTTTATTTCTTTGCTTCTAACATATAGCATAAATCATAAGAGAAGACCAATGCTGTTACTTCACATGTAACGCACAACCTTTATTATATTGCATTGTCGGATAATGACTGGTAGTAGTGGAACTGGCAGTGAGGAAACCATTCTGAATAAACAGAAGAATATTTCTTTGTCTTTTACTGATCAAGCAAGGTACTGACGTGAGACAATGAGGAGTGGGTGTGTGTGTATTTGTGTGTGTGTGTGTGGGGGGGGGTAATGGGGACTACAGGAGACCCACGGCAGGGGTCACACAAAATAACGGCAATAAGCCGCTGGCCCAGTTTCACACGGGACAAAGAATAAAAATCACAGAGCAGCATCTACTGGACAGTACATTGTATGCATGTTCAGAAACGGATGCTCTTTGTTCTGCAGCATAGCAGATGCTTCAGGTGTTGAATGATGCTTTACAGCCAATTGTGAATATTTTCAAAATGTATTCCAAGTGTAAATAACAAGAGGTGCTCAGACTCTGAATGGAGCGGCTCAGAATACTAAATTAATTGGATTAATATGTGTTGTATGAACACATGGTATCAGCTGTTCATATTCAAATGACTCCAAGCCTGGCGTGACCTCCCCTGCAGAACAGGAATATGTTTACATCTATCAGCCTCAAACAGCGTCTGCCTGTCACTCACCTTAGGCTCATTATGATAGAAACTAAGTGTAAATAAGGAGAGTTACCATGCGTGCAATAGGAATAAAAACAACAGCAATAATAATAATAATAATAATAACATTATTACATTCTTAATTTATTCTCACTAAACTGAAAAAACATACAAATGTATATACTATATAGTGTAAAACAGATTTGTAGGTGGGTATATGCTGTATTGTACAGGTCCTTGTATTAGTAAACATCATTAAGAGAAATTGAACAGCTAAAACATGTACTATTCTCACCTGAGAGTGAGAGAGGGAGAGAGATAGTGCAGAAAAGAGGGCTGCATGGGATATAGATAAAAGAATGAAAAATAATGTATATCGTAGAGGAAGTGAGAGAAGGGGATGCCTGTTACCTGATGAGGATGTATGCGCTTTGCCTTTCTCTGCAGCAGTGATGGGGAGAGCCTGTACTTGCTGGCTCAAATGCCTTCTATACCTCCTTCATCCGTAAAGCCCAGCACTGACCGAACAGCATCGACCGCAGGCATCCCTTTCACATCGATGGAGAGGGAAAGGAAGGCGACTGCGATCCCGATCCTTATTTATCCTTCACCTCCCTCCCTTCCTTTCTCTCTTTCGCTCCGTCTCGCGCGTCAGGATACCCAGTATTTTTTTCCTCCCACGTCCCAATCCAGAAGCTGTTTTTGACTCGACGGACCTACATGGAGAGCCTGCGCATCGCTACGGCGACTGACAGTCATCCCCCAATGCCCCTCCCCCCCTCCTCCATTTCCCTATGGCCACTCCCCCCCAAGCTCCTCTTCCCCCTCCCACAACCAACCACAGCTCTGCACTCTGAATATTCATTAGCGGCTCAGCGGAGGAGGTGTGGAGGCTGGGCAAAGCGCTGTAACGCCGAATCTCTCCTCAGTCAGCCGTGACATTAGCCTTCGAAGCCCCGGCCTTGCGCTTTTCAGGCCTCTGTCTATTCCCGCTTCCTATTCCCTTTTTTGGGCATGCTTTGAAAAACAAACATTTCCAACACCCTATTAGCATTAGCAAGCAAGGAAACTGCAGCATGAATGAATAATTTAATTGAAGGGAATGGAAAGGAATGGGGTGCGCAGAGGAGGGGGCGGGATGTGGGGGGAGGGGAAGGGAGGGGAGCCAGTCTCCTTCACGGTTCTGTGCAGGACAGCTACAGCAATCTCCGCCAATCCATTCCCAAATAATCTTCCTCCTGAATCACGACCTTTACTTCGCAACCCCGCATCTCCTCAAGTAAGAAAACATGTCCTTGGTGGGTCCCAAATAGTTACTCCCTTCATAAAGAAATGAGGGGAGCTCATTGAGAATAAAATGATGCTGCGCAGACAGCCCAGTTTAACCATTGATTGAGTCATTGCTCAATGGCTGCGTCCCCATTACACAATGATAACGCTCTATGCTGACACGTCCCCTCGACTTCAGCAGCCACATTGATGTCCTTAATCTCTGCTTGGAGATAATCTGTGATTCAGAGAGAGGACCGTAACACCCGCAAATGTAATGATTGTCCAGAAACATCATAAACCGCAAATGTAATACATATCTGCAGCTTTTTTTTTTTACTGTTTAGTTTTACCTTCCTACGAAGGTAACAAATCACTGCAAATGTAATAGTTATTACATTTGTGGTAAATTTTTTATTACGCTCACAGTAGGCAACAGTTATTACATTTGTGGAAAATGTAGTACATTTGTGGGATTATTACAATAAAAGCTGCAGATTTGTAGCTCATTTGTGGTTTATTACGTTTGTGGGGGTTACAAAGACTTTCGCAGTCACAATGTTTGTGCATCCATGGTGGATCAAGCTATGATGTAACGCTCATGATTATGCCCGTCAAAGTCTTACATTTGTGTATTCAATCAAACGTCATGCAGAATGTTTTGAAGTCTGCTGCTAAATGGCTGTTCACAATCTCATTACAGTATAATGAGGGCTCAACCTAGCATCTTTCAGTTAGCACTGCAGAGAGCAGAAATGCTCGCTTTAAAAGAGCTGTCAGTCAGTAAAGCATGTAGTACAGGCTTTATGGCATGCATCATTACAGCCAGAAGTAATATGCATACAGAGCTGCCATTATGTACGGTACAAAGAAAACCTGATCAAACGTAATACACTGACATATTGCGCAAAAACAATCACACACAGCAGACAGTGCTAAATATTTGTTTGGTGGAATTTTAGTTTTTGTTTTATGTGATCTTCTACTGATAGGCTCTCCACAAAAATGATTACAAAAATTATAAAACGATGCGTAAACAAAAATCTATTCATATGCGATATTATGCAAATGCAATTGTTCAGGAGAAAGGGTTCTGTGTCCCTCTTTCTGTGTCGGCTCTCACAGGAGTACTTTGTCCTCTCCGGCAACAAATGGACACACGAATGAGTGAATGAGACCAGAGAGACGAGCCAATAATCTGGCTGTTTGAAGGTGGGTGCCTGGGGGGGTGGGAGCTAGTCTCACCACCATGGTGACTGCCAAGAATGACATCATTGCTCAGGACTGCCCAGATTCACCTGCTGGGAAAAGTGAGGAGAAGAAGAAAGACTGAAACAGAGAGGAAACCCAGAGGCCAAAATCACGACTGACCGAGCACACGGGTCTATACTGCGATAAACTGTCACTGCTTTGGTTATCGGTCAGTTGCCAAGAAGCCGGTTGACTGGCATCGAGATAAAATTCAAATCCTTCTACTTTGGCATCGTGTCAATGGGAAATTGTGATTTAAATCTGTTTCTATCACGGGCACCTGTTTCTATCAAATGTTTATGTCTCTTTATGCGGCTCATCTTGTTCTAGTTGCTTGTAGTAATTGGCTGTGGTTCCTCATGGCATTTATAGTAAGCAACCGGAATGACCTAATTTAAGTTTATAAGCTCCAATTCTGCTCCAACATCCCCCCCCCCACTACCACCACCCCCAATACCCAATACCCCCTACCCCCCACAGCACAGGGGAAGAGGTCGTCAAGCAACCGAGGGGCCTCGTTGCCATGGCGATTTGGCTCACAAAGCAGAACGTCATGCTGGTGGTGGTTGCTGTGGTTATAATTTAAAGGCGAGAGTCAACCTCTTAACCCACCTCACGCTTCTCATGTGTGTTTGTGTGCGATGTGAACCAGAGAGACAAACATTAATCTTTCCTACATCCCGCTCATGTCCAGCCATCCAGCTCTGATTGTAAAATCTGGTCTGGTGTCCCCTTAATGGAATCCTGTCACACATTCATTCCTGAACCATGATATATTGCCAGGATAGAATGCGTTAATACTTTAGTTTCTACTTACACTTCACATAAATGATCTTGGGACATGCACTTTTCAAACAAACTGTGATTCATTGTGATGTTTAGCTCTAAACTATGTTTTTAAGGGCAAAAAACTTTTGAACTTCAAAAGAAAAGTTGTAATCTAGTCTTTGGTAATTTGTTAATCACAGAGAACCTTCTCAAGAAAGGACTAACCTCAGTAGTTTTCTCTTTGCAGCCCTGTCACGACTGTGAGATTCTGTTTAAAAAACTAGCAGGGTCATTATTTCCTGCTACTAATTTAAGCTCAAGTTAGCAAAAGGGTAGGCTGGTGCGATTGTGCTTGCTCGTATGTGATAGACATGCTGATAGTGAATCAATACCCACTAAGGGTGCTTCTAATCAATTCCAATGATAAAGTGCTGCAGTCATCACTGTTTACTGGCGATCAATGCCCATAACCCTTAACTTGCAATAGAATCCAGTTCCTCCTGACTTCCATTTTAAAGAAGCACCTACTGGGCAAGACCATATTATACAGCATTATCCAGCCAGATTTAAAGCTTAATGGACAGATGACATACATATAAGCTGAAGAAAAAAGCACCAAATCTCATATTGCAGTATAAATAATATAAGGGAAGCTTTCATAGAAAATCATAAATGCTTAAACTTTCCGCCAGAAAATGAAATTTACACCTCAAGCCTGCAGGAGGGATCTTTTCTTTTTCTTTTTTTTGGAAGCTGCTGACTCCTTAATAAGACCCAGTGTGAAGAATCTTTTCAAATTATAGTTTGCAGTTTATTAAATGTAATCTTTCCTTAGATTAAAGGAATACACATAAGGCAGTTTAGGGGAAGCGTTTAACTTCGGTTACGCAATCATTTAGAATGAAAAAAGACAAAATTTAATATAAAAGAGCGCATACTTACTTATGTTCATCTATCTAAATGGCCTAATATTTTCTTAACTTCTACAGCCTGCTACATATTGACGTAATTGAGGATAAGTGCCTTTAATCATAAAACAGTCAGCCACCAGAGATATAAATCTGAAGCCATCGGTTTATTTATGTATTTATATAACCCCAATGTCTTCTTTCTGGTCGCAAACTGTCCCAACTCATCCATCTCAATTAAAATAAACAAGAATGTATTTTATTTCTTACGGGGTGAGTTAATCTCACAAGATTAACTCTGAAGTGAAAAGTCTGCCTCCTGGTGGATATATTCGCAAACCAAATTTACAATGACACTAATGCTTTTTACTTGCTTTTTTCTGGAAAATGACTTTTTTATATGATCTCATATTGTTGTGCCTTTACATTGTTGAAATCAGGAGCACTGGCAGCTAAACGCCCAATTCCAAAACATGCTATCGCTAATCAAACTGCAGTTTGGAAGCTGGAACACAGGTACATGCGGGGAGATAAGAAAGCCATATCAAAACTCACCCATAATACCCTCGTCCTATTCACTCCCCCTCAACCTACTCGTTCATGTGAAAGAACCGCCATGTTGAATTTTATCTCAATCCAGTTAGCACTGAGATGGAGTGGATTGTTGTTGTCGTTGTTGTCTTTATTCGTACTCAGGGTACAGGTTGGTATTAAAAAAAATATATACAGTGGATTATACAGTGGATCCCAAACTTGGTCCTGGGGTCCCACTGTGTATATTGGTTTTAGTTCCAATCACAGCTCAAATCTCAGAATGCTGAGCTGTTAATAGTTTTTAATTGCACTAATCTTGTTCATCCTGATTATTTACTGTTTTAGACCATACGCCAAAAATGACCATGATGAAAAAGAGTTTCATAATGTGCTATATTGGAAATTATTTTTCCAACACAAAAAAAGTGGAAATGTGCAACTGATGACATTAACTATGAATTGGCTTCTAATTGATAAAATTTGGGACACATGGTCACTAAAACTAACATTAGGCAATTAAGAATTTAAAGGCAAAGCATATTAAGATGATTCAAACCAGTTAAATGTTACTTATTAGGTTTCAGGAAAGAACTTCAACCTCTGCAATCAGAGCCCTAATTACCAGCTTCTTGATTGATTGCAATCTTGCATTTGATCTCATAAAACATATCGTCACCTTCTCTTGGCATGCGTACTCAAAATAAATCAAAATAAACAAGATGAGTTTTGGGCTTTGTAACATCATGGAATGCATAGCCATTTCTATCATAATGTGGTTTAACGGGGTAAAATATCCCTCTCATCTGAAAAGCAACTAATTACAAAAAAAAAAAAAATAATGACAAAAAAATTCTGGAATCATAATTCTGGTTGGAATGAAAACCAGCATATACAGTGGGTCCCCAGGACCGACTTTGGGAACCACTGGATTATAAAACCTACCAACAGTGAATCTGCATCGACTCACTTGATCTCCGATCACACTCTCCATTACCGGAAGCTGGACACTGGAGGAGTCATCACATACGACACAACATGTCTGTAAGAAGTCATCACTATCTTCCATTTTCAGTGCATAGATGGCAAGGGCATTTCCAGTGGCGGCTGATGGAAAGACACTAGGTAGGGCGTAAAACATGCCTTTAAATTGACAATTAGTCTTCATCTGTCTTGAGTCAATTTCCTTGTTCAAACATACTTTAACTCACCTCTCTCAGGTGTGGCCAATTATCTTTCTTAAGAAATTAAATGTAAGAGCTGCCGGATAGCTCACTCGGTTAAGGCACTGCGTTGCAGTGTAGAAGTGACTATCACGTCGCGGGTTCGAGCCCCAGTCGTACTAACCGGCAGTGGTCGGCAGCTTTTTCAGAGTAGCGCACAATTGGCCATCGCGCTACAGGGTTTCAAATAGGGAATGGACTGCCGGGAGAGGGAAATAAATAAATAGCTTTGTTCGTTGCTCAAGCGCCTCCTGTTGGCCAGACGATTCTAAAGCCCGATTCATGCTTCTTGCAGTCGGCGCGGTTTCAGCAGTGCGGACGGCGCGCACGGTTTTCACGAACGTCGAGTCGTTTCATGCTACTTGCGGTCAAAGCGGCTCCAAGAACGGGCCTGTTCTTATCTTGCGCTACTGAATCTTATTTCTGTTATCAATACGTTCATTTTTACAATCATATTGTAACTAGCCTATCATTATTATTAGCTATTATTATTATTATTGTTATTATTATTACTACTACCAAACACGCGGTTCGATTATTTTGAATTAGATTAGACAGTGCGTCGCTGTCAAAACAAATATTACTGGCCGCTCTTTCTCCACTATTACGATAATTGGGTCACTTGAAACTTCCAAAAACTAAGTTGATGGTTTGCCTTTCGGCAGTTCCTGCACCGATGTCTGGCAATAAGCATCCTTGTAGATCCGACAGGAACTGTAGTAAAGATGTTTGTATTTTCAGCTGTTTGTACGCACAGCTGGCTTTTCTTTGAAGCTTTCCATTTTTAATTTTAATTGTTTTACGTACTTCCGGGTCCTTAAGCTAGCCAATCATTGCAACGCGGTCTGTGCGACCCCGGCCGCGTTGTTACAAAATCCTCCAGGTGCGCAGCTCGGCGTTCAGAGCCTCCGGGGACCCTCCGCACTCTGTCGCCCTGGCCGCAATTGCGTCACTTCACCGTGTAGGCCGTGCTGACCGCGCAGACCGCAAGAAGCATGAATCAGGCTTAAGTCTGTTCATGTCCGGGTATCCTCCGCCCTCGTTCTGTACTTGCGAAGATTCAACCAATGAGTGTATAAGAAGCAGTGGCTGACAGGCACGTGCTTCGGAGGAGAGCCGTGAACTGTCTTCGCTCTCCTGAGTTGGCAGCAAGGGGTCGCATACGAGCAAGCTTTGTACATAGTTCACTAATTAGGCATTCCAGATTCGGGTGGGATTGGAGATGCCAAATTTATAAAAAAAAAAAAAAAAAGAAATAAAATGTGTCATTTGGGTGAAAAAAAGCACGTTTCAATCTTAGTTTTCATTGTTTTCATTTAAGAGTCATATAGCTAAGTTTTAATATCCTTTGACAAAAGTAACACAGAAAATCCAGAGAAGTGTTTTTTTTTTTTTGTAGAGAGTTGCCAATAAAGGAATGTGAATAAAACATTTTTATTGAATGTATATACTACTCAAAATTTGATAGGGATCATAGGAATTTTTTTTGTGAAATGACATGCAAATTTGGTCACTGCCACTGATGAACAATATATTGGATAAATGACATGCAGTCAGACACAAAACACATTTGCAAGTGCATTTAATGACATTAAATGAGCGTGCAGCCTCACACTTTTGGCTTTCACGAACACTTCATGGTTTCACCTCTGACATGTAAAGTGAAAACAGACAGTGTTCGTTTGATGTTTCATTACCACAGTTAATGTCAATAACGGGTATGGCCTCCCCTAGCTTGAATGACGGCTTGACAACGTCGGGTCATACTGTCAATCAGAACCCGATGCTTGCAATTGGAATGTTGTTCCATTCTTCAACAAGGGCATTTCCGAGCTCTTCTAGAGTTGTGGGTTGTGCCCTACGACCGGAAATGGCGACCTGCAGCATGTTCCACACATGCTCGATAGGGTTTAGGTCCGGCGAACGCGCGGGCCAGTCCATGCGGACAATTGTCTCCTAATCTAGGAATTGATTCACCACCCTAGCACGATGGGGACGGTCGTTATCATCCATCAAGATGAAATCAGGGCCAACAGCACCAGCGTATGGTCTTACGTACACATTGAGGATCTCATCCCTGTACCGTACCCCTGTCATCGTCCCTCTCCCCATGACATGCAGGTCCGTTCTGCCGTTCCTGCTTACTCCTCCCCAGACCATAATTGATCCACCACCATAACGGTCGTGTTCATTGATGTAGGCATCATTAAATCGCTCACGTTGTCTTCGCCACACCCGTTGCCTCCTGTCAGTAAAGTCCAAGCAATATTGGGACTCATCAGTAAAGAGAACTGGAGCCCAATCGTTGTGTGTCCATGTGACATGATCGTGAGCCCAATCCAAACGGTCACACCTATGACGCATGGTCAGTGGGATTCAAACACATGGCCTTCTTGAGTTCAGGCCGGCAGTATGAAGACGATTCCGTATCGTCTGAGTGGATACCCTGACCCCCGAGGCGTTATGAAGGTCATTTCTTAGGGTGGTGGCTGTCCAGAAAGGATGACGTCGTGCCTGAAGTGTGAGAAAGTGGTCTTGTCGTTGTGTAGTCGATCTCTGACAACCACCCCCATGACGGTGTGCTGCTGTACCAAACGTTTGATGCCGGTTCCACGCTCTGTTCACAACGCTTTGGCTGACGTTAAGTGCATTAGCAACGTGACGTTGTGAGAAGCCAGAGTCAAGCATTCCGATGCATCTACCCAATTGCTCTGAAGTCAATCGACGTCTAAGACGTTGAGGAGACATTGTTATTGCTAAATGTAATGCAAAAAATTTGGGTACTTCCAAATTTTCACCAACAAGCAACACACACGTCTGAGTTGAAATGGTGAAGTGTTAGTCAAAGCCAAAATGTGAGGCTGCACGCTCATTTAATGTCATGAAATGCACGTGCAAATGTGTTTTGTGTCTGACTGCATGTAATTTATCCAATATATTGTTCATCAGTGGCAGTTACCAAATTTGCATGTCATTTCACAAAAAAATTCCTATGATCCCTATCAAATTTTGAGTAGTATATTATTCACTCACCTCAACATTTCCTTAAAAAAGGAAGCCGTTTGTTTAATTGCAAATTGATTATGCCTATTGTTGGAAAAAGTGCTAATCAAAAACAATGATTGAAAACAGGTAAATAATCATCTGTTTCAAGAGATGATGTCCGCTACCCGTTGTCAGTTCAGCAGCCGCCACTGGGCATCACACACGTACACTCGCGCATGTTCACGCTTATATTTATACCCTCCACCTTAATGAGGAGCGCCCTCTACGGCTTTGAGGGTTATGGAGCAACACTCATGTTAAATGTTAGTGGTGAAGGAAGGAGTGGTATGGAGGTAACTTGCAGGTATCTGATTTACCAGCAGGTGTCACTGGTGATTGATAAAATGGAGTCAAATTGACGGAAACCCTACCACTCCTCGGTAACGCACTGTTCGCGGATGGTCCTAGCATCAGTAAGCTGAGCGTACTCCCCATTAAACTTTGGTAGAATATGTACTGTTTGTGTGTACAATGAAACATTAATACTTGAATGTGATTTATCACGCTGAAAAATGCTGATCAGAACAAAGGATGGAGCACTTTGAGGAAATAAGACCAGAGACCCAAGGGAGAAAAATTAAAGACAAATGTAAAATGCTCTTGGAGTAAAACGTGATAAGCGAGTTTGATCAACTTCATCCCACCGTGGATCAGCATCAGTTTGAAGGCCTTTTCTCGTCAAACTAATTGTTTCTATCAATTAATCAGCAAAAAAACACGAGTAATTGTCACTAACGGAACTGTGTCCCCAGGCGCATGTTCACATTGGTGCTAAATATGAGCAAAATTGGTCAACTGGTTCTTGAGATATTGCGTAAACAAGGTTTACAAAGGCAAAATCTATGTAATTGCCCTGTGACCTTTAAAATGACCTCAAGGTCACCAAAATCAACTGGTGTTGTGGGACCTCCTAAAGTACATGTTGGTGGTAAATATGAGCAAAATCAGTCCCGTGGTTGTTGAGATATTGCGTTAACAACAACATAGTGGATGTACGGACGGAGCTCAATACTGTATCCTCCGCTTTGCAGCGGCGAGGGACAAAAAAAAAAGAGAAAAGAAAAAAAAACCAGCTGAGCATTAAGCCCATTTCATTCGCCATTTCAAATTAATTCTCACTCTGAAAGAAACAAATTTCCAACACCGTCCACCTCAGGAAGATTTGGAGTTACATGGAGCCCTTGGATAAGCAAGTTTCAATGTACATTTTAACCAATCAGTACGTGGGACCACACAGTGAGATACCAATGATGAGTTTATTTGATGTGAATATCCTAACAAGACAGACACGTCAATCCAGCTGTTTAGAAATGAGATGCATTATTTTATTGAGGGAAATTGCATCGTTTCATGTTTTCAAAGGAGCTGCCCTGATGACGGTCTTTGACCAAGCATCAGTAATAAAAAGGGACTGGCATGTGACAGCAGTGAGTGACAGGATTTGGGAACATTTCTTGCAATCAAAATGCAATGTCATCGTACATTTCAGGTCAAAGACGATTTCGCATCGGATTACAGAAATAGACCATTAACTATACTACAAGCTAGTACTGTACATATACGGTACCTCATATAGGCTACAGACAGTGGTGGGCATTCTTGGTTTGGGACGGTGATTATCAAAGCCTAAGTACACAAAGAATGTCACCGTCAAACTGGAAAAAGCTGAAGATTACAGTTGTGCTCAAAAGTTTGCATACTTTGGCTGAATTTGTAAAATAGGTAACATTTTTGAAAGAAAACATGAACAGCCAGGCATAACACATTTCTTTGACTTCTTTTTGGATTCATATCCAACTGAAGGTCATGTCGAATGGCACAATCATGAAATAAAATATGGCAATAAGGGGAAAAAAATGAAATGAACCCTATTCAAAAGTGTGTGTACCCTTAGTTTGTAATACTGTGTATTGCTCTCTTTAACTTTAATAACAGCGTGCAGTCTTTTGTGAAAGTTGTCAATGAGGCCCCTAATTCTCTCAGGTGGTGTAGCTGCCCATTCTTCCTTGCAAAATGCCTCCAGCTCCTGCAAATTCTTTGGCTGTCTTGCATGAGCTGCACGTTTGAGATCTCCCCAAAGCGGCTCGATGATATTGAGGTCAGGAGACTGCGAAGCCCTCTCCAGAACCTTCCCCTTTCTCTTCTGTAACCAATGGAGGGTCAACTTGGCCTTGTGCTTTGGATCGTTGTCATGCTGGAAAGCCCAAGTGCGTCCCATGCCTGACTTTTGTGCTGAAGAATGCAAATTGTCTGCCAGTATTTTCTGATAGCATGCTGCACTCATCTTGCTGTTAATTTTCGCAAGATTCCCTGTGCCTTTAGAGCTCACACACACCCAAAACATCAGAGAGCCACCACCATGCTTCACAGTGGGAATGGTTTATTTTTCACCATGGGCCTTGTTGACCGCTCTCCAAACATAGTGCTTATGGTTGTGACCATAAAGTTCGTCACTCCAAATGAGCGTATTCTGGCATATTTTAGGCAAGCTTTTCAGTGGGATTGTAGCAATAATGGCTTCCTTCTAGCAAATCGACTATGCAGCTCATTGTTATTTAAGTACCTTCTTACTGTGCTCCTTGAAACAACCACACCGTCTTTTTCCAGAGCATCCTGTATCTCTCGAGGCAACTTGTGGATTTTTCTTTGTGTCCCGCACAATTCTCCTGGCAGTTTGGGCCGAAATCTTTATTGGCCAACTTGACCTTGGCTTGGTATCAATATATCCTCTAATTTTCCACCACTTAATCACAAACTGAACAGTACTGACTGGCATTTTCAAGTCTTTGAATATCTTTTCTATCATTTCCCATCTTTAAAATGTTGAACTACCTTGTCACGAAGGTCTTTTGACAGTTCTTTTCCACTCCCCATGTCTCAGTGTCCAGCCAGATCAGTGCATCCACTCAGGAGCTAACAAACTCACTGACTATACACAGACACTAGTTACAATTTGAAAAGCCACAGGTGTCGAAAATTAACCCTTAATAGCCATTTAAACCTGAGTGTCACCTTGTGTCTACATGACAAGGTCAAAAATTCAAGGGTATGTAGACGTATAATCAGGGCCATTTGGGTGATTTCAGTTATCATTATTATTCAAAAAGCAGCCTTTGTCGATGGCCCCATGCAAGACGGGCATAAGTGATGTTTTACAAATTTTACAGGAGAGCCAAATAACTGCCGCAGCACCACCTGTTAGCTATATGCTGAACTATCAGTGATGGAAGTGTAGTACTAGGTAACCTATTGGGATGCCTACTAGACATTTTCATAATTCTTTGTAATTTGGGAGATAATTAGCAAAATATTAAGCCCATTTATCATGGGCGAAGATGACCATTTCGATCATAGCTGCACCAATGTTAAAAGGGCATTTTAACTGTTTTAGGATAGGAATTGGGACTCCAGACTTGGTCAGGAGATAGGCTAGTCTCAGTTATTCCAAAACAACCAAAAAAATAATTTTTGACCAAAGTGTCGCTTATGCCCTTCTCGCATGAGGCCATCGATGTGATGATAAATGACTTCACACGATCACTATCATTAAATAAAAGACAAGTTCTTTGCATGATGAGTCATATTTTCAAAATAAATGGCAACATTTCACAAATTCAGCTAGGGTATTCAAACTTTTGAGCACAACTGTAGATAAAGATGACACCAGCTCTGATTCAAATTCAGCAGTTTTAATCCACAGTCCTTAAAGAACAGCAAAATCTACAGCTCAGCCTCTCCTGCCAATACTAATATTGCAAATTTGCTGAAGTCTTTGGGGAAATAAAATTATGAGTTTTACATTCAGGAAGGAAATTAACTGAACTGGTCATCTGAGTTCATTATCTTTCAGACATCCTAGAAAACCGGAACTTTGGCAATAATTCGATGAATGCTGGTGAACCTGCTTAGGAATGCATTATTTCAGGAACTGAATTACGACAAAAAAATGGCCATTCCCTAGTCATTTAAATTTATTGTAAACGGACAAAGTCCCACGCAGCAAAATTACCAAAAAAAAAAAAATTCATGAAGAACTGGTTGGGCACACATAAAAGACTTTTTTGTGCTCTACATTTTGTCAAGGGTGCCAATCAAGTCAAAGAAAATTTTTAACAATCAGCACTTTATGGAGGGGGAAGGATGTACATGATATTGTGGACAACTTCCTCTGTTACAGTCAATGGCTTTAAATAATTGGTGGGCGATATTGTGACAGATCAGCTTTTAGAGTTCAGACCAGTGGGCAAAAAAAAAAAAAAAAAAAAAAAAAGACTGTGCGGAGTATGTGACTTTTCTAGACTTGGGTACCAAGCACAATTTTAATAATAAAGATATTCTCATGAATGAACATTTTTTTGGAAACATTTTTGTACATCTACCAGATGGACATTGATAAGTTTGCACATACCAAAATCAACAAAGGGTTGATCTGGGACCATATTTTCTCTTTCCTGCACAGTAAAAAAGCACACAATGCCTGTGACTGCTAATAACAATAAAAACTACACAAAAAATACAAAGAAGACTTTTAGATAGCACTCTTTTTAATCAGAGAAATAAGATTAAAAACAATTTAAAATACAGAAACAAAAATACAACTATTTAAGGAACAAGTGAACAGTGTACTTATATCCTGTATTAACATCTATCATTATTTTAATATAGTCTTATGTGCTGAAATTCCCTTTCATGAACCTGCTAGTACCTTAAAGCTTAAGAAAACATTTTATTTTATAATATATACCTACAATCTGTAAATATATAATATGGGAATAGAATTTAAAAAAAGGTATGTCATGTTAAAGCAGGATTTCATTTTAGCACAATGATGTATTCGGTCACGAGTCACGAAATGCGTCCTATGGCCAAGTTAAGACATACAAAATACAACATTTTAGCTTTCCAGATGAGCGGTGCACTGCTAAATGCACAAGAACTTCTGATCACATTATATTTCCAGTTTCTCCAGCCTGTGGATAAGCAGCAGTTTATAAGCTGAAACCCCAGTTTTTGTATTTAGCCTCGTTTCCACCAAGCAGTCTGGTTTAGTTCAGTTTTTTACGCATTAAAATGGTTATTTTTGCACTTCCATTGTCAACTGTTGTGGATTGTACCAAAAGAACCAATCCAATCAGTCTTCTTTTTTCGTTACTCCTCTGTTGGGGTACCAAGCCGACTGATCTGATACTGAAAGGTGGCGCGAGGAACACTGAAGCTTATTGATTGGTCAAGAGAGAATCGCCACTCTTGCTTGACCAAGGATGTGGTTGATGCGGCAATTACCACCCAGTAACAACAACATCTAAAATTATGAGTGCTGTCTGTGGTAGAAACACAAACCAACTCTTAGCTTTAGGCATCGATACCTACAGGTTACATGCCGGTTCTAAGGTTACTATTACTGAAAGAGTTTGGTGAAAATGCCGCTTTTGTGTCACAAGCAGGTTAGCTGTCGTAAGCACCTCCTCAGAATTTTGACAATCACAAAACCAAAGTCAAGAAGAGAGGTCTAGTGCACAACATTACCCCGCATACTAAGGGATTCCTGTACTTTACTCGGATCAAACCACTTCCATTCAATGGACAAACCCGCAGGTAAATCAGATTTTACGATTACAAGATGGGTTGCAAAACTTCGGAATGCGTCATACTGTCCAAGCGTAATAGTTGGGGACCACACCCATGGCAATGCGCTTTGTAATCAACCCTAGAGAATGAATGATTGGTCATTGAAAAGCTTATAACATTACTTCCATCGTCAACTTGACTTTATTCCTTATGCTCATCAAGCGCCAAACTTGAAGATAACAGCGACAAGTAAGCCAACTTAATTTTTAACATGAATGTTGAAAGTCAAAATGCACTGCAGTTTGATAGGATCCTGGCTCTTCTGGATGAGAATTCATATACTCAGATGGATGAATACAAGTGCCAAATTGGGACACACTCACTCGTTTACAGTGATAAAGCAGACCGTGAAATTAATGGCCTACAGCAGCTGCTATGTCCAAGGCAGCATCTTGCCCAAAGACAGCCAAAATTCAAGCACCTGCCGCCTTCCACTAATAGGACGGTGACACCACATTTATCTGGATCCACACTCTCTCTGGAACCTATGGATCATTCAGCACAACATCCCGTTCCGGCTCGGACAATTTGGCAAACAGACTCAACTGCCTAGAATTAGCTTTTGACTGATGCAATCGGCCAGGCATATAATGTCAAGATGTTTTTTAGAGCACCTATTATATGACTTTTCACTGATCATTCTTGTATTCTTGAACTCTACAAAAAAAAGGTTTAAATGCGTCATTGTTTAAAAACCACTAGAGTTTTCTCATGCTGGCCAATTCTGCAGTACCTGTCAGTGAAACGCTCCATTGAAAGTCCTGCCCTCGCCCTCCCGAAAACCCCTGTGTGCTGTGATTGGTCAACTTGATCACTCACTTGTGACTGGTCCACCGTTCGTGCCCCTTGTCACGCCCCTCACCATAAATGGATTTTCGCTTTGGAAACAAATAAGTTAAGCCTTGTGGGCGAAACCCACTTGATTCAAGGGCGTGCCAAACTATCTATTTGGCGCAAAAATTCAAATGGTGACATCACCAATTAATGAAAAAAATGGCCAGAAGCAATTGGGGCGTTTCAGTCAGCTCTGGAGAAGTGCATTTTGCGGCAGAGAGCGCTTCTTCTGGAGGTGACTTCGAGTTGTTTTCCGACACAAACCTTTTAAATGAGCATAGAAACGATATGATTCACGCAACAACATTAAAACAATGAAAAACCATAATGGGTGCACTTTAATTAACATTAAGTTCAATAAATACTGGCAGATCTGGTGGCAAATGGAATGAGTAAAACTCATTGAAAAATTTGTTTAGACAAAATAAAAGCATATTAGCTTTCCTTGTTCACTATACTTGCTAGACCGGATGCACAATGTAATGACAAGAGTAGAGAAATCTGTTTGGTGGAGGAAATATCAGTTTAGTGATTCAATCAAATGATTTTTGCTTTTACTTTCGTTAATTGATGCATTTCTGGTAAAACGCCACTTATAGCATTAATACTGATGGAATTTTTTCCAATCAGCTATCAATTAGATAAGTCTTTTAAACAAAACAAAAACCACATCAATGAAAAATGATTACAATTATTTACACTTAAATTATTTAGCCTTCATTGCAGTTTCCTTTTATTCCAAATAAAGATAACCTCAGTTTAATATTTTTGATAATGAAGAAAAGTTTTCAATACAGTCGCCCTGTGCAAACACAACCCGAGTTCTTATCCTGCAATACTTCTGCAGGGGGTTTGTTCAAAATCATTTCCCCACTGGAATGCTTTGAGGTTGTCACATGCTGGGTCTTCTTATAAAGAACTTTATAAATTTCTGCGTATGATAAGCCAACATCATACCATAAAGCAAGAAATCTGTGTGTAAGCGCGTGTGAATGTGTGTTCTTCGCATATCTCGACAGCCGTTCATCCGATCGCCTTCAGACTTGGCGTTTGTATTGCTGAGGACTCAAGGAAGTGCAGTGACGAGTAAGAAGTTGTTTTGCTACGCGTTCCTTGAGAAATCGAGAAAGCAGCAAGCACCAATACCGCTCAAGCAGCAATGGAATGGGCACTGCACTATACCACGCAAGCAGCAATTGAGCGGGCACTGCACTAGTTTTCATTAAATTACAAACAAGGCAGGAAGTACTCTATTTTTTGACCAAATATATTATCTGAATTCATAAAATACTGGTTTATGCCACACTGTAATATCCCCAAAATTGTGTTAAGTTTGGGCCCAATTTTCACCATGAAGTACAGACAAAGATAAAGGCAAGATATTCCACATGGAAAGGACTCATTGTTTGAGAAACAAATGAGCTGCTCATATAGACCGGCAGGAATGCTAAGGGCGAGACATTTTGCGGTCATGGAATGTTTAACGTCTAAATACTGAACAGTAAGCTCAGTGAAGTGATCACCAAAACTGTTGGCTGCCCGTTTGTATACAGTATCTTCATCCACGCAGCACAAAGGATAAAACTACAAAACATTTTTCTAAACGTAAACCAAAAAAAAAAAAAAAAAAAATGTGTTAGCTGTTGTTTTGAAACATATCTGGCTTATATTTGTTAGTGAACACAGGACAGGATGTGTGTAAAACGGTGGCACACACAAAGGCTACATTGGCCAGCTGGATTAATAAAGCCTGCATTGATTTCAGAAAAAGCAACCAAGCTGGAGATGAGGAAGACCCCCTTATGAAAGGCAATATTCATGAATACATGACAACGAGACATAATTCTATATACATTTCAAAACACTTCATTTATATCAAAATATCTGAACTATTGCCACTGCTTACATGCATTTGGTATATTTAGGAATTTTAAATTAGAATATATTTTCCAATATATTCAATACTCATGTACTTCAATATGTGGCAATAGCTCAGAAGAGTATTAAGTTTTAAATCATTCTAAATCAAAATATTAAGTTATATTACCATTTTTCAAGGTGGTGAAGTGGAACCGACCCACTAGCTGCAGATTTGAATGCAAAAAATCACATGATGGAACAGTAGCTTCTCTTTTATCATTAAAATCCATTGCGTCCCATTACATCCAACAGTAGGGTCTCCGGCTCACTGATTCCTTTATTTAATGGCTGTGATTAAAAGAGAGGGCTCCCTTGCCGATGTTTGACTTTTGAGTTTTAGGGCTGGAAGGGCTTTTTTTTTCTGGGTGGACTGGACTCAACACCAACCCCTGCTGCTCTTACACACATTCAACGCTTATCCACGCCCAGGCCGCCCCCCTCCCCACCACCCTTAACACATACTGTAAGTAGTTTAGAGTCTTTTTCCCCGCAGAGGCCGGCTCGGATTGTTTTCACAGGCTCAGTTGCTGTCCTCCTTGGCTGGGGTTTGCGCTTTTTCGGTGCTGGCTGAACCCTCAAAGCGCTGCGATGCGATTACTGCTTGGTGGGACATGCTCTTTCTCACGATGTCCCCTTTTCGCCAGAGCGTGATCTCCTAGAAGGGAGAGAAAATGACTATGAGACTTTGTTAATGATAGATCCCTCAGTTGGGTCTTTGCCCTGATATTCTGCAGCTTCGTCCGTAAACGAGCCTGGGCTTAGCTGTCATTCATAATACTACTATCGCTACTGCTACAATTATTACTGTTACTAGTGCCATCAATACAACTACTGCTGCTACTACTGTTCATACCACTTCTGCCACCACTACTACCGCTACTACAACAAAAACCAGTACTACTACTACTACTACTAATATTATTATTATTATTATTATTATTAATAATAATAATAATAATAATAGTAAAATTAATAATACAGATCAATGCACTTCTTATTATTCTATCAACTGTGTAATTGAGTACTTTCAGTCAAGGTAAACAAGTCGTCTAAACACCGATTACAATCAAAAAGGAAGAGCAATCTTTTTAATTTGCATACCAGTACAAGATATACAACAACAACACAAAAAAATTCACCGTTAGTTAGGTGCGAGCAATTAGCGTCAGGACAGCTTTACCTGTTGTTTGAAGTAGCGCCTCTCCTCCTCGTCAATAAGCACCAGGTTGAGGTAGTAGCGCACCGAGAACTTCTTATTGATGTCGCGCATGGTGGGGGTCATCTCATACCCAGCCAGAAACAGACGAATGGGAATGGACTCCCCTGTAAACAGAATTCAGCATCAGGGATTGAGGTAGCACCCTTCCCCATGTCTGCCCTGACACAGAATATAATGTGTCAACAACAGAGATCTGTTTTTAAACCAGTTTGCTTTCATTCTCACCTGTGCAATAGCAAGTCAGATAATAAATTAGCCATTCAAGATTAATGTTTAACTTTTTTCAAAATCAGTAAATGAATGAGGCTCAGTGCATGGCATGCTCATGAACAAATTTTAGAGGTGCTATAGAGATGGGTATGCACTGTGATTTACACCACTTACGACCTCATCGTTAAACACCTGAACTAAAGGAAGGCTCTTTAGGGGTGCTGCGTTTGTCCCGTTACCTCGCACAGGTGCCCCATCCATGATCTCATACTTGGCGATGGTGTCGTTTTCATGATACACGTTGGGACCTGTACCCGTGGTTTCCCGTTTGATGATGTCAATCTCCATGTGTTTGACCTTAATCCTCACCAACAAAAAGTAGATCTTCCCCACAATTACATCTTTCAGGTGGTACCTACATGGTTGAGAGAGGTTTCAGTCAGGAAAGGAAGGACTTCTGTTGAGTTGGGACTCTCATATTTTACAGGAAATATGCACTGCACCGTAAAAAAACACAAGACAAGTAAAGCTTGTTTTCTCCAATTGCAAATTATACTGCCTCCACAAACCATGTCATTTCCGCACTAAAAAGATAATTTATAATTATTATAAATAATAATTTCACAATATAAGACATGAGCAGCTACTTCACTATGCAACAAAAAATTTACTTTCCAGAAGGGCTCCTCGCTCACCAAGCTGCGCATAAATGAATAAAACTATACTGCGTAGGAAACTATAGGAAAGATTATGAAAAAAAATGGGTTAGCAATTCTAACACACATTACAATGAAACTACCTCAACACCCCATTAACCAAACCAAACAATAAAACAAACATGTATACGGCATCTGTGACGGCTTTACTTGGACTTGTTGTATTCAAACTCGATGTGCAAGCAGTCCTCGATTCCCACTTCCATCTTGATAGATGAGTTGAGCTCGGGGTAAGTGCTGAGCGTGTGCACAACAATGTCCATCTCCTTGCTGATGTCATTCAGTCTCCGGCTGATAATCGCTCGCAGGAAGTATCTAGAGAGAAAAAAAAAAAAAAGGAATACAGTTCAACTAATAACTGTGGAGCATATTTAATAAGTAATCTACATGTATATTTCGGTCATCATACAGTTGTTTTCTTCAGAAGAGAATGTCATCTCCTTTAGTCTGATTAAGAGTTTAAACCATTCCCAAAGCTAGGGGATCATCTCTATTGCTTAACTATTGAACTGGCTCTCTCAACACACTGCACAGAAAGACAAGGCATCTGACCCTAGCACACAGCAAATCAACTGATTAACTATATATAAATATTCCACCATGCACACAGGGGAGCTGCTACCATACCTTAGTTTGACATTCTGTCCAGTGTAAGATTCGTAGGGTTTCTCCACGTGAGTGAACTCAAACTCAAAGGTTTGGGACTGCGTAAGCTCGCCAGGCCGTGCCAAGTCCTTCACCAGGGACACAAACTCGTGGTGGTTTCCTCTGTCATAATAAAGCTCTAAGGACACAGAAGCAGAATTCGGTGAAGAGTTTCATGACTGAACTGGCAGAAAGGGCTTATTGCCAATGTTTCAACATTTATACTTCATGACAGCTATCAAATGGCGCCACTGTCCTTTGCACAGAACCCCCAAATGAAATTTGAATTCAATTAAATGAAGACTTTGACATCTCTACTTTGTATATCTGCCTTGGGGGGGAACTCTTGGCTGGGCTGGCTAACTGGAAGGAGTAAACAACTCGACCTCACTGATATTTTGTTAATGGTCAATCATCTGACGGCGATTTCTGTATGGACACATATTGTAAATTGTACATGGAATACCCCAATTCCAAAAAAGTTGGTACATCATCGAAAATGAAAATAAAATCAAGACTAATTGTGAAAGTCCATTCAGCCTTTACCACATTGAAAACAGTACAACAACAATACATTATTTGATGTCCCAATGTGAATTTAATTGCTTGGGATAACTTGCACAAAAAAAAAAAAAAAAAAAAAAAAAAACCCTATTTATTACTGTGCAACATCGCCATGACTTTTAACCACACTCATAAAGCATTCAGCCACTGGAGACAGCAGTTGGTCAAGTCTGGCAAGCAAGTCCCCCCCCCTCCATCCATTATGCAAGTCTTCAGCTGAAGAATTGTACGGGACTGTCACTGCCATATAATTTGTCATATAATGCATCATACATTCTCAATCAGATCAGGACTGCAGGCTGGCCAATCTGGCACCCTAACTCAGCTTACACAGCAATGCACTGGTGATCCATGCAGAATGTGATTTGGCATTGCCCAACTTCAAAAAGCAGGGATATTCTTAGAACAAGCATGATTTAGATGAGAGCATATGTTGCTCCAAAAGTCACACATCATCTTCCTTTATTAATAATGCCTTCACAAAGACCTTGCATGCCATGCGCACTGGCACACCCCCATCCAATGACAGATTCCAGCTTTTAAATCTGACGCTGATAATAGCTGAGGTTGTCCTTGTCATATGTGGTCCGGAGAAAATGGAGGTCATTCACACTGAACAAACATATAAACGCCCCATGTCAAATTTTTGAGTTTTTATTAACATTAGGGTCATGCAATATATGAAGCGAATCAAAATTCATTTTTGTTAATGACTAATCTTCAGATCACCGTCCATTACATCTTGATATTGGCATCTGCAAAGGAGTGACAATCCTTTGAACACGTTGGGGGTCAGGTTGAAGAAACTGAATGTTCAATATCTTGTGTGTCCACCATTTGCGTCTCTCAGAGCAACACATCTCCTTCGCCTGGAGTTGATCAGGTTGTCTATCGTGGCCTGTGGAATGTTATTCCATTCTTCCCGGAGGGCCACACGGAGCTGGCGCACATTATCCGGAACTGGAACACGGTTGCGGACATGTCGATCCAGAACATCCCAAAGATGCTCTATGGGCGACATGTCCGGCGAATACGCAGGCCAGTCCAGAACTGGAATGTGCTCTGCTTCAAGGAACTACATGCAGACCGCTCTGGTGGACATCCCTGCATCCAGCATGTCAATGGCATGTTCCCGCATGACCTGAGACATCTGAGATATGATGACTTTTGACAAAATTTGATATTTTGGGGTGGCCTTTTATTGTTCCCAGTATAAGGAGTGTCTGGGTACTGCTCATTCTGTCTGATCACCGTCTGGAAATGCCACACCCATGTACTGAGTGAAATCACTGCATCACTGAGCAAATGCTCACTGACAGAGAGAAGGATTAAAGAAATGGTACACAAATCAAGAGAAATATCCCAATTGTACAAGTAAAAGTCAGCATATGCTCACTTAGAGTTGTTAACTCCATGTGGCATCAACATTTGACATGGAGCGTTAATATTTTTGTTCAGTGTATTTTCCAATATCACTTGAAATGATCACTGGTCAGCCCATAAAACAAGACAGTGGTGTCTGAGGGATCAGAGATCACACATTCAGAAGTGGTCTTCACCCTTGTCCTTCATGCACTGAGATTCAACATCTTTTAATTATATTGCACACTGCTGAGGGTAAAATTCTCAAAATCCCACTGATTTGTCTTTGGGAATTTTATTATTTTTTTTCAAGTGATGGATCATGAGCTTATGCATCTGCTGGCAAATTGGTGAACTTCAACCCATCTTTTTTGAGAGACAAACAAGGCCAGATTTTCTATATAGTGACCAGTGTGCGTACACTGGGGCATCATGCTGGGAGGGGCATCACATGATTCATGATTCCTCTGGTTTGTTTATTTATTTATTTATTTTAAATCGGCAGAGATGCATATGCATATTATGAACAAATTCAAACTTAACTGAAAAAAAAAAAAAAAAAAAATGCCCTGACAAAGTCACTGAAAGGCCAAACTGGTCCCAGATCAGTGTTGCAAGCTGAGCTAGAATCCCGACCAATTAGAAACTGAATGTGCAATGATCTCCAATCAATGATCTTCACTCTGACATCACGTGCTACAACACACTGTTTGATATTAGTCAAATAAAAAAAATGGAGCGGCGGTGGAAGCAACTAAGGGGTTGCGCTAATCAGAAAATAGCAGAAGAAAAATTAGGAAAGATATCCACGCTACCGAATGTACCAGAAATATCTAGCCTTTTTAACATTACTCGCCGCAAAGAAGCTGTTGGTAAAGAGGCACCTGTTCCTCCCATAGACTGTATAAAAAGATGGACGAAGCTACCGTGACGTCACCCATTGGTTTCAGCATACCATAAAGGAAGCCTCGATTTTCGCAATTTGAATTGCGCCATGTTGTCATTTTGAAACCGGACGTGATTTCCATTGGACAAGAGCGTGTATTGAAGATCCGGGGAGGACCAAGGCTCTGGATCTGACCGTATCGGACGAGGACCAGAGGTTAGCCACGCCCCTAAAGCATATTCTGGCTTTATCCTTTATTCTAGTCTATATGGGACCATAATTTACAAAAATGAACATCATGATCTATCGAAGAAGACTTGAAACTTGCTACAGCTACCATAAAATAATGTGAAAAATCATTATTTAAATGAAAAATCGGGTGGGAAAGTAGGGTCATTTTCTCATAGACTTCTATAGCATTGAACTTCTTTCTGCAACCACCCACGTCGCCATCTGCTGGCCATTAAATAGAATGCCATTTTACGGTATTCCGCATGGGCTTCATTTTTCAGACCAGGGTGCTGCGTCCATCTTTTTATACAGTCTATGGTTCCTCCCGGCAATTCCGTTCCTCCAGCACGAGTAGCAAGTGCTTACGTTACTAACGTTAGCAACGTAACGTTAGAGGCCAATGTTAATGATGCAGCAGCGCATGCGGCATTAGCTGCCATTAACGGGAGCCTGTCGCAGGAGGGATGACACCAGCAGCTGGACTCAGGGACGGAGAACGTGAGCATGATTGCAGAGGCAGACAATAGTGAGTTCGCTGCACTAAGCTTTTCCCTTTTTAAAACCCTCTGCCATGGAATTTCAGTTCTTAGTATTAAGTAAATGTAAATCTGTGATCTTTGTTTCCATAGTACCCCTCATACATTTTTTTTGTGATATACGTTGAACTATATTTCATTACCTAAGTTAAGTACTCATATTTAGATTCTGAGCGCTGTCCCTGAAGGCAGCAGGGTTGTCAAACTGTCCTTGAAGGCACCATTATTATCACCGTTGGCAATATTCTTTTGAAGGCTTGTTCAGCTTGTGCTTTAGCTGTCATTACTGCTGTATGCCAGTTGAGTTGTTAATAAATGAAGCGCTTGTATTATCAAAGAGAAGAGTGGTCCGTTGCTGCCTCCTACAAGCCATGTTAAGGTCCATTTATGCAACCCCAAATCAGGAAAAGTTGAGGATGCATATTAAATTAATATTAAAATTAAGATTAAAACTGAAAGCAGCAATTTGTACATTATCTTTGACATGTATTACGTTGAAAACACTACACGGGCACATAATTTGGGGTTTCCCCTCGTTAATTTTATTGGTTTCTCAAAATAAAGAAGGTTTTTAATTTCAATTCCAGCAAAACATTTCAAAAAAAGTTGGGACAGCAAAGAATGTACCATTATGTAATTTTGCCATTCTTTTTCACAACACTTAATAAACTTTTAGGGGTGTAAGACACCAAGTGATTAAGCGCCTCAGGAATAATTTTGTCAAATTCTTCCTGCAAACAAGTCTTCAAGCATGCATCATTTCAGAGCCTTTGTTTTGTTGTCACATTTTGTATTTGCCAAATGTGCCACAAGTTCTCAATTGGGGACAAGGTGTGATTGTAGACCGCTAGTCCAGAACCTGCAAACTCTTCTTACGCAACCATGCCTTTGTCATACGTGCAGAATGCAGTTTTGTGTTGTCTTGTTAAAATATGCATGGGCGCGCCTCGAAAAGATATAAGCATTTTTTGTTGAAATCTAAGTTACCTTCTGCCAAGGGCACTGGCACAACCCCACAGTATGACAGCCCGGGGTACTGGACTTATTGCTGGTAACAGTCTGGATGGCACTCTTCTTCTTTGACCCAGAGTACAAAGCATCTATTTCTTTCAAAAAAGACCTGAAATATTGAATCATCTGACGACAATACAGGGCTCTTCAGTGTGAAAATCCATCACAAATGTCTCAGAGCCCAGAGAAGTTGACAGCACATCTGAAAACTTAGCATAAGGCTTCCATTTTACACAATTAAGTTTTAATTGGCTTTTGTGGATGGAACCCATTATTGCATTACTTGACAAAGGTCTGCTAAAGTTATCCTGAGTCCATGTGTTTCCATCATTTGAGGGAAAGTGATGATTCTTGATGGAGTGCGGTCTGAGGGTTAGGAGATTGCGGGTATTCAGCTTAGACTTGTGCCTTTTTCCTTTATGCACAGAAATTCCTCCAGATTCTTTGAATATTTTAATTATGCTATACATCACAGAGGGTGAAATATCAAAATCCCTTCGCACCTTCCTTTGAGCAACATAGTTTCATAAAATAATTTTCTCTCGCATAAACGGGCAATCCTCAACCCATCTTTCCTCCTCAGGGACTAGGCCTTTCCTGGATGCTGCTTCAGCACCAAATCACGATTAGAATAGTCATCTGCTGACATCACTTGTTTCAAATCGCATAATTATTAATTTCTTTTTTTTTTTACCTCATTCTTCGACCTCAATTGCCCCCATCCCAACTTTTTTTTGAAACTTGAGGAAGGTCTGAATGGCAGGAATGGATCTACAATGTTTACAAATAAAAGGAAGATGACCAGACAAAACATTAAATACAAACTGTCTTCATACTGTCCACAATGAAATATAAATCAAATTAAATTCAGAAATCAATGGTTTCTATTCATGTATATTTACCATACAGTCCCACCTTTTCCGAGCTGTGGTTGTACTATAATACAATTATAATACAATTACAGCTGTTTAACATCAACTCTTTTGCATTTTATTATTGCAACTTGTCAAATCATTTTAGTCCTACATTGCCCCGTGCCAACTTTTATGGCGTCTCCTGCAGTCACCACATTTAAAATAAGCACACATTTTCATTATACAATTGATTTTACAAGTTTAAGTTATAAGGCACCACTCAACACATAACGCTGATTACTATGGCTCTGCCTGCCATGGTATCGTAAGCCCTAATAGATGATCTTCCATCTCCACATACAACTGACCTTATGTGATCTTGACCTTTGACACGAAGACCTCTAAAACCTAATCATTTCAACTGCCCTGTACGGGGAGTTAAAATGCCTGAATTGATAGTTATCCCAACCTTTTTTCAGTAGATAAAGTGCAGAAAAGATATTTGTGATGTGCAGTGTGATGGACGCATGTCCGGACGGACCACTGGAAAGCAGTATGGCTCCCGTCCTCTGTGTGTTGGAGGCATAAACAAGGTACAACTCAATGCAAAGGATTGACTGCTACGCCTCAGCCTGCCATTATGCGCCTCAAAAGTTGATCTTCAGCTCCCACATACAACTGTGACCTTGACCTTTGACCAGATGACTGCCGAAACCAACCTTTTGAGGGGAGTTAAATGCCTGATTTGGTGAAAATGCCTCCACTCTTTCAGCAGATATAGCACGGACAAAATATTAGTGACGGATGGCGTGACAGATGCACGCACGGACGCACAGCCGGGAAACTGTATGCCTCCCCCCTACTGTTTGTGGCGGAGTGACAAATAATGCGTTGTAGTGTTTTCAATATAGAAGAGAGTGAATGAGCTTTCCAAATCACACTCTTTAGGTTTTATGAGCAATTTCCATAATGAGCTAATTTTTCTCAAAATTGGGGGTGTGAATTGTTCCCATTAAATAAAATAATGAACAGGATAAAAATGGTCATAAAGGCATATAGGCGAATGAAATCATAAAACCCTCAGTGTGTTTCCAAGCCAAGTGCTTCTTGGCTGATTCTTTTTTGATTTTATGCCACGTCAAGAAGTACAAACCTGAAATGTCACGCTTTCCGAGTGAACTGCACATCTGCACCAGAGAGATATGCAGTCCCCCCCCACCCCCCACTGTTAGCAACACCATGAAAAAATTTGCACATGAACACAATGACACTGCTGTGGTTAACCAGAACTACAGTACTTGACCTCTTTGGACCAATACCTATATGCTTTGTCTTGTTAAATACAAATGCATTTCTTCTCTTCCCTTCAGGCTTTAACCGTTCATAGCATGTTTTTGATGAGAAAACACTATTTTAATTTTCCACTACGCAAGTTTAAACAAACAACAGGCCACTCATTTCGCTAGGTGCACCACTACATCAATGCAAAGAGCCTGCCATTAGCAACATCGAATCATGCGGCTGCAGCTGAACGGAAAACTCTGGCACAGAGAGGTCTTTTGTATGCCAAATGTTAGCATGAGCAACATAAATGACTTAGATGACTTAAAGCATTGGTATGACTTTTCTGTGCCAAATATGATGCTTAAGGTTTTGCATCCCCAAACTGCCAACCTCCTGGGACTTACACTGACGACTGTCTCTAAATTTTGTGGAGAACACTGACGTACAACAAACAGCTGCGGCAGTTCCCCCGCCAAAAAGACCATGTTAATGAGAGGTCAGAAAAGACACCTGAAACAGACACACTAGGCCAAAGACTCAAATAACAGCAGTTTACAACAGCCGAGTATAATTGAAGGGAATCTTTAAATGCACATTGAATCAAATTTTCTCTATCAGACAGGATGCAGCATCAGACGGCCTTGCTAGGTAACATTCTGAACAAAGATGAGGCCATAATGTCCACAAGCATCCCAAAATTGGATCACAAAAGATTTGCCTGGTCTGACAAATCTTGATTTCACCGAGACCACGTAGAGGGCTGGGGTGAAGATCTGGCAAAAAAAACAGCGCCATTCTATGGATGCATGACATGTTTTAATTGGGCAGGCTGCAGCTGGTGGTATGATCACGTGTGGGATGGTTTACTGATACATCTTAGGCACCTTAATACCCACCAACTCAATATGAATATGCAAATTCAATGACATCATATATGAATTCCATTATTTGATCAGGTTTGTTAAATGGTTTCAGTCATTCACATGAATACCTGACATTTTATCAGCTCAGACAATCACAATGATCTATAGCAGTAACTATGACATTTTAGCATTTCTCTTTTCGGTTTTGAGAGGACGTTTGTACCAAGGGTGGCTCAAAACACTCACTATAAACTGGCCATTCCCATAGCTGCAAAAATGTCATCATACCATGCGAACAAAGGCAACAGTCCATCCACATACAGTACTTTAATTAGCAGAATGCACTATCGTGAAACCTGCCAACAGAATACCTTCCTAAAGTGACGCATAGAAGAATTAAGGCAGCTTTTTGCGGCGAAAAGGGTCCTACTCAGCATTAGATGGGTATACTTTCTAAATGTGCTGTGGGTGTATGTCCTCAGCAACATCTCAATGGGTTCAAGAAGTCAAGTCAAGAAGGCTGGTTCTGTGGTGGGGGTCAACCTGGAGCTGCTCCAACAGGTGGCAGAGAAAAGAATACTGTCCAAGGTCAAGTCTATACTGAGCAACTCTGCACGCCCTCTCCATGCCCTGGGGGTGATTAACAGCAGCATCTTCAGTCAAAGATTGAGTGCACCAGCATGCAAGTCAGAGCGCTTCAGGAAGTCTTTTATTCCAGCTGCCATAAGACTTTGTAATGCACAAAAACCCTAGTTTTTGATCGCTGCTTCCTGTATGATGTACATATTTATCTATTTGTTTATTTATTTATTTATTCACCCACTCATCAACTCATCAACCCTATTTTTCCATTTATTGCCATTAGTGGCAAAATAGTATAGTATGAGTGTACAACGTTATTATGTGTGTTGAAGTGATGAAGCTGTCGTGACAATGTAATTTCCTGCAAAGGATTAATAAAGTTATTATTATTATTATTATTATTATTATGAGTTTAACTTGTAAGGCTGTGAGCATTAAGGCAGTACAGCTTGGCCTCAATATTCCAACAAATTCTACGGTATTGTACAAGTCCAACTCAGAAAAAGTTGGGATGGTACATTATGGAAAATGCACATGAAAACAGAAAGCAGCGATTTCTGAATTTATGTTGAATTTTCCTTCATTGCAGATGATATAAAGACAAGAAATGCAATATTTTGTGTGGTCAACTTCATTTTATTTGTAAATATACCTTACATCTATTCCTGCCATGCACACCAGCAAAGCATCCAAAACATAAGTTTTTGGGAAATTACTGACTAGTAATAAGTAAAAAATTTGAACTATGACTTGATTTGAAACAGCTGATGCCAGCAGGTGACTGTGCTCATGATTTGGTAGAAGAGCAGCATTCTGGTAAGGTCTAATTCTCCAGGAGCAAAGACGGGCTGACGATCTCCAGTTTGCTCACAAATGCATCAAAGGAAAAAAAAAAACAATCAAAGGTTTAAAAACAATGATCTTCAAAGAAAGATAGTAAGGAACGTGGACATTTCACCCTCTACGGTGCATGACATAGTTCAAAGATCCAAGGAATCTACAGGAATTTTTGTGCATTAAGGGCAAGGGTGCAAGCCGAAGCTTAAAACCCCTGATCTCCAATCACTTAGAGAGCACTTAGTCTAACCATGAACTGTCATTTATCTTTGAGTGATATAACCACATGAACTCAAGAATCACTATGGAAAACCACAGTCAACAACTACAATATTTACTTACATCCACGAATGCCAGTTAGAACATTACTGTGCAAAAAAGTTAGCTATGTCCAGAAGCACTGTCGATTTCTCTGAATGAGGAAGAATCTGCAATAACGGTCACAGTGGAAATATGTACTGTGGTTAGATGAACCAGAATTTCAGGTCTCCTTGGAAGAATGGATGCCAGGTGCAAAGGACCAAAGAAAAAAAGAACCAGGGTTATTCCATAAAAAAAAATCAAGTAATTGTTAAAAAAAAAAAAAAAAAAAAATTTCCACTTAACCTCCTCTGAATCAGCTGATTTTTTTGGTACAATAACTTCAGTATACTTAATGAAGCCGTGCATTATTTTGCCTTAATACAATGAATACTTTCCGAGTTACAGGCCCTTGAAGGACATAGGGATGGGTTAAAATTTCACTCTTTTTAATTAGCATTTATTTTTTCCTGCATTTTTTTTAGCACTTAAAACTTTAGAAGTACTCGAAATGGTGAAATGACATTTTAAGGGATGTGAAACACATTTGAGCTCTGAAAAACTGCAACCAAATCAATTTTAAATCCACTCCAGGTGTCACAATCTCAAGCCAAAATCTTGCTTTTGTTTGGTACAATTTTTCCTGAGAACAACTTGGAGCATTAGTATCATGGGACATATCATAGTTTCAAAAACAAAACTGCATCAATTTAATGTCTGTGACATATAATAATAGAAACAAGCTTTGATACCCCTAAATGTGCATCTTTTTCAGATAATTCAACAGAGAAAACTTCAAGAAGTGCATTTGGGTAAACTTTCAAGGGTGATATCACCGTGTGAAATAGGTGGTTGGTCAACACAAGTTATAGTAAATGAGAGGTCTCATTTTTACCTACAGTTTGATACCAAGCTCATCTTCAAGCTATGATTCCTTCTGTGTCAAAATCTAAGGGAAAAAAAAACTAAGGGAACAGACTTACCCAAAAATCAACCACACAACGTACACACCTGCAACTCGGTACGCACCTCAGCAATTGTCCTGTATGTAAAACCTCTCCTTACCAATTCATAATGATCATGAAAAACCACATTTTACAGCTCCTTTTTGATTCAGAAATCCATGATCTATTTATAAAACAGCTACCGAACCCACATCACGCACCAAACAGTGCCGAGAAATTCCAATTAGCCCATTGCTGCGACGAACGCGACAATTATACAAATTGTTACCCAGCCCGGCAAATGCATGTATGCGGTTTCGCCTTCTGATCACAAGATTTCAACTAACTCACGGGTAATAATATGCACATAGTTCTCTAATATAGGCATATTTGACACTGGCATAATGTAAAATTTGAGGTTCTAATTACTCAATAAATTAAAATAATTGAAAATGCAGTGAGTGAGCACAATACATGTATACCAAATGCACAAAGGCGTGGTTTGCGGGTTTAACTTCCACCTTATGCCGATGTCAAGAGCAACAAGCCCAGTCTTGATAATCAAGTTGTCATGAAAATAGGGTTTTCCCAACTGGTCATCCTGAACATGTGAAGCTACAGCCATAAAGTTAGCCTGGGAGCACAATTTAAAGAGTCAAAACCCAACAAATATTGTGATGAAACATCATGGATATTGTGGCACAATCACTTTGTAAAAAGACCAACTGTGAAAGTATCCAGATCATGGTGATCAAGACTGGGCATGTAGCTGATGACATCAGCAGAAGGTGGAAGTCAAACTTGAAAATCACACTTTTGTACATGTTGTATACGTACATGTATAGTGCTCACTCACTCTGCATTGCCATGGTTTTAATTCCTTGAGCAAATAGATTCTCAAATTATCCATTTTGCGAGTGTAAAAATATGCCTACATTAGAACAATTATTGACACAGAAGGAATCATGGCATGAAGATAAGCTTTGTATCAAAATGTAGATAAAAATTAGACATTTCATACGCGATAACTTGTTTTAACCAGCTACCTATCCCACATAGTGATATGACCCCTGAAAGTTTACCCAAAATACACTCTTTAAAGTTTTCTCCGGTGAATTATCAAAAAACAGAAAACATAATCACGGTGCCACTGCTTGTTTCTACTCCTCTATGTAATAGTCATTGTGCAGGTTTGCAGATGAAACTCTGATACAGCCCATGATATTGATGCTCAAAGTTGGTTACAGGAGAAATCATACTGAACAAAATTCAATTTTGGCTTTAGATTGTGACACCACGAGTGGATTTAAAATGGATGTGGTTGCATTTTTTTTTTCAACAGAGCTCAACTGTGTTTTTCATCTCTGATCATTTAATTAGGCCATCTCATGAGCTTATGAAGATAGGAGGGCTAAAAAATGCCAGAAAAAAATAATGTACATTAAAAAGCGCAAAATTTCAACCCATCTCTATACGTACTTCGAGGGCCTGTAACTCAGGAAATATTTGTCATATGATAGTAAAATTTTGCATGGCTCCATTAAATATACAAAAGGCTATTACACAAAAAATATCAGCTGATCCTGAGGGGGACAAGTGGGAGGCACTGATTGATTTTTCATGGAATGATCCACCCTTCAGACAGTTACCAGCAACAAGTCCCATGCTCTGTCATGGTTTGGGGTTGGGTTAGAGACATTGTCATGGGTAACTCACACTTCTTTGAAAGCATCATTACTGCTGAAAAGTATGCTGAGATTTTTGAACAACATATTCTAACTTTAAGCCAGAATGTTTTCCAGGGATGCCCATACTGTACATCAGGGCTACTCAACATTTTCCAGAAAGGGCCAGGGTGGGTGCAGGCTTTCATTCCAACCGAGCAGTTACACACCTGATGGTACAAATCGAGGACTTTAGAAAAGGCTCTTGGGGCTGATTGGTAGTATCAGGTGTGTAACTGCTCGGTTGGAATGAAAGCCTGCATGCACCCACACAGGCCCTTCCTGGATATATGTTGAATAGCCCCGCTGTACATATTTCAACAAGACAACACAAAACCGCATTCTGCATTCTTTACAAAGGCATGGATGCATAAAAAGAGGGTGCAGGTGCTGGACAGGCCTACCTGCAGTCCTCACTCGTCCCTAACAGAGAATGCATCGCGCATTTTAAAATGTTAAATGTGACACCTAAGACTGTGGCACACCTAAATACTTCTCTGTAGAAAAAAAAATGGAACAGAGTTGCACCAGAAACATTCAATAATTTCATGTCTACAGTCTCTAAACTTTTATTAAGCTTGGAAAAGGAAAAGCATCATTGCAAATTGGTAAATACTTTACCATCCTAACTGTTTTTTTTAATATGTTGCAAGAAAGTAAGGGTTTGTTTTGAAAAATCAATACAGTTCCATAAGATAAGATACACTTAATCGAATCTGTAATTTGTCCTCTGCAACACATCCTATAGATAGGAGTAGCGGGCAGCTGAAGAGCAGCACCTGGGGACCAACTCCAGTTCTGAAGCTAATTCTCTTTGGTCAGGGGTACTGTTAGGAGTGTTCATATGATGCATGTTATTCTGGGTGGGTAAAAACGGAATACCCGGAGGAAACCCACGTGAACCTGGGAAGAAAGAACATGCAAACTCCACACAGGAAGGCCCCAGGCCAGATTTGAACCAAAGACCTGCTTGCTGTGAGGCAGGACCAGCGTGCCGCCCAATGGTGAAAACTTAGAACTTTGCATTTCTGCACCAAGTCCTGTTCATCTGTTGCGAATGAAATTTGAGGCTGGCAGTAGCTGAAGCAGTCACGTAAAAACATTGGATAATGTCATCAGATTTGTTAATCGAGCGCATTCATTCACTTGGATCGCTATTATTTTATCAGCTCGGACAATCACAATAATAACTAATATAAATAACTATTCTTCTTTTTGGTTTTGTTACGACGTTAGTACCAAAGGTGGCTTACCATCACCAACCATAAGACAGATGTAGCAGAAACAATATTACTGCGAGATACTGCATTTTAACCCGGGTCATAAAGAGCTGGCCGCTCCCAATGCCACCGACATGACAGCAGGCCGCGAGAGCATAACGGCGACAATTAACCCACAGGGTATTTTGAACACTGCAATGCAAACTCGCGAAACCTGCAGTGAAGGTTTGGTGAAAAGCACTGCATTGTAATAAATTCCTAAGTAGGCTACCCTAATACTCAAAGCATATAAACTCTATTAATGGACGACTCCCAAAGAACAACGAGCTGTCGTATCGACTGAGGAAAAACAGTGCAGGTGCAAGAAGACTGACGGCGGTTCAAGCAGATAGCCTATAATGTGCTCTCGACCCTACTTTCGTTTCTTGCCACGTTTTACGCACTCTCATTAAAAACGCATATCGAGTGGTCTAAAACAGACAACTCGTTTGTTTGTATTGAGGCACATGCAGCTGTATTATATTTAATTCACGGCCATGCGGTTTGATAACATTTCATTCACGGTCCTGAATGTAATGCAGTCTAATAAAACAAAGACATCCTGTTTTTCAAATGAGGGCGCGTGCGGCTCAGCTCAGTGCTGTCATGAGACTGGTATTCTGGTTTCCTTGTCATTTCCACTCGCAACTGCTTTTGAGCAATTCTGCAGGAAATCTCTCGGAATGAACAGCATATTGCTGAGAAAATATGTGCCAGTAATACACGTATGGCTCATAGTCGTGCGTCGATAAAACATGGGTTTTATTTTTTCCCATTTTCACTCATATCACTTTCTTCGAAACTGTAATGCAATGCACTATTTCTCCATACAAGGTGTCCCCATATGAGCCAAATTCTTAGGTTAGGCCTGCGTGCAGTACTGCCACTTACCGATCTGTCCAATAAATTCGATCTTAATGCCCTGGTGCTCGAGTCTTTTGCCAGGGTTCTTCAAGGTAACATTCACTTTTCCGCTAACGGTCTCTCCGTCGTAAAACAGAAAATACTTGTCTTTCTTCCCATCTTCTGTCTTGTGCTCGACTTTCTTTCTCGTTTCAGCGTCATTAAGGACTATATCAATTTCAGCACTCTGACCAAAACTAAAGAAGCTCATCACTGCACCTTCGGTCTACTTCGTCTAATTACAAATCCTTGTCAATCGCTCATTAAGAGTGAATTTCTTTCACGTCAGATCTGGGTCTTGCGTATGCTTCTTTTCTTCAGAATAAGCTCGCACAACTTGCTGCAAATAAGTGTTGCTGTAAATGTTCGCAATTGCCAGACTGTCACAATGTTCTGGGTAACACTTCCGAATTGCTCTCCGGTCCGTGCGCATGCGTACGCCCCAAGAGTCACCGACAGCGCCGCAAGAATGGAAGGCAGTCTGTATACCATATCAGAAACAGCAGCACAATTATTTTATTTCTCATTGAACTATAGTACTGATAAGTTAAAAAACAGAAGACGCGACCGACATGTCAAATTAATATTCCGGTCATACTTTTTAGAGGTGCCCTAGCCAACACATCAACTAGCCTACTATATAATGGCTTTCGGACGTAAGAATTTCTTTGAGGGCATCTTAACACTGAAAGCGGAGACATTAGTTTTGAATTACGACTAGACACATTCATTGATAACCTCGGGGAGAGGTGATTATTACTTTGGAAATGATACGCAAACGTTCAAAACGATTCACCCTCGATTTTTGATTCACTTCCCGTTTGGGGCAGGAGCTATGATATATGACATTTCAAAATAAAAGTTCAAAGGAACTGGAGTTCTAAAATGGTTAGCTAACAGAGAATGAAATTACTATTGAATGAATATTTGTTACATTTTATTTTTCATTCTGTTATAGCTGTAATTGATGTTTTAATTTTCAATCAAAATGACGGTATGACATGGAGTTTGTTCTAACTATAGGCCTACAAACATTAAAGCAAATTAGTTTTTTGTTCTGCTAAATATGTTGCGCACTAATGATCATCTTTTGTAGTTATTAATCAGTTAGATTCCGTTATGTAGTGACACCTTATATAGTATGAAGTTTTTAGTTTGTTTGGTTTTTTTTCATAAAGCCATTGCATCTATCTAGACAAGTAGACTAGACATGAAGTAACTGATATTTTACTTGCACCATGATACAACGATTCATCCACATTCTTCAAGCACTCGGCAGCACCCAATTCTCAGAAAAGGTGTGTTTTTGACGAGGCTTCCCATGAGTATTAGTGCAAAGCTGGCTAATATTTTACTGCACCGTTGCCGGTGTTGTGCCATTTTTCAACCCCCTGCCAAAATCCACAATACATGTTAACTGTTTACGACAATTGAGGTCTGTTGATATATTGGCGACATGTCAATGGTGTAAACCTGCGCATGCGTATCGGCAGTTGTTTGGATTTTGGCGCGTAGATTCAAAGGGAAAGATGGAGTTGTTGGGTGCATTAGAATTTCTGAAAATAAAATCTGTGAACGGAGGTAAGTCGGTCTGTCTTCTTGAGTGTCTAAACAGCAGCCACCAAATATTTCTAGAACAGACGCCTCAATGTCTGGGATTTGAATATGCGGCAAGTGAAACATTTGTCTGTGTAGTTGCCTCGCTTGCTAGTTAACTGACTTGTTAGGAATCTTGCGTTGTCAATGTCCTACAAAAGCCGCTTTCACACTGGACGCGAAACGAATTTTTCGCACGACAGATTACATTCAAAGTCAATGCAAAGACGCGAATAATCGTCGTTTCGTGTATTCGCGTCCGGTGTGAAAGCAGCTTATTGCGCTTTATTGAATGGAGTGACAGTTCATCCCTTCCGCTGAGTTTTAATGTTTCACTGTAGAGCGCACCATGGCGCTTTACCGCAAAATAAAGTTTTAAAACGGGACTTGAATCAACTCTAATTCAAATATAATGGAAGTTGTTTCAAGGTCAGGAGAAAAGAAACGTTTTTCGGACAGTGTTTCGTACTGTAGCTGCCGGTGTTCTGTCAATTTTTGCTACCTATCAAAATATGCTACCGCGCAGTACTGCGCTTGCGCAGATCCAAAATCTTGGTCTGTTTCTTCGCTCACATCTTAAGCATCTTCAAAAATAATAAAAAGGCAGTGTATATTTTGCCGTGAACAGTTTTTGCGTTTCTACGGCTATTTGGCCGTGACCTCCGGTACACATGCGCAGTTGTATTATTTTTGGACTTCGTTTTTATCTTTGGACAACGTTAACTGACCTAGCTACACAGCTAATGCAAAATAATTGCGATTCACTGTTTTTTATTGATTTATATGTACCGCAAATAGGTAGCTGAGCAGAGCAGGCGAACTAGCTTGCTAGCCTAGCGTGCAAGCTTGTTTGTTGGTTTCTAAGTCAATGTTAGCTGGCAACCTTTTTATTCGGTGTATATTGATGTCAGCTAGCGAGCTAAATGCTCACGGTGCAACTCCAGCCAAGTTAGTTCGCATAATAATGGCTATACGCATTTTGAATTGACTTAAATGCATGAAATATAACGTTAGTTAGCTAGCTAGCAAGAGAGCCTTATGCCGACTTGGCTAGCTATATTTAATGTAGCTAACTAACTGGCGAAGTTATAACTATTCAGTATTATCCATTGATTTCTTCTATGACCAAGTCCAAAAATAATACAACTGCGCAAGTGTACCGGAAGTCACGGCCAAATAGCCGTAGAAGTGTAACTAGAGGCCTGTCGGCCTAGAGAGCTCCGCTGAAGATGAGTGAAATGTCCATGTCATAACTTAATTTCAGAAATCCTTGAAAACCATTGCAATATTAACACATATGACACATTTGGTAACCAGAATATGCTGTGAACCAGTTTGGTGTTTCAATTTATGGAGTATAACAATAGAACCACACTGCAAATTGCAATCATTTATTTCCATCATCTTACCAGCAAACAATACTAACAACCAACAAATACTCACCAGGTCTCTTGCTGAGATATTAATGAAAGACTGAAAAATTGGCACAAACTCTGATTTTCTAAGTCCAAAATGCTGAATTTGTCAAAAACCGAGACATAGAATTTTCTCATTTTCGCAGGGGATATTCATAACATCATAAGGAAGGCTCCCAACAAATTAGACAAAAAGTTATCATACAGTTTTTGAGATATTAATGACAGACTGAAAAAATAAGCACAAACACTGATTTTCTAAGTCCAAAATGCTGAATTTCTCAAAAACCGGAACGTAGAATTTTCTAATTTTCGCAGGGGATCATCAGAACATCATTAGGAAGGCTCACAGCAAATTAGACAAAAAGTTATCAGACAGTTTTTGAGATATTAATGAAAGATTGAAAAAAAATGAGCACAAACACTGATTTTCTCAGTCCAAAATGCTGACTTTCTCAAAAAACCGGGACGTAGAATTTTCTAATTATCGCAGGGGCTCATCAGAACATCATAAGGAAGGCTCACAGCAAATTAGACAAAAAGTTTTCAGTCAGTTTTTGAGATATTCAAATGTGAAGTGAAAAGTTGACACCGGACAGACTGACAACGGACGCCGGACAACTCGGCATTAGGAAAGCTTCGCTGACTGCTGACTATCGTCACAGCGGAGCTAACAAAAAGTTATCACAGTTTTTGAGATATTAATGAAAGACTGAAAAAATGAGCACAAACACTGATTTTCTAAGTCCAAAATGCTTAATTTCTCAAAACCCGGGACGTAGAATTTTCTGATTTTCACAGTGAATATTCAGAATATCATAAGGAAGGCTCACGCCAAATTAGAAAAAAAAAGTTATCGGACAGTTTTTGAGATATTCAAATTTGAAGTGAAAAGTTGACGCCGGACAGAGGGACGCCGGATGACTCGGTATTAGTCACAGTCAGCGGAGCTTTTCTGTCGTCACAGCGGAGCTAAGAACGGTTCGCCAAATTTTTTTTCATTGGAGAAGTCTGGGAATTTCATAAATATTCATGAAGAGCGGTTATCTGATTGGTTAGGGTTAGCCTACCAGGAACACCAAGCCAGTGTCACCAATGCAAGTCAACGTCGTCACTGGCCAATCAGATGACGGCTCCTCATGAATATTTATAAAATTCCCAGACTTCTCCTACGAAAAAAAATATCGCAAATGGTTCACGGCAATATATACACTTCGTAATAAAAAAAAAATTTTATTTCAGCGCCCCTTTTGATCTGTAAGCGAATATTAGCGTGTACACGCTGGGTTTTCTCAAATGCAGAAATTAGATGATAATGGCGGGCGGCATATATCTTTAAACACACTTGTCCAACTTATCAAAACATCTGCTTATGCTATAATAAACTAACAAATAATGAAGTTACTTCTGTAGACTGATTCATACTGCAATATTAAGGCGACATCAAAGAATTTACGATCGCTTTGGATTACTGTAGCAGTTTTTGACAGGGCAGCACAAATTGTCCGAACACCGGGTGCTGCGCTTCACTGGAGCTAGCTATAGCTATCAGACAACGTTGTATTGGGGAAAAATATTCAAACCCAGGACGCCATGGAGTAATGGTGCCTTGGCAATACATCTAGTCGCTGTCCAGCTAACGTTAGCTAGATCTTGTGCGTCATTCTCTACAAATTGCCCTGTAATTCCGCTGGGCAGATTCAGGGTCGTTGGAAACCTTGATCTCCACAACAATTTAAAATGGGCCTGAAGTTCCTCAGCATTGAGTACAGCGCTGTATTGTACGGACCAGTATATCGTTCTGTAGGTTTTATGGGATAGCTTACTTCTTGAGTATTATGGAAAAATCTAGTAAATCAATTTTTGATTGAAACTGAATGAGGACCATTTTTGTACTTTCAAGGCTTTGCCTCATCACATACAGTAAGATACATAAAAATTAATCCCTGCTTTCCCATGTTTTGCTATAGCAAACCCTAGCCAGTTATTGGTACTTAATCATTTGTGAAGCAAAAAAAAACGAGCAATTTGACGTTATTGGGTTTTCTGTATTCAATTTTTCTTATTTTTTTGTCATGGCAAAACCTACCAAATCAAATCAGCCAATTATGAAGCAGCATATGTATCACATGATCTGTCAGGTCCGTTCCCATCCAGAGCGCTCGTTGTGCATAATTGACAAAACTTAGTTAAAGGTGCACTATGCAAGTTTGTTTACTTTCACTTCTGCTGACATTCAAACTCAAACAAAACAGAGGTAGCCCGCCCCTCCCTCCCGATAGTTCCCTCCTTCACATGCTTCCATAACTGCCAACTCTTGTCGGTGATTGGCCGGGACAGTTTGTTATGTTATGGGGCACAGCCTGTGCCCCTTGTGTTTATTTGCAGTTTGTGACACCTGCGTGGTCTCCAGAGCCCGAGTTTTTTTTTTTTACGGTGAATTTAGGGGCAGGCAGCTGGTGAATCGTGGAGAGATGTCGGCTAATTGAGACAAAAATATAATCACGCAGAAAGTAAACAAACTTGCATAGTGCACCTTTAAGTCATACTGCCATAGATACTGACAAAAACTGAAAAAAATTCTCCCTGACTATTATTTATTATGCAATGAATAAATTACTGCCAAGTCAGTTTCATTGTCAGACAAGAGCTTAACCCCAGAGGGATACAGTTTTCTTTTTCTCAAAATCTGCTTTTTGTTACTTACTAGCTTTTTCCAAAGCACTCAAGACTTGTCAGGGGTACGTTTTCCGAAAGGATGTCAGCAAATTGCATTGTTCGGCCGCGCACACAGTAAATGGTCCAAACTATGTATATTAGCATCTGTACTTTCGGGAAAGGTACCCCTGGTAAGTTAGCAAGCGAGCAAAATGAACCCAACGTTGCATCGCAAATTGATCACAATCGCTAAAAATAGACTGGTGACGGGATAACTTTTTTTTGTTTGTTTTATATTAGCTGCTTTACCCTTAGATTAGAGGGTAATATAGTTTATTTAGACACTGTAGTGATTTGCATTATAGTGCATTATGTACCGGTATATATCGTTAGCCTCATAGCATAATTGCCTGTCATTTATGCCGAATTGAGATATTGGCTGCCTGTTCTTTCGTGTTGGCGAAAATGCATTTGTTCTTTTTCTCAAAACCATAAAAAAATTTTAAAGGAATAAAAAAATCCATTCTCTGAATTAATATAAAAAACAACCTTTAAAAATTAGATGGGCGATTATGTTATGAGGCTAACGATATGAAACTCTGACATTCATGACTACGGCTTATGTTCTTAAAAATGGTCAGTAATCCCTGTAAACATGAATAGTGCGATTATAATTCTGGCATTGCGACAGTACCAGTGAACAGTATGATGCTCAGGGACCGAGTGCGTGAATTACGTTGACTTAGGATTGTGTGCTCTCTTGACATGGACTTGTCTGTTTACCAATTGGGAATCTAATTTGACCTAATTTGAATGCCCTTGTGCAGTGTGGGTAGACCAAGTGTGGGACTTTGAGTTCTCAGAGGCGGAACCACTCGATCCGGTTATAGAAGAAGCGATCGTGAGAAATGGCTTGGATGCATTCAAAGCGGTCTACGAGAGTCTGCTACCTTATGCAAGAGATGCTGCGGGTAGCACAGATGTAAGTACCGTCATATCAATGTAACAAATCGATAGTTTCTATTTCCCAGTTGTGTTTGATGCTTTATTATTGTTTAATATTACTGTCACAGAATGTCTGGACCACCTTCGGAGAAAATGGGGTTTCTGTTAACGCGGTCGTCGCAGTGCTCTCCCATTTTTTCCTTGGAGTGAAAGCCGGAACAGCAAGCCTTTCCCAGAGACTGAACGCTTTGCAGGCGGGCTCAGTCTACCTGCTGCTCCTGGGAATACCAGGCAAGTCTGCAATTCCCGCCTTGCGTTGGTTTCTTGTTGCTCTTCGTGAATTGTATTTAGAAAGGACAGCCACTTTCACTAGGGGTTTTGGGTTGCATTGAGATGGGAGCAAAAGAAGAATGACAGCAGCAAGTATCAAAGCACTGTAATATGGTAACATGGAAGCATAAAATTTGTGGGAGTTGAAGTATGAAGATTTAGTGTTCCGTAATCACAACAGTTCAGGATATTTGCTTGATTTGCTCTTGGATTAAAACCAATCATTTCCATTGGTATAATTACCGAACCATTGCATGTTTCCTCATTCTCAGAGAGGATGGGGATTTTTTTTTTTAATTTTTTTTTTTTTTAACTTTGCTGTGTTCCATAGGTGATGGTTTTTCTGTCTGTCTTTCTCACTGAAGGCAGCATAGCCAACAAGGTGTCCCATCCTGTCTTGTTTGATGCCTGCTTGAACTTGGTGAAGACATGCTGGCCTCAGGATACAGGCAAGAAGCGCAAAAAGGATACATTCAGGAGTTCTCAGCCAGACCCCAAGAGCAGAAAACAAAGCAAACCCAATAGGAAGGACAATGAAGAGGTGGATCAACCGTCAGTTTTTGACTAGTCTTAATATCGTGGATTCCGGTTGTTATATTTTACATTAGGGCTCTTGAAAATTCTTCATAGGGTGTGGGGTCTGTTCTGATATTAAAGAGGATGTTCATTTAATGTTCATTTATTTGTTGCATGGCTTTGTTTTAGGTACTTTGATTAAATCTTGGCTGCTGTCAAAATTTGTTTGAGAAATTGGTTTTGTTTTAAAGGTTGTCACACTTATTGGTAGCGCGCACGTATTTTCAATCCAAACCAATGGGAACGCTTGTTTTTTCTGTTGTAACAGATGGACGTGGATGATTTTGAGGACGAGGAGCAGGAGGAGGGGATGTTCTTTTCTGCGCAGGATCTCTTGCACATCCGGAATGGGATAGTGTCTCTTGTGAAAACACTGCTGAGGCTCCTTAGCAGGTTGCCCTTGAAGGACAAGCCCCACAGTGTTCAGACCTGTGCACAGGTTGGTACAATCAGGCGCATAATTATTGGGACACTTGGCAAAAATGAAGAACCAAGGCTGAATAAAATAAGTGGCCACACAGTGTTCATAACTGCACAAATAAGTAGAAGTGGGGCTAAAAGTTATTGGCACCTTTCATAAAAATGAGGAAAAAAGGCTGAATATACTAAACGCGAAGTGCAAACGTAGTGGGGAAAATGTATTTTATTTAATTATTATTTTTTTGGTTGTTTTCATGAAGTAGTTGTATTTTATGACCAATTGGTTCAGAATCAATTAAATTTATAGAATGGCTATATATATTTTTTAAAACTCGCTTCTTGTAATTTCGATCAATTCCTGACCCCCTATGTTCATGGCCTGCTGAGTGCTATGGTAATGTTTTGTGCATAGCTACATGTTCATCTCCACTTCCATTTTGCTAATCAAAATGCATTACCATTGTCATGAAATTTGCCCGCTGTCTTTGATCAAATCCAGTTACACCTCTTTTCCAGATTTTCGCCTACCTCGTCAGATTTGAGCCGGTGATTGGAGAACTAACATTTGCGGAGGAATCGTAAGTGTTTGCGCCATGTCTTTGCTGTAAATAACATAGGTGATTGGCTTTTTCCTTTTCTTTTTGCATACTGATTTGCATAATGTGAACTGATTGGCCTCTGTCTCCCCAGTGACTCTGACCGCATGAAGACCCTGCCGGAGCTGGCCTATCACGGCCTGAGGCTGCTGTGCTCTCCTAAGCATGGGGAAGGAAGTGAGGTGAGGATCCTCCGTACGGAAGTCTTGTGCCAGTTCAGTGTCTGTTTGGTTCATCCGCACTCTGTCAGGGGAAAATGTATTGGTGGAGACTGAAGCTGAAATGTTCTGGGGCTTATGCTGTGTTTCTGTGGTGTGGCGTCAGTCTGTGCGGCAGGTGTTCCATCGGCTCCTCTACATTATCCTCATGATGACCAATGAGGACGGAGCCAAACCTGCCCTCTTGGCCCCCACTCAGGCTGTTCAGGCCTCCAAAGAGCAGGCCATCCAGTTTGTCAGGTAACACTTTGCTCAGCGTCACTCTGGCCTGGCAGATCCTAACTGGGAAGAACTCTTCATTGTTCTTGCTTTGAGTAAGATTATCCTCATCGTAGACCTTGGGGAAATATGGAGAAGTGGCTCCAATATGTGATTTCTTTAGGCTCAGATGAGCTAGTTTGCTGGTTAACTGGGGCATTCGCAATAGTGTGTAAAGCTGAATTAAGAAATTTTAAACCGTAAATGGTAAGTTGTAAAATTATCAGTATCTTAGCTTTGTATCTAATTAATGCAGTGCTAACTTGGTGAAAAAAAAAGCTTCTTAAAACATCTATGAAAATATTCCAATTCCTAGTGATTCTGTACTTTTGAATGGTATTTTATATGCCTCAGAGGCTACACTGCAGATAGGCTGAAAGACTGAGTCCTAAAAAACTGAAGAGGGGCAAAGGTCTTCAGTATGTGAGTAGTAGTCCTTTTCATTTTTGTTCACTGTACAAGCCAAAGCACAGAGTGGTTTTATTGATTAAAAGCCACAATGGATCTCTGGCACTTCTTGCTGTCGAGTAAAATGGACCCAAAGGAGAGTACTCTGATAAAAACATAGCGGTTTGAGGTGTTGCTTTTTCAATAAGGAGGTTCTGGGTTAAAATTCCACCTGAACTTAAGACGTGTGTTATACGAAGATTCCTGCCATCGCCTCTGATCAAGGCTCAGGCTTTAGAATTGGAGTTGGTAATGATGTAAGATATCAAAACCAGATGCTGTTGAAAACCCATCATGTGGCAACTTGTTTAAAAGGGCTCCCCTGCGGGAGCTCTTTTAAACAAGTTGACACATGATTGGTTTTCAACAGCTCAGGATAATTACATTCTTAATTCCTTGAAAATTTATTCGGCGCTCAAAGGGTTAAGTAACTAGTATGGGTCAAATGCAGAGAATAAATTACCCTAATAGGTTCAGGAAAGGGTATCCTGTCTTGCGTCTTGAGCACATTGATTTTGACGTGCGCAAATTCTGTCTCCTTTCTTTAGTCACATTGTTGATGAGCTGAAGGAAGCAGCGATGCCGATTCTTCGAATCCTTCTCCAGCACATCTGCTTCCAGGTGAATTGTAGTATTAGTGTGGTGCCAACACGAGCCAACTGGCTTTCCTTCAAGTAGGCATGGATGCGAAAAATATCCCAGTATCATGTTCTTGCTTCATTTTTGACAATTACTTCAAATGTGAATTAAGGAGTGGATGGCACATCTTAAAGCTCTTATTTTATTGTTCCGAAATGACGCGTTAAAACCTTTTGCACTTGTTACATATTGAGAGGTCTGTCGGCAGTTGAGGATCCTGCTAACGCTATTGAACGGTTTGACTTGGACTGCAGATGGTGGACAAGGCAGAGTATCGCACCAGCGGTGCACAAGCCGTGGTGAAACTCCTGGGGAAAATGCCCTGCGCGCAATATGCTTCCTTCATCCAATGGCTGTACGCCTATTCCCTGCACTCTAAGGTACGTCCCACATGACACCTTCATGGGCATTCCACTGCTTCAGAAAAGTATCTTTGGAAACGCTTTTCATCGCGGCCAAAAAAAAATGTCATGGAAACCTCACTTTCATCAAAAAGCCATTTAAATAGCCCTGGTCTAATAACGAAACGGGCTGACCTTTCTCAAGTGAAATTTATAGCCCCATTCCTGCCAGCACTCTGGCCTGTTGTGATGCATTATGAGCTCTTAAAGCAGCCTTGTGTTGGTCTTGCGATTTAATGAGTCTACCTGCCCTTCCAAAATCATCATTCGTCCATTATCTAACTTACTTTGCTGCTCAATGTCAGGGGCAATGCAGCATAACTCAGCATACAATGGGCAGGGCTCTCAATCGCACAGCCATGGCTACACCCTCTATTTTTCAGGTCCTATTTTGGGCACATTCTCGCACCGTATTCAACTTGCTGTTGCGGCTTTTCCAAAGCCCAAATCCCCATTTTGACATACCCTGACACCCACTAGGTTTTTCCCAGAGAAACCTCATGGTTTTTCTGTAAAATGATTTGCCTACAGCATTAGACATGAGGTTCGCAATTTAATCTTGAAAGAAGGATCATTATAAAATCTTCACAGAGAGCACAGAGAGCACATGGTATACTGTTTATAAACAATGTCACATGATTCCTACGTCACGCAGACACACCCACCTCACTGACAATGAATTACGTTGTTGTGGCCCTACAGACTACATTTGAACACTTAATAATGGTAATTTCCTTCTTGGCTAGCAATAACATTAGACAGGATGGAGTATTTTAAATTCTAGGTCTCGTATAGTCCGCTACGACTCCGACAATTCGACCAGATTTGTATGCATGACCGCGGATGCGCTGTTGATTAAAATTAGCAAAACAATGATACTGTATGCCAGAGGTCGCGTTACACTTTCTGATTGTCCGTCATTGTGATGGACAGGGGCATAAAAATTCCGTCATAATCAATTATTATCAGTCTTTGTAATTTTATTTTTTTAAATGATAATCCTTTTTTTTTTTAAATAAAATAAACAGAATAATTTATAGATTACGCATTAGCTGATGCCGACAGCGATTCATGTAAACACACATTGCACACTGTGTTAAATACAGCACTGCATGGATTTTCGAACTTACTGCTGTATGAACTTTATAAAACATCACAAATGATTTCTTCCCCCACACAGTAACAGTGCGCAAATGAACAATGCTTTCAGTTATTGCTGGGCTTCACTAAGCCTAACAGCCGCAGTCTCGCTAAGCGGTCCTATGAAGCTGCTTATCAACTCGTTATGTCAACCAGAGGCTTTCCCGACCTAGATATCTGCGTGTTCACATAACAGAGACGGCGTTTGTAGCATATGACCAATCGTCTACCGGCAGCAGAGCAGCATATTTTACAAATGAAGAGCAAATGATCATATTATAAAAATATGAGGAGTCGGGATCATACCAGAGATGCCAAGTCTGACGCATTTGGCTTGAGTCTCTCGCTTCTTAGTGGCATTCACGTTCCTGTGCCATAGTCAGCAATTATTCAATCAACGCGAACTGAAGAAATTAACTCGCGGAATTCAAGTCATTGTGCATTAAGTTAGTCAGTTTCACGTGCATTACGGTGTATTTCCCCACTAGTGACACGGAAATTGATTATGACTCGGGAATTCTCACGCTTGTCTTTGCTGAGGGATTGAAAGCAATGGAATTGCATAAAGACGTATCAAATGGTCTTATTTCATTTAAACAATTTAAACGATCATGAAACGCATGCATTGTTTCCAATCCCTGAGTAAAGAGAAGCATGAGAAGTCCGGAGTCATAATCGCTTTCTTTGGTGAGGTCCACCTTTACGCAAGTGAAACTTAAACTTCAATGCACAAGGATTTTAATACCGCGTGAGAATCTCATTAATAAGCGTTCATTGAATAATTGTGGACTACGGTGAATAAGCCTAAAAAATGCGTGAGACCTACGTCGAATGCGTGAGACTTGGCATCTCTGTCATACAGATCAAAGACGATGCTCGAGACAATATGACACCCACCACCAATTGGACGGGGGTGTGAATTACATTCTGTCAAAATTGGACGGCCTTCAAAATGTTCCGTCATAGTTAAAAAAAAATCCGTCAGTGACGGAAAATATTCGGTTAACGCGACCTCTGCTGTATGCAGACATGCCGGCAAAATGTCGGACAATTTCATTGTACTTACGTCTTTTTGCTTGAGGGGGAAAAAAAACGATCTAAAGAGCCGGCATCTTGCACTTCCTTTAGTTTTCTTCGCTCTGCTACATATGTAGAACTAGTTTTATTGTGGCTTTTGCCAGTTTTTCGTGGTCTTCCATGGTGCCCTGGCATGATTAAAGCGCCATTTGCATTCAGGAAATTCTAGAAGCATTCTCAGTCGGCGTGACTATCGAAATAAATTGGAGCAGTACACGCGAGTACATCCTAACCAGCGGGTGACAAGGTCGGGAGAATACTGTAGTCTTGCGCGAGCCACAGAAACTACGTAGTGAAAATTCTAGCCCAGCAAGCCAGTCGAAACAAGCCGAGCATGTTACGCCTGGTATCGGGGTCGACAGTCTCGGGTAATTTAACATCTATCCGATTCCGGTCTGGGGCAACGATGCGCGCGCATCAAGCATGCTTTATCGCGCTATCCAAATTAATTGAAGGATTTTGCTTCAAATATGCCACATGACGCCCGAATAAAGGTGTATTTCACAGTTGGGGGGTAAACACGACCAGCTGACTGAGCGAAATATCGGATTTCTCTCAGGTTTGTAGGCGGTATTTCTGGCTGAATAGTTCGTGTAATATGGGATTAGTAACATGCTTCCCTTTTTTTTTTTTTTTTGACCATTATTGATTTTGGGCGCGTTTCCTATAATTCGGGCACGTTTTTTGCCAATTCTTATTTTGGGCCAAATTCGGTACGACGTCTACGTCGTAGCAGCGATGCAATTGAGAGCCCTGATGGGCCATTGGGAAATATAGCTTTATTTTTATTTGTTATTTCATTTCGGCATGATTGTACAGTCATTCCATGACAATTTCAACACAACATGTATCATGACCGAAAGGGTCGCGGGAGAAGCGAAATCGCTTGTCAAAGTCCCGCCCCCAACTCCCAGAAAAACAGTTTGATTATGGGTAAGATATCATAAAGATTTATAAATCACAACAGAGCTGAGTTTCTATTTATACTACGATTTAAACGTCACAACATAAAATCATAGAGATTTATGACAGTCATGAAGAGTTTTAATCACAATATAGCTGAGTGTCTATAAACAACCCCTATTGTTTATGCCCGTTATGGTTCTGTTTAATTTATCCAATGCCATTTTGTTGGATAAGTTCATAGTTATTCAAACATGCACATTTCAGAAGATACTTAAAGTCTTTCAAATTGTCTGCCCTTCTGATATCTTGTTCAAGTATGTTCCATGCACTGACTCCAGCCACCGATAAGGAGTGTTCACTCCGAGTCGATCTGACCCTTCTAGTTTGCAACAACATTCTGCCTCTTAGGTCATGAAGGCATTCACGTTGGAGAAATAGGCATTGTATATTTCTAGGCAATTCTTTGTGGTATCCTAAATACACAGTTTGCAAGGAGTTGAATTTTATTATATCCTGCAATTTAAGAAACTTTGCCTTAATAAACAAATCGTTTGTATGAGTTCCAATAGGGAACGTTGAATAATTCTAAGGGCCTTTTTTGGAGTTTAAACAATGATTCTATTGTATTATTATAAGTGTGTCCCCATACTTCAGCGCAGTAGTGTAAGTGGGGTGCTATGAGTGCTGAATAGATTATTTTAAGGGACTTGTATTTTAATAATTTTTGCATTTTCCAAAGAATAGACACGCTTCTAGCTAACTTTCTTTGAACCAAGTTTACATGTGGTTTCCAGCTTAAGTGATTATCTAGCATAACTCCCATGACTTTATATTCGTTTACCCTTTCAATGCTGGTACCATTTACCTTTAAGTCTATGTCGTCCTTTAGGCCTTTTTTCCCAAATATCATAAATTTGGTCTTTCTAAGATTTAATGATAATTTGTTTACATTAAACCACGTGTGAAGTTTAGACATTTCTTTATTAACCACTTTTGCCAATTGCTTGAGATCGACACCTGAACAAAAAAATAGTCGTGGTCGCTCTGCGAATAAAATTAGTTTTAGGATATCAGACACCTTAACAATGTCATTTATGTAAATTATGAACAACTTGGGACCTATGACTGAGCCCTGAGGAATTCCACAGGTAATGTCCAAGCAATTCGATTTGCTATTGCCCATCTGCACAAATTAAGTCCTACTTGTTAAGTAATTTTTGATCCATTTTAATCGTCCCTCTTAATCCATATTTGTAAAGTTTTTCAATCAATATATCGTGATTTATAGTGTCGAATGCTTTCTTCAGATCAATAAATATGCCTATAGAATATAAGTTTGAATCTAGTGAATCTTTAATCATTTCAATAAATTCTGTTAGGGCTAGTGCTGTCGAATGCTTTTTCCTGAACCCATACTGGCTGTCACACAGTAGTTTGTGTTTATCAATGTACTTGTCCAATCTGTCATTGAAGAGCTTTTCTAGGACCTTCGAGCATTGAGGTAAAATCGAGACAGGACGATAGTTTGAGAAATCATATTTATCCCCGCTTTGTAGAGAGGGATAACTTTCGCTATCTTCATTTTATCTGGAAACACTCCGCAGGAGAAGGATAGATTGCATATATGCGTAAGTGGAGTTACAATTGCATTAGTTAGAGTTTTCAGTAATTTCATATCTAATTGGTTTACATCAACAGATGTCTTAGCTGTACAATTTTTCAGAATTGATCTAATTTCAGATTCGGTAACAGGAGTTAGTGTCATTGTGTCTTGGATTTCCTCATCCTTGTCAAGGTAGTCCCATCTTAGATGTGAGGATTTAATACCCTTTGCTAGTTCTGGCCCAACATTCACAAAATAACTGTTAAAATTCTCCACAACCAATTCCTTGTCCTCTACCTTTTTTGCCATTTATATTAAAGAATGCGGGTACTCCTCCTCGGTGTCCTCCCAAAGACGTTCTTTATTATATTCCAGAGATTTCTGGTGTTATGTTTATTTTCTAATAAAAGCTTTTCATAATACTCTTTTTTATGTTTCCTTAGTAAATTTGTCATTTTGTTTCTGTAATTTTTGTACCTAATTTCTGCTTTCTCAGTTCTTTCTCTCAGAAACTGTTTATACAATATATTTTTTTTCTTCTTACAGGCATTTGCCAGTACTTTCAAAACCCAAGGTTTCCTCTCTTTGTTTTGCTTCAGTTTGTTAAGTTATTTTGACTAGACAGTGTTTATCATACAGGGAGTTTACTGTCCATAGAAAAGCCTCATAGGCTCTATTTGGATCTTTCTCTGTTAATACATGATCCCAATTCTGGTTCAACATATCTGATTCTAGTTTCTTTAGCCTTTTTTTCGCTTTTTTAATTCTGATTTCTGTGTGTTCCAGGGTTTGCAATCTAGCCTGGTCCCTTATATCTAATTTGCAGTTACAAATAGCAAAAACTGGTAGATGATCAGTAATATCATTTATCAGAATGCCACTAAATATTTCAGAATCTAATACATTAGTATACACATTATCTATCAAGGTGGCACTGTGTCTAGTAATCCTGCTTGGTTTTGTGATTAATGGTTGCATACCCATGGCATACATGGTGTCAATATACTCCTCTATTATAGAGCTATTATTTGGATTTATCAAGTCAATATTAAAGTCCCCACACATAAAAAAAACATTTTTCTGGTTCATATTGACAAGTAATTCATCCATACATTTACTAAAAACATCAATTTGCGAATCCGGTGCTCTGTACACACAACAAATAACCGTATTTTTACCTTTCAACCTAGGAATCTCAATTGTAAGGCATTCCATTACATTTTCCACAACAATTGATTTGCATTCTAGTACCTGGAAGTTTATGGCCTCATCAATAAATAGTCCAACACCCCCACCAGCTTTGTTCAGTCTGCTCTTACACATGAAGTTGTAACCCTCCATGTAGAAGTCCTTGCCCTTTTCTTCTTTAATCCAAGTTTCCGATAGTGCGATGATGTTGAACGGATTAGCAAAAAGACAGAAGGTATTCCTTTATTTGGTCAAAGTTTGCATATAGACTCCTACTATTGAAGTGGATAATGGACAAACTCCCTTCCATTTTAATGTTCTTGTTAAATTCGTCTAAAGTAAAGTATCCGCATGCGTTTGTTTCGTTGTAGAAAAAATGGTTGTCCGGATCTATTTCTTCATTAGGGTCTATTCCTGAGTTTTGGTGACTTGTTGTTGAAAAACCAGTTTCCTGATCTACAGCTTGGTTTATCAGATAACTGCTCATAGAGATTTGTCAGGGATTTTAACCTGCCTCAGTGGTCAAAACTCTCCAAATCCCGCATCATCTTGATCAGCACCGGTCTGGTAGTTTCCGGTGACCCATTTGGTTTGATGAAAATTCTGCAGTTAGCCGTCCAAGTGCTGTGTATCTTCCCCGCTTTCTTTAGTTGGCGAGCTTTCCATGCGATGGTTGCATTGTGCCTGGTGAGGTTTTCATTTATGAAAACATTGGATCCTTTGAGATTTTTCCCTTGCTTCAACAGAGCGATTTTGTGCTTGTTGCTTGTAAGTCGTAGTAACACGGCCCTTGCTGCATTCCGGTCTCCGCTTCCACTCCTTTTCGGTAGCAGATAACATGAATCCACATTGCTGGGGTCCAGAGAAATATTTTTGGTCCAAAGGAATTCCACCACCTGCATTTCCACAGATTTATTGTCCTCCTCGCCTCCATTGTCGTCCTTCGCTGCTGCCCTGGCATAACTCCTGGGTTTGATTTTGAGCCCTGCCAGGATTACATCATTACGTTTCTCTTGTTGCTCCAGCTCCTCCAGTTTGCTTGATAAAGATTGAATCTGTGCGTCTTTCTTGGCAATCTCCTTTTTGAGATCACCATTTTCCTTCAAAAGCTGGTCCAGCTTCTCCCTCATTTCATTTCTCAATTCTTTGAGGGTCTCCACAATTGTTGCAAGATCCGGCGGGCTTGGTTTGTCGCTTTGTTTGTCGCTTTTTCCCGTTCTAACCATTGTCTTAGTTCAGAAAAAAAAAGAAAAAAAAAAAAAAAAGCTCTATTACAGAGTTTGTGAGAAAGTTTATCACTCAGCTTTTCTCCTGACTCTGTTGTTTTCCTGTATTGCCTGTATTGCGTGCAGTTGCTGTTCGGAGTTGTTGCTCCTTCAGTGACCATGACCAGACTTTACAGGGAGTATCGCCTCCTTTTTGTCCGGCAACATGAGGTTGACCAGTTTTATCATCTGAACATCAAATTTTGGCCTCAATGTCTAGAAAAAAAGCCACTGAATGTCATGAAACTGCCCTGTAATGGTAGGTGATAATGCTGAGAAGAGGTAGAGCTGATTTTGGGTCACTCCTGGTTTAGCTGAGCGTGTCATTGGGGGGGGCGGGTCTTCTGCAGGTGGGGTACCGCATGTTTGCGCTGGATGTGGCCATGGCCCTGATGGAGCAGCCCGAGAGAGAGGCGGAGCCCTCGCTGTCGGCTGAGCTGGCTTCCTTCCTGCCGCACAAGTTCCTGGTGCAGGTGATGGTGTTCGGGAGGCGATCGGACCGCGCACCTATGGTGCGCAGCCACGCCCTCACCTCCCTGGGCCAGTGCCTGGAGCTGCAGTCCAGCAATGCCATGGAGAGCGTTCAGGAGCTCTTCTCCTTCAGTGAGTACCACTTTCCAGCTTTTCTTTTTGATCTTACCACCTCCAGCCATGCCTACATAAACACCACCAACTTTATGTATAAATAATGAAATGTACATGCAGAGAATATACATCATTGGAACCGCTGTCACTGGTTCCAGCTTTGTGGAGCTTACAGTGCACCATTTTTTTGTTGAGACTGGTTCAGATATGGAGTGATTTAATGCTGTCCTGATTTTTAGAGCAGTAATTCTGTGGTTTCTGGCAGCAATCCTACCAAGAGTCTGTATGCTCCTCTTGGAGTGCTTTGACTCGTGACCGCAGTTCTTGTCTTGCAATTGCTATTGGTGTTGGTTTTTGGAATGCGCAATTGTTTTTGATACAGTTCCCCCTATTTGTGTTTGTTTATCAGTGATTGGTCTTTTTCAGCTTCTGCTCAGACCATGCTTGAAGGAGGGAGACCTGATGGTAAGTTGGCCTTCTTTGCATTGTCCGAATACAAGATTAATGCTTTCTGCCTTTAAAGGGATACACGGGGCTCAGCGGAAATCCCTTCTGATGGTCCCCTATCATATTAATGAATCAGACTTGGAAGGTTTTGAAATTTTGATGAAGCAATCTTGGGATGTCATGTATTGAATTTATATCACTACATGCCATGCGAACTCGAGGCGCACGCCGTGACGTCACTGGTTCATACTCGCGCGTGTATTTTGTATACGGTACTAGCATTGGAATGAGGGCTGATCGGCTAAAACGCTTACGGTCTCGTTGGATCAGGATGGGTGCGCCTATGTTGTTCCTATAGGGCTACTGTACAATCTACAGCTCTGCGTCATGAGTAAAAATGCTTATTATATAGGCATGGGCAACGCTGTGCATAAACTAATGGAATGCGTAACAGCTGAACTGGGGCGGTAAACAAGCCTCAGAAAACTTATTAAAAAAAATGATGTAAATACCATTTTCATACAAAAAGAACACCATGGTTTGATTAAAAGCAACCTTTTCAATAGGATACCCGCATTTCATACATGAACTCTCATTATTACGGCCAATTCGCGATTTGAACAGAGCTATTATTAGCCGTTGGATGAATGCGTGACCTCAATTTGTGCCGTGTTTACAAACTTTCAAGTGCATGGCGTGGCAAAAATACCCATTTTGGAAGTAGATTTCAAACAGCCCGCGCTGACGTGATATCCCTGCTACGGCCCTTATTGACTTACAGCCATCTAATTTGCGAAATTACGAGTCTATTTGTCCAAACTAGACCTCCAGGGGATGTGAAATAACTTTGACAGAAGTTGTTGAAGTTCGTCGCGAGTTCGCCGTGACTTCTTCTCAACAATGGCAAGGAAGGTGAGTGTATTTTTACTGTAACCTACTTAGTTAGTTGACAGAATATCCTGTGACCCTATTTGTGAAGTTTCAGTAAAATATACCAAGGAATAAACCAGCGCCAGGCGTTCAAAACCTACCAGTGCTCTGACAAATTTTGCTCCCTATCAAAATATGCCACCTCGCGAACACCGGTCACAAGATTCATTCACTTATACCCTTCAATTCGAGACTGCGAGGATGGAAATCTGAATAATCAATTAGGAAAAATTCTCGGCTCTCGGTAATTCTGTATATCGTTTAAACATTTTGTTAATCAGATTATGAAAGAAGACTGAAAATAAGCGCCCGCTTTTTGTTTGGGTGTAAAAGCGCGTATTTAAAGGAGAATACAGTGTATATTGATAAAGCATTGAACTCTGCATTGAACTGTTTTAATGTTTGTTGATGACATTGCTTCGGCTTCCTGGAAGCAAAATGCGCATAAATCTGCTGTCTAGTGAGCATTTCAGGTTCGATGTTCTGAGTAATAACGCCATGAAACTTAAACTGGCCCGTCATTCTGCGAATAGTCTTACTAAACTAGTTAATCGTCTGATTGCTAATCAAGCAAAGGGGAGGTTTCTGCCTCACCAAACTAACCTCCGACTGCACGTCACTGTGTTTTACTACGAATTATTCACAGTAGCTCATTGAAACGATCATGGGAGGAGGGTATATGGAAATGGTAAAAAACAGTGCAAAGGTTTTTTTTTTTTTTTATCACCACGGGTTATTGAAGGGGGAACGTTTGATTCATTTTGTAGCAGTGGGAGGGCAAACAACTGCCGGCATCAGCGACTTCACTGCATTTTATATAGTAATGGGCGAGTAGCGTTAATGTTTGCCCTCCCACCGATAATTTTGACATTTTTGCAAGCCATTGATCCAAAAAAAACTTCACAGGCAACCCACTCATACCATTTTTTAATATCAATGCAAAACCTAATGTTTGTTGAACATAATTGGGTGAAATTCAATGCATTTTCCATTAAAAAGGGCCTGGGGGGTGCTGCTGTACTTCAGAAAAGGGGTTGATGACTTTAGCATCAATTATTTCTGTTAGGGTACCCTAATGGATAATTTGGCCAGGGTTATTTCTGAGTAGACTGCATTTTTCGAAATGCCCTCAGGCTTCACCCCCAATTTTCACAATGGGTTTTGTTGATAAATGCCGAAATCAGCCATTTTTGGGACCCTGTGGCTCTGAGACCCTTTCCTGTAAAGGCGTTGGACTTGTGGCAAACTCTTCGTCTGTGTCTTCTGTACTTACCTGCAAAAAATCATTAGAAAATAATAAAAACTTTTTCCTCAGCAACTCAAGAAATGTTGTCATTTTATTCATTTGTATTGCCCATGCCTATATTATAGTGACAGTGACAGTTACAATGACACGCACCTATGTCCTCCATGTCAGTCATTGGTGACATTTGTCCAAGCTTTAAACATAAATAAAAACAATAACAAGTTTTTTGTCTCTGGACTGTTAACCAGGGAAGAACATCGATTTATGCATATTTTGAAAAACCATCTGAACATTGCTTGACAATTGAACCAATAGGACTACAAAGTCATGGTGAGAGTATTTAAAACTGTATCTTAAAAACCATTTTGACTGTACTATTTACATCTTAAAATGGCTTGCGTGGGATGCGAAGAAAAATCTATATATTCTATATTTAGAAGTTTCTGAAGAATGCATTTTCAATTGGGGGAATAGTGAATGGAACTGGCATCAATATAATGAACATTTTTAATATCTGTGCTGTTTTCTTTCTTTTTCAGTTTTGCCCACCATTCATGAATCAAACGTACAGAAAACTGCCTTAAACTTTAAAACTATTGAAATGACCAACAAAGCTGACTTCTCCATATTAGATGGTAAGTGTGTTAAGAAATGCGAAGTTTATTGGTATTGTTGCAGGGTTGGGTGATAATATTGCAGTTGCCTTTCATGTTATTATCTCTTGATAGAATAAGTTGGCTGAAGTTACATTTTTCATGTGCAGCCAAAGAGACGATGGCCTTGCTAAAGCGGCGTGTGAGCGATGAGAAGACCGTTGTGCGGAAGTCCACCCTGCAGGTATCGGCTCCCTCTACCGTCTGACGTCAACACTGAACACAATGGCACAACGCATGATACGGCAAGAGACGGGCACTACTGCCTCACAGCAAAGCAGGTCGTGGGTTCAAATTTGGCCTGGGGCCTTTCTGCGTGGAGTTAGCATGTTCTCCCCGTGCTCGCGTGGGTTTCCTCCGGGTACTCCGGTTTCCCCCACCCACAAAAACATGTATTACAGGAACACTCCTACTAGTACCCCTGACCAAGCCTTAGAACTGGAGTTGGTCCCCGGGTGCTGCTCTGTAGGATGGGTCAAATGCAGAGGACAAATTACCCCACAGGGTTCAATAAAGTAATATCTTATATCTATCTTATATACATCTATATCTTCTGCATAAATATGACGACAAGGTGTCGCTCACGCGCTGTAATGGGATTTGATCGAATGGCCTTCTTGTGGAAGTCCCAAAATAAGAAGCTCACATGTACGCCAATGGGCATTATGATGTCATTTGTACCCATGCATGTGGTCTTATTTACAAAAATTTGCATAGATTTATGACTGAAACGTGCTGTTAAAAAAAATGGCATGTAAGGGAAAAAATCCGAATTTACAGAATCGTAGGCAAGTTAAACTCTGTATAATTTTCATTGAATTTATTCAGATTAACTTTGAATGTTTCATATGTGCATAATCTTAATAGTTATGCTCTTTTTTTTGTCAATTGTTTTTATAAACTGAAATGTGCAAAGAATGGGCATTTGGGTTAAGATGCACTATTTATAAATGAGACCTCTGGTGTCAGGGTAAAAGACATTACCCTCACCTATGGTGTTGACCTATGGGCTTTTCTGTCCTTTTGAGTGTCTTTTTGCCTTGTTTTTTGATTTGAAGTGGCCCAGATGCTGATATGGCGCATATATCATTAACGGTCGCTTGCATGTCCAGGCTTTGATGAGTCTCCTGAAGCACAAGCTGATCCCCTGCAGCCAGGAGAACCTGTCGATCCTGTCGGACCGCTGCAGGGACCCCGCTGTCTCCGTGAAGAAGAAGGCCCTGCAGTGTCTGATGGACCTGCTCGCTGTGAGAGTGATACCCCCCCTTCATCTCTCTCACTTCCACTCAAGGGTTAATGGAGTCCGCTGGTGGAGCTCACTTTGTTGTGGTGGGCCAGACTCAGTCTGAATGCCTCCTCCCCCGCCCCCCCCAAGTTGCCAATTCCATAAATCACTGTCCTTAAGGGTCGGTAACTGCTGGTTTTCTATCAGTCTTATATGTTGGACTCGGGCATTGCTAAACCATTGCATAGATATTCAGTTGATTACCTGCAAGGATGGAAAACCAGGGTTGACAGTGATTTGAATTTCTGTCCTATGTATTTTTTTTTTTCTGTGCCGTTGTTCCCTGCCACAAAGTGGATGGGGATGTAGGAATGAGTGTTGTCCTCCCATGTGTCCATCTGGCCGCCATGCTTTTCCAGGCCAGGACTCCAACAAACCCCAATTCAAATGATGTTTGGACGCTGTGCTAAATGTGAATAAAAACAATACGATGATTTGCAAATCCTTTTCGACCTGTATTCAATTGAGTACACTACAAAGACAAGATATTTATTGTTCAAACTGAAACTTTATTTTTTTTGGAAATATTCACTCTATTTCAAATTGATGCCTGCAACACGTTCCAAAAAAGCTGGGACAGGGGCAACAAAAGACTGGGGAAGTTGAGGAACGCTAAAAAAAAACCTGATTGGAACATTGCACAGGTGAACAGGTTAATTGGAAACAGTTGAGTGTCATGATTCTGCATAAAAGGAGCATCCCCGAAAGGCTCAGTGGTTCACTAGCAAGGATGGTGCAAGGTTTACCACTTTGTGAACAACTGCATGAGCAAATAGTCCAACAGTTTAAGAACAATGTTTCTCAACGTGCAATTGCAAGGAATTTGGGGATTTCATCTACAGTCCATAATATCATCAAAAGATTCAGAGAATCTGGAGAAATCTCCACATGTAAGTGGCAAGGCTGAACACCAACATTAATTGCCCCCGACCATCGGTCCCTCAGGCGACACTGCATTAAAAACCGACATCATTCTGTAAAGGATATTACCATGTGGGCTCAGGAACACCTCGGAAAACCATTGTCAGTTAACACAGTTCATCTCTACAAGTGCAAGTTAAAACTACCATGCAAAGCGAAAGCCATATATCAACAACACCCAGAAACGCCACCGGCTTCTCTGGGCCTGAGCTCATCTGAGATGGACTGACGCAAAGTAGAAAAGTGTACTGTGGCCTGGCGAGTCCACATTTCAAATTGTTTTTGGAAATCATGGACGTTGTGTCTTCCGGGCTAAAGGGGAAAAGGACCATCCAGATTTTTATCAGCGTTAAGTTCAAAAGCCAGCATCTGTGATGGTAGGGGGATGTGTTGGTGCCCATGGCATGGGTAACTTGCACATCTTTGAAGGCACCATTAATGCTGAAAGGCACATACAGGTTTTGGAGCAACATATGCTGCCATCCAAGCAACGTCTTTTTCAGGGACGTCCCTGCTTATTTCAGCAAGACGATGCTAAACCACATTCTGCTTGTATTACAACAGTGTGGCTTCATAGTGTAAGAGTGTGGGTAATGGAATGGCCTGCCTGCAGTCCAGACCGGTCTCCCATTGAAAATGTGTAGCACATTATGAAGCGCGAAATACGTCAACGGAGACCCTGGACTGTTGAGCAAATGAAGTCGTACATCAAGCAAGAATGGGAAAGAATTCCACCTACAAAGCTTCTTCAGTTAGTGTCCTCAGTTCCCAAACGCTTATTGAGTGTTGTTAAAAGGAAAGGTGATGTAACACAGTGGTAAACTGTCCCAGCTTTTTTGGAACGTGTTGCAGGCATCAAATTCAAAATGAGTTTCCAAAAAAACAAAGTTTATCAGTTTGAACATAAAATATCTTGTCTTTGTAGTGTACTCAATTGAACATGGGTCGAAAATTATTTGAAAATCATTGTATTCTGGGTTTTTTTTTTTTTTTTTTTTTTTTTTTTTTCAGGTTTGGCGCGTCCCAACTTCATTGGAGTTGGGGTTTGGATATTTTATGAACACGATTTCATATGGATACACCTTATCGAGGGCTGACAGCAATAAACAGTTATGTCCAGATGTTATATATTGGACATAACTGTTTATTGCAGTCAGCCCTCGTTATGTTGATGTGCCTTCGTGTCCATCTATCCTCTTGTCCATCTGTCCGTCCATCTACTGCGTTTTATTTCTAGGCTAAATATCAGCCATGTGGTGTCAAGGGATCTGAAAATTTTATTTTTGTTGATTTCGGCTTTCATTGTTTATCCTCCACTTACATGTTGTCTCTCCATCTCTCTGTTACTTACTCACACATGCACGGAAACACGCACTTCCTCATACAAACTTCTTTTTTGAACAATTTTTAGGCTCAGCCTGATAACAGTGTGGTCCAGAAGACCTGGCTGATGGGTGTGTTACCGCCGATCTGGGATACTGAGAACTCTGTACAGGAGAAGGCTCTGGAGTGCCTGGACCTCACCATCCTGGCGCATATCGGGAACTCCAGAAACTACAGGCCGCAGGACGTCCCGCAGAAGCTGGCCTGGGACCTGCTGGGCCTGTTGTGTGGGGAGAGCCAGGACCTGTGGTAAGGTGGCGCAGCCATACCTATAGCGTGCCTCTGGGGGGTGCTGAGATCTAGGTGTCCTGATCTATTTCAATTTCAATTTCAATTTTATTAGTATAGCGCTTTTCACAGAGAGACTGTCAGAAAGATGCTTTACAATGAGAAAATGAATAAATAAACAAAACAAGCACTGCCCAGCCTAATCCCCACTATAGCAAATGAGGCAAAAAAGGAAAAAAACTCCCAGTATGGAGAAAAATCCTCAAACAGTGGTGAGAAAAAACTCCCCAGTGGGAAGAAATCTCGATTTAGTGTGCCATGATGGCCGCTGGAAGTTTTCGGCAAACTGTCCGGATATTCAAGGTTCTCTCTCATTCTAACAATTCACAGTTGTGTGCCTTGGTTTCGATTGCAAGTATTGTGCCATACTTTTGCCATTTTCCTTTCCCGGGGTAGTAAACTGTAACTGTCATTTGCAGCCATGTTGAACAATAATTTGGTCCCAATTAGGATGAAAAGCTACAGTATTGAGGCACTTTGGAGTATTTTTCAGGCAAATGGAGCTGAAGTTCTGAGCCAAGAGACGATGAGCAGGCTGTGCTTCCTGTGTGGCTCGGTTCATTCCATTTCAAATGTTTTTGTTTTTGTGGTTTAGCCACTACTTGAACAAGGCCTTCTCCATCTGGTCCAAGCAAAAGAAGTTCTCTTCATCCTTCGTCAACAACCTGATCTCACACACGGGAGCTCCACACGCCCCCGCCGCCTGGCTCCTGCTGTCCAAGGTGGCGGGCTGCTCCCCCCGGCTGGACTACAGCAGGATCCTGGACGCGTGGGACGAGATGGTCAGGTGAGCATGGTCTCTGTTCATTGCATTGCAGTGCTGTCCTCTCCTGTCTAATGCAGAGGTTTGCTCCTATCAGGGAAGTTTCACCTTATTTTAGTCTTGAAGGTTCGGTTGCTGGTAACTTTGGATAAACCAGCAAGCACAAGGCAGGTTTCACAATTGACATTCAGACCAAAAAAAAAAAAAAAAAAAAAGCGCCCATTCATTTGAGCCATTGCTCCGAAGCCACTCCCTCGAAAGATGTTAACGCACACAACCTAACTGCTGACTTAAAGGACGGAGAGTAGAGAATGGCGTGTCGATAGTTTTCAGTGCAGACTTTATTCAACCACTTGATGTATCATTTACATGCGGGGAAAAAAAAAGTCACGTTATTAGCTATGTGTAAACAATGTGAGCATGAACTATATGGAAAGCAAACTATAACTATGAACATAGTAACTATCTGAACGTAAACAATACACACTGCTGAAGTTATCCTTGGAATCACGGCTGTCAGGCTTGCTAGCATGGTAGTGGCAAAGTTGATGGCTAGAAATTAAGAGTTTATTGCAAGTAATGGTACACTGGCTACCTAGCAGTGCCTGACACGGTAAAGTTGTTTAGCTAAAATGAAATTAACTGAGTTAGGATACTACATGGTAAAAGTATGTTTTGAATGTCTGTTTTGCATTTTGCGTGCATTTCACCATAGTTTTTGCCCACGCATCAATTTTAGCAAAGGTGCTGCCCATCTCGCCAATTAGCCACCTGCCTGAAAATTTTATTATTGTTCATCAATGATGATGATGACCTGGAAATTTGCATAGAATTCATAGCATGTTGTACAATGAATCACATTTTAGAACTTTCTGGATGAGAGATTAGGGTTTCATCCTGAATATACTTCAGAACTTAGCGACTTCGGTCAAAGAGAGCAGGCTCAGGGTGGAGTTCATGCAGCAGGGAAGGTTAAATACCCAAATTATTCTCTGTTGTAGAAAAGTTACAAAAATGTTTCTAAAATATCGAGGGTTTGGAGCACAATGGTGCTATGTCCAAATTTTGTGATTTTGAGATTTTTACCTCCTGTCACACATTTCTATCAGCTAATTCTTGGAGCACAGTAATTATATGTCCATGCGCTTCAGTTTTAAACAGAATTCACATTTTGATTTTGTGGTATGTCCAACAAAATCAGCTTATATGAATTAAACATTGATATTTTGATGAATCAACATGAATAGTATTACAGGATCATCTGTCTTCCGTTGCAAACAAACTTAACTTCAATCTATTGCCATTGTGTTATGTCACATCAAGTGCTAGAATTGTTGGAGCACGGAGGTGACATGTCCATTTTGGCAATTTTGGCCATGATGTCGCAGTACCACACTTATGAAAACTTACATGTTCAGTATACTTCTGAACCATGCAGTAAAAGAGACTGACATAAATGATGGAAATGATGTACCTGATTTAAGGTTAGGTTACAGGCAAAACTCAAAAATTCTTAAATCTTCATAAAATCATATAATTTGATCATAAAATGATATGTTATGACAAGGAAAACATATTTCCTGATTTTTTTCCTGATTAGGTCATGCGATTCAAGATGGCCGTCACCGAAAAGTGACATAGAAAATGCAGCATATCTCAAGAAGTATTTGGAGTACAGACTTGGAATTTGGTATATCTATTATGTATATACCACTCTTGGTTTTGAATTAAAAAGAAAACTTGACCCTAGGATGGAAAAAAAATTTGCCTCCATTTCCAGGGTACCCAATTTCAGGGGGGTGTCAACTGACTTTAACCCTCTCCTGGCTGCATATTTAAGTACATACTGTTAAGTTTTTTTTTTTTTTTTTTATTCAAAACCAAGCGTGGTATATACATAATAGATATACCAAATTCCAAGTCTCCACTCCAAATACTTCTTGAGATATGCTGCATTTTCTATGTCACTTTTCGGTGGCGGCCATCTTGAATCACATGACCTAATTAGCATAATTATGCAAAGATCAGGAAATATGCTTTCCTTGTCATAAACATCATTTTATGATCAAATTATATGATTTTATGAAGATATAAGAATTTTTGAGTTTTGCCTGTAACCTAACCTTAATAGAACATTTGCAAACCTAAAAATCAATTTTTCTCAAAACCTCTAAAATAGACATGTAACCATTGCGCTCCAAACCGTCTATCTTGCCTACCCTGCCTTTATGTTTACATATATCCTCCTGAAACCTAGTCATGCATGTGTTGCCTTTTGTGCAAGTGAGCCTCAATCTCAAAAACGTTTTTGAACTTCAGCATCTTTTCCGAGTCACTTGCAATATTGAAAAAATTACCTACTTTTTTCTGTTGGTTTTCAGGCTTGTGAAGCACTGTTCCAGAAAATGGCGTTAAGTAGTTCACTGCTTTTCTTTCCCGTTTAGGGACTGCAATGTCACCGTCACAACTTCCTGCCACATCCTGCGTGTGATCGGAGAGATCGCCGAGCACCTCAACGAGGACACCAAGAGCAGGATCGTGGGTGCGCTGCCACCGTGGGCCGGGTGAACAGGACCGGCTCCTTCGAAATCGGTCCAGCACGTGATATTGCTCCTTTAATACTTGAGAGAGCACTGTCTGATTTGTTGCATCTCCCAACAGAGGACATAATGAAGTGGCTGAGGAGTTTCAACATACCCCTGGAGGTGGTCAGCGCCTGCGTGGACACACTCTACCAGCTGGGCCGGGAGGAGAAAATTGAGGACACGCAGGTCAGGCTCAAGAATGGGATGCAATGGACTGTTATATGTGCTAAGGCAGGGGTGCTCAACAAGGGCTAATCCATTTCAAGGTTTAGCATTTACTTCTGTTTTCAGTCACTTAATTGGCTCAAGTGCATTTTGATCGAACATTTGTTCACACGAGCTTCAGATTTCAGTTCTACCTTAGGGACGCATTTCTTAAACTGAGTAGTTGCTAATTAAGTTAGCAACTTGCATAGTTCGTCCATTCACAGTCAATCGGTCCAACTATTTAAGTTAGCATCTGCACCCCAGCGCAGTTAGTTGTTAAGAAACAAAAAGAAGGGCAATTGGTTGAAACAGAGATTAGCATGCCGAAGACTGGGGTTGCACATGCCCTTGTGAAGATTTATGAACACCACCTCACATTCACTTTAGCACTCTGGCTCTTTTAATTTTTAACATGACTGACCGGTCGTAAATGCTGGGCTACTGCTGTGTGTGTTGAAGAGTGTTGCTTATGAATCTCAGTGATTGTGGTGTTTATTGAGTGGTGCAAAGCAGTTTTAACCACTTCAAATAAATCAATAGCTGTTAACAAGATGATTCCTGCACCCATTTCCAGATTCACTGCGCTGAACCGTGTTCACGGGGGAATCGCAATATTTCCTCTGTAAAAATAATTTTTGATCAGCCATCACATAATTTGTGGGGGGAGGCATTGATAAAACAACCCTGGCAGTTTGTCTTGTTCATCCCACAGAAGTTCTGGCTTTTACTGTGAAATAAATGCTGTCCTCTGCAGAGGTTTTTGAACCAGCACTGCGGAGAGCTGGTGTCCACCTGCGAATCCTACCTCTCCGGCATCATGCTGAGCCAAGATGGAGCGCTAAACTTCAACGAAGACCTTGTGGTACAAATCTTACGAGCAACCTCTCATTTGGTATCCCTGTCCTGTCGAGACGGGACTGAGTGTGCATATGAAAATTAGACCCTGACAGTCATATTTTCCTCATTTAAATATTAAAATTTTATGTGGGAAATTAATGGTTCCAGTCTTCAACCCCAAAATTCTGAAAAAGTTGGCGCATCATGGAAAAAGCAAATTAAATAAAGAGACTGATCTGAAAAGGCTATTCATCCTCTTCTGTATTGAAAACTATGCATGTTGTTTCATGTTCTGACATGTAAATTTAATTGCATTTGAAGACCACAAAGGAAAAACGATCAGTCCAAATTTGGCATTTTTGTATATTTTATATATTATAATAATATATGATATTATATATTGTAATATTTTATATATTTTATTTTTTGCATAGTTTTTCAGTGCTTTGTTTCTAAGATCATTTTGAATTTAATTCATTTCTCCACAACGTGAAAATGTAACTCTGATCATTTTTCCATTGTGATCTTTGTTCCGAAAGTTTACAATGCGATTTCTGCGACGGAACTCAAAGTTTGCATGGACTGTTTACGACTGTCACCATGTATTATCACCATGTGACTTTCAATCACACTTGCTGTAGTGTTTTCAATATAGTAGGAGGATGGACATTTCAAATCCTTCCTTTTTGATTTGATTTGCATATTCCATGTATGTGCCAACTTTTTCCAAATTGAAGTTGTAGTTTATGTACAAAATTTTGGCCACACCACAGCTTGCAGGCAAATAATTTTGTTTTCATGAAAAATTCCAGCTTTGTAGACAACAATGTGTATTGAATTTTTTTTTATCGCCCAAACAGAAATGTCAGTTTGTCCCTGAGACCCTTTTGGTTTTTAGTGGATGATTCCTTATCCAGTTTGTTTCTGTCTGTTGCTAAATTGGGAACACCTTTAAATATTGCCTGTAAATAGCAGCATTCTTTCTGATGCCCATAATTTTTTTTTTTTACAGGATTTATGCTCTTCATGGTCCAGTTTTGGCTTTTGAATGAATTTCATATTTGCCTTCATTTGCATAGTTTATGCCTTTTTCTATGCACCCACTCCACCAGATGGGTGTATATTGCAATTGGCCCTGTCCCTCAGTCCGTCCACAGTTTATTGTTCTCTACAGGATACATTTTTGTTGTATTCTTTTCATTTTTGTTTTGCGGACCAGTGGTGATTTGAGGAGGATCCTTATTGATTTTGGTAATTATTGGAAAATTTTTAGTCAAATAGCACGTCATTGACAATGCTGCCATATGGGCGTATTACCACACTTTGTGTGGCTGTCTTTGTTGGTTCTGAGAGAACCCATCCTGTAAGCGTCTCTTCACTGGCATGGCAAAACCTTGTTGCTGGGGACATCGTTGACTTTGTCCACTTGTTTTTGTTTGTTTTTATTCTCTTTTGCCATGATTCCCTCGCTAGACGATTTCAAGTATTTTGTCGGTTATTCTTTAATTTAAATCCTTACTTGTTTTCTTATGATAACTGCAACTTGGTGTTGCACATGTTGTTTGAAAGATGCTGCAAACTGCATAATAATGAAATGATGGTAATGAGGATGTTATTATATTTTTTGGCATGTCAATTAATTCTAATGCTGTTCTTTGGCAGGTGAAACACCTTTTCACTCTGGGAGTCGCTGCCCTGCGATGTCCCGCTAAAGTGGGCAAGCGAATCTTCCTCCTGGTGCAGTCGATTCTGGCGTCGAACGTGGAGCTGCAGGCAGGTAAGAGATCCCTGAGCTGGAGTTCAGCCTGGAAACCAGTGTGTAGTGGCTTTGCATGGTCTCTTGGCATTTATTTGACGGGGAAAGGTTTCTCGTGTACAGAAATCAACTCACTGGGTGATTTAACCCATTAAGGGGCACCATTATGCATTGTTGAGCAGCAGCTAACGATTATTTTCATTGTTGATTAATCTGCCGATTATCTTCACAACTAATCGATCAATCGGTGTTTCTATAAAATGTTGAAAAATTGTGAAAACTGGTCATGACAATTTCCCAGAGGCCGAAGTGAAATCTTCAAATTTCTTCTTTTGTCCAACGATGGATCAAAACCCAAAGGCTCTTCATTTACTGTGCATTTAAGAAGCTCAAACCAGAAAACTAACATTTTTTCTTGAAAAAATGACTGAAAAGATTTTTGATTATCAGAATTGTCGGCAACTAATTTTTGTTTGACTGATTAGTCGATTAATTGTTACAGCTCTGCTTTCTAGAATTTATTTATTGCAAGGAAGCACTCACTACTTTGGAAAAATAGGAGATCAAATGAGATTTTGATAAATACCGGAGAGATTTCTTTGGCAGGAGATCGTGTGCGGATGTTTAATCGACTTGCATTGATGTAGTGTGCCCGTATTTATGTCAGATGTCATTTACGGCTTTTCGATACCTCTGATATCCTCAACGGTGAGTTGGTGTATTTAAGGAGATGTTGGGTAAAGTTGTTTTTGTAATGAAGATGTGTGACAGGATGTTTTGGAGCCATTAGCCTCACTGCTGATTGCGCGGTGGTTTTGCTTGACACAGGTGACGGATCAGACGAGCTCCCGGCCTCCCAGCCGCTGTCCCAGTTTAAACCATCCTCTATGCCCTCAGTGGTGCGAGCCCACGCCTTCATCACTCTGGGTAAGGACCCCTCCCCTTTTTTTCACTTCTTAAAACGATGCTTCTCTTCCAGGGAAAAGTCCAACATGCCATAGCATAACTGAACTATTCAGGTTTACAAGTACAGGGAGTCTTCAGTTAATTTGGGGTTAAAGGTCCCCTATTGTGAAAATCACATTTTTGCGTGCGTGCGTGCGTGCGTGCGTGTGTGCGGCACCGTAGTTAGTTGGACTGTGACACTTTAGTTACTTAGCTTCTGTTGGCTGTGACAGATCTGAATCCAATTTAACATGCACTTTACTAGCTGAAGTGGAGACTGAAGTCGGTAAGCCCCCAAAACAAGCAGAAATTAAAAATGATTGCGGTAAAGACCTGGCAGGGCATCATGGGGAAGACACCCAGCAACTGGTGATGTCTATGGGTCACAGACATAAAGCAGTTACTGCATGTGCAATCAAATGTTGAAAATAATTACTTTATTCTACCTTGTGTTAAACTGTCAATTTTATGGGCCTATTTCACAGACATGTATTAAGCATAGCCTGAACTGAACAGAGTTTTGTATGGAGATTCTCCATTGAAAATTGAATTTAGTCTTGGATTAGGCTTAATATGTGCCCGTGAAACGGGCCCTATATGTGCCCAAAAATTGGGTCACTATATACGTAGGTGATGTTATTTTGAAAGGGTTCATCCGATATTGATGAAAACGCCCTCAAATTACAGCTGACAGCCCTCACTTTAGTCTCATTCTTGTATCCTTTCAAACTCAATGCTGGATTACAGGACCAAAATGAAACCGTCACTGTACTATGATTTATGGTGCTCACTGTGATTTGGTTCTCCTCCTACCTAGCATCTAACAAAAGTGACACTGGATTGTCTCAGCATGATTGCTGTAGGACTCTCTCAGAAATCATGGTTTTGAACAACCTAATTTGATTATGTGCTCCTTTTGACATCACAAGGGGAACCATTTGCATTTTGCATAGTTTTTTTTTTTTTTTTTTTTGCAGTGCCAGTTGAAGGAGAGCCTCATTTTCAGTGAATCCCTGTCCAGTCTGTCCACTGGAAACCATATACTGTATTAAAAAGATGGTTGCAGCACCCGGGTCTGAAAACTGAGGCCGATGAGGAAATCTCTAAAATTTGCCTTCTATTTAATGGCCAGCAGATGGCGACGTCGGTGGTTGCAGAAAGAAGTTAAATCCTAAAGAAGTCTATGAGAAAATGACCCTACTTTCCCACCTGATTTATTATTTCAATAATGATTTTCCACATTACTTTATGGGATCTATCGCAAGTTTTAAGTCTCCTTTGATGTATCATGATGTTCATTTTTGTAAATTATGGTCCCAAATAGACTAGAATAAAGGATAAAGCCAGAAAATGCTTTAGGGGCGTGGCTATCTTCTGGTCCTTGTCTGATACGGTAAGATCCACCCGTAGATCCATCCCTCTCTCCTCCCTGGATATTCAATTCACGCTCTTGTCCAATAGGAATCACATCCGGTTCCAAAATGGCGCCGTTCAAATTGCCAAAATCGAGGCTTCCTCAATGGTATGCTGAAACGGGTGACGTCACGGTTGCTTCATCCATCTTTTTATACAGTCTATGCTGGAAACGGCGTGTAGTTACGGAGGGGAGAAAATGAGAGCCTTGGGACTTACTGCTCATGCTGAATTTCAGTTTTTACCCTACAATCTTCAAAACCTTGTTTTGTCTACTGTTGTCTTAAATTGTTAGGGAAAAAATGGGCATAATATGGGACATATAATGGATGCAAGTGAACATCCTCAGCAAAGTCTTCTTGCTGGGGAATTATGCCGGACATATGCCTACTGCAGATAGTGCCATTGCCTGTGCAATGTCCAATCCTGATGGGACACGGAGTTTGATATTGGGCTTCACATTCAAGTGAACAATACTGAGGTGCTTTATTCGATTTAATTGAAGCAATATTTTTAGTGCACAGGGAAAGTGCATTGCTGCTATAGCAACATGACTGACTGCACACATCAAGGTGTTACTGTTCAGCTCATGATAAAATGGGATATCTTGGGTTTTTTTATTGTTGACCTTTATCTATCCAGTAATGTGAAGTCAGTTTTTTGTTTGTTTTTGTGAGGACTTGTAAAGGGAATTGAGGTTAGCTGGGGACATGCAAAATGAAATCAATTGGAAATTAGAGCATTGGGGAACCAAAGTCATTTTGTGGGCATTTCCGGATGCAGGTTCACTTGCCCACACTTTAATTGAATGCCATAGTTTATTTACTCACCATGGTAACTCATGATTGCGTTTGTTTCAAGCAAGGAACACAACACTGTTTGGAATTTAGATTTTGTCTGGGTGAAACATCTCCCCTATTTGCACGGTCAGCCCCCATCTCCCGTCCAGCTTCGGTTAATTCCTGCGGAATGGTATGGCATTTGGCTGCTGAGTGGTGGGGCTTAATGTGTGCATATAAGATGCGTTATATAGTTACAGTTATATAGGGTGAGATGGGATTTATATTGGGAGCACTGCAGATAGGCATGCAGTTATAATGCAGTTCAGCTGGAAAGAATCTTGGCTGCGACAGATGTCAGAGTTCATCCGGCCGTCCGTTATCAACAGCTCAGGAGGGAAATGGGAACTGAATCCCGAATGGAATGGTGCACACGCGTTGCAGCCTAAGTCGATGGGCCATTGTCACTGGACAGTCGATGGCACACACATTAACACACACTTCAGCAGTCAGCGCTTTAAAAGTCGGATAATTCTTCTCAGATATAGTTTACAATGGTCTTGGACGTGCCACACACAACCTCATTACTCTTCTTTTTTTCCTAGAAAAGGAGGTTAAACTCTTTCAGCCTGGCCAGTGAACTGTACTTTTGCATGGAACCGGGCAGTGATGGTTTGCGTACAATGGTTGCCTGGATACGTAGTGACTCTTCTGCCTTTGGCCCGTCAGGAAAGCTGTGCCTGCAGAACGAGGACCTGGCCAAGCGCTGCGTTCCTGCCTTCGCCCGTGAGCTGGACGTGAGCGAGGAGGTGGCGGTTCGCAACAACGTGGTGGTAGTGATGTGTGACCTGTGCGTGCGTTACACCACCATGATGGAGCGCTACATCCCCAACATCTCCGCCTGCCTGAGAGACCCGGAGCCGCTCATCCGCAAGCAGACCCTCTACCTGCTCACCAACCTGCTGCAGGTACTCTGCACCCACCACCCCCCCTCCCTGTCATCACTGAGGCACTAACGGTTTTATGCTCCTGTGCCATGCGGCACATGGCTGGGGAAATACAGGGTTACCCTTGTCAGTTTATACATGTACATTTGTCCGTACGGGTTATCCACTTCTTAAAAACCGGTCAACAGAATTTATCAGACTTATAAAAGTCAAGTTACCCAGATGCGGGGGCATCTATGTCCCATGGACACAAATTTTCTGGTTAAACAAATGTTTATTAGACCTCTCATATCCTATTGCCATGACATGCAGGCCGAACATGGAAGCTCGCAAACTTGCATAAAAAAAGCATATTGATTGTTAGGGTAGGGAATTTTGTTGAATCATGGGAAAATGCTCTTCTAATGCTCAATGTCTCCAAAATCATATTGCTTGGGCCATTTTTTTTCCCCCAATTTTTTAATTACTTTGTCAGTTACCATAAAGGCTGGATGTTGGTCGCTGAAAATATTGCCTGAACTTGAGTTACAGTCGGGAAAAAGTTGTAGAAACTTGTCTCATACCTCATGACTGCTGTGCGCCTTCCAATTTTTTCTCTTTACCACCCTGCTTCCTGCAAAAGTTAGAATTTTATGGCGTTAATTTGCTTTCATTCATTTTGAAATGTCCCTGAAAATTGGGCCCATTAAAAAATGAGTTTCATGCACTGCTGCCAAAGCAGTGGGGTTAAGGAGTGCTTTTAATCCCTTTTCTTGTTTGAATGGGCACTTAAATCATAAGAGAAACCTTTTTTATTTTTTTAAATTAATAAAGTCTGGCACAAAATGCGGGCACCTAAAATGGCTGTCATCTGCTACATGAAGAACCCCACTTCACTGTAATCTCGTGGCTCTGCTGTTTGACTCGGAAAGTTCATGGTTCAAGCTCCAGTGAACTTGGAGTGATATCTGTAGATCTGCTGGGCCCTTGAACTAGGCCCTTCTGCCCATATTATTCCTGGATGTTTGGCCCCTGCTTGGTCAGATCATCTTCGGATTGCTTTGAATCTCGGCTGAATTGGTGTAATGCAGTGTAAATTGTCCTGTACAAGCTGCCACAGTGCATCATGGCTGTCTATCTAGTAAATGAGCAGGACTTCTCTGCTTGGATTTTCTACGTTGTGCTCAAAATCATAGAACGGTTAGCATTAACCTAACGGTCTTTCAGCTACAGTGATAATCGAATTCTGACGTGTGACCCCAGAGCTCCAGTCGGGTGGTTTGTTCCAGGTTATACAGAGCCGTTTGAATGTGGACGCTTTATCTGGGAACACAGGTTCTGTGGTTTTTGGGAGGACACACCCAGATGGCTGAGCCTGTAAGCATTTCCCCGTCAGTAAAGAAAGTCTGCGCCTTAATCAAATCTGGGCTGAATGGGTGCGCCAGTAAAAAGTTGATAAAAACAGCACAAATGCTCGCACTGCAAAAAGTGAATACCAAAAACCGAGAAGCCAATGCAACAATTTATTAGGACAAAAAATATCTATGTGCAAGTGAAAGTTTTAAAAACAGATGTTATGGTGCTCACACCATCCTCAGTGCTAATGACTAAGTGGCAGGACAAAACCATTTAAATAGACATCACATGACTGAAAGAGACAATTAGTTTAAGTGAGCATCTCAGGATACAATTAACTCGTAAATTATTCAACTTCAAGGGAATATCATTGTAGATGACCACAACAAATGAACAGTAGTTATGACAATAAAGTATGTATAATCAATGAAAAAACAGAACACCAGAAAATAGTAAAACTGGAATGTCATGTTAGGTTAAATTGATTAAGGATTGTTGTTGTTGTAAATTATTGCACTGGCTTCTCGGTTTTTGGTATTCACTTTTTGGAGTGCGAGTATTTGTGCTGTTTTTTTGAGCCTGTTAGCAGCCATTCTGGCTCAAACTGGTTTCTATGCTTCCACATCTGCTGATGAATGGCGGCTGTACTGGCTCAAAACTGGTTCTGTGAAATGCTTGAATGGGTGTTGCACATGGTGGTGTGTGAATTGACATTTCCACTTTTCCTGTAATCCCATGTGAGGATCTGGGATTAAATTCTAATTTACTTAATTATATACACAATGCATCAAATGTACCAGCGTATCTTTGTGTTTGGGAGCACAGGGCCTGGCTGATTAATTTCTACAGGAGACGTTTGTCGTGCCATTTGTTACCCGTAAAGGTCGTGCCTCTCGTACACAGTGGTGCTTATGGCTGTAAAGTTCAGTAAGTCACAAAAATTATAGGGGACGATGAATGTTTAATTGGGGAGGCTAGGCTGGTGATGTCATCGCCACGCTGCTGCAGCTCATTGAGAAATTGATTCATTAAATTCCTCAATAGCTGAACATGATGTATTAATGTGTTAACCCTTTGTTGCCTAGTGGTTAGGGCTTAATAGGCAAAGAGGAAAAGAGTCATGGAACAAAAGGCTAATGTTGAGAAAATATTGACCACATAATCAAATTGCAAATGTGTTCATTCCGCAAAATCAAAAAGCCATATTTCACTTCAGAAACTGAGGTATATTGCTAGGAAATGTGAAACCCTCTGTATTTTTGCAGCGCAAAATTGCATTTAAACTGGTAATTTACTATAAACCTGCAGATTTAAAATATTTTAGTTTGTATTAAATGTATGTTGTGGTGAATGTAGAATGTTGTAAATCCTACTACTACAAAAACAATTTGGAGAGTGACACTAATTTTGGGATATGAAATTCCTTGTTGAGTTGCTTCTCCCCTCTGGTCTGTGCCAGTTTATAGATCCTATCAGTGAAATGCCACTCTAGCGCCCCCTGCTGTACCACTACACAACACTACAGCCACTTATTCTCCATAATGGGTCTGTGTGTCCGTCCACAGGAGGAGTTTGTGAAATGGAAAGGCTCCTTGTTCTTCCGCTTTGTCAGTCTGCTTGTGGACCCAGAACCCAGCATCGCCAGGTACGCTCTCAACCGCCTCGGGTTTTTTTTTCCCCCCCATCATCTCTCCTTCATTTTCTCCTTCAGTTTATTCATTTATTAACTGATTGTAGGTATTGAACCCTAATCTTTGATTAACTGGATTTTTCCCATCTCACATGTAGTCTTTGTGAGTTCTGCCTGGTTCACCTGCTCCTGAAGCGAAATCCTGTCATGTTCTCTCAGCATTTCATCGAGTGCATCTTCCACTTCAACTGCTACGACAAACACGAAAAGTACAACAAGTTTCCCCAAACAGACAGGTAAGCTGTTGGGCAAACTTTCTGAGTTATATTATTGAATTAGTGCAGTAATGCCTGTTCAAAATGTACCGATTATTTTGCCTCTGGTAAGGCTGCTTACAGCTCAGAGATTTCTCGAACTGCTGAACCACAAATTCACACTCCCCAGTGCATCCTTGGGTCTTCAGCAATACACCCAAGTGTGAGGTCAGTTGGAGTAACGGTTATCAAGAAAATATAAGGACAGACATACACACGTCATACTTACATGCAGATAGACAGAGACTCATCCATTTATAGTTTGATGTAGTTTTTCTTTGTCTGGTTGCATCGGTCTAAAACCCAGCTCGAAAAAAGTATTCACTTTTTTCAATTTACAGTGTATAATTTGTCTCAAATGGCAAAAAGAACCTTGTAACAGGGAACATGATTTCCGATTATTTTTGACGAATGCTGTTCTATATCGTTGGTTTCTACATAGATGAATATAGCAGTGGTTCTCAAACTTGGTCCTGGCGCCCCATAGTGTATGCTGGTTTTAGTTCCTACCCCAATTGCAGTTGTAGGATTTTAACTATCTGTTTATTTGTCTTAATTAGCTGCATTCCATGTTAAGAGCAGTTATTTACCATCTTAACCCACGTTTTGATGGACATATCCATTGTGCCATGAAGAAAAAAATGATTATTGTGAGGATTTTCAGGTGGAAACATTATTAAACAGATCAAATTAGACTGACAAAATCAGTAAGCTTCAAGTTAGGTTGCTGACAGGGATTGTTTTGAGTTCTTACAAAATAACTTGCCTGAACTTAATAAACATGACACAAAACAGGTGCGACTATTGTTTGCTAATAAATAATTAGTGTTTTGCAACCATGTGTCAACAGCTTCACCAATCAGAACCTATTGTTGATTAACCGATTTGTTTACGTTGGTTAAATGTTTGGTTTTAATTGTTTCCCACAGCAGTTATTACCCCGCCCCACCCGAAGGGTGAGGGAAGGGGTATTGTTTTTGGTTCGGTTTGTTTGTGTGTTTGTTTGTTTGTTAACACTCTAGCAGCAAAACTAATGGCCAGATTCACCCCAAATTCGGTATGGGAATTGCCACTGACCCAGAATGGCTCTTTATTGAGTTTTGTACAAATAGGTGAAAGTATGCGCGAGGGGCGGGGTTTGTTGTGCTTGGCACCTCTTGTTTGTACTAGTTTTTAATATATCTCAACTTGGATATGGAATTTTTATTCTTCATGATTTTTATTCTTCATGCATGTATAGATTTGTCACATGTGGCTGAAGAGGATAAAGAACTGTGCTAAACATAAATGCAGCTAATTAAGACAAATCAACAGCTTTTTAAAATCCTAAGATTGCAATTATGGTTGGAACAAAAACCAGCATACACAGGGGGGCGCCAGGACCGAGTTTAAGAACCACGGTTCTTGGTATGAATATCTGACTTGTGTCCCTCTCTGGGTATGGAAGTGATTAGCCGGGTCGTGGGGGAACACGGTGATGTGAAGGCTTTAATAGTCATGATGCAGCTGTGATGTTCTGCTCTGCTGTCTGCGCTCCCATAGGGAGAGGGCCAAGTTCTCTCTGAGAGGCTCCAAGAACAAGGAGAGGAGGATGAGGATCTACAGGTTTCTGCTGGAGCACTTCACAGACGAGCAGCGCTTCAGCATCACCTCGCAAATCAGCCAGAGTGTGCTGGGTAGGAGCCCCTCCCCCGCACTCATTGCCTCGGCTGCTCGCCGTGTCTGGATCGCTGCATCCCTGTGTCCTATCTGCCTCTCATTCTATCTCAACATTACTCTTTGCTTTGCTTTTCTTCTCTGTTGTCAAGTTCAAAGGTCAGACGGTAAATATCCAGCCATGTTTCCCCTCCATTCATAAACTCGGTCAACTGATTTGATCATTTGAGCAGCCTTGTGGCACAGTGGGCAGCAGCGCTTGATTCTGGCGTGGAACCCTTCTGTGTGGAGTTTGCATCTTCTCTCTCTGTTCGCTCTGGGCACGGCAGTGTCCTCCCACAAGCCCAAAGACATGCATGTAATTTGAGAGAGAGAAGAGAGAGAGAGAGAGATCTCTCCACATTGCTTTCAGAAAGAGTGCAAAGACTGACTCGATATGACTTAACGAAAGAGTCGTTAAACAGAATCGACTGATTATTAATTTGCTCAATCCTCTGCCGGAAGAATCTGGTGAATTTTGGTGACACTGCTGGGGAGGACCTGGACTGTCTGAACCTGAATTTTCATCCTCTCATCTGTATTCCCTTCATTAGTGCTTTAATTTCCTCTCCTGTTCCCTGGCATTTGCTGCCTGCCTGTCACTCTCTTCTCTGTTTCTGTGGTTTTAAGGCTCATTTGCTCTCATTCTATCATTTTCTTTCCCTCCTCCTTTTGACCCTTTGCCCTGTCAGTTTGCCTTTGTCACAGCCTGTCTCTCAAAGGCCTGCAATCTCCGTATCTGTCACCCGCTGTGTATTGGTTTTCTCTGGCTCAACCTCTCCTCCATTGGTCACTATGGGTGTCTCCTACAGTCTTGTGGCTCGAGTGTACAGCTGTGACTCAGAAAATCAATGGTTCTGGCCCCAGTGTGCTCACCGTTAGATTGGAACAGTTTTTGAGTCAAGGCCAATAGCCCTTTGACCCGGATTACACGGAAAGGTATTAGCCTCTCAGTCTAATCAACTGCTAGTCACTTTTTTTGATTAAAAAATGTCTGGTTGAAGCGTGTTTTGTGGACGACGTCCTGCCCCTGGACTCCGAGGGCTGCGAGCTGCTGTCGGACACCTTCGAGGTGCTTAGCCTGAAGGAGATCAAGCTGTCGGCCATGAGAAACTCCAGCGAGGTCAACGAGCCCGACGAAGGTGACGAGGTGGCCATGGCTAATGCCGTCATGCAGGTGGCCCAGAAGAAGCTCATCTCGCAGGTGAGCCCGCGTCTGTCCGGCTGGAGTTCAGCCAGGAGGTACTCGTGGGATTTGGTACAACACTGGTGTTATAGTGAGCTTCCATTCCCATTAAAATGGCTGGAATACAGTGGAGGTGCGAACTGTGGATGGAAGTTTGGATTTTTTTTTTTTTTTTTGTCCACTAGAGGGAGCTGTTTGTTAACTGTATTCAAAATGTGTTCTGTGACCCAGGTCCAGAAGAAGAATTTCATTGAGAATGTGATTCCCATCATCATCTCCCTGAAGGCCATGCTGGAGAAACACCGCTTTCCTGTGCTCAGAGACCTGATGGGATATCTACAGGTCTGACAAAACAGAGGAATGCATCCACACACACACACATACACACACACACACACACACACACCCCTTTGTGAGGACATTACATGGATTTCGATTCATTCTTTATGTGTCTCTTCAGCCTTTCCCTAATCTTTACAGGTGGCAAAGCATGCCTGACCTAAACCCTTGCCCTAACCTATCCTTAATTCTTACCTTACCCCTAACCTTAACTAAAGTTTCAATTTGCCATTGTAGTTGTGAGGACAAGCGAAAATGTTTTCACCTCCAAAAAAAGCCCCCACTCTATAGGAAAAAAATGTTTTCTAGTCCTCCTCGTTGCAAGTTCAAGAACATGCGTGCAGACACACATCAGTAGGCCTGAACTTCCCTGTTAAGTGCTATACTCAAGTGCAACATATATTTGTATTTCATTTTAGCAGTATCACATGAGAGGGAGTGATGTTGTTGCTGAACGTCATCATGGCTGTGATGCAGTCGTAGGCACGAGGCCACAGGCCAAGTGCGGAGATGTCACAACTGTGATATTCAACAACATCACAACCTCGAGTGTGATATTGCTTTGATACAACAGTTCTACAAATGCCACTTGACGCTTGTTGCCATCAACTTATAAGAGATTATTATTTCTTCATTTATTTAGTCAGTTATGTGCCAGCAGAAATAGTTCCACAAACAGATCGGGTCTTAACTGTTGTGAACAATGTAGCGCTAAGTTCATGGTCGGCAATTATTGTAATTAACGGTTATTAAACACCTGTGAGTGGAGTGATTTTACTGTTGTATGTCCCAGTGATGCTGTACTCTATCATCAACACTCATGGAATGCCTCCGTGCAATCAAATTACTCGGTCGGAACCAACTGTTGTAAAATATCATTTTGATAAATTGGATCAATTTTTGTGTGAATAGTTAGCGTTTGAGAACTGATTTGTACAGCTCCGATTCATTTGTCTGTACAGTGTAATTTCATAGGGGAAAAAAAGTCATGGTGACCTGTGAAAATAGAATGCTAATGAGGGAAGTTTGCCCACGTAATTATGGATTTATGGCATATGGCTGAGGGCGGGCGCTCTCTCACAGGTGATGATGCAAGACTACCGCAGTGAGGTGAAGGACTTCTTCGCAGCGGACGAGCAGCTGGCGGCCGAGCTGGAGTACGACCTGAAGCGCTTCGAGATGGAGCAGGAGATGGAGCAGCAGCTCGCCGCCTGCACCGTGACGGACAGCACCTCCGCCCAGAACTCGCCCGCCGTCAACACCACCCCCAGGGCTGCCATGGTAACCGAGGCCTGCACAGCCCCTCATGTTCCTGTCAATCAGCCTTTGCAATGTTTCTTTCACATTAATTTACATTCTTTTATGTTTGTTGCTAATGCTTGTATCTGGAAAGATGTAAGATACATTTCATATCTGGTAAATGGCAGTATTGACCCACCAAATTTTTTTTTTAAATATATGCCAAACATTTTACCCTTTCTCTCTGTAGACCCTTTGTGTGTGTGTGTGTGTGTGTGTGTGTGTGTGTGTGGGCGCGTGTGTGCGTGTGTGTGCGTGTGTGTTCAAGCTTTATCTCAATTCTATATTCTAAGGAGTGCTTCAGACTTAACCTAGAAGTGTTCTGCTCACTGGTTTGCAACGAGGAAAACTTGAGATTCAGTTTCTCCTGAAAACTTGGGAGGCAAAGGCTTTACTGGGCTTGTTGTACAAGAGATGCAAAATACAAAATGTCTGAGTTGAAAGACGAGTGGCTGCAAGAAACATGAGAATTATTGCTCTAAAAGACATTGCTGGGTATTTTTGAAAAGTAGCCTGTCCTGCTGCTTTTTGTTTGGAGAGTACGGGTTCCACTGGGAGCCAGTGACTGACATTAAAGAAGAGAGCCAACATTATTTTGAAACACTGCTGGCCCAAACAGAATGAACTGGTGGGAAGTAGGGGTGGGACTTGTAAACGTGTACACGGTTAGTTAATCATAAACGTTTCTAAAAAAACACAATAACCGTGTACACGGCAGTCATCGGCTGCGTCCGAAAAGTAAAAAAAAAAAAAATTATTGTCCACTTCCTAACCACTTTTCTTTAACCTGTGTAAAACGTCATGAGGTAAAGGAAAGGTGCTTAGCAAGAGATCCGCGCTGATATGAGAATCCGAATGCTTACGCTAGGCACAGTGATCACCCGCCTCCTGCCCGTCATGTTTGTTTGTTTTCGTGATTGGCTGGATGGACGGTCATCGCGGAATTGCGGGATAGCATTTCCTCCTTTCTTTCCTTTACATTTAAAGAATTCGAACACCCTTATCATGACTGCCATTTAAATACTTACGGATCTTTTTATAGGAGTTAGGAACTTTCCTAAGCAAAAAAGACTCTTCGGACGCAGCCATCGTCTCCACGCTCAGTTCCTCTTTATGTTGCTTCAAAGCACGATCGGTTAATAGCTCATTATTTTATCTCGCATATTGTTCACTCACTGTTTTTCGGTGGACGTTCTGTCGGCCAAAAGCCTATATTTGCATGCCCAATGTCACCCTCGCGTCTGCTCGTTAGAAGAAAAGCATATCGTCGGCCTGCTGATAAAACCTCGTATCTCCAAATTGATAAGAAACAAAAACTCGTTTGTTCACCATTCTTACATGCAAAATTAAACATTTGTATTTATATTTTAAATTATATTTATACATTAATAATATTTTATTATTTATTTTTTTTATTTTATATTTATTTTTTATTTTCCTGTGAAGTTTATCAGCAGGCCGACGATATTCATTTCGTTATTTGAATGAGAACACGTAAAACGCAGTTTACATTTCTTTTTGTTTTAGCTTTGTGGATGTAAAGTGTTTCTCAATTTAGTTTTACTTAATCCAGCTGCTTTTCCTCCTCAATTACCATTCACTTTAATGACGCTATGAAACGCAACGATAGTGAGACGCAGCTCCCGCTGTGAGTAAGGTATGCAGTTTGCTGTTTAAGTTCACAAAAAAATTGTACAAAAACAAGGTACAATAATAAGGACAATGACAAAAAAGCAGAGCTAAACTATTAGAATTCATTCACGTCCATGTTCTTGCTTGTCAAAATGATTATTTTCGTTTATGGTTAATTCATTTACATTGGTGAGAGGGCCTAACATTATTTATTTAGTTGTGATTTTATGCCTATCTGATGTAGGCCGTAATTTTGCATTGGAGTAACCTACAAATTCACTGTTACGTTTATTAAATCAAAAGGCAGTATCTGGCTGATCACTGCGTTAATGGTTGTCTGGACTGTGTCGCTGGAATGGTGACAGTGCCCTCTAACAGTTGTATAGCGGTCAAAATCCACTAACTCTGAAGACACGTGTACACGCAATTACACGGCGCGTGTACACGTTTAGAATTTTTTGTACACGTTCCCACCCCTAGTGGGAAGCATATTAATAACTTCAAGGAAGTGATTATTTAAATACTGCATTTTGTTAAATTTTGTGTTGTTTATCCATCGCCACAGTTGGCTCACACTGTTCATTTTGTATCTTGCGTGGGAAACCTTGCCAATGAATGTGGGATGAGTTCATTAGATCGGATGAGGCTTTTGTGAAATGCGTTGCACTGGATGTCCAGGGGGGAAAAAAATCAACCCTGTGAACAGGAACAGTACATGGTTGAGTGGCTTTAATGCATAAAATTTGAAAATGAAACTGAAAATGTGTGTAAAAATTAATAGTAATCCTGCACAGGCTATCAGTTTAAAAATGATTTAAAAAGCCCTTCCCTCTTCTTCATTATAGGGCTCTGTACGTGCCTCACCAGCGCCTCCCTCAGGCCAGAACGTCCGGTCTGTCCAGGCCACGCCCCAACAGCCTGGCTCCGCCTCTCGTCTAATCACCCCCAGGCCTGTGAGCGCAGCCAAGTAAGTCTGACCCTTGTAAAGAGAGTGCCATTATGCCAGCATGTTGCATGCACACTGTCAGTGCCATCTGTCTGCTTGGTAAATTATGTAGCGGACTCCAGTTGGTGTCTGTTGTACTGCTTATGTGTTCCATATGTAGATCAGTCATGGAGCACAGGCACCAACTCTGGGGTTTCTGCAACCAGCCTTTACACAGTGCTTAGGTTCAGTCTATCTCGTGCATGTTGGGGTTAGGACTGTTGGGATACTTTGGTAAGGACACTGTAGAGGTAAGAAAATGGTATCCTTCACTCTTCTCTTTTGAGTATTTGAAGTGAAGTGTGATGTACATGCTGAAGAGCAGAGTGATGTAAAGGTCCTATTTGTCGAGTTGCGTGTCTGTTATCCAGCTGGACAGGAAGTTCTGAGATCCATGGCGGACTTGTGTTCTCTCTCTCTCACTCACTCACTCACTCTCACACTCACTCTCTCACACTCACTCTCACTCACTTTCTCACACTCACTGTCTCACTCTCACTCACTCTCTCAGGCAGCGGTCCCTGAGCACCACAGAGGTTCTCAGTAAGGCCCGCGCGGCCGTGGAGAGAAGCGGGCTGCGCAGGGCTCGGGTCACTTCGGCTGGCATGGAGAACGCCACACCGCTCAACCCCTCAGGTACTTTCCCCATCCCCACCCCTTCCAGTAACCTGCATGGGTACAGTGATGTCCTGCATTGGGGATTGCAGATTTGTACAATGCGCCTGTCCTCTTCTCTCCTCAGCTATCCCCCGGCACCTTCGCTCGGGATCCTCCTCTGCCCAGCAAAATCGAGCCATCAGTACCCCACAGCGTAAGTACTGACGGTCACTTACTCTCAAGCCTTCCATCTCAGGCATGTTTTCTCCTCCTCTGGTTGGTAATTGGGTGACTTGCTTGTGGATCAACTGGACACAGTCATGAGCCAATAAGACTTCAGAAGTCCCAGAGGGGTGGAGTTGCCATATACCATCAGCCATTGGCAGCTTTACAATGTTTTTGGTGCAGAAATCGGTATTCTGAGCCAGGTACTGATCGACAGTGGATAAAAGGCTTCAACAGCATTATTTATGGCTTCACATGACTTTTTACAGCTCAGAACAAATTAGGGCCAGCAGTAAACACAAGTGTTTAATGGTGGTCGCATTTTTCATGTTTGCAAATGCTTCACAGGTTGCTTGTTTTTTTGTTTGTTTGTTTGTTTTTGCTGGTTTTAGAGCTGTTATATCAAAATGAAAAATATCGGAACATTTTTCGCCCGTATTTTATTTTTCTTTGTAGCTTTTGCAATCTGATATTCTGCAGTATTGTCCATTCTTGGCGAAATCAGCAAGTTATTTGATAGCTGCTCATTGGGCAGCTCACATGGAAACTCAAATTCTATCAGGAACATATAGTGTATTGTGTTTACGAGCGATGCATAAAGAAATGGCCTCCATCTCCTCCCTCCTGATCACTGGCCTGATCCTGATTTCTGTGTCCCATCAGGGAGTATGGATGAGCTGACCTTCGGAGAGGGCGTCAGCGCCATTATCAGCACCAGCGGAACAGGTATCCCTCATGTCCGTTTACTCCAAATAGAGCAACCACTGCACTGCAATATCAGCAGAACTGCAGTGCGCTGAGTTCATACAGGCAGGACTGTGGCTTGCAAAAAAAAAAAAAAAAAAAAAAAGCCTCCTGTGTTTCAATATTTGTCACAGAGTGAGTTCCCTGGGCTGGATTTAGTCCAGGGTATGAAACTGGCACCAGCTGCCAGCCTAAGGGCCTTTTCGCAATGAGGACGAAATGGAAAAGTAACGAAGCAAAAATGCTTCCGTTTAAATTTAAAAAAAAAAAAAAAAAAAACATTGAACCTTGTTATCTATACAAGCCTATCAATACTGAATCCGAACTATAGTATTTTGCGGTCAACAAATATTCCGCATTTCAGTTTTGTTTCTTCGTTTCATCCCTGGTGTGAAAAAACGTTAATGCAGGTCAAAAATGAAAGTGGTTGGTAGATTTTAGACGCAAAATAATGATTTACTATTGAGTGGCTAGTGAATCTGTACATTAATGTGTCAGTGGCTGGTAGATATTCACATGTTAAAAACTTTATTTCCCATCCTGATCGAGTCACTTAGAGTTAGTATTTCACTGCTTTCATGTCCCATAAATTTGTCTCTGAGTGTTGGGTGAAGAAGACTTGGGCTCACACAGCATGGCAGAGTGCGTGGCTTCTCTGCTGACATGTGATCCAGTCACAATACAAAGTTGTTCCAACGGCGACTTTAAGCAGAAATGCACCAGCCTTCACTCACTCGGGGATCTGTCCTTACAAGCTGTAACCACTTTTCAGAGCCAAAGAGCACTGGCAAGCGAGGAGGGAACGTCCTCTACATGATGTCGCCGGATAAGCCGTGAGTAATTCCTTACATCAGTGGTGCTGTGTTGGTCAGAGGATAAGGACTCTGGGAAATACTATTCTGCTCTGAAAGACCAGCGAAATGTTTGGGCTCATCTCTGCATCCTCTTCTGAAAGACATAGAGAATCAACCTTTGTATTCTTTAATATTTATAATAATTAACTCACCCACACAAATTCACTTTTTTTTGGTCTTTTAATTGAATTGTATTTTATTGCTAAATTGGATCAGTCTCTTGGTTTTTGGTCACTGAGATTCATATCATAATTCTTCTACAAAATTTTTTGACAAAATGAATTTTCCTTAACAATATAGACAAGATGCATCCTTTTTTTTCTAGCAATTGTGAATGAACTGACCGTTCATTAGCCCTTAATTTATGACATCATGATGTCATTATGACTGATGCAAAACTTATGTACTGATTTTGCAAGGAGTCTGCTTTGGCATGTTTTTATATTCCGAGGTAAATGGGTTTTAAGGATGTATGTGCCACGAGGGAACTGATGCATACATGGGGGGGAGAGAATAGGAGACCACTGCCTCAGTGTTTTTCAGATGGTGGTTTGGGTGAAAATGTTTAACAGCAGAAAGACAAGTTATGTCCTTCTACCTTTACACTAATCAGCCATAACATTGTAACCACAGACAGGTGAAGTGAATCGCATTGATTCTCATAACAATGGCTCTTGTATATTAGGCAGCAAGTGAATATTTTCTCTTCAAAGTTGATGTGTTGGAAGCAGGGAAAAATGGGCGAGTGAAAGGATCCAAGAGAGTTTAACGAGGGCCAAATTGTGAAGGCCTGACAACCGGGTCAGGGCTTCTCGGAAACCGCAGGTGTTGTGGGGTGTGCCAGGCCTGCAGTGGTCCGTACCAAACAAAAGTGGTCCAAAGAAGGAAAACTGGTGAACCAGGTCGGGTTTACAGGTGGCGAAGACTCCATGATGAGCGCAGGGAGCGTAGGCTGGCCTGTGTGGTTCAATCCAACACGAGCTTCTGTAGCTCAGATTGCTGAAAAAGTTCATGCTGGTTCTGATGTAAAGGTGTCAGAACACACCGTGCCTCGCAGTTTGTTGCGTTTTGGTCTGTGTAGCCACAGACAGGTCAGGGTGCCCATGCTGACCCCAGTCTGCCATCAACAGTGCCTACAGTGGACTCGTGAGCGTCAGAACTGGACCAGTGGAAGAAGGAAGAGGCCTGATTTGAAATCATGTTTTCTTTTACATGTTTATCGTTGGGTGTGTGTGTGTGTGTGTGTGTGAGTGACCTTCCTGGGAAGACATGGCCACAGGATTCACTATACAATGAAGGCAAGCCAGCGGAGGCAGTGTGTGCTTTGGGCAACGTTCTGCTGGGAAACCTTGGGTCCTGCCATTGAGGTGGTTGTTACTTTGTTTCGTACCACCTACCTTAACATTGTCGCAGAGCAGTTACTCCCCTTCATGGAAATGGCCAACGCCATTTAGGGAATTCCACTTCCAGCAGGGTGCTGCGCCCAACCACTGTACAAATATGGTTTGAGTAACACAAGAAGAACTTCAAGGCGTTGACTTGGCCTCCAAATTCCCCAGATCTCAGTGCAATCAGGCATGTGTGGGATGTCCTGGACAAACAGGTTTGATCAATGGAGGCCCCACCTTGCATCCTGCAGGACTGAAAAGGACCTGCTGCTAACATCTTGGTGTCAGATACCACAGCACACCTTCAGAGGTTCAGTGGAGTCTGTGCCTAAATTGGTCATGGCTGTTTTTGTGGCAAAAGGGGGACCTACACAAAATTAGGCAGGTGGTCATACTGTCATGGCTGATCGGTGTAAGTTTCAATAACCCAGGGTCTTGATGTGATTACGATGGGGCATATTGAGGTCGGCAGACTTGGAGCTTCTGTCTGGTGCTCAGTTGTTCAGTAACTATTAAGTAGAAGTGCTAGTCCAATCACTATGTTACCAAGAACGTGTGTAGTCAACTGATTTCCATAACTCTTGATCTGTTTCAGCATTCCCCCACCCAGACAGTGGAATGTGGAATCTCCTCTCTGTCGAAAAGGATCGAGGAGAAAGACTGTCGCCTAAAATAATTAACGATGATGCCAATGTTCTTACTGCATTCTAATAAATCTTTTGTCTTTTTTTCTGCCTTTTTTATGTATGCACTACTCTGTCATTTCCTCTGAATACAGAATTCTGTTGTCATTGCTTGTGTAAATAAACAGATATGAGACTATCAGAAGTGAGTTTTATTCATCACGAACATACAGCTCAAGAATCCACACAGGATGTCACCGCGTCCCTCAGTCCAAGGGACATTACATGAATTCTGCAAACAAATTTTTACAATGTCAATGTGCATAAAATAAACTCATCCATAAAGGAATGAAAATCGCAACTCCAAAAATACTGTTAAATTGGAAGTGTCCTTCATTATGAACCTGGCTGTTCCTGTGAAACTATGCTTTACCACATTCACTGCACGTGCCAAGTGCTGAATTGTGTATTGTGAAACTTGATGAACAGAGTGTACGCCAAAGCGTTTCCGTGGATACTAGTGCTACATTTCTTTGCCAAAAATATTTAACACTAGGTTTAGGCACTAATGCATAATAATAACTATGAACTTCTACCTCGAACAAGGTATTTTGCAAAAGAAAACTATTTACAAAAAAAAAAATACTTCCTGATATATGTTGGATTCTGGAGGCAAAGAAAATTAACTTGCCTTCATTTGGCTCAATTATTGGTTTGAGTTGAAGCTAACTGAACTTCGACAAATTAAAAATTCAAATACAAAAATCACTTAGACAGTTGAGTGTAAATCTGAAGTTGCATACTGAAAAAATCATTCCTCTCAAACACCTAACCTTGTGCTTAAACAGAAAAAGAAATAAACAGTGACAATGTCTAAAGCTTCTGTATTTTCTAAAGGCATTGGATAAGCTGTCTTGCTTTGTAATAAAATGAAAATGCTAAGATTTGACATGCTGGATGGTTGAAAATGAAAAGTGGAATCTTCACATCAGCAACCTCAACAAGAACAGAATTATTAGTATTGGGCAGTTATGCATCCAGGCCGAAGATTTTTTTTTCTTCTTCTTTCCTCCGGTTAAGGCAATAAGGCACTTGAGAGGAATGATCTTTATTTTGCTAAATTCAGAGAGAATATTCAAAACCATATTTTCATAAGTAATTCGTCCTGCAATAGGGACCAGTTTCTTTTCTGTATTCAGGCAAGGGGTTCATACTAAACCGTGCTTTTCTTTCTGCAGAGGTACTAATTATTTTAACATCTTGAAGGACTAGTTCACTGTCTGTAGTATGTCTGCATTATCTGAGTGTTTGTGAATTTTTTTTTTTTTTTTTTTTTTTTATGTATCTTGTGCAGCTACAGTAAAGTATATAATCAACAATGAACAAAGTCCCTCAGGACTTATGTCCTTCATTGTGGCTGTTGTTTAAGTTTTGGGAAAAATAAACACTCATTGGGCTCTCACAATTCCAGATCAGCTCAATTTTTTGAGGGCCCCAGTGAATTTTCTTACTTTTAGTTTAAATCTACCAAACCAGCAAATCATCAGAGCCCCCCTTCTAAGAGTCAAGCACAAAAGCCAACTTACCCGCTCAGAAAAAAACACAAGACTTACATAATACTTCAAAAGGCATATAAAAAGTAACCACTCACTTCACAATGTATACTGAGGGGGGGACAACTTCACAAGTCATTCTTTCTTTTAATAATATCACCTGCTTCTGAAGGGAACTCAAATCTGCTGGTCATTCTTTGTCATTTGTGAACACAGTGTCTTTAAAGCAACATTATATCCATAAACACCTGAAATAAAAAGTAAATGCATCCATCATGCTGCTGCCCTTCTTTTTTGTAGTCATATTGATCAGTCTTGCCAAATGGGAAATGATCGCACACAGTACAGTGCGCTAAGGCATATCCTCTCTCTACCAGGTGCAGGTGTGGAATTTATTTCCACATCGTACTCTGTAAAGAGTTTCATTTTGCCTCTTCCAATGCTTTACCTCCAGTCACTGCAATTTACATAGTCTTCATTGAACATTGCCTTTTTGGAGCAAAAAAGCTTTTCTAATTATTTGCACATCTTGTCTATATACAACCAATAAAATACAATCGCTAGCTAGCATAAAAACCCTGTGTTAGTCTCAAAAAAAAAAAAAAAACTTTCCTAAATACCAAAAGTATGCTCAGCTTTATAACTAATAAAGCCAACTTGGACAGTATATCCAGTATTTACAAGATAAACAAGGTCACTTAAATCAAGAGCATACTGCAATGACAGATTCTGTGTCCAGCAGCCTTTTGCTGGAGTCGATACTCAAAACTAAGACTATCTACATAACATTTTTAATAGTAACAATTTTAATCCCAGCAGAAAATCAGACCAAAATTCTGGGGGGGAAAAACAAGGAAAGACCTTGATATGTTCATACAAATAATTATGTAATGGGCTCTTTTTTTCTTCAGTAAAAGTAATGGGGATTGAATATTGACGGTAAAAAATGTCACCTATTTTTCGCAACCAAAGAACAAAATTGGCTTTTATGTTAGTATTTTACAAATTTTTAAAAAAGTAAACCTTTATCTATAGGCATTTCAAAATATATTCCATCAAAAATAGCTTGACAAATTTTGTTGGTACAAAAAATGGCGAGTAATAGAAATGTCAACAATGTGTTCAGATCAAGATGTTCACCAAAGCAATGCATGTCTCATTACTCATAATCCAGTCTGTCTATATTATAATTGTCAGTCATGGTTATCCCCCCATGTCCTGCTGAAAGCCTGTCTCTGAATTCAGTCCATTTGATGTTTATTCTGAGAATCTCGACACATCCATTTTTACGGTGAAATGACACCCCATGACTTCAAAAAAGTTTTGTTGGGTATGCACATGAAAATTGGATTTAAAGGGACGAAGAAAACCAAGTGCCATTGTGTTCAATATGGGAAAAATGCTCTATTATGACCATAACTATTATGTGTAATAACACGTCACCTTTGGCAAACTTGAGTGATTTGATTGCAGACCTGCCCAGGAGCCAGACTTGTGCTGTGGCAGCTCATCGGTTGTCTTGTAAGCTCAAGTTCAGTCGGAGGCAGCACACCGTCCATTCGGGATTCATGCCGTTCTCGTTTTTGTTTTCTTCAAATGACAAATGAGGACTTGTGTCTGAAGTCGCCCTATTAAATGAGAGGATTTAAGGCTGAGTCATGGGCAACATTATTTCATTCTGTGTTCATACAGAATTATTTAACATTGACGAGTGTTTCTGTGAATATTCACACAGGTAAATCTTTCAGTGGGCATTGGGAATTGCAGCTGAGCGACAAGCAAACTTCGCCTGATGCCTTAAGGAGAGCTCTTTATACAGTTGGGAAAGGGTTGCTGTTAAGGCCTCACCTCTTCCTCTGTCCTGACGTAGTCGACCCCATCTCCTTTCGCAGGAGCTTTGTAGCTGATTAAGGTAGAAAAGAGAATATATTATGTTTTTTTGCGCTTGAACTGCACATGATTCAAAAAATGCTATTGGGGCACGACACTTTGGACTCTGGCGAAGCAAAAAAAATACAGTTGGGCCCCTGACAAATGCATGCTGGGCCACAAAATTGTAAACCATGCATGTTAATGGAAAGCCAACAATGTCTTTACTAAGTAAAAGCTACATATATTTATGATCACAACATGCACTTTCCTAAACAAAAGGTAATCTCCATTACAATATGAATGCACAGCATAAAAGATAAAATGCACAAGACATAAATACAGAATTTATTTAGCCTTAATTCGTAGGAATGTGAATGGGCATTCAAGAATTGAAACTAGTTTTGCATTCCCATGAAATGCATTGTGCGGATTTGACGCATTTGTGATTCAGCAGTATCATCCATAAATGTTGCAGAGCCCAAGAAATGCATTCACTGGGTTTGAAGGGCGGTAATCTCACTTGTTTCCTGTTTGTTTCTGGCTGGCGAAGTAGCCTCGTTTATACGCACAGCACATCCCCACTGTGATGCACAAGAGCACCACCACCACCACCAGCACGCCCAGGATGATCCCAGCGATGTTGATGTCATCTGGGGGGGAAGAGCCCGGAAAAATGAGGAACTTGAAGAAAAGTCAAAATTATCCCACCGAAAAAGGCTAAAGTTGCCCAAAAATGAAAAATTGCAAGACTTAAAAATGAGTAATTTTGTTTAACACAAGCTACAGTATTTTGAAACAAACCTATATTCATACATAATGCAAAATTACACATTTATGCATCCTTTAAATATATGCATTGGTGTATCACTGCACAAAATCTGGCCGATTCAAAAAGTTATTTGCAACACTGAATATTGGTGTGAGATTTTGTGCAGTGATCCACCAATATTTCTCCTGCAGTTTAGAAGGAAACGATAAATGTTTAAAGGAATTTGACATCACACGATTCACTTATGAAATGCATTTGGCAGCTCTCTGCCTGGTGAGAGCTGATGGGTTGAAAGACGTGTTTCAGCAGGGGAAGGGAGTGAAAACCCTTGTGGGCTCGGACCTGTCAGGCTACAGACTTACAGACTTCCATCATCTGTGGGCTGCACTGCGACTGGCCGGCTTCATTCTTCGCCTTGCAGTAGTACTCCCCTGCATCCTCCTTCCGGACTTCGCTGAACTTCTACAAAGGGAAAACCACAAACGAACGAGGCCCATCAGCCCCGCTATCTCCTATTCCCATCATTAACATCAGGTTATTTTTGTTCAACCCCAAACAGAAGCCTTGTTTTCCACTCGAGTTCAAACCGGGTTCAGGTTGAATATAGGAGTGCTGGATGTGCAAATAAGATCCGCATAAAAATATGCCCTGAACGTTCAATGCGCGGAACCTAACAGCATGGTCTTACTCCTCATTAACTCTGCAGCAGGTTGGAGGTTGGCAGTGGTAACTGCAGCCCTTGCGGGCGAACGCGAGGGCCGTGTCACTGCTGAGGGGTGACAGGCGGGGCAGCGTGAGGCCTCTGGAATGTGAAAACGAGGACAGCAGATTCCCAATGTGGCCCGAGCCCTAACACATCAACTGTCTTCCCAAAATATCCAAATATGCCCCATTCCTCTCCCCTCCCCGCCTCCTCCACTCCCCTCCTCTCCTCTACAGCCATAGCCACAACACCCGCTTCCCTGCATCCGCAAGCTGTCCTCTCACCAGAGTTCCAGAATTGATGTTCAGCGTGTACGTGGAGTTGAAGAACTTGGGGCTGCTCTTTGGGTCCTCGGGGATTTCCTCTTTGTTGCGGAACCACTGGTACTTGGACTTAGGGAAGCCCTCATCCTCCACACAGCGCAGCTCAGCCGACTTCCCCACTGGCACCGACTTGGGCACGCTGCATCTGGGCACCACAGGCTTCACTGTGGGACAAAAACACGGCTCAGATTGATTCGCTGTGCTACCCTTCGGTCTTTAAAAGGCACCCTCCAGGAACCCAAACTGGTAAACATGAGCATGGCATGGGTGGCTACACTCCTGCTGTTACCCACACCTATCCCTGCCAACCCAACATAGCTGGCTTTCCAACTTTAGCTCCCCGATTAAACTCAGATGCTGTTTCAGAGATTTTCCCCATATAGCTCAGAACAGGCCTCTAGCCGGGGCTGGGCTGAATACTCTATCGGCATGAGCCAGGAATTGCCGTGACATCCAACTCCGTTTCAGCTAACTGCTTCACAGATGGGGATGGTTAACTCAAGTGCTTGAGGGTGGAAATCAAAATCACGCCCTGTTTGTATTATGCTCTGGTTACCCCGTTTATCAGAGCTGTTCATGTGACTGCTCTCCAAATTCAAGAAGCAAACCCTTTCTTTAAAGTCTATTCTTTCAGTAATAGGTAAAATTTAATCAAGTAATGCACTTTTATTTAATTAAACACAAAAACTTTCATATTTCTTCTAAGTGTGATAATGGGTATTTCAATTCAAATGCCTGCATTTCCAGGACTGGCCACTGTGTGGCACATTTTTTCCAGTCCAGCTGAATGCTCTCTGGGTGGAAGCTTATGGATTAGATCACTCAATGTGGATGACATAGCATATTTCTCAATAAGATGACACAAACAAGAATTTGATATCATCAATGAAGATGAAGATGCTGCCGATAGCGTGGTTTGTTCGATTTGTAATGCAGATGTGTAACAATACCTAGGGACGCACCTACCTCGCACAACAAGGTCTATTAAAATCTCGTCAAAGGACTTCTGGTCATACGGAGCAGTGACCTCACAGCGGTACTGAGCAGTGTCAGATCTAGTTGTATTCAATATCACCAAAGTTGCAGGCTCCCTGATTCTTGCCCTGTTTTCCAAGTCCCCTGTCAGATAAACAAAGATTTTAACAGCTGTAATATAACAAGCGCACCAAATACTGTCATGCAGTTAATTTAAAAAAAAAAAAAATTAATGAGCTAATTTAATCTACAATAAATATTAATGCCACACACTTGATGTGTTTTTCCCCCATCAAAACTAACTGATAATTTCACCATAAGCAAAATGCAGAATTATTTTTCAAATAGCTTGAGTCAGAACAGCGCATTTACAAGGCGGAGCTTACCTGAAATGCGTTTCTCAAAGTAAACATAACTGGGTTCGTCATTCTTAATTTTCTTCCACTCGATTCGGGGATTGTTTGTGGCGATGGACTCTATCAAGCAGGATAATTCAATGGCTGGAAAAGTACAAAGCAGAGATGTGGTGTTGTTAAGGATCACGGGTTGTTTTCCTGCCCAGGTGTGGTATGCTTTAATTTCACACCCACAACACACTGCATGTATTTCTCACATGAACTCCAGAAAAAAAAAAAAGAAACTGAGCTTTATGCATCTATATTTGTCCCTTACGTTCAAACTCGTTAGCCCATGGCGACTTGTTTGCTGTTCGGAGTATCACTGCCAAGGTGGAGATGTAGCCTGTAAGGTGAGGGGGGAAAAAAAAAAACATTTATTATAATGCTATAGAAATCATCCCACACTGCATTATTGCAAGCTGATGTCCCTTAAGACAGGTTAAACCCATTTGCCAAGGGGTACAATTTTTTTTTTTTTTTTTTATCATAACCCCAGCACTGTTGTTTTTATAACCGTAAAGAAGAAAAGTGCAGCACAACGGTGTTACAATCCCGCACCCGGAAAACAATCACTTAGTCTTTCTGCGCAGCTGGCTAAATCTCTTACTACCCACTTTTAGCCTGTTTGTGAATAGAAATGTGGTGGTTACACAAACAGCCAGGTCTCAGTGCGGCAAATAACTGATAAAAGACACGTCGGCTCCTTGCGTGGGGGTGGGGCGTGGAGAGGGCAGTGGGCGGAGTCCCGTGTGGTGACTAAAAAGCACAAGGCTAGACGAGGCTCTGCTCTCACACTGCTGCTACAGTCTGTCTGCCCCCAGTTAGTTAGCAGAGCATACAGGGGAAGAACAAAATATCAGAAGATATGCTATTAACTCTGAAGTCTATAAACCACATTTACAAAAGCATCTACACAGGGGATTTAAAGTAATTTGAATGCTAATTAACAGTATGTATCTGCTGAAAAGTGTATCTTTCCAGTGGCACTTTGGTGAGTAAGTCTCTAAAGAAAGATGAGGATACTACCAATGTTCTATAAGGGCCAAATAGTTAGTGCCCGAATAGCAGGTGCCTTGTCACAATAACAGCTAAATCATTTGAGGTGGCAAGGGGGAACAGTGTCTAGAATATATGCTAAACACAAAAAACAGCAAAATAGGAACTGTTGCTGAAACTCAAAGCTCTCCGACTGGGACACACAGACACTTCGTACGAGGACAGTTGCTCATAAACAGACCTACAGCTCTGAAAATCACTGCAAAATAAAACCAAGCCACATCTTGAACCAGTCTCAACATATACAGTATGTCAACAGCTTCCAAAAGGTGGTATTTATGGAAGTGTTTCCGAAAAAAAAAAAAAAAAAATTCAGTCCCATCAGCCAGCAGGGAAACAGCCACGTCCTCACACTTCCTCAAGGTCAAAGACTGATGAGGTCTGAGATCACACCGGCAGCACTGCGGCCAGAGCAGACAGACTAGCCGAGGCCACGTAGCTGCATCATAAAATATGCAACATAAAATCTCGTTCAGCAATCAAAACACTTTGTCGTAAGGCCCAGGAAAATTTCACACATTGACAAATGCAGTTTTAAATAAATATTTCAAACATATTTGTGTCCTGCGGGCCATTGTACAGTAGTTCAAGATGACAGCAAGCTAAGACATTGAAGCTGAGGTGGGAGACAGTAAGGTGTACCTAGAGCACGAAATCTCTGGCCAGCTAGTGGTGCTTTCAGTGGGCAGTTTGTTTTTTCCCGTTGCTCTTGTTAATGAGTGGGGAGGAAGTCTTCAGTGCCTGAGGTGATCCAGTCTCCTCTACCACAGAGAGAATAACCCTCAAAAGCCCAGACAGGTCAAGCCTGCTCCATGCGCCCTTGTGGCAGGGATAGTAGTGGCTGTTTACTAGGGTCGCTGCAAAGCAGTGTATAACTTTAAGTAAGCAATGTAATCAGCTTAATCTTAAGTAGCCAGTATAATTTCAGGCAGTGGAGCAAGCGCATTTAATGTTTTCAAAGTGCGGTCTTAACTTGCCGTCACTTTGATTTTAACACCCTCCAAGTCCCTGTACCCCTCGCTCCCTTCTCCCCATACTGAGGCCAGGCAGTAATTTAGCAGGCAATGACAGATAGTGTACTGGACAAGTGCAGTTCTACTAGTGGGAAGTAATGTTGGGGTGAATGGTTGATCTTCACCGGCATCCCAGAAAATATAAGTGTGACCTGGACTGCTTCTTGTTTGCCTCCTTGCCTCTTAAAGAGAAATGCTTCCATAATCACACAATTGTAGAAAAAACATTAAAAGCATAAAGATATTGCCTAGCTAATGCTGATGCTGTGAATAGCACTAGTCACCATGACCACAAGAAGGACCCAAGTCTCAAGGAATATTACACCTCTGTACAAGGTGAAAAACTAAGTGAAAAATTTACATTGAGAAAGGTCACAGAAGAGATTAAATGGTCAGAAAACATTTTTTTTTAATGATGTAAACATTAAAAAACTTTCCAGTTTTATAGATTGAAATTTTGCTAACATACTGTCATCTCTGTTGCTCTCCATATAAATTAAAGAAAGATTACCGGACCTTCTTAGATCTCTCGGGTAATCAATTTTGATGTCGTTCAGGCCGCATTTATTTCTATTTAACCCAGTCTGGCAATAATCAACAGAATTGAACTGGATGGTGCAAATGAAAACAACTGTGATCTTTAATCACAGAAACACCGGTCATTCATTCATCAGAAAAGACCATTTCAAATAGTCACGTGAATATGTAAATATGTTTGCATGGAAATCTTGAAAGATCTACGAAAATGTACTAACATTGGTGAGTTTCCGTATTTCAAATGTTTCTATATTATTTAATGTTTTATTCCTATTTATTTATTACATATAATTCATATGCTCTTGTACTGAATTAAACATAAAAATATTGATTTACCTGTTTATTTTTGCATTCCATGCAATTTATGTTTTTGTACTGAATTAAACATAAAAATATTGATTTACTGACATTAGAAAAGTAAATTTCCTAAGAGCCAAAGATGACGCCCCTCGATTGAACTGAACATGAATTAAACAAAATCAAGCAAAAAATGTTATATCAAGATCAAATTACAAAATGTCTGGTAAATATTCTGAATACATATAAAAGCATATATACACTAAGATCATTAACTTCCTCCCTTTGGTGCAACTAGAAGGTTCTACATGCTCAAGTGAGCAGGCAATGCTTTTTACACTTTTTAGACTGAAAGACTTGAGTGAAGCCTGTAAAGGCTCTATAACACATTCCCCCTGAAACTTATTAAGGACTGACTCTTAAATTCTTGTTCTGTTAACTTTAACACATCCACTGGCAGTTCACACAGGAATTCTGAGTCCATAAAAGATTTGCCTCTCCGCTCGTCTCCAGCCCTCGGCTGCTATAATGGCACTTGACATTCAAAACTATGCTAACACCTCGAGCTGTCTCGGCGAACCCCGCAAAATATTCTCAGAATTGCCACACACTCGGCACAAAGCCGCAGAGAAAACCCGAAGGGAAGGTACTGAGCCGAAAATAAAAGCAAGACTATAATGGTTAGAAAAATAGATTCTGACAGTTTTTTTTTTCATTCCCAAACATAGCACTCGGTTAATGTTTCTGACAGGGCCTTGTAGCCATGGCCATGTGACAGAACATCTTGTCCAAATGTCAACTGCTTCCACTTGATTAAAAAAGTCAGCAAAGAAGAATAATCTTTTACTGTGTACATCAATCCAAGCTCTGACTTCCCTGTTGCTAAGCAACCAGACAACAGAAGGTGATGGCATGCTGGAGGCAACAAACACAGCGGACAGCCTGCACTGATTAACAAGATGAAACCATACATCATATTTAATGGCCCCATTTCCCTAACAACCGCCAAACTAGCTATTATAAATATTTTGTATAGTGTCTTGCTGAAGCATATTTTGTTTGATACACAATTCATTATAATCACATTCTATGCAGACCTGCCATTTGAGGCAGCCATTTGAAGAAACGTCCTCTCTCTGTGTAATGGCCTTTCTTTATGGTGTCTGACTAACACTCACTTTCTCATTTCTCAATCTGTACACTCTAACTTGAAGTATTCCAAAATGGTTTGGCCAGCTTAGAAGAATAAATTCTTGTGGATGGTTTTATTCTAAAATACAACTGTGCGAGATGGAAACATTGAAATGCATGAAACAAAAAGATGTCAAGAGAAAGTATTACAAGGCAATGTAAGTGGAGTCTGATCAGGCCTAGTTTTTTTTGAGCAGGGCAAAAGCACAATGTATTGTCAATAGAAACAATACAATTCCGCAGTTTTTCAACTAAATCTGGGTATTTCCTGAATACATGCACTGATGAGCCAGAACATTATGACCTAATTTGCGGTTGGTCCAGCATGCCACAGGCATAGCCTCTGCAAGACCTCTAAAGGTGTCCTGCGGTATCTGGCCCCAAGACATTAACAGTAGATCCTTACAGTCTTATTCAGTCCTTTAAGCTGCAAGGTGGTGCCACCACAGATCGAACTTGTCGTTCCAAAACGTCCCACCAATACTGAGATTGAATTGTGATCTAAGGACTAATTTGGGGACCATATCACCTTGAACTCTTCATCATGTTCATGATCAATTTCTGTAACATTTGGGCACATTATCCAATTGAAAGGGCCCACTACCATCAGGGAATACCGATGCATCTGGTCTGCAAAGATGTTTACGTGGGAGGCTTGTGTCTAACTTACCGTCCACATGAATACCCAAACCCTGGGCTTCCCAGCAGAACATTGCCCTGAACATCAAACTCCCTTCAGCAGGTTGTCTTCTTCCCACAGTAAATTCTGGTGCCATGTCTTCCCTGGGTAAATGGCAAATATGTGCGCAACAATCCCTATGATGCGAAAAACTACTCCCCTTCTACACTCATGTGCCCATTGTAGTCGCTTTGGACAGTGATTAAGGGTTAGAAATTGCATACTGACCGGTCAGCAGCCACAAAACTCTGTATGCAGCAGGATGTGATGCACTGTGTGTTGTTTCACAATCCTCCAGTAACCATCGTAAAAATGTTCTGCGACCTTTGCAACAGTAGCCTTCTGTAGGTTCAGACCAGATAGAATAGCCTTTGTTTCCCACTAGCAACAATGGACCCAGGATGCCCAACACCTTGTCACTGATTCGTGGTTTGTCCCGACTCCGACCACTGTCAGGAAGTACTCAACAGGGATGACCAGGCGCAGCCCATAAGCCTTGCTGTTTCAGAGATGCTCCAACCCAGCTGTGAGGCCATAACGATTTGGTCTCGTTAAAGTCTCTCAGGTCTTTACGCCTGTCCGTTTCTCCTGCGTCTAAAACGTTGACTAGAAGAACCCACTGTTCACTTACTGTCTCATACATCCCATTGACATTGACATGCTGCTTTTATGAGGAAGTCAACACCATTCCCTTCATTTGTGAGTGCTCGTAAAGTTCTGACACATTGTTGTACACACATGAACCAACAAATCGTATCTGATAAAATTCATGCCAACAAACCTTTACTCTAATCCCTTACTTCTAGACCTATTGTCTTCTTTTAGCACATGCCCCAAATACTTGATCACAAATGTAGTTTTAAAATACCAAAGTGTCACATAGTAGAAATGCATTCTGGGTAAATCAGTCAGCCAAACTTCTCCCATATGTTGTCCCCCCCTTGGGTCATGCAACGTTATAGATGAGCGAGTCCGACACTGTGCTAAAAGGTTGTGGAGACCATTCCAGAAAGAATTACTCCAGGGCATACAAAATAAACAAACCTTAAAAAACCTGGTTAGGACCTCAGAAGCTATCAGTATTAAACATTCACGCGTGAGAAAGGCAGGGCGGTTACGACCGGGTGCTTTTCCATGGCAGCTTTAAAGACAGTCCTTGAAATCATTTTAGACAGTTTTATTTCAAAAATAAAAATGATAAATGCTCTGCTTATAGAGTTCTGTGCTAGCACCGCGCTCCCCTTTTAGCCTTTAATTTTCTTCAGCTGCAGCAACTGCTGCATGTTATTCTATTTCTTAGAATGTTGAATCTTAGAACTAAAATGTTTTACTGCATTTTTATCCACCTTTATAACTTAAAAATGTGCAATACCATTATCATCAACTGACATTCAACTGATTCTTAAGTTGCATTTAGTTGTATACTTAATCATGTAACCCCAGGCTGCCACAGAAAAGGGATTTGGACAAAAACCGCTAGTGAACTACATTTTCCGAAGATAGGAGGCACTGGCAATGCGTGTATCGCACGTTAATCCATCAGAATCAGGTTGCTTTTGAGAAATGGTGCGACGAAAAGAAAAAACTGGAAATTTCATGCCGTCGGTAGAACATGCTCATGCCAACATTCTTTTTCTTGCCCTTACGGTGGGCTAGAACCATCCAAGCTTGCTTTGAACAGTGAAACCATCCATGCTTCCGATAACTGCGTAAGTATAATGGCTTTCAGGCTCTCCGCTACAGGAAAACATATTACAATCTTCGACTTTAACTCAGCAAACTGTTTTCTGTCTAGAATATTCAATTATATTAAATCTTTTGGAATTCCCTTCCGGACAGAAGAGCACTCCTGTGATCTTGTTTGATTGTTTGTTATCAACCAATACAATTAATACAAACCGAAAAATGAATCCCTGCTTAAAAATAATACAAGGCACAAGTCTAGTAAATGATTAAATTATAAAAATTGTGTAATTTCACTTTTAAGGTATTACCAATGGATTTTCATTGGGGAATCTACTGTGGTACGAGGATAAGGCAAGAGTTTTCTATAGACACACACCCAGAGGGAGAGGGCTACAGCATAGAACTGCTTTGCATGGATATATTGACAAATTCTTGACTTGTTTGTTTGCAACCAAATAAAAAAAAAAAGTGGGTGCTGTAAACTCATTTCATCAATACAGCTCTCTTCTCTACTTCTATCTGAACCCTTTCAATTATGAACCACCTGCATGTTGCCTAAACAAAATCGGTGGAAGAACCATGAAGGGAAATTTGCTGTCTTTGTTACCTTGTTCGACTGGGCAGCTAGCTAACCAAGTGTTTATTTTAATATGAGAACCAGTCAGAAGCAAGAGGAGCCTGGCCCGACTATTGTCAACAGGTCAGAGAAATTTCAGCATCACTGCCGTGTAGCACCGCACAAATCAAAAATAATTCCGACAGGCTCGGTGGTTGGCGGCGCGATAGCTGCGATTTTTAAAGAATTCGCCAGCAGGGCCCAGTTTAGTAAAGTAATGAGGCGGAAGCTGGGCGCTGAGCACAGCACAGCAGGTTTCCCTCGTCTCACTTCCTGTCTGACTCGCCGGCCACTATCATATCCTGCCCTGCCATCGGGACCCTGAGGGAGCTGGCAGGAGTGTCCGGCACAGTTAGGGCTTCTCCTCCTACCGCAGCGAAAGCCCGAGCAGCTCATCCACACGGACAGGCCGTCTGCACGCTTTCCGCTGTATTCCCGGTACTGGCTGCCCTCAAACGCCAGGCGCGAAGGGCTCAGGGTTGTCTGGTTGATAACCCGAGCCCTACAACAGCACAGATGTTTGGTGACCTAAATCTATCCTCTCTTCCTGCCCAAGGCAGCAGCTGCGCACAAGACCTGCCCATCTGGGTGACGCGTCGATCTCCAGCTCTCACAACGGTCTTTACGTATCTGTGGCTACTGCGAATGCAGGTGGCACTGCTGGCCTCCTACGGCTCCAGAAATCAGGCAAACAGGATTCCTCCCTGCCAGGGCTCTCTCTGGGTTGATAAAACAGGCCAGGATCATAAGAAATAAGGGATCCCAAAGCCTTTGAGACAAGATCTTCATGCAAATGTTTAAAGCTAAATCTAAGCCTAAATCCACTGATATTCGCTGGTATAGCAAAGCCACTGAATAGCTTCTGCACCCTTCGCTCAAATCAACACATGATCTGCAATCAACAGAACGGGCTCGCAGGAGGGGGAGCCGGGAACAGGAATAGAGTCTGATTGATCACAGCTGGCCTGGGCACATCCAGCAGAGCAAACACACCAAGCGGATAATATTCCTTGTTATTTTTACACTGCGGCATTGATTCGATTCCTGAGGGAGAGAAAGCACTATGTACTTGCTGATGAACTGGTGAGCACAGAAAAATCTGTTACTCCCTGTCAGCAACTCAGATGGGATTGCACTGAACTGGATCGGGTTCAAATGGATGTGTCCGATGGGCCCTTCCGCAAGCCATCTGCAGGTCAGACTTGATTCAAAGGGCACTCATTTACTAGAGCTGGCTCTCTTTCCCCGACTCCAGCCTTCTAAGACTGCCTTACAGTCCGCTCGCCCATGACTGTCTATCATCCACAGTGGCAAGGGCATATTCCCCATAGATAATGAGGTAGCCATCCGTCCCTCCATGCACCCTATGTGAATTAGCTAAAAAGAGTTGAAACATAATTGTACTTGGCGACAGAAAACCGTTTGAAACATGTAATCCTAGAATCAATCGAAGCAACAGATATTGCGCTCGTCAGTGTTTACAAAAGCACTACCCGCCAAAAAAACCGTGCCTTCCCAGCCAGGAACAACCTGCATTGGCTGTTACCAGTGCTTGCAATGAGAAATTTATTTGCAATGCATGTTGTAGACTAAATTTACTGACTGTCTAATCTGACAATCTGCAATTTTAGAGGCAAGAAATCAATGGAGGCTTCGATAAATGTTATTAAAAAAGGGGGTGAAGGGAGAAGAAGCATTAATCAAGTTCACAGACACCAGAAGAACAGTGAACAATGCCAACCTTGGCAGCCATTTCTTCCTTTAATGGTTTTGTATCAGGAGCTGAAACAAGGGTTGAGAGAGTATCTATCCTTTGCTTAGTCTTATTTTCCCTTCTCATAAAAAAAACGTTCTTACAGACTCTCTAACCAGGCCTGAATATTTGTGCATTCCTCTCAGAAAGCAATCAGAAAGAAAGAACAACACACAAAACACCCCTTTCAAATCGGAACCTATTTACCAAACTCTTCCCCAACCTCTCATTACCACTGCGACCTCAACAGCTACGGTATGTGCCGGAAACACATCCCGCCCACAATCCTCGCAGCGGTGTGAAAAAAAAGACCTACAGGGAAGCTCAGGGCCCTTCACTCTCCAGCAGGGATTGGGCCTCACCTGCTCTCAGCCTCTCTGAGTTTCACACGCTTTCAGTAAAAATAACACTGTAGGCCGGGGACTGCCAGGAAAGCCGTCGGAAACCCAGGTTCTGTTATTTATTGCAGCTCCAGAGAGCAAGGAGAGTTGTTGACTTTCTGGTCCCACGTCCCCTTCGCGTAAGCAGCTGATCGAAATGCTTAACTCTTTCACCCCACAATCTCGCACTATTTTTACATCCAGCTACATTACTCTCTGGGGAGAAGGTGGAGGGGTGGTGTTGGTGGGGGAGGACGCGGCAAACAGAGACAAGGGACTTCTTTTATACAATAAACAATTATTGTAATAGAAATTCTGTCATTAAGGGCTGTTTCCACAATTTTCCGCCCTTTTACAAAAACAGTATGAAAAACTTGAAAGATAAAATCCTTATGACAGCCCATTGGACCGCTTCACAGGGGTGAGAAGGAGTCGGCAATATATCGGCATAAACCGTGTAGAATATGAATTTGGCCTTGTCGTACATGCCGGCAGAGAAAAAAAAAGATGTTTACATTAGTGCAGAACAATTTGCCAAGAACAAATTGCAGGATATTAAGGTGAGCCCACCAGCCCACGACTGCAGTGAAATTGGTTCAGGCCAGTTAACTGCTTGATTTGGACTTTGTTCAAGATCAAGCTCAAGCCCTGATTCATTTTGGATTCTTGCACTCTTTTAAAAGTATATTCTGTTGAAATTATGAGAAAGTATATACATTGATATATATTATCATCCAATATTCAAAATGTGATATCTTTTAGGCAGTATCTCCCAAGCTGAGGGGCGTGTCCTTCCGACAGATTCCTTCACAAAGTTTATCCAAACTCTGCCACCATTTCCCCTGATGTGGCATGGCAGTTAAGCGTAAAAAGGTTTTCAGACAGTTTAAACATGGCTGCTCTTCCAGGGAGACTTAGAGGCATTCATGTTTGGGATCTTCGCAGGTCTTACCGTCCCATTAATCGCATGAACAGAGGTCAGAAGAGCGTGACCTCCAAGGTCATGGAAAACATGTTTTCCAGCACCGCTTCTCCTATCTCTCATAATCTTTATGGTCTGACTCTTGACCCTCAGAACTTTACAAAAAAAAATCTATGCTCACTTTAAATCCTCAGTGTTTAAGTTGTTTCCAAAATCTTGAAACAGGTTAGCCGGTAAAGTCCTTGCTGCACTAATACATCTTTGTACTGACCTGTTTGATGAAAATGAACACGTCTTTGAAGTCTTTGACTGTCTAAAGTCAGTCAAATCAGATATTCCAAGGCTCAAGATGAAAAATTATCCTAACTCCAGCATTAACATTACCAAATCTCAGTTCAGTGCATAATGTGGCAATGTCACCAACTTACAGCATGTGAAGCAACTTGACCTGGAAATTAAACAGCCAGCACCTCAAGACAAGCAAAGAACAGGGAACGCACAATTAATCCAAGCGCTATATAGGCTGCATGATGAAATTAAGAATATGTTCATTAATAATGAAATCAGAGGGAACCTGATGTAATTAGCTGCGCCCTAATTCCGTAGTGTGGTTTTATCATCCGTTGAGGCATTTTTAATGTATCTATGCTGATTAAATAACTGCAAACAGGCCAAAAAGGATGACACAATTGACCCCTGGCTGCTTTGATATGAGGAGTTGGTGCTCCCTAATTTTCAAGCACTATTTTTGGCCCTTTATGACCAATTGGAGAGAGGCATGAAACAGTACCAGATAGCATGTCACTTTTTGCCATTAGTAGCAAGTGCACCAGACCCACTCTATCTGCCCTTCCTGCAAAGGCCCACTCGCTCATAAGCCCGACCTGCAAATGCCTGTGGAATGTATGGATCCACCTATTAAAACCCTGACTGCAACAAATGACTTGCTGCAGTAAAATTATACAATGGAATAATGTATGCACATTATGTATCGGATTTTTAGTTTGGTTCTGAGAGATTTATATAAATAGCCCCCCAAAGCAGGCCTTACCCCTCAGCCCCTGGGTTATTTCAAATGAAAATAAATTGGCCTTTACAAGTTATCCTACGGAATACAAAATACAAGGTGGCGGCTGTGGCAGCCATACTGGACATCCGAGTGCCGTCAAATTCGATAGGCTTCTGTAAGTACACAAGACCAAGCAACAGAGCAAAAATGGCGTAGATTGCCGGGGTCATTTTCAAGTTATTGTGCAGAATACAAAATTCAAGATGGCGGCTGTGGGGGCCATACTGAACATCCAAGCGCTGTGAAAATCGACAGGCTGCTGTTGGTACACAAGACCAAGCAAAATGGCTTTGATTGACGGAGGCGTTTTTGAGTTATCGTGCGGAATAGAAATTCAACATGGCAGCTGTGGCTGCCATATTTGATTTCGGATTGCGAGTGAAATCAATAGGCTTGTGTAGTAATTGTACCCCGATGTCCTCACCAAAAATCATGATGATCGGTGATGCCGTTTTTCAGTTATCGCACAGAATGGAAATTGAAGATGGCGACTGTGGCAGCCATATTTGACTTTGGATCGTACCCAAAATCAATAGACTTGTGTAGTAACTGTACCCCGATGTCCTCACCAAAAATCATGATGATCGGTGATGGCATTTTTCAGTTATCGCACGGAATGGAAATTCAGAATGACGGCTGTTGGCAACCATATTTGATTTTGGATCGCAACCGAAGTCGATAGGTTTCTGTAGTAACTGTACCCCGATGTCCTCACCAAAAATCGCGATGATTGGTGATGGTTTTTCAGTTATCGCATGGAATGAAATGTGGACAGACAGACAGCCGGACGGACAGACGGTCAGACGGAGAGGCAGACACCGTGCGTGACGACAATACCCCTCTGCCCCTTAGTTGAGGCTGAGGGGTAAAAATTAGAGCATGTAGTTAACAATAAGTATATAGCTCGGGGTTTCCACAGGGACAAAACAATGTCAGGATGGACGTTTGAGGAAACTGCTGCTTCACTGATATCTGCTCGAATATGGCAGTCTATCTCCCGCACCATCTCTTGGCTCGTGAGGCCCTGGCCCCAGTGAGTGTCAATCAGGACCTTTGTTTCATGACACAGTTTCAGGCTGTGGGAGTGAATGAATGCTAAATTAAAAGAACAATGGCTGAGGCCGATTGTATTCTCCTGAATGCAGGCGTTCCAGATCTATCCCGCATGGAACGGCCGACCCCACCCTTGGGTCCCCTTGCTTAAAATGATAAACAGGCTCACGGGTTTTGAGGGTTGAACTCCATTCCCTCTGCTCCCGTGCAGAGAAACCGCAACATAGACAGTTTCGTTTAATTGTGGGTTCCCCTGCATGTGCCAGTTTTAGGCATAAACAACTATTTTGTTGTGCACAGAAAAATATGGGATGAACACCTGAAGCACTGTGCACAGCAAAACTGTTATACAATAGAGGGAGGTTAGAGTAGGGTCCAATGAGCCATGGCTACCAATGAGCCGTGTCACATATTTGTAATCAACAGATGTCAGAGCTGCTTAAAAAAGGTAAGATAGTGATATGGCTCACTGGTCCCCATAGCTCATCGAACTCAAGTCGCCCCAACAACTTATGTATAAAAGGCAAGATAATAGGTAAAAATTTACCAGCAACCATAGAAGAGAAGGGTTGTGCATATTAACAACACAATCAAAGCAATGCCAAATTATGTTTGCTCTCTCTGTTCTGTAATTCTGTTCTGTAATCAGATTCAGCTGTTATAGGGGATATACGGTTCACTGTAAGGACTGTGTGCTAGGACCGCATTCAGAATGACAAAAGATTCTAATACTAATGCTTCCGGTGGATTGCTCACACTCCAGGATGAAGATAACATAATCTACTAAGCCACACCGTCTGCAGCTTACAACGTGTTATCCTGTCTCTGTAGTTCTAAGGACTGAACATAACTAATCCAATTACCAGCTAGCATCATTTGTCGGTAAATAGTGCTCCTACCGTGTAGTGTGCACCATGACGACTTTACCATTGTATCTCAATTTGTGCTTTGCTCAAGCTGCTTTTGTAAGGTAATCCATGGAAGAGTTATAGTTTACGTGAAACCAGTACACTTAACCAATCTGGGGAAATGCACTAATTACAGCTTGCGTCATCAGTGTAGTTTTGTTAACGGTGCAGGTAACAGCAGACCCATCCCCATGCTATTCTTCAGGATGGTGTCAACAGGTTAGCGTTGAGGAGGCAGCAGTTATTTATAGCACCCTTCAGCGCTAGCCCTTGACCACAGGCCATGCTAATTGGCTGCCGTGGCAGGTAAGAGTCATGGGTTTCACACCCCCTGTCAGTGCGCCCACAGGAGGGCTGTGAGCCCCGCTGCGATAACCACATTCTGCTCCTTCCCCATTTTTAAACTCAATTAATGAAGGCAAACATCAGTAGGCACCACTATACGCCAATCCTTTGACGCGACCTTTGACACGTAATGGCCAATTTTTACTAGCGATGCACAATCGTCTTTCGAGCCGTGACACAGCAAACGCGTCTCCTCTTTCGAGCGTAAAAAAGACATAGGGCCCAGTTCGCCTCACTGCAGTGTTTTTCTGCGAAAGAGAAACCCTGAGTTCTTGGCTGAGGCCGGCGCGAGGAGAATCTGCAAATTGTGCGGCACTTGGTTCCAGAATTAGCTGCTCTAGGCTAAAGGCACAGATGGCTTCGGCTCCGCACATAGCAAATGCCTCGCATTCTAGCCCAGGCAGACTGAGCTCTTCTTTAATCCTAATTAGGAGCGTAATTTCAGTGCACGCCTTTTCTAAACGTGTAGGGGCAAAAAAGTCTTCCTCCCTTAGTGGAAAAAAAAAAAGCCTTTTGTGGTTTTAATTGGATTCTCAGTGAAATATTACGGGATGGCCAGTATAATTTAGATTGCATCCTCCTGTCCGAGGTTACAAACCTTCATTGTTAACATGATTTAGAAGTCATTTGATGGAGGAGGTGTTAGCCATTTATAAAACCGAGATCAGTGGTCATGGCCAGAAAGCGTTACAATAATACCACATACTTTATGTGGGTCAAATGTGTGGCCCTGTTTGCGAGTGAGAGCTACACTCTGGAGACCGTTAGCTTGTAATCCCACTCGCACCCCCAGGATATGCACAACAGCCAGTGTTAACTCTTTCCTAAATCCCTTTTTCTGCACAATCGCAATCCAGAGTAATTCCTCATGTGCTTACAGACACTACAGACATGACTGGTCTACGACCCCACCCCCCGCTAACTCGGCGATGGCGTCTGTTTCTGCTGTGGCCTGTTCAGCGGACTGAGGTGACAGCACAAAGCTTGGCGTCTTTTTTAGGCTGTTCTACGGTCACAGTCCTCTGATAAGCATCCAGCGTTGAAAACACTCCTGGTGCATTGAACACTGAGGTTACTCCCCTCTGACAGCTGAATAATGCAGCCCTCCCCTTTCAGGGGAGACAGTTGGTTTAGCCAGGGCAAAGCAGTAATCCTTCTTACTTCCTGCCCCGAATGATGCTCTACAATAGAAAGAGCTGAGTGGCGGACGTCACTGGGGTCACCATTTTTGGTAACTGTTATTGTTTTTTACGCACAGTGGTCAACACTACTGCCAAGCAAGGAGCAGGTACCAGGTCCGAGTGCAAGCCGTCTCCTTGTTTATGAGAGTTTCCTTCAGTACTCTGGTTTCCTGCCACAGTCCAAAGCCATTTAAACTCCTGGGATCACTTGCGAAAGGGATGTCAGTCTCCTTGTGACCCCTGGTTAAATAAAAGTTAAGTAAATAAAAACGGGGACAGTCATAACAGGACAGTTGCAGACGCCTACAACGGCTGCCAATTAAACAAACAGTGCGTATTTTCCTCCTCGAGTAAGAAGAGGGGGAGTATGAGGTCCCCAATGCAGCCACTACTAAGTCCCAGACCAGACCGGCACATCCGGGTACTTCGCAAAGCGTCAAGGCCACGCCCCATTTTGGGGGTATAGAAAACCTCAGATCCCACTGATCTTAAGGTAATTTGACATGTGTTTAGCTGTAAAATTTAAGTTTTGTTTAACTTGATTTCCTGCTTACATTGATCTCATGATTAATAGATCTGTCTAGCGATTATTTTGCTGCCTTGCCCGAACCTAAGCATTCACGATACTGTAATAAATGAGGTGTTTCCCACACACATAAACATGGAAAGGTACCGGATCCAATAGCTTCCCCTCCTTATCTTCTCTCCGGAGAGCTAGAAGACATAAAGCTCTCCTTTTTGGATCTTCTTCTTTTCCAGGCAGGATGGGGAACCTGAGATCTGGACTCGTCTTTTTATTTAATGTACAACCCAGTACACCACAGCATTTAGGCATTCTCCTGCTCGATTTTCGCACTAGGTACTGATTGTTTAAAGTGTTTGAGCGCGACTGTTTTCCCCTAGAAAGGGGTACCGCTTTGGTGCTGAGGGCTTGATGACATAGTGCCGGCAATGTCAAGTGGCTAGACCCGGGAAAAGACTTCCTTTGCTTCCCCATACATACACAGCTACGAACCCACCAGAAGAGCAGCAGCGGAGAGCTCATGAAATAGTCCATCATTCGGTACGCAGCCGTTGGTGTTCACGTGGAGATCGTATCAGCACAGCTGAGCAGCATGCCAGCCAGAGAATAAGCCGTCGCCATTGTCTTTTGTACAGCAACCCCCTGCCCCCACATTGCAATAACAGATTCAATTAAATGCCCTTTGTTTGCGTTCTTGAACAAAAACCGCGTTGTGGGAAGGAAATGATTAAATGTTCAGGTTTTGTCCGCCAAAAATATCAGCTGTACAAGCTGGACCCACGTAAGCAAGAGAGACCCACATTAATATCCCCACTCTGAGGTGGGCTGCTTACTCGACGAGCTATTTTAGCAGTGTGGGTGTCAATCATTCATTTTCAGTACGAACTCACTGGCCTCTGCTGGCTTTTGTAACTATACTCTGAGCTGTATTTGCTTCAGCACACTGTATTGTGTGGCTTCTCTGTTGGATTCGTTAATATCCACGATTTCAGTCCTTTCAATGAAAGCCATTCAAGGGTCAATTAATTGGAACTGAATTATTTCATCTTTTGCATAATGTGGAAAATATTCATCATAAAATTGCATTGAAACTGCTTTTTATTTGTATTTGCTAGGCAGCCATATATTCCAGTCATACTGTCACACTTTTTTTAGTACAGTAACTTGCAGTGCAATGATAACATTCAAGGAAAACTGATGAACAGTACAGTATATGCTGCAGAAAAGCATTCATCAAAGCGCTTCTTGAGAACCATAGAATAAACTACTTTGATTTTTAAAAAATGGCCACGTTCCCTTGACATTCCACCAGAGGGTGGGTGGGGGGGGGGGGGGCGCCACATACTTCGGACTGTCCACACATTTATGGGGCACAGGGGTGGAGGGGGAGAGAGCGAGCAGTTCCCCCCTCACAGGGGCGTATCCTTCAACAAACGGCTTGCTCTGACAGAGGAACGTCCAAGAGCTCCAGATGAGCGGCAAGCTTGAAATTCGTGGTTATTTCCGTACCCCCCACCCAACCCTTACCCAGTAAACAAGCAGGCCTGCGAGGCTCTCGAAGAGGGGCGTCTGAAAGCAAGAGTCCCTCAGATGGTCAGTGGGTCACAGGTGATGCGCGGTTTTCTCGAGCCGCGGGGCAGAGGGTCACTTTCTAAGCTTGCCACTGTCACTCCAGAGGCTTTTTTGCCTGGAGAAAGTGGCACCTTCAGGGTAGGGTCATGTCACTGTGGCAACGTGCACTCCATACTTTATCTGTCCTGCAGTATGAGCCCGACGCTTCTGTTTTACAAACCTCACAGGCTCATTTCACAGATTTAACATGGTTTCAGTTACTGTAAATAGAAATGTCTGGAAACAGTAATATGGTAAAATCTTCGGTAGTAATTCCCCTCCAATAGTTTAAAAGTCCAACAGGGATCAAATGTTCTGTAACAGAGTAAACTGGACACTTATAAGAGTGGATTTAACACTGTCTAGGCGGTAAATTCCCTCTCATACATTTTTAAAAAAGTCTTTTTAAAAATCTCCATACTACAAGCTGAATCGCTTAAGGAATCCTCAGAAGAACAACATTAACAGAGGAAAGCTTTTAATTAGCCAGGCCTCCAAGTGAAAATGGACTCCATTTAATCCAACAACCACTGTTAAATTAATGAAAAGACTATTTTAAGAGCACAATAAGATATTGCCTGGCAGGCATAACTAACTAAATGATATGTAAAATGTTTCTCATACCCCAGCGAGGATGGCAGGTCCCTCCCCTTAATAACACTGGCCAGAAAAAAGTGACCTCCTTCAAAACATTGCTTTCAAACAACAAATGGGCACGCAGGCATACTCCAGACACAAATAGTTCGAATTGGCCGCCTGAGCACCCCGAAGGGGAATGTTGCTGGGCAACAGGTGGGGAGCTGAGGCAGGGCTGGGGGTGGGGGCGATACTGAGGCCAATGCCGGGACTGACCTCCCTGGGAGAGCATTCCGCGGTCACCTGCTCCAGAAGGAACTCTGCGGTGTGGGAAACGCCAGCTTCCTTCTGACAACACTTCCGAAAAAGCGCTGAGCGCTCCATTCTGACTGTGCAACCCCAGCACCTGCTGTCTCGTCATCCACTATGAGCAGGGCATACTCCACAGGAAAACAATGAGAGTTTCTCAATACCGGGAATGACAAGTCCTCTGCTCTTGCAATCAAGAGATGAACGTTCTTGTTCAAGAACAGAGGGACAGACAACGCTTTTATTTCAGTTTGAGAGGCCATGCCTACCTGTGACGTGTGGCTCGCAAACTGTCAGAAACCAGCTATCCTGATATTCACTACCAGCTGGGTTCACCAAACTTCTTTGAAAGGCTGCTTTAAGCTACAACAAATTACAGTATTTGTTTTGGAATATTATTTTTTTCCCCAATAGTAGACAAACTACAGGCTACTTAAAATATTTATGCACAAAATATGTGCTTATCTACTGTTTTTTATGCCCCCAAAGTTAGAAGTTACATTCAGGCACTTCAGTCAGGACTGCTTTATAAGGCCAACCCAGAAAAACACTTTTGCTTCTTAATCCCTGCTCTTTCTGGTTGTTCTAGCATTTCTTTCTTTTCACAGAGTGATTTTCAAAATTTCAGAATGTGCAGACGTACAGTACATAAGTCTCATGATAATCCTCTTGAAAGAAATGCCAAAAGGACCATCTTAATAAGGTGCTGTTTCGTTTTATCATCTCAGAGTAGGGTAAAAAGTGCTCCACGAGGTAGAACTCAGCTACCGGAATGCAGCTGCACGTAGCAATTATCCCCACCCCAGACAAGGGCCTCTAAAAGAGATGGCTTCAGTTCCAGCTCGTTGGCTAATTGCTCGTCTGATCTCCTCACACCGGTTCAGTTCACCAATTCACACTGAACTCAGGGGTTTAACCTACATTCGCTACCTCTACAAAACACATCTGGGGCCAAAGCCAAGAGAGGACACACGGGGCTAAAGGCAAAATCTCCAGGGTATCTCATAGTAAGCACTACAAGAAGATGGTGAAGTATTACTATCACGCACCACATATTCAACTCCACCACCAATCCCCATGCCCACGGACGTAGGGCTACTGATACCGAGTGTGCACACTGAGCTTTAACACCTTTTAGGTTAAAAAAAATTCTACTGGAGATTTGTCAGTGAAAATGTGTAGTCTTTAACTTAGCTGATTAACATGGTGGCAACATAAAAAAATCTGTTGGGATTTTTTTTTTTTTTTCAAGGACAAAGGAAACAAACTCTTCGGTCAACGACTAAGACAAACTGTAAAGGAGTACAATGCTTTGCATTTGTAAATGTTTCATTGAACGCCATAAGTGAATGAGACATTTTGGAAATCAGCTAGTTATAGGATAAGAATCCGGTGTCAGTTTTAGTTCATGGCAATCTTAGAGTGTAAAGATTGTGCCTCTTCAAATTTAAAACTGGACTAATTTTAGTTTGTTGTCATTGCAATAAGCTCATATTTACTTAACCCTAGAACACTATCGCCGGGTGATTTTCACCCCAGCAAACGTGTTTACGTGATTTTCATTATGTTGCGTTTGTCTGAGTGTCATGGGTCCCTGGGTAGCTTCAGCATCGTCTTTGACATCTTTGAAGGCATGAGTGTTCTGTTCACCTCATGGTACTTTTTTTCATTTTGTTAGACATGGCAAAGTTGAAAATAAAAGAACACTACTGTAATTTGTCATGTATTGTCATATTTTGATATATTTTGATGACAAGTACTTTTTATTGGGTATATTATATTGGGTAAAAATCGCCCCGCGTTAGTGATGGTGTTACTAATTTTAGCGATAGTGTTCTAGGGTTAAATTTGAAAAAAAGGTAATTCATTGCCTTGGCAACCATTATGTTGGCAATACTTCGGCAAATAAGATAAAAATTGCATTTAATCAACATGAAAGAGCAGTGTGGTGCAAGAGAGGAATCTTCCGGTAAATTCTTTGACCATCAGTTACCTCGCAATATGTCAAAATGGCAAATTTAAAAAAAAAAAATCAAATTTTCTCAAAAAATTCTCAACTGATTTCTTTTTTGTTTTTTCACCGTGTTAATCAGCTAAGTAAAGACTACACGTTTTCACTGAAAATTCCCCAGAAGAATTTTTTTAAACCTAAAAGGTGTTAAGCTCAGTGTGTGTGCAATATGGAATAAAACTGCACAACACGCCACTTCTGTTGGATCAACCCTGAAGGCACACTAACTCCAGTAACCCTTTTTACTGGTACTGCTCATTCACTTGGAAAGCACCGCTGATGTGTTGAGATCCTTTAAGAGCAGCTTTCCTGCCAGAGTTAGAATGAGGTGAGGGGAAAGGAGCCTATATTGTAGCCAGAAATGTCCAATCACGAGGAAACATCCCCACTGTTCCTGTTATTATCCCACCAGGCTATAAAATCCCGATTCCACTGGGAAGCGGCTGTGAAGAATTTCAGCCGTTTCAACTCAAAAGCCTTTCTTCTGAAGTTAGCAAAGTGTTGTTTACTCACATTCAATAAATTATTTGTTGCCTGCCTTGTGTCTCCGCTGCTGTCCGGTTTTAATATTTAATTCCCTTCACATCTGCACTTTCTTTGTCTTGTCCTTTGTGAAATCTGCAGCATCTGAGAGTCACATGTCGAGGGTGAAGATGGAATCAAGCCAAGTCTACGCTGAACAGCAGGATCTTGACTCTACTAGGGGTTCTCTAATGGTTATCTCATACACTGTAATGGTGGGAGAAGGTTTACTGTACAGGGTTTTCAGAGCACAGTTTCGCTAATTCTATCCAATTCGACCTTTTTCAATGAGAGTAAATTTGTTGCTAGTGCTCAAATATGATGTTGCACTGATGCTTGTTGACACATAAAAAAACTGTAATAAATGCATAATAGCTAATTGTTTAATAGTAAAGGGCATATCTGCAACACTTCACACCTCCAGACAGACTAGATTTGGAGCTGCATTATTGCTATTTAAGTGAAAAAATAACCAACAAGCATGCCTGACAGAACTTTCTGTAATCCTGACCTCAGAAACATTGTTCCTTAGGTAAGGATTACATAGGTTTAAAAAAAATTCAGCATTAATCCGTCTTCATCTTAATCCCCGTTGCAGCTGTGTTATGCAATCTTCAGTTTCGGATGAGATAAAGCATGCTCTGAGGGGCTGATACTCGGGACCACGAGTTTAAATTTACATTTAGCTTCTCACACTGCCGAATGAATGAACGATGTCCATAAGTAGAAGCAGAGCGATGCATTTTTGCCGCCCACGATTCATTAGCCATTACCTCAGAAAATCAAGGACAATGCACAGCTGCTGTAAAATGAGCATGACAGGAGCTACCTATAAACGGAGTGACCACATTTGCCACTGAAAGGGCCGTGTCTATGAACAAGGTTGATGATCGAAAGCCTACAAAAAGTTGAAAAGGCGCGACTGAGAACACCAAAATAACACTTCAGGAAATAACATGAGAAATAATGTTTCCTGCTTGGAACTGTAATGGATCAGATAGTTATCTCAGAACCCGAGCGATCCATCAAAGACAACTCCTACTGGAATTACTGTCCCAAATGAGACATCTTGTTGGCTTTACTCCTTAGTGATTCCTTTTAAGGCAGTTTTGTAAGCTCGGGTAAGAGCAACTGTACAAACATATTTAACTTGGTGGGGAACGATAGTTGTATCTCATACTGGGGACAGATAAGATTATTTCCTCACCACCCAGTATTTTTACCTCATTTCAAATCAAACTGGGGAGTTGCTGGGAACACGAGTAAAAGCTTAATGACTGCAAAATGCAGATAAAAAGAAACGCCTAAAGTTGGCAAAGAAAAGGTTTTTTTTTAAGTTAGCACTTTATTTTCCATCTTCTCCTAGTGTTTGATTCCAGTTCGTTCCACAGCTGCCAGGCCAATGCTGCACTGTTTATGAAAATCTATTCCAGAAACCGCACACTTCCTCACTTTAGCCTTTTCAGGAAGGAAAAATTTGGCCTTGTCATCTGTTCATGTGGCGTCCCAACAGTACCCGGCACATGGCTCAGCTCCTAAAATTACCCTTATCACGCTATGAGCCAAGCAAGCTAACTCTGCACCTTTCTCCCGCTAAAGAACGTGCCGGAATCTTCTTTCAAACACCCTGGTCATCGCACGCAACTGAGATATCCAAAATTTATGGAAACAATAAATACGGTTTGGAGACTGCCTTCTTGGTAGAGAAAATGGGAGAGGTAGCAGCGTTGTCCCTCTCTATTAGCCAAATGCCACAAGTAGCACTCCAGTGAAAAAATGCCAAGCATGCTCTTGCTGGGGTACACGCTTTAGCGAAAGGCAGCTGTGAAGCCAGGAAACCCTGAGAGTCACATTCGCGCATGACATGGTATAACAAAAACAACTTTCAAAGTTCATCTATCAAAGCCTGAGCAGCACTGTGCTTGTTCACAGGTGTCTCCTCACTCTCAGTAATAGGTGTAAATATTTACACTCAATCCCAGCCCAGTGCCCAAGCCGCTAAAACAGACATTCAATTTCCTTGCGTAAGGCTTTTAGTGGCAAAGCATTGCGGACTCGTACTCAAGGCAGACGTTTGACCTTTTCTGTATTCTCCTCACAAGGCTCTCCTCATTTCTAAATTTGCTCGAGAGGGCGGCTAAAGCTCTTTGTGTCAACAGGTTCAACAGTCACGAAATTGCTCCATCTTCATCTTTTGTCTGTCATTTCCAAAGAGAGGGAAGGCATAGTATGATCACTTGGCTTATTCAAGCAGTAATTCAGTTTGTTCAGACAAAATACACGGCCTAATTTAAAATTCAGCTGTGTCCAAATCATGTAATACGAGTGCAATGTCCTCTGAGATCAGTCAAAAAATTCAGCGATTCAATTTTTTTTTTGGCCAAACACTAGTGTGTCAAATGACATAGTTGCAGGAAAATATAAAATAAAATAAAAAATAAAATATTTAGAGAGTAATTTTGACTTAGTGTCCATGATAATATGTAGGTTCCAGCATAGTAGAATATATGATTCTTGAGGCAAACATCATAGCCTCAAGTCACCTGAGGGACACGAAAAAGGGACAAAACAACTTCCTAGCAGGGCATTACTTTTCCTGCCGTTTACCACACACTTCCAGCCAAGCAGTTATGCACCACTTGCTGTTTTGCTCAAAACACTGATTTCCAGATGGTCTCATCGCATTCTGATTGTGTCAGACCATTCCGCTAAATGCACATTGCCCATCTGATGCACATGGTGGGCTTCACATCATCATGAGGTTCCGAGTTTAGCTCCTAACCAGAGATGTCTACGGTCTGCAATTTGCCTCCTGCAGGTGGGAAAAGTGTGCTCTGAATCCAGCCCAGTATCTCACTCATGGGTAACTCTAGTTCCGGCATTGATTCGGCACTGATTTAGCTTAGGTCCCATCTGAGTTCGATCACACGAGTGTGATGGATTGCTAACCCTCTGCACCTGATTATTCAACTACGATGATTAAAATGTGAGCAACTGAAACGTTAGCTACAGTGCAAGTCCAGCACCTTGTCACCTGCATTTATTTAGCCCAAAAATTCAAGGGGGTTTGGATGGAGCAAGAGCAACCGCTGCAGTCTAAGACTGTTTTTCCACCTTAAAGCGGCAGCAAGTGATTTTTTTGTTTTTAAAAAAGTGTTAATTAGCTCCAAATTCCAACAGAGATCATTTATTTACAGTATCTGGTCGATAATACAAGTCTCTCAGTCACTGTCTTCTGCAATAAAGCAGCATATAAAATTCTGGAGTCACCAACTGCCTCTATCCAATCAGGTGAGAGAACGCCATAAAGACGTGTTTCTCTCTGGTTGTGAAAGCGCAGAACTGAATCTGCGTTGTTAGTGTAATGGCCGGTGGAATACGGAGGCCAGGTGCAAGGACCAGAGAGAAAGAGAGTAGCACAGACACAGTACAAACACAGAGAATAATACAGACCAAACAAACGTACTCGCGCTTCCAAAGGATGTATAATAGTCTGAACCACGGAAGCAAAGAGAGATAGAAAAAGAGAGAAGGAACTCCAATAATTAGAAGATAGAAAGTCAAACAAAACCTGACTACAGATATCTTCGGCTACAGTGCTTAGCTACAAACAGACACTCTAGCAAAGAGGCGTGGCGAACGTCTGGCTTGTATAGAGTCCGGGAAAGCGCCGCCCCAGTTCAATCAGCCAGCTGGGTAAAGAATTCGATTGAACAGGAATACGATATCGTCCCGAGACGAGAGCCACAAAGAAAAGTCCAAAACACACGCACAAACATCCAGAACCATGACAGTTAGTGCACCATCTGCCGGAAAAATCATGAGAAGAAGACGAAGAAAAATCTGTGTTGTTAGCAATAGCAGAACAGATGAAGCTTCCAATCCCAGCGCTACGGGAGATGGCATACACAAACAGCCAAAGTGCCAAGGAACAGTAGAGGAACAAATATAATTAATGAGGAAAAACGCGAGATGGCCAAGAGCTGTATTTATATCAGTGCCGCTTTCAATGGGGAAAACTGAAGGAATCAAAGGGTTTAAAAAGCGATGCACAGCTAGCCTTGCTGCTACTGGACAGGTAAGCTTTGTTTTACTCTGTTGTAGTTATGCAGTTTTATCTGTCTCAGATAGTCCTGTTGGTGGTTTTTAATCCTGCGAATGTCAGTTTATAAATGAACCGTTATCGTTTGTGGCCGACTACAGCTTGCTTAGCTGTGTACCGATAGCATGTGTGGCTATAGGAAACTAGCTATTTTTAGCTAATACCTTCAAAAAGCCATTCATACCGAAGTTTCTGCACGGATGTATTGTCGTTGGTCCATGTTTTCAGTGTGGCTTTCACACGACAATCAATGAGAGTGTCCAATTATATTGTACTTATATTGTAACTCAGTTGCTGCTGTCCTCTGCCTCTGTCATAAACCGATGCGCATTCCTGTGAATGGCTTGGGGATGGGGGGCGGGGACTGCTTACATAGGCTTTGGACAAGAAGCTACGAAAATGAACAAATCAGTTACAGCAGCTTTAACAAATCAAATTTTAGCTTTATTAAGCAGGTTTTCACTCTATGCCCTTTCCTTGTCTGGAAAAGAAAGATAAATATGTGGAATTTAGTTACTGACGAGCCAGTAGATGCTAAAAGCTTTGGCTGCCTTCTCAAGCAAATTTAGCAATGGGAAGAACCGCTTCCCCCACTCCAGGCAAAGCTGTTCTAATCAGTACTGTAATCACTGGAAGAGGGCGATGTGAGATGTAGAGCAGATAAAATAGCATTTTCATCAAAGGAAAATGCTAATGAGAGGAAGCATAAACTGTGAAAAAGAAGTTAGGAAAATCTACCAGTGGTTTTCAGCATCAATCTTGAGTACAACATTTTTTGCGCACAGGAGTAAGGTATACAACTTGGAAAACAATACACAACTGTAATTGTTTTTATATACACTGAATTTTGATTTGCACCATGTAACATGGTACATTATTGGTGCTAACTCTACTCTTTCATAGATTAATGCGTTTTAAGAGAGAATTAAGATATCGACATGAGAGATTCAGAGTGCAACTGGAGGATTTACATAAAGTTATCTTTCCTGTAGATGAGTAATGATACAGAAGTTTCCAGAGCGCGTAATGAAAACAGAGGAGATCCAGGCCTTCATAGTCTCACCAACAATGTCAAATTGAGGAATGATGAAATTTACAGCGGTGCCACTGCCAACTCCCACCCCATCAATTTACATGTCAGTCCTCAAACTACTGTAACCACACGAATTAGCTTTTCATTTACAGAAAAGAAATAATTCCACAATAAAACAGATAGAAAAATATAGCTATACGAACATAAACCATGAACAAAACTGTCTCTTATAAAAGACATGCTGATTGATGTATTTGCATGCATACAGTCTGGTGAATCCATACAGTTAAGTATACCCATAAAAACATTTGCTGTGAGGAAGGGATTATTAGAACTGTTTTCCCTCAGCCAAATACCAATGATGTTAACAAATAAATAAATCAGTGTTACTTACGGCAAAAACGAAACAGCCCTGACTGTCAGAATGCAATACACTACCAACAAATCTTTCAGGATGAACTCAGGAAAGTCTGAAAACTATAATCCTTTTTTCTAAACACGACACGTCGGGTGCAAGGTCTATGTCAAGCTTTAACGGCCCTCTATGTCTTTGAAGGGCTAGTTGGAACAAGACAGTAAAGAATGTCACTTGAAAGGATTATAAAATATAGTGGTTAGCAGTAAGGAGGAAATTGGAACAAAACTGGAAGGCTAACTCCAAGAGCTGTGCTTTGCTGTCCCTGTCCATTTGCCAGCTCAGGGTCTGGCAAGCAGAAGTTGGAGTAGTTATAAGTTACATTTAATTGCAATTCATTTCCTGTGAATGTGAGCTGGCTTGTTTAATTACAGGTACTTTTTAAAGCCCACGCGCTTTCTAAAAAAAAAACACACATTACAATGCGTAATACAGCTGCAACAACACTGGCGGCAGCCATCACTGAACTCCACATGTAAATGCCCCATTACTCGTCGCCCCGTGAAATAGGAATTTCACAGTTTGTCCCATTTTCCGCTTACTAAAGTGTTCAGTTTCATATCTGGCCATATTTCAGACACAGGAGCTTACGTATGACTCATTCTAATTACTGCACATTGCTGGCAGCCCTTAAGTCAATGGTTGGTCGTCCCTCACTGAACTATCCCAAATTCACCCATGTTGTCGGGAGCAAACAGGAAATATGGGTCCATCTCTGCCTTCCAACTGGATCAAATGGCACAGGAAATGGGTGACAGATAAGGAACGACCAACGCATTTCCTTTGACTGATCCCAATGATAAGACTGCATTTTTATACACTGGCATCCTGACAGTAAGTAAACATCGTATTAACATTTCCTGGCAAAAATAAACTACTCTTTAGCATAAGACCAAGAAATGGAAGTTTTCTGCTCTTATCGTAGGCTACAACAGATAGTTATAATCTATCAGGACCTCGCTACATTCACTGTAAAACTGTGGAACATGCGACATGTTTATAATCTAAACACCAGTGTGTAAAAGCTAAATGCCTGGTGATTATTTTTGTAAACAGTTGTTCTCATTCAAAACACTGATGTTTATTAGATGTTGCAATCAAGGTTTCTCAGATTTGTTGAATACACTGTGAAACTGAATCTAAACACTGAGACATGTTTGAAAAGTGTTACAAAAAAGTTTTTAGCGTACGTTCAGAACTTAAACATTTGGTTTTACGGCGTTCTTTCGGCAGCATACTTGTGGGATTATGACAGCAACAAAGAACACTAAAATAAAACTCCTTGGATCAAACTCCAATTAAATTCCAATGATCAACAAGACCACATTTTCCTTTGGTGAATCAGACACAGCTGACAGTTTTTGGCCAGTATTTTCGGCACAGCAGTCACACACTATTTTAATATGTCTGACTTGCACATGGAGGTCTTTTTGCCACTCAGGGAATGCACATGTTTTCCATTCCTCAAATGCCACCTCTTCAGTCTTTAGGCCATTCCTCATGTGCATCTGCCACTCTTTGCCATGAATAAAAAAAAAGTTTCTCAAGAGCAGGGCAGCATCGCATCCCAGACTTTCAAGTTACTGAGCAGGAATTTACCAAGATTTCAGTTCACCAAGGGCCATTAAAACTCAGGGTTTCTTCGTAAATTCTCTTACTTTTCTGTGACCTACATTTCGAGAACTGTTCACTTTGCGCGTTTCAAACATTAAAAAATGAAGCTCAGGATCCAGTTCGCATTGAAACACCACTGAATAATTCAATCATGAATAATAATTTAACATATTTATTAAATTAAGTGGAACACATTTGACCTTCTAAAAAACAAATGCGTACATCTGCACAAATTGTTCTTCACTGCTATACCTGCTCACAAAAAAATACAAAACTAATTTTTTTGAATAAATGAAAGCATTCCAGCTTCAGCCAGGTGGTGCCATATTTTGCAGACAAGTTCCCATAATAACAGGGATTCGTGTGCCCAAATGTAAACGAAGCTCTAGATATACAGAAAGTGGAGGACAGGCCCTCGGACCACATTGGCCACCCCCCCACCCTGACGTATCCGTACTGTTTTTGGCTGCCACCCCATAAGACCTTCAGTGTTGCTCAATGTTACCCAACGCCTTCAAATGTTTCATCATACTTCATAAATCTGCATGCAAGCTGATGAGCAAAATCTAAGTCGGGATGCAGTTGCCTTTATCCACAAAAACACTGTGATTGCACCGATTAACCAGGTTTACACGCTTCCCCCTCCCTCCCCCACCCCATCTCCCTTTTCTACCGCAAGTCGACAGCAGGTTTTCCCCAGGGCGGAAATCTGTCAAACCATCTAGAATACCCATAAACATCTCGATCTCAGAACCCAAGCATACAGCCGGCTGCTAACAACTCCATCTAACATTCCTCAGTGCTGTAAACACAAACAATTTTTTTTTGTGGATCGTATCTTTTCTGGAACAGTCCTGAAAAACAGGAGTGGTCGGCCACCCTCCCTCAATATTCCGCAGGCAGTTTTCTAGAAGTTTTTATTTTTTGATTTATTTATTTATTTATTTAAGCCAACCTGATCCAGTGGGCCTGGGCACTTTCACCCTGACCCCTCTGTCTACTCACCAGCGGTGGTGCGGTCAGAATTCGTCCCACTGGCAAGCTGTTCCCTGCCATGACAAGCCTTGTCACACCGTGAATGAAGAGGAAAACGAGTTGATGAAATGCACCTCGACCAAATGAATCAAATGAGCCTTTTCTATAATGAATCTGTCTCCAAAAATGTGTCACAGCTGTCCACAGTTGTCTACTCCCAAATCCCAGGGTGAGAATCACCGTGCTATCACCGATTTTTCCCTGAGCGGCTCCTATATGTGAACGCATCAAGTAAAAATTGACATTTCATGACACTTTGTGATTCTGAGATAAAGGCTGTTAAAGTAGGGCACTTTTTACTTGATCTGCGATAGCAGTTTACTTCTTGCATGATTCCATTGAAACTAATAGGTAAATCACAATTTTTTACATCAAATAGTTTATAGACATCCAACAAACCATAGCAAAAAGTCAAAAAAGTCCAAATGTCATGAAATGTCAATTTTTACTTGATGCCTTCACATATGCAAAGATGCAACTGGCTTCAATGCAAGGCTTTTTCAAGGACTGTTTCCTTCAATACATGGGCATCCCTGTGCGAGCAAATACGCGTATGGTATTTCAACATAACCAAAGTTACGCAAAATATTCATCTTTCAAAAGACTCCAATGTCGTAAATTTATCAAACGCCAATGAGATGCTGAACTGAGCTCACATTATTCAACGATAGTAACTTACCCCAGTTAACAGACCGCGTTTCAACTACTAAAACATATAGGAAAAATAGGAGTGAAAATTTGGCAGCCATAACACGTTCTTTTATTACCAGCTGGTCTCGTTAGCAAAATATACTGCTGTTATTTTGAGTGACAGCTTAACACCCTTAGCAACCAAATTTGGATATAGCAGACAAATAGAGTGCGGAAATCTTGGACCGACGGCAAAGGTTTCAGGGTCCAATTTGTCATGATGACTTTTCTGACATTATACATTCTAAGTCTGCTTTTTAAACCAACTTTTTAACCAACCAACTAACTTTGAATTTAGGCATATGTTCTATCACACTCAGAATAATTCCAAACTCTTTCCCACTCTGCAAAATAAGCAAATTATATGTGCACCATACAGTGAAAAAAAAGAATGCAAGCCATAAACAACAACAAAAAATGCTTTTCTTTGAACATTATAATTTTGCGTAAAGATACTGGACAAAGAACTAATAGAAGCAATGATTTTTCTTTTTTTTTTAAAGACAAATTATTGGTTTCATTAATAATACAATAGTTATTGCATGTATGCAACCAAACACACATTCAAAAAAATGAAACGTTATGAAATGCTAGATTTACTTAATAATGTTATGTCAACTGGTTCCACAAAACAGAGTTAAGTACATTCCACTCAATGCAACTAATTAAACTGGCCAAAAATATTAGAAGTCAAATAAAGGTTATGCAAAGCAATTGCGTGCAACCAGTTGACATAACATTATTAAGTAAATCTAACATTTCATAACATTTCATTTTTTTGAGAGCAGTAATTGTGGAAAAACAATGCAATAGTAATCAAATCAACGAATAAGAGCACATATCAATGCCTAATTTCAGCCAGTACTGAATATCCAAGACACGAAAAGCATAAAAAAAATCAATGGTAACGCTAATTAAGCCGTCTTGTGCACATGACTTATCAGAAGAAAGAACTGTGGGCCCTGTATCTGACTGCTTGAGCCTCCTTTTGTTCAGCAGTCTGTCTTCATCTGCACTGCAATTACTCCGCAAAATAGTCAGTTCTGAGGCAACGGCAACGTCACCCTATGGACCTCTTGCACTAATTTAATCTTTCTTAGATTTATTATCGTAGTTTCGGGTGTTAAAGACGTTGCTGTGCGCATATTCATTTTATGTACGTTTTCATCGCCGTTAAAAGTCAATTCAAAGCAAACAAACAAACAAATAAACGGCATTTCGCTGACACGATCGCACATGGTAGCCTATGTACAAAGGTATCTAAGAAATTACCGCACGGCTACAGTTTAACGAAACTTAGTGCGATCAGATTTTAAAGGCAGCCTATTCCGTTGTGTTTGACATCTTGTTCGTATTTTAAAGGTAATCATTTGTATTGCTTTCCACATTTCAAATTTATTTCAGGCAGAGCTCAGATTAGGTCAATCAATAAGATTTAAAAAAAACTCGATTTAGGTTACTTGAAATGCTGAATGAGCTCTAGCGACGCCCTAATTACGCACATACAAAAGGGCCTATCTTATTAGTCTATGGCGATAAATCACACATATTACTGAGCCACCATTGAAACATACAGCTTACCTGTTTGCCCAGGCATTTATAATAAGTTTTTGGCTAAATAAACGCACATAGGCTACTAAACAATCGTTTCACAGCTGGTCCACAGGTTGACTGAAAAGGTTGATAAACTTGAAATGTACGGACTGTACAGATTGTTTCAACTTCAAATTACTGGCCCAAAAAGGCTGAAACTTTCTAAGCGACTGAATGACAGCTTCGCGAATCTCAGTGACAGACGCACGCAGCGTTTCGGCCGACGCTCCTCTCCGGATTTCAGTCGTACCCCATGACTCCACAATGAAACCGTTATTTCTCTTACTACACTGAATTCCAACATCTAACAGTTCATTTAAACTGCTTACCGGCTGTAATAAAATTTGACGTTTTTGACAGGAAGTATTCCTATCAACTGGTCCTGCTTATTGAAATATTTACAAAAGTCGAAACTTTGCGGACTATTCAGCGCAGCACTCGGAACAAAGAGCAGACTAATCTATAATCAAGTAGCGTAATTTTATTCTGAAATTATCAATGAGGAATATGAAATATTTCCACCTTGGTATTCAAAACTATGGTGACCAAACGAATGTCAACAGATCACATGGTGTATAATTTTAAAATATGGGAATTTTAGGATTCATTTCAAGTTAGACCGAAGACAGTTCGCTAGCACGCGCTAGCAGCCAACGAGGTTCGTATGGCTCCAGCATCAAGCGCTCTTACTTAAAATGCGAGCTTTGTAAAACAATCATAACGTATATCCACCTGATTTGCACGTTTTGCAAGCAAACTGACCACGTACACAACATGTAATAAGTACCAAGCCAATTTTCCGAACAAAAGCTACTTTTTATGACCAGTAAGCATCCTTCATAAGCAAGCTAAGTTCTGCTGGTTGATTCCAAAGCAAGGTTCTCCGACCGCACCGATGAAGCCAACCGGCTCTTTCGCAATCTCAGAACAAAAAGAAAAATGAACAAGCGTTGCTGACTGTGAAATTAAGACAGTTGTACTGCGTACGTAGTGAATTGGCAGAGTGACTTACATTGTGTGGAAAAGAGGACCAGAAACCCAGCTACTCGTGTTATCGCCATCTTGGAGTCTGCGAACGCTCTGTTTGACTGTACATGCGCAAAATACAGCGCTTTGTGAGGATGGGTAGGACCGGCCGGGAAAGAGGTGGAGAGCAAGCTGTTGTGCCCGAGTTTCCATGGCTACAGAGCATCTTTTCCATGAAAATGACAGCGATTTGTGTTCCAAACAAAAGAGCATCTTTTGCGTTGCAGGGGAGATAATTTGTGAATGAGCATCTGTGCTAACAATTTATTGGCCTACCACTGCATTTTAATATTTTTACACTCCAGTCCTTTTCCGTTTCTTTGTTGTCTTTTTTAGGTAGAGTGAATCACAGATTAGGGCGCGTATGTCATATTGCATCACATCATTTTAATAATGCCACTATCAATAGCACCACTCTGCCCATTTATTATTTGGGCGCTTATATGCATTTATGAGTGTTTTTTGGAAGCCAGTTTTAGCCAATTGCCGAACATGCCACAGTTCATCATCACTCAAATGTTACAGTGGTGTAATTCATTCGCACATTCGTTATTAATCAGAAAATACTTGCAAAGTAAAAATCATTCAACTTATTAACTTGCAAATTATATAAATATGGCGTATATAAATTGAATTCAGCCTAAAATGAGATGCAATAAAGCAAGTAAGCAAATTATGCATATAGAGCTCTGAGGCAATAGCATTTTTTCTGCATCTTAAGGATTGGAATCATGGGATGCTATAACACATCTGTAATATAAATTTCAATTTAACATTTTTTTCCGTGATATTTGGTTCTGAAAAAAAAAAAATCTGTCAAAAATCTCATTTGGCAGATAGATGCTATAATGGGAATTGGGATTATAATAAATTGGGTTTGGTTTGGCTTGGGGTAAAAAGGTTGGTTTTTGTGTACGTTTGCATTTTGCAAATTTAAGTTTGGTATTTGTTGCAGCACGCATTGGAATTTGAGGATAATGTAATGCAGTTTTACTGAAGTCCAGAGCTCACATGTGATGGTTAATCCCTTAGACTGAATTTTTCACTTAAGTTTCCCCTTAAGTAGATTCAGCATCCATAAAAGCATTTTTTTATGCTGCATGAAAACGTTGCATACATGTTTTATATCTGCAGGTTGTAGCACTTCACTGAAGCAACATCACTCTTACATTGAGAGAAATATTCATACCCAGGACGCCATGTTTTTATGGCCACATCATTACAAAAATAGAAATATTTTATACATATTTCCCTGTAATTCATCAGGACATATTTGAGGTTGTTGGAAATCTCTATCTCCTCTAGAATTTAATATTGGACTGAAGTTCTACAGGTATAAATACTGCCGCTGCATTTGTCGGACCCATTGATGGGTTGGTAGGTTTCATGGGGTTAAATTAGTTCACACTTGAATACATGCAACCATCTTTGCTTATTTTCAAATCAAAAACTTTCAAACTGAATTTATGTATCAAAAGTAAAAAAAAAAAAAAAAAAAATAGTCTTATTGTGAAAATAATGTAAAACCTTATTGTACAGCCCCATAGCCTGCTTTGCAGTCATGACATCACATCTACTTTGCAGTGGTGAATTACAAATGTATCTCCGGCCTTTCAGTTTACATTTTACATGCGATAGGTTTATAAAAAAGTTAACTTTCATGGTTAAATAAAAGTGTCTTTCAGAGCTATGCCCCTGTCCCCATTTTACATGTCTTCTCCTCGCCAATACGGTTTTAACCCTTTGCAGCATCACAACCCCCCTGTGAATGCCCTCTGTGTCTCCTCCCATTGAGCGACTTGTGTTTATTTGAGGTATGTCTCCTTTGATTGGTTTGCATCTAGTGTGCTTCTTTATCCCTGGCTGTGTCTTGTTTCATAGATCTCACCCCTTGTATTTGTGACCTGTATTTATGCCCCCTCCTTTGAGTTGCATGTTGCTGGATTGTAACTTGCAATGTGTGCTGAAACCCAGTCAGTTAAACTCTTTGTCTTTTGACAGTAAAACCTAACCTTTAATGATAGTAATTTACAAAAGGTACCTCCTTATTTAGTTAAGAACAAGTTCCTTAGCCTTTCGCAAGGTCTACAGGCTTGGAACTGTGTTCTTGTTTATCCGGTCCAAGACTGTACCTCTGTCTAATTTATTAGGAACAAGCTCCCGATACTTCAACAGTCATCAGGATCGGAACAGCATTACACCTAAGCTACTCCTTTCTGCACTGGGACAGTTCGGCTCCGGCAAAGTGTGCACTCCATCTGGCTGTCATCCCGAAAAGCCACTTGCCAGCAACTGGCATCACCTCTTCAGCTTCGTCCACAACATCTGACCTGTGCTTTTCTCTTCAGAGTTCCATCCAATTGTTATTGTGTTAGTATCAATAAACCCAACTATTGGATTGTACAAAACCTCCATACTTTAGCTCATGGCTCAAGTGACCCACCTCCAGTAGTGATTGGTTGATGGGCAGAATCAGGTGGAGTGGAAATAATTATCCTGGTTGTTCAATGAGCAGTGCAAGCCCACTATAAAAATAAAACGTCGACTGAACTTAAAAAAGTAAGGCAACCAACTGCAAAGCACTTTAGAGTTGGCTGAACTTCAAACTCCATGTTCTTTCAAAAATTTGTGCAAACTCTAAAACTCAAGTTGACAAACTCAAAAATGTTCTGCAGCTGATTGCCTTAATTTTTTGAGTTTTTTTTTTTTTTTTTTACAGTGCAAGTGTCTGAATCAGAAAATCCCACATTATACATCTTGGGCTGGATGACCTTTGTTAAGTAAATTGCTTTATATTGCATTAATAGTGGACTAGTATTGCTGCACATTGCTTGTCATTGCTTGTCATTACAAGTCATCAAAAAGCTGTTCCGACAGATTTGTGTCCAGATGAGGGAAAGTAATAACTTTGTTCATCGATTGAGACGATCATCCATCGTTTTTATTTTTGAAATGAATTTCTGGATATCATAATAATCAGTAATGCAGGCAGTGCTGGTAATAACACCTATCTGCTATGCTTCCATAATTGTCCATATGTTATTATATATTATTATTTATGTTTATTATTATTAAATAGTGCCATCGGGGCGAGGGGCAAATTCTGAGCTTAAGTATGCCTGTCAGCACCATATGTTGGTAGAATTGATTTTGTCCTGTTTATAGCATAGTCAGATATTTTAGAGAATGAACTGATGAGCTTGGAGATCTCTCAAAGAGAGTTTGGTGGGTATCATAATTAAAACAATATATTCTTTGTGTACAAGCTGATTTCGTATTTTGTTGATGGGATTCACTTCATGTTTTGATTTTTGTGTTTTGTCACAGCAAGAAGTTCAATGAACTGGGCAAAAAATGGTGGCAAGAGTGAATATTCTTGCCCCAGTGATGTTAGTATGTTAGTAGATGCTATGGCTCTTGATGAATATACAATATTTTAACAATATGCAACATCTAATGAAGTGATGATAGTTATAGTTTTGTTTCAATGTGTGTTAAGTTGAGTGGTATATGCACTTTACATTGTTTGGTGAGTATCTTCCCATGAAAAATCCAGTTTGATTAGCCATGGCATAATGTATTAACTTTGAGCAGGTTGTGCTTTATTAACTATTTTAAAACTTCAGCGGGAACTTTTGAGAGAGAGAAGAATTAGTGTTAATTTAATAACCAATTCTAGTATGTGTCATATGAATGTATAGAAACTGAAATGAGGACACAGTCAGACAAATTAAATTGAAAATTTGAACTCTTCTATCTACATGTTCTTGTTCGAGTGGCAAACTTAAATTGTATAGCACAGTGAAAAATATCAATTTACTGGGCCTGAATTAATGAAACCGCTGTGTATCAAGTCAGCCTATCCCAAAACTGTATTAGCACTGGTCAACCTGCTCTTGTTTTTGTCCTTGTGTTTCTAAGTTAAACTGCAAAATTGATGGGGGTCATATCAAAATTTAGCATAGCTGTCTCCAGAGTTTACTTCACCACCCCTGCTTCAGTCTTGAGTTGTACTGAACTTGGCTACAACCTTGACAAGCCTTAAAAAAGGTTTAAATCACCAGTCAGTTTTATGGTAAGAAATACAGCATGTACCACCAGGCTATCATTTACTGTGACATTTTGGTATTATTTTGCCTCAGGCAAGCTGTTTATGACATTAATTGTGTAAAACTATGACAACAGCCATCTCATGCCATGTGCAGAGAGTGTAGCCCAGCGCATGAATGTTCAAAAGAGTGGTAGGTCCTCAGCTTGGACAGTAAAGTACTAGTTATTTTGTTCATCAGGTTACTGTTATTATTGTAATTTCAAGCGTATTAATATAATAAGTATATAAAAGGGTGAAGACAACCTAGATATGCCTCCTGCTTTGGGAGAGACAGGCTGCGAGACACTTTCCAGACACATAAAGCGCTTTTTTTCTGCTGATCCGCAGGCCGTAACAAGGGTACAGCATCTGTGGCATGTTTATTAGTTTCAAGGACAGCCGGTAGTCTGAAATTAAATGTGGCATCTACATCACTCAGAGCCTCAAAGATCCTCAGGCTAACAGTTCTTTGTATTGCTGGATTGATTTGTGGGGAGAAATAATTGAAGGCCAAGCTCATTGGATGAATGGGTAAGACGAAAGAGTCAAAACATATAAGGTGTATTTATATCACTGTTTCTCGAACTGATTCCTCAAAGTAAGGCAGCAACCTCACATACTGGAGGGTGTTTTTGTATGGAGTTGCTGCGTTTGTCCTGTTTTTTTGATATGCAAGGTTAATATACAGTTATTTTACAAGCTGAAATATCTAATGTATGTGTTCTTCTTACAACTGAGTTGAATCATGCAATGAAAATAAGAGCAAAAAAGGAAAAATTATGTAGAAAGGACCAGTCTTATTAAATTACGCAGCCAAGTCTGTCAAGAGGACTGTGTCCTGCAGTTACTCTGCGATCCGTCGAAGGACAACGCAGATAGTGTTATCATTAATACTCAACTCCAGATGTCCGTTTGTGCTTCTAAAACAGCAGAGAAATCTGCAACAAATATAGATCTTATAAATAATCTTTACTGTTAATACAAAAGGCATCAACATGAAAAACAATGACGTGGCATTAGGGGCTAATAAGCAATGACCTTCGCCATTAGTAGAAAAACAATACATGGCTCTTCTTTGTTGCACCACATGTTTTTAGTGCGTGAACTTTTTTGTGTCCATTTTTTTTTTTCTCCAAGTTAATTTTCCGAGAGAGTGAGGGAGGTTGATTTTACTTACAAATCATACATCTCACGCATTCATACATACATCATTTCTCTTCCCAATGTTGTACCAAGTACGTACATCTGAATTAACTGGAATTCTTAATACAGATGGATAAAATTTCATTGGTTAGCCCTTCATTATCATGCTCCATCATCAGAATTCAAAACTTCTGCGAAAAAGCCAGCAGCCATGACTGCATAATATCTGCCTTAGCCTTAACTGAACTTCAATATGATAGCCCAAAAAGTGAAAAACGATATCCCTGAAAAGCATGCGGCATGCTGTGTTGTTTGACATGAGCTGTAACTGACTTGCGGAAACTAATGACCGTCCCTGATTTTTAAGTACCATTTCTGGCGGAGTGCCTGAAAAACCATTGCCTGCCGTCTCTCACCGTTGACTTTCAGTTAATGTTCATTTTCCCAACAGACGTGACCCCCATATCCCTCTGCCTCTGGGTCATGAAAACAAAGCATCCGTCATGATTAACTGCGTAATCAGGTGAAGGACTCCTGTTACCCTCAGTGGGACTGATAAAAAGCAGGGGAGCCCCATAACACCTGTCTCACTCCCTGCTTCCTTCTATGGGTCACGGAGCAGCTTATTACTAAATGGAGTCATAATGGTTGGGATGAGAAACTGCAGTTTTATATGGCAACTATATATATATATATATATATATATATATATATATCCAAAACCAGTAAAACCTAAGCATTAGGCTATTGTCCTGGGATGAAACATCGGAAGTTGGATAACAAAACAAATTTGTCGGAAGTCAAAACTAAGCAAAATGCGGTGTTGCAACTAATAGCAGTTCATTTTCACTACCTTGGTTGTAATGACAAGCCAGTTTGCCCAACAATGTTTTAGCGGCAGGTCCTTTAAAAAGCCGTGCAATCCAAAGATTCTCCTCACATAGCTTCTTAAACAGTTCAGGGCAATTATTTTATGTATTTATTCAATGAATTTTGTAAATCACCATCAGAAGCTTTGCAGCAGCTATAAAGATGGGGCATTCCCTTCATGCTGAGTCAGGCTGACTGTACACAATGACTCGCGATTCTTCTCCCAAAATATTCATGGCTCGTTTTGCTGCATCTTGCATCGCCTGTCTGGGCCTCTTTATGCAGTCCTGCCCTGCCCCTACTAGCAGTTTTCCGGCACATTCATCATCCTGCTGTCATCTCGCTATTCTCTGTGGGATACTAACTCATGGACAGCAATGGCAAGTCCTTCCTCACCGGCATAGTCAATGACTCCCTCATCCCCTCGGCATTCCAACAAGCAATAACTCTCTTTGCATGGGAAGCTGGGGTTTACCTACGCAGTAGGAAGCCAGAAACTCCCTAAAACTGCATCATACCTGTTGTTTCAAGGGTTTGTATCGCAAAAATGCAAAATCATTGAATAGTCCTCGAAGAAAACAAGCCTTTCTCTGTTAGTCACTCCATCAGAGAGGTGCTGGTCAAGCAGCTTGTGCTTCCAATGTAACCTTTTAATAAAGGGTTGGTTCAACATTAACAAACATCTCATGGGCTATTTCCAGTATTTCCCACTTTCCTTGTTTTCAACAATAACTGAGAATTCTTTTTCTTAGTCAATTCGCAAAACATAGCAAACGTGATGTTACCTTAATTAACAGTATTACAATGGTTTTGTGAATGCATATAGAACAATAGGAAATCAAATAAAGTTCATAAAAGTAAGCAGTGAAAGTGATTAACCCCTTTGCACAGAACGCAAATAATTTTTCCCTGTAATGCATGAGCCTATTTAGGCTTTATAACTCATTATTTGTGTCACAAACACTGTGGAAAATTATTCCAGTGAAGCCAGACTTCAGGAAATTCAATTACAGAATTATTTAGGAATTAAATTTCGGAATTTACGGACACCGGTGCCTATATCTGCGCAAAGGGGTTAAACTTTTAAAACATAGCCCTGTAATTAAAAAGTACTAAACAATAGCAAAACTCAAACAAGGTGCCATTTATAAGTATAAGCCCTAAATGTGAAAAAGTTTCAGTTTTTTACGGTAAAAACAATCACTTCTTCCATTTCTTCCAGATGTGTGACGCCATCTGTCCAAGTCATCAGTGTGACACACTTTTCCTGTTGAAAGGAAGGAAGTGTTTTGCCTTTATTTTTAACAGAGGAAAAAATCGTTACCTATGCCCACTAGTAGTACCAGTAAACAGGATCATCAGCTGTATTCTTCATGTATGTCTTCACACATGAGCAAAACTCACACAAACCTGGCTGGGGGAGCATGTTACCCTATTATAGTCAGACTATCTGGTGTATTAAATGTGAGTGCGGCACTCAATATGACAGACGCTCCCTGGATATCAATGGCTGAGGTTGACTGTATTTGAGGTTTCACGCATGCTGCGTGATTACGGAGCTTTTATGGTTCATCTGTGAGCAATCAATGCTCCTCATGCATTTTACAAGCAATGGTGCTTTCTCTGTCATTAAATTAGTGAGGGTCAAGTGTCCATTTATTGAGGATAACAAAAACATGGGCCAGACCGCTGCCTTGTGTTGTCTCAGCATTAAATGGGGGTTAGTTGTCCCCATAAGTGACTCCGGGTCTTTTCTGACTTGTGACTGTGGAGACAGGGCTGCTGTTTTATACCTGATCTTATGGCATCGTTTTTTTGTTCCCAAAACTGCAACTGATGACTTTATACAACATACAGTCTTGTGCAAATTAATTGGATAAAGCAGGCTGGAGTGGGGAAAAAACAAACAACAAAGGTTTTCAGGCTTTTTATTACTTTAATAGCATCTACAGTCAGCACTCAGTACGAGATGTCCTTCACAGTTCTTGATAAGCTGTTCCACCCATTTTGGCATGGAGCTGACCAGGTTTTTGCCCGTTGCCTTGATTTCTTCATCGTGATGCCGCACCTGGACAACTGCATCGATGACTTTGGCTTTTGTGGTGCAGTCCTTCTGCTGCAGCCTTGACTTGGTGATGGACCAGAGATTCTCAATGGGATTGAGGTCAGGTGAATTACCAGGCCAGCCCAACACAGTTGCAGTACTGAGTTGATGATGCAATCACATTAGTTGCATCATACAGGTCAAGGAAATTAATGAAACCTGGCTAAAAGGTGCTATGCAGTGATCTTTGAGGTGGTTATGTAAAACGTCCGTCACTTGGCACGGCTATTTGCACTCCATTCAGCTCATTCAGTTGACAAGCACCTTTATCCAATTAATTTGCACAAGACTGTATCATGCGTGATGGCAAATTTCAATGAGATCACAAACTTCTCTCCATCATGTCAGCCACACTGTGTAAGCCATTTTAACCTGTAAGTTCCATCATTTTTTATCCAAAGTGAAGGTAACTATTTTAAGTAATATCACGTATCATTTGCCAATGCTATATATTGTGTTTTAAGTTAGTAAAAAAATTTAAATCTCATTTTTCATAGGTGCAGCCAATTTCTTCGGTATTTTTGTTTGAATAATAATTAAATGATGCAGGGCTGTAGTCATTTCTAAATTTAAATTCACATACAGTTTGCGAATTTTGTCCAGCAATCCCAAGTTCTAGGAAAGGGGGAAAAAAAGCTTGAGGCGGGGGTTTGAGTGATAGGTTCGTGCGGACAGTGGAAATGATTGGCGTCAACCTTGTAGCATCTCTCATCCTGTGTAACGGAGACTACTATGAATCACTCACCCGAGGCACTCACCGAGAACACATCCCATCTCAGGGGTCAGACGAGAGAGAATACTCCCTACGGACACAACAAAGCAGCAGTTTTATCAGCCGCAGCTGGCCGCGGTCTGGTTATCTGTTATTTCTCACTCCATTGTGCTTGCTTTCCCATAATTAAAAACTCAAACTGGTAGCATCCAGTCACAGGGTAATTACTGTCTGAGCAGACCCTCTAATGGTCACAGTTTATGAGGCAGGGCGAACCATAAATATCCATCTCACCTTCTACGGGAGCATTCCCCACCACCAAATACATTTTGATCGACGATGGACATAAGCCACTCCCCCCACCACATGACAATACCATTTGCCTCATTTTCAGCTGAACCACAAACAAAAATTATTGTCTAAAGAAGATACCATGAGATTTAAATTTTTACGTAAAATATAAGACTTGATAATGGTTCATCAGTTCAGCATAAAGCCCATTTTGCAGGAAGAATTAAGGATGTTTTCAAATAGATTTGTTTAATAACCCTCCCACCCTCCAACCCATTCTAGGACCTCTGCCAATGTCTTGACTGCTGCAGCCCTGATTAATTACACTAATTATAACACACTGATTGTCTACTTTTGTTTTACGTTGACTAATGCTATTTTTTCATTGCAGTCTTGCATTTCCAAGTGCATCTTGTTTTTGTGTAATCCTCTTGTGTTTTTCGTAACAAGCTTAACTAGTTTACGGCTAATCTTAGACTTTCACATACATAGTCCTCGAGTATTTATCACCCACCTCCTAAGTCAGTGTAACTCTTGTGGTCTTGTCTCCTTACTGGAAGTTGCTCTGGATAAGAACCTTTATGAAACGGCAGTTATATAATGTAGCTGACATTAATGGATATGTGAAATAACAAAGGTCATCCAATCAGAGAGTATCAGATTGTCTTGTGCAAAAGAGACATTGGTTGAATGGTTAAAATGGCAGGCAGTGCCTCGCCCTCCCCTTATATTGCTGTTTGCTTAATGTCGGCAAACCGCCAGCCTCAAAATGTAGTGTGAGAACTTGAGAAACCAAACACCTGCTTATATTGACCAGTCGGTGTTGAGGAGTAGCCGCATTGCTGAAGTGTGGTGGAAAGAGTCAGATTGCTCTCGTCGGAGAATGTGCTTAAATCGTGGATCCGTGCCTTGCCAAGTGGGAAGACTGAAAGTGCATGGGAGGACATGGGATGTGATGGTGACGACGCAAGCAGCGGCTAGGCCGAATTTGAAGACCGTCGCTTGTCCTCACACATGGGTGTGGATTGAGCGCTGTGTGACAGAGGTTCTTCAGCCCAGAGTGCAGTTAGGTTGAACGAAAAGAAAAAGGAACAATCGTGGCCAGCTGAATCTCAGTTCCAATTATGTAATGAGAACTGACAGCGCCCCAAGTTCAAGAAGAGACAAAGCCCTGTGTCTACAGCCTGATACCTCCAATTAGTTTCAGGGAGGAGGAGAGCACAGAGGTAAGATATGACCATGCGACGGTCACATCAAAAATGGATGGTCGAAGAGTGTGAGTTTGCCTCCTGGTGTGATGGGGGAATTAGTTTAAAGGTCAGGCCCAGAAGGGTCACAGGGACGAGGAGCCCCTTTCCCTTCACAGGAGCCTGATTTAAAACAGATCACATGGTGGCTGATTATGTCTGGAGATTCTGTCTGGCTGGGAAATGACAGAAGCTCTCCTCTGTTGATACCCAGAGACCATAAGCGGAACAACTCCAAAGTGGTTTAAAAGCACTAAACCTCTTACACCTTTCTTTTAAAGCTCTTACTATAAAGTAAGATGCGACCTCTGGGACTTTTCATGTCACTAATTGAAAGACTATTAATCTTATTTGCTAATCTTTTTCCAGATATACATGGAGAAGGCGCTAGTGTTGTATGGTATTGAAGCCCCCAAATTTATCGTTATCCATGCTTAGATGCTCATGATGTTTTGCTTGTTATTAGCGGTCCTTACCCTTTTTCCATTAAGATTATTATCTTTTCCAGCAGGTACAGATTTCCAGTTTCTCTCGCACAATCCGCAATTGGTATTTCACATTTCAGTTGTGGGGCAAGAATGGTTTCTCCCGCTGGGAAATCCTTTTTGTCGGGTCGTAAGTACAAGCTCCTTTTCTGCAGCTTGGCTATGTTTCGCCATCAGGAATTAGCCATGAGTGGATTAAAAAGCAGCTAGAGAGGCCGTGCCCGGGAGACAGGCAGAGAGACAGGCAGGCGGACCTCAGGACGGGATGCCCTGACGACCCTTGTACACAGTGGGTGTGTGCGATGAGATGGGCCCCGCCCAATTGTCTAACCGGCCCCTGCGTTGCTGGGCCAAGTGGCTGCCGCCCTGAGTACAGCTGTCGCCGTTCACCGCATGCCGGGCATGCATGACACGCTGGGCCAGAAGGGTGGGGCACAGATGAAGAGATGGCGTCTCCGCTTTTTCTCCGCATGGAGTCAGGGCAGGGTCCTCGTAGCACGTGAAGAACATCTGCGGGGAGGAGGAGGGGCAGTTTGGGGTGGGCTATAGAGTACACGCTCTGGATTCTTGCCAGGCTTGCTGGCAGATGCTGTCTACCACCTGAGAGAGCACGAGCCATAGAATTATAATCAGTAGAACAGACAATGTCAGAGGGTCCTTGTGATCTGGAATGTGCTGATAATAGGTGTCATCTTGGGTACCCAGCTGGCATCTTAACGTTTTTTCACTGTTGAATCAACGTCATGGGTGATAGTTGAATCACCGTTGAATTATGTTTTGATTTTGAAAGATGAATCAATGTTGATTTCGTAATGTTTTTTCAACGTTGGGCATGAGTACCATACACAACCTCCACTTTTTGGGGGTTTTTTTTGGCCAGAGCGATTTTAAAAGGGGGCACAAATATTTTGGGGGGTTTTTATGAGTGAGAAGGGGGTTTAGAATGATGGGGGAAAAATTTTAAAAGGAAGGCGCGAGGAAGAAATTTTTTGCGGTAATTCCAGTTTCCACCACTGTGCTCTTCCCTTGTGACATGCACTCTGTGTACGATCTCTCCAACTTCGTCTGACTTTATTTTGTTTTCTTTTTCTCCTCCATCAAGGAGCCTGTGAACAAAGGTTTACATGTTAAGTTAGACATTACATTAGTGTCTGCAGTGAGATTTGAACCTGGGAGCCTGTGGACAAAGCAATTTCAAACACACCATACACTGTGGTCTTAACCACTACACCAACTGAGTTTATTGCAAGCAAAGTGCATCAGTTTCCATTCATCGCTGAAGGGTGAAAGACAACCAAAGATATTCATTTCTTTTTGTGAATATCCGTTTTGATGTGTTTCATGCTGGTAAGTCGGCTGATCCATTGACCCTGGGTAGAATAATTTGAGCAGAACAAACCATTGTTTGTGGCTGAGTTGGGTTAAGGTTAGGGTTAGGCACAGGGATAGGGATAGCATTCCTTATGAGTTGGGTTAAGGTTAGGCACAGGGATAGGGATAGGGATAGCATTCCCTATTAGTTGGGTTAAGGTTAGGTCAACAGTGTCATGGCTGCCACCTTTATAAGCTTGCCGCATGTATAAACGCTCTAGAAATTAAAGTCTAAATTCTCTTAACTGGATGTGCGCTCAATGTTTTTCCACACCCGAATATTTCACTTGGTATCTAAACATTAAGGTAAGCCGAAAAAGTTGTGATTTTTTTTTTATTTTGCCGGAGGTTGTGTGTGGTACTCTTACCCAACGTTGTTTCAATGTTGTTTCAACGTTGAAACAAATCTTTTTCTAATTTCAGTGTTGATTTGAGATCATTTTGTTAACCTTTTTACAACCATCAGAGTTAAACGTTGTTTCAATAGCGTTTCAACGTTGAAACGACAACTGACATAATTTCAACCATATTTCAACGTTGAAGGTCAGTCATGTGCCGGCTGGGTAGGACTGAATTACTATGGTCAACTGTAGTGGTATCAGAAAGGTAAGATCATGGAATTTCACACAGGTAGGCTAACGGTATCAGACAGCAAGTGAAGTCTTACCCAGGGTAGCCTAGTGGTAGGTTGTTTATTTAGTAACTGGAGAATTGATTGTTCAAGCCCCTGGAGGGACTAGGGATTCTGACTTGATCAGAAGAAATGAAATTGGTCAGAACTCATCTGTTGCACGCTTGAGCATGGCCCTTAACCCCAAAATTGCTCGCAGGGCTTTACCCCCTGTTTCTCTCCTTATTTGCAACTGTTCTACCAGATATTTTACCCAGGGAGCCCTTGAAAAAGAGAAATGTTCTTGATGGAACTTTCCCTGGTTAAAAATAAACGTTAAAAAAAAATATGGCTGACAGTTTTGATACATTCGCGCAATATTCATGTCCATTCCACTGTATTAGAATTCCATTGCCATTCCACTGTTTTCCCTCCAGTCCAGAGTCGTGCTACAAACCAGTCCTGAATCATGCTCCCTTTGGCAAGCGTGTCTCTTGTTTTCTTGAGCCTACTTGTATGTATCACTGCTGAGAGGCATTTTAGTTCACTACTGACTGGTGTGAGATATGGAGCGCTTTGCTCAAGTCTTTGGTTCGTGGAACCCCCGGAAAGCAAGTGCAATTGGTAATAAACTGAGTCATTCTTTTAATTTGTTGCCTTGTGCTGTCCTGAGGTGTTTCCGTTCTCACATTTCAGTCAAGCTTGTCTGGAGCGTTACATTAGTTCTTTGTTATTGCAATTACTGGCCGAGTCCCTCCCTTCAGGATCCTTCCTGTAGTTTGGCTATCGTCTTTTGGGTGTGCCAATTTGAAAATCCACTGTTAATGACTTCCCGGTGACTAGTATATTTTGACAACCTGGACAGCTTTGTTTTCTGTTCTGAGATAACTGCTGGTTTTTCCAGCAAAGACTTCTCAGCACTTTACCGTTAAACAAGGGGGTATGGAGCACACCTCATGGAAAGAGATCGCGGTGATACCTACATGCACTATTGCAGGTACTCTACTATGTCTCTCTGTTTAAAGGCATCATGTAGGCCTTGTTTGCACTTTGCACATTTGCAAAAACCCAGTCATTCTGCTGTATATTTCTATTGCTTCCATATTGTCAATTGAACAATTGCGTTGCATTGTATTTCATCTTTCTGCAGACACTGTGATGCACGGAGAGTTACGCGCATTACCTGTTTTTCTGTTAATGCAATCCATTTACACTGCTGGACGTTTATAAGCCCAGTCCCTCAGCAGTACGGCATTCAGGGTTTCAAATTACGCTGACGTCTGGGAATGCCCAGCATATTTCTGGCCTAGGCATACCTAGATGATCTATAAAAGTACAAAGCTGGAGGGAGTGCCCATTTATTACTTATTTCCAGTAAACAACCTGCATAAGAAGAGCTTTGGTGATCACCCTCAAAGGCTTCAGAGCAATTTGTGCACTGACTGCACTATTGCATCTCACACTCAGTACGTTAGCAAGGACATGGCCAAATACCCATACATGTGTACTAAACAATAGGCGAAAATATGTACATGCAATTCTTAGTAAGTCCAAAACTTTGGTATGATCAAACTGTAGGTGAAGGACACCCAGAGGGCCTTCAGATTACAATTTGTTTTCATGAGGACAGAGGAAGCGATAACTCTCCAAAGAAAGCAATTCATAAAATAGATCCATCCATCCATTATCTATACTGCTTCTTCCTCAATAGAGTAGCGGTTCAGCTGGAGCCTATCACAGCTGACTGGGCAAAAAGGTGGGACTCATTCTGGACTGACTCACCAATCCATCGCAGGGTACACACTCCATTCACACCTATTGGCCTTGTCTTTGGACTGGGGGAGAAAGCAGGAAGCCCACGCGTGCACCGGCAGAGCATGCAAATGCCACACAGAAAGGCCCCAGGCCAAATTTGAACCCACAATCTTCTTGCTGTGACACGGTACAGCTACCCACCTAAAATAGCTGAAATATGAAATTTAAAAGGAACGGTATAATTTTTAATTTTTAAATCATAAATATCACCATTTCGGGGATTCGGGGGAATATTCTACATCGTGGGTGAACCAGGTCAGGAGATGGGTGACAGTGCAGCTGTATAGGATGTCCAGCTTTGTGCCTACTCTCCTGATGCGTACACATTGTACCTAATACATCAACAGTATTAGGTATCAAAGCTAATTCTGTGCGTATATAGCTATGCAGCATGGGTATTCGGATCGCGCCCTTTGTTCCTAAAATATTCTTGTTTGTTCTTCCTCGTGGATACAAGCCATGGTGTTTGCATGAGAAGAAAGTTAAAGTATAAGAAAGTATATATTTTCTCAGTTTTCTGAAGATGGTGGGGGGGGGGGTAAAGAGCTTCCTTTTTTTTTGAACTGTTATATCTTGGCACTCAGAGGTGGCGGCATGGCTCAGGTATAAAGCAGCTTTCATCTGAAGCCACGCACTTTACCCCTCGGCAGAATTCTCAAAAGTAGCCAGAAAACCTGGGCTCCAGATGAGCGAAACGTGCAGTGAATGCCATCGCTCCGCACAGTCAACAACTCTCCCACCTATTCTCCTGCATGTTTTCCTCTCAAACCTAAGACACTGTTCAAGAATTATAAACAGTCAAAACATACAGGAGGATTAACATGAATTAAACTAACATAGGCTTGTTTTCTGTCAATATTCCTCCTTTTCATTTCCAAATAAAATAAGTTGTTTACAGACATAAAAGTCTGTGGTCGCTGGGTGGCTCATCCCCCAACCCTTAGATTAATGGATGTTTGGCTAAACGTTTCCATATACCTCAGGCCTCAGGATTTGAGGGAGCTCCTAATGTAATGCAAATTTAACAAAGAATTAAAATAATATTGCCAGTGAATATTTCAAAAAAATAGTATTAGCAATAACAAATCTACACAAGCCTACAATATACGCTTCGGGGAAAAGAAACACTTGGCTGACAATGAATTTCAGTGATCTTAAAAATGTCAACACTATGAGTTTCACAAAAACACATGGAGTGAACAATTGCTGGAGTTTGAGACCTTAATGAGAATAAATTAAAAAAAGAGGGGTGTTTGTATACCTAAAAAGCAGAGGCTTTTTTTTTTTTATACGGGTCAAGCCACTGTTCAAGTTTTTGGAAGAAGGTCCTACGGTTCAGTATTGTGTCAAGACCCATGTAATTGGGCATATATTTGGAGGGCAGGATAACGGTCAGTGAGATTCCTCGGTCTCATTGCACTCCAGCCTCCTGTCCCAGCCATCAAGTGCTCATGGCACGCTTGCACAGGAGTCTGTCTTACCTGCACGGTCATAAACTGTCTGAAAATCAAAGTAGTTGCCATGACTACCTCAGGAAAGTTGGCTTTCCAAACTGGAAGAAAATCCAGGTAAACCTTTTTTTTTTAAAGCCTGTATTTTTCCAAGTTTACATTCCATTTAATCTTTAGCATTGAGCCCTGCAGGAAGAGTTCCTTCTCAACCAGATTAAGTGCGCATATCCACAGAGAGCGAATTTATAAGCAACAGCTGTCACACGGCATTATTCAAACAGACTGTCCAAAGTTAACTTCAAAGGGGTCTATTGTTTCAAGAAAGCATTGCTCTCCATTTAGACTCACTTATTGAGTCAAGTGCTGCTACTGTGAACTTGTTTCTGCTCTTAATTCACGTTACTTTGTTCACGTCATTTCGGCGTCATATACCGACATTAGGGTAGATGCCCCGGGCATCACAATACGAGAAATAAAAGAAGTCCTTTCGTGTCACTTCTGGATGCTGCAAAAGTGCCAAGCAAAAAATAAACCACAACCCCAATTTCAGTTCAATGAAAGCATTCAATGAAATTACGATTGCATTTCCCCGAAGCCGATCTCTAACCGGTGTAACAAATCAATGAAAATACGGTGCGTCGTTATTAAAATGAGGACTCCCTCTGCGTCGTATCCCTCCGTTCGTGCAGAGCGTTATTGTAGCGTCACTGCACGATCAGTCGGGTGAGAACATGTTGACTTATGCAAGCCACCAATGATTTGTGCAGAAGAGCCTATAATAGCCTTAACCCACGCTAGTTCCAAAGACGGTCTCATTCCTGGCTTCTCGGCAGATTAAGCAATGATTTGATGCAATGTCTGTGCAAGAGCTAAACCAGGCACGTTTTTATATATATGGAGCTTGACTATACTCTAATAAAAACGGCACTTTGTGAAGCCAGGAGATTTATTAGATTTGACATATTTCTCTTCACTGGGGGCCGGTAGGAGTTTAATATTACAGTAAATTGTGGAGTATTATTTTAGTGCTCAAGTGCAGCGCGGCGATCTTTATTGCTATCTTATATCAATTATATCTGCTCCCATAAAATGCGATAGAAAAGGTGATACCGAGGCAGTTCCCGGTGGAATTTCTCTCTATACCTCAAGAGATTAAGGATTTAGTCTTCTGTCCAGGTGTGGTCCTGTCATTGCTCTCTTGAAAGAAGTAATAGGCCCATATCTGAATTTCTAGAGACCTCCGAAAGCTCCAAAGCTCCGACATAAACTACAAAAATATTTAAATATAAAATGTATAGGTTGTGTCAGTGGCATGTAAATCCCCCAAAAAAAAAAAAAAAAAAAAAAAAATATCATATTCAGATTAAAACGAGTCTGTGGCAATAGCTATGACGTTCCCTTCATATATTTTTAAAACAGCTGCTAGCACTGAGAGCTATTTTTCCAAAAGAAATTGCTCACAGACTTATGAATGATCGCCAGCAGAATTATCTTGCGAACAAAATCAATGCTGTGTTACACTGCCTGTGTCTTGAATCTCTCCCGCTTGCTAAATTGACAAATCTGTCGAGGAACGACACTTATTGTATAAAGCTCTCTAATGCCCCGGGAAAATCTTAAGTGGTATCTTTGCTTTTTGTGATGTGACATGGTCAATGCACTTTTTCTAGAAAAAGGAAAAAAAAAAAAACAGCATGTTTCTTAACAGAAGCAGTTTCGATACTGTATTCTGACGGTACTTCTGGCATCCATCTCTCTATTTCCGACAGAGAGGTTTTTCCATGCTTGGGGGTCAGGCGTGGCCCATTTAAAGGCAAAATCAAAAGGCAGATGGTTTCCAATACATAGAGTCAAGCTGTGAAGCAGATAATAGGCCAATTTACCCATTTAAGGTCTTAATATACTTATTAAAGATTTGTTAGCTGTCTATCGCCTGTTCAATAATGATACTCCAACGACTACAACTACTACTATCATTGCTGTTGTTATTATTATTATTATTGCAACATCTACACAAATTTAATTAGGATTTTTGTCATTTTTTGTCATAGTATTGCTCTCGTTTGGCCTTCTGCTGTTTTGCTTTACGATTTTTGCTGTGCTGTATCCGTAAAAGCACTTTGTACACTCCGTTTTTAAAAGGTGCCACATAAATAAAGATATTATTATTATTATTATTATAACAGAAAAAAAGGAATTACCTGCACTTACACTTAATCAAATGCCTATACTGTATGTGTTGAATTGTGTGAATAAACTGAGTACAAAAAGAAAATACTATAGCAGTCAAGCAGACTTCATAATTGGTTGTTGCCATGAGTTATTAATGTTTTTTCTAGAATGGAGACTATTGTATGGGAGCCAAAGAAAGTTAGCATGGACAATTTTAAAAGCTTTGTAGAAGGCACAAAAATGTTAGACCCATACAATTATCATTTATCAACAATAGAGGCAAAAGACAAATTTTTCCATAAATTTTATCTGCTCATTCTGGATGATGACCAAGAATTTACTTTAAGATTATGACAAGACCTGGAATTGTGTTTTCTCTTTATTTTAACTGGTAAAAGCAGACATTTCCTAATTAATGGACTGAAAATGTGACGCCACCCCTCCCCCTGATGACAAAGTAAATGGACAGGCATGTGAAAGTGGAATGCCGATATCTGGTCCAGTTGTTGTCTGGAATGGCAATCGTGACACTCTGGTGCCACAAGAGACATAGAAGAGCATTTGTGTTGAATTTTAGTGCATGTGACATTAACAACAATTGAAAACGGTCAGTAACAACAGAGATTCATGCATTCCTTTTAGAAAAATTAAATTTGCAGGTGTAGCCAAGATGTACTACAGGTTACTTCACAAAATTTAGCAAGTTTGTGAAATTAGACCATGTTTTAGATTAAATAAGTAAGTAAATAAATACAATGTAAATAATTTCGACAGTGCGTTTCAAACCATGTCAGCCTCATCCTATTACCGTGACCTGGCTTAATAGTGGAGAACACTGAATTACAATGGGATGTTCCTACTGCCATCAGTTGTCAACTGCAAGCCATGTTGGTTCCTATGCTGGTCATCTGAAAGTTCCTTTGGGCCTGTAGATGTATCCAGAGTGTACCTGAAACTTTTAAATATATTGAGATTACCTTATACATGCTACCTTGCAAGGAAGCAGTGACATTTAGCACTAGGATAAAAACATCAACAAACATTCAACTACTGATTATAATCTTTAGTATACATTCTTCCTCGTGAATATACTTCAAATTCATTAGTTTTCTTGGATTTGTTTTTATTAGACCTATTCACTTTGAAACAGATGCCTTAAAAAATGAGTAATGTCTGAAATCAGTATTTAAACCACCAATGTTTTAAACCTTAACCTTGTTAATGAAACAAAAATATTTGAAAAATAAGACAAAAAGTCAAGGCAATTTTTACTGAAAGTCCTGCTTTTTTTTGAGTCATAAATTTCAATCGCCTGTACTGTAGGCTTTCCAGTTAGCGAGATTATGGCATAGTGGTATTCAAACTTTCATTTGACTTTGGATTTCTATGGCGGTTAATACCGTGAAAAATTCAGTTGCATGAAAGCTGAGCAACAGGCCAGTACTCTACAGTCACCATCTTAAAGACTACTTTTTTTGTTTAATATTTACAACTCTTTTACTCTACAGTATCTGTGTGGAGTCTTTTGAATGTTTTGTTAGTATAGTCCTCAATTGCTTTCAGTAACTAGAAGTGATTGATACATCAGCATTTGAATTTGCAAATTCAGAATGATGAGAACATTTTTTTAAAGACCCGTAACATTTAATACCACCGCCACTGAAAGCATCCTTAACAGCAATTTGCGATTATACACCTGAAAGAGTAAATAACACTACAGTCTTCTTAATGCATCACAGACCTGGTGTTTCACTGTGATCTATCTTAGTCGCTCATGATAAGGGAATTAGCCTAATAGCAGGTTGCCATCAATATCTGTGCTAGGTGTTGCCCTTTGATGAATACATGATCATAATACTGGTCTTAGTTATTCCCCTACACATTATAAATATGCTATTCCTGAATGATGTAGTATTTTGTGGTCGAACTGGTCCAAGTTTCAATGCAGAGGAGGCCAGAATTTGCCCATGGTTACCTGGCAATGGCAATTATTTATTTATTTTAATTTTTAACAACTCACTAATTACACTTACTGAATTCTCAACAGGAAATAAGTCTCATGACCGGTCTACTGAAATGCTAAAAGGGGGTGGGGACTCGGGACAAGAGACTTCCCAAGAAACTGTGCTCCATCTAGTGGACAAAGTTGAGTACAAAATTTGTGATATAAGGAATGGGATTGTTCATTCATTCAGTTCTAAGTCGAAATACAAACCCATTGCCGGAGAAGTTGGGACGCTGTGCAAAATGTGAATAAAAATAGAATGCAATGATTTGCACATCATTTCGAACCCTATATTTAATCGAAAATGGTTCAAAGATACTATACCAAATATTGAAACTGAGAAATTTATTGTTTTTAGAAAAATATTTGCTCATTTTGAATTTGATATCAGCAACGTGTTTCAAAAAAGCTGGGACAGGGCAACAAAAGATTGGAAATATTTTATCATGCTAAAAAATATGCACCTGGTGAAACATCTCACAGCTAATTATATTAATTGGCAACATGTCACTAAGATGAACGGGTATGAAAAGAGCATCTCAGAGAGGCTGAGTCTTTCAGAAGATCGTGAGGGCTTCACCACTCTGTGACAGACTGCATTGGAAAATTGTTCAACTATTCAAGAATGAAATTGCAAAGAAACTGGGGAATTAATCATCAATGGTATGTAATATCATAAAATTATTCGGAGAACTCAGAGAAATGCAAAGGACAAGGCCAAAAACCAATATTGAATGGCCATGATCTTCAGGTGGCACTGCATTAAAAACAAACAGGATTCTTCAGAGGAAATAAATGCATGGGCTCAGGAAAACTTCTGAAAACCATTCTCAGCGAGCACAACTTGTTACTGTATCCACAAATGCAAGTTGAAAATTTACTGTGTAAAAAAAAAAAAAACAAGCAGACAGAGTCGGCTATATCCCCCACCTACTGGTATTACTTTGAAGGGAGTATTATGCAAAAATGATATATAACAAGGGATGTTTGCATCAAGATAGATAACAGGCAACCTTTACCAAGGTCAACATGTAAAATTTGTAAGTTGAATCTCCATGCAGAGTGTAAGTTGCGTTTCCATGAAAACGGCCAAAAAGAAAAATCTGAGAAAGGTGAAAACCCTAAAAGGCACATCTAAGCATGTTGATTGTTGCACACATGAAGTTTTGTAGAGCTAGGTTCAGTAGTTTTTGAGTTCTGCTCCGGAAACGAAGTGGGACGGACGCACGGACGCACGGACGGACGGACGGAGCCCATTTCAATATCGGTTGGGGGGGATAAAAAAGAACATAAATAAAGAAGATCCAGAAACACTGCCGCCTTCTCTGGGCCTAAGCTCTTTTATGATGGCCGGAGATGAAATGGACAACTATCCTGTGGTCTGACCAATCCAAAGCTGAAATTTTATTTTTTTTTTAAATCAAGGGTGCCACGTCCACTAGGCTAAGTGAGAGAGGGAACATCCAGCTTTTTATCAGCGCACAGTTCAAAATCCAGCATCCATGATAGTATGGCAGTGCATCAGTGCCGTGGAATGGGTAAGTTGCACAACTGTGAAGAGAGCATTAATGCTGAACAAAATATACAGGTTTTGGCAATAAATATACAATAAATATACAGCAACATATACAGCCATCCAGACATCTTTTTTTCTGGTAAGGGTTTGCTTATTTCAACAAGAGAATGCAAAACCACAGTGTGCTGCTGTTACAGCACCGCAGCAACAAAAGTCCAGCTTCTAAACTGGCCTGCCTGCAATCCAGAGGGGTCATACATTGAAAAATTTGGTGCCCAAATGTGACAAAAGAGTCTGCAAAAATGATGAGAAGCTGAAATCTAAAATCAAGCAAGAGTGAGATAACATTTTGCTTTCAGAACTACAGTAATTGGCTCCAAAACACTTACAGGGTGTTGCTCAAAGAAGAGGTGATTTAACATAGAGGTAAACATGGCCCTGTCCCAACTTTTTTAAATGTGTTGCTAGCATCAAATTCAAAATGAGCAGATAGTTTTCAAAAACAATAAACTTTCTCTGTTTCAACAATTAATATGTTGTTTTTGTACTATTTACATTTTATTATTGAGTTTTAATGATTTGCCGATCATTGCAGTCTGTTTTTATTTACATTTAACTTAACATCCCAACTTTTCTAGAGATGAAGTTGTAGTTAACTCCTTCAGCTCTAACTTTTCATGAAAGCTTTTCCTTAAGTAGGTCCAAATTCAGAAAAAGCTTTTTTGATTCATATTGTAGGACCATGTCATATGCCTATTCTGCATCTGTTGGTTGCAGCGCTTCACTGAAGCTACATCACACTAAGGCCTATTTTTAGAGAAATATGCATACATAGGATGCCATGTTTATATGGCTGCAGTTTGGAAAATTTCCATATCTTGTACATCTTCTTAGATACTTTTCTCTGTATTTCAGTAGGACATATGGAAGCCTTGTAATCTCTACTCAAACTTAAAATAGGCCTGAAGTTCTACAGGTTTGAATACAGCAGCTGCATTTGATAGACCCATACAAGGGTCCCAGGGTCTGTAATTTTAATGAGGTTATGGGTTCCTTATAATTTCTTATAATAGTGCTGTCCATTTGAAGTATTTGCATAATGACAAAATGTTTTATAATTTTTCATAAATTATGGTGATTCTGCATTCAAACATCTTAATTGCATGCATATACATGCATGTAAAAAATTATGTCAGAAAACTGCAGATCACCGTAAATGATTTAATGGAAAGAAACTCTAAAACGTCCGTCTCATTTATTCAATCAGACAGGTTATTCATCACAAAACCTTGCAAAATTGCCAACTGCTTTCATGACTTTTTCCTCCTTTTTATTTATTTAACCCTTGTTTAACCAGGGAAGTCCCATTGAAATTGAAATCTCTTCTTCAAGGGAGCCCTGGGGATTGAGGTGGAGAGGAAGAGGACAAGTTGCACAGCCAATCAGATCAGGGGATGATAAGGTGGCAGGTCGAAAGAGCCAGGTTGGGACTTAAGTCATGACACCGGGGAACCCCCTACTCTTATCAATGAGTGTCACAGGATCTTTAATGACCACAGCGAGTCAGGACCTCAGTTTAACGTCTCATCTAAAAGACGGCGTCTCCTTCAGTACAGAGTCCCCCATCACTGCACTGCGGCATTAGGGATTATTCCACCAGAGGGAAGATCGAAACCTACTGGCCCACCAACGCCTCTTCCAGCAGCAGCTTGGTTTTCCCAGGTGATCTCCCATCCAAGTTCTAACCAAGCCCACACCTGCTTAGCTCCAGCCACACAGCTGGAGCAGATCCAATAGTGGTATGGCTGCTGGTTATAGCTCACTCCTTTTATACTCAAACAAGTTATACAAGTACTGGTCCTGTCTTACCTTGAGCACTGTCTGGCAAAAAGTCCAGGTTCTCAGAATAAAGCAACTCGGTTGGCACTTAGCTGCTCTATTCACATCAGTACCAAACAAATGCATTCAAGCCTTTTTCTGACTCACTGTTGTTGAAACAATATCTCTGAATCTCCTGAGGTTCCTCAGAGCCATAATGAACCCTAATGCACCAGCCGCATAATACGCAGAACACTTAGTATATGTGTCTAACAGACATAGTTATGGCTTGGCTTATGAGGCGTCAGCAGTGGTCATCTAGCACTACCCAGATCAAGAACCAACCCACTTAAATGTATCATCATTAACAGATCAATCTCAATATGGAATTCATTACCAATATATAAGTAAGTTCAAGCGTCAATAGCCAGTATACCTTTAAAAAACATGTAAAAAAACAAATGATAAATATATACGACTACGACCCGATGCAGGTAAATTACACATTATAAGAGGAATATAAAAGAAATGTGATAAATAACCGTATAGATATGTATATAAACTATAGATATGAATTGATGAAAGTCAATATATCTATCAGTGATAGACAGTCCTTTAGATAGTTCACTTGGTGGTCTTTCCTATCGAAGCTCTCTTCTTGTGACGCTTGGCTCTTCTCTTGTTGTCTTCCTTTCTGTTATTGTCTATCTTTTTGCATATATTGTACGTGCAGTTCCACCACTCTGGCCTCTTAGTTACAGTATCCTTCCATGTTTGTAGTGCATCACCACGTCTCAAAATATCCTTGATAGTGTCTTTGTCTCTAAGAAATGGATGGCCAATCTTTCTAGAACCTTCTGCAAGTTCACCATAGAGAAGCACTTTGACTGACCGGTCATCTGGCAAGTGAGTGACATGGCCTACCCAACGCAGTCTGTTCCTGATTAGTATGTTTTCAATGTCTTCAGTCTCAACACACTCTAGAACTTCATCATTTGTGATGTAGTCATCCCATTTAATCTTGAGAATGGATCTGAGATGTCGTTGTTGGATAGTTCTAAGACTTTTGACTTGATGGCGGTATAAAGTCCAGGTCTCACTTCCATACATCATCACTGGAATAACACACTGGTTGTACACTTAGAGTTTGGTTTCTGTTGTCAGTGCCCCGCAGTTGAAGGCTGTCCCTGAGCCTGCCCACAGCACACGAGGCAGCTTATATACGTGCAGTATACGCATATCTGCGCGCGCGAGCAAGTGTGTGTCTATGTGCATGTGTGTGTGTGCATGTGTGCGTGTGCATGCGTGTGTGTGTGTGTGTGTTTGTACGAACGAATAAGCAACTGTTAAAAATGAAAAGTTCATTTACAAGCAATTTCCATTTATCCATTATATGGGTGAGTCTGACTGGCCACTTTCTAGAACTTATGTCTAAATATTTATTATCGTTGGAAGATAAATGCCCTTCAGCAGTTGGCTCTTGATAGCATAGCTTCTGCTCTTCGACAGAAATCACTGGTCCACTGAATCTCAAAGGCCCTGCTGCAGTCCGGACACGAGTACTGTTGTTAGAGGATGTCTGATCTGGTGAATGAGACTTTGAAACTTTTTAAAATTAAATATTTGTATACATGACTGCCTGCTCAGTGACCCTGTCAATATGCTATGTGAACATTCCCGGGGGCAATTTTGTGTTCTCATTCTAACGATTCAATTAAATTTTGGTGCAATATTTGCTAGAGCAGATCTGATCTAGCATTAAGGGCAGAGCAGATATCCACGTTGGGATCCAACAATCGTAGCTGAAATAAGCCCAGTTTCCTGACCATTATGGTAAACTGTCACAAGTAATTCTTCCTTTTGCTAATCACTCTAATGAAATCCCATAAATACTTTCAAATGATCGGGAAACTAGTTTGCATATTTATTATAATTAAGCTTCTATTATGGAATATTCTGTGTGAATGAAATAATGCAGGACAAGAGAAGATTAATTGTCCTGATTTATTTATCAGGATTAATGCTAAAGGTGCCCGCTTCATCCTCCTTCAACCCCAGTCTGTCAAGTTGTTGTGATCAAGGTTTCCGATGGGTGAGGATTTTATAACCCACATTTAACGAAAATCACAGAAGACATTTAATTGTCATCTAACTGAAGAATGAAAAATAACCTTGAGAATTCAGTGAGAAATTAAAAATGAGAAGGGAATTTTCGAACTGAGATGTAGATGTCAGAATGAAAAGAGGTATTCCTGTGACCATGAGTGGACATAAAAAGACTTAGCAATGGAAAAAGCCAAAAATGAGAAATGGACTTTCACATGAGCGGTGAACAAAAATGAGAATAGAGATTGAACATGACGATGTTGAGAAGCATCATTATTTCTCAGGAGGACATCAGTGGAACAGTGTGAGGAGCACTGTATTAACTATGGTTGGGTAAGAGCCAGAAATGAAACTTCTCAGAAATGTTTTGGCACGGTAAAATGGGACCATGCCCAGGCGGCTTTCATGAGCAGCTCAAACAGCGAGTGAGAATTAAGACTTATCTGCCGCTAAAAATGTAATTCAGTGTGCGAAGTTCAATGGCATAAAATCAGGCATAACATTTTGGTAATGACTGTTTTTGAAAAAAGTGATTGCAACAATTTACCCTTAATAAGTGTATGGCAGAACCAGCCTAAGTTTTGTTGTCAACACAGCGTCTCAACATAGGTCACACCCACCACACATACTTAGCATCCATCACATGGACAGGGATAACTGTAAGACTAGATGACTGCAGAGAGTTTATGCTAACACTGAACAGTATGCTCAACACATTGTCATCCTGGCTCGTCATATATAGTGATGCTACCTGACCATGCGTCGATATACAAGGAAAAAGGAGGCTTTCGGCGTCCTTATTTGGCGTTTGGGGTTCGGGTTTGGATTAAGGGTTAGGGGTTTAGGGGTAGGGTTCGTTTTAAACTGGCTTCAAGCGAGGATGCCAAGAGCCTCCTTTTTTGTAGGGTATCGACGCTTGGTCAGATAGCATCACCGTATGACGAGTCGGGATGAGACTGGGCTCATATGGTGCATGGGCAGCTTCAATTTTAGCAAGGCGTGAAAAGTTCTTGATAATGATGCCGTTCCCATATTAGTCACGTTGTAATGAATACTTTTCACAAAAGTGACACATAGAATCACAGAAAAGAATGTATTAGTCACGATGTAGTGTCCAAAAATAACCAAAGTCTATATTAGAATGCAATCAAAGATTATCAACCAAGCAATCTCAGATTTTTTTATTCACTTTCATGGTGAAGATCCATCTTAAATAAGTAATGATAAAAATATCTGTTGGCATGTAACCTTACCTAATTGAATTTTTTTTTGTATCTACAGTAAAAAGAATAGTTTTAAATTTGGATAACAGACTCTGTCATTTCTTTCTGAAATAATTTCTGTATTAAGCATCTTGGACACAGCACTTCTAATGCACATGTTCCAACAGACAGCTGCCAGTGACTGGCACTTGTTATTGATGGTGTAAATAATTATCCTTTTTTTCTTTTTGTTTTTGAAACATGGGATTTGAGAAACAGACCAACTACAATCTGGTATAAACATCCTCTGTTGCCCTGACTTCATTGATCATGCCTAAATGTTTCCCTCTAGTGGGAGAGATATGTAAACGCATCTGACTAGCACAGCAGTCTCAGGAATTACCACACTCATGTATTTAGACTTATGCAGTCTGATGCCATACTAAACTTGTTGACTCTTTCATGATAAAGTCAAACGAGGTTATCTACACACACACATACACACACACGAAATTGACAGTAAAGTCATATCATTGCGTATAGGTTTGACTGATTTTTGGAGAAGATATACCTTTTCACCTTCACAGATTGGAAACAGTGACTCTAGTTTTGTGCATGGGGTGTTCTGGCCTGCAGGTGCGCACTAGAGGGCAATATTTGATAAGTTATTTGAAAAGTCAGAAACTCCCTTAGTTTATGTTGATGCTGCATGGAAAGATACCTCCACATTCTTGAGAAAAAAAAAACATTTTTTTTTTTCTGGTAAAGTTTGAATTTATAAAAATCTGTAATGGCCGGTGGAATACGGAGGCCAGGTGCAACGACCAGAGAGAGAGACAGAGTAGCACGGACACAGTACAAACACAGAGAATAATACAGACCAAACAAAAGTACTCGCGCTTCCAAAAGACGTATATTAGTCCGAACCACGGAAGCAAAGAGAGATAGAAAAAAGGAAGAAGAAACTCCAATAATTAGAAGATAGAAAGACAAACAAAGCCTGACTACAGATATCTTCGGCTATAGTGCTTAGCTACAAACAGACACTCTAGCAAAGAGGCGTGGCGAACATCCGGCTTTATATAGAGTCTGGGGAAGCACCGCCCCAGTTCAATCAGCCAGCTGAGCAAAGAATCCGATTGAACAGGAATTCGATATCGTCCCGGGACGAGAGCCACAAAGAAAAGTCCAAAACACACGCACAAACATCCAGAACCATGACAAAATCTCAATTACATATTTATGACACATTGGTTGGCTTTGAATGCATAGAGTCAAATCAACATCTCTCATGTTGGAGCCTTAAAATATATTATGTTTGCAATGGCAGTGTACAATATTGAGTAAACTTTTAGTGTAAAGCAGGCCAACTCTGTTAAAACACACACCTTATGTTGTAATTCTGAACAGATCTACCATATTCCTGCCATTTCTGTTCACTGAGAATAAAATGAAATGATGCCCTCCAGTGAGTTTTAAGGGTTCATCTAAGCATCATAATACAATGTTTTTTTGACCACAGTAGAATTGAAATCACTGATAATTAGACAGTCATTCTGCCTGAACAATTGAAAACATATGACATGATCAACATTTTTATGTCCCCAAAAATGAGTTTTCAGAGTTAGCATGGATTCGCCTTGTCCACTGCAGGTCCTTGGTCTTAATTCAATAGCTTGAACATTATAATGACAAGAAACCTTTTGTGTTCATTCCTGGTGCATAGAGGATGAATCTATTGGTTTCTGTGGCCCTATGACCTTTCCTGTAGCCAGACCAGATGAAACTTTACATTTTACAAATACAATAACTCAAATAATTTTGATGGTAATAATGCCACACTTCTTGTGATTGTTTCTAATGCAAAAAGAAAGGCTGCTATTAATGTTAGTTGCCTTATGACCTTTGCTATGGCGTCACCACCAAGGCAAACTTTTAACTTTTGCAAATTAGAATAACTCGCATTGCATGAAACTTCTTGATTTCATTGCTGGTTTGCAGAAGATGAGCCCCATTGTTTTTACATATGTCACTCAACAACCTTTCCTGTAGCACCACCATCTAGCCACAATTCTCATTTTAAAAACTGAAATAACTCAAACACCTTTAATTAGCCTGGTATCCAACCTCTCCAAATCAATATTTTCAGCACTCTTGATCAGGATGCAAGTCTACCCGCTGACAGTGATTTCGGACTGATACAGTACGAGATACCTGTTTGTCTGGTCGATGTAGGCATCAGCATCAAACACAGATATGACTAACCAGATTTGTTGAGTAGAATAGAGTCCTGTGCCTACAAATCTTGCACAACGTGTTTTTGAGTGTTGCGAGACTCAGATGGACACCAGGCGCGAGACAGCAAGGCTTGGTTTGAAGATTTATTGAGAAAACAAAACAAGCACGATGGCCAACGAAAAAACTTGGCCCAAAGGGTTGCAAAAAATCTAAGGAAAGCTTCAGAGCTCAGAAAGAAAAATACAAAACGGGAAAAATAAAAAGCCACTAGAAACTCTAGGGAAGATAACCAATAAATAAAAATGAACAAACTATGAAAAGGCACAAGGCACATACAAAACAAGATAAACAAAACACTAGGCAAGACTATGGCAAGGAAACGCTATGAAAACAAACTAGGCATGGAAACACTATGAAAATGCAATAAAAACGAGACTCTGTCCGCCAGCCAACTCCAACCTCTCCCCAGATATAGCAGGAACAATCACGAGACAACGAGGATCACCTGCAGACCGACAGGGAGAAACGAGATTGTTTAATTACATGGCAGGCAAGACAAGAGGAAAACAGCTGTGGCGTGACGAGACAGTAAGAGCAGGTATTTGCTCATTAAGAACAGTGAGCGTGTTGCAGCATATCATAAAGGAATAAGCCCCGAGAAGCAGTGGGTTACAGTGATTTTATAACGGCGGGGAGGCGTTCTAAGGCACGACGCGCAGCGGAGTGCCTTAGTGCCCCTCCGTCGTTATAAAATCACTGTAACCCACTGCTTCAAGGGGCTTATTGCTTTTATAAAACGGTTACCCTACATATAGCCCATTAAATGAACACACAAGAAAAAAAAATCAACAATTTATTGGTAATAATGCAACAATAAAATTGAGAACTATTCGTTCTTCCACCAAGCAAGATCGAGTGGACAGAATGGTTGGCAAGCAACACAGACGCTAAGATTGCTTTTTCATCTAGCGCCATCATGTCACATCAGGCTATTTGGGCTTGTTAATGTAAATATACTATGAAAGCAGGCTATTTGGAATGTCTCCTTCAGTCTCCCGAAAGCCCCGTTAAATAATTTCACGTTCGTTTCGGTTTTAGAGTTTCCTTGTTCTCAACTCGCGCCGATCAGCCATATCATTACAACCAGCAGCGAGAGTAAGGAACAAGATTGACTTTTGTCCTCCACACTTGCCGGTGTCCAGGAAAATGTGTTGAATTGTGCATTAGTTTGCTAGCCAGCTTGTCAACTAGCTAGCGTTCACTACAATGGATGTGGTTACCCTACACATAGCCCATAAAATAAACACACAAGAAAAAAAATCAACAATTCAGGGCTGCCAACTTTCTACGCAATCTCACGCATACGGTGTATGTTTCACGCATTTCGAAGGCGTATTCACCGTGGTCAGCAATTATTCATTGAATGCTTAATGAGATTCTCACGCTTAAAATCCTTGTGCATTGAAATTTCCGTTTCACTTGCGTAAAGGTGCACCTCATCACAAGTAACATGGAAAGCGATTATGACTCCGACCTCCGTGCTTCTCTTTACTCAGGGATTGGAAGCAATGCATGTGTTTCATGATCGTTTAAATAATGAAATAAGACCATTTGAAACGTTCTTATGCAATTCCATTGCTTTCAATCCTCAGTAAAGACAAGCCTGAGAATTCCCGAAGTCATAATCGATTTCCGTGTCATTAGTGGTGAAATCCACCGTAATGCCGGAAACAGGTTAACTTCCATGCTCAAGGACTCAATTCCACGTGAGAATCTCTTAAATACGCCGTCAACTGAATAATTGCTGACTGCGGCGTGGGAACGTGAATGCCTCTAAGAGGCGTGAGACTCACGGCGAATGCGTGAGAGTTGGCAGCCCTGACAATTTATCGCTAATACTGAAATAGCGAGCTAGTTAGCAACGTCGCTAGCAAGCTAAAGTGATATCGAAGTCTATAATGCTATAGCTAGCTAGGTAGATAGCCAACTGGTTAGCGGGTTAAAAGGCTAAACTTCGCTAACACTGAAATAGCGAGCTAAAAGTCGTGAAACAAACGTAACCCAACGAGTCAGTTGAGCTCAAAGTAGTTGGTTGCTAGGCCAGGCACGCAGGGATATTTTGTGCTACAGTCTGCCTCAGAATACAGTGGGTTACACTGACTTTATATCGGCATGGAACGCGGCTCAGCCAATCACATTTAAGGATGGGAAGCACCCGTTTTATAAGAACCCAATAAGATACTATGAACAGTTAAAGTGTTAAACTAGATAATAGTAAAGCATAGGTAAGAATATAGCGAAAGCAGGAAGCATGCGAGTTAAATCCCTGTCTAAATTAGTAATGGTTAGTACGTGCCTATCTAATGGAAACACCCCCGTGAATGATTAGTAGGTTGTTAGTTATAAATTAAAATAATTAACAAGCATGAAGACTAGGAAGCCCTGAAGGAAGAAACGTCAGAAAGAAGTTTGAAACCGTAAGCCACTCCTGAACGTAGTGCGAGAAGTAAAACATGGACATGACCACGCAGACACTGGAGAGGCGGATTGGCTGGGCAGACCGGACCTGGCGAGAAACAAAACATGGAAAATTTAAAAAACATGAACAATAAACATGAAAACTGTGAAATATGAATCCTGATACAAGAACTGTTAAAACCATGGCATGAGTAATGACTATGAATGAAGAAACTTGGCACAAGAAACTGTTAAATCTCCAACCAGTGTTCTGGCAGAACGGCACAGAACACTGGAATCACGACATTGAGTTGTCTGTACGTGGACCTAATAAAGTGGGCATAGTCTGCAGTGTGCTTTTATAGGTGCATGCACAGTTTAACTTGCAGCACAGCAAGTGAGCCATACCTCTGAATCCAAAATAAATATATAATATAAATAATAAATGAGTGATCGCAATGCTGCAGCCAAACAGAACTCAATTTGTTCTGATGCCAGGACTGGACTCATTATAACAGCAACACACACACACACACACACACTAACATAGCTTGCGACATAACTACACGTAGCAAAGCGTGCCCGCTGTCCGAATTATAGATGGACATAAAGCACATTTTCCCCAGCGCTTCATGCTGACGTCGCAAGCTAACCCTGAATGGAGCGTAACTGTAACTGAATACAGACCACCTTGCTCCACATGGGACGTTTTGCGAATCTCAATAAAACCAGCAGCAAAAGCCAGTTTGAAAACCTCTACCCCATTCTCTCATTTTTCTTTTACACTAATTTATCCTGCTAAGATGAAGTTAATCTTTTACAGACCTTCAACGAACAAAGTTAATAGTGTTAACCATTTTCTGTTTGCTGCAGCATGTAACACCAAGCCAATAACACTCTAACTAGAAAATTACGTCTCATATTTACCTCAGCTGTCTATGTCAGCTAATGCAAAATGGCTACAGCAAAACATAGCATAATTTTTAAAAATACATCCCAGTGCCTTTTGGCATAAAAAGTTGTACTGATCCCTCCTTTAAAAAGTTTTGTTGCCAGTCTGATGTTGCACTGATCTAAGTGCACTCAGACAGAAAGTGGATGGCCCACATGTACAGGATTCTGCCGAGTGAAGGTGGCATGTTGCCATCAAAAATATAATTGAAGAGCCAAGTGCCATCATTACTTAAGTGACATTTTCACACACTGTGAGGTAACCATGGGAAAGCAACTTTTAATAGTTACCCAAGTCAATTTTCTCAATTTTCTCAAAATGGAAAGTATTTTTAGCATGGGGTCCTCAATTAACAGATTTTATGGACCTATTATAAATCCAGGCACATTTTTTTTTTTTAAACAAGATATTTTGTGATTTAAGAACTTTTAGCGGCACAGTATTCAATCTGTGCACCCAGTTAATCAGGCCTCAAAGACTGGGACCCGATGGAGTGATGTGTGCTGATCTTTGCAGCCAACAGCAGAGTAGTTTTTTTGATTTGGTCTTTGCTAGGACGTAATGCTAGTGAGTCTGGCGCTTAAAAGGTTCACAAACCGTGGGTTTAGGCATTCAGATGTGGGGTAGAATAAGTGCAAAAGTCTGTATGTGACATGGGGGGTGGGGGATCTGAACAAGACAGCCCACAAAAACTGATTGGGTTGACTTATTTCACAGTATCTGGGTTGGTGAGCACTCCTGATACTGAAATGCATGTACACATGCACTGAAAAAGTAATTTTTCACACGTCCCCATTCACAAATAAATCGGCATCTCACAGTCGACATGTACTTTTTGCAAGACTGGGGGGAAGTTTCAGTTACTTGCTGAGGAACTGGACTCCACCATGATTGTTGCGGCTAATGGAGAATTTTCATTGACAACTAGCAGCACAAAACTGGTTAGGCCAAGAAAAAACATTACCAAATTAGTAGTGGATAGGCTTCTGTCCAGACGCTTATGAACTGTGACTCATAAGCCTAAATACCAGGCTAAGCTTTAGTGGGAATCATGTAAAATCTGCTTTCAACTGTCGTGGTTCATAGACAAGGAAGCTATTCATTGTGGAGGCTCTGTAATGTTTCCTGTAGTGCCATCACTCAACCACATTTAACATGTCCAAATGAAATTAATTCAGACAGTTTTGGCAGAAATCATATTCAAACGTCTATGTTCCTGGTGTATTGAGGTGATTTTGGTCACCCGAGGATCTTCCCTGTAGCACCACCATCAGGCCAAATTTTCTATTTTCAAAACTGCAATAACTTGAACAATCTGGATGAGAATCCTGTCAAATCTGCTGTAAACATTCCTGGCATATAGAGGAGGATCCTTATTGTTGTTATGCCTCTTTTACCTTTATTGCAATGCCACCATCAGGTGAAACTACATTTTCTAAATGCAATAAGTCAGTTTTAATGGAAATCAGTTATTTGCTATGAATATCTTGGCGGATATAAAAGCAATCCTATTGTTCTGATGAAATTGTTACCATTCGTGTATCATCACCTTTGGGCCAGACTTCACTTTTTCAATAATGCAATAAGTCAAACAGTTCTCATGGATATTGCTCAAAATTTCTTGTGAATAACTTTTTACATCTGCTCATTTCTGTATCAACTTAAACCAGTGTTTGCATCCAATCTTTTACTTCAGAAATAAATCAAGTTTACTTAGGTGTCCCTGAATGCAAGGCCGTTGTGATGTTTCAGTCAGTAGTTCATGAACGATAATGACCTTTTCCCCGCTCTTCAGCCATGCTCTTCGTGCCTTTCTGGGACAGAGTTGAAAACCAGTCCTAATGAGGTGTAAAGTGTGATGACTTTCATTCCTATGGCTGCAACTAAAAATAATTGCAATGTGCGATTAGCAGGCAGATTTTCATTACGCCAGCCATCACATTCCTTGTGGAAAAACATGGGGTGTGAGGCATGATATTTGAGCCCAGAGTGGTGTGAAAGCTGCACAGCATCACTATTCCTCATTGCGAGACTGTTACAGTGAACCCAGATGCAGCTGGTCTTAACCCTTTGTGTATCGGTCTCTTTCACCATCTCTGACTCTCTGTCTTCCCTGGGTGACTTGGAGAAAGCTAATGCAGCTTAAAAATGCACCCAAAAGCACTGTGTACTCAAATGTCTTCCTACATTGTGTTGTCTAGATTTTAGCTGTTGTCTACATGACATAACAGTCATTCGGTTTACACGATTTTATCACTTGTTGATTAGGCTGAGCAAGGGCCAGTCCTTGTAAGAAAGGGTTAAGGGCCTTGCTCAAGACCCTGATCTCTAATGGCTGCCAGGGGGTTTGCGCCACCAACCATCAGATTACCAGTCACACTCTTTCCTCCCTAGGCCATTGGCCAGCCTCTTCTCTGTTACATGTTTCATTACCTCTCATAACATTTTTTTTTTCATCAGAGTCTGACGGTCTTGCCGTGGTCACGAGTAGGTAGGTCATTCCTAAGGTTAAGCCATTATTAGTGCGTGGGGCGACTGTGGGATGAGGACTGGGGTAGGCCAATTATATATATATATACATATGTCTGATTAGTGTAGGATGGATAAATATAAATTGAGGTCAAAAATACAGGGCTTGTTATTACTATATAAATAATGACAAATGCAGGCATTCATACTATGAATAATAGGAGGATAGTATTGCGCAAATTTATTCAGTTCTCCCAAAAGAGACAAACTAGCAGCATCTTGACTCTCCCTTCAGAAATAACGGTCAACACAATAGGTGTTCAATCTCCCATTAAAGCCAGCTGAAGTCCGGCCAATTCACCCCTATTCAGGTATTAATGCAGCCCAAATTATTCACAGGGGTACCATTTTAGCCTGTCTCTTACAGTACTGGCAAGATTTTTAAATTATTGCGCAGTAGACTAATTTTACTATAATTAAATTTTTTTACGAGGGTTTCACTTTTCTGGTAATACTAAGAAAACACTCCACAGAGAAAACATACTTAAGCGCCAAGTTACTTTAAACTAAAATAATTTTCCATAGCTGAGTATATTCCAAAGTAGTATTATTAACTGGTTGGCACTGCCGCCTTGGAAGCCAGTGGTGGCACCAGAACTGGAAATTTGGGGGCTACAGAACATCCCTCTATAGCAGCAATTAGTCTGTACTTGTCCTCAATCATTTTCATAATTAACAATAGATTTATTCCGAGAGCACCCTACCCTGTCAGGTGCAGCTAATTCTCCCCCTTTAGGTATGACATCAACAATAATTCATTTAGACGCGTACTTTGGTGCATTTAAATCAGCGTTATTAAAAATTGCATACCCGTCAACTCTCACACATATGGTATGAGTCTAATGCTTCTTAGTGGTATATCACATTCTCACGCCGTAGTCTGCAATCTTACACTTAATAACAAATGTGAAGATTGAAAAATTATAATTCGGCAAACAATATTATATTTAATTGCCGAGTCCCAATTTTTAATCAACCTACGCTATACCGAGAGTGAGAGACGATATTTCATTGGAACGCGGACCTGTCATTATTCAATCAACGCGCATTTAAGAGATTCTCGCGCGGCATTGAAGTCTTCTCTTGCTTTTTTTACTCAGGGGTTTGAAGCAATGAAATTGCATGAAGACATTTCAAATGGCCTTTTATTTCATTGAAACAATTTAAACGATCATGAAGCGCAAATTAAATTGCCTGATGTGCGGAAAAGGTCGCGCGGAAGTTTCAGAGCAGTTTGTCTTTCATAAAGCATAGGCCTATTACTAAGTAAATGATTTTTCCTGTACTGAATTTAGCCCATTATTGTGTCACTGTTAGATCGCATGGGGAGAGAAGCAATGTCTTCAATTGCCAATGGATTATTACTACAATTGGAAAACGTGTCAATAAAGGAAATTGATTGAGAACTAGCCGGGACTAATTGTTGTTATAAAGGAATGTTCTGTTGCCCCCAAATCTCCAGTTCTGGTGCCACCACTGTTGCAGACGGGAGGTTGAATAGAAGCCTGGATCCTCCATGCATGTGGCTTTTCTTCAAGTAATCTTCCAGTTTTCTTCCCACAATCCAAAGACATGCATCCTAAGAACTTCAGATGGAAAAACAGCCTGGACTGAGTCAGCCCTGGCTAACTCTTGCATGGGCATGCTCATTATTGTGGGTTCATTTTGTTAAATAAACAAGTAAATAATAAAATTGAGAAAGATTTTTGCATGTGGCCATGAGCATGTTGTACACAGATCAAAGATGGTAAAAAAACATAAAGTCACTTCATAAGATGTTGAGTCAGCTCCTGCTTCCAGAACAGTTTGTAACCTCTACCTAGACCCTGCGTGCCTTACCAAGCTCATATTGTTCATTTGGGTATTTAACGTGGCTGTGCACATTTCGCTGGTAAACCCAATTTCACTTGTAAATAACAAAATTAGCCATCACACGATTGAGCTACCGTGCAAAATGGCTGTCACAGATGTCGCATAACACGGCGCATAATTTCTGAGGAATAGACAGAACATTCTCGGACCAGGCAACACTGACAAGAATTAAACATTGGTCATTTGCATATACTGACCATAAAAAAATCGGTTAAAAAATCGGTGAAGTATCCCTTTAAGAGTAATTTGTCTTTTTTGGTGATGTGTACTAGGTGATTAAAACTTTTAATTTCCCAGATATTTCAAAACTTGTTTATGGAGGACATCTAACTAAGTGAACCTGAAACTCAACAGGTCTGCCACCTTACCATGCCCATTTGGAAATGGAGTACAAGGTTGAAATGAAATACATAAGTAGTTTATGACCTAAATATGCAGTATGCCAAGTTTCATACAATTTAATCCATAGTTTTGATCGCTGAAGGTTAAGGTTTGTTCAAATCAGTATGTACGGGTAAGGAATGTTAAAGGTTGCAAATTGGGCTGTTTTCATAAATTGTCAAAACCTATCATTTATATATTGAGACATTTGTATACTACTTGCACATCGAGTTCAAGCTCTTTATCTATATTAGACAGGTTTAAAATAAACAACCTCAGTTTTTCAAAATGACGCACCTGTCACGGCCACTTCTGGAGGTGCAGGGCTGAGTTAAATACCAAAGTAGTTCATGTGGTAAAGGTGTTGCACACTGATCAATATTTCTGATCTGTATACTAAGACACATATTGAATTGTTCACAGATGACAAACGCCCGAGTTTTTCAGGGATTGGGGTGAAGGAAGCAATATCAAACGCACAGCGAGAGCGAAGACTGTGTTAAGGGAGGACAAGATACCAGACAGGGCTGACAGGGGGGACAGGATACAGGGTAGGTGCCTGGACGGGAGGTGGGACAGGACAGGGGGCTGGGCTGGAACCTGTGGTGGAGCATGGGCGATGAACCAGACTTGAGGCTGTGCAGTGGACTGGACTTGGCAACAGGCAAAAGACAAGCAAGAAACTGGAGCAACGCAGATGAGCGATATGCTGAGCAGACCCGGACACAAGGAGGAAAACATGAGAGAGGGGCAAGACACGAGGAACGAGAAATAAACAGCGCAAGAGAGGAGAAAGGCACGATGCATCACTCTAGGAAAGACACAAGGAAAGAGCAGAACCTAAATACACGGGGGTAGTGAGCAGAAATAAGAAACGTGTGGAAAAGGCCACGAGGAATGTACAAGGGGAAAACAAGGAAACAATTCAACTAACAATGAACGGAAAGCCACAAGCAGGAATGCCAAAACACTGCGAAACACAGACACCGGGGCACGAGTCGTGACAGGCGTTTCCACCATCTCGAGTCAGAAAATTAATGAAAACAAGTAAAGACTAATTACCAGTTTAAAGGGAAGTTTGATCCCTCCTTTATTTTCAGCTTAGTTGCCACTGCCTCAACGGTACCTTTATTTCTGAGAAAGTATTGAAATACTAAAACCCTTCAGATTTGGGCCCCGACTTTCGCGCTTCAGGTGTGAGCTACACGTGTCCACACGGTGATGGATGATGTTTCTAGCTTTATCCACACTGCTCAGCAGACAGTTCCCAGAGCTCTTTGCGCCTGTGTATTTGCAAAAGGGCACTGGCAGGTCTAATAAGGTTTGTGCGCTGAAACCTAATGGCATCCTGCCCTGCAGAGTTCTCAATAGGCTATTCTTAATGAAACAGCCCGCTCATGCCCTGTATTGAAAATGGCAGTCAATTGATTTAGACCTGCTCAGCGGTTCAGCCTTGTACTTCAAATTAATGGACTAGCATTGTGATCCAGGTGAGTGCACTTTAGACCACAGGCGTCTTTTGTTGATTCTTTAGTCATCTACATCACCTTTAAGCCAGCTTTAAAGAGTGCGACAAAAGCAATCTCACAAGATCAAATGTCAAATTGTATGAGACTGACTGCAGCACACATTGATCACACTGTAAAATTTCAGGTTCTCTGTATGTCAAGCTGTGCGATTCATCTACCTAGCAGATCGTGACTACAAACAGAGAAAAACGTACCGCTGCTGTCGTCATAGTGTGCGTCATCTATCTGCGCTGCCGTCCTACAGTGAGCGCCAATGCTTGAAAATGAATATGAAGAAGTAAACTAGCCTTGGGTGTGGTTGTCACATTCTTTTGCGTTTTGTATCCACATTCATGCGGCATGCTTTTCTATTTTGGAGAGGGGGCCGTAGCATTTTGAGTACTGTACTGCACAGCTACTGTTTTGTTTATGTGTTGCACTGAGTCGGCGTACAGTATGTATTCTGCGTGATCCAGTGCCGTATTTCACTATGTTGCTTCGTAGATGTGGGTTGTAGCAGTATCACACTGTCCGATTGCGGACACAAATTTCTGACATTGTCAGAGTTTGACGGATACTGTCTTTGGTTACAGTTGACCCAAATCTTTTTTTCGCTAAGCATGCCACACAGTGTGTTCCAAGACCACCGATTTGGAGTAACCACCAAAGATTTGGTCATGTTTTGTCATGATTCCCCAATGATATCAATATCGTGGGGAAAACGCACAGTCTCTGGGAGCCTTATCACAGTCCTTTATGAAGTATCAGAACATTAAGCTGTGATCTTCACTAAACCTCCTGTGAAAGCTGCCTCTATAATCACGCCAAAGCCAAAGTCACACTGACATTTTCTCTCCTACGTGGGCATAGTAAAATTGTAGGCAGTTACGACTGCTCTAAATACACCTGGTGACTAATTTACTTCAGTGTTTTCACATTTTTGGCTGCCAGGTTTTTGTGAATATGCATGTGTGGTATCAATGCTGTTACGCTGGGATTGTCACATCAACCTCCCCAATTCATCCCTTTCTTTATTTTGGAGTTACTTGAGAAGACAGTCTGGCCAATTAGAAGCAATAATTGTTTAGTTAATTGGTTAATAACCTGGGAGAAAACAGGAATTGTCTTCCCTAGTAGTCAGAAAAGTTATTGTATTATACTTCGTAAATCTCATTCAGGATGGCACCGTGGTGCAGTGGGTCGCACTGTTGTCTCACAACAAGTGGCTCATGGGTTTAAATCTTGCCTAGGTCCATTCTGTGCCGAGTTTGCATTTTCTACCCGAGTTTGCGTGGGTTTCCTCCTGGTATTCTGGTTCCCTCTCACAGTCAGTAGACATGGTCAGGTTAATCGGAGACCCTGACTTGTCCATAGGTATGAGAGTGTGATTGAATGGTGTATGCGTCCTGCGATTAATTGCTGAGCTGTTCAAAGTGTGTCCCTGCTTTTTGCCCATTGTCAGCTGGGATTTATTTATTTATTTGTTTGTTTTTATTTCGGCATGATTATATAGTCGTTTCATGACAATTTCAATACAACATGTATCATGACCGAAAGGGTCGCGGGAGAAGCGAGATCGCTTGTCAAAGTCCCGCCCCCAACTTCCAGAAAAACAGTTTGATTATGGTTAAGATATCATAAAGATTCATAAATCACAACAGAGCTGAGTGTCCATTTACACTACGATTTAAGCGTCACAACATAAGATCATAAAGATTTATGAACATCATGAAGAATTTTAATCACAATATAGCTGAGTGTCTATGTAAGTTTAGATTTGAGTGTCACTCTTGATTTAATCCATCAGACTTGGTCCAGAAAAACCTGAACTCCTTTCTTCATCATTTGGTTTGTTCCTAGTGATTTGGAGTAGTTGGAAGGTGCAATAATACCAGATCTTTGCATGGATCTCTTAGTTAGTCATCATCTCCGTCGACTTGGTTCACCCTTGCCTTATCGGATTTAATGACTTCTCGCAGTATGTTTAGTCCGTCCTTGCCTTCCTTGACGTCGAATCCAATTTTATTGAGCTTTCTGTCGAGGATAACCATGCTTTTCAAAATTTTCTTTATCCTATGGTCGATCAAAAACAGACCAAGCCCCAATGATAGCAGGCCCGCTATCATAAATCCAATTAGATAGACGTCCTCTACATCCTCGATGTCCAGGACTGCCAAACACAGCGAACGCCACTTTCCCCATGCATCCATGGTGTAACCAGCCGGGAATGTCCCATCCGGGCATGTCGGTTCTCCAGAACCTGTCCGCCTCGTGGAAATAATTTTGTCAATTGCATTTAACGACCAGTTTATAAGGTCCATGTTGGTTACAGCTGTCTGTAGTAATGTGCTGTGACGGTTTTCTTTCAGACAGGTGGCCTGGTGTGTTCAGTAGATGCAATGGTACAGATTTAACAATAGCAGTCCACATATTTAGTCTAAACAACCCCTATTGTTTATGCCCATTATGGTTCCGTTCAATTTATCCAATGTCATTTTGTTGGATAAGTTTATAGTTATTCAAACATGCACATTTCAAAAGATACTTAAAGACCTTCAGATTGTCTGCCATTCTCATATTGTCTTCAAGTATGTTCCATGCACTGACTCCAGCCACAGATAAGGAGTGCTCACTCCGAGTTGATTTGACCCTTCTCGTTTGCAACAACATTCTGCCTCTTAGATCATGGGTACATTCACGTTCAAAAAATAGGCATTGTATATTTCTAGGCAATTCTTTGTGGTATCCTAAATATACAATTTGCAAGGATTTGAATTTTATTATATCCTGTAATTTAAGAAACTTTGCCTTAATAAACAAATCGTTTGTATGAGTTCCATAAGGAACGTAATGAATAATTCTAAGGGCCTTTTTTTTTTGAGTTTAAACAATGATTCTATTGTATTATTATAAGTGTGTCCCCATACTTCAGCGCAGTAATGTAAGTGGGGTGCTATGAGTGCTGAATAGATTATTTTAAGAGACTTATGTTTTAATAATTTCTGCATTTTCCAAAGAATAGACACGCTTTTAACTAACTTTCTTTGAACCAAGTTTACATGTGGTTTCCAGCTTAAGAGATTATCTAACATAACTCCCATGACTTTTTATTCGTTTACCCTTTCAATGCTGGTACCATTTACCTTTAAGTCTATGTCATCCTTTAGGCCTTTTTTCCCAAATATCATAAATTTTGTCTTTGTAAGATTTAGTGATAATTTGTTTACATTAAACCACGTGTGAAGTTTAGACATTTCGCTATTAGCCAATTTTACCATTGTTTGAGATCGACACCTGAGCAAAAAATAGTCGTGTCGTCTGCAAATAAAATTAGTTTTAGGATATCGGACACCTTAACAATGTCATTTATGTAAATTATGAACAACTTGGGACCTATGACCGAGCCCTGAGGAATTCCACAGGTAATGTCCAAGCAATTTGATTTGCTATTGCCCATCTGCACAAATTGCGTCCTACTTGTTAAGTAATTTTTGATCCATTTTAATGCGGTCCCTCTTATTCCATATTTGTAAAGTTTTTCAATCAGTATATCGTGATTTATGGTGTCGAATGCTTTCTTCAGATCAATAAATATGCCTATAGAATATAAGTTTGAATCTAGTGAATCTTTAATCATTTCAATAAATTCCGTTAGGGCTAGTGCTGTCGAATGCTTTTTCCTGAACCCATACTGACTGTCACACAGTAGTTTGTGTTTATCAATGTACTTTTCCAATCTGTCATTGAAGAGCTTTTCAAGGACCTTTGAGCATTGAGGTAAAATCGAGACAGGACAATAGTTTGAGAAATCATATTTATCCCCACTTTTGTAGAGAGGGATAACTTTCCCTATCTTCATTTTATCTGGAAACACTCCGTAGGAGAAGGATAGATTGCATATATGCGTAAGTGGAGTTACAATTGCGTTAGTTAGTGTTTTCAGTAATTTCATATCTAATTGGTTTGCATCAACAGATGTCTTAGCTGTACAATTTTTCAGAATTGATCTGATTTCAGATTCGGTAACAGGAGTTAATGTCATTGTGTCTTGGATTTCCTCATCCTTATCAAGGTAGTCCCATCTCAGGTGTGAGGATTTAATACCCTTTGCTAGTTCTGGCCCAACATTCACAAAATAACTGTTAAAATTCTCCATGATCAATTCCATGTTCTCTACCTTTTTGCCATTTATGTTAAAGAATATAGGCCCCAGCTCCTCTGTGACTGTGGAGAGGAAGGAGCAGTTTAGATTGTGGATGGATGGATTAATTTAATCGAATATACTGATGGATAAATTAAATGGAAAATACTGATTATGTCAACGTATCAATTCAATACTCAGAAAGAAATCTTTTTGAGCTAGTAAGACTGAATTATGCTTTTCAGCGGAAGTCAAAAATACTGTAATTTTGCAGTACTCAGTTTGATGGGCTCTGGTGGCATTGCAGCTTTTTAATTTAGCATGTAATTTGCATAGGACTTTCTACCTTGATGTTCGACCTTTAAAATTGGCTGACTTTTCTGTTCTGATGGCAGGAGAGGCCTCAGAAAAGCGTGTGGACCATCTCCAACATTTGGACTTGGTTTACTTCCACTGTGTTTTAAATCAGCCTGTAAACTTACAAGGTCAAAAGCTAAGGCTGTGATCTCAGAACTCCACTTCATCACAAGCCCAACAATGTGTGCTATTAGAGTGAGCTGCATCTGCAAGATGGTGTTTGCATAGATCTAAATGCATCATGATCAACATGCCTGGGTATATTTCTTAAATGTCACAAAACCAGTCATTTACAGTTTGCATGGCGATGGGGTAGATGTTGTCGATTATTGCTGATTTAGATGGTGAGAGGAAAACACAGCCCATGTTATGTATGTGCTCTCAGCCTCGTCCGCAAGGTTTTCCTTTGGAGAAGCTAGATGCTTGCGTGCTATGGTTTCTGTTGGGTGAGGACACATTGCAGCCTAGCAGCTCCTGCACCCAAATGGCTCCTGTGAGTCTGCTGTAGCAGAGCTGGTTCTTTGAAAATCTGTTTGTAAAACCTGTCTAGATTTATTTATTTAATGAACCTCCATTAGGAGAAGTACATAGATTAGTAATAAAACAATCAAACAATACAATACATGTGTATAAGTACTGTCATGGTTTGAGGTGTGCGTGTTGTTTGGACTTTTCTTTGCGGCTCTCGTCCCGGGACAATATCGAATTCCTGGGCCATCGAATTCTTTACCCAGCTGGTTGATTGAGCTGGGGTGGCGCTTTCCCAAAATCTATATAAGCAGGAAGTCCGACATGCCTCCTTCGCTAGAGTGTCTGTGTTTAGCTTCGCACTATAGCCGAAGATATCTGTAGTCAGGTTTTGTATGACTTTCTATCTTCTAATTATTGGAGTTTCTTCTCCCTTTTTCTATCTCGCTTTACTTCCGTGGTTCGTACTATTATACGTCCTTTGGACGCGTGAGTACTGGCGTTTGGTCTATATTATTCTCTGTGTCTGTACTGTGTTCGTGCTACTCTCTTTCTCTCTGTCGTTGCGCTTGGCCTCCGTATACTACCGGCCATTACAAGTACGATAACAGATCAATCTTAAAACACTTGTAAAAGGAGACGAGCTAGCCGGTGTTCTGTGTAGTTGAATCAGTTAAAATTCTTCAGTTTGAGTTAAAAATCTTCGTGTATCAACCACACCATCTTCTTCCTTAGCCACCTCTAACTTAGGGCGATGGCCGCCAATACCAACTTATATAGGACTGAATGAAAAACTGATAAAACGATCAAGGAGAGTCCCCAGCACGAGCTGATCATTTAAAGGATATTTTGCAAGGAGAAATGAGTTCAGAGATCTGGCTGGAGTTTCAGAGGCAAGAACATCTCTCTACAAGGAGCAAAGTCGTTTCTTCAGGTTCTGCTCAACGCAACTGATACCAAGAGCCTCAAGGAGTTTTGAGTGATGGGATCTCTTGTTGAAACCACAAACCCGCTTCATTATTTCGCCTTGCATACTATTCATTACCTTTAGCTCTTCACGTCCAATATTGAGGCATTCAGTGCCATACATAAGTGTTGGTTGAACAACAGAATTAAACAAAAAAGTTCTAGCCTCGGTGGACAGAGCAGGATAGGAGAAGCCCATTGAGGCAAGACCAAAAGCAGCCTTTCTTGCTGACTGTGTGCGCTTATTCACGTGAGCCATTGCCTTACCATCTGCGCTGAAGGTCACACCCAGAATTTCTAAGGAATCAGATTGAGTCATGGTGTTGTCTCCCAGACACCATGTCAGGCTAGCCTTAAAGCAATTTGCTCCAATAATCATACTCTTTGATTTGGCAAGACCAAAGATGAACCTCCACTTGCATGAATCATAACATAAATCAATCAGGCACTGAAGACCTGTGGCTGTGAGAGCAAAAATAGTTATGTCGTCAGCATAAGCAACACAATTATAAATATCCTGTCCAACCAGTATCCCAATATCCTGACACGACAGCGAGATCAATAAATCATTAATAAATATGTTAAACAATACTGGGGAAAGAAGACTTCCCTGACGGATTCTTCTGGAAATACAAAAAACATCACTATGGTTGCCATTTACCAACACAGTGGCAGAGGAAGATTTATAAAGTTCAAATAAAAATTGCCAGTGAGAAAACGGTACCTTATTTTTAAGTTTATAAAAGAGGCCTATGTGCCATTCCTTATCGAAACATTTTTCCGCATCCAAGCTGCAGGTGTACTCTGATGAATCATTACAATTGGAATACAAAAGTATATCATTCAAAAAGGAACAGGCTTGAGCAGCGCCAACACCTTCCCGGAAACCACATTGATTGGACAAAATTTGAACATCAAGCTTCAGACAGAGCTCAAGTAGTTTGAGCAGAGTAGAATTTAAAGTTATAGGGCGGTATTTACCAGCAATACCGGGATCTAGTGTCGACTTTTTCAACATCGGAATTATCAAACCCACACTAAACGACTGTGGGACAACATGCCAGCTCAGCATTACGGAAAAGAGTTCTGCTAAATTGAAAAATAAGATAATCAGATTGACCATACAACAAGTGTTCACCTAAAACTCCATCAAAACCTGGAGCGGAGTTGCGCTTTAATTTACAGATCAGCATCCTCACAACTAAAGGGTCAGCCCTTGTATCTGAGCTTGCTTGGATACCAGATTGAAACCACCTCTCAACCTCACATTCCAAAGCCTGTTGTTCCTCAGATCATTCTTCATGTTGCTCATGATTGTGGAAAAGTGGTTTCTCAGGTCACCACAGGTAAGAGGGCAATTCACCCTTTTCTTGTCAAATTTCCTCAGCATGTTCCAGAACGCTGTTGTTTTGCGTGTCCTTATCAGGACATTTAGCCTATTCATTTCTCCAACCTTTACATTATTCATGTTGTAACGAAAAGCACTCCTGAATACTTTCTTAGCATGCTTCCAACAATCGTAAACAACATCATGGCGTGGTTTGCCATTACTGACCCACAGTGACCACCAAAAACGCTTCTTATTATGGAGGTCTGTCAGCGTGGAACACCAGAAATGCTTTGGTACAAAGCGCTTCCCATTTGTCAGTTTTGCTTCTGAGACTAAATAATGCAGTATGTCTGTGAGCATGTTTAAATACTTTTCAACAGTTACACTTGCCTCTTCTCTATTTGAGGAGGCACCTATCCCAGAAAAATCTACAGCTGCAAATTTCTCAATCAGGATTTCCAAGTATCTCTGCCTTTCCCGCTGATTACTCCAATTCAATTTTGGAAACTTCTGAGATGTTCCGTAGGCTAAACTTTCCTTCATGTTTGAAGGGACACTGATAGTAAAATGTACAGGAAGGTGATCACCACAGTTACCCTCCTCTAATTCAATAATATTACAATCAAACGAGTCAATATCATATCCAACAGTAAAAACATGGTCAATCCAGGAAAACACCTGTCTGGTTAGACAAAAATTCGTAAAATTACAAGGTTGCTTCTAAAGCAGGTCAACTGCCAGTTTATTATTACAAGTTAAAAAGTCATACAGGATACCACTGTGAGCCGTGAAGCCAGGCTGTTTAAACCATAACTTGCCAAACTTGTTATCACGTGGCAGCTGGATGTTAAAATCTCCACGCAAGGTGCCAGGGGCTACAGGCCCATATTTGTCAATTAAAAGTTGGATTTCATCAAGAGTTTCAATGTACTCCTCAGTTTGCTTGGAGTTACCCTTTTCAAAGTATAGCATATAAACATTGATTACAATTCTAACAAGATTACCAGCACCATCAGTTATTGAGATAGGCATAATTCTACTTGACTCTGATTTAAATTCATTGTAGGTAAAATGAGGGTTATTCTTGCAAATGACAGATAGACCACCATATGGTCTGCCTCTATAATCAGCATCATACAGTAGACATACTCTATCAGGTTTTGACATTATCTCTAATAATTTTATTAACATACTAGCTAGCTTGGTTCGCAAGCTAACTGAAAGAAGCAACGTTCCGTCCTACTGTATTGTACCGTGTGATGAAGTGTGTTCTTGCATATTAATTTAATACTAGCACTCTGCCCGTGGGGATCCACGGGCTCTATTTTATATAACTTCGTGCAGCATTATGATGTCATCACATGCACCTCTATGATGTCATCACGTTGCTATGGTGTTTCCATAAACACCAAGGTGGCTGTCACGCGACCAATGTTTTTATATTAACTAAAACTAAGTAACCATCAAGGGGAATACGCTGCGCTGACATTCCGCGCTCAGTGGAACACGAAGTCGCCTGCAAGACGGAGCTAAATAGCGTCGCTCACATTATGCTGCAGATTACACGCTACTTTATCTTGCGGCCTGGCATCTGTTTTTTGGGATTCGGGACTCCTGTGGATAAATTAGCTTGGGTTCAAAAGGGGGAATCCCCAGGAGAGGACATACAGGGGGAATCCCCAGGAGAGGACAAAGGGGGAATCCCCCCTGCATGTCTATATTATAATAGCGTCGCTCACGTTATGCTGCAGGTACGCGCCCGGCGGAGTCTAGCACTGATTGGCAGGATACAGTCGCCTGCAAGACGGAGCCAAACAGCGTCGCTTCCACAATGCTGCAGATACGCGCCCGGGGAATCTAGCACTGATACGCGCCCGGCAGAGTCTAGCACTGATTGGCCGGGCACAGTCGCCTGCAAGACGGAGCTAAATAGCCAAATCCCCCGGTATCCCCCGCTCCTGGGGATTCCCCGGGATTCCCCCTGTATGTCTATATTATAATAGCGTCGGTCACGTTATGCTGCAGGTATGCGCCCGGCGGAGTCTAGCACTGATTGGCCGGACACAGTCGCCTGCAAGATGGAGCCAAACAGCGTCGCTCCCACTATGCTGCAGATACGCGCCCGGTGGAATCTAGCACTGATACGCACCTGGCGGAGTCTAGCACTGATTGGCCAGACACAGTCGCCTGCAAGACGGAGCCAAACAGCGGCGCTCATGCTATGCTGCAGATAGGCGCCTGGTGGAATCTAGCACTGAGTGGCCGGACACACACGCACACATGCACACAGAGGCCACTCGGCTATTATAATATAGATGATGCAACTTCACAGATTCAACCAAATTTTCATCAGCACATCTGCTATACTATATCTGTTAATGCGCAAACTTAGAAGGTTGTGGCTAGTAGCATTCCTGAGATATTGAGTATGAAAGGATCGCGACTCACTTACTTCCATCATGGCCATATTAGCCTGCTATCGCGGGGAATATCTGGATTTTTTTGCCCTTAATTTAGAGTTATCTGGATTTGGCTTACCTGACAAAATACTGTAAAATGACAGTGGTGAGAGATATTGACATCAAATTTCCACCAGATGTGGTCAATATGCTGTACTAGAGTTTTCTTTTGTGGCCTTAGATGATACATGAAAAATTCTTGAAATTGAATAGATAAATTTTTCCCCTGCTGGATTTACTGTTATGAATTTGAACTTTCCAGTGTGTCTCAAGGGAAGTTGAATCTATTACACACCATGACAAGCTTGACATTATAGTCACTGAGTGACTAAGAATCACTATTCCCAGGCAAGCAATTTCCCCCCCTGCTGTACACAATGGTTTTCAAGGGAAATAATCATCATTTGTACACATGGCTATGTGTTATGTATGATCCGAACAAGGAACCAAATGCAGATTGGTGAAAAGCCAGTAGGGCAAACTGATGAAGATGGGTCAAAGCCCAGAAGAGAAGAATAGCACTCCAACAAGGATGGAGGAATAACTGGAGTAGGTGGGAATGTGTCTGCACAGAGGCCAGAAACTTTCCAGGGCAGAAGCTGGGAGGAGAATCCTACTCACAGGTGTGGGACTGCTTGCAAACAGGAACAAAGGTTTAACAGGAATGCGGCCCCAATCCTGGAGGCCAATGAAGGCTTCGGAGGAGGTTCCTATTAAATAGATGAAGAACACACAGAAAGAGAGATTTACAATTAACAAACACATGGAGGAAGAAGAGCGCTACGCTCAATAGTATAAGACACTTACTGACTGGAAAGTTTTGAGGGGAATGAACCTTAACAATCCAGCACAGACCGAAATGTTAGAAAATGCTCACATTGCAAGGCAGGGAATATGACAAGACAATAAATCAATTAGGCAGGAGAAAGTACAATACTTATGAAGACCTCAGGAACAGGGCAGGGACAAATTGATGAGACTCGAGGGTTGTGACAGTGCTGTACGGAAGTCTTATTAGTCATCCCAGATTTTTAAGTCAAGTAAATCAGAAATTTTTTTTGTCAGTAAAAAATACAAAATTTGGGGAGGGCTTCTCTTCATATTAGTAATAAATTATATAATTGAGTATTTTGTGAGGTGATTCATAGTTTCAACTGTCATGCATGATCTCAGTGTATGTGTGTGTGTGTACAACTAATTTTTCTTCACATTTGTAGACAATTGGCTGTGCAAATGGCCAGTTCATTTGGTATTCAATGATGGACAGATTCATTACGCCGTACAGCACCAGGTTCCTCTGAGTCAGTGAAATGAACCTGCGTTTGGTTGACGCTGTGCAGGTTTTCTGCAAAAAAAAAAAAAAAAAAAACAGCAGGCTGATCGCAGCACGCCCTGCTGTGAGTAAAATCAAGACACATGCAGGGGGATTTGTGAAGAAAAAAAAAAAAAACACCAACTCATGAAAACCTGTCACTCAAATATCTATGAATTAATTCATTATTTTACTTGGCAGGGAGGGATATGATTAATTATTTATGCATTATGAAATATGCATATTTCATTACAGTAGTGAATTGCGTGAGTTCTTTTTTCCTCATGCTGTATTCCTTCTCAAGTCCCTCGGTTGGGGTTTTAAGGAAGAAAATCTGTGTTGAAGAAGTGTTCTGCTAAGTGTTAAAGTGTTCTTGAGAAGGAGAACTAAAATGAACCAAACACAGAGACTGGACAGACATCAACCACAGGAGTCAGCAGGTGAGTAAATTGTATTTAAAAGAGTGAGTCATGCCTGCTGGAGAATCACCATCATAGCAGCCTCCACGCTGGGTGACTGTGACCATCAGATCCCGTATGAGTCACAAGAGCGCTAATAATTTCAGGCCAAGCCCTCCAGGTGCTTCAAAGGAAAACGATGTTTGTCTCTAGGGGTTTTCAACCCCAGCATTTAAAACATTGTCAGTGTTCCTTTGACCATGACTGAATTATTCAATAAACCAGAATTCAATTTTTATTTCCTCAGAGGGCATTATTTTGCCTGTCTCATTACTACGTTATGTTCTGTGAGTACAAAACAGCTTTGACACGCATACCCTCCCAAGCAGACTGTGGTTACCTGCTAGGCTAATAGAGGTTACCTGGGAGCGCCGAGGTGAAAGAAACTCGACCGCTAACCACCACTCCCGCGCTACATCGTGGTCACTTTTGCTTGCTGCTGTTGGCAAAAGTTTGGAGTTTCATATTTGAAAGAGAACATTAGCAAGGTGAGAGTTAAGAATACAAAAGTTGCGCTCTTTGTTAGTTTTATGGACAAAAACACTTCAAGACTTTTTCATACTTTGATTTCTGTTTGCTTTCAAGTTTTGGAGAAGGGACTACACCTCCACGTCTCACCATTAGTAATGAGTGCAAATATATAATGTACGTAATCACTAACCCCTTCTCCTTCTGTGCTGCTATTCTCACTTCCCTCCTCTGTCATTTACAACAATAAGCGTATAACTTGTAAATTAATTAAATGTGACCGCACACGATACCGCAGTGTGACGTGAAGCATTAAGTGCGGCTGAATTTACTCATCAAGTCAGCTCACGACTCTATATCGTGATATATCACGACTCTCACCCAGGAGGAGAAGGCCAGCACGTATCACCAGAAAAGCTGCAAGTTGTTTCTTCTCAAGGTGTTCATTAAATGCGTGGTGCTGATTATTGATTCATTTTAATGTTTTTTCCAATTTTACTGTTGAGAATAAAAGAGAGTGCTTGAGTTTGAGCATATGTGGATTCGATTTTATGGGTGAACCAATGCCGTTGTACCCAAAGGCACATTACATAAATTGCCAGTTTAGAGATTCAGCTATATAAATGAGTCAGGCAATGCATACAACACTGAATTTTGAGTTAGCCCTGGGTAATGGCAATCGTTTGCCAAGTAAGTGATAATTGATCAAGGTTTGACATGAATTATAGATATTTTCTCTTCCTTGGAGCTGAATTACATTGTGAGGGAGACATCTGGTTGCACGCAAGGCTGCAGGGAGAGCAATACTATGAAACAGTCCTGTGGCCAATTGCAACTTAGCGGCCGTATGCTACCCTCCTAGGCTATTTCACCGATCTACTGATGCCTGCGTTCCTGCCATACGAAACACCCACGGGCCGCCACATGTCACAGAATGTGAAAAACCATACTGGGAATGGTTTACGAAGCTGAGCATTCAAAATAAAGTTTCATACACGGCCTGTTCAATGAATTTCAAATGGGAGAGAAGTATATGCCTTCTGACCTGCGCTTTTGTCCTGGGTTGGTTGTAATGCTTCCTTTCTCTCTCTCTCTCTCTCTCTCTATATATATATATATATATATATATATATATACTTAGCTCCATTAAAAACGCACGGGTGTGTAGCTCCATGTCCGCTGGCGGTCACATCTGCACAAATACCCTGCCGAGCACCGTTGTTCTTCTCCAACATGCCAAATCCAGATAATCCTTAAATGGTGAATTATGTTCATATTTTAATTTGTAACGGGTAATGAAGTGACCAGTGTCTAAGTAACGAAGTAAAAGTATAGGCCTACTTTTTATCTTTTAAATGTAGTAGAGTAAAGGCCCCGGTTAAAAAAAAAAACAAAAAAAACTCAAGTACAAATCCTCAAAATACTACTTAAGTACTGTAACGAAGTACATGCACTTCTTTACAATACACCTCTGGTGTGTATGCCTGCATGCCTGCATGTGATGTGATGACTAGGCCTATGAAGCTCTCTTTCTCTTATTATTTCTAACTTGCTGTCTTCCCCTAGACATAGAAGTCAGATAGTACAACATACTGTAGCCTTTGCGACTGTGAGCAGGCAGTTACCTTGCGTCTTACATTAAGTGGTATCGGTGCGTGGTATCGGCAGATGTGTCAACGAGTACGAGTACAAGTATATTAACGAGGTATCGGGCAGATACCCAAGAACTGGTATCAGTATCGGCACAACACTAATATATATATATATATATATATATAAATACATGAAGACCACAAAGGAAAAACGATCAGCGTCCAAATTTTGCATTTTTGTACATTTTATATATTATATATTATTATAATATTTATAATAATATTATATATTATTGAAATATTTTATATATTTTATATTTTTTGCATATTTTTTCAGGGCTTTGTTTCTAAGATCGTTTTGAATTTTTAATTTGTCATTTCTCTGCAACCTAAAAATGTGACTGATCATTTTTCCATTGTGGTTTACATGTATAAAGTGTATGTGTAGCGTGTGTGTGTACGTGTGTGCATAGACTCTTTCCCATAATTCCAATTCTGTCCCGCTGTATACAGTCAAACTCAACTGTCTACCAGGGGTGTAAACAGAAAAGATATATCCAAGTATTGGGCTAATACGTCAGCAGGCAAAATTTTATCTGTAATGAACAACTTTCGACTGTAGTCTACAACTGTTCTGTGGAATGTGAAGAGCACATATGCCACATTTAATCCCATCATAAATATTCAGGTCACCACGCATTGATTCAGCAGGACAGACGGGTATTGCTTAGAAACATTTTGAGGGGGCTTTTCAAATTCACCACCAGAATTACATTTTTTTGTGATCAATATTTTCAATTTTACTGATTTTTTTAACAGTTTTTTTATTATCCACAGCATTTCTTCATTTCAAGGAGTGAGTTTTTATGTTGAGTTTAATTCCCTTCCTTAATAGTTTCCCATTGATCTAACTGCAGGATATTTTAATGCATCTGTACAGCAGTGGGCTCTCTGTTACTCTAGTACTTTGCTGCTTGGATTAGACAACTGATTCACAAAGTGGGATTTTTGTTCTGATTTAACGAGGGTATGTTATTTACTACTCCATAGACTCTTTGCTTACCCCCCTTTCGAGAACCTTATGTGGTTTCAACCATAAACAGACTTCAATCCAGTGCCAAACATTGTCTCTTGCACTCAGTGTTACAGAAAAGTTGAATCAGAGTCAAAGATTTTTGTAGACCACTTTTGCAGCATGAATATTCTTATTTTACTAATGTCTGCATGATACTTACAGTGAACTCATTTTCTAACACATTCCTTCACTGTACATGGCAGCCGTTGACATGTGAGAGAGCGCCCGTGCTTGCATCGCAGGACTTTTCGAAACCATTTCGACTGGCAGTTGACTCGAGTGATGTTGAGGCAGGTGCTGTTCTTTTTCAGGAAGGCACAGTTGATGCCGTTCACCCCGTGTGTTATTTTGCAAGAGTTCATTTTCTAGCAACAACACTACGCTACCATCGAGAAGGAAGCATTAGTCTTGGCTGTACAGCATTTTGAGGTTTACTTTGGGCTCTCATTTTACCCAATTATTGTTCGTAGTGACTACAATCAGGAACAATGTTTGAATAATTTGCACAACTCAGATCAGAGGCTTATGTGCCAAAGCGTAATTTTGCAACTGTATAATCTTGCAATTCGACAAATCCGTTGTCTGGATAACATTACTGTTGATGCCCTGTCTCGAGCAACTAGCTCCAGTGATTCGTCCTGATTCGACACATATTTTCTCCCTGTGATTGAGTTGTATACGATTGTATATGAGAGTTATGTTGCTCTGTATGACTGAAAATCTTTCGGTTTCTTGCTTACGCATATGCTTATCTCTGAAAAGTGGGGCAGAAATGTAGAAACGTAGAAAGTTCACTGGGACTTTGTTGATTGTTTCTATTTTGGGAGACTGGAGTCACCATTTTTGGATGGGTGTTAGGTCCTGGGGCCACTGCTATATTTTTTAGCACCAGTAAAGGGCCGATGGTTTTGCCTCTCTTCCTCTCCACAGATTACAGGTATAATACACCAGAGCCTGACCTGAGGTGCAACTAAGTCAGCTTGGGTTACCATGATTACCTGTCTTCTGAAGACAGCCATCGTGCCAGTCTGGGGATGCATCCACTCATGTTTGAGTTATATGACATTTTATGTTCTTATTTCTCTCCTTTTGTGTTAATTTTTTTGACTAAATAAATCACCTTAAATGAGCCATTTCATGTGTTGGGTCCTTCAATTTGGGAGGCTGGTCGTAACTGAGGTCTTGGGGAGCAACAGCCATTTTATGCAAAATTAGCCCACTAATGTAATATTTGCCCTATGCTCCATAAACGTAGCTGTTAATCAGAATTAGTGTGAGCTACATCTTGAAATAGCTCGAACATGGTGTTTACTTTCAAGTAAAAATTTGACAAAGGGCCTTTCAATTCTGTTTAATCAGTCCTGGTATAGGAATTCATTTCTCAATTGATTAAAAAGGAAAGAATCCTAGGTTATGACAACGTTTTTAATATACCGTTCAGCAGAATTTCATGTGAATATGATTTTTGCCATAAATCACGCGCAGGCACGCATGCACAGAAAAACACGTAGATTTATCTTTTTATATAAATCATTTATTAATTATATGGTTTTAATTATTAAAACCATAATTTAAATCTGAATTGTACAAAAAAGCTCAAGAATGTTACTGTACACTAACAAATGGGAGTCTGCCCTGTTCTTCAAAAGAGCAGTATTTGACATCAGTGATGTCAATTAAAGTTATGCTACTGAAGTAGGTTGTTAACTACATTGTATTAATCAATAAGGACTGAATGAACCCTAGGGAAAGTTTAGCTAGAAATTCCACATTCAGTGCCATAGATGGCAAGTCCAACTGAAAATGTACTGAGGAAGGTCACACGTATTGAATTGCTTGTGGAACCCCCCACAGGGTACTTTTAGGATTACATCCTGAAAAATGTATAATTGTTTGCAGTTGTATGAACGTAGTAGCTCAATACAAGTGATGTTTTCCTTCCAAGGTCTGGCAAATGAACGTAAGAAGGTTGAAAATTAAATGATAAATTTCCTTAGTGGATCTCCTTTGTAACAGCATTACTAGGCTTCCAGTCCAAATATTCCAGAATATTTGGGTAATATTCTCCACAGTTCTCACTATCTGAGAGCAATCTACTGAGTATCACCTTTTCAAACAAGACCATGACTATGCCTGTTGTCAAAGTGGTTCAATAACGTTCAATAACGGTATGCATTGTAGTTTGGGAGGAAATTTGCTCAAAAAAGGACCACACTTTAAAGGATTAACAGATATACACCGTGCTTTGTTCTGCAGAGCTCAGACATATTTGGAGGTGGATTTGAAATTTGTGTGCAGACTGTGCAACACTGATCAGGTCGCTGCCTCTGAACTGTGGTCTCCTTTGCTGTTAACTAGGCTGAGTAATTTTTTCGGAATGCAACTTCAAATATCAACCTCAAAAAATAGTTCAATTTTTCCTTTATAAACATTATTTGAGATATTCAATGTATTGTTGAAATTGATGTTTGCATTGAGTGAAGGGAAGGACAACATGTTCTCACCATTAATGTGTAATTCAAAGCAGGGGAATTTAATAATAGTCCAAGCACTCCAAGAAATGCGTGCGGCATGAGTAAGAAAGCAGAACAATGAAACATATTTTTGGCAAGGCATCAGTAATGAATAACCATACAGTGTAAATGTACAGTAAGGATCTTGGTTGCTAAGATGGCTGCAAATGTCTCCTCTCAGAGAAATGAATCACCACTCTCATCATTCTCTCTGAAGTACCGCGAGTTCGGAGTGGGGTGGGTGGGTGGGCTATAGCATGCTTGCGTGACGAAAAAGCAGGAAACCATAGCAACGCCAGAGAACAAAGTGCCGCCATTTGCCATTCAAGCGGATTTCACAGGACATCGGTCACTGAGCGCAACAGGCAAGTCCACCAGCAGCTTTACTGCAAGTACTCTTACGTTTTTCCAATTAGCTATTCGTCTGCGTGGCGAGCAGGGGACGAGTAGGAGGAAAGGTTGGGGGCTAGATGACGCATGCTTCGTGTGTAATTCTCCAAGTAGATAGAAAAAGCCCCATCTTGCCCCTTCCCCCTCCTCTGTTTTTTATATTTATTTTATTTCCAATCAGTGACAATTTGATAAACTGTACAGATGGACATTGGTGACTCACACTGAGAAATGTCAGGTAGCCTACAGTACAGCGTGCGCTAGTTCTGAACAAGATGAGACACTCACATGACTCAGGGGGTATGAAGCATTTCACATTTGCCTCAGTAGGCTGGGAGGGGGGTCTTGGGGAGGTGCAGGAGGGCTGGTGGGCTGCGAAGGACAAACCCTTATTTGATCATGTAACACATTATCTTGCAAAATGGTGAGATATCCCAGAGGTCTAACTGACCTTCTCATGGAGGGAATGATGTCATTGGGAGGAAGTATGCCATTTAAACACACGTGCAGGTTACGTAGGCACAGAACACGTGATTCAGAGAAACTTGGAAACTAAAAAACAATTTCCAGGAGGGGAAATGGAGACTTTTTTTTTTCTGAGAGAAAAACTTCAGATTTTAGTCATTCTGCAAACCATCTTTTATCGTCAGTTTTTTTTAACTGAATGTATGGAACCACTGTCCAGCAGTTTATCAGCATTTTTCTGTAGTCACTATTTAAGATGAGTGTACAGGTACCTTTCAGGCTGCTTACACAAGCTGCATACCTGATTGGCCACAGGAATCCATTGAAGAAAGGAATACTACCTAAAATAGCCCTCCCTCCCAACAACAACCCACCATTCCTGAGCTGGCAATGCTTTATAATAGTGTAGTGCATCTACATGCATAGCAAAAAAAAAAATTGGCATCGTATTCCAAAACATTATCAACTCATCCATCCATTATCTCACCAACGTAATCCTGGTCGGGGAGCTGGGTTGTAGTTATGGTTCGAATTACTGGGGAACTAAGGAGAGCTCGGCTTCCCCAAGAAGGACACAAGCTCCCCTGAAAGCCTCTCTTGAGACGTTTAGGGGGAGCTCTAAAAATGGTCCACACTTGGGTGACAGATTATATTTTTTCTGCTCATAAAGGTTCCTGAAAAATAAAAATAGATTTAATATGTTAATGCTGTGTGTTTGTTCACTCATTACATTTCAATTCCAAACATCTGTCCAGGGATGGGCAAGAGTTATGTTTTCCCTGATCAATTAACTGCATGAATTGCTTGAGGATGAATCAGTTCCTCGCAAAATGAAAACTATTTTCCGAACACAAAAGACTGTGTTCAGTAATATATCGGATGTATGGCCTAATGCCTATTTTCAATCTAAACAGGCACAGTTACCATTTGATATAATAAATTTATTCACAATTAACAAAACTTAGCAACAAAAACGCATATAATAAGTGAGCTCACGGTTCCGAGTGAGCATGTCAGGAGAGTTCCGTGTCAAGAGGTCAAGGCACATAAACAAATGCGCTTGCTGATGTTTGCAGCATGGTGGCAAACCAGTTTTACAGCAATATACTGTATGTCTCTGGAAAAGAGATAAACTGCAGCAATACTTGCGTGACCAGGGCATGCCTGTTACTGGTGGGGTAAAGGAGCTTAGAGTTCTTGTGTATGGGGCACAAGTGTTCAATGTGGCACTGAAAATCACAGGAAAAGAGGCTAATAGTCATCTACCGCGACGTCGTCTAAGCGCGGTCAGTTGCAAAAACATTGATCCTGCAAAGAATTCAGCCTGAAACATGGCCAAAACTACAGAGCGGAAAGATGACGATCAAATTTGTGAGATCGTCAAAAATGTGATGAATCATTTCAAATGGGCCTGCCATGGATGGAACGAGTGGTCACAGCAAATGGTACAGTGTCATCATTAGGTGAGTTTTTACAAAAGGTCGAGATTACGGCAAAAGCCCTGTACACATTGTGCTCGGACCTGAAAGATTATGCCTCTCGAGGAGCGAAAACATTGGAGGAGCACTGCGAAACAGAGAAGCATGTGGACAAGGTTAAAATAAAAGGGACACATTTTGTGCTCCCAGGTGCTAGTGTGGCCAGCAAAGAGCCTTCTACATATGGATTACATCCGATGTTGAGGAAACTGGGAGTCCAAAAGGAGCAGATGACAGCATAACCCCACTTGTATCAGTCAATGACAGTGTATCTAATGCTCAGGTATGTGTCCACTAATCATTAAATTGAAGAATTGTTTGGATCTGTCTTGAGATATAGAGGATCTTACATGGGTGGGTGTGTCATATGAAAGTTATGGCATGAGTTGAGCAAATTTTTCATTTGTTGCGAGCTTTAGCCAGCATAACTGAATTGCGTAATGGAAAACAAACATAATTCTCATTCATGCCTTAATGCTAATTCCCATTATGTTTGCACTGAGCAAACTCCATCACTGTGATACTCTGTCAATCCCTGAGTCACGGACTATCTCATTTGAACTAGCAATGATTTTAAATTCACAGTCTACTGAGTAGCTAGCCAACGCTGGCTCGCTAACTAACAAACTAATGTTACAAAGTATGGCGGCAATGGATGCACTGATTTGTTAATGTGCCTTGACCTTTGACCTTTTGCATGAGGCCGTGGAACTGTGAGCTCGCTTATTGACCTATTAGTCAACACAAAGGCATGAACTATCGCACGTGGTGATATTCTCTTTCGGATTGGATCACAGTGGCCTCTCGTGGTAGTGAACACTGTTATCCTTGGCTGCTGCGAATCTGTATTTTCTGAAAGCGAGGTTCCTTTCTGCTTTAACAGCATAGGCTGACGCATTGTATGGTGTAGGACCTTATTTTCATGGTGACAATGACATAAATTCATAACCAGCTACCAATTCAGAACCAGCTATCTAGAGAATGGAACTTAGTTCGCCATGCTTAACAAGTAATTTATATGTTACGGAAATCAAAAAGAAACAAAATTATTCCTGCAAAAAATCTGTGCAGAAACTACTGCAATGATAACCATGTCAACCAAGTTGGACGCTTAAGTGACCCAATTATTGTGGTAGTGGAGAGAGAGCGGGCAATAAACGAGGATAGTCAGTGCCACAGTGTTTTTCGCAGTAACCCTGTTATTGACCGGGCTGCCGCACACTTGTATTTATGCTTGCGCGAGTGACATGTTTTAGTAGTGGTACGTGCCGGAAAATGGGGCTCCCATGAAAGCCACTGTTTAATTCGAACCCTGGTTGTAGCCTATCCTGGCATACAGTGGGCAAGAGAGGTGAGAATACCCCCTGGATAATTTGCCAGGGCAGCAGCTATCATGAAGAATCAATCACAGAAAAAAAACTGAAAACTGTGAAATATTCAAATACTTTATCGTTTCACGCCTTATGACCTGCAGACGGGCAGCATTAATGTATTTATTTATTTGTTTATTTATTTATTTGCTAATTCATTTATTTAGTGATATTAGCAGCTGAAAGACTGAGCATGTTTGTGACAGACTTCTGGGTTGAACTTGTTTTTGCATAATTATTGCAACACTGATGCAAAATGGAGTCCTGATGACTGAGTATGCAGCACTGGATGTGCCACAATAAAAGCAAACTCAAAGGCACACATCAATTTGCAGGGCCCTGCAGGGGCTGCTTGGTTTGCATGAGGTAGAATTTTATGTTACGTATTATTTGTACCACTCTTTGCAAGTCAGTGGATGACCGAGGGGAAAAATAATTTGGGCTACAACCCAGTATCACAATGCAACATGTAAAACTCACATTGTTCCTCAAGTCAAAGCATGACACTCATGTGCTTTCAGGGTCAAAAGCAAGGAATAACTATGCTTGAACAATCACATTTAAAATTGAGTAGAAAATGTGCAATGACATCTTCTTAATTGTGTTCCCCAGCTATCCAGCCGTCCTTGTAAGTTTCTCTCTCTTATCCCTAATTATTTCTCATTACCGGTATTTAATTTTGTCTCATGCTTCGCCCCTCTGTTTGTGCTCTCTCACACCTGTTCCCTGTTGCTAATTGTCATCTATTGTATTTAAATTCCTGGTCTCTGTCTCCACATTGCTGGATTGTTGTCTTCTATCTTTTGGATAGTATCTAAAGACAGCAAAATAACTACTTAGTCAGGAAATTCTTCCCAGTGTCTGCAGTCCTGGTGAGTGGCATCTTCCAGTCCCTCCATTCCAGTGCTCCTGCCCAGCGTGCCCTAGTGCATTCGGCTTGCCATCCCAGTTTTTGACTTCGGACCAGTCCCTTCAACCATGCCTTGCCAGTCCTCCAATTTTTCTTTTTGCTTCCACCTCACTTCGGGCCATCTTCAAATTTCCTCTTAGAGAGAGCCTGTGATCTCTACCTCTTCTGTTAACTGAAGAAGCCATTTCGGGTTATCCGTGATCTGTGCCTGGTTCCTTTGTTTTAAAATTTCTGACAGATGTTATGCTGCACATTGCTTTTTGATCCAGGTAAGGCAGCTTTGTACAGCCTACCTAGATTGGTATAATTACACACTCATGGTAATTATTGTTGATAAAAATATAATAGTAATTATTATGAAAATGATGATACTATCATCAGGGAATTCAGAAACGCTTACCTATCCGGCCACAAGTAACGAGAGTGAATAATGTTGCTCATTCTGCAAAATGTTGCCAGTTTACATCTTCATCATTATTACAATTATATTTCTATCAATAAAACTAAAATAACTGTTGCTCTCTGAGCGGGAAGTAGAAAGCAGAAAGTAGAAAGCATATCCTTATGCCGACTGGGACGTCATGGCATGTATTGCAGCCCATTTCAGTGTGCTTGTAAGAGTCTTGGGTTTCGAGACGATGGAGGCAAAAGGTTGAATATAATTAAAGGAAAACTGTCACAAAACTGAGGCATGCGTACTAGCGCTGCTTAAACTTGAAAAAAACTAGCCAATTTTTTAAAGTTTGTCACTGGTGGAAATATGCTTTTTTTTATATCACGGTTTATCATCATCATCCCCGTGCTGTTTTTTTACAAAAATGAACTTCTTACTTAGCCAGGACTCAAAGTATATTTTAATTCAGTTTTTTAAGCATCAATTACTAATTTTCAGAAGTTTATTTGTGTGCTGCCATGTTTATCCATGGTAGCCATCATCCTGAAGGTTAACATATGCCTCAAAAAAGAAAAGAAAAACAAACAATGCTGAAGCATTTTGCAAAGAGGACACCCACAAAACTCAATTTACAAGATTGCTTAATCTTTATGGGTTGCTGCTGAGATCAAGTGGCTATAGCGACTTGGATTTTACAAGCCAATGCCTTTCAGTCAAAGAATCTCCCTGAACCTATGAACATCCACTACGCATGGTGTCCCTTTATTGAAACAGTTAATAATCCGTGTTCTGTTCAAACATTCAGCATATGTAAAAATACTAATTTTATACAGAGCATCGTGTTTCAATGTATTTCATTAAGTAATCTTATTTATCTATGACGACAAGAGGTGTTATTTCCATGACTAATTTTAATCTTTGTGCTGCAACCTCTGCAAAAGAAAACAGCTATGAGATAAAAGGACTGATCAGTTACTGTGGTTCTCTGAGTTACACGGTCTGTATACAGACACAATGATCACCCTGGTTATGTAACATCCAGCATTGCTCACTATGCCCTGATCAGTGCTGTATGAAGTACTATGAAGTACCTGAACTGGAGTAGAAACACCACTGCTGGCAAAATATTGGTGACAAAATCAGGAAATAAGGTGAATAGAACTGCCAGAAAGGCAGCTACCCATACAACTGCAGGGGAGGTGCCCTGCCACAGTACAAGAGCTTGTCATACCCCCACCTGAATGAGCTAAAACACTTGGAGGCACTTTCAACTCTGTCACTCTTTACTTCTGCTGCCAATGACCCCATGTGACTACCTCACTGGCACAGATGAAAAACTGATATGTGTACCTGAATCAGCATCTGTGCCATAAACAAACTGCTGTATATCAATTAGACTATCCCACTGATGGCAATTCTTGCAGCTAAATGCACTGCAGTGAATCTGAGTTTGGAATTATTGAAGCGAAAAGAAAAAAAAACCACAGGGTTGAATGAAGCACCATCCCAGCATCTTTGAGAGGAGTTTATGGCAGTCATATGGACTGACGGGATCTGATTACCCTATTTACCAAGGAGATGTAACCGCTTAAGAAGGCAATCTTGAATTAATCCTCTACAAGGGCCAAGAAGCAGCACTCTTAGGTTGTTTTCAAGTATTAGCTCGGAGCCTGAAGCACCTTTAAGAAAGAGTGCACTTAGCAGTCTTAGAGAGTCTATCGTCCTGCCGACTGGCTTCTCCATTGTTGCGATAAAAGATAATTCAAGTTGTAACCTCCGCAAAAAGATGCAAACATGCCCCATCTATAGGAATCGTCATCCAAGCTGATTGCATGGTGTTCAGGACTAGATTCAGATTCAGATAACTATATTTATCCCAAGGGGCAATTAATTTGCAGCTCTCCGTGTTCATTCATACCAACTTTCAATCAAACAATCACAGCCAGATCAGATAAGGAAACATTAAGAAAACATGTGGACAATGAAATGAGGAACCAAAAAATAATCCATAAATAATTTCTTATGAATAAGTCTCTAAGACATTAAAAAATTAATAAATATAAAAAATAAATAATAATAATAATAATAATAGATCATCTAAAAAGAGTGGGATCTGTGTTTAAAAGCTTAATAGCAGAGGGAATAAAAGACTTAGCATATCGATTAGTTCTGCCCTTTGGCACATTATAGCGCCGACCGGAAGGTAACAATAAAAACTCAGTGGACAGAATGTGATCTGGTTGGCTGATTATTATTTTTGCTTTCTCAGCCACTCGTTTTTCCCAGATCATGCCTAGATTCCTCTGCTGAACACCAATAATCTTTGAACAGACCTTTATAATCATGTTTAGGCAGTTCTTCTCTCTCAAAGACAACGCGCTGGACCAGCAGATAAAAGAAAAAGTTAAAAGGCTTTCAATAAAAGAATGATAATAGTTGCACAAAATAGTCTCGCAGACGTTAAAAGAACGTAGCTTACGCAATAGGTGGGTTCTTTGTTGACCCCGTTTGATAATTAGCTCAAGGTTTTGACCTGTGCCAAGGTCAAAAGTCAAATCGACTAATGACCCTTACACTGCACACCACAAGGAATCTGCATACCACATTTTAAGCTGCTGTGGTCAGTACTTTTGGAACGGCCCGTACAAAATGTTCAAGTTAAAGGTCACTGTGCCAAGGTCAAAGGCGAAATCCACTGATGACCCTTACCTTGCATACCTGACCCTCACAAGGAACCTGCAGATTAAACTTGAAGCAGCTATGAATACTCTGGAAACATGGCCCGACAAAATTTTCAAGTTCAAGGTCATTGTGCCAAGGTGAAAAGTCAAATCCACTAATGACCTTTGCGTTGCACACCTATTCCTCGCAAAAACCTGCAAATTTGAAGCTACTGTGGCCAACACTTTTGGAGATATGTCCTGGACAAATTATGGAGCTGCTGCCCACCCAGATGCCACAGGGTACAACAATACCCCATCACCCCATAAAGGGCAGTGGGGTAAATACTGAGACAGATTTAGTCGTTTTCTATTACGTTGTATAATTTTGCACTGATTTTGTACTGCAGCCTTTTTTTCAAGGGAGTTTTATCAAGGGTGCCAATAATTCTGCATCCTTACTTTTAGATAACATAAAATGCATTTCCATTTCCTGTAGGGAGGAAAACAAACAAAAGAAAATTAGCAGCCTGATGAGTGATTGCCTGCAATCAAAAAAATCATGATCTTCCCCATGCAGGGAATTTTTCAGTCCCCTTTAACTTTTCAGAATTAAACCTCAACACATCATGAACAATACGGAGAGCAGGACAAGGTTAACACTTGCCTGAAATCTCTTTGCTCAGCCTTCAAAATTGATAGATACAATAATGCCACAGTGGGAGGGTTCCAAGGTAGATGCGGGGGCCCTGTGGGCTAGTGTGTGCCGGAATATTCTGTATGGGTGAGTCACATGGCAGTGACTTGTGAGGAGTGAGTGGTAAGAGAACACAAACTAATCCACCCTCTCTGCAAGTGTCTTTCAGTTATTCAATTCTCTCACAATAAATAAGCCTCTTACCCCCCGCCGACTTGTGCTGTTTACTCACGTGGAGGAAGAAAAACAAGCAGAGTCCTACAGAGAGATTCACGTCCAGCAGCTCTTTGTAAAATTCCTCCGACATCATTCTGGCAAATGTGACTGTATGTTTTCAAAGAGTGGATTTGTGGCATGTGTTGTTTCGCAGTATGAGGGTGAAGTGGGTTGAAAACTTTTATTTGCGTACTGCAGAGAAGTTTTACTATTATCATTTAGCTAAATTCAAAGTTGCAAAGTTGATGAAGAAAAATTATTTTTGCATGCATGTCATTATATGGCAGAACTACGATATCTGATAGTGATTTTAGATATTTGAGAACTACAAAATATTTTCATTATTGTGAGCACAGTTCACTCAAAATGAAGACGTATCGGGAATGATAATTTTTTGAAAGATGACTTTGCCATTGTGCAGCTGAATCAAGAGATTTGTGACTTGTTTAACCAGCTTTTTTGGCAGAGGTTGAAAACATAGCTTCAGAAAGTAATAAATCTCTGAAGTATTTTGTAGAAATCACCTACATTTACTGATTAGCACAGTTAGTGTCAGCCACACAATTCTTAAGCGTGGAGATAAAACTCATTAGAGTTCAGCTGACTCAGGTTTCAGGTGGCAGAAACGCAGGATAGGATCTCTACTTTGGAATTGCTGTACTCCCTAAGCCTGCTGATTTGGCAATTTGCGTTGTATTTTGTTGTTATTTGTAGTAGTAGAAGTAATAAAATCCTGTTACGTACAAACTCAGCTTGTCATTGGCCATCTGTCAGAATGCCATCATTCTTACTGAAACTCTTGATTTGGACCACATGTCTTTAAATGGGAAGGCATGAGTTACTTTATGTAGTTCTTAGCATTTAATTATGAAAATGAGAGGTGAAAACAATGACAACTTCACATGATACAGTATCAGAGGATTTCTGTAACCATAATGGCCCATCTTCCTCTGGATGTATTCAGTACTGAAATGCACTTAAATGAATTAACTGGTATTTTTTGTCAATTAACTGAATTCATGGATTTCTCTCTCGTTGTCACTGGCCAGAAACTGCTGGTTTTCCACCCTCCCTTCAACTGATCGTGTCGTGTGAAACCAGTCAGGCCAATCAGCGGTGGTTTTTATTCAGTTATTTGCACAGAGGGAAAAGAAACCAGGGCCGGGTTTTGATTTGAGGACCAGATTTGAGGACCCCAGCTTTATACAATGGCTTGGCTGAATACTAAATTATGATCAGCCGGGAAGGGTCGTTTATTTTCCTGTGAAGGCCCTGTTTTAAAACAAATCTGATTCATTACCGCTCAGAATACCTGCAGAATGGCAGTCCGATTTTAACCTATAAAGCTTTTTTTTTTTTTTTCAACAAACTCTGAGTCTCATTCTGAACTCTGAGTTGACTTACTCTGAAATGGGAAACTGAGTATCCGGTTCCAGAACAGGTCATCTGAGTTAGTTCAATCAACTCAAAGTAGGTTCACTTAGAGTTACGCGCGTGCACAGCCACTACAAAAAGCCATCATCAATGGAGCCCCGATACCACGAGTCACCATGGCAAATGAAAAAAAAAAGATCCAGTTATTTTACCCCGCTAGAGTTGGAGGTCCTACTGCAGGCCTATGGAGACTATGACCACATATTTCGCCGTAAATTTAACACCGCTGCAGCAGCAAAGGAGAGAGAAGCGGCATGGGAGAAAATTGCTACCCAAGTCAACGCGTAAGTTTGAATGTAGTATTCCATTGACTTAACATTTAACCGTAGGCCTACTTAAAATCGTAGCATACAGTTATGAATATAAATAGGAATAAAATCTGATTTTCATTTAGGTGCAATCCAACAGGGGAAAAACGGACTTAGAAGCAGCTAAAAATGAAATATAAAAACATCATTCAAAAAGGTAAGGCATATTTTGCCAGGCTTGACTTTAATTTTATTTTTTTTTTTATTGACTTAGGCTATTAAACAAAGTAAATATTAATTCAGTGGCTACTTCAAGTAGTAATTTAAACCCCTAACAAACCCCTTTTGCTTTTATTCTGGTATCCACTGTAAAGCACTTTGTGATTTTATCTGTGAAAAGTGCTATATAAATAAATTACTTACTTACTTACTAACAAAATGTTGTTATAATACGTCCTCTCACTTAATACCCCACTTAGTAGATTAACACTTGATACAATGTTGACACATTTTTATTTTATATGTATTGAAGTCATTTAAAATGTGACTATGTGTACACGAACACTCAATAAAATACTAATTTAAAAAAAAAAGGATTAAAATATGAGTTCTGCTCAGCCAACAAAAAGAAGGCAGAGGCCCGAAATATTTTATATATATATATATATATATATATATATAATCTCCACCCCCCAACAGTTGTGGATGGTGTCTTCTGCCTAGTTCAGCCTCCGACTACTGAAACAATTGAACACCCTGCAGCTGTAAGTATTCCATACTCTGAACCACCATCTGAGGCAAGATCTAAGTATTCTGAAACAGTATCTTTTCCTGCATTACAGGAGGAGGAGGATGATGATGATGAAACGCTGTCTGCTGCCACAGGGAGAGATCCAGAAAGGCCAACTAAAGTGTGTCTTAATATTATGTATAGCTACTGGCAGTGCTCTACCCATTCACATTCCTTTATATTCTTGAGTGAAATTTGGAGTTTGACATGTACACTGAAGTGATGAGCTTAGATAATGGACAGACAACTAGCACATTCTCGTCCTTCTACAGAACATGGCTGGGCATCACCAGGAGGAGGGTCCATCAACTTCCACAGCACAGCTTGACAGAGTGAGATTTTCTGTCAATACCATGTTAAATCTGTATGTCAAACTGTAGGATTTAAAGATACCCAGTGAAGGTTGCTTTTGGTTATAAAAGAGTCTCATATTAATGTGGAAATATAGTGTGAAAACACTTCTGCTTTCCGAAAGTCCTCGTAGTTTCTTTAAATATATGTTTCCCGGTTACCAGCGAAGGAGTTGTGTAGAGTGCACCTCATGAAGACTATAGCAAAAACTAAAAAAGAAATGGTCTATCTGGATCGCCAGATTCAAAAAAAAAAAAAAAAACAGACCTTGAAATTCTATTACTGGAACGCCAGTTGAGGTGGGTGCGTTGTCACAGGTGAAATATGTTAATGATTGGAACTATATTACAAATCCTAACTGTTGCTTTTGTACTTGTAGGGAATAAAGAAGACCAAATCACACGTGAATTTGTCTTTATTTGACTTTTTTAATCAAAAGTAATTCCTGCTAATGAGGTCCCTTACAGCCCTTCCATCCTGGACATCTTGCAGGGTGGATGGGATGGTCATCCTAGGGTCATTCATTTGTACGGCAGGGTATTGCTTTCCTCTAATAGTTGCAATATTATGGAGAACAACACATGCCGCAATGATGTCACACGCCCTCTCTGGGTTGACCCTGAGCTTACACAGACACTGGAACCGGGATTTGAGTATGCCTATGGTCATCTCAACCCGGGCTCTAGTCCTGCAGTGGGCCACATTAAAACGTTGTTGGGGCCCCGGCTCAGGGTCAGGGTAAGGGGTCAACAGAGAGGGCTGGCATGGATAGCCTCGATCCCCCAGTAGGTAACCATCAAACTCTCCTGTAATTATAGAGGACACATTTGAGTGCATTAAAAAGGGAGACAAAGAACATGTGTACAAAGCTTAAGCTTCCTTACCACGTGCAAATCTGTTGCTCAGACTACACTCCAGGTAGATCCGGGAATCATGTACCGAGCCAGGCCACTTGGCTTCTACATTTGTGATCATGTAGGCTGCATCACATATGATCTTCAGTGCAGAGAATGACATGAGTTACAGTGTATTGTAATGTATACATTTTCATGTACATAATTTAAGATGGCAGGTCAAATAGCTGGACATTGATGCTGTGAAAGGATTTTCTATTCACATAGTCCCCTTTGTTTTCTGCAGGTGCAGTAATAGGAATTTGTGTTCCTATTTGGAAGCCTGGCAAAATGACAGCTAATTAAGCTACTGAACCCACACTGAGGTCGCAGCAGAATGTATATCATAATTTAAAATAGTTGAATATATGATTTCTACATCAGTCACCTGCAATCCTGTGGAATTCCTCTTTGATGTTTCTCACAGGTTTATGTCCAGGGAACACTACCATCATTGGTAACTGGCGTTTCAGTGTGAAGGTTACTTTCCTCACAGCTCTACACACTGTTGCCTTTCCGAAGTGCTCTGCATCCCCAATGTTGTACAGAAAACTACCGTTTGCAACAAAAACATAGCGCTATGCATAAAATTTGCTGCGATGTGAGCGCACGTCCGCGGTGTGTGAGGTTGGTGATGTATGGCCGGAGAATGTTATCGAGATAAATAATACTGTTTGATGAAAAGCGGTAGCGTTCAAACAGATATTCTTCTGGAAATGACAGGACATCTAATCTGGGTCGGAAGATTCTCTTGTGACATAAGGCATTTCGAATCAGTTGGGCTTCGATATCAATCGGACTGGGAATGAATGGGCAATCCATGTCTAACCGCTTTCTCCATGTGGGAGGAGACAAGTGTAAGACAGGGGATCAAGCTGGGATGTCACAAAAGGCTGGCAAACGGGGGAGCCCAGGAACTGAGGCTCGTCCTGCACTTCAAAAAACTCAGGAGTCCTGCAATATGACAAGTTGTTCGGACTTCCTCTGGATGAGTGGGCCGTTGTCTCCCCAGAAATGTTTGCGCAGCTGGAGTACTGGGAAGCAGAATGTGTTTATGGCTGTGTGTCTGTGAGGGACTGGGGGCTTGATGACGGCAGGGAACAATAAGCAGGTCTCTGGCGATGCGAGGGGGGTGACTATCACAGTCCCCCCCCCCCCCCCCCTGAACAATCTTTTTCTCCCCTGGCTATGTGTTTTATGAAACTGGACCTTAAACTCATCTGTTTACATTTTCTGACACTAAAGTAATGTCAAACCCTTCTCATATATTCTATATACCACTATGCAATACTTATGTGCTCATAACCAAAATTGCTTATACAATAATCCAGTTTAAGAGCTTTTCATGACAACTGCATCATATTAGTACATATTCATGTCTTGTTTGGTATTGTTGTTCTCAGGAGAATCCAAGGAGTTAAACAGAGTATGTTTCATTCCCATTGAAATTATGGTTCATTCCCTTTTGGCAACTCCTGAAAATTGGTCAGAATCCTCTTGGGTAATCATTCTGTGCTTCTCTCTCTGCTAAATTGTTTTATTACATCCTCCAAATGGTGGAAACCCAAAATCCAGATTCGACCCCCCTTCCAGGTCATTTATGGCCATGCCGCCTGGATCAAAGACGTGATTTGGCTTAAAGCAAAGGGAGACAATCCATTCGGGGAAGATCGCAGCCGATTTCCCACAAGTGCATCTCTATGCCGGGTGTAGCCTCTATAGTTATGGCAGATCGTCTCTCCGATCTCGCCCTCAGACAACTCTGTGTGGGTAGCTTTTGCCAGGTATGACTTTTATATTTGTCTAAATTTGTGGTAACTGATGTTTGGTCTGTTGATTTAAGCTCTTGCCTACCTGGTGAATAAATTCTTGTTCATCCCTCTAACTTGCGTGGTCTCCGTGACTCTAATCTTTTTACATTCTTTCTAGCCATGTTATGGCGGATACTTAGGGGTTTCATCCCAACCGAGGACTGACTGGCCAGCGGCCTGGTATGGGAATTGGTTTTATTAAGTTGGAGAGGCTATCACGGTCTACTCATTTAAAGGGTCTACGTAGCGCTGGTTCTGGGAATTTAGCCATAAGGGGGCCCATGGACAAAAAGTCAGCTTCCGTTAAATTCCCTTAAGGAACCCTCTGGGAGTTTGCATGGACCTGGGTCCGTAGTCTCTGAGTCAAGATGCCTTTGCTGCGGTGATTCCCTCCATCCCCTGGTATTACCAACGAACCTAAGATTCAGCAATAATGCTAATACCCGGGAGCATATATTGAGTGACGGCGGTAGTCTCCTAGAGTTCGAGGTGTAGTCACCTCGAGATCCATGCATGTTTGCACTAAATTCCAAATCTCAATTCTAATTGGAGTCAGATATTTGATGAGAGTACAAGTAAATTTGGTACTCTAAATTTACTATGGAGTCAGATTAATTGTAACCGTTGTGCTTTTGTGCCCCGTTCTTTGAACTGAGAAAATTGATTCATTTTATTGTGATTCACACCAGCCAAAAGATTGCGCCTATAACACCAGCCCCAAGAACACTTTGAGCCTTCGCCCTCTGCAGTTTCCGTCGTTGCTATTGCTGTGAGGTTTTACACAGGTAGAAACTCAGGGTTTCTTATAGTAAACCTGCCAGCGAGCAGGTTATGTTCAGACAGTCTGTTACCATGGTGACTGACTCAGATTTTCAGTTACCTCTCTTTCTGCAATGGATAACTCAGAGTTTCCCTCATCTCAGGGTTAACTTACTCTGAGTTTTCACATAACCCACTTTCTGGAATACCCCTCAGGTCGTTCAACCTGGAAACCGTAACAAAACGATGTGCACCGGTGTGACTTTGAACGCACCCCTGGTGTGGGTGGAGGCTGTCATTCCAACCAAGCAATTACACACCTGATTCTACTAATCAAGGACCTTAGTGACAAATCTAGGGGCAGATTATTAGAATCTGATGTACAACTGCTTGGTTGGATTGAAAGCCTGCACCCACACTGGCCCTTTCTGGATAAGATTTAGGACCCCTGCTTCATATAGAGACCATCACAACCTGCATGTCTGCTTAACTGACTCTTCCCCTACGCCAGCAGTCTTGCGGGTTCTTCCTGGTAATTGGTTGATTGGCTAGTTATTCCCTTAGTGCAATCAGCTGTAGCTACTGATTGTGCTGAATATATAGCTAGAGGGTTTTACCTCAAGCAGGGCTGGATTATCTTACTAGAAGGTGCGAGTCCAACCCCCTACTCTAAATTATAGAGTTCCTCTCTCATGTCCCTTTCAGAGAGCTAAATTAGTAGTGAGATAGTTGGTGAGCAAATTATTAGGTACAGCAGGTTCTCCAATCCTTCTTCCATTAATCTTCATCCTCCTCATTATACATGCACCCTAGTGGCTCATCATTAGTCCTGCAATTGGCTCCCCTCTGCCCAGTTTGTAACAGAAGTGAAGTATCCAGTGCAAGAAATGGGTAAAGTGAACAAGTGTGAATATGCAGTAGAACTGCATATTTTGAAATAAATTTAATAAGTGATTTTGTCGGCAAGCTGCCATAATTCTAATTAGTGGCATAGGGCAGGTCTTTATGTACTTTGAATTCTTTTGGCAAAGGAAAAAAAATGTGCATATGTATGAACTCCTGCCCCTTAAATTAGCAGCTTCTAATAAATAATATTAAACTCGTAGATTGATTTATGGTTTAATGACACTTTTTTCAGCTATCTCATGTCAATACAATTCCTTCATACCAATGGGTAATTTAGAGTCTCCAGTTCACGTTGCATGCATGTCTGTGGAGTGCTACCCACTGCGCCACGAAGCCACCCCATTAAACTGTATTGGACAAATTCTTCCACATTACACTATATTATTCTATTCGTACAATGAGGTCAAATTATAAAATGCATGTTATGACGTATCATTGGCAGTTTGCTGGGCCTATAATAGTGAGAATTATGAGGGCTGTATGCAGATGAGAGGGCTGTGACATCATAAACTTCTCTATATTTTTAATGCCCTTAAGCTGCAAAAAAAAAAAAAAAAAAAAAATCGACGCTCAAGTCTCATCACAACACCTCTTCCCAAGTCTTGCTTATCCAGGAGTAAAAAGCAGTGAATGAATGTAAATAGAAATACTCTTGCTACTGTCATATTGAAGAACAAGCAAAATCACCAATATTATTGTTGACTTAAACTGACAACTCACAACTTACTGCTCATGTATGCATTTATCCATCGGCAAAAGGGTGGCACGGTGGCACAGTGGTTAGCACTGTGACCTCAGCAAGAATCGTGGGTTCGATTCCGGCTTAGGGCCTTTCTTCGTGGAGTTTGCATTTTCTCCCCGTGTTCTTGTAGGTTTCCTCTGGGTACTCCGGTTTCCCCCACTCAAAAAAACATGCATCATAGGAACACTCCTACCAGTACCCCTGACCAAGGAACGGGCTTTAGAACTGGAGTTGGTCCCCGGGCGCTGCTCTGTGGCTGCCCACAGCTCCTGACTATAGGATGGTTCAAATGCAGAGGACAAATTACCCCACGGGGTTCAATAAAGTGTATCTTAAAACAACACAATTTTTGACCCAACAATCCAAATTCTCTCGCCAAGAGTACATATTTTAAATTGACAACCACTGTCATGGGAACGATAAACAAATTTGGGTATATAAATGATCTTTTTCCAGCGACTTTAAATGCTGGCTTGTATGCACAATATTAGATGGACAATTCATCACATAGATATTGCTGTGTCATCAAACACTGACGAGATGCATAGCTGTTGATATCAGGACCTGCAACACGAGCAGTGTCTCCACGCAGGTGGGATGCACTTTTGGCTCAGTACCTTAATTTCATGTTTGGATGTGGGATGGAGAGAGGTGTTTGTGGGGGAGTGGCAGTATGGGATTGTGTGGTCACATTGGCTTCTACCCAGTGCAACAATTTTAAGAAAGAATTCAGAAGCATAGATGCTGGCTCAACACGAAGGCAGTTAAGAGAAACATAACTGGATTGAGGTACCGCAACCAATCACAGCCCTGACGCTCTTTCCCAGATCCCAGACCTCTCCACTGGAACTGCCAGATGTCACGTGATTGGACACAAAAATAAATGGCCGTAACAGAAAAAACAAACAGGGGGCGATCATTGAATTAATGCCCGCGACCATCTCAGACCACATCCTATAAGACTGAGAGAGAAAAGTAGATTGGTACTATATGTGTGTCAACTGCAATGTCATTGGACAGGAATAGTGGATTGAGGGCACAAACCTCATTTTCACGTTCCTGTTTTAGAGATCTGTTTTTTGTTTTTTTGTTTTGTTTTCTGTTTTTTAGATCCATTCCACAGTGAAGGCTGTATTTCATGCTGACATTTGTAATGTATTGGCCTTTCAGGATGTGGGTCAACTGTTATCAGCTGCTATTTAAAGATCCACTATCATGTCACCAGGTGCACAGCCAACTGACCATTACAAGCAATTTCAAAATGTGTCCTTTGTGACATCACAAGGGGGAGAAACCACCCACAATAATGAGGAACTGATTTACTCTTTGGCTGAAGTTGATCAATCCTTCTTGCTTCTTGGCAATTACTAGTGATGTCACTAAGTGACAGATTTTGAAATGACTTGTAATGGCTAATTGGCTGTGCACCCGGTGATATGATGAGGTACCTTGAACACAGATTAATTTGTTCATATTAGACCTGAATGTGCTTTGGAAAATATTTCGGAGGTTGAGGTTAATGGTGTAGTATTGAAACCAAAAAGCTACAGGATCGGTTCCTTGGCAGTGCCATGATATCATACACATCAGCAAGACAATTTGAAAGTAAGTAAAAGCAAAAGCAATGGAATGTAAAAGTAAGCAAGTACAACGTAAGTTAGCAAGTAAGAAAAGACAAGCGTAAACAAACATCTGTTTGAGTGCATTCTGCAACCAGCAAACTATTTAATTAGCGGCCCCACATATGATTTTCTGATGAGCCATTTAAACAAACAAGACAATGGCATAAATAAATATGTATTATGAGAACAGCGGATGATGAGTGCATTCTGTAGAATTCTGAGAAATCTCGCCAGACACAGACGTACAATCAACAGACTGTCAGGGCTCATTACCCATCTCACAGTGTTCCCTGTTCTCATTGAGTTCTGCACAGTGGCAGCAACTCCCTCTCCAAACATGTCCTGCCACCTGCCGGAATGCTGCTTGTTTATTCCCCCCCAATGAATACGGTGCAATTTATACGAGGGTTTATTAGAGGCACGCAGAAGTGCTGACATTGGCTGACTTTTTCGAGGTATTGATACCTTCCAGTGAAAGCTTTGCGGCCAAGAATGTGAGCAAACATTAATTCTGATGCTCAGTATGGTAATCAGCATTGCCCCTGAGGGAGGGAGAGCATACCCAATGTTTTTTAGGGTGTCAGGCTGTCAGGACATTCCAATACTTGGTCTTCCCTTTTCTTTGTATAAAAAAGATGTCTGTAGGGGGAGAAAAATACATTTTTTTGCTTGCACTGTGCTCTTCTATCGTGCCTGCATGGAATATTAAGAATGCTGGTAGTCCCATTCATTGCTGAGTGATCAGGCAGACTGATACAAGCTAAAGGCATTTTATGAACATTTGCTGCTTGTTATTAGATTCTGTTTGGCAGTTGAAAACCCCAATGCCAAGTGCTCAAGTCACAAAATGTCCATTTTGAGAAGATCGAGGCTGTAGACTTAACCCCTTTGTGCAGATGTGGCCACTGGCAGACATGGAGCTGCACTATTTATGCACGTAGTTACTCTATTCTATCACTAGATGGCTCACCCGGATCAGTTATTGAATATTTACAAGCAAGCCGAGCTCAAGCACGGTTTAGATTATGGATGAGTTCAGTCCCATCCCTGTTTTTCAGGAGTTGCATGAATTAAACTCCTCAGCTTAGCCTGATGTGCAAACTGCTCAATATACTCACTCATAGTATCCATCCAGCAGTTCAAAAAAAGATCTCTTGTGACAGAGAAAATCGTTGTCCTCTGTAGCAACCACTTCAGCTACAGTGAGCCAATGGTATCCCAATTAGTAGTTAAAAAAAAATCAGTTTTCTGAAGCAAAAATTCGACATGGTGTTGATACTATCTCATTCTACTGTCAATTGTAGTCATCACATATAAAAATACGTATTTCTCTACCATGGATTTACGCGTAGATTCCTCCATTGACAAATTCAGCATTCCCTTATATCCACCTAACTAATGGTGTTGATAGCCAATCACTCAATTATATACTCAGGCTCATCTGGGTAACTGCACAGTTATAGTTCCCGCCCTTGTGAAGCTTCCTTGGTAACAATGTAGTGATTGACTCGTTTCTTATCCAATTCCCGAGAGTTTGAACTTTCCACAGTAACTGAAAAAACATTGATTTGACAATCAGAAGAGTATACATGCCTTTGCTTATCAGCAAGGTAGGTTGTATTCTCTCGACTTGCGCATGATTGCGCAGCTGAAAATGACATGGTTTATAGAAAAAAAGACTCCTAAAACCGGCCAGATGTGTTCAGTTACATTCACAGGATTTAAATGAGGTAAGGATATGGACAATGGGAATCATTTCGAATGAAACAGGACTAGAGGGTTCCTTCTACCAGATACATCCGTCTCTGGAGGAGGGATTCAATGAAGAAAGGTTATGCTCAATGTGGCTTTTTGTATTGGAATTTATACCGTATTCAATGAAATCAAATGCCGAGATTTTTGCTCATTTAAAATGTGAACTGCTCAAGCACTTCGATAGACCCCCTGGTACGTTCATTGCACCATTCTGTTCAATATGGGGTAAAATATTGCCTGATTTTTTCCTAATAGTGGAATGTGTATTCTGTTATAATAAGGTATATTTCAGATATTACTGAATATTACTTGTTCCTTATAAGGTGTGGTAAGGGTTTATATAAGGTCGCAAGGTTGGAAATGGGAACTGCTAGCTTTTCATAGCAGGGTGAATGTTCTGACTGTTAAATAAGCAGTTCCTTTAATGAGTATGTGTGCCGGCTTGTGGGCTTCTGAAGAAAAAAATGGACAAAACTCTAAACTTTATCATGGAGAAAAGGCATGTTTTGTGTTTGGAGAGGTTACTGGTTACCACTGATGTCCAACTACACCTATATTGATAAAGTCATGCAAAATTCAACCAGAAAATCATAAATTCATATTGAATTTCATGCGTCAAAAGTTGATTTGTGTCAAACATATGATTATTTTATGATTATAGAGTGCGCCATTTTGAGGGATCTTCGACTTTGGGGACCTACCCAGATAGCTATCTTACTTGGCTCCTAAAGAGTAGGTAATTTAGTATTTAATGCTCAGAATCATTATTCTTGTGGTCAAGGAATTTATGATCCCAGAGATGTATAATTTTAACCCCCAGCCATTTTTCAATTCTCAGAATTATTATCTTTTTTTTTTTAACAATTTCAATGCTGAATTTTCATGAAGATTTTTTATGTTTGCAGCCCTCTTTCTCTTCCAAAATCATAATAAACTGAAATACGATTGGAATTCTAAACGCTTGAACCATTCCTTTCCTGGCTGTGAAGCATCTTGAATTATGAAGCCTTAAATAAGGTAACATATAAATAGCCAGATTTGGCTTCAGCGCAAAGGGGTTAAGTAACAATAAGACATTTTACCATCCTTACCTTACGGTGCATGAAAATGTGAATTCATTACTTTTAGCATTAGGCTTGTCAATATGTTTCTTTATGCCAGACCTTGTATAGTAATGGCATTGTGACATGCAAAAGCTAGGGACGACTGCTCTATGCTTTTCTTTTTCATTGCTCGTGCAGTGCCTGCTCAATCGCTGCTTGAGCAGTACTGATGCTTGCAGCTTTCTTGATTTCTCAAGAAACGCTCAGCCAAACAACTCAACACAGCACTTCATATGCAATACAAAGACTAAGTTTTTAATGGATCAGATGAATGGCTGTCAAGATTTACGAAGGACGAACATAGATACATGCTATACATACACAGACAGAGATTCCTTGTGTCATAATATGATGATGATGTATTTTAATTTCAGTAACAGAAATTCAGATACTACTGTTATGATTCTGTCAGTTTGCCATGTCTGTTCTGTTTTGCCTTGTTCTGTTTAGTTTGTTCCATGCCATGTTTTGTTTCTGCCATGTCTTGCCATTTTTGCCATTTCCCATATTTCTGTATATAGTCCGGTTCATGTTTTCCACCATGCCCTTCTTTGCACTTTGTCTCCCCTGTCTGGTCTTTTGTTACTACAGCTCATTCCCCAGTCCTGCGTGTCACATGCTTAGGTGATTTAATGGTTTCTGGGTTTCCACCATTCCTTCTAGTCTCGTTTGCTTCCTTCACCTTACTTTGATATTTTACTAACCCATACTAACAGTTTATTATTTTGTTAAGATACTAACCAGACTAACATTGTATATAATACTAACTTACTAACGAGCACCAGGGATTGTATAGCTGCACTTACTAATTGATTAACAAGCTCTCAGCACTCGCCCAATTCTAGTCTCTGCCTCTTGCCTTCTCTTAGTCTTTGCTGCAATTCAGCGGATCCTCCGCACCTGCTCCACTCTGTCCTGCCTCTCATTATCTGTGCACGTTAGAACTCCCTAACCGGAGCTGTATGTTTTGTCATAGGTTGTCTCGTGTTCCCTGTCCGCGTTTTGGCTTTTGCCAATTTCATGTGGTTAGGTTCTCCCTCGTGTTTGCTCCCACGTAATTAGTCTGATCCCATTCACCTGATCCTAATCATAGCATGTGACTTCCCTTGAGTGTATTTAAACAGTCTTCTCACAGCAGTTCCCTGTCAGAACGTTCTCCTTTTGCCATGCTTCTCTTGCCTTGTATTCATAGTGATTACCTTTCTGACTGGACCGTCCTTGACTTTCGATTTTTGCCTATTCCCTGTACTTTGCCACATCCATCGTTTCCGAATCCTTTTTTTGTCCGACTCTGTATTTTGTGATTGGTGCCCTGGTTACGATTCTGGATTTTGCCCTTTGGATTCTGATTATTGGATTGTGGACTTTGTACCGTTGCCTGCTCTGTTGAGGGTCCTGCCCCCCCCCCCAGAAATAAAGCCTCCTTTTTTTGTATTCACTGGTTCTCGCTTGTGGTTCCTGGCGTAATCCTCACAACTACGACTTTACATTCACTACAACAGCAACAGTGCAATCCAAATTTCTGGCAATTATGGGAAGTCAATTCATATTGTTTGCCATACAAAATAAAGTCAAATAATTTGAGTCACATTTATGACCTCATCACTCCCATCTTGCCGTTGACCTTTATCCCATCCCCCCATTCCTCACACATCCTACATGCCCTTTAACACTTATTCATTAATGCCACCACACACTCCAAGCACTCTCATTACCAACATCAGTTAAAGTGAAACACGAATGCAAAAACAAATATAAATCATATGCATACATACTTGGCAATGAATCCATGCACACTGTTCATGGCCAGAGCACAGCATTACTGTTTGATCAAAGTAACAAACTGGTTTATGTTGAATACCTTAAATACTGTGCACATGTGATTGTCATCTTTATTTGAAAATCAAAAAAGCTTTAGATTTCCCCCATATTGATTCAAGATTTAATTTGTCATTTACCTAACGTAACTGCAAATATAAACAAATGATATGCATTTCTCCGAGCCCACAGCTGTGCAGTAAAGAAGATGAAAATAAGTGCCTAAAAATTCCTCTAAAATTCCAAACTATACTGTATATAAAAACAGAGATGAAAAAAAAGCACAAATAGTTAACACAGTCCAGGTGCAGCACAGTCCAATAAAGTTCACACAGTCCGTTTCATGTGCACTCCCTCCAACTCAAATTTGACTGCTGATGTCCACTAATAATTGACCAGCACTTAAGCTGCTTTCACACCGGACATGAAACAAATTTTTCGCACGACAGATTACATCCAAAGTGAATCCAAAGACGCGAATACACGCGTTTCGCGTGTATTCGCGTCTTTGCATTCACTTTGAATTTGGCGCATAATTAAACGAAAAGTCCGTCAAAGGAGACCCAAAACTCTCCAGCAGCTGGAATCCTGTATTAAACAAGAGTGCAATTAAATTCCAATGGCTAAACTCAAGAAACCTGTCTCCTCAATGCCCAGATGCCTCCACTCTGTGTTAAAAAGAAGAGGGGATGCTACACCATGGTAAACAGGCCCCTGTCCCAACTTTTTTGAGACCTGTAGCAGCCATCAAATTTGAAATGAGCTCATTTTGTGGATAAAATTGTAAAATTTCTCAATTTCAACATTAGCTGCATTATCTCTGTTCTATTGTGAATAAAATACTGGCTGGTGTGATTTGAAAGTCATTGCGTTTTGATTTTATTCACAATTTACACTTTGTCCCGACTATTTCAGAATTGGGGTTCTACAAGTGCAAGTTTAAACTCTACCATGCAAAACGAAAGCCATAAATCAACAACATCCAGAAACACCGCCAGCTTTTCTGGGCCCGAGCTCATCTGAGATGGACTGACGCAAAGTGGAAAAGTGATGTTTTTGGAAATCATGGACGTCGTGTCCTCTGGGCTAAAGAAGAAAAGGACCATCCAGATTGTTATCAGCACAAAGTTCAAAAGCCAGCATCTGCGATGGTATGGGGATGTGTTAGTGCCCATGGCATGGGTAACTTGCACATCTGTGAAGGCACCATTAATGCTGAAAGGTACATACAGGTTTCGGAGCAACATATGCTGCCACCCAAGCGACGTCTTTTTCAGGGACGTCCCTGCTTATTTCAGCAAGACAATGCCAAGCCACATTCTGCACGTGTTACAACAGCGTGGCTTCGTGACAAAAGAGTGCAGGTAATAGACTGGCCTGCCTGCAGTTCAGAGCAGTCTCCCATTGAAAATGTGTAGCACATTATGAAGCGCAAAATACGACAACAGAGACCCCGGACTGTTGAGCAACTGAAGTCATACATCAAGCAAAAATGGGAAAGAATTCCACCTACAAAGCTTCTTCAATTAGTGTCCTCAGTTCCTAAACGCTTATTGTGTGTTGTTAAAAGGAAAGGTGATGTAATGCAGTGGTAAACATGCCCCTGTCCCAGCTACTTTGGAACATGTTGCAGGCATCAAATTCAAAGTGAGTGAATATTTCCAAAAAAACAATACATTTTATCAGTTTGAACATTAAATATCTTGTCTTTGTAATCTACTCAACTGAATAAAGGTCAAATAGGATTCGCAAATCATTGTATTCTGTTTTTATTCACGTTTTACACAGCGTCCCAACTTCATTGGAATTGGGGTTTGTAATATCAAAATCAGTTTCATGATCTGAAACATTGAAGAGGACCTTTATTGGCCACAAAGCCTTAAAGTCTTATCCGATGGGTAATATGCAAATGAGACGCTCTACCAGAGGAATGCCCCCTGACAGTTTATTTTGGGCTAAGAATGCCAGGATCCTGTCTAAATAAATGGGGACCAGGCGCGTCACTAGAACAGGGAATTGGGGGGCACAGACACCTCCCTTTATGACATGAATTAGTCCTGGCAAGTTCTCAATCATTTTCCTTTATTGGCGCGTTTTCCAATTATCGTAACCGGTAACTGAAGACACGGTTTCTCTCCATATGCGATCTAACAGCAATGAAATCATGGGCTAAATTCAGTACAGAAAAATAATTAATGTACTAATAGGCCAATGCTTCGCGTTGATTGAACTGGTCTTTGTTCCAATGAAATATCGCCTTTCACTCTCGGTATTGCGTGGGTTGATAAAACAAAACGTGGCACTTTCGGCGGTTAAATAGGCTATAAAAAAGCATGCGGCTCAAGCTATTTAACGCAGGTATGCAATTTTGAATAACATTGATTTAAATGAGCAAATACGCGTCCAGATGAATGATTGTCGTCTTACCTAATCGGGGAGAACAAGCAGCACCTGTTAAGTGTGGAGTGCTCTCGGAGTGAACCTTTTGTTAATCATGAAAACGACTGAGAACAGGTCAGGACTAATGACTGTTTTAAACGGATATTTTGTGCAACCCAATTCTCTGTTCTTGTTCCGCAACTGTACTGAATTTAGCCCATCATCTAATCGCTGTTAGATCGCATATGGAGAGAAACCGTGTTTTCAGTTGCCAGTTACGATAATTGGAAAACGCGTCAGTAAAGGAAAATGATTGAGAACTAGCCAGGACTAATTCTTTTCATAAAGGGAAGTGTCTGTGTCCCCCAATTCCCTGTTCTCGCGACGCGCCTGATGGGGACACGACCATAACTTAACTTTCTATGGTCACTGGGACATAATAGCTGCAAACATAAAATCAACGGTCAAATCTGATAAAATCCGCTTTAAAAGTTTTGTGAATTTTCCTGAAAATAACATTTAAAATGCATTTTCCCCTAAAGGTTATAATTCTACCATGTATGCGCAGGATTTCATGACAACAATTTCCTTTACAGCAGGGGTGTCCAATCTTATCCATAAAGGGCCGGTGTGGGTGCAGGTTTTTGTCCTAGCCAGCAGCGCTACTGCACCTGGTTCCACTAATTAACTAATCAGGGGCTTCAATCAGGACCTTGGTGGGTAGAATCAGGTGTGTTAGTGTTGGGCTCTAACAAAAATCAGCACCCACACTGGCCCTTTCTGGATAAGTTTGACACCCCTGCTTTACAGCGTGTTGTAACGTGATGCCATCAGCTCATCCCACTGAAGTGAATGATATACACTCAATGGGCACATCCCACCCGAGACTAAAAACCACGAAATCTGTTGAAGTCATGAGGGTTGAAATGGTCGAGAATCTGAACTGTGTGTTCAGCGTCAATGCAGCAATACGGTTGGCTAGATATGTTTCCTGGTTCAGCTGTATAAATCAGCCAATTGGCTTTTGCAGGGAAGCGGTGGGATACGTCATACAACCACCATCTCTAGCGTTACAAACTTTTCTATTGAAAACGCCTGAAGTGGTCTGTCTGTTCCTAATACCGTCTCTGTTTATACCTGCACTAGAAGCTGCTCTATGGACAGCACTCAGCGCCACCATCACCTGACTCAAGGTCAGCCCATCTCCTACGCCCAATCGGGCAAAGATGTGGTAGAGATCCGGTCCAATCGTAACAAGTGCAAAACACTGCGATTGCAACCCAAATTTAGTTACGATTTAAGACATTGGGGATGCTGTAGGCACTTTTGGTCCTGGTTCAACCACCATGGTGGCGAAATAGTTGCACTTTAAGTGTGACAAATATGCAAAAATAGGAGAAATCAGAAAGGGGCAAGTACTTTTTCACAGCACTGAATTCCAAGCCTAAAATAAGAATGAATATGCAAACGTGTCTCATGCAAAAGTAGGAAGCTAGACGAGGGCTGCTCTCGCATTCTGACAAATATTCGTTTGGGCTCAGGTTGCAAGGAGTGCTTAATAATTATTTTTTCCTCTTGTGGAGGGTGTATGGGATGGGCCTCTACAAATTCAGATGGCTGATTTTAAATCCCATGGCTTTTCCTTCGATCATACGATCAAGTCCACATAAACCACCATTACTGTGCTCTAGAATAATTAGGGATATTAACACTTGACTGATTTCACGTCGTTAAATTACAGTGAAGTGAGTTTTGGACACTATAAAACAAAATTAGATTTTAATTAGCAATAGACTCTTTGGCCTGGAACTGGTCTTTGAATAATCACCATTTTTGCTCTTTGTTAATTTTTTCTTTCCATGCAGCAAAATCCTCAAACTTTCCATTAGGCAGTGTCTGTCCCTTCAGAGCTACATCTGAAGAATCACCTCCAGTCCTTCATAGCATTTCAAGCACTTGGTAGGCAAAGCAACAGCAAGCAATCAATAATTAAATTCTCCTGCTCGCAGTTAGACTTGCTTACAGCTCCCATTCAGAAATACAAGTTGGCAGGTTGTGGGTTGCAATTTAAAAGCCGTCTTCAAATATGTAGTTTCTTTCTGTTGCATGTATGGAAAATGTGGGTACACAATTGCGTGTGAGAATGTGAGTCCTTTCTATGACGTATATGCATCTGTGTATTCCCACCTACTCCTCTGCCCAGGGTGACTGAATATCCCATCTGAGCAGCCCCAGAAATTTGTTTTGATTAGTTATCTTGATATGGGGGGGTGCAGAAATATAAACCCTTAATTGCTGCCAAGCAGTTTCACCTATCCATTATTTAGCCAGACATTTAAATAGATATTAATTGATCAATGCTGATGCATACGCCAACAGTAGAAGTGTCTAATTTTGTCTGCTAAGAGGCAGTGTGCATGCAGGTTAATATTTCAATTTTTAGCCCTGTCCTACGACTCCGGATTTTACTAATTAACCTGTCAGGGTGTTCAAACAAGACCTATACAAGCAGACTCAGATGTCTTAGTTTTGGGCTATAACAAAAGCACTCACCCACCCGGGCCCTCCTCAGATAAGACTGTACAGATATGTACAGAGTGGTAACTTCCTCATCACAGTGCCAGTCACCTTGTAAAATGGCATGGCATTCACCTGCTGCACACTGTGGAATTCTGCCCCATACAGGAGAAAAGCTCTAGGACTCTTTTTCCCTGGACTTTTCGTCCCCGTGAACTTTTTGTCCCCGGATTGTTCGTCCCCAATAATGCTTTGCACTCTTCCTGCATTAAGTCATATAAAAAAAATAGCTGGTGATCATCCCCTCCCGACTGGCAAAAACGGTGCAAACCCAATTTCTTTCTTTTTTTTTTTAAAAAATGTTTTTTTTTTCAGCGAAAAAATGTCTAGAATCGCGTGAAAACATGAAATAACGGTGCGTCAGTGATTCAAACTTTGCGGTATTTCCATTTAACTGGGATGACCGACCGGCCCTCTAGCGAGCGTTTGTTGAACCACGCCGCGCATGCGCAAATATCTAAACAGTCTTCAGTTAAAACATGTTTCCACCAGTTTCAGTCTGAAAAAAAAAGACCTCGCCCCCTCCTCACTTTTTTATGCCCAAAAGGATGATCACCAACTTTTTCTTTAAATATGGCCTTTTAACCCTGCCCATTATATCATGGTGATCCATACGCAGGGTTGTAAAGTCCGAGTTCAGAAAGTAAAAATCCTCCCCAGAACTTTATTCCAACCACCAGGATTTACATCGGACAGGAGATAGAGCCAATATGAGTGATCAGCTCATTCTGTGGGAGGGAGAAAAACTTGGCAGGACTTTTACTTTCTGACCCCTGGATTTTATACCTCTGTCCATTCGTCCTGCCACCTGTCCATAATGGTGGCACATTTCGTTAACATTAAGAGACAGCATTAGCAAAAAAACAACTGTGGCCACGGGTCAAAGTTCTCTGACTGGGCACAAATGAGTTTTTCAGAAGATCTGGGGGGGTGGGTGTCCTGGCAACATTGGCCCTCTTTATGTGGCTTTCCTAATAATCTTCTTTGAATTTGCTTAAAAGATAAACTTCACTCAGTGCATATTGTTCTCTACTACATGAAAATGAATAGACAACAGGGCTCTAACAGTGACTGTATGTTTGGACTGTAAGCGTCAATTGAAAGAGCACGAGTATTGTGTGTGTCATCAGAGCAGATGGCGGCGAAAGCCTGTGCTGTCAGAGCAGATGGCGGGAAGGTGACGTTGCTGTAAGAATGATCGTAAGAGGCATTTAAAGAAAACCTTGAGAGGCTGTTGGGAAACCACCTCTGAGCTTTTGAAAAAATGTACCCATTATGACGCAGTTTCTTTATGACTAATGTGCAAGTGTAACTCATTAATGAGATTGAACTTCATGCTGCAAAGTCCTTGAGTGTTCACGAAAACAAAACTCTAATGAGTACATTAAGAATTCTTCAATAATACACTGCCTACCCAGAAATGATTGATAAATCACTAATATTAATTTCATTGGTGATTAAAAATACTCAAGAAATGTTGATTCTAACATTGATATGGATGGTAGAATGTACAGCATGTAGCCAAAAGTACACCGTAAACCCAGATAGTGTGGCAAAATCTAATGTTTTGTGGAAACCTATTACCTCAGAAAACAATGTAAGCCAACTTAGTTGCATTGTGTGGACAGTACTTAAAGAACATAAAGTAAGAGTAAAGCCTGATTCATGCTTCTTGCGGTCGGCGCGGTTTCAGCAGTGCGGACGGCGCGCACGGTCCTCATAAACGTTGAGTCGTTTCATGCTTGATGCGGTCAAAGCAGCTCCAAGAACGGGCCTGTTCTAATCTTGTGCTACTGAATCTTATTTCTTTGATCAATACGTTCATTTTTACCATGATATTGTAACTATTATTATTATTATTATTATTATTACTACCCAACACACTGCTCGATTATTTTGAATTAGACAGTGCGTCGCTGTCAAAACAAATATTACTGGCCGTTCTTTCTCCTCTATTACAATAATTGGGTCACTTGAAACTTCCAAAAACTAAGTTGACATGGTTTGCATTTCGGCAGTTTCTGCACCGATGTCTGGCAATGAGCATCCTTGTAGATCCAACAGGAACTGTAGTAAAGATGTTTGTATTTTCAGTTGTTTGTATGTTCAGCTGGCTTTTCTTTAAAACTTTCCATTTTTAATTTTAATAGGTATATGTACTTCCGGGTCCTGAAGCAAGCCAATCATTGCAACGCGGTCTGTGCGACCCTGGCCGCGTTGTTACAAAATCCTCCAGGTGCGCGGCTCCGCGTTCATAGCCTCCGCGGACCCTCCGCGCTCTGTCGCCTTGGCCGCGATTGCATCATTTCACCGTGTGGGCTGTGCTGACCACGCCAACCGCAAGAAGCATGAATCAGGCTTTATTCTTACCACGTTTTTAAGTGCTGTGAACACAAGATCACTAAGTTGGCTTACACATTTTTTTGTGGTCAATAGTTTCCACGAAACAACTGTGTGAACCACCCTATCTGGGTTTGCAGTGTAGATGGGCATCTGCTATATCAACAAATCATTCCAAAATCTGTCCTTTACTTCAACTATCAACCTATTCTGGGAGTCCTTTCCACTTGTCTCGGAAGCTTGCCATGGGGATTTGCTCTATTCTTGTGAGGAAAGCATCATTTGAGGCAATACAGTAATGTTGGGCGATTTTGCTGAGCTGTAACTGGGTCCCAGTGAATTGCGATGATATTTAACAGGATTGAGATCAGGCTCGTGTGACTGTATGCCAAGCTGGACGAACTTTGTATGGGCAGTGCACCCTGAAATAAAACGACCTTCCTCAAACTGTTGGAAGTACAGTCCTTAAAATCATCCAGATGTATTTAAAAGATTAAAAGATTACTCATAAGATTACTTTTCTCTCTTTCTCAGGGGTCCAGGTTTTGTTTTCCTCACACCATGTTGTTTGTTTTTGTGTGTCAGTCTTAGATACGAATGGTATCCGAGTGGTGGACCTGTGATGAGTGATAGTGATAGTTTTTGTTGAGACTGGTTCACATATGTATCGATTTTCAATCTGTGCCTGGGGCGGATCCAGGGTAGTTTACATAGTTTTCAAACTCACTCAAACACCTCATTGATTGGCTGGAAACACTTTCATTGTGTTGGAACTCACTCAAACCTCATTCTGATTGGCTATTCATGTCACAAACTACTCGTGGAAACTACTGACTTCAAAACATGGATCCACCCCTATGTGTGGATTTTTAAAGCAGCAGTAGTTTTGCAGTTATTTGTAATTATCCAACCATGTGTCCATCTGTCCCTTTCAGAGAACTTTGACCTGTGGCCACAGTTGTTTTCTGTCGAGGCTTTTTCTGATGTTGAGAATATATAGTCATAATTTTGACAGTGTTCCCTCTGCCACAAAAAATGAACCAGATAAAAATACAAAAGGTGTCAGGGGATAATACATTGTCTGTTTCTGTTCAATATGGTACATTCACCTTGTGATTTTAGTGGAACTCATCTTCGTTCATCCACTCTGTGGTTCATCCCTGGCCAGTCAGATTTTTACAGATAGACAACTGCACTTCTTGACTATCTGAGGTAAAACACTGCCTAAATGCAAGTGTTTGGACAAGCAAAGTTCTAGACATTTTTAAGTCTAGGACCCTCTCTGTTATATTTACCTCCCGCAAACAGAGGCAAGCGTTCAGTCATTTCCTATTTAACCTTTATCTTGTAAGGGTTGTAATAACCATGGCTGAATCTGCTCATCTACAAAGTAGTTGGTATATTGCATTATGCAGTCAACACATTCCCACACTCCGGCATATGAACAAGTGAGAGGAGGCATGATTATTTGTGGGGAGGGGGGAGGGTTAAAACAATGAGCGCATACAGAAAAATGAGAAATGACCATGAAACAAAGAATGACATTCATTCTGGAAAAAAAAAAAAACTACCCATTTCAGTTATTTTCATTTTTGGGAAGATTCATGACGTGTAGTATACTGGAAAATCATTAATCTCAAAAGACAAATTACATATAGATATTAACTTCAACTACTGCATGGTAAAGTTTTTACATCTTTACCAAATCAAACATGGATTATGCATTCTTGATGGCAAGAACATATTGAGCTTTTAATTATGTGAGGGGTGCAGATACTGAGTGATGTTACTGTGATATTTTCATGAGGGCTAGTGCTATAGGCCAGTGGTTCCCAACCCAGTCCTCAAGGACCCCCTGCCCTGCAGGTTTTTGCTCCAGCTCTACTCTTTCACACCTGATCCATTTAAGGGCTTCATACTGATTGGTTGAAAAAGATCTACCTGAACAGGGTGAGCATGAAGGTGCATTGGGCCTTAAATGGATAAGGTGTGCAAAAGTAAAGCTGCAACAAAACCTGCTGGACAGGGGGTCCTTGAGGACTGGGTTGGGAACCAATGCTATAGGCAATTACAAGAATGTCACAAGCCTCATGTGAATCCTGAGTATTCGTGTCTACTAGGCGTATGTGTTTTATGATTGGTGTATGTCTTGCGCGCGTCTCCCCTATCAGCGGAATCTCGTTACTCGCTCGTTTCCTAATGAGCGAATGATGGGTATTTAAGCCTTCCAGTGCAGGTGCTTTTGTCTGGATTGTAAAGTCGCATTAGCACAGAGATCCTAGTCATATGTTTGTTAAACTTCTTTGTCTTTGTCTTAATGCAACCAGTACTTTAATGGCAGCTATTTTTTTGTTCAACTAATGTTGTCATTTGTTAATTCAAACAAGCTTCCAATCCTAATTAGGGTCCAGGATTGGGACTTAGTTCAAGTTAGCTTGATTCATACAGTTCATCAACTCTAGTTTTCAAGAACAAGCTTCCAATCCTAATCAAGGTCCAGGACTGGGACTGTGGTCGTGCTAACCCTTGCAAGTCTGCTCTCTTTATCAAGTTTGTCAGGGAAAAGCTTCCAACCCTGAGCTGGGGCCAGGACTGGGACCGAATTTCTCTCGAGCATCAGCCCTCCTCCTCGTGGGTAGTAGAGTGCTGGCAAGCACTTCAAAATCTGGCAACACCCTGGAAGCCACTGGCTGGCGACAGCAGCCAAAGCATTGTCTGATACATTGGTGCTGAGCTGTCTCTCCTCCTCTCTGGGGTTCCATCCCTGCCTATCTTCTCTTGGCTTCCATCCTCGTCATTACCATACTGCTGCCTATAAATCACTAGTTGTATTGCAAGTCTGACTCCACACTTGATTCCTGGTCTGGACCGTAACACAGAATTGATTACCAGTTTGCACAGAGCAGTGGTTTTTAACAACACTGGTCCTGGGCCCCCGTATGTGTTGGTATTTGTTCCAACCACAAGTGCAATCACAGAATTTTAACAAGCTATTAATTTGACTTTATTAGTTACATTTCATGTTCACAGCAGTTATTTAGGCTACATTTTGATGCAAATATCAATGCATGCCATGAATAATAAAAGACCCTTGAACATATTGTGTTCTATTTTATATTGCAAGTAATTTCAGGAAAAAACATTTTCAAACAGATCAAATTAGACACTGAGACAAGAAGTAAGTTCCATATTAGGTTGCAGAACAACCTAAAGAGTCTAGAGTACTATCAAATTAATTTGCTTGGACTTCTATCATTCACTTGCCAAAAATGGTCATTTTTGTGGTCACCTGTTCTGGAAATTCAAGACAAATCCAACAAGCAAAAGCAAAAACAAACCAAGTTTAGTTACATTCTTTAAAAAAAGAACACGGTGAAGAGCTCAGGTATACCAAAAGGTCCAGAAGTCCATGGAAAACAACTGTGATGGATGACAGAATAATTATTTCCTTGTGACGAAAAAACCCTTTGCAACCATTGGGAAGATCAAGAACATCCTCCAGGAGGTGCACATATCCAATTTTGTCAGTCAGTGATTAAAGGAAGGCAACACCTGAGTAAAGTACTGTGGGTTTATAACAATATGTCAACCATTGCACAATCTTGTAAAAACATTTATTGAACAGATGTATCAGATATTGTATCAGAATGAAGGGAAGATAAGAGTGTGGCGAGGGTAAGGAACCGGCAAGTTAGTGTTATGATGAAGACAGGTATGGCCGCTGATGGAACTGGTTCCTTTTTATTTATTGATGCAACTGCTGACAAAGCCAGCACGATGACTGTAGAATTGTACGGGGCTGCATTATTTTCACATATTCAGCCAAATGCTGAAACAACCATTGGACAGCATTCCACAGTGCTGATGGAAAATGAACCAAAACACACCACTAAAGAACCGCGTTGCTTTTTTAAGGCAAAAATTGGAATGATTCATAATAGCCAGGTCCATCACCTGACCGGAATTTCAGTGATCATGCATATCAGTTGCTGACAGCAAAACTAACGGCAAACTGCCCCAGGAACCGAAGAGAGCTGCAGGGAAGGCCTTGCAGAGCATCACTAGGTCAGAAACCCTGCATCTATGGGTTTCAAACATTGAGCAGTCATTGACCACAAGCATTAAAATAACGATTTCATTTAGGTCCAAGTACTTCAGACAAAATCCTTAAATTGCAGCTGAAAGTCTGTCCCTCAAGCATATTTAACTCTCTATCCAAATCTATTGAAGTGGCATGCAGGAAAAATAGTGAAAAAAATGTCCAAATACCTTTACCCACAGAGAATAGGAAATATACAAACATACCACACCGTTTTGCCAGTTATTTTAACTGTAATTTTACAATCATTTTATACCAGAGGTTCCGTGTATGTTAACTGTAAACCACAGTTAAATGAGCGCAGGACTGTACTTATAGCTAAAATAACAAGGAGAAAATGCGTTAATTTAACGTTAAATTCAGTCAGTTTGTAACAGTGCAGTGGCCCCTTATTCTGAATCTGTGTGGGTGAGGAGAAGACTTTGCCAACCAGTTTGAGAGGATCTACAGTTTCAATGAAAATTGGTAGGTAAAAAGATAACCAAGATTTTTATGTCATTCTTAGATTGGGTGCCATGCAATGCCATCCAGATCCTCCCAGATAGAAACAAATATACAGAATATTCAGTATAACTGGGCTTTGCCCTCAGCGCCTGGGGTGAACTCTCCATTTTGGCCTGAGTCTAGCAACATCCCACCGCATGCTCCTGATGCCCTGTCACTTGAGACAGAGGGAACAGCAGATGTCAGTAACATAAATTATACAGTCGCACGTCAGCAGGCCCTCCCCCTGAATTAAAGATGTGTTATTAAACGAGGGGACAAATCAGTTCATGGCACGAGCTTCGACTGCTGCCTCCCATTGGCAACGCTTCGTCCACAAATCAGTGCAGTGACACCATCCTGGGGCCTCCTGGCCCTTCTGTCACCCCAGCCCTGCCGCATCATACTATTCCTCCTGAATTGCATTACACTTTATTCATCCTGGCTGCGGACACATGCTCGGACGCTTGTCCTGCTTTTTCAGACCCAGGTTCTCAGTAAAATGCGAAGTCAAATCTTACCGAGTCAATTTGACCCCACTTTTAGCAGAGTGAGATCAAATGTTCTGTGTAGAAGCTGATTGAACTATAAACATTTTACTATGCGAATAGTAATATATTTGCTGTTTGAAAAACTTGAATAGAGCTTGAGCATGATTTTTAGAAGGATGGCTCCATCAGAGTAACCTCAATGCTACACTATCAGAATTGATGTTTATTTAATTCAAGCTTTGGCATTAATTCAGGCAGGCAAAGAAGTCAGTTCCAGTCACAAGCCCCTTTCTGTCCAGTCATTCCTGACTTCCCAGTTGGAGAGCTTTTAGGTAACACTTTACTTGAAGGTATCGTCATAAGAGTGACATGACACAGTCATGAACGTGTCATGAACGTTATGTCAATGTCAGAAACGTTGTCATTAAGTGTCATTCGGTTTTTGAGATGACAAGTTGACATTGTTTGGGTTGTCTTGATTATGATAACTTCGTCATAAGAATGACATGACACCGTCATAACTGTTACATGACACATGTAACAGTTATGACAGTGTCATGTCACTCTTATGACGGTACCTTCAAGTAAAGTGTTTGGTAACACTTTACTTGAAGGTATCGTCATAAGAGTGACATGACACTGTCATAACTGTTACATGACACATGTAACAGTTATGACAGTGTCATGTCACTCTTATGACGGTACCTTCAAGTAAAGTGTAACCAGTTTTTATAACCAAGGTGGCATTCATTCATCTTTCCTGCTCCGTTACCTCTACACTGCTCCCACTCAGTCCAACTACAGATCTGCATCTCATCTATGCGCATTGCCATATATTTTCACTAGTACAATTGCTCCTGAGGTAAACCTCTGTCACTGTTGCAAAGCAAAGGATAAAATAATAAAAATATATGTTCAAAAATAAAAATAATAAAAGAAAATTTAATTAATGGTGGTACGACCATGTGAAACCTGCTGTCGGCCAATAAGGGCTTCAGGCCTTCTCAAACTGCACAGCTGTTATATATACGACAGACTGTGCCAGTTGAAAGCTAAACTATAGCCTATGCTGTATAAGTTACAGATAAACATGTGGTTTGGCTAGCTAAAGAGCGTGAAGGGGAACTCTAGTTTTATGTCAGATATACTGTATTAGTTGCAGGAAGACTAAGCTAGATAAGAAGTATGGTATTCATTCATTCATAGTCTTCAGATGATAACACCAATGCTCGAAATAACGTCACTAGTCACGTTAGCCAGCCATTGGTTCAGAACCACTCAGTGCAAATGCACTGAGCTGCACTTTTAAACATAGAGATCTGGGTCCGTATTCACAAAGCATCTTATCTTACCACTAGGAGTACTCCTACGTCGCGCTAAAACATTTTATGTAGGAGTAAAATCTTAAAAGTTATTCACAAAGCTGCTGAGAGCAACTTTTAGTTAAGAAAACTGGTAACTCCTGGACTAGGAGTAGCTCTGAGATAGGCGGGAGTAAATCTCAGTTGCTATGGATGACGTCAATTCTCATGCACGAGTCTTGGGACAATGAGCACGGTGATTGGTTGTTGGGTGACAGGGTGGCCTATTGAAAAAATATCCCACATACAACCCAAGGAGGAAAAAATGAGGAAATAGTCCAAGCAGCTGGTTTGTCCCATAATAATAACATGTTGAGCACACCTGAAAATGCACTATGCGCAGACTAGAGGCTGACACGGGAGTGTTTTTTCAATCCTGTCCTGTCCCGCTCCCGCAAAAAAAATTCCCGTCCCATCCTGGTCCCGTAACAAAGTCAAAAAAATAATCCCGTCCCGTCCCAATCCCGAATAAATCACTCCCGATCCTGTCCCGTTACCGTTTTTTCTATTTTAGAAAAAACAGTTGTCGTCAAAGTCATGTAAACGATTGTGATGACAGACGGATCCTGTCTGCCCCGCGCGCATTGCAGGCTGAATGACAGCTTGACAGAGTCGAACTTCATAATATCACAACATGTACTCAGGTCTACTTTGCAAAGTGAATCAGAATTTGGAACAAGTGACATAACGTAGGCTACTGTAATAGGCTAGGACAACCTTCAGCCCCATTGTGATTACTCATGAAAGAAATACAAAACCACTAAATAATTAAGGCTGTATAAATAAAATAGTACACAAATGTGTCAACATTTTAAGTGTGTCACAAGTAGAATTAATTAATTCATTAGGCCCTGGGTCATCTTGATTATTGCAGTCTGCATTCAATGCAGTTTACAGTGTCATGGCCAACTAATAGGAAAATGAATGCACTAAAGGTGCTGATGCCTCGGTGCTTACAGCAGTGACAAGTTTGTCCCTTAATGAAGCTATAAAATTATGTGTGGACATGTCAGAGTGCCCTAGCTGTGCATCTATGCTTGACATAAGCTATGTTTCCATCCACTAGTCAATCGAATTACCTGAAGTTCGCCAAAAATATTCATGCGAATAAAGGCGGTGAAAATGCATTTCCACCTAACAGCATTAAAGCGAATAAAAACTTGTGCGTAATGACGTTACTTGCTGCTATGCGATCAACTCGGTGTATCGAATAGATTTCTGACATTTTAAGCTGTTTCCATTCATTTTCGCACTGAATCGCAGAACCTTCGAGTGAACAGAAGTAGTGTGGTAGGCAACCAAATTAACTAGTTAGCAATAATGGATCGCGTCTCCCAACAAATGATGATAATTGCACAAGTTGTAATAGTGCTTATGTGCCAGCTATTAGCAACATGCAAACAATTATCAGAAGGCAACGACGGCATCGAAACACCGTCACGATGCAGTCGCAGATTTATTCGGCAAATAACGTTTCCATCAGCAGTTATCGCATTACCTTTTACCGATCAAGAAGAAAATCCGATGAGATCAACCGTATAAACTTAATGTCGATATCTTGAAAATCAAGTCAAATTTCACTGTTTCCATAAGGCATTTTTCATTTTATATGACTTAATAGGGGATGGGGGCGTGACGTCACGGCTGCAGCGCCACAGGGGTTGATGGGAGAGATCGCCATACTCTGAGGCCACTTCTTGTTGTTGCATGCCGGGAAGCCACAGCCATGGGAAGAACCTGCTGTGTGGTCAGATGTAGCCAGTTTTCATTTAGCCTACACTGCATACCGATTACGACTCCGGAATTCTCACGCTTTTCTTTACTCAGGGGTTGGAAGCAATGCATGCGTTTCATGATCGTTTAAATGAAATAAGATCATTTGAGACGTCTTTAAGCAATTCCATTGCTTACAACTCCTCCACGCACAAGGACTTCAGTTCCGCACGAGAATCTTTTACATACGCGTTGAATGAATAATTGCTGACTACAGCAGAGAAACGTAAATATGCCACTTAAACTTCCACCGAATGCGTAGGAGTTGTCAGGTTTGCGTTATAAATGAAAACTGGCCACATCAGTGTTGAGAGTTTTCGGGGTTTCTGTAATCGTAATTTAAATGAATGACTGAAAACAGGTTGTGACTAATCATTCATTTTAAGGGATTGTTTGAGCTTCCCCTGTTGCCAGTTCACGAGCCGCCACTGAGTAGCCTAATAATGTATGTCTCTCTAATCACAGGTAGGTAAGCAAGCAAGATGATACACAACTTTGTGCGAACGACGCTGTTTTCACAGCTCGGTGGTTTGCAGACCTCCAAATCATGGACCCAGCCATTTGTGAATTGTACATGGGCTTCCATAGATTTATAATTCCGAAATTCATCCTCGGTGTGTGCACTGACGCCACAGACTAAGCACACAAAAATATCGGGAAACGTCAAAGGGGGTAAGGCGGTTTCGACTGCAGTTTCTCGCAGGCACCTCATGCGGATCCAAATTTCCGATCAACGCAATCTTTTTTATGTACCATTTTCTTGCGTTCGGTAGAAGTTTGTCTCTTTATAGTATGTTTCTTTCGTTTAATCGACTTCTTAGCATCGCTTAATCAGAGATGCCAAGTCTCACGCATTACGCATGAGTCTCTCCTCTTAGTGGCACTCACGTACCTGTGCCATAGTCAGCAATTATTCAATCAAAGCGCACTGAAGAAATTCACTCGTGGAATTAAAGTCTTTGTGCATCAAGTTAATGAGTTTCACGTTCATTACGGTGGATTTCCCCACTAGTGACACGGAAATCGATTATGACTTGGGAATTCTCAGGCTTGTCTTTACTGAGGGATTGAAAGCAATGGAATTGCATAAAGACGTTTCAAATGGTACGGAGCCCGGGAAGTGCAATGACACGAAAAAAATATAAGACGTGGCCACGAGATATAAGTCGTTCCCTCGATTTAATTATCTCGTTCCCAACTTAGTTATTTCGTGGCCACAAAAATACAAGTCGTTCCCACAACTTAGTTATTTAAGTGGCCCACGAAATACAAATCGTTCCCACAATTTAGTTAACTTCGTGGCCACGACATATAACTCGTTCCCTCAATTTCGTTAATTTAAATTGAGGGAACGACTTGTATTTCGTGGGCATCTTGAAGCTAAATCGTGGGAATGACTTGTAACTCGTGGCCACGAAATAGCTAAATTGTGGGAACGACTTGTATGTCGTGGCCACAAAATAGCTACTTTGTGGGAACGACTTGTATTTTGTGGCCACGAAATGACAAAGTTGTGGGAACGAGATAATTAAATCGAGGGAACGACTTATATCTCGTGGCCACGTCTTATATTTTTTTCGTGTCATTGCACTTCCCGGGCTCCGTAAAATGGTCTTATTTCATTAAAACAATTTAAACGATCATGAAACACATGCATTGTTTCCAATCCCTGAGTAAAGAGAAGCACGGGAAGTCCAGAGTCTTAATTGCTTTCCATGTTACTTGTGATGAGGTGCACCTTTACGCAAGTGAAACTGAAACTTCAATGCACAAGGATTTTAATACCGCGTGAGAATCTCATGAAACGTTCAATGAATAATTGCGGACTACGGTGAATAAGCCTAAAAAATGCGCGAGACCTACGCCGACTTGGCATCTCAGCACTTTCGACAAGTTTTCACCTAGTTACTGTATCTCTGGCTCTGTTTTAATTTAGTCTCGCACGATATGGCCGCACAGTATGGCGGCGCGCTACTGTTTACGTCCCAGAATGCATTGCGCAGTGACGTCGGTTGCCAAGCCCTATTCACATAAGAACGTGTGGATGGAAACATGGCTATTCTCAAGTATTAACCCACCAGTGGCCGGTTGACATAACGAGTTGATAAGCAGCTTCGTAGGACCGCTTAGCGAGACTGTGGTTGTTAAGCTTAGTGAAGCCCAGCAATAACTGAAAGCATTGTTCATTTGCACACTGTTACTGTGTGGGGGAAGAAATCATTTGTGATGTTTTATAAAGTTCATACATTGGGTGGTAGCTGACTGCATCAAAGAATGTACATTTTTCGATTAGAAAATGTTTATTTATCATTAAAAACACGCATTTTTGTTTGATTAAATATAGAAAAAAGAAAGTAAAGAAGACCTGTTAATTTTGACTCCGCTCCCGTTCACTCCCGTTTACATTTTTCCTGTCACGTCCCAATCACGTGCCTAATAGGTAAATTGACTCCCGAATCACGGGAATCCCGTGTCCCGTGGGAATCCCAAGAAAATGTCAGCCTCTAGCGCAGACCTCACATATCACGCTCAAGGCAAATAAACATACATAGGAAAGAAATAGTTGTTAAAACGCCCATAGCATAAAACGAGTCAGTAATAAAACGCGTCATTTGCCCCAATAATTAGCTACTTATAACCCAATGCGAATATGTTGCGATCATTTAAATGTCGGGCTGTTCAAGTTTGTTTGCCCTAAACTGTCATGGATGAAAGTTCAAAAAGGACGCGAAAGCCCAACTGGAGCCACGACCAGTTAGCCTACTGCTGCTGGACCAGTTGGTGCTGGAGCGAAAGCATGTAATCATAGGAAAATTTCGCTCGGGGGTGAAGAGCAAATCCAAGCGGGATGCGTGAGATAATAGCAGCCTACAGATCAATGCTGCATTCCCCCGAATGGCAGACGACTGTGAGAAGCGGTGGTATGGGCTGCAATCGCAGCGGAGGTCCGAGATTGCAGCCTATAAACGGGCTATCATTCATACAGGAAAGCATACTAAGCTTGGTTTGTAATTTATAGCCTACAATTTAAATATGCAAACAAATATGACATAGGCGGGTATTATTATGATGATCTATTAAATGTAACCCTCGCTCAATAGCCTAATAAAATAATTCATGCATGGCAGGAGGAGGTACAGCACCAAAGCCACTGTCCCCGAGCAAGTGGCATCCCACAGGCACATCGTGTCAAATAATTGGCATAAGCTGCTTTCCATTAAAATGCGAGTCGTGCGTGGATCCTGGCCATTTCGCAACAATGTCCAAAATATTATATTCGGTATTAAATACTATCTGGGTGTCGATGGAATGAACTTTTTTCTATTCACAAATACCTCTTCATCTTGGGTCGGAGAAATAATTTGAATATGGGTCTTGTCAATAGCACCGATGATACTGGGCATACCTGAGATGTGCATGAATTGAAGTTTGATTCTGTGTTGTTGGCGAATGTCCATTGGAAACTGGATAAACTTTTGGATGATATGGGGTTCACAGAGCGCATTGATTGTTTGTTGAATTGAGCGACTGACAGATGATTGTGAAATCCCTAAATTGTCCGCATTGCAAAGTTGCATTTTTCCGGTGGACAATTAACAAAGTGTTGTCAAACATTTTATTTCGGGGCTTATTGGGATGTTTCTCATAGTTGGAGACGTAATTCTCTCCCTCACCAAGTCAACAACAAATAAAATCCCTTCACGGTCGATCCGATATCTTTTCAACAACTGCGCATCATTCAGAATTTCCAAGTCATTCCGTCTTTCAACAGCAGCAGCCATTTTCCGATTCTTTGTGAATAGGTTTTAGCGAGTTATGAGTCCTCTTGGATACTTTTAAGCTCTCCCAGACTTAGGAGCTACTTTTAGGCCTAAAATGCTTTGTGAATAACACTTAGTAAAAATAATTAGGAGTCCTAAATTTATGACTTACACGCCCATTTTTTTAGGAGTTTATCCTAAATCCGGCAGTTAGGACCTACTTTTAGCGCTAAGATGCTTTGTGAATACAGGCCCAGGTCACAGTACTGCATCAGCAGCATCTCATGTGAATGATATTGTAAGACGGGAATTGCAGCTGGGACGGTGTCTGTGGAAGACTGGGTGGGGGTTTATGACGGCCCAGGACAATCAGCAGAACTCTGGCGACGTGAGGGGGCTAACTATCACAGTTCACCCCCTTGAACCTCACCCCGGCTCTGGCCATGTGTTCATGAAACTGGACCTTAAACTCATCTGTTTACATTTTCTGACACTATAGTAACGTCAAACCCTTCTCATATATTCCACATACTACTATGCAATACTTATGGGCTCATAACCAAAATTGACTTATACCATAATCCAGCTTAAGAACTTTTCATAACAACTGCATCATATTAGTGCATATTCATATTATGTTTGGTCTTGTTATTCTCAGGGGAATCCAAGGAATTGAATGGAGTATGTTTCATTCCCATTGAAATTATGGTTCATTCCCTTCTGGAAACTCCTGAAAATTAGTCAGAATCCTCTTGGGTAATCACCCTATTCTTCTCTTTCTGCTAAATTGTTTTATTACATCCTCCAAATGGTGGAAACCCGAAAACCAGATTCGACCCCCCTTCCAGGTCGATTATGGCCATGTCGCCTGGATCAAAGACGTGATTTGGCTTAAAGCAAAGACAGACAATCAATTCGGGAAGATCGTAGCCGACTTCCCACATGTACATCTCTATGCCGTATGTAGCTCATACCATATGGTCAGGGAAGATCGTATCCGATCTCTCCTCACGCACGTTTTAATTATGGAAGATCGTAATTCGAACTTCCCGCACGCTTGCTCCGTGTGTAGCCTTTTTCGCCAGGTATGACTTCACTCTCATTTTCTAAATTGTTTGTAACTTGTAATTGGTTTAACTTTGACTTTAACTTTGTTTGATTTAAGCTCTTGCCTACCTGGTGAATAAATTATTGCTATTCCTTTAAACTTGCATGGTCTCTGTGACTCCTAATCCTTTTATTCTTCCTAGCCACGTTACGACTGGTACTTAGGGAGCGATTCCTTATCATTCCAGACTAGCTAGCTGATGTTTATAGGTAGTGATGGGTTTTAAGTTGGATTGTAAATTACGGTCTACTTATATAAAGGGTTTATGTAGTACTGGTTTTGGGGATCTGGCATTAAAGGGCACCCCTGGGCTTATAAGCCGGTGTCTGCTAGGTCCACCTTAAGGAACCCTTGGGTGTACATAAATCTGGGTTCATGATATGTTTAAGCCAAGGTGCTGCTATCATGGTGATTTATTCCATCCTCTAAAACTATCACCGAACTAAGATCCAGCAATTACGCTAGGACCCGGGGGCGTAAATTGAGTAACAGTGGTTTTCAGAAAAGAGTCTGGCGGCGTAGCTGCCCCGAGATTCATGCATGTTTCAGTTCGCTATCTATTTTAAATTGGAGTCAGATTTTAAACGAGAGTAATATTGTAATCGTTATGCTTAGTTTGCCCTAATCGCTGATATATCTGATGTTTTGTTCAGTTCCTGCGAGTGTTCCAACGTGCACCTTGGATTATTCGCAGCACGGCATTAGGTTAGATGGTTCCGTGATTTCGGCATAGCCCCGTTTTTGAACGGAGAATTACTGAGAATCCTTCAGGTAAGTCTCAGGCCAGGTCCAAGGCGGGACACATACATGAAAGATTTAATTAACATGGTCCAATTGTCTCACAACAGTCGGAATCCACACGCATAAGCCTTCGCTCCCGGCTCTTCCTTCGTTGGTCGAGCTGCGTGGGTTTTACAATTCGGCCATCCACGTCTCCTGCTGGAGCAGGGTTTTTTTTATGGGAAAAAAAAGATTGCGGTCTGAGACCCTGTATTGATTATAGGGGTTTGAATAATATCACTATTAAAATCCAATACCCCTTTCCGTTGATGAATTCCGCGTTTAAACGTCTGCAGGAGGCAACATTTTTTACCAAGCTAGATCTTCGAAATGCTTACAACTTAGTTCGCATTCGGGAGGGGGACGAATGGAAAACGGCATTTAATACGCCAGACGGGCACTGGGAATATTTGGTCATGCCGTTCAGATTGGTTAACGCCCCCTCGGTGTTTCAGGCACTCTTTAATGACGTCATCCGAGAGATGTTGGAAAAATTTGTCTTCGTTTATCTTGACGACATTCTGATTTTTTCTTCAACGCTCTCAGAGCATAAACAACACGTCAGACGTGTGCTTGAGGCCCTCCTTAACACCAAGCTTTTTGTCAAGGCTGAGAAATGTGTCTTTCACGCCAAGACTGTCTCGTTTCTTGGTTTCATTGTGTTGGAGGGGTCGGTCCATATGGACCCTGTTAAGATGGCAGCGGTCAGGAATTGGCCTGCCCCTCAAAATGTTAAGGAGGTGCAACAGTTTTTGGGGTTTGCCAATTTTTATAGGAGGTTTATCCGTAATTTTAGCGCAGTAGCTGCCCCCATTACTGCGCTTACCAAGAAGAATGCCTCCTCGCCGTTTGATTGGTCCCCAGTAGCTGAGGCTGCTTTTCAGGAGTTAAAGAAACATTTTAGCTCAGAGCCCATTCTTGTTTTGCCTGATCCCTCCTTCCCGTTCGTTGTGGAGGTAGATGCCTCTGAAGTTGGGGTGGGTGCCATTTTGTCCCAGCGCCCTCTTCGGGACAATAAGCTACACCCGTGCGCCTACTTCTCCCGGTCATTGTCGGCGGCCGAACGGAATTACAGTATTGGTGACTGAGAGTTGCTAGCCGTTAAGCTGGCGTTAGAGGAATGGCGCCATTGGTTGGAAGGGGCTTAGCACCCATTTGTGGTTTGGATGGATCATAAAAATCTCCAATACATTCAACAGACTAAGCAACGTAATTCCCGGCAGGCGCGGTGGTTGTTATTTTTTAATTGCTTTCACTTTACGCTAACCTACCGCCCGGGGTCTAAAAACACCAAGCCTGACACCTTGTCGCGGATTTACGACTGCTCTGGTCACGAACCTATGCCGGAACCGGTTATCCCAACTGATCAGACTGTGGCTCCCGTTCAGTGGGACGTTGAGTCTGATGTGCGGGGGGCCTTAAGGTCCGATCCCAGTCCTGGTGGGGAACCACCTGGTTGTTTGTTTGTTCCGCCTTCGGTACGCACCCACGTTCTCCAGTGGGGGAACCCTTCCCGTCTGGCGGGTCACCCAGGGGTTCATTGGACCAAACAGTTCTTAGCCCGACGTTTTTGGTGGCCCAGCATGATGGAAGATATCTGGGAGTTTGTAGCAGCGTGCGGCATCTGCGTTAGAAATAAGACTTCCCACCTCCCTCCCTCTGGTTTGTTGAGGCCATTACCCGTCCCTAAACGCCCGTGGAGCCATACTGCACTTGATTTTATTACGGGTTGGCCTATTTCTGAGGGCAAAATGGTCATTTTGGTTGTGGTTGACCGTTTCTCTAAGGCCGCCCATTTTATCGCACTGCCGAAGTTGCCTTCGGCGCGGGAGACAGCCATTCTTGTTGTGGACCATGTTTTCCGCCTGCATGGTCTCCCGCAAGATGTGCTTTCAGACAGGGGCCCCCAATTCACGGCTAAGTTCTGGCGGGCCTTTTGCAGTCTGTTGGGGGCCACTGTGAGCCTTTCTTCTGGCTTTCATCCAGAGATGAATGGTCAGACAGAGCGGACCAACCAGTCTCTGGAGAATACCCTTCGATGTTTGGCGGCTGATAATCCATCGTCATGGAGTCTTTTTTTAGCTTGGGCTGAATATTCCCGTAATTCTTTGGACAACTCCTCCACAGGCCTCTCACCATTTCAGGCTCAGTTAGGCTATCAACCCCCCCTTTTTCCTGAGACTGAAAAGGATTCTGAAGTCCCTTCTGTCAATTATTTTATTCGACGCTGTCGCTCTGTCTGGGCCAGGGTCCGGTCCTCTTTGTTGCGATCTAGGCAGAGACAGAAGACCGCTGCCGATAGAGGGCGCCGGGTGGCCCCATCTTATCGGGTTAGCCAAAGAGTTTGGCTTTCTACTCGGGACCTTCCCTTAAAGGTTGAGTCGCGAAAGTTGGCTCCTCGCTTCATTGGCCCTTTTAAAATAGTGCGGAGGATCAACCCTATTACTGTCAGGTTAAAACTCCCTAAGTCCTTGCGTATCCACCCCTCATTTCATGTCTCAAGGCTAAAACCAGTTAGCAATAGCATCCTGGCTCCGGGTGACAAGCCTCCACCACCGCCACGGATAATTGAGGGGGGCCCGGTTTATATTGTGCGTCGCATTTTGGCCGAGAGGCATGTGGGTCGCGGAGCCCAATTTTTGGTGGAGTGGGAGGGATATGGGCCTGAGGAGTGGGGCTGGGTCCCTTCTCGGGATATCCTCGACCCCAGCCTCATCTCTGAGTTCCATGCACGGGGTTCTCGGGAACTTCTGGTGCCGTCCCTTAGAGGGGGGGGTCCTGTCATGGTTTAGGCATGCGTTTGTTTGTTGGACCTTTCTTTGTTCTATCGTCCGGGACGATATCGGATATCTTTTCCATTGAATTCCTGGCCCAGCTGGCTGATTAAGCTGGGGCGGAGTTTTCCGGACTCTATACATATGGCCGGGGGTTCGCCAGGCCTATCACTAGAGTGCCTGTTTGTTTCTAGCACTTCGGCCGGAGAAAATCTCTAGTCAAATTTCCTAGTGATTTGTTATATTCCATTTATTGTTAGGAATTGCTTCTTTTAGAAATTTTCTCTCTTCTCTCTTGTTGTTTATTTTCTCTCGCATTGCTTCCGTGTTGCGGACTTTTATTCGTCCTTGGAAGCGCAAGCTTTTACCATAGGTGTGTACCTCTTTTGTGTTTGTCTCTTATCTGGGCTGCTCTTTGCTCTTTCTCTCGCTGGTCGCGGCACCTGGTGTCCTATCACCACCCATTACAGGTATATACTGCACTCAGAATCTTCAGTTACAAGCATTCTCATTCAGTTCAAGAGAACTCACACGCTCACATAAAATACAGTATTTCCTTTGTTTCAAGTCACCATAGCAATGTCTTGCCAGATGTTCATCTGCTTATGTTCAGCATGCTACTGATCCCCTGAATTCAGATGAGGTCATGAACGTTTGAATGAATTCAAAGAAAAATGAGACATACCCATTGCGAAACAGTCTCATTTTCATATAGCATATTCCCTTTGTATCAAGCCACTTAGACTGGGTCTTGCCAGATGTTTTTTTATTTGCAATCAGCATGCCCTCTGGTCATCTGTGCACCCAGAGGACAAGGTCACATATGCTTCAAAGGGAATGCAACATGCTTGTCTCCACACATAGTTTTATACCACACGTAACATATTTCCTTTGTATCAGGTCACTCTAATTTAGTCTTTCCAGATGTTCCTCTGCATTCAGCCCCCCTGATGATTTCCCTGCATTCAGATCAGAAGCTCATGGGCACTTGCGTGAGTTCCAAAGAAATGTGGCATGCTTGTTGCCACGCAAAAGCCCTTTTCACACAGGCCAAAAACCCACCAACATCCACTAACACCTGGCTTTTGTCTTCAGTGTAAAAGGATACAATCAGCACTCATTCCTGGGTCAAATGATTTTGCAGTAGTCACAGATATTTATTGGCTCCAGCCTTGATCAGCAGTGATGTAAACATGAGTTCCAGAAGGATACGCTAATTTTTGCCCTTTTTTTGCCGCGATGCTATGACACACAAATATCCACGCAGGAAGATTGTTTATTGTATGAGAACAGCATGCAAAAGCAGTTTTGTTCTTCAGATTGTGCAAGATGCAACACTGGCAAGACGGTGAGGTGAGACAGCTTCTCTTGATATTGCTTTCTGGTTGCTCACCCTGTTTTCTGGCATGTTCATGACACCGAACGTGACAAATCATTAAAAAAAAATTAAACAGCTAAGCAAACTCTTCTACTGGCAATGTGGAAGGAGTCAACCGCCAATTTTTAGCAATTTTACCTGTATTTGAAAAATATGGATATACACACTAATTTTGGTGAAAAACGAAAACAGTCTGATATCTCATATATCATATTCCCTTTGACAGGGCCACTTTAACAGTGTCTTACTGCATTGCCTTCTATTGTTATTCAGCATTTCTGCTGATCTTTTTCACCCAGTGAAGAATGAAATTCATGCTTACATGAATTCAATGAAATTGCAAAATTCTTGTCCCCACACATAGTTTTATACCTCACATGGCATATTTCTTTTGTATCAAATCTCTCTTATTGTGTCTGCCAAATGTTCCTCTTTCTGCATTCAGCGTATCTGCTGATCCCAGTGTTTTCAGAGGAGAGCTCTTACACGCTTGCATGAATTCAAAAGAAATGTGTGCTTGGTGCTTCAATGTAATTTTATTCATCCAAAGATTTTATTTGCAAGAGACTCAGCCCATCTGCTCCCTTCAGGAGTGCAAGTTTGGGGTTTTGTGCTCTCTCGGCCTGTCTGTGTCACACTTTCTCAAAATGTTCTAGTGCATCATCAGAGCAGAGTCACCACCAAACACAAATACATGAGGTTCTGCAATAAATGGTTAAACCTGACGCAAGTGTCCTGCCTGACCTATACCGTCTGTATTTACTTTTCATTAGAATCAGATCTGAGGCTTGTATTCTCCAATCAAAATGTAGAAATGTGCACAAAAACAGATTCAACAATCTAGAAAAATGGTGTCAAAACTTGAACTGAGCACATTAAAGGCACAAAATGTTCAGTGTGAAAAGGATTCATACAGAGTGAAGGTGATGCTATTGGAATATAATGTACACTGAGAGAGTTGAATTGAGAATGTTATTGCGTATGGTGCAGCACTGCACAGCTTGCTTTTTTCCCTGCACTGCAGGCACGATTCAATGCCATTAAACTCTCGTAGGTTACCTCAAACACCCCAGCTCTAATGACTTCTATATTTTATGCCTGATGCTGAGTAACTAGATTCACAGTTTATTGTTTTCATATTCATGAATTTGATTGATTGATGACTGTAACACAACCAGACAGAAATATTTCAGCCTTTCAGCACCATTGGATGTGTCATTTTATGGAAATGGCTGAAGGATCATTGAAATGGATTATGAGAGGTACTGACTGTATCAGTTTTTCCCCTGTAATTACATTTATTATTTCAGTAAATGTCAAATGTCTCAGAATGACGACAATGGTCTTAGTATTCAGGATATATCTCCCTAATGGTTTCTTCTGACGGGTGGTTATTAAGCCCATTTAAATAAACAAGTGAATAATAAAGGTTTGTGTACCTCTTGCTTTCTTCATCATAAAAACTAAACTGTAAGAAAATGAAATGTCGCATTCATCACATTTTAAATTGTTGCTATTAACATTAAAAACAAGCACTGCCAGAGGAAATAAATTAAGAACATAGCAGATTTGCCTGTAGTGGGTAGTGATACCTTCGATGACTGAATGGGCATAATTTAATTTTATATAACACATGGTAATTTTCAACAAAAATAAATTAGGTGTTTCTGTATGTGCCTGTGATCTCGTAATGCATCTCCCATTCACTGGGGCAGGTTCTGATGATCATGGGGAAACTCATTAACCTGGTTCATAGAGAAATACAAAACAATGCAATATGTTCTCAAGGTTGCATAACAAACTACATTTTCCTTGAAGCCCATCTTTTCAGCTGTGGTAAATTTGCCTGCTCATTTAATTTGGAACTTACAGCCAGCATGAAGATCATGACACTGGCCTTTTGACCTCTTTGCTTCAGAAGTCAACAGAATAACATGAAAAATAGACTCAGATGTGGCAGTGCTAAGTTGCGGAGTATTGTCATTTATTACGTAATGTGTTTAATGATGCAGTGTTTAACAAAATAATGTTGCTAATGTTACAGTGGGCTGGTGGACCAGTCTTGCAAAACATGTTCCTAACCATATCCCATAAACCTGAGCAGCGCAAAGTAAATTATGCACTGCTCTGGTGAACAAAAAGAGGCACTGGCATGACAATATTTGATCCAACATCATGGTGGTTACCCTTGCAGTGCAAACTGCCTTTGTTGTCTTGTTAATGAGTAACGTCTAAGGGGAATGGCCAGACTGGTTCAAGATGACAGGATGACAACATTGACTCAAATGACCATGTGTTAAAACCAGGCCATTTACAAGAGTATCTCAAAACTCTCAACATGTCGAACCAGTGAAACCTGTGGAGTGGGTTAGGGTTAGGGTTACAAGCTCCCGATTCTTCTACGGTCATCAGGATTGGAATGGTGTTCCACCGAAGCTGCTCCCTCCTGCCCTGGGATAGTTCGGCTCTGGCAAAGTGTTCACTCCATCTGGCTGTCATCCCGGAAAGCCACCGGCCGGCGATTAGCAACGCCTACTCAGCTTCGCACACAACGTATGTAGTGTCTTTTCTTTTCTGGGTTCCATCCCTTTGATACTGTATTGCTATCAATAAACCCAACTCTTAGATTTTAGTCCGCTTCTTCATTTGATTCCTGCTCTGGATCATAACAAATATAGACACACTGAAAAATATGTAAAGAAATAATATTTCATCCAGCTAAACCATGCTAATTAAACAGTGAAAGGGAAGGGAGTTTCACTCTACAGCCATAAAAATAATATAAATTTTAGCAGTTATGAAGTCATGTAAAGCTAAATAAAACTAGATCAATCATTTGTTAAATATGTGCACTGGGGCAGATAAAAGAAGCATTTACCTATTTGCAGCAAAAAAGCACTGAGGGAGCTCTTTTAGTTCTGCATAGAGGCCAGCTGCAACAACGATCCTGAATAAAACTGATGCTGTCATTTTGTCTAAGAAACATTGTATATTAATCCACAAAGAATCAATAGTGAGTTTCAAAATCTCAGTGTGAATCAATGGAACCTAACATCTGTCAATGACGAAGGCAAATTTTATTTGATTGCATGAATTGGTAAACTTTAAAATAGATGTTGAATTTAAGCATAGGACCTGGGTATATTTCATTTCCACTCAATCGCTACAACAGCGAGTGTTGAGGTCAGCAGATAGACCTTAGACGGTAAGTGAACAATTGGTACACGCAGGTGACGTGTTGGATGTGGAGAAATGGGACCAGAGCGACTTTTACAAGGGCTGAATCATTATGGCCAGAGGTGTTGGTTTAAAGCATATCTGCAACAGCAAGGTTTCTGCCCACAGTCAGAAGTAGTGAGTATGATAATGATACTTTCCTAAGCAACATTTCACAACACACAATGCATTGCACCCTGCAGCATATAGTGCTTTGTAGCAGCAGACCAGTCGGAGTGCCCATTCTAGCCCCGGTCAACTCCCAAAAGCGTCTAAAATGGGCATGAGCATTGGAATTGGGCGTTGGAGAGTCCAGTCTCATCCTGACGTGTCATATTGTAACGCTACCTGACCAATCGTCGATATACGACTCAAAAAGAGGCTTTTGGCGTGTTAATTTGATGCCAGTTTAAAACAAACCCTACCTCCTAACCCGAACCCTCGCTCAAAAAAATGAAACCCTATGAAATGTTAGATTTACTTAATAATGTTATGTCAACTGGTTCCACAGAACTGAGTTAAGTACATTCCACTCAATGCAATTAATTAAACTGGCCAAAAATGTTCGAAGTCAAATGAAGGTTATTCAAAGCTATTGCATGGAACCAGCTGACATAACATTATTAAGTAAATCTAACATTTCATGGGGTTTCATTTTTTTGAGTGCTTAATCCTTAACTTGAGCTCTACCCCTAAGGGTCAAATAAAGATACCAAAAGCCTCCTTCTGCGTCGTATGTCAATGCTTGGTCAGCTAGCGTCATTTTCTGAAGAATCGGTGTGAGAATGTGTTGCTTTGGAGCAGCTGAAGAAGATCGCTTTGTCCAGAGAGTTATGTTTTCTTCTACATCATATGCATTGGCCAGGTATACGTGCTTCATTTACCTGGGGAAAAGATGGAACCAGGATGCACTGTGGGACAAGCTGATGAAAGGATTGTAATAGTTTTTGAAATGATCTGCTGGGAAACCCTGAGTTCAAGAAATTCAAGTGTCATCAGCGTGACAGAACTGTTTGGTGGCACAATGGGGGAGAGTGTTAATTCACTTATTATTATTTGTGCCCACAACAATTTTATCAAAAATTTATATGATGTAGACTCTAAGATCAGTGGTAATATAGAGCAGAAATTCACATTCGGTTTCGGCTGCTACAAGTGAACAGTGCATTATAAAGCCGTATGTTCACTTTTGTAGTCCCACAGCCTTAACAACAGCAATTGAATTTGATTCCTTGAGAGGGTTAAGGATGTGTAATTTTTCAAAAAACAGTTGAAGACCATAATGTAAAAATGATCAGTCACATTTTCACGTTGTGGAGAAATGATGAATTAAAAATTCAAAACGATCTTAGAAACAAAGCACTGAAAAAATATGCAAAAAAAAAAAAAATTATAATAATATATAATATTATTATAATTATATATAATATATAAAATATACAAAAATGCTAAATTTGGACTCTGATCGTTTTTCCTTTGTGGTCTTCAGTTTTATACATATGTATGCACTGGATGATTAGTAGAGACTATAAATCATTATGTGAACTGAGCAGTGGTGTCTCTTCTTTCAATCGTATAGGTGGTTTTGTAATGGTAAAACCATTTTTGGGTGGGAATTTAATGTTCAATTCAAGAAATTCTGAGAACATGCTTCCATTTGCTTGAAATGAGTACAAAATGTATGACTGAGACGACTCTCTCCGCATGTGGTGGTCAAATACAACAACTCACCACGTGTGGTAGGGTGTGTAGTTTAGTCCTGTCAGTTTAACACAGGCGGATAAAAAGTTAATTTGACTATGGCGTTTCACAATTATGTATCACCTGTTACTTTTCTAAGGCAAGACACCATAGTGGTTGCACCTGCAGGAGCGTACCCACAGCCCACAGAGGACTAAAATGCATTGAAGGACTTTTGTGTTTCTCTAAATTTCTTTGGGAAGCCATGGGTTGGCCCTTTTTTGTATACTATTGTCTGCATGTGGGCAAAAAAAAAAGACTCAATGGACCCTATTCTCAGTGTCGTTGCCGAGAAAGAAGCGACAGTAGCTGGCACTTTCCTATAGACTGGAAGTCGAGACCCGTGGCTAACTGGAATGACCTCTGGAGAAAGCAACCACCCAGTAGCATCATTGCAAACTGCTAATGTACAGCACACATTGATCTATGGAATCTAGTGGAGGATAGCATTTCAGTCATCAAATCTTAACTGAAAAATTGTTTGTCAACATTTCTGACATCAATATCGCCTTGTTATTCAATTCATCTTCATACTTTGGACTAAAAACATTTTATTTGTTGAACATGTGAGGACAAGTCATTATTGAATAATTTCCCCAACACCTTGACAGAACTGTTTGATATCTCAGTGGTGTCAGACTGCGTGCATCACTCCTCAGCCCACAGCCGTGATTCTGACCATCTGTATGAAGGTGCCGTCTCATGCCTTCGCTTCAGACTCAAGTTATCAATTCTGATTTTGTAGGCAACCCGTTCAACTTCACCCCTTAACAACTTGGGTAATTGGTGTGAATTAAATGTAGAACTCAATTCATGTAGTACCAAGTTTTTCTTTCAGCATTCAGTGTTGCCAAGAAGTAGTTATATTTTGGAGAATATTTTGAATATAACTGCACATCCGTAAATGAAAATGATTTACCCACTGCCATTTGCAGATGGTGGTGATTTGACTTATTTTGAGACTCCACCAGGATTGGCAGGTCTTCAGTAAACTACAATTGCCAGCAATGTACATGGCTAACTTGCATGCATCTACCTCAATGAAAAAATAAAATAACCATTGAAAACGTTTGATGTTGACCTTGACCCATTTCGAGGGCCTCGTAAAATTCATTTTGTAGCACTAAGCTCAGTAATTCTAAAGCACTTACAAAAAGCTTATTAACTGCGTTTCCAAGCTAATTTGCATTTTAGTTCATTTAATTCCACCCGCAGCCCACAAGCAACAGAGGAGAGATGCACAGTGAGAGGTTTTCACATACTTATTTATATTTTGTATCTTTATCTGAGGTATTTCATGCTTTTTTTTTTTTTTTTTTTTTAATGAGAACTGTCTGCCTGGGTTCACACTTAATCTAGGGCAAGCCTGGGTTAAAAATTGTGATATATTTGTTATTTATGGAAAACTGGCGCTGCTTGACTGTGTGATCCCCCATATGAAAAGGGGACATTCAATTGTGCGTGAACATTGTTTGTCCCTCAGCTTGAGAACAGCTAGTATAGCCTGCATTACATCTCCAAATCCAAAGTCTTTTCCCTGGCTCAGTCGCACGATGTAAAAACTCCCTGTCAGCTGCTAGTTGATAAGCTGCAGTAGTAATGGCAGTTGCCAGATTTCAATTTAAGCGATTTGCCCAAACATAAATTGCCAACAGGAATAATGCGCTTGTAAGCCTGCCATTCTTTAGGGATAAAGCATAGATCATCAGTTACAGTACAGAACATGAACAAATCTCTCAGCCCTGCCAGTGAGAAAACACTGCCGATTGCAAATTAAGGAAAGATTCCCCAAAAACACTTCTCCTCAGGAAATCACTATCTTTCGTTGGCTCTGCAGTGCAAAACCCCCGATATCTACTACAGACAACTGCTGATATTGTCAAGGCCACATCACCACCTCCCCCCATATCAGCCTGCCATCATTCAGCACTGCCAGTTTACTCATCATAAGCATAATTATTCGATCGGTGACTACACCTGTTCCGTGTTAACGGACAATCAATTCCACCCTTAAATGCTAGCATGCTAGACCCTTCCAGTGGGGTGCATTGCTCTTGTGCTTGCTCGCCTGTCTTTTCAGTTTGTCCTGGGTTATCGCCGGGGGCTTGCATATGCTCTTTAATGCATCTGCTTGTGACTTGGAACTGGTTTGAGATGGATTCTGCATAACAGAGATGAAAATAGGCGGAGGACACAAAACAGTTCATTAAGCTGATAATTAGTCTTGACTTGTTTTTCATGTTCCTTGATCAACAATACATTAACTACAGAAACACTTTAAATCAGTTCTGTCCTCAAAATAAAACTACTTGGATGCCAAATTGTGCAAATTTTAAGAAACTAGTCCAGTGCCCATTCAAAGAATTCTTTTTTCGGAACGGGTCAATTTCTTGGCCTCCTTTTTTTTTTTTTCCATTGAGCATGATTTTTTTTCCTGAATTAAATTTATTATTCAGCCATTGGATTATTCAAATAATTGAAAATCTTTGTTAATCAAGGAATATGATTGAAAACTGGTCATGAACTCTCATCAGTTGAAAGGGATGTTTACTTCCGCACCCCCTCCTTCATCCGTATTTTCCACTCAGCGGCTGTCACTGCAACCAACTGAGACTCTTTACAGTCTCCACCAATGGCCCATCGGAGTGTGTGTTTGGTTTCTCATCACAAGCCAAACTGATTTTATTACTGATGAGCCAGAGAGCAGCTTCCTTGGTCATCAGTCTTCACAACTGAAAGGACATCAAAAAAAAAAAAAAAGGTTAGTGCTCTCCAAATAAATTCCATTGATTATCAAAAGCCTCCTTAGTCTCTAACTCACAAGCCAGCCGTCACCATCAGTCAGCTGCCCCAACAGCTGAGCATACCCAACAAGTGCTGTGTTAAGGTATGCAAATATAGCTGGTTTATCCCACTTGCTGTCTAAAGTCCAATGTGCTGACAGTTTTATGTTCTGCAGGCTCCCTCGGGACCAATGTATAAATCACAAGCATTTAAGTGAATTAGCAAACGTTTTCTCACTCTCACCCAGTGAAGGCCATGGAGGGTGATCGAGTGTCTCAAATATGGGGCAGACAAGGCTCCTTTCAACAACCTGGTTGATATCAGACTGATTACTTCAGCAGATAACATATCACACCATATCCAAATCCCTCCCGCTGAAAATTCCAGCTAAGATCAGCTACTTTTCCATGCTGGCATAAGATGGTCTCAGCAGTTTTTTGACGCCTCACGCAGGACATATGTGGAATAGGCTAGTCATGTGGGTAGAGCAAGCAGATGTCAGCTGGCAAGAGGCTGGCTGACCAGCTATAACTATGAAAAACAGCCTATACCAGCTTAACCATTGAATCTGAAATTTTCAGCAGGCATTTGAGACATCCCTGCACTAAAGGGTCACTTCATATACATTTCATTTAATACCGAAATGTATTTTTTTTTTTTTTTTTTTTAATGGACATAGGACCTTTGTATTAATGTGGTGCTGACAGTTGCTCTCATTGCTGTCAATTATTGTCCCCTCTCCTTGCCCTGGAATGAACAATACTGTACAGTATGTGCAAAACCTTTACGATACCTTTCAAATCAACTAGGCCTACGCTGTCGGCGGCCGACAGCAAGGGGTCAGAGATGGGTCGATTACAATTACATTTGATGTCATTGTAATTAAGTACAATTACTTTTGTAATTGTAATTTAATTTTAATTGAATTTTTAATTGAAAAGTAATTGTAATTGTAATTGATCCCACGGATAAAAGTAATTTCGATTACATTTCAATTACTTTTCAATTACATTTCAAATCTTTAAAAAATTTATTTCCCATGTTTTTATTGTTTTTATTCAACTGTTTATACAGTAGGGCTTCATTTCCAGTCAACACAATGTATCCAGGGGCAGTTCCAGGATTTTTGAAGTGGGGTGGCACAGGGGGGACCAACAATCAGTCAGGGGGCACGTGGGGGGGCATTTTTATCAGAATACAGCATTGAAAATCAGCTCAGAAATAAAGGGAAACTTATAGGATAGAACACAACGTAATTCTGCTAAAGTAGACACAATTTTCATTAATTTTACTTGTTTTTATTTTTTAATAAAGTGTATCCAAATACAGTACACATTCTCTGTAGTGTGTCATTTGTTTCAAAAACAATTCCTTGATATCAGAATTTTGGAACTTATATTACACACAAATATCCATGGTACATATTTTATAACAAAAGTAAACAGCTGTTTCACATTGCAGTGTGTGTCTATAAATGCAGTAGTGCCAATATCCCAGTCCATTGTGGTCTAAATCTTAAAATTTCAATGATGTTCATCTGATCGCTACATTTTCAACATTCTCAGACTTCTAAAACTTCAGCGTTTGTTTAACCGAATTATCTTGGAGAAATTGATTGTGATTTTAGTCTTTAATCAAACATGAAAGACTACATCAAGATAATTGCAAAATTCCAATTTAGGGAAAGTAGACACCAAGCATGTAAATATAACTTACTGGGAAAGTTTCTTTGTATTGCCAAAAATTTGCAGTCGCTTTTGGTTAAGTACTTGCCGCAGTTGAGTTGACCACAGCGTAATAGCGACCAGCCTTAATTTGCGAGTAGCGTTTTACTTTGAAGGGACACTTCTTCAATGTTTCAAAATACAATATGGAACTGAGTTTATACATACCATACCATAAAACAAAACAATCAACAAAATTGAAAAAAAAACAACAAAATTTGTCTAGGTCCATTTGCAAGTATTACTCAGCATCCATCCTCCAATCCCGGGCCTCCAATCTGAGAAAGTAATTGTAATTGTAATTGGTTTTGCCAGATGTAATTGTAATTGACCTTTGGCTGACAAAAGTAATTGTAATTGTAATTGTAATTGAAAAAAGGAATTGAACCCAACCCTGCAAGGGGTATATCCCCGAAAGGCCCACATTGTGAGTTATCGCGCTAACGGCTAAAATCTGCGGACGCAGCAGCGGTGGCGGATGGGGCAAAACCATGATATCTCCAAAACTCGTATTTCGGGGATATATTTACATTTTATTTATATTGTGTTTTTCACAGAAGTACTGTCACAAAGACAGAGCAAGAAAAGGGGCACCCCCCAAAAAAGCAAATGAAGAAAAAAACTCTCAGGAGAGAGAAAAAAAATCTTCAAACATTGGTGAGAAAAAAAAAACCCAGTTGGAAGAAATCTCCGGAGAAACATACTTGTTGTTGGGAGCCCATCCTCTGCTGACCAGCTAATTGTTGAGAGCTGGATTAATATCTTTCCAGGGCCTCTTTCAATGCTTACAATTGCACACATGATCCAATTTATTTATTTATGAGGATCAGTTTCCAAGATCATGAACTGTTTTTGTAAACTGAGAATGTAAATGGCGACCCTGGTCCCGAAGTCCGGACAGTCAGTCTCACATCCTGCGAAGACTGTGCACGCAATGTTAATTTTTAAATAGGCAAAATGACCATGTTCAACAGCCCAGATGCAGGCATAATGTCTGATTGCATAATGCATTAATAATTCATCTTTAAGGAAAGTGTTATTGTCTATCCTCGTGCACATCTAAATAACTAAAAATACATCATGAACAATTGCAAGTAATTAAAAAGGCCAAATCTTAGAGACTTTCTTATTTTATATGTGATATTGATATGCAATAAGCCTGCAAATTGAGAAAAGGAGGCTTACTATCGAATCTGATGAAAAAAAATTAGGGGGCAAAAGTTTGGTGATTGAGAGTTAAACAACACATCCCTTCATTTTAGCATGTAATCTGCAAGTAATAGAGTCATTGATAATGGACAGAAACCTTATCTGAAGTTCTAACACAGATTTTCAATCAGCTGTTTAGGAGAACTCCACTGAACCCTGAATGCATGCTGTACTTTCCCCTCTTAGGACTCCACATTATTGGGTCGCATCAAGGTCTAGTTCCTCTCAGTTCTGTTACTGTGTACATCTGAGTGCTGTGCGCTGACCATTAGAAGCCCGGTATTGGCCGAGAGAACCAAACTGTGCCTGCTTGAGCCTTTAACTCAGATGCTTGCTTTGCTCTTCCTGTGTAAAAAAAAAAAATCCAGGATTTTTAGAAATATCAGTGGTGAGCTCATTTACTTGCTTATCCAATCAGGAAAAAGAATGTAAAAAATCATGAACTCATTTACTTGAAACAGAAGGACTCTGCACAGGAAGAGCAAAGCGAGCATCTGCAAAGAAGCAATAAACCTTTTAATTAAATATCACAAAAGGGGAATGGGATATAAAAGCTTTTGTGCCTTTCTGACTAACTGATATACTTCCTTGATCACACATGCACGGAGCCCTAGGGGGTGCAAGTATCGAGTTTTCATATTGTCGTTCTGGCTAAAATAATAGAAAGACCAAGGCAAGGTGTATAAGATATATGTGGGGGAGAATGAAAAAAGAGTTTGATGGATGGTACCTGTGCTTTAATACGCCACTGCCATCCTCAGAGTAACATTATATTACTGTTCCAGTTGAATTTTTGGAGCAAAATTTCTCTTTTCAATGAGCATAGACACCACCAGCATGAGTAATTCTACTGCCCTGCATGATACAAGGCTTCTCTTGTCAAGCTCAATCAATGAATGCAACGTATACACTACAGTATGGGTTTATGCCATGCATAGATTGAAGTTATTCGTTAGCTACTGAGGTCCACATTCCAGGGGTCAGAGGGTAATGTTGTTTTACTTCTACCCATAAACTCAGCCTGCTGATTTCAATAATTAGTTTAGTCTCATTGCTGAATTTGTTTTGTGGTTTGTTGCAAAAAAGACTGGAGGACCTGTATGTTCTGAACTTTCCGCCCTTAGTTGATCCTTACACATACACGTGCACGTAACAAGCTAGCACATTGCATAATATTGGCCAGAAATTTCTGACACTGTCAGTCTTTCACCAGAGGCTACTATTCATGAACTCCGCCATCTGTGAAACCCCTTTATCCCTATGGAGGCCCACAAATCGCCATGTGGACAACATCATTCTTATCGCCTGCCATTTTTACATTTTCCCTGATTAAGCTAACCCGCAGGGTCTGGTGAAACCAGGTGCTACCTGGTTCTTGTTAGCATTCTAGAAGCTCACTTCCTCCCATAGATGTTTAAATAAGTTAATCTGCTGAAGTTACACTTTTTATAATGACATGAATGGGGAAAAAATGTATGCACTCCCATTGTTGTTCAAAAAGCTTCACTGAACTTCATTGTTGGCAATGACTACAAGTTCAGCAGCTAAATTTTCTGATGATCCTCTGAGGGAATTTGTCTTCTCTGCCAAAATTTAGGTAGCAGGAGTTTTTAAGTGAAATGAATTTTGCTTTGGACAATGTTAGGCAGTTGGAAGAGGAAAGATGATCATTCCTTGTGTTTGCTAATCATAGCGCAAGCAACAAAAAGCCCATAGGTATCTGATGTCCTGCCTGAGTTTCAGACAGAAGTCTTTACCATGGTGACAAATGATCACTCCTGTGCTTATGGCACACCGTCATTCTGAATTGTGTTCTTGTTTCGATTCCCTCTGAAGGCCAATCTGTCCTGCTGTACAGCGGCATGTTTTATTAATGCTCGTTCTTGTGTGTGCTAAAGCAGTGCGCCCAAATTGAATTTTCACCCATGAGTGGAATTTGCGCTTTGTGTGGGGAAAAACAAATAAATTAGTAAAGGAATGCGTTAAAAAGAGCACAGCAGGAACGACACTCCATTACACTGTAATTACACTCCGGGTGAAGAAGAAATAAAGTTGGGACAGGCTGTATTGCTGCCCAGCACAGTGTGCTCTGGTGGTAATTTCTTACTCTGCCAGACGGCTTCATTAGCGGGGCCTTTCTGCAGAAAAAAAGCTAGTAAGGAAGTACATTCTGGCTAAATAAATTGCAGTTTTGCGTGGAACTGGCCTATTCTGATAGCTAATTCATATGCGGTAGCTGGGGGTACTTAAACAGGAGCATAAAAACGCGAGGAGGCAAAACTGCTTTCAGTAGCACCACCATTGCTAAGACCACCAAGATATGGTAAGGTATGTTTTGGGTCTCTCTTTCAGCACCAGTTGTGGGTCCAGCCAAAATAGCTTCATTAACGGAAGAAAAAATTTTACTTCTCATCATACATCATACAAGAGGACAAAATTGGACTAGAGTAGGGGTTTAAGTTGAATGTATAAGTTCTCAATTGGCTATACATTTCTTTTCCAGCCAATAAATGGCTCAGCACACTTTTTGGGGCAATGTTACCCATACTCCACAGCATAGTAATAGTAATGGAAATCAATGGTCACCAGTAACCTCTCCAAACCAAAAACATGCTCCATAATAAAGTTCAGAATTTTGTCCATTTTTCTTCAGAGCGCCATCAGCCAGTACACATACTCATTAAAGGAACTGCTTATTTTAAGGTCAGAGCATTCGCCCTGCAACGGACAGGTTGCTTTTTCAAAATTTCAAGCATCCAAGAAAAATGCAAGCTTGTATAAACACTTTTCACACCCTATAAGGAGCAAGTGTATCTCACTAACACAGTAATATCTGAAATATGCCTTATTTTAACAGACATTCCACTATCAGGGAAAAGCAGGCAAAATGCAACCTAGATAGAACAGAGTCGGTGCAGCGAATGTAACGGGATTTACCGAAGTCTTCAAGCTGTTTGCATTTTAGACGAGTGAAAATTCAAGGCATTCTATTTCATTAAATGCGGTATAAATTCTGAATCAGATCGCCACATTAAGCAAAATGCCAGCACAAGCAGTATTATTAGCAAAGGCTACTCTTATTATTATTAGCAAACGGTTACTCTTGTTAACCAATTTGACAAACTAGCTCTGTGATCACAATGGTAAACCAAAAATAAGAAATAGCTAGCTAGTTAGCTAGCCGGCTATAAGTAAGATAGAGCCACCCCATACAAAGACAGTTGTGCTCACACTGCATGAAGACAAACTTTCCATCATTGAATTTCTCCTCCAAAGAATCAATGCTGTCAGCCCTCCAGTCTGTTCCATTCAGAATAACTGCCATTGTCCATCTCCAAATCACATTTCCATCCTGCAAATGTAACCTGAGCACTCCAGGGTTGGCTCTGGAAGTCTTTTTTTCTATACAATCACGTCAATTTCAGCTGCGCAAAGTTGAGAGAATACAGCCTAACTTGCTGTAATGCAAAGGTCCAAATACTTTTCTGAGGGTCCAATCAATGTCTTTCAATTACTGTGGAAAGTAATTTATACTGTGTAAAACCCACACAGCTAAACCAACGACAGAAGAGCTGGGAGCGAAGGTTCAAGCGTGTACTCAGGCTGTTGTGAGGCAACAATAAAATATTATTAATGAACTTTCTCCGTTCGCAAACGGGGCCATGCGGTAATCACGGATATATCTAATCTGCCGCCCTGCGGTGAATAATCCAATGTGAGCATTAGAATATTACACCCGGAAGAGGCGGGACATCAAACATATCAGCGATGACTGCAAAAGAATCGTACCAGTTATTGTATTTACTCTCGTTCCAAATCTGACTCCATTTAGAATTAGAATTTATAATTTAGGGAGAACCTGCGTGGACCTCGGGGTGATTACCCCCCGGACTCGTAAATGAAGGCCTGCGTCACTAAAATACATGCCCTCGGGTTTTAGCATTATTTCCACAGCTTAGGTTCGTTGGTAGTACCAGAGGATTGGAAGCCAAACATCACAGCAACAGTATATTTTGGCGTGAATACTGCGAACCCAGATCTATGCACGCCAATGGGTTCCTTCAGGGAATTTTAACAGACAACCGACTTCTTGTCCATGGGTTTCCTTAAGGTTAAAATCCCAGAACCGGCAATATATAAACCCTTTAAGTAAGTAGATCATGATTGTCTCTCCAACTTAACAAAACCAATTCTCATCCCAAAGCCGCTGATCAGTCAGTCCTTGGTTGAGCTTAACCCCTAAGTCTCCGCCGTAACGTGGCTAGAAAGGATGTACAAGTGTTAAGAATCACTGAGACCACGCAAGTTTAAAGGAATAACAATAGTTTATTCACCAGGTAGGCAAGAGCTTAAATCAAACAAATCAAAGTTAGACCAATCACAAGTAACAAACAATTTGGAAAATGAGAGTGAAGTCATACCTGGCGAAAAAAAGGCTACACACGGAGCAAGCATGCAGGAAGTTCGAATTGCGAAGCTTCACTAAGCTAAAAATAACGCACGGACCAACGTGTGGGAAGTCATTTACGGTCTTCCATAACTAGAGAGGCTACTCACGCACTTGCGTACGCGGGGAGAGATCAGATACGATCTTCCCTGACTATATGGTATGGGCTATACACGGCATAGAGATGCATGTGTGGGAAGTCGGCTACGATCTTCTCCGAATTGATTGTCTGTCTTTGCTTTAAGCCAAATCACGTCTTTGATCCAGGCGGCATGGCCATAAATGACCTGGAAGGGGGGTCGAATCTGGTTTTTGGGTTTCCAACATTTGGAGGATGTAATAAAACAATTTAGCAGAGAAGAACAGGATGATTACCTGAGAGGATTCTGACCAATTTTCAGGAGTTTCCAAAAGGGAATGAACCATAATTTCAATGGGAATGAAACATACTCCACTCAACTCCTTGGACTCTCCTGAGAATAACAAGACCAAACATGATATGAATATGTACTAATATGATTGCATCATGGTTGTCATGAAAAAGTCTTAAGATGAATTATTATATAGGTAAATTGGGTTTTAGAAGTGATTTCTTAGCAGGATATTGAACATATAAGCATATTGTGAAGTTCCCGGAGGTTTAGATTATTTTAAAAAGATAAGGTCCAGTTATATTAAAGACTGAGGACAGTAATATGACTCCCACAGGGGCATTGTGTCAGCTAGGGCTTTGCAACTACCCCCCCCCCGCCCGTACAGAGTAACACCAAGGACACAGAAAGACCATCAACACCTTCCACATGCAGGCTGAGCGAGCATCCTGGGCCCACTCATAATAGGGGAAGTCCAAAAAGTTTTATTGTTATCTGGCTTGGCTCCGGAGTTCCTTGAGGCCCAGTTCCCGAGCTATCAGCCATTTGTCACTTACAGTCTCTGGGCTCCCCCTATGCATCAGAGTTTGCAGAGCTCCAACCCCCTTTCCAGATCTTACAACTGTCTGGAATGAGATTTAAAAAAAACATGTCAATCAATAGACAATTACCAGGAAAATTTCACGTGGGTGTGAACTTTAACCGTGCTTTATGCAGATGAGCCTGAGCAAGCATTAAAGTGACTGCATTTCCGTGAGAGATCGTATGAGGTTGTAAATGACAACTGAGTTCGAGTGACGAATTCGTATATGTAAATCAATGGTAGGGAATCGCATGTTTTTAATATGTGATGACTGTACTTAATAGCAGAATGACAGTATCAATACCATGTTAATTTTCACTTCAGAAAACTGATTTTTTTAAATATTCAATTGGAATATCGTTGGCCTATTATAGCTTAAGTGGTTGAAACTAAGGACAACCACTTTTCCACCTAAAAGAACCTGGTGCTAGTGCCATGCTGGTGCCAGTGCTTGGTTCGTTCAACCCACGCACCTCCTAAGAACCTGTTTGCTTTTCCATCGCCCAGGAGCTAAATCAGAGCAATGCAATTACGTCACTGTATAACCTCAGTACATCTGGCAATGCAGAAATATAGTATGGTCTGCGGGAAACCATGAATAAAAATTAAAAACTGAAATAATGGTTGTGTTTCTATGCTCAGTAATACTACAACGTATTATTGTTGGTGAGGTTTTATCATTTTTAGAAGGGGAAAGGAATATAACCAACTAGATTGCTATGACCTTGTACTGGGTTAATATCAGATATTTAAAAAGCGGAAAAATAAGGCGCAAACATTAAATGTGTACCATATCTGGCGTTGTTGTCCATGCATGTTAGAAATACCGAAACCTTGTGCAGCAATAGGGTGTAATAATAGGATCACCCTATCCATATTTTCTTTTCCCAAAGATGCAGACAGGTAAGAAATAAATGAGCAACTGTCGTATTTCATTCCAGCGTCATAAGTTTGAACAATCTATAATTTTGTTTCATTTTGAAATGCCCTTCAAATTCGATCATGGCAATTATAGCAATTTGTGAACATCCGTGATAGCAAGTGAACTCATATTCGTAATGCTTAATATAGATGTTAGCGGCGTAGGAAAAAAAATGCCCGAAGAAGCAAATTAACATGAAATATCAGTGCATCATGCAGATATAAGACAGATGCTTGTACATTCCAACATTTACTGTGAGCAGAACGCTCAAAATACTTCCGCGATTGCGCCCACTTAGCAAACAGGAAGTGTGACCAATTTCTTACAATGGGGGTCTATGGGGGATGTCTTTGGTTTAGCCTTCTCCATTTTTGTTTGTTTGAAAACGAAAGTAGACTGCACTCGCTCGGTTGTTGTTTTAAAAATGGCGGTACAGTGTTTGCGCTGGTCTTGTTGGTCACTAAAACTCTGCCCCCACTCCTTGACTAATCGGGGGCTTGGCTCTGGACCAGCAATGAGTTGGTGCTGCTCTAGTACCAGTTTTGAGAGCCTGGAGCTAGTGCTTAGGCTGTGTAAAAGCAAAGAACCGGTGCTAAGTCAGACTCTGGCTCCGAACCAGCACTGGAACCAGTTCGGTGGAAAAGGGGCATTGAGTGATCAAGTTCAACGATTGGCTGGCCTGCGGGGAACAAGTTCAGCGATTGGTCAGCCAGCGGGGAAGAGGCGACTGCGTGAGTGACTGACTGAGTGATCAAGTTCAACCATTGGCTGGCCCACAGGGAAGAAGTTCAGCGATTGGTCGGCCGGCGGGGAAGAGGCAGCCCAGCCATATACTTGGTGCACCTAGTCTTGTTTCCCAATGAATGAGTTACAACCTTGAAAAATTATGGCACAGAAAAACATGATATTCTAGTGAATACAAATAAACCAAAAATGTGTTATTTAAAGTTAACTAATCGTAAGCAAGAGAGGCCACGAATCATCAACTTCTCACATCATAGCCTCCTGCACATTGTAGTGGATAAAATTATGTTTCTTGCGCCATTGCTTATTAAAAATAGATGTGTAGGCTGGTATTGGCCAGATGCACCGAGAAAGAGACAGAAGTTAGGCAAATTGGACTGCATGATTCATGAAAAACAATCAACAACAAATGTACTTTAATTTGAGGACCTCCTCCAGCAATTGAACAAACAGAATGCCATTGGAATGTTGTTGACACCAATGACGATTAAACTAGACTTGCGAGCAAGGATCGGCAGTGTCATGTCACAAACCGTAGAGCAGACAGAGCCAAGAGCAGGATCAGAAGTAAAATTCAAATAAGGTTTATTTCATGCCAGGCCAGTGTACTGGCAGACTGCGTAATGGAGGGCAGGCAGACTGTAGTCAGGGGACAGGGGTCGAGCAGCAGCGAACAGTGTCCAGAGGGTGAGGTTGATCAGAGTCGAAGTCCAGGTCAGAGGTCGCTACCGTGGCGTCTTTCTAGAGGGAGTGGGTGACATTAGAAAAAGGACGAGACTGGAGCACTCAAATTACTTGCAACAATTTATTTAGGTGCCAAGACTAATGTTTCGACGCACTGCCTCCTCCTCAGAGCTAGCACAAGGGGTTACTTCATCTAATGGATGACACTAGGCTGGGGAATAATGATGCACAAATGGGACAATCAGCAGTGAAACAAACAAATAATGAAATGATAAGGAAGATGAAGGAACTGAGAAACCAGGAATCACAATGAACAATGAGAAATGTGAAAAGTGAGCTCAACACGAATAAAACTCAACAGTCTAGCAAAGGAGAAGACAAAAACCGGGAAGTTATATACACAGAGACAACAATTAACAACAAGGATCATGTGCAGAAGGAAGCGGGAGAATGCACAAGAGAGGGGCGAAGCCACAGGACTACAAAGGAATGATTGAAATCAATCAAAGAGACAAACTGAAAAAGATGCAGACTGCCAGACAGCAGGAAATATGAATAAACACAGAATCAGAACCTAACATTTCATGCATGGACTCATGATAATATTACACTAACAGCTGATACTGGTCATGAAAGCCACTATAGCACTCCCCAGGGGAAAAAAAAAAATCAATTGGCCTTCTCTAAGCACTGTATGATCATTGGGCATCTATTGGTGAATTTGAGTTCTCTGTCATTGACATCAACAGCAAAGTTTTAGGCGAGAGCAAGGGGGAGGGAAATCGGCTGTTATGGGCGTGTTGATGTAGTTGAGGGGCGTGGCCACACCCCGGCTAATACGACAATTTTTTTTTTCATAAAGTTTCAAATCAATACATGGCTATAACTGTACCTGATTCCATGGTTTATTTTATAGTCACAACTCCTGGGTTGTGGGTTTTTGTGTGTGTGTGTGTGTGTGTGTGTGTGTGTTTAGGTGGTTGAAATGCATTTAATCTAAGGTTTATGATAGGTTCACAATTCAATTATGAGATAAATAGATTACGGTCTGAAATTCACAAATAAATGCCATGGAAAATGCCAAGCTCAAAATGTGAAATGTTTTGTTTGAAGTCAATAGCTGCTGAAAATAGAAATGAGATGTTATGGAGAAGGCATTTGCCCTTTTAATACAATAGGTGATCAGTGCAATAAAAAGCATCAGCAAATGAACAAATTACCTCTGAAAATGGCAGTTTAAAGAAAAAAAAATTACAGTCAGCGGCTGAAGTATATTCTGTACATGGTCTTAACAGTGGGGAAAACTGCAATTGATTACAGTGGACAACCACTCTATTCATACTCCAGCACCGTAATTAGCTGTTTTGGTCATACTGAGTCCACTGTTTTACAAACATCTGTATAATAATGGGGATTAACAACAGCAAGAGCAATCTGAGGTTGCAGGCCTCTGATGAAGCTGAACAATCCTGCATCAATTTCTGATATTTGCTTGACATCATTGAGATAAAACCCCCAGTTTTTCCCATTTCAAATTATGTCTTTGAGAAGGTGGGATTCAAGATGTGAACTTTTACAGTGGTGAAGAATACTTCGAAAACATCCTGGATCCAGATGCCAATCTCTCTCAAAATACTGCATAATCACCTTGGGCCAAGATCCACCTTTGGTAAAATTCTCATGCAAACCATCCATTGGTTTTTGAGTACATCTGCTTACTAATCAACGAACAGGACCCATCACATTACATCCTGAGCAGAAGTAAACATCCATGAAATATATAGGCACACATTTTCTGTCTACTGCAATATACAGTTAGGTCTACGTTTGTCAGTGACATAATTTTCATCATTTTACCCTCGTGGATTAGAATAGTATTTGAAAATAGATTTCATTTTTAATATCACGCTGCAGTTCACGGACGGTGACATTTTCTTTGGAAGCAGACAGAGGTTGGTAATCCAGGTTCAGAAAGTCAATGTTCTGTCCGGAATTTAGTTCCTTTTGCCTGGATTTGCCATTTAGCACAATTCTTCCACCAAGAAAAGGAACTAATCTGTGAATCAGTTCATGTGAGGAGGAAAAACGCAGCAGAAATTTTACTTTGTGACCCTGGACTTTTCCACCTTAGAAAACAGGGGTCCCTCCCAGTAGATTTCTGAAATCAAATGTTTATTTGGTTGATGTTCCTAAATTGTTGATTCTGCTCAATATAGGTTGGACAGTGAAGTGGAGCTGGAGCTCCTTGCAGCCATGGAGCGGTAAAGAATTGTTTCAGGGTAAGGCATGGGAGCTGAGATATGAATAAACAGGCAAATTTGTTTTACTCAAGTGGCATTAAAACACTATGACTCTACTTAATGGAAGATGTTATTCAGAATAACATAAAATGCCCTCATCCATTGCCTGAGGTGAATGGCGGAAAATTTAAGCGAGATAAAATTGCAGTAAAATTACAGTTACAATATAATCATTGGCAGAGGCTTTTAGCCAAGGTGGCTCCAAAAACATTGTATTGTATTTCACATGGTGAGCAAACACTGAATGAAAAGGAAGTAATGGCAGATGCGCACCTGGGAGGAGGTGATTAGGAGTAAAAATTATAGTAAAAAAAACAGAAGGTAATCGCACACGCTTACGACGGGAATTACTTTCAAACACTGCCACCATTGCAGTCATTTAAAAGAATGAAGGGAGAAATGGAGACAAACATCATCATTTCATATACTTTCAATCCATGAGTCATTTTCAGCCGTGCATTCTCTGAATGCTTCATGCTTCAGGAGCACAGGAAAGTGTGTGTGTGTTTTATTTTTCACTTGTTTACACATGAAAGTCGATCAGGCGACCCATAGCATATGAGGGAAAATGCCACTGAGAGTGTTTCCCAACAGAACGTGAGCACGACCTTGTGAGTAAATGAGGCGGGTACTGGCTCTCGGGCGTGATGTAGATGTCAATAAACCGAACACGGGCCGACTGAAGAATGGGTGTAGAAAGGTCAGTGGTATTTTCTCTCATCCCGCTCATTTGGAATGCCGCAGTGCATCATGGGACAGACTACTAAACAGCAAATCCCCCGGGCCCACTGGGGCGGGTCGGGCCCGGCAATGAAACTGCCGTGCAGCGCTGAATCTCCCTTGACTGGGTCATTTTAAAATTCCCTGTGTATCTCAGTCCAAGTGTCCTCACATCACTCTTTCAGATAAGCGCTTGATTAATCAGGCTCCTTTCTTCTTGAGATGAAACAGAGAGTGGTGTATGCTTCCTGCCAAAATGAAATCATTAATGCGCCTTTCCTTAGATGCCCTTATTTATTCATTTGAAGTTCACTTTTTTTTCAAGTTCTATTTTAATTATCAAGATCATCACCCATTTATCGTCACATCTGCATTCACGTATTTCCCATTTGGCTTTGCCTTACTTGTGTGCTTCAGATGATCTATGCACTATAACTGACTCTCATTTTTTGCATTTATTTTGGCTCATAAAAGAACCTACACCCTCAGGGAAGCGCATAAATCAGTAAGCGTAGATGGCGAACAATCGCTGATAGGGCAAGAAAGAAGCAGAGAAACGACAAGCACTATCTGTCGGCCAAAATTTTGTGTTTAGAGCCTCTTTATTGCATTATAGCATTTTAAAGACAGTAAATAATGAAAGACATATGGACTGTGAGAGGAAACTGAAGCAGCTTTAGGAAACGTGGAAAGAACATGTTCATGAGACATGAAACATGAACCTCAACACAGAAAGGGCATAACTAGATTCAAGCTCTCAGCTCTTGCGTGATTCAACATTGCAGCCTATTGGGCTTCTGTGCTGCCCATAATAATAATAATAATAATAATTCACAAACAACAAGGCATGTTGCACTGAATACACTGCAGCGATATGGGCAGAGTATTTTCCTGGATGCAGTTAGAGAAAATGAATCACTAATATTGATAGATGTTGGCAAACAACGAGGAAGACAGTGAAGGCAATGTTAAAGATTGCAATCCTATTTTCTTCTGAAAAATGCCCAAGCTGGGCTAATTTGTTCGTAAATACTTTGTTTGCGCTGAGGCAGAACTGCCCATACAGGAACACAGCGGCAAGCTGCTGTAGTCTTGGTCACGCATCTGAAGGCATGGGCTGGCTTAATCAGGCTCTGTGCATGAAAACAGCTGCTGTGGAGGTGGGGGTAAATCAGATGCTGCTCAAATGTAGGCTAAGCTGCTCGTCATGATTAGATGAGTAACAGGCTTTGGGGAGAAGAGGGTGGTTTTCCGACTGCTGGCATGAAGTACACCCATCTCCCCTGATGACGAATCCCATGGATGCATACGTATGATGGTCAGTAAGGTTTGCCAGTCCTTAAAGAGAGAGGCTGGGATGGGAGTGGACCATTTAAATCCTGAGCATTAATGAGTTGGCTCTCGTTAACATGTTATTTATTCTTTGTTCTGAGGAAAAACCGAATTCTCCTTCAGAATTTGCGTATTACTAATACAGCGCCCTCCATAATTATTGGCACCCCTGGTTAAGATGTGTTCTTTAGCTTCTACTAAATTCAGTTTTTTTCTAAATAATATAGGACCACAATGAAAAAAAGGGGAAAATCCAACCTTCAATTCAAGTGCATTTATTCAGTGGGAAAAAAATCCCACATTAAGAAGTAATTCTTTTACATCAAATCATGTGTGCCACAATTATTAGCACCCCTGATGTTAATACTTTGTACAACCCCCTTTTGCCAACAAAACAGCACCTAATCTTCTCCTATAATGTTTCACAAGATGGGAGAATACAGACAGAGGGATCTTCGACCATTCCTCTTTGCATAATCTCTCTAAATCATCCAGCGACCTGGGTCCTCTCCTCTGCACTCTCCTCTTCAGCTCACTCCACAGGTTTTCAATGGGGTTGAGGTCTGGGGACTGAGATGGCCATGGGAGGAGCTTGATTCTGTGTCTGGTGAACCATTTCTGTGTAGATTTGGCCACATGTTTAGGGTCATTATCTTGCTGAAAGACCCAGTGATGACCCATCTTCAGCTTTAGGGCAGAGGCCACCAGATTTTGATTTAAAATGTCCTGGTATTTCAAAGCGTTCATGATGCCATGCACCCTAACAAGGTTCTCAGTGTCTCTGGAAGAGAAACAGGCCCACAGCATCACCGATCCTCCCCCATACTTCACAGTGGGCATGAGGTGCTTTTCTGCATACTCATCTTTTGTGTTCCGCCAGACCCACTTAGAGTGTTTGTTGCCAAAAAGCTCTATCTTGGTCTCATCTGACCAAAGCATGCGGTCCCAGTTGAAGTCCCAGTACCGCTTAGCGAACTCCAGACGTTTGCGTTTATGATTGTGAGTGAGAAAAGGTTTTTTCCGTGCATGCCTCCCAAACAGCTTGTTGGCAGTAGATAGCGCCTGATGGTTGTTTTGGAGACTTTCTGATCCCAAGATGCTACCATTTGTTGCAATTCTTTAACAGTGAGCTTTGGAGAACTTTTTATTTCTCTTACCATCCTCCTCAATGTGCGTGGTGGCAAAATAACCTTGCGTCCTCGTCCAGGCTTGTTTACCACTGTTCCAGTTGTTTTAAACTTCTTAATGATTCCTCTGACAGTAGATATGGGCAGGTGCAGGCGAGTGGCTATTTTCTTGGAGCCATTGCCTGACTTGTGAAGGTCGACACACATCTGCCTTACTTGAATGGTGTGTTCCTTTGTCTTTCGCATGTTGAAGAGTGGATAAGAGAAATGGCCTCTGTGTCACGTCATATTTATATCCCAGGGAAACAGGAGGTGATGAATTACTAATTAAATGTTCCTGGATACTCTGATCAACTTTGTAAACTACTGTAGAAATGACAGAAATACTTCAATTACATTTATTCCTAGGAATTGTTAGGGGTGCCAATAATTGTGGAGCAGGTGATTTTATGAAAAATAATTATTTCTTAGTCAGGGATTTTTTTTCCCTTAAAATTCACTTGAGTTGAAGGTTACATTTTTCTACAATTTTCAGCGTGAGAGTATGCTTCTGCAATAAAAATTGAATTTATTTTAAGGCTTTTAACACATCTTAACCAGGGGTGCCAATAATTATTGAGGGCGCTGTAAATAGTGGCATAACGGGGCAGTGTGGTTGTCCATAGGGTTGCATTATCGGCTTTCAGCAAGAATGTTGTGGGTCCAAATGTGGTCTGAGCCCCTCTGTATGGGGCTTGCAGGTTCTCCCCATGCTTGTGTGAGTTTATTCCAGGTGCTCAAGGTTCCTTCTGCTGTCAAAAAAAAAATGCAAGTTTGGCTATTTTGAGACTCTGAATTTGACAGTATAATGTCCATAAGGCACCAGATGGAGACTATTACTCCTGCTTTATCGGTCAGTACATATGTATTCAATGTATATGTCAAATATCATAGTTATAGTTATCACTGAGCATTCATTTGCTGTCTAGTCTGTTCAAGAGGCACAGAAACTTCTTTGTGACTTTATGCAATGCTCATATTGACCATTATTGAGCTTGCTTGGTGGCAAACCTGCAAACGTCATCTAGTTTGTATTTAAAAGCGTTCTCATAGCTTAAAACAGTACAGAAAATTAACAACATATTTACTGTATAAACCCAGTCAACTGCACACCATAGTTCTACCAGGATCCAATTGGCCAACATTTTCAGACATAAATATTAATGGTATATATTATTATTATTATGTTAGGGTCTATAGATGACATTATGAATGGCTGCATGTTAAGAAAAAGCTTTGTTTAGTTGAAAAATAATCAAAAGAGACCAGAAGGGTGTACCACAAAGCAAAATAAGTGGGTTAATGAGGTAAGTTGAACTGAAAGCCAGGGTTTCCAATGTCAAGAATATGGCTCTAATTTAACTTCTCATGGTAACTTATGGTATCTCTTATTGTTAGTTTAGGATTTATCAAGCCAGCTCATGCCTGGTCAATGTTGAACTTGATTTGTAGTACACCACCCTTGTCTTCACAAAGTCATGATCACATTTACATAATAGTAGTGGATTTTCAGTGACTTTGAATTTGGAGAAAGAGAGGGGTGATGGGATTTCAGACCAGATCTTGTCCTCTGGCTTTTTAACACTTTATTAAGCTGCCAGCGCAGAGTTGCAGAAGATGGAGTTGAGCAATGTAGAACCACTGTGCAAGTTACCATAAATTTCATGACTTTTGAACAGCTCAGATGACTGATTGCCTGAGGCATCCACTGAGCAAAGTGCGTGAAGGGAACACTTGGTGAGAGATCTGTCGCACTTGGAGCCATTAAAGGTCACTTGAAGATGGCTGTAGGAGGACCTTCACTTGTTTGTTTTGCTCAGCTGTCGGGTGACTAACAGATTGCTATGAGCTAAATGCTGCTAGTCCAAGAAAGAGAAAGGCCAGTTATTTGCCGCTCGTCCGGTTACCTTGAAGCATGCTTTTTCCATGCTGTGCATCTGCAAGTCATAATAATCGCCATTCATCTTCTCACCTGGCCCCAGAGGAGCCTCTTTACAAATTTCAGCTGTTAGTCAGGCCATTAATTAAAATGATGGCTGCATCCCCGTACATTGTTGGGCTTTCTAACAGCAGTTTAATCGGAGTAGAATTGATTAACTGTCAAGATGAGTTAAGGTTGTCCTAGCACATATTCCGGTGCACTGTATTTATAATCATTTGAATGACAAGAGTCGGCGTAATATAGATTTACAGTCTGTTAAAGTCACATTTTTATTTACCTCAGTCTTGGTAAAGATGGCTGGATGGATCTGACGCAAATATTCGTTTTACAAACTCTAGCAGATTTTTTCGAACTGACTTTAATTTTCATGAGGATGTAGGGTCCTCCTCGCGGTCTCAGTTATGCTTGAAACACAAAAATGGATGAATGTAATTTAATCTCTTCGCTCCAGCTGTGGCAGTGAAATATTAACCTACACATTAAATTGTCAAACTGCATTTTCAGGAGATCATTACACGGCCAGTGTTTCGGTGCAGAACGACAATTGTACACTCTTAGTAAAGTGAAGTTTCAGTCAACGGTGTTATTGACTATTTTGGGTGTCTTACTATTATTCAAGACAAATAATCTGTATGGTTGGATCTATTACAAAAAAGTAGTACCTTTGTAATATGGCAAATTGTAATCCCGCAATTCACTCCTAACAACTGCTCGCATTGTATTGCACCCCAGGAGTTTAGAACAGTTCACTGTACATTCAGGGAAAAAATGCAAAAGATTTTCTGTTTCCACTTTCCATGTATTTTTTTTTTTTGTCTGTTCACACTTGTATTTTAGTTTCATTGCTTCCCCTATTTCACTTCCTTTTTCTTTTCTCTCTACCTTCTCAAACTCCATGGAGTGCTGTTTTTCAGCCATACACAACATCAGCCCATCTCTGGTAATGTCAGCAATGTTCAAGGCAACCAGAACACAACTGACTGCAAAAGTGTCTTCTTTGTATTGTACATAAAGATGGGTGACAAATTAAAGGTAAAATCATCACAAATAGTCTAAATTAGGTGTTGGGCCTCCACCGGCTGCCAGATCAGCATAAATTTGCCTTAGCATGGAGTCTACATATGGAAAGCTTCACTAGAGTACCTTTTTCACAGAGATATCCCTTGGTGTTTTGATGATGGTGACAGAGAGCTCTGTCTAACATGTTGTTCCATTATCTCTCTCATTAGTTCCAGTGGTTTGAAATCTGGCGACTGTAAAGGCATGGTTTGAGATCTGGCGACTGTAAAGGTAGTGGCATATGCTTAGGATCACTTCCAAAACCATTAAACCATTCAGTGACCCCTTGTACCGTGTGGTGCTTGGGCCGTTGTCATCCTGGAAGAGACTAGTCCCTTCACAGTAGGACTCCTTCATCATAGGATGTAAAGGTGACCTCACAGCATAATTCTATATTGATTTGCAAAGACCCTTCCCCCTATAAGGGGAAAATATAAACAAAAGAATTAATAAAAATTTTTGATTGGAAGTTTGAAATCCACAACAATTTTTCTCCATTATTATTTAAAGGATGATCTCTGTTTAAACGGGCCGAAATTTCTGATTTATTGCTTCCTGGAGCTTCTACCACTATTGATTATTTTTAATTTGGCTAATTCATCCAATAATTTATAAAGACAGAGCTGCCTTTTAGATCCGGCCAACCTGAAACATTTCACTTGGTACGAATAAGAATAACAAAGGGGTAAAAAGAAGAAAAAGATAGAAAAGGCTCACTCTTAAAATATGTAAGTATCAGTGTTTGGTGGCGACTGTATTCATCTTCATGAGCAGCCTTCCTTGCCTTCCTCAGAGGCTGGTCATCCATGATATTGGAAGTAGCTGAACTGAAAACTTGTCCTTGCCACTTCAACAACTCAGCAGGAAGACAATTAAAATTCTCTCAGCCCTTCCCTTTTCATTAAATCACTTAATTTAAAAAATAAATAAATTATGACAATAATAATAAAGTCCACCAATACAACAAAAATGAAGAGATTTTAGATTTATGGAAACAAGACTTTGAAAGATTTAAGAGTCTGCTGCCATTTGTTATTGAAATTTGTATGAATCTTATTTTATGTAAAATAATCATTTTTCTTTACTAGGTTGTTTCAATATTGGGATGCTTGAACATGTTGTCATGGTTCTGGATGTTTGTGCGTGTGTTTTGGACTTTTCTTTGTGGCTCTTGTCCCGGGACGATATCGAATTCCTTTTCAATCGGATTCTTTGCCCAGCTGGCTGATTGAACTGGGGCGGCGCTTCCCCGGACTCTATATAAGCCGGAAGTCCGCCACGCCTCCTTTGCTTGAGTGTCTGTTTGTAGTTAAGCACGATAGCTGAAGATATCTGTAGTCAGGTTTTATTTGACTTTATATCTTCTCGTCATTTTCTGAGTTTCTTTTTCTCTAGGGATATTCCCTTCTCTTCTTTTCCTCTGTTATCTGTGTATCACACTCAGGTGTAAGAACACACAACAGAATCCACTGTGCATTATTTTTTTTACAAAAATTCAGCCAAAATGCAGAAGCCATGTGTGGAAAAAAGTAAGTACACCCACATTTCTTCTATAGAAATTTAGAAGGTAATCAGCAGCCAGGTGTTGCTGATCAAATACACTTGATAAATTGATCATCAGTAAGTGCGACCACTTCTATGAAAACAGAGGTTTTAGCACTTTGCTGGTCTGGAGCATTTAGGTGTGTGTTAACACTATGCCAAGAGGGAAAGACATCAGCAATCAACTTAGAGAAGCAATTATTGCTGCCCATCAATCTGGGAAGGGTTATATGGCCATTTCCAAACAATTTTAAGTTCATCATTCTACAAAACCCAAAACCAGTGAAGTTGGCACGTTATGTAAATCGTAGATAAAAACAGAATACAATGATTTGCAAATCCTTTTCAACTTATATTCAATTGAATACACTGCAAAGACAAGATGTTTAATGTTCAAACTGAGAAACTTTTTTTTTTTTTTTGCAAATAATCATTAACTTAGAATTTAAAGGCAGCAACACATTGCAAAAAAGTTGGCACAGGGGCCTTTTTACCACTGTGTTACATCACCTGTCCTTTTAACGACACTCAGTAAACGTTTGGGAACTGAGGAGACCAATTTTTGAAGCTTTTCAGGTGGAACTCTTTCCCATTCTTGCTTGATGTACAGCTTAAGTTGTTCAACAGTCCGGGGTCTCCGTTGTCGTATTTTTACGCTTCATAATCGCCCACACATTTTCAATGGGAGACAGGTCTGGACTACAGGCAGGCCAGTCTAGTACCGCACTCTTTTACTACGGAGCCATGCTGTTGTAACACGTGCAGAATGTGGCTTGGCATTGTCTTGCTGAAATAAGCAGGGGCGTCCATGAAAAAAGACGTTGCTTGGATGGCAACATATGTTGCTCCAAAACCTGTATGTACCTTTCAGCATTAATGGTGCCTTCACATATGTGTAAGTTGCCCATGCCTTGGGCACTAATACACCCCCATACCATCACAGATGCTGGCTTTTGAACTTTGCGCCTATAACAGTCCGGATGGTTCTTTTTCTCTTTGGTCCGGAGGGACACGACGTCCACAGTTTCCAAAAACAATTTGAAATGTGGACTCGTCAGACCACAGAACACTTTTCCACTTTGCATCAGTCCATCTTAGATGAGCTTGGGCCCAGCGGCCGGGCGGCGTTTCTGGGTGCTGTTGATAAATGGCTTTTCGCTTTGCATTGTAGAGTTTTAACTTGCACTTGCAGATGTAGCGACGAACTGTAGTTACTGACAGTGGTTTTCTGAAGTGTTCCTGAGCCCATGTGGTGATGTCCTTTACACACTGATGTCGGTTTTTGATGCAGTACCGCCTGAGGGATCGAAGGTCACGGGCATTCAATGTTGGTTTTCGGCCTTGTCGCTTACGTGCAGTGATTTCTCCAGATTCTCTGAACCTTTTGACGATATTACGGACCGTAGATGATGAAATCCCTAAATTTCTTGCAATAGCTCGTTGAGGAATGTTGTTTTTTTTTTTTTTTTAAAGATTATTTTTTAAGGGTATTTTCACCTTTATTTGACAGTTAGAGTGCAGAGAGAGACAGGAAGGATGGGGAGAAGAACGGGGATGACATGCGGCAAATGACCCGAGCCGGAATCGAACTCAGGTCGCCGCGAGAAGAACACAGCCTTTATGGTGCGCGCGCTTATTCCGATGTGCCACCGGGGCGCCCCAGGAATGTTGTTTTTAAACTGTCCGACAATCAGCTCACGCATTTGTTCTCTAAGTGGTGACCCTCGCCCCATCCTTGTTTGTGAATGACTGAGCATTTCAGGGAAGCTGCTTTTATACCCAATCATGGCACCCACCTGTTCCCAATTAGCCCGTTCACCTGTGGGATGTTCCAAATAAGTGTTTGATGAGCATTCCTCAACTCTCTCAGTCTTTTTTTGCCACTTGTGCCAGCTTTTTGAAAACATGTTGCAGGCATCAAATTCCAAATGAGCTAATATTTGCAAAAAATTACAAAGTTTACCTGTTCGAACATTAAGTAACTTGTCTTTGCAGTGTATTCAATTGAATATAGGTTGAAAAGGATTTGTAAATCATTGTATTCTGTTTTATTTACGATTTACACAACGTGCCAACTTCACTGGTTTTGGGTTTTGTACACTGAGGAGGATTATTCACAAGTGGAAAACATCCAAGACAGTTTCCAATCTTCCCAAGAGTGGACGTCGCAGCAAATTCACCCCAAGGTTAGACCATGCAATGCTCAGAGAAATTGCACAAAACCCAGGAACTACATCTAAGCCTCTACCGGCCTCATTTGCATGTTAAATGTTAAAATCCATAACAGTTCAGTTCAGAAAAGACTGAACAAGTGCGGCTTGGTCGGAAGGGTTGCCAGGGGAAACCCTCTTCTCTCTAAAAAGAACGCAGCAGCATGGCTTAGGTTTGCAAAGTTGAATGTGAATAAACCACAAGCCTTCTGGTACAATGTCCTTTCGACAGACGAGATCAAAGTGAAATAGTTCAGCCATAATGCACCGCACCCTGTTTGGCGCAAAGCGTATCAACACAAACGCTCAATACCAACTGTCAAATGTTCCAAGTGCAAGCAGAAAAATTCAAAGCACATAGAGGCAGTTTTGAGCGTGATGAGAAAAGGCTAAAATTCACGCAAAAAATCTGTCAAAGTAGCAGCAGATCCAGGCACAAGCAGGGGCTATTTGAGTGCGAGAGCAGAATTTTGGGGAACATTTCAGCAAAATCTACACATGAAATCGATGTGCCTGCTCTCAAGTTGAAAAACCATGCTTTCCCATGCTCAGAGATGTGCCTTTTTAGGTCAGCAGGTATTTTTTTTCCTTTACTGCTCAATGCACACAGAGTTATGAAGAAGTTCAATGAAGCGGTCAGCGCACACAAACTGGCGTGGCGCGGTTTTGGAAAAGAAAGATGCCAGAATCCGATAGTTCTGCATCTGAACCATCAACTTCCTCATCTGGTGGTAGCCAAGCAGCGAGGGCAGTTGAGGCTGGCAGCCAAAGGAAGAAAAGACTGCTCGACGACAGCTACTTGTCGCATGGATTCATCTTTGTCAGGGATTTATCATCCCCTCTTCCTCTGTGACTGGTATGTTGTATGAATTTGTTAAATCAAGCAATGGTTCAAAGCAAACTTAAAAGACACCTGACAACAACTCATCTGTCACTAGCCAGTAAGGTACTACGGGTATTATACTCGTTTGGAAAGTTATCACAACCGACAAGAGCAAGTGATGATGAAATGCGCAAAGGTGTCAGAGAAAGCATGGGATGCTCGCTATTTATGGCCGAAATAGTAGCTACGGCTAAGCAGCCACACACAATTGCCGAGATGGTCATATTACCAGCGTGTACAGCGATTGTCAATAAAATGCCATGCCGATATGCAGCTAAAGTAACTGCAAAGTTTCAGCTGTCCAACTGTACAATCGGTAGGTGAATTTATTATGTCTGCAGGTACTGAAGATGTGCTTTTAGAAAAAATCTAATCCAGCCTCGAGTGTTCTTTACAAGCTGACGAATCAACTGACATCAGTGGGCATACTCAGGTATTGGCAGATGTTTAATTTGTAGATGGGGACCATATCAGGGAGAATTTTTAATTTTGTAAAGCATTGCAGAACAAAACAACTGGAGAGGAGGTTAATTGTGTTACAACTGAGTATCTTGAGTGGGGAGGGTTGCGTTGGAAGAACTGTTTTAGTGTCTGCACTGATGGGGGCACTGTCATGATGGGTAGTGCCAAGGGTTTTATCAATAGAATCAGAGTGCAAAACCTGAACGTGTGAACCACTCACTGCTTCCTTCACAGGGAGGCACAAGTTGCAAAGACCCTGCCGAAAAAACAGATGTAATCAGATGTAATGGACAGAGCGGTGGACATTGTTAATTTCATCGTGGCGCAGCCGTTAAAGACCTGTCTGTTTTCGATTCTATGCAAGGAAATGGGAGCAGAACATCATACCTTGCTGCTCCACACGGCTGTATGTTGGCTTTGGCTGACTATGTATTGTGAGATGAACTCAGAAAGTTCTTTGTAGGAGAAAATTATGCATATGCAGAAAATTATGATTGCAGATTTGCAATGGTGCACAAAACACACAAATATTTGGTTGACATTTTTAGGCACCTCAGTGTACTGAATGCCAAAATGCAAGGCAAAGAAGAAAACCTCTTCAACTTGTCTGAGAAATTGTATGGCTTCAGATCTAAGCTCTCACTCTGACGCTCCTTTGTGGAACAGGGCAGGTATGAAAAGTTTCCCTTGTACAGTGAACATTCAAGCAACAGCACACTATCTGACCTTATCTCTCAGCATCTGAAAATTCTCGAGGAGAGATTCAGCCATTATTTTCCATCTAAGTCTTTTGCGCAGTTTGACTGGGTCTGTGACATTTGGAGTTCATGTGCATTGGAAAGCTCACAAGACTTACCACTGCTGGCAATTAGCAATTGGCTGAGATCAGGGAGGATTGCTCTTTAAAAATGTAATTTCACTACATGGCTTTGGAAATGTTTTGGATGTCATTAGAGAAAGAATAGCCAATAGTTTCAAGTAGTGCGATTGCAGTTCTGCTACCCTTCTCCATGACGTATTTGTGTGAGCTTAGCTTTTCGAGCCTGACTTACATCAAGCAAAAGTACAGGGAGCAACTAAACACTGTGCACCAGGAGCTCCGTGTCTGCCTCTCATCCATCCCCGCCAGAATTGGGCGGTTGTGTGCTTTATCCCAAGCTCAAGTTTCCCATTGACAGTAAGTTACATTTACCCCCCTTTCTCTGTCTCTCATAACAACCACTTGTTTGCGTGTGTTGGGATGTGGAGTGATGTAGAGTGTTTGTTTTTAATACATTTTAGACTGGGGTGACTTGAGAGTTTGTATATTTTTAAAGGGTGCCATGACTGAAAAAAAAGGTTGAGAAACGTTGTTACAGTTTGCAACTTTTTTGTTTTGACGGGCACTGTAACTTTATGTTTTGAGAAAATAGCCCTGAGGTTTGTATTGCAAAGTTTGATCTCAGAATCTTGGAATCATTTTCTGCCCCACACACAAGCTAGGCCAGTCACGGCCATTTCCAGCCAATGTAACTAATAAGACGATTGTGGGATGTAGTGTCTGTAATTGTAATGAAATGATGGACACATGGATGTGCACAGTGGGAATACAGGACAGAATTCAGATGTTAAGGTGAGTTTTTAAGTAAATTGCTCTCTCAGTGTCAGAGGCCAGGTGGGGCCACCAGTACTTTTGATTGATTAGCTAGATAGTTCTTCGTATTCTGGGGTGCCCAGAGGCTAATGACGTGTGGGCCCAGAAGGAACATAGATCTTGCCCACTGGTACGTTGGTTGGAGCAGGCTCCTGTCTCAACTCCTGGCACGTCTCTCTCTGGTTGCCAAGGGATAGGGGCGATGATGTAAGACACAGGAACTATAGGCTCTTCTGCAGCCGGATCCACCTCAGCACCATAATGGTGGGACAAAGCATCAGCCTTGGAGTTCTTGGAACTGGGGCACTTTGTTATGGAAAAATTTAATCTGGTAAAAAAGGGCGGCCACCTGGCTTGATGGGGATTCAGTCGCTTGGCAACAGATGTATTCCAAATTCTGATGGTCAATCAGCACTGTAAATGGATGTAGAGCCCCCTCAAGCCAATGCCTCCACTCCTCACGTGCCAACTTTACCACAGTAATTCCCAGTTGCACACATCATAATTCGCTTCTGCTGCAGACAGTCTGTGGGTTAAGAATGCACAGGGGTAGAGCTTCTCTGGAAATCAGTGTCTGAGTTAGGACCGCCCTCACTCCTGCTTTTGAGGTGTCCACTCCAAAACTGTAAAGGGTTTATTTGGATCAGGCAGCTTTAAAATGGGGGCAGTCATAAACTGATGTTCTAATTCTTCAAAGGCATGATGAGCCTCTGGATTCCACGAAATGCCTCGTGGTTTCCCCTTTAACAGTGATGTGAGGGGTTGGGCAACCATACTGAAATTACGGATTGAGCAGCGGTAAAAGTTGACAAACTCCAGGAAGTGACGGAGCTCCTTAGCATTCCGTGGGACCTGCCAATTCGCTACTGTTTCAATCTTCCATCTTTCCATCACCACTCCCTCAGGTCCAATCACTTTTCCGAGGAAGGAGATGGTAGTTTGATGAAAAATGCACTTCTCATCCTCAACACAGAGCTGGTGATCCAAAAGGTTGGCGAGCACACTCTTCACATGACGAACATGAACAAGGTAGAATTGATGAATAAACTAGAATGTCATGTATATCAGTGGTTCTCAACGTCAGTCCTGGGGACCCCATGTGTGTGCTGGCTTTTGTTCCTACCACAATTGCAATTGTAGAACTTTAACAAGCTGTGACTGTCTTAATTGGGTGCTTTTCATGTTCAGAGTTGTTTATATATCTCTTTAGTCAAATGTTACATAGGAGCATCCATACATGCAATGAACAATAAAACACCCTTGAAGATAGTGTGTTTATTGCAATACTGCAAGTAATGTCAAGTAACATAACATGTCAAACAGATCAAATTATACACTGAGGAAATCAATAAACCCCAGATTAGGCTGCTGGACACAACTGTTTCAAGTTCTTTCACAAAGCTTCAGGTGAACTTAATCAGATCAACATAACACAAAACTGGTTTGTTTGTGGACTACATTTGTCATGATGAGCCAAGTAGTTTTCACTAATTAGGAGCCATCTACATCATTAATTTGATTGGTTACATTGTTTTCTCTCCTTTTATGCTGTTATTTCCGATATATTGCAATGTGCGAATGCTATTTTTGAAATTCTTGATGGCAAATAGATAGTTCTGTTAAAGTTGTGGGTTAAGAGGGCAAATAACTGCTCTAAACATTAAATGCACATAATTAAGACAAATTAGCTGCTTGTTAAAATCCTACGATTGCAATTGTGGTTGAAAAAAAAGCCAGCACACACATGGGGTCCCCAGGACTGACGTTGAGAACCACTGATCTATATCAGGATTGAGACATGGAAGGAGCGTTAATAAGCCCATACAGCATGACCAAGTACTCTCATTGACCGGAAGTGGTACTGAAGGCTGTCTTCCATTCGTCTCCCTCCTGGATATGGATTAGATTGTAGACGCCTCGCAGGTCGAGCTTCGTGAAGTACTTTGCTCCCCGGACCTGCTCTACAGCACTTGGGACCAGAGGGAGGGGATATTGGTATTTTACAGTGATTTCATTAACCCTTTGCGCAGACGTACAGTAGATGCCGTAAATTCCAAAATTTAATTCTTAAATAATTCTGTAATTGAATTTCCAAATGTCTTGCTTCACTGGAATAATTTTCCACAGTCTCTGTGACACAAATATTGAGTTATAAAGCCTAAATAGGCTCATGCACAACAGGAAAAATTGGCATTATTTGTATTCTGCGCAAAGGGGTTAAACCCGCAATAATTGAGGCATCGGTGGAGTCCTCTGTCTTTCTTCTCCACAAAGAAGAAGCTGGTAGAAGCTGGATTTTCAAATATGTAAAAATTGACTGTTTCATACATTTCTAATATATTTAGGATAGACTTAATGGTAAATGGACTGCATTTACAGAGTGGTTTTCTAGTCACATGACACAAAGTGTTTTACAATTATGCCTCACATTCACCCTGATGGCAGAGGCTGCAATGCAAGACACCAACCTGCACATCAGGAGCAGTGTGGGGTTCAGTGTCTTGCTCAAGGATGCTTCAACGTGTTGTTTGGAGGAGCCAGGGATCGAACAAGAAACCTTCTGATACCTCCTAAACCACCTGTTCTACCTCCTGAGTCCTGAAAAAAGCGCTTTAAGTGAGTAATGTTATTAGTTTGCATGTGAAGCATGCAAACTATTGTTATTTCTCAGGATCTTTCAACTTATTATTCTCTTTCTTCCCATTTTGTAAACATAATCTCTTCCAACAGTTTTCATACTACCCATACAACCTCCAAACCAAATGATTCTACTATACGTGTAGATCGTTGCTATTTAAAATCATATCGATATTAATTATAGTTTATGAATTATAAACAATTAAAAATGAAAAAATTCTCATTGACAATGAATGGAGCCCATGCATTTTCAATGGGAACGAGAATCTCTTGCACGACCGTTCTCTCTCACTTTTCCAATTGGCTAAACAGCATCAACCATTCTCTCTCTGTTTTCCTATAGGCTAAACAGCATCGGGACAAAATTGAAATGCTGCCATCTTGTTTTGCTTTCGAAGCGGGCGAAAATATGCTGAATAATACAAAGAAAATAGCTATCAAAGCAAAAATGTAGTCATAACATCACAACAGACAAATGTTATACAATTATGAAACATAATTATCTTTTGCAAACCAGCATATTGTTTTATGAAAATGCATTGCGATTATGGTTTGCCGGGCTCCGTGTCACAACACGGAGTTCCACGTACCTAGCTGGCATGCTAGCTACATACTTATAACGAAATAATTACATACAGCGCAAACGTTCACAAAAATTCTTTGTTATGTTCATTTCACTAAAATAATACAAAGATAAACTAAGCAGACAAAGAAAACAATACAATACAGTACAATCCAGGCTCCACGGGCAGCAAGGAAATAGGCCTACGAGCCGCAGCAGTCTCCATGTTAATATGAACACCGACGAACAATGCGCTTGTCCCCGAGGCATGGCTTAGTTTATCCCGGGCAGCTAGCTAGCTAGCTCGCCACGTAATATTAGTCAAATTCATACATAGTGCACAAATGACCACAAAAACGCTTAGCTATGTCCAGCTAACTAGACACAGAAGAAAATATAACACGTTATACCATCTTTAAAAAAAATCGGTGATTCCAGCAAGCCCAGATGGCTGGCAAGCAGACCGCATCTGCTATGTACAATTCTATGCAAAATCCGCATCAACGCGATCGTTTGTCCGCTAAATATGAACAGGCAGTATGCTTTGTTAGCATTCATTTCAACATCGGAAATTGAAATTTTATATCCAGTTGACCAATATCGCTGCAATGTACGTTGGTTTAACAGAAAATAGCAGTATTAACATTGTCAGCTGTACAGTTAATAAATCAGTCATACTGCTATCTTACTCTTAACAGAATGGCCATTTTTATGTCCAAAAATAAGCAAACCGATTTTAGGTTTCTGTCAGACCCGTTGCATTTTTTCCGTCATCTGAGCTATAATAAATCCATCGGGAGGCGCACAACACTCACAGAAGCCACCAAAGAACACCGTATAATTATGAGGATTACAGCATATTACATTCGCATGTATGATGAAAAATACCTGCCCAACAAGAATTGTCCAGATAGCTAGCAAGAACAATGCAAAACAGACGTAGGACACAACAGCCATAACATCAGCATTTAATAATCTGTCACATTTGGCAATGGTTGTATGCATAGCCACTGACTCTCCATTGCTCGCTAACTATCAGCGCGACCTCACTCATACTGCATCATGTACTCACTTTAAAATGAAGTTATATTAGCACTTGCCGCTGAAATGATATTTGGATCTTCCGAAATTGTTGAGAAGTCAATGATCCCTGTTGAACAGCGAGAATCCAAGTCATCTCTAACACAACGGAGGCCATATCCGATAGAAATGTTAACTGATAATCCGTTATAGCTCCTTCAAAAAAGCAACCGATCTGGAAAGAACTCTAAATTGGAAAACTAATCATCCGTATTATTTTGAAAATAACACTTGTTTCTAATAGCTGCTCCAAATCTCCAACTTCCAGGTCTGTAATGAAAACAATGTGAGACCCAAAACCAATGCCAGAATCGGCGAGAGTAACGCATTGTTTACTTTAGCAGGAAATCTGTGTTGATACGAAAACTGAACAGCCAACCATACTAGTTTATTTTTATTTGGTGATGACAATTTCGGTAATATTCATAATATGATTATCATCATAGAAACTATAAAAGACACTTTGCATTCCTGGGAAGGGTTCTGTATGATATTGATATCATAACATTATTAAGTAATATTAATATTATTATAATATTATCATAACAATTATAACACCAATAATAATAAAAACAAAAATCATACATCTATAATAATACATACATAATAATCAAATTGTTCAAGTTTTGTGATTCATCATATCCACATGCCGTTCAAAGCAGTGAGATTTGGTTTCCCCTCATTCATCTTAGTCAGTAGGGCAGCACGGTGGTCGGCCTCCCAGCAAGAAGATTGTAGGTTCGAATCCGCCTGCGGCCTTTCTGTGTGGAGTTTGCATGTTCACCCCGTGTCTGCGTGGGTTTTCTCTAGCTGCTCCGGTTTCCTCCCACAGTCCAAAGACATGCATATCAGGCTAATTGGAGACTCTAATATGCCCAAAGGTATGAGTGAGCGTATGGTGTGTGCCCTGTGATGGACTGGCTATCTGTCTAGGGTATATTCCTGCCTCTCGCCCAAAAGATATGCTGGGATAGGAATACGCACTAGAAAATGAATCTCTCTCAGTGTACCAAATTCAAACCCAATTACAATACTTAGACAAAATTATGATTAAAAAAAACCATATAATAATAATATAAGACAAAGTAGGCTATAAAAGAACAAATGCAGTGAATATACAAATTGATCCTTGCAATACAACCTACAAGTATATTTTGCACTGGTGTGTATAATTATACATCTTTATGAAAGCGCATCATAAAGATGATCGATTCAAATTGTTCAAGTTTTATTATTAATGCGATTAATATGCATCTCTATCAGTTTTCAAAATTCAAACCCAATAACAATAATTAGAAAAAAAAATGTCATCATCATTCAGTAATAATAACAATATAAGACAAAGTAGGCTCTAATAAACATTTTGTATTTACAAGATAATATAAAGGCAACAGCAATGAGCAAAAAGATGAAGGAGACAGTTCAGTAATTCGTACTGAGAGAGCAGAGCACGTCTTATTGGTCTTATGTCGGCATACAGATTGTATGGGGGTAGAAGCTGTGGCTTTGGTAATTGGTCTTTGCTGCAATGTTCACATAGCCTGGCTTCCGTCTGGACAACTTCTTATAGAAGAGGCCATGGTTTGGGTGCCTGTGGTCCTCACCTCATATTGTATAAGTCCATCAGGTTAGGCAATACAGCACCAATAACTCGCTAGGCTGACTGCACCACCCTTTGAAACCTGTGCCTCTCAATTACTACAGCTGCTTTACAAGGTGGTGAGGCTGCTAGCTGGGAAATTACTATTACCAATAAAAAAAAATTATAATAACAATTAAAAAAAATAAAATACATCTTTTAGCAATGTCTGTCCTACTACACTACAGGCCAAAAGTTTGGGCCACTCTCAGATTAAAAAAAAAATCACACATCAACTTTTCTTTCCTTATTTTTTGCACATGAAATGACTTCAGTGCATAAAATACAGGAAGCAAATAGGTTTTGGGTGAATTCCAGACCTCAGACCACATTTTAAAGCTGTCTTGACTGATTGATCACTGACCACAATTTTTTTATAATTGAGTTCCAATGCCTTTGTGTTAAAATTGTTTACATCCTAGCAACATAAAATCATATTATGTAACAAGAAGGCATGCTGTATAAATGCCTTCCCCAAAACCATGGGGTCACATTGCACATTGCTCCATTAAAAATCTGAGGGTGGCCCCAAACTTTTTGCCTATAGTTTATATTGATAAAAGCAACAGAATGATCATAAATGTCGGACATGTATCGTCCAGCACAACAAGTTGGACTTAGATGAATAATAGTTTTATTACAATCATATGCTGTGAATAATAACATGTCAATAACAATGATAGTGCGTCAATAGCCGTGTAAATCCGGTATATAAATAATAATAAAAAAATATATCTGAACCATTACCAACAACAATTAAGAAGATCATCAACATCCAAATAACTTTTATTATGCTAAATACCAATTATGTAGCTTGACAACTAAATTAACCCTTACCATACATATGCCCTGGTCACTTTGAGCATGCAATGGACGGTCATCTTAGTTTACCATACTTGCCTATCAGTAATAAAGACACTTTGCACCTCATCATACAGCGCAATGCAGGACAATGCAAAAATAAACATCACATTATACAGAGAATTGTGCAATCACATGCAAACTCAGAGTTTCCTAAACTCTTATTCTAGTTGGTTTTGTTATTTGAGAGTTTTTGTTTCTCCTGGTCGGCTCAGTGACTCAGCTTTAGTTTGCAGGATTTGATAATGTGATTTGGAAAGGCCGCCTGCATTGCAATGTTCCTGAATCTAATTTCGGCTGCCAACTCACAAGTAAACAATTAATTCTGATAGGACCACTTTGTCAAGGAGAATATTTATTGAAAACATACAAGCATACATTGAATTTGGCGGCATGGCTCTGTTCTAAGAGATCCCTGCCTGTCCAGCGTGGAACCGAAAGCAGGGAGCTGCAACTAACCCCCCCTCCATAGAACAGAGCCTACAGCAACAATGACCTCAAAAATAAGAGACATTGTTACTGAACAGCAGTTTAGTCATGAAAGAACAGGATTACAGAATGCTAAAATAGACGGGAGGAGCTGGGGAGGAGGAGGGTTGTTAAGCGTATGTGCTGAGGAGCCGCTTCTCAGAATGAGAGCTTAGGTAAACCAGCATACTATTGGTTAAGCAATCATGTGACGCCAAATCGGATGACATTCATGGGCACTCAGATGATTTACCAGCGGGAGAAGCGGCTCCTCTATGTTAGCAAGCTTGACTCCGTGGCCTATCAAAATTTACGTCAAAGCTCCATTTGCAGTATAAATAAATGGATACGGTGACAGTTTAGCATCAAAACTCTGACCCTGACACACCCTTGTAAACACCTCACAGCTATACCAACGACGGAAATAGCCAGAGGGGAAGGCATAGCGCGTTCTTTCTCAGTTGGTGTGAATCAGGATAAAACAGACGTTAATCTATCAACTTTCTCTGTTCGTAGGAACAGGGCGCATAGCATAGCGGTTACAGCGTATCTGACTCCATATCAAATTTAGGATATAAACTTTAGTTGTAACCATTTGCGGTTACAATTAAATTATGCGTTTGCATAAATGTTGATCTGACTCCAATTTATGAATTTAGAGCTATGTTGTGCATCGGACCCATAACTGGTCTATACCTTACTCCGCCGGACCAAAACATCTGTACAGCCCAATTCGGTGAATTAACTCAGAGGCTGGCGGTATTATTAAGCACGATAATTTGACATAGAAAATAGCTATGGCTAGGGATTACAGGGGCCCAAAACGAGATCTCCACTCAGGGACCGATTCCTATTCAGTATAACAGAATTCTCCTCGATATTTCTGTTCAAGGACCGATTCCTATTCAGTATACCGGATTCTCTTAGCGCCAATCAAAATAACACTCATCACAGCGTGGAAAATCCACCATATAACGCAGACCAAGCGTGTTTGATCAGGCATGCGAGTACAGTCCTACGTTACTCAATTAGGAGCCAGGACTCCGGACTGGAAAATATATGTTCGTTTAGAGTCAGAAACACACAACAAATGCCATTACAAATTTATTTCGCCAGGCAGGCACAAGCTTAAATCAAAAAACCAATTACGTCGTTACAGAAAATATGGAGAAGAAGTCAAATCATACCTGGCGCAGCTCACAACTACACATATGCACAAAGTACACTGTGGGAAGGTTGAATACAAGCTTCCATAGCTATATCACGTCTGCACACAGCTGCAGGAGCAAGTGTGGGAAATAGCCTAAGATCTTCCATGACTAGATTAAAGCTACCCACGGCATGGAGATGTGCGTGGAGGAAGTTGAATGCAATCTTCCATTGTGATAACGGCGCCACACATACAGATGAATGTGTGGGGAAGTCGTCTACGATCTTCCATAACTATAGACTATTGGCTACACACGGCATGGAGATGCCCGTGTGGGAAGTCGGTTGCGATCCTCCTCGAATCCTTTGTTTCCCCACCTTTTATGCCCAAACTCTGGAAGCGCTTCCTATAGCGGGGTCGTAGATCACTTGCGTAATTCGAACCAGGAAGGCGCCCCCTCCCCGGAGGAACTTTGGGTGGAGACATTACCATGAGGAGAAATAGCAGTATATTTCTTTTCATACTTATTGAATGAGGGTTTAGTATAATATTAATCCTTTCGAAATATGCCCCATGCGATTACGGGAATTTAGTGGAGTAAAATGATACCAAACACAATATGCTTGCACTACAGTTTGCCATGAAACGTCTGTTACCGTCCATAATTACAAAGATAACCGGTATAAATGTTGACAATCAGCTTATGTTGTATAACAAAAATACACATTGGATTTGCAACATTAAGGGAGGTATTGTGAAGTATTTTCCGATGTAGTCTCTGAAAAGTCCAGTTAATGGCACTGCGGCATTCTCCCTGCCAAAGTTGTCTCAGCCATTTTCCGGTGGTTTGCAAGACGTTCAACAGCGACCTTTACCCCAGAGATTGTCCATTAACCCCGAGGCAAAGGGCCGCTCCAGCTGTCCTGAATTAAGTTGAGCAGACTAAGTGACACCATACAGACCTTAGTTGAGTCTGCTCCCATGACCCCGGAGGGCCACTGCTAGGTGCTGGGGCCCTTAAGACAATAAGGGTCTGTTTGCAGACGTGACAAGTGCACATAGTTTTCCCCGCCTTTCCAGCACAGCTTACACCCTGCAGGCTACTGGGCTTGAGGAAGGAAATTCAGAGCCCCCGAGTGGATACTGGAGTGGAGGTGGGATGTTAACTAGCAATAGGCAAGGGTAATGCAGCAGCAGGCAGAGGCTTGTTTTTGCCTAAAAGGTGAAACCGGAGAGCAGCTTAAAGGGACATTCCACCCAAAAACATAATATAATTATAGAAACATATAATTTGTATATCAATTATTCACCATTAGAGGTCTAGAACGGACAAAATTGTTTTTCACCTGGCGCAACTTTATGACCACTGGAGAGTTTTGAAAAATTATCCAAATTCCTTTTTTGCTAGAAGCAGATGGGGGTCACCAAGTAACAACGGAAAAACTCCTGGGCTGGGCAATGAACGAGCCGGGAGGCAGGACTTCCGTTGAATGCGTGAGCTTGCTTCTCTGCGTGCACCAAACGTAGGCGAGAGTGTTGAAGCGGAACTGTTGTATTGTTTATTGTTTTTCACTAAAATAACCGCGTTTCTGGAGTACTGAGGATACGAGTGGACAAAGCAGACTTGGATTATACTGGACGATAGGTTGGACGATGTGTTTGAAAGTTTGTCAACGGACGTTTTGTGGAGTTTTTCCGTTGCTACTTGGTGACCCCTATCTGCTTCCAGCAAAAAATGGAATTTGGATAATTTTTCAAAACTCTCCAGCGGCCATAAAGTTGCGCCAGGTGAAAAACAACTTTGTCCGTTCGAGACCTCTAATGGTGAGCAATTGATACACAAATTATAGTTTTTGGGTGGAATGCCTCTTTAAATAGCCCCACTTACACAGGGGCAGGGCAGGGAAGCTAAAGCTAAAATAGTTTCATTAGTCAACACTGAATGGCTGTGGTCATGAAATGTGCAGGTACCTTCCTCCCAAAAATTCATTTTGAATCTTGAATCAGTCCTGCTCAGGATGCTGGAGAGAGGAACAAAAGTATTACAAGAATCAAAGTTACATTGTCGTTAACTCCTGGATAAGCTGTTTGTGAATCAGGGACCGGTCATTCATGCCAAGATCATATTTATCTTAGCACCTGTGATCGTGCTAACGACAAATTGATTGATTGATTGATTGATTAGTGATTGATGCTCGAGTTCCATCACAACACTCCTTCCTGAGCTTCACTTATCCAGGGGTAAACAGAGGGTACTCTGTTTTCAAACCAATTCTTTCCTTTTTTTACCTATCCTATTTATTCTGAGATTAAAGGCCATCCATGCATTACCAGTGTTGATGACGTACATCGGTGTTTGCAGAGAGGTGTGAAAGGGAAGTTGAGAGCAGGATTGAATTTAAAGACGCTGAATGACAGAGGGCTACCTTTGAGTATTTCTGATGGATAATGAGGACATGGATAAAAATGGACAAAAAGATCCTTTTGAACTTTGTGTGGATGTGAGACTTTCATCTTTGCCTAATGCACCCCTCTCCTTCACACAACAAAATGTTTACACCATTGTCGATGGGCACTAACCACTGCGGACTGCAAGCATCCCAGAAGCCTTGCCGCTTCGGAAATGCACTGAATTACTCATCTGCCCTAACGATTTGGGTCTCCTCAAAGTTGCTCACTTCCTGTAGCTCCCACATCTAACATGTTGACTACATGAACCAAGTTTTTGCTTACCAGATAAGGTCTGTCTGTAGACCTTGACATGCGCCGTTGCTACAAAGCAATGAATGTTCTTTGCTTCATTTGTGAGCGGTTTTAATGTTTTGGCTCATTGACGTATATATTTTATTGTGCTGTAAGATGCATCTCTTAAGCTGTCAATGATGTTTTGCCTTTATTGCAGAGCGATATCCTCACTTCTGAAATCTCTGAGTTCAAAAGCAGTTATATCACAACAGAAGTATTGAACTTCTGTAATTCATTCACAGGCCCATTATTATATTTGAGCAAGAATAAAAGAAACGCCAACCAGAGACATTTTACAATGCATGTTAAAGTAATTGTCGAGCAATAGAGCAAACACATCATTAAAAAAGAATGGAGCCAGTGGATAGTTTTTTACAATGAATGCTGCATTCATTGGCTCTCTGAGAATCATTTTTATAACCCATATTGATAACCAAGTCTTACACATAGGAGGGCTGTATTCTGAAGTTGAACTGAAATTTGACTTTATGCATTAATTTATTACACATTCATTTTTAAACTTCTTCACCACAAATTGATTACGGTACATAAGGAGCTGTAAAATAATTTTGTTATTTGGTTTGGAGATTTGAGCATGTTTGCTCCTGCTGGTCGGCTTGATGATTCAGCTTGAGTTTGCAAGATTTGATGATGTGATTTGGAAAGGTCACTGACATTGCTAGGTTTCTGAGTCTAATTTCAGTCTGCCATCTCATAAATAAACAGTTAATTGCAGCTTTCACAAATAGACACAATGGGAGTTTGGCATCTAAACTCTGACCCTGACATTCCCTGCAGCTGACTGAACTTGAGGAGAAGGACACACCCCCCTCCACCCCTCTCCCACCCACCCCTGCCAGTGGGAAATTCGGAGCCCATGGGTGGATACTGCAGCGGAGGTGGGATGTTAACTAACAGCAGGCAAGAGTGATGCTGCAGCAGGCAGAGGCGTGTTTTTTTTTTAATTTGCCACAGAAGTAGAGCAGGAGAGCAGCTTGAGCAGCCTGCTTTACAGAGGTGCTGGGCATAGGCAGATTTGTATGGGATGGTCTTTGAGAATGAGGGCATGTCTCCACCTTTCTGCCTGAGCTTGCTCTGCAAGCTGCATCCTGTTTTTTGTGTTGCTGTATGTAAGTTTGAGCTTCAGTCTCAGGTGTGTTCTTCCAAGTTTGCCAGAGGTGTTATCGAAGCTGAAATAGTTCTGGTGGTCACCAAAGAATGGCTGAGATCGTGAGATATGAGGTAACCTTCCCTGCAAACATTCATCTTGAATCTTGATCAGTCCCACTCAGGATGTTTATGAGGGAAAATGGAAACATATGAGGAAAATAAAAGCTACTCTCATTTTTGAAATTCTCCTCTTTGTTCTACATAGCCGATTCATTCTGGGACGGAGGGTCATCCAAGCATCACCAGTGTCGATGACGTACATCGATGTTTGTAAAGAGGTGACAAAGAGAAATAGAGAGCTCCAGTGAAATCAAGAGTTACTCAAACAATGGAGGGCTACCTTTGATAACGTCTAATGGACTATGAGGACATGGATCGAGCTGGACTCAAAAAAAAAATGCTTTTGAACTTTTGATTGTACAAGAGATTTTCATCGTAGGATAATGCGTGCCAATCATTTCTAACAAAATGCGTCAAAGATGTTTTTATCCTCCTTCAGGACGTATTCACTGTTGAAATTAGGCATCTGACCGCATTCTCAAATAGACTGGAGAGTGCAATGGTAAGTAGTTAGGAAATGCACTAGATGGTTAGAGGTACAAAAGTAGGTAGCAGTGCAATAGTGCATCCCTGAGCACAAGTGCAGGGTATGTGGTATAGTAGCATGGTAATCTATAAATCCACAGAGCTACTGCATGTGTATTGTATGTGTATACGGCCTCAGTTTTGGGATGGTTTTAGCTCAGCTTTCCAGCATAGCAGATTTGGAGAAGAAAAAAAATTCCAATGAATATGAGGTTAATTGCTGACTGCTAGCATAACCGTCAGTTTAATACCGTCTCCATTTTAGGTGAGTGAAAGTTATTTAGCAATTGGCTACTCAGCTGTTACTCTACCAGCTGTGTGTCTTTTACATCAATATTTCATACACAAGAAAGCTATTTAAAGAGGTTCAGTGGGTGTTGAATTTCCTTCTAGAGTCCAGCTGTCATTTCTCAACATGGAGAGTAATTACATGTCTGTGTCACAGGAACAGGTCATCATGGGGTCCAAAAATTTGCATAAATCAGAAATATAGCCAAACATTTTGGGGTGCAAAAAGTAGACATACTGCTAAAGACTTACGGTATTCAGGGCCAATAAATCTAATTTTTCTGAATGAGGTTTATATTTTTTTCCTGACTGGTGATATATTTAAGTCTTCTTTAACTCATTCCCTACGGAATACTTTTATATAAAATTGTTGCATTTGTATGGAATACTTTTCCCAAAAATTATTCAATATAAAGTATTGAAGTACAGGTGGCCCATGACCGCGATCGTCAACTGATTTCGTTTTTTCTTCGGACTGCGAATGGTCATCCATGCCGCTGGCACCGGCTTACCGTAGGAAATGGTAGAATTTGCCACGCCGTTGGCAGTGGCTTGCCATAGGGAATGAGTCAAAGAGAAAACTAAAGCAAAAGATCTGAACGGATTGCAGACTTCAGCCCAACTAGGCATAAAATAAGTCCATAATTGCTGCATGCATGAGGGAACAAAAATGAATTTCATAAATTGTTTCGTATATGATTTCAGCAAGAAAATTTTATCGCATTTCTTTTGCAGCTGTTTTTGCACATGCTGTTTCTTGAGCCAAAAGGCGAATGAAGGAAAATGTGCTGGTGATATCAGTGACGTTTTTAGCACGATATTGCCCATATTGACAGAGCATGTGTTCTTGTGACACATGCTCTGTTAACCTTTAGCTTTGGGACACGTACACAATCAAGGCACCAACGTGTGATCAATCTGCCTGTCTCACATTGGTAAATATCAATGATGTCATCCATAGCATTAACACCAATTAGCAGCTTGCACTGAAAGTACTGCCAAATTGACTTTTAATGAGGGTGGAATAATATCTGCACTAGTTGTTAAAAAAATTCCTTGTATGAGAACTGTTTTTTGTAAAACCTGCCATGGCCATTTTCTCCAGCGGTCATTCTTGCGGATGGAAGCACACAAGGAATCCAGTTTTCGTAAATGTTAGTTTATCTCCCTCATTTTAAATGCCCAAACCTATTTGTAGTATTCATGGACATCTGTTACACTAGGAGGCATAGCACATGCCAAAATATGCTCTGTCTCTACTCTACCTAGTGCTGAGCTATACAGGCAGTGTATCCAATTGAAAATTATCCTGTATGTGCAGCAAGCAAACTCAAAACTCAGGGAGACAGCTACGTTGATGAAAACCCTCATTCTCTATTGCATGTGAGCTACCCCATACCCCCACCCCACCCCCCATTAGAGCTTACACATGCATGTTTTGCCCTAAAGAAAGAGAGAGAATGCTAGTAGCAGGCAAATTAGTCTGTACTTCTGTTATCTTACTTTAAATATGTTGCACCCAATACCCTCCAAGTAACTTCTGCTAGATTTTCCCCAGACTATTCAGGTAATGCTAAAGCCATTGAAAAATATAATACTGGGCAGTAAAATTATTATTTCTAGACCAATAATCTAATGATCAGATTTCATAATTACAGGATCAGTGCATGTACAGTTCATCTACATCGATCAGCCACAAGATTAAAACCACCTACCTAATATAGTGAAGGTCCCCCCCCCCTTGTGCTGCCAAACTCAGGGTTTCCCTGCAGAACATTTCCCAGATCATCACACTCCCTCCACCAGCTTTTCCTCCTTCCACAGTGCATCCTGACGCCATCTCTTCCCAGGTAAATGTGGCACACAAACCCACACAAGGCACTTGATGTAAAAGAGAACGGGGACTCAGTGGACCAGGCGACATTCTTCAGCTGCTCAAAGGTCTAATTTTGAAGCTCAGATGCTCATTGAGGGATGCTTTTAAAGGTTGACCAGGGTAAGAGAGGGCACTTTGGCTGGTCTGCAAGCTAAAAATAGTTAAACACAGCAGGGTATGATGCACTGTGAGATGTGACAACTTTCTTGTATAAATATTATTGAAATTTTCGGCGATTTATGCAACAGTCTTCCTTTTATTGGTTTGCACCAGATGGGCTAGCATTCATAGCACTTATGGATCACTTGTCGGCGGTTCAAGGTTTGTCCCCCCTCGGGCCACTGACAGTAGGTACTCACATCTGCAGACAGGGAGCACCTCAGAAGTCCTTCAAATTCAGAGATGCCCTAACCTATTTGTCTGGCCCTTGTCAAAGAACTTTAGGTCCCATTTCTCCCATATCCTACATGTTGAATACAAGAACCAACTGCTCTCTTACCATCTAAGCGGACCTGGAAATGTGCTGCTGTTATTAGATAATCAACATTATTCGCAGCATCTCTGAGTGGCCTTAATTTTTTGGCTTATCGGTATATGCCTTAGTTGTAAATTTCTTCAGCTTGCATAACTTTTGAGGTCTAATGTGATAGATATGATGAGCATTGACACAATTTAGTCAGTGTCAGTAGCGCTCGATGATCTCAGTAGTTCAATATACGCAGTTAAATACTAATCTAAAAATGTAGTGTAGTACAATATTTTTTTGTCAGCATTATTTTGCAGATGACCTAAAGATAAATCTGAAAATTGAAAGTTGACACTTATCTGCTACATGGCAAAAAGCTCCCGCATGGATCAAACATTTCCAAAAGAGGAACTAATAATTATATGTAAAAATTACAGAAAAGTGCCGAAGAAATGGGCATGCAACATCTCTTCCTCTATTAGCCCATGGTTTGAATCTGTAGGGGAGAATGAGAATTCTTATGGTGGAGAAAATTTAAAGACAGTCAAACAAATTAAGAGACATGGAGTGGAATAAGATACAACCAACTGCGATTATCCTGGGTGCGTGGTCAGCGCAATTTCCGCAGTGCCAGATGAATTATTCAGCTGTATTGCAGTATCACAATAGGGAAGAACTCTTTCTATCACATCCCAAACACAGTATTAAAATTATCATTATTTGTAATATATTTATGTTCTGAAACCCTCTCAGAAGATTTCCTTTTATCAATTCCAAGTACTCCCGAGAATAATAAAACTGTGATGGAGAGGTCCGTGTCCTCGCATCTGGTGAGATTTCATTCAGGTGAAACATGGGATTTCTTGTTTAAGAAAAGGCCCTCATTTATGGTTTGGTTACTCTAAATGTGTGCAGTATAGCTAAATGTTCAGTCTAGTTGATGGAATTTTGCAGAATGCCCAATAAAGAAAATATAGAAATGGAAAACCAAGCTATGGGGTTTCATTGAACTTAATCAGTGCGTGCATTAGGGAATAGACCAGTTCGGCTTAAGCGAGATTTAGGTCACGTGTGTGCTTTTGGCAGACTACGTATGGCAGAAGATGCACAAATCGCACTGACAAAGGGGAGAATATACTGAGAGGCATTAGAAACGCATAATAAAATATACTGTTTTAAGTAGTGGTAAATGGTTTCTTTCATAGTTGCAAAACACGGTCTCGGGAAACTGTGCTTTTGGTAGTGAGACTTGCCCTCACAGTTATCGTTACATTGGCAGTCAATTTAGCAGTTCTTATGCATTATCTGACATGGCAGAAGACATTTTATGGAATGTGTTTTTATGGCGTCACAGATGACACACTTTGTCAGGGACGACAGCTGACACATCTGGTCATTCTGTGCCATCCCTGCAGTCTGGATTCAGTCATTTAATGGACATTATTGCGTCTAGAATCTTTTCTTTGAGACTGGCTATCATTCAACATTCAAAATGTTTGATTCTTCTGAGATTCATTTGTTTGTGGCATTTGAAGTGGGAATGATGTGACTTTGTTTGTGTTTTTTCATTGGCCCTGATCTTCAACTTTTCATGTGCAAAATGATTTCTCCCAATGTGATTCACGACCATGATCCAGGGAACTGTGCTGCATTTAGATAATCATAATGAGATGTTAAACCAAAAAAGGATTCGAACCCAGATACTTGATATTTTGCAATGCTTACTGTACCTGATGGTCATCATGTCAATCAGCAAAAGGAAAAACTATTAGTTTTCAAATTAGATGATAAAAACCACTTTGCGTTTTTAATGTCTCTCAGTATATTAAGTTCTTTCACTTTCCCCGTGGTAAAAGGCCATGAACAGCATGGACTCAGGCTATAAACCGGAAGTTTTTTTTTTTTTTTTTTTTTTTTTATTTGGCATCTCCAATCTCACCCGAATCTGGAGTGCCCAATTGGTGAACTATGTACAAGGCTTGCTCGTATGCGACCCCTTGCTGCCAGTTCAGGAGAGTGTAGGCAGTTCGCGGCCCTCCTCCGAAGCACGGAGGGCGGAGGATACCCGAACATGAACAGGCTTAGAATCTTCCTGACGAGCGCCCGTCTGGCCAACAGGAGGCGCTTGAGCAACGAACAAGGCAACTTTTATTTTCCCTTCCCGGCAGTCCCTTCCCATTTTGCAACCCTGTAGCACAATAGCCAATTGTGCGCTACTCTGAAAAAGCTGCCGACCACTGCCGCCTGGTACGAGACGGGGATCGAACCCGCAACGTGATAGTCACTTCTGCTTCGCAATGCGATGCTTTACCGAGTGAGCTATCCGGCAGCTCAAACAGGAAGAATTTTGTTCCTAGGGAACACTTTTGGGTGTGCAGGGTACATTTTGTGTCAGGATAGCCCGACTTTGTAGACCCTGACAAGGAAAGAATTCTGTATTCAACCTCCACTGATATCGAATGAAATCACTACTTTTTCGTCTTACCTTGATGTTTTGGTAGAAACATTCGGGTGTGTAAAAACATCAAGCGTACATCCAGTCATGAAAATAGACCATTTGCAGGAATTGATCACGTGACGACTCACTCCATAGCAACAAGACCGTGGTGTGCAAGCAAACAACCATAAGAGTTTGCATGAGTACTTTAGTGACCGTTTTGACCTTTTGTCTTTATTTGGCCGATTTTTACCGTGCACTTAAAAGAAGATATATGTTATCGTTTGGTTACGATTTTTGCCATTTACTGGCCGCAAAAGCGAGTTTTTTGACTTCAAGTTGGTTGCTGCCTACCAAATCTCAAGTGTGAAATAGCAGAATTCTCAGGTATGTTTATATCTAATTAAACTCCTTTTTAGCCTTAAACATTCAATGATAGTTAAGAAGATTCATAAAACGAAACTAGGATAATCTGTAGATGTGTTTTGTGGTCATATTATTTAAAATTTAAACAATTTAAAAAATTTCACACGTGAGTTTCAGTTGGCAGCAACCAACTTGAAGTCAAAAAACTTGCAGTAAATGGCAAAAATCTTACACCAAACGATAAAATACATCTTCTTTCACGTACACAGTAAAAATCGGCCAAAAAAGGCAGAACAAAAAGTCAAAACAGTCACTAAAGTATTGGAATGTCACGCACCACCTGTCAAACTTTTATAGTTGTCAAGGAATGCAGAGTTCACACCATGGAGTCTTTTGTCATATGATCAATTCCTGCAAATGGCCTAGCTAGCGTTTAATTTCTAGTGCTACTGTACGTGGTTATAGCATATAACAGCGACAGTCATGTTACTGATGACACACCAGGTTGCTAGGGCATGCGCAGCATACCCATACCCAATATTAAATATTGATATTAAATTCTACACCACCTTCTCACTAATGAAACCCCCCAAAATATATTGGTGCCCCCTTCTAAATTGTTCATCCTTTCCCCCTGACCATGTAGACCAGGGGTGGCCAACCCTGGTCCTGGAGAGCCGCAGTGTCTGCTGGTTTTTAGTGTTACTCAGCACTTGATTGATGAATTAAAGCAGTTGATTACACATTACATATATCTCACCTGGTGTCTTAGGTTTAAATCGGGTGGAGAAAACCAAACTCAGCACACCCTCTGGCTCTACAGGACCAGCGTTATCCACCCCTGCTCTACAAACTTTTATCTGTACTCTGTACTTCTACTTTGTCTGCATTACAACTACACTAAATATCCAACCACATTGACGAATCTTAGTTAACACGTAGATTTCTGTCACAAGCTGCAAGTCTGCTTAATTGGCTCTAGGAGTCTTGTGGGTTGTTCCTGCTAATTGCTTGATTGGCTCATTATTACCAAATTAAACCTGAGACACCAGGTGAGATCAGTTAAGTGAGTAATCAACTACTTTAATCCATCAATCGAGTGCTGAGTAACACCAAAAATCAGCAGACGCTGCGGCTCTCCAGGACCAGGGTTGGCCACCCCTGATGTAGACTAAGCACCCCCCGTCTTTAAAACCATTTACTTCTTCGCTGTATCGGCGAGATATTTTCAAGGTAAGTCCAGGACGTTGTGGGTTTCAGCACAAATGAGAATCCAAAATCAAATTTGCTGAGCTTAGTCATGCAGTAATGATGCTGTTGTTTCAGTATGTCTTGGCCTTGTATTTTCCACGTGTACCTGTATACTTATCCTGTCGAGAAGAGGTTAGGATCATGCGTGCTGCCTGTTTTTTTTTGTACAGTGCGAATTCGTCACAGGAACACTGTAACTATTAGCTGACTTATGGCGTGGGACCCAATCATCATGGTATTAATGACATTACTTCACGTCCGCAAGACTAACTGGCAAGCAAAATCAACTTTGTTGGCAATATACAGCCAGTGATTAGGTGATCGAAATCACAAAGAAACCAAATTATTATTGCTGTTCTCACTTTTGTGGATTTTAGTGAAGCCTTTGACTCAATCCACCATGGGAAGCTAAAGGAGATAATGAAAGCATACGGATTTCCACCACAAATAGTGAAGGCAGTGCACGTTGTCTATGAGAAAACTGAAAATCAGGTGCTATCCGCAGATAGTGAAGCAGACATCTGTGAAATACATGCAGGAGTCCTACAAGGAGATTCACTAGCACCTCAACTGTTCATCCTAGTACTTGACCATGCAATGAGGGAAGCCACATCAAATCCTCTTCAAACAGGCTTCGCACTCCATCCTCGCCGCAGCTCAAGGCACCCTGCAAAACTGATAAATGATGCCAATTTTGCGGACGATATTACCCTTCTGTCTGACAACATTGAGAAAGCACAACTTCTCTTAATAAGATTGGAAGTCGCTGCTCAAACTATTGGTCTTCATGTGACTGAGAAAAAGACTGAGCACATCATGTACAATCAGGAGGAAGGTGATCTCAGGTCACTCTGGCAAACAGCTAAAACGTGTGGAAGATTTCAAATACCTTGGCTCTTGGATCAACACCACAGAAAAATACATGAACACCAGAATCTGTTTAGCTTGGAATACAGTTGGCAAACTCATCTGTCATCTGGAAATCTACATTGAGCAGAGTACTCAAAATTCAGTTTTTCCGATCAACTGTAGAAAGTGTACTCTTATAAGGTGCAGAAAATTGAACCCTCACCAAAGACATGGAAAGAGGACTTGATAGCATTTACACCACACTGTTGAGGTAGGCACATAACAGCTCATGGAAGGAACATTGATCAAATATATTTGTATACGGTGACCTGCTACCTATCACCACAGTTATAAAAATGAGGAGAGCCACGTTCATGGGGCACGTCAGGTGACGGAAGAAAGATCCGCTTCACCAGCTGTAGTTATGGGACCCAGCGTATGGCAAAAGATCGAAAGGGCGTCAACATACAACATACTTAGATCAAGTCCAAAAAGACATCAACTTGAAAAAGGAGCAACTTGCAGCAGTGATGCTGGAGCGGGTCGAATGCCGGGATATAGTCAAGAGAGTCCGAGCCCACGCTCGACCTGAGTGAATTATCAAGGTAGTTGAGAGAGAGCGGGCTGTAAATGGGGATGGTTAGCCTGTCGTGTGCAAATAATTGTTTTGCCAGCAGATGTCTTTCAATTATTGCTTCAACTAATTCTCCCTTTTTGAGCATTGAGTGTGGTACATCCAAATCTTTGCTTATCTGTCTCAATTTGCAAGCCTTGAGTCGAGAGATTGCTCTCTTCTCGCTGACTACAGGTTTTTTAACAGTTTTTCCAGTTTTAATTCTGCCATGCACAATGTCCAGTGTTCATGCGCTCTCCAAATCTTGCTTTTTCACACCCTTAAACCAAAAGGGTCTATTTACATGGTTTAAGTCATGGAAAAAATGTGTGTTGCTCCTGAATTTACCGTGTAGCAAATTATTACCGTAAAATTAATCGGACGGTCTACGCTGTGCTGCTGTTTGCAACGACTAAAAATCTGAAATGATACTATAAACTATTGTACCCTAAAGCATAAGCATACTGACAGAGACCATACATTAATCAATTTAGCTTGCTAGTTAGTTAATGTTTCATTATTGTTTTAACTTGACTGACTATTCTCATAAGCAATCACTTTATACTCTCACCTTTTTTTTGCTCTTACTAAGCGCTCGTCCCCATCACTTTCTATCTCCTTCTTCTGTTAATTTCTGATGGGCTAGAAGGAGCTTGGCATATTGCTGCCATAGATCACTGCCTCCCACAATATCAAAGAATACTCACTTTGTGTTCCCTTCAGTGCACCAGGATTAGGGTTGGGGTTAGGAAACATCATTCATAAATTAAAAGTATTGCATGATTTCCATTATTTAATTTACGCAACTCTGACACATTGATTTAATTGTGGGCCTCTGCAATTTAGTCATAGAAAGGGGTCCATATCATAGGTTCATGCAGCTCCTGTACAGTTCACTGAAATCTAAATAGGCAATTAATTCTATGAGGTTAAGAGCTCAACATTTTTTCAACAGTTCTGCAGACTCATAGTGAAAACTTGGTTGCTTCACAATTCTACAGAAGTCTGGCAAATCAGCAAACATTCTCACAGTACAGTGTATCATAAAAAGTGATTTAGAGACCAAAGAACAACCAAAAACAGGACAAGATAGCACTGGAACAAAATACGCATTCATGCTATTGAGTATTCAGAATAATTACTTTGCTCTCATTCTTGCTCTTGTCTAGCCGCCAAGGTTCTCAGTTCATTGAGCACTCAGTTCATTGAAAAAAAGTTGCTTTGACTGGATATCCGTTCTAAATGCTCCGGTGATTCATACCTTTTGAATAATTGAAAGAGCTCTTTTAATGCAATGGTTGAAGTGTTCTGTAAAACTTCTGAAGGAAGAGGACCACTCATAGAGTGTAGTTTCTCTAATAGATAGTCATTCATGTTATTTATCAACAATGTGAAATTTTAGCACACCCTCTGGTGGCACAGTCTTGTTATAACATGGCTTAATGAGAGAGGAAGTATTCTATTGAGTCAAACTGGAATTAACAAGGAACCAGATTAACCACTTTTCCTATACATATATACAACTACTTCAATCAGACTACTACTACTATTACTATTATTATTATTATTATTATTAACTGTTAACTATTAACTCTGTCATGCAGGAAGGTAGACTACAGCACAGATCTGCACCCCACATGCACATCTACCGCATGTAACTGGTTGAAAACTCCAGCACTGGCAGCGGCTTGCCCAGTTTAATGCCTAGATCTGCAGGGTCAGAGCTTAGACTGAGATGGCAGTACGCCATCAAGTCAAACAGAATGGTCCTCGTGCCAATGTGGCATTTTCATATTTGGATGACTTTCAAAGCCTTTAATGACAACCAATTATTTGCCGGGGGGATAGATTGCGCCAGGCTTGCCCTAACCCCTGCGACCCTGCTGATCAGGGCCTCTCAATAATCTGCTGCACACATTCATGGCCTGGCTGATATCAGTCTCCACTGAGCCCTGCAGACATTTCACATTTCTCTGTCTGATTGGAGCCCTTTAAAAGACAAATGGAACAGTTCATTTTTTCCCCTATATGGAAAATCTGAGCATGTTGGTTTTTCTGATTCTTTCCCATACAGACGGTGATGCTGGCTACTGAGCTATAAACAGAGGAAGCACAGAACAATCCTTGAAATGAATGGTTGCTTTTGATCAGTATTAAATTATTTATTTAAATTAACATCATGTGAACTCCAAAAACACCTGACACGACAGTCCAGGTGTGGCAAGTTCTCGTCATTAAGGACAGGAAATACAAAGGCCAAGAAATAAAATGCTTCGTTTGGACACAAAATTACATTTCAATTAATGTCATTGAATCATATTTTTTGTTGCTAATCTTAGGTTTATTTTGATGTGATTTAAACTATATTGAAGCACAGGTCAGCAAGGTTTGTAATTTAAACAATAATGAAGTGCAGGCGAGAGACCCTGCATTGCAGGATGTGCTAAAATCAAAGTAGTTTACCTTTTTTTGTGAAGTGAATAAAACATTTTTGTCAATTGAATTTAATTACCAGAACATTGTATTAAGAAGTAAGTTTAACTGCCAGTGGATTATTCTAATCATTGGAAAACTTGTTTATCAAGAAAAATGATTTGAAGGTCAAGACTACTTATTAGTTTAAAGGGTTTTTGCGCATTATCTAATTTAATTCGAGAAGCCGTCTCAGAAAACCAGTATAATAACAAAGGTATTTTAAAAGCCTTGTTTTGGGACTAAAGCTGGGCATAACCCTATCATTTAGGAACCATCCCAAGGGACTCACCAAAGTGTCCACCACATATTCACATCACATTTTAAAAGTAGAATAATAGAATAGAATAGAGTAATATTATTATGACCAAAAGTTAGCATGCCGTTTGACTGGTTTTCACTTTAAACAATTCAGGAATCACATCTAATATCTATTGAGAGCAAATGTCAAGTGTGAAAAAAGGCTATTGTGTGTCATCTATGATGACATCCTGATTATAGCTTATTTGACCATTAGCAAAAAAACCCATGAAAAGAAAGCCTAAGCAGAACAAAAGTCTGCGATGTAAGAAAAAAAAAGAGAGAAAACTTTCTGGGGATTTTTCTAACTACGAGTTGCCATTTTGATTGATGTTAAATGTCACACAATCAGAAATACAATGGCTTTGATTACATGTAAAGTATGTGAAAGGCAAAATAATTTTCCAGGATGTTGAAGCTATATAATTTTAATATTTGCAAGCTTCAAAAAGCTTCCTGGAGAGATCACTTTGATTGCAGCGTTCGCGCATCTCTACCGCCAATTTTTTTATTTATTTTTTTTTTTCACGCTGTTGTATTTCCCTTTTCAAATGAGGTCACATGATTTTGCTCCAGAAACATCATCATGTTGTATAGGCTTTCTTCTGATAATATCAATCCCCCCCCCTTCCTTTCTCCAGTCCATTCCTGCTAAATAAAATCCAATTATTGTTTGCATCTACAGTAAATATAGGCCACTCAACTGTGGGAATCACCAATTCATCTTCAAGTGGCGACAGCTGGCTGGATCCTGCGGCAGCTGAGTGAGGTTTGCTGCCAGAGACTGGTGTGAAGGAGAGGCGTCTTTTTACAGAGACCAAAGGGGAGCTGGAACAGGAGCAGAAGCCTGCCGCTGCCTGGAGGATGAGCAGACTGTGTTCAGGCGGCTCCACACTTTACGCGCGCATCTGCGCGAACATTTACGCGCCTGCGCACATCTACAATTACGAGGGTCATTCATATTTGAGTGGTACTTAATGGAGGTTTGTGAAGTGAGCGTGAATTAATGTCCTGTAAATTTCAGTAAAGCAAAGTACATTGGGGTACGGTGCCAATCGAGGTATTCATGCTCGATTTGACGCTATTTCTGCTGATCCAGGAGAGATTCACCCCCTTCCACTGTCATTGTGAAGCAATTTTGAGGCCTGTGGTGAATCTTAGTGCTTGACTAGTTTTGAGTTAGATGGAAGGTTGCAGTTCTACTATTGATGTACGGTCCTGCATTACATTGTCTTGTTAACTTTTGATTTCGACTGATTAGCTCATAATTTCAACTGAAACCACACTTGATATTCTTTATCCCTTTGTAGCATTTTTTTGGCCGATGTGTGCATAGAATTTGCCTCCTTCTTACCTCCTGGTCAGTTGTATCAGCTATAATGTTTACCTATGCATAGTTCCTCTTTGAGTATTAACACCTCATCAACATTTTCTCCAGCATGAAGTTTTGTACCTGGGGACACTTACAAACATTGTCCAAGCTCAAAATCAGCATACTATGATGTCGCACGCACATATTTTAAGGATTACCCAATGAATTCATTCTTTAGACAAATTTTCAGACAGTGTAGACATGTCAAGTGGAAAACAGGAATATTTGTTCAAAAGTATTATAAGAACAAGAACACAGTTATTGTTTTAGACATAAGTGAGTGCTCTTCTTTGACCAATGAGGTATTAGTCCAGTCCAAAATAGAAATCGACTCTGATTAAGGCAGAGATGAATCCACTGGTAGGTACTTTCCAGAACAAACATCCATAAATAGGAAGGCTTGTAAGGATCAGTCTGTGAGCGAGGGTTTGTTTGGCTGTGTGCTCATGATAATAGCATCACAAAAAGGCACAGACTTGTGAGGAGTCTTGCAAGAATCGATCACTGAGCTCAGAGAAAAATAGTGTCATCTCTTTGCATAGCTCTACATTATTCAGACTTACAGCCTTATTGAAACAGGTTCATTTGAATGCTGTCTTATTTAAACTTACTAATTTCCTGCGAACACTGACCTACAAGCACACACACTCTGTACAGAAATGCACAGAAATATGAAGTGTACAAAGGCATGCAAAAAAAAAAGCATTCTCACACATATGTCTTAATAGAGTTTACTGTTTCAATCACTGTTTTCAGTATGTTCAACGTGCTTACATGAATTGGAAAAATATTTCTTTGCCAGTGGAAAGGAACCACACATATTGCCCACACAGTAAAGAGCCGGCATCATCATGAATGACTCGTTTGTGAGGTGACCCACATCATTACTGATGTGGACATCATGCTGCGGGTCTCATCACTGCTGTCTGAAACCAGCTCCTTAATGCCAGAGAAACCTAGCACTCCTGATGTCTGCTGGGCCTGCCCTGCAAATTGCCTGCAGAATCTGTAATGAAGCAGTATACTATTTATTTCTGAGGTCAACTCTCTATATCTGGCCCAAGTGTGCCACCTCAACCAACAGTACCAGTCATAAGTTTGGACACACTTTGCTAATGTCACAGCACTCTGTTTTTTGAGAAATTTAAATGGCTTAACTTCTCTATATAATCTCAAATGGAAGCTTGTGCAAGGTAAACATTCAGAAATATAAAGAGAATAATTTACTTGTTTGAATAGAGTTCAAAGTTTTGGAATTCTCAATGAAGCCATATTTTTGCTAAGTAAACAGACAGACAAGCTCCTTCCATTTCCAACAGGCAAATTAAAGTCAAGCTGTTTTGGGGCTTATTGGGGAAAAAAGGTTGATGAAAATCAAACCGCAAGTGCAGCACATCTAAGGGAACTTAGACAGGGCTGCGCAGCAGCAAACTCATTATAGCTATAAGACTGCCCTTATAAAAAAAAAAATTGTGAGTATGCTCAGCAGATATGACAAAAAGTGCTGGTTAGTTTGATGGATTTAAGAATCTGATATTTTTTCCAATATAATGAGTGCTTATTTTTTTATTTAATATTTATTGTCAGGAAAATGTGGGTATGTCCAAACTTCTGACTGGTACTGTATACTGTATGCACCTCAGGAATGCTGAGCTGAAATTAGTTGTCCAGCTTATCTTATCTCTGATAGCAGAGCAAGATAGGCAATTGTGGATAAATGCTACTCCGATAATGCAATACATCACAGCCCAAGGTGTAGATTTGCCTCCAACTCCCATGGATCTCCTGAATTCGCCCAATCTATGCTTTTTTTGTCTACCCTCCCTACATGTTCCTGCTCCCTCCTTGAGCTAAGCCTTAAAATCCAAGGTATATGGGACACATCTAGCAAACCAACCCTTCCACATGGATCCTGCTGGCCATATCCTCATTCCCCACACACAGTGTCAGTGCAAAAACTGGAATTTGGGAGGGTGGGGTGGGGGGGGCACAGACACATCCCTTTTTAGCAACAATAAGTCCTGGCTAGTTGTCAGTCATTTTCCCTATTGACACGTTTTCCAATTGTAGTAATAATCCATTGGCTTCTCTCCCCATGCAATCTAACAGCGACAAAATAATGGGCTAAATTCAGTACAGAAAAATGATTTACTTATAAACAGGCCTATGCTTTATGGAAGACGAACTGCTCTTGAACTTCTGCGTTACTTTATCAGCACATCAGGCTATCTCACTTACGCTTCATGATCGTTTAAATTGTTGAAATGAAATAAAGGAGCATTTGAAACGCCTTTGTGAAATTTTCAATAACGCTGATTTAAATGCACCAAAGTGCGCGTCCAAATGAACGATAGTCGCCTTACTTTCACGGGGAGAACTACCGACGCCTGATAGAGTAGAGTGTTTTCGGAGTGAATGTATTCTTAATTTCTAAAATGATTGAGCATAAGTCAGGACAAACAATTGTTTTAAAGGGAGATGTCTGTGCCCCCCCAAATTCCAGTTCTGGCGCCGACACTGCCCATGCATGGACCCTCACGCAAGGAGCATGCAGTCGAATGACCTTTCCAGATGTGGAAACCATTGCCAATTCGATAAGCTGTGGGTCTTATCATTCTGGTAAGGATTACATGCTGGTTTACATGTCTCTGTCCTTTGAGAGAGATCACCCACCGTGTCTTTTCTTTGAGGGTCATCAACAAACTCCCCTGCCCTTTTTGTGCATGTTCGTCCACCCTGCGTTTCCTCAAAAGACCTCCCTCACTCAACACGTCATCTGATAAACGCCTCACTGAGTGTTCGAAGAAGTTGTCTTCACCATATTTCCTCCCCCAGAGATCCTGTCTGCCTCCCGACTGCGAGTTTCACCTGATATTCTCTCCCTGACGGAGGAGGTGGAATTTCAAAGCTTGGAGGACTGTCGGCCATCTGTGCACGATACCTCGAGTGCTATGTCTTCTCTGAAGTCACATCGCGGCAGAGGTGCTGCTGCTGTCACTACTCACTATCCACAAAGCACCAATGCTATGTTACAATAAATATTTCACTGTCAGTATAAAGTTTATTATAATCACTCAGGCCTTATGGAAGCACAACAGCTGTGATGAGCCATTGGTATCATGCATGTAAGCCATGATGTCAACCACGATCAGGAAAAATGTGTTGCTCAATCTCGTCTCTTGAGATCAATTTGAGCTTCTCATATTTGTATCATTCTGTGATCATTTGTTTCTGAGTTACTTCTCCTAAGGGTCCCTTAGGAGCAAGAGATAAGCTAAAAAAGACAAAGACATCACTAAGACAAAAGGAGGTTGAGTTGAGATAACCATTTGAAGGAGAATTAAAGCAATACTTGAAAAAACCGAATAAAATAAACACAGAATTATGTTTTTTGGGAATACTTTTATTCAGTTTTGCCTGTGATTACTCAAATTATTTTTTTTTTTTGAGTTGTTTTCTCCTTCAAAATAACCAAGACATAATTGAGATCAGGGGCAACATCTCCTCTGTTTATCCCACTTCAAAAATTGCTCAAATGGTTATCTCAACTCAACCTTTTGTCTTAGTGATGTCTTTTCTCTCTTTAGCTTATCTCTTGCTCTTAAGGGACCCTTAGGAGAAGTAACTCAGAAACAAATGATCACAGAATGATACGAATATGAGAAGCTCAAATTGATCTCAAGAGACGAGATTGAACAACAGATGAGCAACACACTTTTCCTATGCCATATTAAATTTATGCTGGTTCACTCAACTAAAGAACATTAATGCGGTGTTACTGTGTCACTTATCATAGACATGGGGAGAACAGATGTGTGTGAACATTTTTGCTTTGCATTCGTAAAAATGTGGCTTGTTGTTAGCTCCTTTGGTAAAAACCCATTTGAACTTATGAAGGGATTATGCAGCCAGAGCTGCAGAGCACAGGGAACATTCCCATTGCCAGAGAGAATTTTTATTCACATTGAATTTGGAATAGTAGGTCTATGTGAAGATTTTCTAGTCCAGTTTATTTTCATTTCAATAGCATTCTGCATTCTTCATTGAGAACTGAAAAAATAGGTTTTTGGGGTGAACCCCTTTCCCTTGTACTGTAATGGATCACAGCAGGTCTCAAGTATTAGATGAGTGAGCCCCAAGTTTTCTCTTCTTTTCATAATTTGGTTCACTCACAAACAAGGTATGCATGTAATTCTCAAACAAAAAATACACAATCTGAACTGTTTCTGTACAGTGCGCTCCACTATCATTGACACTTTAGCTAAATGAGCAAAAGTAAGTATGAATTGAGCCCCTTAGAACAAAAGTGGTGCAAATCTTTTTTTTTCATTTTGGACCACTATTGCACTGAGCACTTTCTGAAGAGTGGAACATACAGTATGAGCCACCTATAGCATCGTACTGGAGCTACACTGAGTTTATCCATTAGTGTACTAAACAGACTGACATCTTAGGAATCTTTTTAAGATTCGAAATTAAGAAAGAGACAAATTTGGGGTTAGGCCACGCTTGTTCTCTGGAGCTCAATTATACTTATATAATCTTAAATTTAAAATACATTGATTCAAAGAAAATAATAATTATCATCATGGAACATTTTTTTTTTCTTAAAATGAGTACCACAGTGATTGGATTTCCCTCATCTAATGCTTTGTGCAGCCTCGCCTTGCCAAAATCACAGCTTTGAGTCGTCTCTTTATGTGTGAAATGGCTGGAGAAGACATGGGAAGAACTCTGAAATCATTCCTCCATATAGAATCTCTGCAGAGCCTTCAAAATCCTTGGTCCAGGTTTCAGCTCATCCGAGAAGTTTCCTATTGGGTTTAGATCAGAGGACTGGAGGGGCCATGGAGAAACGTACATTCTGTTGTTGGTTTACTATTTTTGTGTTAATTTTGATGCATGCTTTGGACCGTTGTCCAGTTGGATGACCCAACAAAAGCATTCTTTTCTCATGACCATCGTGATAGATGATTAAGGGAAATTAGCTAGTCACTTTATACAGTATTTCCTGCTTCTTGGAAACGGGAGGTCATAAGTGACCATTTAAGTTCAATACATATATTTTAAGATAGGAATATTTTTTTCCTTCATTTATTTTCTTTAAATTCAAGGTTAGTTTTTTGTTCATATTTTGAACAAAGCATTGTGAGGACGCAGCACATCCACATTTTTCGCTTCCTCTTTAGCTGATGTTTACCAGTGGTGACGGTGTCAGTGGAGGGCACTGTAAATGCGCAGGGATTCAGCTTTGCATGATGTGAAGCCTGTGAGCCGTTTCTCACCAGAGAGCAGAACGTTTGCTCGGACTGGGTCACCCTGGGGGCCGCAGGCTGGGGACAGTCAAGTTCACATGGGGAGGGAGGGGGTGTTAGAAGGGCCATGGCAGGCAGCAGAAATGTTCGTCTCTATGTTATAGAAGAGTAGCAGCGGCAAACTCCTGGTTCCGTTGGATTTTTATTCTGTACAAATGGATCTCTAAGCCTTTCTGGCTGGTGACTGACCGCAGTCCCTTTAGCTTTTGCTCATTCGGACAGGCGCAGCGATTGCTCGCACTGGAGGAGGCTTTACAGTAGTGCCTGTAGATAGCAGCAGCACAGGGTTGAGGAGGCACCCTGGCCGCTCTATGAGTGACCTACTTTCCCACCAAAAATCAGCAGCGCCTCAGCAGGGGTTCCATGCCAGGCTACCCCTGGGTCAGGAGATGGAGCCCCGCCAGCGTTGAGAAAATCCTGTCCAACACTCTGCAATTACTGGCACAGGCTTACCAGAATGATGGGGGGGTGGGTGGGATTACTTTTTCTAGGATAGCTCATTACATAAAAATTTGAAAAGGTGTTTTTTATTATGAGCAGGTCATGTGGAGATAGTGGTGAAAAAGAGTGCACATCAATTACAATGAGCTCGCTGGTGTAGAACACTGGGATGATTTCAAACATAACAGCAGGTTATATTGTTGAGGTAAGTAACAGTACACATTATACTGTATACCAAATATTTCACCCAGACATCGGCAGTACGAGAACAAATTGAATTGAGTACCAATAGTTTCTGCATAAACACCCCATCCTATGCATATGCATATCTTGTTTGATGACCTAGCTTGCATAAAGCCTTAGGAGAATTACAAAATTGTTGTTATGGACTTACTATGAACAAGATAATCTCTCCAAATCAATTTTTAATAAATATTGGGTGCAAGCAATTGTGATCTGTGTGCATAATATTGAGCAGTCAGAAAACTTCTCATTAAATGTACAATTGCCCAACCAGTATTTGATTATGTTTAATGACAATTTCTTTCCTTAATTGTTTCAATTTTATTGAACAGGCAACTCACGAGATTCGCAATGTGTTTTACGATTGCATGGTGACTTTTAGTAGTCTAAAGTAAGTTAACTAATGTTACCAAGTGGTTCATGCTGATGAGCAGGTACTTGCATGCGTACATGTTATCAAGAAAACCCAAACTAGTTTTTGCCTTGTAAATTTTATATAATTTCACATCGCTTTCACTGTTAATTTGCATACCCTCTGGGATTTTTCCGGTTCAAACTGCTAGCCAAAGGTTCTTGCGAGCGACATGCAATGCACGGTTGTAAAACCTTTGTGGTTTCATTATGCCATCATAACTGAGCTACTATTCATTGACGGACAATAACGTTTCTCTAGGAAGAGCATTATTTTCTTGATTCTGGAACAACACTGGCTCAGTCAGCGCAATCTGATTGTGTAAGCCGCGACACAATCACAAATGTGGCAATGGCTATGAGTGTAATTGCCGGTAGAATTCGGAGGCCAGATGCTGCGACAAGAGGGAAACGAGGAGCACGGAAACAGTACAAACACAGAGAATAATACAGACCACCGGAAAGAGCTCGCACTTCCGAAGGACGTATAATAGTCCGAAACATGGAAGCAAAGCGAGATAGAAAAAAGGGAGAAGAAACTCCAATAAACATAAGATAGAAAGTCATACAAAACCTGACTACAGATATCTTCGGCTATAGTGCGAAGCTAAAAACAGACACTCTAGCAAAGGAGGCGTGCCGGACTTCCTGCTTATATAGAGTCCGGGAAGGCGCCGCCCCAGCTCAATCAGCCAGCTGGGTAACAAATCCGATAGCCAAGGAATTCGATATCGTCCCGGGACGAGAGCCGCAAAGAAAAGTCCAAACAACACGCACACCTCCAGAACCATGACAATGAGAAAATAGCTAAGAAGTTGATAACACACATTTCAACTGTCAGGGCAATAATTAAGAAGTGTAAGGCATATGGCATTTTGAAAATAAATCTGCCTGGAAGATATCATCAGCCTAAATATCATCGGTTTAAGTTTATAGTGTCGAAGTTTTGACAAGAAACTGGACTATGTTGAGAGGCTCAGGACACTCCAGTCAGACTGCCTGGGGAATGGATGATAGAAAGAAATGTAAAAATATAAGAATTCTGCCCACTGCTCAGTCTCACAAGGTAAGTGGTGCTTTTCATCAACATTGTACTCCACTACACACTACACCTTTGTGTTTGGGATGTGCAGGAAAAAAAGACGAATGTACTGTGTCGAGTATTTGTTTTCAGTACAACTTTATTTAGGAAGCTTGCATGATTTCCTAAAAATGAATTTCTTAATGTGTTAGCGTATACTAAAAGAGTGCAGAAAATGTAACAGATGGCAGTGAGCTTTTTAAAATTATTATTTTAATATTATCAGATGAAGTTATCACAAATTGAATTGAATAAAGCAAACAGATTTATGTTTGCAATATGTTATAACAAATTTTTGGAAAGTCTCTTGCATATTCATATTTATAAATTAATCACTAATACAAACTGAGCTCTGGAACAGAAAAAAATTAGTATATAAGGGGACATCAGTTAAAACAGCAGCAGGTTATGTCACTTGAAATGTTTTGTTGTGTTTCGAGACGGCTATTCATGCAGTCGCCTGACACGTCTCTGAATCTTACATACAGCACCACTAGTTGTTTTCATTGCTTTTATCTCATTATACCTCTCACATAATAGTTGATACACTTGGATGGTTGACTGCCTTCTCGCTATAAGGTGTTTTCCACTCACATGCTAGCCAACATCTCTTTTGAAACATGCTTGTTCCTTCTGCCAGACCACCTCTCTTTACTTCCAGGCTCTGCTTCTTTTCATTGGTCAACAAGCTAACAGGTGGAATCAACACGCTCTCGCACAGTATGGTGTGGAATACTTTTCCATGTATACCCTTCCAGGTCTCACTGATGCTGCAGCCATTCGAAAGACCTCCTTGCTATGACTGCCAATAATACAACCTGGGTTGAATTCCGTCGTGGGCGTGATGCGCACCAGGGCAAAGTCCACGCCCCTGCAATGGTATTGTTGTTTTCAATCCTCATGCAATTTTTGGCAATCATTTTGCACCAACATCAATTTAGTCTGTTAGAGTTCTTTATTTATTCAAAACCTTTAACCAAGATGTTGAATCACAAATATGCTCGTGGCGCAAGGGCATGTGAGAAATCCATTTCACACATTCAAGACAAATGTGTCCACAAGTGAAATGAGCATGCTTGTGCCTTTGCAATTAAATGCCACAGTCACTTGTTCAGTTGTGAAGATTAATATAGAAGCATCAATATGCATAGAATTTCATAATGTATGAGAATACATTAAATTATCTGTTGAAAAGGGCTTTCAGAGTAATGTTTCTCCCATGTGAACAAGATGCATATTTTAAGCAGTTTATGTAAGTTTGTGAAATAAATATGCACATGCTTGTATGGTTAAAAAAACATTTCTGTTAAGCTTGTAAAGTGATAACAATAAAAAACAGACAGAATTATTTCCTGCAAGCCTTTACTTTGCTTCTAGAAATGCTAAAAGAACACAAGACACATTTTAAAGCTGTTTTTCACACAATGAATGGGCATCATAAAGGTGAATAACTGCCAAACCCCACCGAGAGCTTTTTATTATTCAGGGTAGACGTCCACATGTACATGCACTCTTATCTTCTGCTATTCTTACATTCTATTGAAAAATAATAGCTCTCGTAAAACATATTGCAAGTGTGGCCTCATGAATACAGAGAATTGGCATAAATAGGGCAGCTGAATAGACCATAGAAAATTAACAAGCCTAGTAAACATCACATTTTGAATGCTTACTCCATTGCTGTTAGAATGCACATCACAAATCAACATGAATATGGAACATGTACAGTACAGTTGCTCTTCATCGTCAATCAAAATCAAAGACATAAATTAGGAATAGAGCAAATTTCCCCAAATCCTTTGTGCGTGATATGAGTGCCATAGAATAAGTGAAAAATTTGCCTGAATTCAAACTGGCATAATAATCTTGATAATACGTGCAGGGTCAGATCAAGATCTGGCTGAATTGATCTGCTGAAAGAAAAACAATGATTAGAGAGGCTGAAGATGAGATAACAGGAACTGTTGTTGACAGACGAGGCTGTGCTGTGTCACCGGTGGAACAGCCAATAGGCTGCATCTCAAAGACATGGCCTAGTCATCAAATACTCACTAATTTCTTCAATGGACTCTTCTTGGGCCTGAGCAACATTCGAAGAACTAATAGTGGTTGAACTACCCTAAATGATCACTGAGCCCAACAGAGAGAGACAAAAATCAATGATTCATGGGATAGTCAAATTAATAGATTTACAGAGTTGATAAAAGCTATTGTAGCCAGTGGAATTTTTAATGAGTGCACTTTTAGAAGAATAAAAATGTAAAACCTGAACCTGAAAAAGTTGATTCATTGTGGGAAATGCAAATAAAATTGTAAAAGCAGTGATTTGAAAAGCATTTTCACCTCATACAGGGACATAATATTATTAAAAGATGGGAAGAATGTGGTCGAAACTTCGTCGGCCGAGGATTAACTAGGTCTATCTGCCATTTTTGTGTTTTCGAGGAAATTGCGATTAAAGATTTTGGGCTCTAAATTCATTGAACAAGCGCAGGCACGGCGAATGGGGGGAGCGCCGCACCAACAGGGTGTATCCAGGCGTATTTTGCAATTTCGTGCCCGGCGTAGCCCGGCACAAGTACTCCTCTGTCCCGCCTCTGTCCCTCCTGCAGGCGCAAGTGGCAAAGAGGGAGGAGAGAAGGCGTGAGTGGGTTTAACACAGTCGAGTCAAATCTTCACCAATCAAATGAGCTCCTCTCCTCACCTTTAAAGTGTTGGAATAAAGAAGCCTCTGTCCTATATCTGCATGATGCGTTAATGTTGCATTTTACTTTGCTGCTTCAGGCATGTTTTCTGCACTGCTTACGTCTATATTAAGCAGTACGAATACGAGTTAGCTGGCTAGTTAGGGCATTTGCAAATTATTCCCATTAGCGAACTTGAATGGAATTTCAAAACGAAACTACGTCAGATCATTCAAACTTATGAAATTAGAATGAAATACGACGGTTGCTCATTTATTTCTTCTGCCTGCATCATTGGGAAGAGAAACGACGGATAGTGTGTTCCTATTATTACATCCTGTTGCTGCTTAAAATTTTGGGATTAGCATGCATGGACAACAATGCAAGATACGTTACACATTTATTTTCAATATGTGATCTTAACTCAGAACGAGATCATAGCAATCAGGTTGTATTCCTTTCCCCCACTAAAAATGATAAAACCTAAGTGACAATAATAGTATTCAGCCGCTTGCACACTGGACGCGAAATGAATTTTTCGCACGACAGATTACATTCAAAGTCAACGCAAAGTTGCGCGTCTTTGCATTGACTTTGAATGTAATCAGTCGTGCGAAAAATTCGTTTCGCATCCGGTGTGAAAGCAGCTGAAGGACACATACCCACATAGCCTACACACGCACTCACGCGCCCACATGCACACACATCTCTCTCTCTCTCTCTCTCTATCTCACTCTCTCACTCGTACGTTGCAGACAGGGGTATTTGCGGTCAAAGCCACTGCTGCAAAAAAGTGGCTACGGCGCTCAAAGTAATTTAATATCAATACTCACTAACGTTTTATAACAGCAGTTCAAAACTTTGATATAACATAGAAAACACATATTTAGAAAAAGTCATGGACGGATGGATTCATATCTTTGACATGAAATACCATGCATTACTAACATCAGTGCCGCGGTTCTAGTGTTATGGACAGAGCTGTGCAGCCAGGTGGACTCTCCTCTCCTGTGCGCGCTGCTGCTCTCCCTGCTGATACGGCATATGCAGTTCGGCCTCTCTCTGTCTCAAGTCCTGTAATGTCTCCAGCGTGAGGTCAAAGTGACATCCATGGCATACAGCTATGTTGTGTAGCACGCAACATGCCACAGAGAATGCACTGACACTCTGAGGGCTGTTAGGTCGAGTTTCCATTACGCGTGCCAACCGCCTTTGATCTGACATCAGGACAATCGATATAGATACTATAATTTATGTGCTGATTCAGACAGTTACATTAAATAGTGGCTTCTGTAATTATTTATTGCATTGAAATGTGCCTGACATTCTGGAAACCTGCCTGTGAGGTTTCGGTGACGAGTGCGCAATGTGCGCCGGTCAGCCAAATTACCACTGCACAGAAAATAAACCAGGTTGGAGCTGGCGAGCTCTCTGCGCACTTTCGGCAGAGCCTTTATCCACGAAATTGTCACTGTGTCGTGATGAATATGTGACACCTCCCCCTACTACGCCGCCACACCCATCTCGGCGCATGTCCGTCTACCAAATTGCCAAAGTGGCTGCGCACGGTGTTGCACCGCACGAAATTACCACTGCGCCGGCTGCACCGGACGAAATTACCACTGCGTGGGCTACACCACGCTGCGCCACCCTGCGCTGCACCAAGAAATTAGAGCCCCTTGGTATTAAAAATATCCCCTTTGGGTTTTTCTGAATTAAAAGATTTTTTGCTCTAAACAATTAGAATACGACAAGACTAAACTGGGCTAATTTACATACCCCTATTCGTCTGGCAAAATTGAATTCTGGCTACCCAATTTTGCAGATAGACCATTGTAACTTTAGAATTCATAAAATTCCAGTGTTACTTTGGTCTATCTGCAGATTACAGGTTTTAAAAAATATGGAAATGAATTAACAGCCTCTTAGAACTGCATTTTTAAAGAAACCCCAATGTTTATTAACTAATAATACAACCCCAATTCCGAAATAATGGGGAAAAAGAGTAAATTGTGAATAAAATCAAAACGCAATTACTTTCAAATCACACCAGCCAGTATTTTATTAACAATAGAACAGAGATAACATAGCAAACGTTGAAACTGAGAAATTTTACAATTTTATCCACAAAATGAGCTCATTTCAAATTTGATGGCTGCTACTGGTCTCAAAAAAGTTGGGACAGGGGCCTGATTACCATGGTATAGCATCCCCTCTTCTGGTTTTTTTTTTTTTTTTTTAGATTTTTTTTTGGGAATTTTTTCCTTTATTTGACAGTTACACATTGTAGAGAGACAGGAAAGTTGGGGAGAAGAATGGGGGAAGACATGCAGCAAACGACCTGAGCCGGAATCAAACCCAGGTCGCTGCAGGAAGGACACAGCCCTTATGGCGCGCGCTTAGACCGATGAGCCACCAGGGCACCCCTCCCCTCTTCTGTTTAACACAGAGTGGAGGCGTCTGGGTATTGAGGAGACAAGTTTCTTGAGTTTAACCATTGGAATTTGATCCCACTCCTGTTTAATACAGACTTCGAGCTGCTGGAGAGTTTTGGGACCCCTTTGACGAACTTTTCATTTAATTATGCGCCAAATCTTCTCAATCGGTGAAAGATCAGGACTGCAGGCAGGCCAGTTCAGCACACGGACTCTTCTACTATAAAGCCATGCTGTTGTAATAGCTGCAGTATGTGGTTTTGCATTGTCCTGCTGAAATACACAAGGCCTTCCCTAGAATAGATGTCGTCTGGAGGGGAGCATATGTTGCTCTAAAACCTTTATATACCTTTCAGCATTCATGGTGCTTTTTAAAACATGCAAGTGTCCCACACCATATGCACTAATGCATCCCCATACCATCAGAGATGCTGGCTTTTGAACTGAATGCTGATAACAGGAGGGGTGGTCTTTCTCCTCTTTAGCGCGTAGGACACAACGCCCATGATTTCCCTCAAAAATTTCAAATTTGGACTTGTCTGACCACAGGATACTTTGCCACTTTGCTGAAGTCCATTTTAAATGAGCCTTGGCGCACAGAACACGGCGGCGCTTCTGGATCATGCTCAACAATGGCTTCCTTTTTGCATGATAAAGTATTAGGTGGCATCTGTGGATGGCACGGCAGACTGTGTGTACAGACAGTGGTTTCTTGAGGTATTCCTCGGCTCATTTAGTAATGTCAATGACAGAATCATGCCGGTGAGTGATGCAGTGGCGTCTGAGGGCCCGAAGATCACGGGCATCCAGTAAAGGTCTTCGGCCTTGTTCCTTAAGCACAGAGATTTTTCCAGTTTCTCTGAATCTTTTGATGATGTTAGGCACTGTCGATGATGAGACATTCAAAGCTTTTGCAATTTGATGTTGAGGAACATTGTTTTTAAAGTATTCCACAATTTTTTTTACGCAAGCCTTCACGGGTTGGAGGTTCTCTGGCCATCTTTACTTCTGAGAGACTCAGCCTCTCTAAGACATCCCTTTTACAGCCAATCATGTTACACACCTGATGCCAGTTAATGTAATTACTTGCTCAATGTTCTTTCAGCTGATTCTTTTATAGATTAATTGCTTTTTCAGCCCTTTTTTTGCCTGTGTCCCAACTTTTTTGAGACCTTTTGCAGCCAGAAAATTTGAAATGAGCACATTTTGTGGATAAAAATGTAAAATGTCCCAGTTTCAACATTTGAAATGTTATCTATGTTCTATTGTAAATAACATTGGCTCATGTGATCTGAAAGTCATTGCATTTTGATTTTATTCACAATTTACACTTCGTCCCAACTATTTCGGAATTGGGGTTGTACTTGTGAAACAACTTTTAAACACTGACACAGTGAAAAAAAGGAATACAAGATTAACACTTTTCAGGCCTTTTTCAACATGACCTAGTTATGAGAGAGAAACATTCAAATGTGAATGATCTCATATCAAGGAAATATGAACATTATAACTGTGAACAACTAAGAGTATATAAACAATTTAATTTTTTGACTCTGCCAATTTCTCTGATTGATCGAAGCCTTTGGGTCATTATTCTTTGCTTTGATCTGCATAGAAAAGGTAACCTTGAGCTCAATTTACATGATTAACTTGACAAAACATAATTTTTCAGCAAATCATTTAAGTTTCAGCAAATAACTCTCTGTTCAATCTGACTTCTCGAAGCACTCACCTAAATGAGGAAATGAAGCAATTTCTTTCAACTCTGCTTCAGTAAATTTCTTCTTGTCAGCCATTTTGTCTCTGAGGCCTGAGGTCACGTGATGCGATCCCTCTAATATTATTGAATTGCAGATAGACCTACTTAAAACTTGGTGAAGCTGCAAATTTGAAAATAGACCCTTCTAATATTGACCTTTGACATAAACTGAGTGCATATCTAAGCAGGGTCATAACTTAAAATAGACCCTGTTAACTTAAAAATCATTATGACAGAATATCTCAAATATTCGCAAAAATGCTGATAGACCAAGTTAATTCTCAGCCGACGACTTGGTGAGCAAACAGCAAGGCCAAAAACCAACACTGTCTAAAAAAATCATTATGTGACTGTTATGCATATCACAGCAAGGGCTTGGAAATACTTTGGCAAATCTCAGTCAGTCACATCACACACCACTGCGTCCACAGATGCAAGTTAAAGCTTTAGTATGCAAAGCAAAAGCAATACATCACTGCTGTCCAAGAAGCGGCAACAACTTTTTTGAGCTTTGTGTTATCTGAGATGGACAGTTTCACAGTGGAAGAGTAGTCTGTGGTCCAACGAGTCAACATTTCCAGTGGTTTTTGGAGAAACCAGCTGCTGTGTTCTCTGAACCAAAGACAAAGACAACCTAAGCTGTTATCAGCGTTGCTGTCGTCAGCATCAGTTTTAAAGGATCTGTGTCCGTCATAAGATGGGGTATATCAGTGCAAATTAATTAATCAATAATCAAGACATTTCTGAAAGCACGGTGAATAGCTAGTTACATTATTCTGCCCTGTTGCTGACGCTAACGTAACTGTGATAAAGAGACACTTAGGGCCTGTGTCCACAAGCAGCGCTTTATGAGCTGGAAGTGCTCATGACCTGATATTCAGAGCGCTACACTCAGGTGCTGATCGTTTCTAAGTTATGAAAACCGTCTTCTTAGCACTTCTATTATGCATCATTGCAACTGTCAAGATTTGCTGCTACAATGAAAAGAAATTGTGAATATTCTTAGCAACTGAGCTAACGAGTGTTCATTTCCCAAAAGTGCAAGTGGAACCGAATAAAGCCAATAGTTTGAACTATGTAGCTAAGTTGCTAATGTAGCTCGCAACCATGCTTTGAGAAATGTAGTGACCCAGAGTAAAATAAATACGAACCTAAGGAATTACAGAGTACCTCGCTACGGTTACAGTACTTTTCTTCCCTGGATTTTTTGTCCCCAGACTTTTTGTCCCTGCTGACTTTTCATCCCCGGACTCTTCGTTCACGAGGACTTTTCGTCCCCGGGGTTTTCGTCCCCTAATGATAAAAAAATGTGCCACCATTATTGACAGACGGATGGATGAATGGACGAAGGACAGATCACCATGATATGGTAAGGGTTAGGGATAGTGTTATAATGCAGGAAGAGGGCAATGCATTATTGGGGATAAACCATCCAGGGATGAAGAGTCCGAGAACGAAAAGTTTATGGGGACAAAATGTCAAGGGACAAAGAGTCCTGGAGCCCCTAGCTACAGCTGTTGGGCTCTGCAGTTGTAGTAAACATTAATATTTACTAACTTCTCAGCAAACCTAGTGTCCCCAAATGGAGAACGGTAAGCAAACCTAAACTGTAGTTTGCTACTTGATTAGAAACAGGACTGTGGCAGTAGAAGTTTCTCCTCTGACATTGCTGTTAATATTGTAAGTCCCTCCCAATTCTCGATTTTGATTTGTCGGTGAGAGAGAAGTGACATTGATGAGCCCTGGATGAGCCTGGCAGTGTTCCAAAGTTGATCTATTTGCAGCCGAGAGTACCGTGAGTGTAGAGGAGAAAAGCTGTGTGCTGAGGGCATTTTGTGTGGCGAGAACGTTGAGCGCTGTCAATGCCAAATTTTATAGTATTTACATTAAAAACTGATGCTGCCAGGGCAAAAAAAAAGGTTCCTGTGGACACAGGTCCTATTCATCACAAAGCCAGATTGTGTGCATTTCTATCCCTCCAGGCTCTTGTAAGCTTTTTGACACTCTCCGAAGTTGGACAAGGGAAAGCTGATCAGGTAATTGTAGATGTCTGGATACTGCAGGTCTGGAAAATTGTCCGATCCAACTGACTCAATACTTGTGAAAAGCACACCTGGGGCATTACAAGGGTCAATAACGTTTAACTTATTAAGTTTTGGATTACAGCTCCAATTCCAAAAAAAGTTTTAGACATTTTATCATTTACCATGAGAAATTTTACCATTTCATGAAAAATATTAGCTCATTTTGAATTTTGAAATGGTAAAATGTCTCACTTTCATCATCTGATATGTTGTTTATGTTCTATTGTGAATAAAATGTGGGTTTATGAGATTTGCAAATCATTGCATTCTGGTTTTATTTACAATTTACACAGCATCCCAATTTTGGAATTGGGGTTGTATATAGCACAATTTCTTTGGGTGTAAAGTGTGCAGTGAACTCTGATGGCTTAAATCGGCGCTAGCGCCATTCATTTGCGCTCAGGCTTTTCCTGCCAAAATGATGGCGTAAACCGAAGCAGTCATGTGACATCTGAAGCTCTATACCAGCCTCCAGATACCTCTAAAAGTCTGTGTTCATGCTTATTGATAAAAAACTTATGACAATAATAAACAGGTTCGTTACATTTCTAAAAGTGGCACTGAATTAATATTTTTTCTGTTTTTTATACCCTCATTGAGCGCAACATGGAGGGCACTTTTACGTCTTATTCTTGCAAATATCCAAACAGCTAATCGTGCGGCAGCAATTCAGGGTATAGGACCATGCAGACAAGTCACGAGCTTCAGCTAATGATCACATCAAACATCAGAATGCAAAAAAAAAAATGATGATCTCAATGGCTATGACTATGGCATGGTTGTTGGTGCCTGTCACAATGCTTTAACCCTTTAAGGCCTAATGCAAAAATCCCAGCAGATAGTAACCTGTATTTGGGCTGAAGCACAGCTTCTCAGCTTTCAGGAACAGTTGGAATTTTTTTCTATTGCGCAAAACTTACAGTAATTACGGTACTTTCAAAATTACGCGCATATCTGTGTCGGCAACGACACGTTCTTGAAATGCGCACATGCTGTCCAGGTTTAAATGTATGGAAGCCCATAGTGGACAATATTCAAATGAAAATGTAATCCCATTTTTGCATTATAATTTTCCACTTATGAATGAGTTATTTGAGACAATATTAAATTGAAAATGCATTAATCCAATTATCACTTTCATTTTCATATACACATATGGGAAATTTATGACTATATTCAAATGATAATGAAAAGCTGTTTTGACATTTCATTTTTCAAAGTCATGCTCTGCAATACAGTGGACAATATTCAAATACAATAAGCAAAACAGCACCCCCAGCCTATTGCATTTACATTTTACATGTCATCACGCCCTTTTAGGGGTCAACATGATAATGAAAATGCTGTTTTCTAATCACTTGGAAATAATAATGATATAATAATGATGGCGACATTTGACATTTCATTTTCAAAGACTTATCCGGCAATACATGGGACAATATTCAAACGCAGTAAAACAACAGCGCCTCCCAGTCCATTGCATTTTCAAATACATGTCACCACTCTCTTTTGGGACACAATGAAAATTAAAATGCAATCTGTCAGCGTCTCATCAAAAGCGGGTCTTCCGCTAGGGCGTCACTCATTAGGGGCGCGAACTGAAACCATGTTCCTTATTTGCATACCAACTAATCAGCTTCTGGGTAGCGCTTATGCGCCGCGGAGGCTTACTGATAATGTCATGATGGCTCGGCTGCTATGTATTGTGTGCCATCGCGCAGTAGGCTCGTTGCGCTTTGGATGTAACCATCTCGGCAGCTAGTATGCTAGCTAACGTTAACTAAGGAAAATATTTGTAAATGATCATCACATTAAAAGCGATATGATTTGATTTTTGCCCCAACTCTATTAACTGAGCTAGCTGTAATATGCATGAACTTAACGAGGCTTATGTTGTGCACCTGCAACCCAAGTGTGCTTGCAGATTTCAGAGACGTTAGCTAGCTTGCAAGTGAGTCTAAAAGCAATCGCTTAGGTACAGCTAGCTAGCTATGATGCCTACTGGAGAAGCTCTTACAGCCGATTTGTCGCTTTCAACGCCATCTCGCACACACGACCTCTTTCACCATTGATCAGCAGCTTCTTTTCCCGAAAGAACAAACTGTCAGTTCAGCCTGAGACGTTATTTCATAGCTAGTTAAAGCACCATTATCCTTCCATGCGTGCTATAGCGTATTACATTACTTCAGATAGAACGCTATCCGTCTCCCCACCCTGCTGACGCTAGTTAGGGGAAATGTTTGTCATCATTTTTATACTTAATTGCTGTGATTCGGTTTTTCCCCTATCTTCACAAGCTAGCTAGCTGACAGCGATTGCTCTTGTGCTTGCCGATTGTTCTTGAGCTAGCCAGGTAATGAGCTATCCATTTAAATCTCCCAGAAATCTGATAGTACTGTTGGGACGTACAAAAGTGCTGCCAAACATATCAAATAAGTTCATATTTCAGCAGGTTAAGTTAGCAAGTGAGGAACATCGTTTTCAGCCAGAGTCATCAAAACTTCTCCCATTACTACGTGGCTTGGGAATCGCGATTAAACCAGTAACAGCGGCAGACTGACTGCTGACCGTTTATCGGAACGTTCGGCATGATGCCTACATTGTGCATGTTTCAGGAGTGGTGAACTTGCAACTCGGCAAGCACAAGAGCAATCGCTGTCAGCTAGCTAGCTTGTGAAGCTAGGGCAAAAGCCGAATCACAGCAATTAAGTATAAAAATGATGACAAACATTTCCCCTAACTAGCGTCAGCAGGGTGGGGAGACGGATAGCGTTTTATCTGGAGTAATGTAATACGCTATAGCACGCATGGAAGGTAATGCTGCTTTAACTAGCTATGAAATAACATGTCTCAGGCTGAACTGTCAGTTTGTTCTTTCGGGAAAAGAAGCTGCTGATCAATGGTGAAAGAGGTCGTGTGTGCGAGATGGCGTTGAAAGCGACAAATCGGCTGTAAGAGCTTCTCCAGTAGGCATCATAGCTAGCTAGCTGTACCTAAGCGATTGCTTTTAGACTCACTAGCAAGCTAGCTAACGTCTCTGAAATCTGCACGCATACTTGGGTTGCAGTTGCACAACACTGCCGCGAAGCCTCGGATAAGTTCATGCATATTACAGCTAGCTCAGTTAATAGAGTTGGGGCAAAAATCAAATCATATCGCTTTAATGTGATGATCATTTACAAATATTTTCCTTAGTTAACGTTAGCTAGTATACTAGCTGCCGAGGTGGCTACATCCAAAGCGCAACGTAGCCTACTGCGCGATGGCACACAATACATAGCAGCCGAGCCATTATGACATTATCAGTAAGCCTCCGTGCTTACAAGAGCTACCCAGAAGCTGATTGGTTGGTATGCAAATGAGGAACATGGTTTCCGTTCGCGCCCCTAATGAGTGACGTCCTAGCGGAAGACCCGCCTTGATGAGACGCTGACAGATTGCATTTTAATTTTCATTGTGTCCCAAAAAGAGCGTGGTGACATGTATTTGAAAATGCAATGGACTGGGAGGCGCTGTTTCCCTTACTGCGTTTGAATATTGTCCCATGTATTGCCGGATAAGTCTTTGAAAATGAAATGTCAAATGTCGTCATCATTATTATGTCATTATTATTTCCAAGTGATTAGAAAACATCATTTTCATTATCATGTTGACCCAAAAAGAGCGTGATGACATGTAAATGTAAATGCAATAGGTTGGGGGTGCTGTTTTGCTTATTGCATTTGAATATTGTCCACTGTATTGCAGAGCATGGCTTTGAAAATGAAATGTCAAACAGCTTTTCATTATCATTTGAATATAGTCATAGATTTCCCATATGTGAATGTGAAAATGAAAGTGATAATTGGATTAATGCATTTTCAATTTAATATTGTCTCAAATAACTCATTCATAAGTGGAAAATTATAATGCAATAGTGGGATTACATTTTCATTTGAATATTGTCCACTATGGGCTTCCATATAAATGGGTTAAGCATTTCTAAAATTATTGATTTCCAGGGATTTTCAAGCACAGCAGTCTTTGGAGTTTACACAAAATGGCGAAAAACAAATAGCATCCAGTGAGTGGCAGTTCCGTGGACAGAAACTCCTTCTCACTAGCTGCGTTTACATGGATTGTTTTCCTCAATCTGATTGAAATCAAACGGATTAAATGAATCTGATTCGATCTGTATACATGAACGCTAAGTAAAGCGATCCACGTTCAATCCGCGTATACATGGCCCCAGCTGAAACCGATTACAGTTTCTTTGACAAGCGCAAAAGGTCCCACTACTTCATTATGTCATTACGTGACTCCTACGTACTAGGGAGCGCATGCGTGGAACGAATAATCCAATCCATCTACCGAATCCACTCTGTTCAGCTGTTTATATGCGGCATCAAGCTGATTATCAATCGGCGTAGACTACCTCTTTCAATCCAATCAATTTAAACCGATCCGGGTGAATCGGATCGGCTAAGGTGGTTACCTGAGACATTTTGAATCTGACTAACCTGTCAATCCGATTATAAGTAGGATTTTTGGACCCATGAAAATGCAGCTAATGAGAGAAATCAGAGCAGAATTTCCAGACAGGTTTGAGCTGACCTGTCGGCAATGTAACTCAGATAACCATTCTTTACAACCGTGGTGAGCAAAACAGCATCTCAAAATGCACAACATGACAAATGTGAGATGGGCTACGACAGCAGAAATACGCACTGGGTTCTGCTCCTGTTAGCCAAGATTAAAAATCTAAGGTTAAAACGGGCACGCCAAAATGGACGAAAATGTTTTCAATGGCCTCCATTTTCATTCAATGCAGCATCTTCAGATTGTGGAAGAATGGGAGATTTGCAATTCTAAATGTGCAGCTGATATTAGTATGCTGTTTCTGATAAAGTGCTCAGTGAGTGTATATTCTGTTCTTTTTTTTTTCCTGCGGAGTTAGATAGAAATTCTAACTCACCTTATCTACTTCATAATACTTATGAATGATTGTGTTCCACTCATGAATGGTGTCACATGACTCGAGGCAGACAGGTACCTGCATCCTTTCTCAGATAGCGACTCCAGCTACGCAGTAATTTGGCATGAATAATGTTTGAATTACATTCTGTAATATATTACCCCTTAACAATGTTTTGCTTGGTTGGAGAAAAATATAGATAATTTTTCCATTCTCAGCCTTGGTGGCAGTCGTTTCTAAAAGCAATACTCCATTCTGAAGCAAAGCTGCTAAGCCACGACAGATTGTAAATATGTGAGCTGTTTTGATTAAACATAATACAAACGAGTCACTGAACTGAAAAAAAGGACATTTTCTCACAGTGAGAGGACAAGGAGTATTGAATTTTAATATTATTTGTGAGACTCATGTCATTTGTCCCACTGGAAGGGGGAAATCTGACTGGGAGGACGGGGAGTGCATACTGCCTCATTAAGCCCAAGTCAATGGATCTCTGTTGGCTACTAAAGAGAGTGACAGTGCGATGGGCACAAGGTAGAAATACCCCAACCTTATCCCCCCTCCAACACTGTTCTGACACACAAAATGCATTCTCATCACAATTATCCAGGTCATGTCGCAATTAAGGGGCCACTTGTGTGCGTCAAAGACAGAGGGATAAACAGAGATATGTTTGTGATGCATTAGTTCCTGAAGAAAACATTAATAAAACATTCCATTGTTAAGAATGAAATTCATAAACTGACATTGTGTAATGCAACGTGTCACTGGCACGTCTGGGGAAAAATCTTTGCTGTGATGAATGAGCTGAAAGAACAAAGGACATTTCAGCAAAACACTCTCCTTGTATCATCAGCAGTAAATGAATGAGCTGAGACCTCAGGCAGTGCAGTAGGGGAAACCATTCAGACAGTAATTACAGACCTGAAGGGCTCTTTGAAAGCTTTCACTAGCCTATAAAAATATTGTTCAAAAATAACTGAAAATAATTCTGGTACACTCGATGTACAGCATCTGAAAGTGATTCTGTTTGAGTTTGAATGAGCTATTGATTTTTTTTTTTTTTGGTCATATCTGAAGACCTTATGTTGCCAGTTTTACATCTAAACAGGGCCCATTTCATCTTAGAGTCACTGCACCATGTGACAGGCCATGAGTGAACAACCTCATAGTTGTCACATGGTTGATGGTGTATAAATGAAATTCTCCCATTTGTCCTCCTGTCGTGACAAGTGTCGGTGGGACCCCAGGAAATCCTGTCCGTCTAACAGCTTCAGTGAAGTTCAAACCCTTGGCTTTCCAGTGAGTGAGCAGACACGAGCCAAAAGGATAACATAACATGAATGGCGAGAACAGGCCGTTCAGCCCAACTAGGCTCGCCAGTTTCTTTATACTATCGTGAATATGTCACTTCAGATACTCACTGACTCAATGGTACCTAGCTTTAAGTCAAGACTGCTCTTGAAAACTCCGAAGGTCTCTGCCTCAACAATATGGTCAGGCAAGCTGTTCCACAGCGAAATTACTCTTTAGGTGAAGAAATATTTCCGAATATCAGTGCTAAATTTACCTTTGGTCAGCTTCCATTTGTGACCCTGAGTTCTACTAACAACACTTGGTCGAAGGAATCCTACATAATTCATTTTGTTAATCCCTTTAACATATTGAAAGACCTCAATCAGATCACCCCTTAGTCTCCTTTTCCTAAGACTAAAGAGATTAAGGATCTTCAGCCTTTTCTCATAGCTTTCATCTTTTATACCCGGAATTAGCTTAGTGCCTCTTCTCTGAACTTTCTCTAGAGTCTCTATGTCTTTCTTAAAGTATGGCCCCCAGAACTGTACACAATACTCTAGATGTGGTCTGACGAATGTGTTGTACAAAAGTAGCATCACCTCCTTGGATTTGAACTCAATACTTTTGGCAATGTATCCCAGCATCCGATTGGCTTTTTTAACTGCTACGGCACAATGGCTAGAGCCTGTGAGGGTTTGGTCAACAATCACTCCCAGATCTTTCTCGTGTGGAGCACATTCCAGTTTAAAACCTCCCATGAAGTAATCCCGTCTAATGTTGATGATATGGCAGCTTGAAATACTGTATCAGTCAGTTAAACACTGAACAGCATTCATAGCTTCCCAGTGATGTACAAGGAAACCATTTTATTTGATTGATTTCTTCTGCTTTTAGAATTGATGGGTTTCTGGGGGGGGTCAGAATTGTGCAATTTTGTAGTGCCCAAAGATCAAAATTATAGCAGTGTGCCTCGGGCCTCATTTCCTGCAAACCCAATTAGAGATGTAGGTGTGTTAGTCACAGAATGTACTGGCATGAGTCATGGACTAGTAATCTTTAAAAGAGGGGATCCTTAACCTTTCCCAGTCCTACATTTATTGCAGGATGCGATTCACAGGTTAGTCTTTTCATTCTAGCTACATCAGAGGCTAATGACACCAGCGCATCAATGACACTGCAAATTAGGATGTCAATGTACCATAAGCGTAAGATCCAATGTAGAGGCTTAATTAACTTAGTATTCACATTTTAACACTTGGCAGGCACTGCACATTTTGAGTGACACGGAAAAATGCACACAAATATTTTGACAAAAATGATTAACTGTCATTTGTCTTCTTCGCCGTCTACTTCTAAGTCCAAAAATAAAAATGTATTATAAATTCGTCCACTGTGACCACCCTTCCATCCATCATTACTGTCTTTAGTGTTAAAGAACATCTCTCACCTGCTTATACTCTCCACATCTAAAGTGGATTGAATCCATTATCACTTAGGAGCCCTTTCGGGATTTCTGGGCTTGTTGCTGGTCTCATGCCTAGGAACTTCCTACAGGTGTTCCCCAAGGTCCCCCCCCCCCCCTTTATTTAATTTCTTGGGTCAGTCATTGGCAACGATTTCTCATACTGTTTCTGTTTCGTTTATTCTCTGTTTTTTTCTGTGCTTTTTGGCATCTGATTTTCAGGCCTTCAAACAGCGTTTTACGTTTTTGCATTTGAATTTTTGCAATAATACATGCACACACCTCAGCGGTGGAAAATAATGTATAGAAGTGGGTGCAACGGAATGTAAAAAATGTTCCAGGTTGACAGACAATGCTACAACATATGGCTATCATGTCTTATACAGTATTATAGCACTCAACAATGATATGATTTGTTGAAATACGCAATTAGTGACATATTGTTAGGTAATTTATGTTAAAAAATGCCTTACCCAACAAGATTCACGACAAAAACTATTGAGTGGTGTGCATTCTTTTCCCAGTGCTGTCCTGATCAATTTTTGCTGCTTTTTGGCTCAATTCCAACAGCATCCATTATTCAAATACTTTCCACACATCTGAAAAATTCTCACAACCTGCTCCTCATCTTGGCCCTGGTGTTTTTGTGCCTGGCCTGGTGCAATACCCTTCTCATCAGTCTCCTCTTTCTTCTGCAACTAAACCCAGTCAGATAATCTAATGTTGAACGCTGCAATATATGGTTTGAGTAAATTAATACTCATGCCACATTCAGAACAGAGATTTTTTACGATTTACTAAGGGGGCCTACCTTTTTGTCCACTTCAAATAACCTACAAACTACAAATTCTTCTTCTTCTTCTTCTTCTTCTTCTTCTTCTTCTTATTATTATTATTATTATTATTAGTAGTAGTAGTAGTGGTTTTATAATTAACCGAAAATAGTTTTTAAAAACATCCACTGAAACTACTGGCAGGTTGTTTACCTGTTTTCAATCATTTTATAAAAATCAACATTTCAAGAAGCCAAAAACACTCATTATGTCACAACCCTTGTGTGAATTCCCCTTGAGTCTCCTCCCATCCTGCAGGTTGCATGTCCATTATAAGTATTGTCTCTTTTGATTGGTTTTGCCCTGCGTGTTTTCCTCCCCAGCTGTGCTGAAATCATGTTTTCCTTCCCTTATGGGAATGCTGACATATTTATACCCCTTACTTAGAATTTGGTAGTTGCTGGATTGTCACTTACAATATTCCCCTTACTAACCAGTCAATATTTGCTAGTAAAGCTCTTTATCCATTGAAAAGAAACCTGACCTTTAATAATAGTAATATACAGAAGTTCTCTTCCTAGCTCAGTTAATAGGCTCAAGCTCCCAAGCCTTACTCTCGGGCCTGAGGTTATAACATTTTTTAGAGTTCGATTTTGTACTCAACTCAGCTTTCATACTCAAGTCCAGACTCAGACTCACAATTCCAAGGTTATAAAATTTTTTTGAGTTTGTTTATCATCGCATGGTCCAGAACTTGCTTAAACCCCAACTCAGGCACTTTACAACATGAGCGGGGGACGGAGCAGATCTGTGGGCCCTTCTGAAGCCCCATTGGTGCCCAGGTGCATGCTGGGAGAAGTAATTTATGGTGTTAGTCGTATTTTCAGAGGTGAAGTTTGAGTGGTTTTGCTGCATGGTCAGAGCAATTTGCTGCAAAAAAGTAGACAGCTGTCAAATTGGAAAACGTAAATGGACAACACCACATGCTTTAGACTGAAAATACCTTTATTCGCTGAAGAGTTCTGAAATGTTGCTCTTGCTGGTGCAAATTTACTGTCACAGAGTGCACTCAAGAGGTGCAGGCTTAATACTGAGTCGTGCTCAGCGGAGTTCGATCTCAAAACGCTTAATAACCTTAGACTGTGAGTAAAACGCAGAGAACAATCTAAGAGGTATGAGTTTGACTCTGAGCTGAGACTGAGTGAAGTTTTATAAGCTCGCGCCTCGGTCTCCTGGATTGGGACTGTGCTCCAGCTAAACTTCTCCATCCTGTCATCTGACAGTTCGGCTCTGGCGATGAGTGCACTCCATCTGGCAGCTGTCTCAGACAGCCACTGGCCGGGCACAGGATACACCCACACCACTTGGCCATTTACATCTGAACTGAACAGAGTCATTCAGCTATGGGCTCCATCACTCCGTCTTACTGCACTACTATCAATAGCTCCTACAATTGGATTGTACTCTGCCTCTGCATTTGGTTCTTGGTCTGGATCATAACACATTATCAGGTCAGGCCAGTTCTTCTCAATAATAGCGTAAGATGATAAATGAAACACTTTGGATGTGAAATGTCATTTCACGCAATGTTATTCAAAATTGTGTATACATGTTGCTAATCTTTGTTTTCTGATTGTAGTTTAAACAATCATGAAGTGCAGGTTAAATAGCCTTCATTGCAGAATGTGCAAAAAAGCGAACGTGGATGTTAACAGAATACTTTTTTCGTAAAGCGCACTTAGTGAATGAAACATTATCCTGAACTGAATTTACCATTTAACCACCGTAGCATTGGTTTCAGAAGGAGGCAGTGGGTTTACTGCCAATGTATAATGGTAGCCCCTGGACGAAGTCGGGGCTTCTATGGATTTGGCCTCGTCACGCGTTTGCGTCCGCGTCCACCGCCACCGAAGCTGTAGAGATTTCCTCGTGGAGGCTCTACAGGCCACAAATTTAAAGCTATTTCTTTTATATTTGGTATGAATATGGGTAGTGGTTAGGACATGGCACCTATCAATTTTGGTTGCCATGGTAACATAATTCACTAAATAATAGACAATTTTGTATCAGAAATAATCCAAAATGAAAAATGTGGACGATCGGGGGCTACACCCATTGGCCGCGGGCAACGGACCTGGGCTACATTTCCCAAAAGCGTCGTTGCTAACTAAGTTAGCAACTTACACAGTTCGTCCATTCACAGTCAATGGTTCCAACTATGTGTGTTAGCATCTGTGATTTCAGGAAACGCACCCCTGTCTAGTTATAATCACTGAAACATGTTACCAAAGGAAAATGATAGAAAACAGGTAAAGACAAATGATGAAGTTAAGAGGATGTTTTGTGCCTCCTCTAATTTCAGCCGAACAGCTGTCAATGATTTTTTGTTTATAAGCAAATTTCGAAGTGAGGAGTCACAGTGACTGAAGTGAACGGGCACTTGTGATGCCAACGCTTGTGATGCCAATGCTGCCTGCCGTCCGTAACTACTTGCATCAGTTTCCAAACATTAGTACGCGCAAAGCACAGACCCCACTGGACAGTCAACTGAATGTGGCCGATCAATCTTCTCTCAATATTTAAACATAACAAATGGACACAATTTCTTTGGTCCACATCCTTATGCTAACTAAGGTACTTCCCCCCTGGACAGTAAAATCTTCCAGTCACAATTGCAAATATTGGCCACACAGTTCTTTAATAAGCTTCTCAGGGAGACTCAACAGGCAGACTCATAGGCAATCCTCTAAAGCTGTAGCGTTTAAATGGTATTAGATTGTATTTGTATAATTTCATGCTTCTAAGAGCTTGTTATAGGTGAATTTTGCATGGCTTGATAAATTGGGTTGAGTTGCTTTTCCATTATAGATTAATTCTGTTCGTCCTTTGGTGATTCTACCTTTTGCTTACAGGTATAGTACTTTTGTTAACCAGTTTAATGACAGTTTTGAGATTGTTAGTATTCCTCATAATAACCTAGTGAATGCACTAATTAATTGCCTGCAGGTAGCTATAGCCCCGATTGTCCGCTGAATCACATGCCATTTGAAGAATTTATGGGTACCACTTGTTGACTTCACTGGGTTAATCTGTCTTGTTTGAAGTTTTATCAAAAATCCATATTATTGTATAATCTTTCTTCTGTGTGTCTTTTAATTTAAACTCATCTCGACCTACTGAATGATATTTGATTATACTGAATGATACTTTCCACAGTTCTGGAACTAAGCGAAAGCAATACTTGGATAGTGACAAATCAACCGATTATTTATTTGCAGGTGCAAAACTATATATGTGGTTTCAAAGCCTGTGATTTTGAAAGTGAGCACTTAGTTTTTTGGTACATTTCAAGCTGTATATTAAGCAACTAGATTTGAATAAAGCCATTTTGTTGTCCTAAAATGTCTGAGTTTCTTTTCTAAATGTAAGGGCAATGTTTTTTCAACAGACAATGCAAAAGTAGAACTTAAACACGATTCACAACAGCGTATGGCTATTTGTGTACAATGCAATTCAATCTCGGTCCCTAGCAGCTGACAATTACGGTTTTACTGGACATTTTCTCGATTAAAATACCTCTTCTAATAAAGTCACCTTTACAAAAGTCAATAAAAACCCACATTAGCCTGTAATCTTAAAACTGATTGGCAAATTTTATCGGTGTTAATCTGTTTCTTTTCCCTTGGCTTCTCGTGAATTTATTGCATTGTAACGTAGTCTATCTGTTCGCTGTTTTCAACTGTATTGTTCAGCTTTTCAGCAACAAATATTCTTATGTATTGTAAAATATCTTGGAAATGCTACTACAATTGCTGAGGGAAATGTTATAAAACAACTTAATTATCTTAATGACAGTTCGTTTACCAAACAATTTTAAAGTTAATCACAGAAGTGTCTAGCAGTTTGCCAGTGCTTCTCAGAAAAAAATTGATGATTCTAAACTGAACCTCGGGGAGTGATTTGCTTGACATGCAAGAAGTGAACCAAGCAAATCAGTCTCCAAAGCCTTTTAAATATATATATATATGTATATATTTTTTTTTCTCCGCAGGATTGTAGGGCAGAACAATACGTCAGCATCTTCAAATTTCTTTGTGTGGCCAATTTGCTCCCCAGTACCCAACACCATTGAACTAGTGTGCTTATCATTATATATAATTCTATTATAAACGGATGGCTTAGAGCTTAGCTGTAACATTTTCGTGTTCCCTGGCAAGTGAGGAGGATTAGGAAGGCTGAAATATATAGCACATTGCCCACTTTTTGATTGGAGAAGTCTGAGGATTTGGGTACTAACTAATTTGCTCTGCAGTTAGAGGTATATGGACCCTGGGTGGAATTCATGAGCAATTATCTACATTTTCGGTTAGACGGACTGTATTTCTGTGAATAACGCAAAGAGGGGATGAGTACTTTTTCCTCAGTGCATTTTCATTATCTGTAGCATCTTGGATGACATGGCCACCAGCCTGGCATTATGAATCACTAAAATGCCAGGTCAGGAAACGTTATTTACAATCGAGATCAATGAAATGCTACAGAAAAGCCTCCTTACCATTTTTCCCTCCCTTCTACCTTCTACTTCTATGCATCCATGAATGCCATGGTTGGTCAGCACTTCATGTGTTATTGAAAGAAAATAGTTTCCTAAATGTTAGCCAGCAAGAGTCTGGCCACCTATTGAGCAGCCAGTTCAGGTATGCTCTGCTGACTGCAAGTCTGCAACTCAGCTGATTCTCTGTGGTCATGAGAGAGTCCGGCAGCTACACTGGGATGTGCCATTAGCTGTGGCATCATGCAAGGCAAAAGTGCTTTAGCCATCCTATTGACAGTTTGAATGGTTCAAGCTCAGCCGTGAAACTAACGCTAGGCCCCTGATAAATGCAACAAATTCAGTGCAATTTATCGCTGGTGAACACTCTATAACTGTATGGTACAAACTATATCTCCACTGTTTAGTCGAATACTTATTTTACCTGTCTCATCCTGTGCCCTTGTTTCACAATGTTTTTGACTTTCTTGGTTGTGGGTTTCGGTTAATTAGTTAATTGTCTCGTTTCCTCGTTTACCCTCTGTGGAATTCCCGCGCCCTTTCTTGCACCTGTTTCTCGTCTCCCCATGTAATCTGAGTATTTAGGTTCCTCTGCCTTTTTGTGTCACCGCCAGATTGTTAGACGTCTCTCTGTATATTGTGCTACTCTCCGGCATTCAGTCTTGTACCCTTTTTCCTCCCGGCTGCAGCCTGTGCCCAGTGTCTTCTCTGTGACGCACCTGTCTTCTTTCTCCGTCTGCCCCAGGCCCAAGATTCCTTTCCCTAGTGCTCCATCTCCCCCTCTAACTGCTTCCTCAGCTCCGACTGCGGAACTGACTCTACTCTGCCTTGCCTGCCCTACACTGCCCAAAGTCCTGGTGTTCGACCTCAGACAATTGACCAGATTTTGATAAAGCTCTGGTGTTCGTACTCCTGAGTCCGGTGAGTCATTCCATTCACACGTCCCTGACAATACCCTCAATTAGAACAATCAGTATGTGCGATGCCATCTTCTAATGTATCAATGTCTACCTAATTATCTAAGTTATTAAAAAAAATCACAAAATATGAGTAAACTATGAGGCTAATTATTGCACTATTATTTGATTCCTCTCTCACGTATTATACCCAGCAAAGACTTGATCAGTTAAAAAATGGGAAGAGATATACCAGCTTATATGCATCAAATGCAATTACAAAAGCGGCAGACTGTGGCTAAGAATCTTGTATGTATCCTGATGGAAATATAAATTCAACTGCAAATGTCATCTCTAAAAGCTATTAAATGTAGACATTAATACACATTATGTCACAGCATAACACATGAAGAAGTGTAATGGAATGAGTTCTTTATTGACGTGCGAAATGAAACCAAAGAATTTATTGAGTGCCACTAAAGCATACACATGGAGGATTTCAGTTTTAGGTCTTAATGGCGAATAGTATTTGTTCATTCCCAACAATGGCAGATATATAATATATGACTTGTATATGGCTAAGTATGAGACACAAACTATGAAAATGATTGCTTTAGCTCACTTTCTCATTGCCCAATTCCTATGCAAGATTAAATATTTTACTGTCCTGAATATTAACTTGAATTTAACATGATACAATAAAGGTTAGTGTGGCAGGCCGAAGGAGGGCCCGGGCAGGGAACTGAGCCCCAAGCTCCTGGGTAAGAGTCACACTCGCTGACCACATCACCGAAGAGCCAGCCTCATTGGCAAGGTAGCCAGGGTGCGTACTTATTAGGAGGCATTCTAGTGACAGGACCCATCAAATGTCACATTAGGTTTGTTTTTCAAGTGAGGGTAGGGTAAAAAATTCCATTTAATCAAAATAAAACTACATTTTAAGTGAAATGCTTGCTTTGGCCCATAGCCTGAAAAGACAGATAATGAAACTGACCAGTACGAAAGCTAACATCTAACATTCTATCCATGAAATGGCATTAAAATAGGTTGCCATAGAAATGGCAACATTCCTGCTTTACATGGGACAGCTGGCTCTGCACTCCAAAATTCTGGATTCGAAATCAAATTCTTCTCATGGTTACAGGGTGCATTATTGGCATTTAAGTATCATTTACATATTTTGGTTTTCACCACATTGGCTCACTATGAGTTCTCTCTTCAGCATATGAAAAGCATGTTTAGATGGATTAAGACTGGCAGAAAAACTTCTAGGGTAGATCCGCGATGCAGTAATGAAGAATTTGGCTTGCATAAATTTGCAGAAACCTGCATATGGTAGTCGAATCCCCAGCACTCTTCAAGTGACATTAAACATTTGTAAACTTAACTGGCAATAGATCTGTGGACACGAGAAAATACTATAACCAACACATTCTACTTCGAGGACTCTTTTTTTACCATGCTAGAAAACTTGTCTACAATGTTGAATTATTTAGCTTGAGTTGAACCTGCTTTTTTTAAATATTGATCTGTGCCGCATAGATATCCAGACACATTGACAGCAAATTACTGAATGCTGATGAGATGTGTCCCATGGATATCCTGACGAACTGGCCGCAGATTTCTACATGCTGCGTATTTTAATGTAGAGGTACATCATGTAGCGTGGTTGACTTTTTTCCCGACATGCAAGAAAACTTTTGAGCGCCCATTTTTATCTGAAAGATTACGCAAGACCCTCAATTTTACACTATCTTATGCGGACTGATGCAACATTCTGTAAAAGCTGATCAATCGGTTTGCCAAAAGCTTCTGCAAGAGAATAAAATTTTGCAGCAAGTTTATGTGAGGCATTACACAGTTATAAAGTTTCACCTTTTTTGCCAGTTAATTTAACTGGCACCTTTTTTGCCAGTTCGTGGGCTGAGGATTAACTAAGCCTATCTCCACTTTTTCTCAAAAATTATGTTCTACCATAGAAATAATCTCAGTATTAACAGGTACTTTATCCTGATGTACAACCCCAATTCCGAAATAGTTGGGACGAAGTGTAAATTGTGAATAAAATCAAAATGCAATGACTTTCAGATCACATGAGCCAATATGTTATTTACAATAGAACATAGATAACATTTCAAATGTTGAAACTGAGACATTTTACATTTTTATCCACAAAATGAGCTTATTTCAAATTTTTTGGCTGCAACAGGTCTTAAAAAAATTGGGACACAGACAAAAAAGGGCTGAAAAAGCAATTAATATATAATAGAATCAGCTGAAAGAACATTGAGCAAGTAATTAAGTTAACTGGCATCAGGTACGTAACATGATTGGCTATAAAAGGGATGTCTTAGAGAGGCTGAGTCTCTCAGAAGTAAAGATGGCCTGAGGCTCTCCAACCTGTGAAAGCTTGCGTAAAAAAATAGTGGAATACTTTAAAAACAATGTTCCTCAATGTCAAATTGCAAAGGCTTTGAAGGTCTCATCATCGACAGTGCATTAGCCTGGAATCCATCCATATCAAGCTTTGGTCACTCCCAACGGTCACTTGCTTGTATGTCTGGCCTCAGTCGGTAGACCAGCATTTGACTTTCAAATATTCGCACAAAATCCATGCGAGATCTGTGATTGGCTCACAGTCGCAAGGGTGCCCCGCCCCTTTAGACAGACTTGAAAATAAATAAAATACCACAGTTCTGCATTCAACGGAAGTCCTGCCTCCCGGCTAGTGTTTATACGAGTATTCATCTGAGTGGCAGCAGAGTCTCTGGGCAATGAACGAGCCAGGAGGCGGGACTTCCATTGAATGCGCAAGCTTACTTGAAGCATAACTGTGGTATTTTATTATTTTTAGCGAAAAATAACCGTGTTTCTAGAGTTGTGAGGACACGAGTGGACAAAGCAGACTTGGATTATACTGGATGATGCGTTGGACGATGGTTTGAAAGTTTGTCAACAGACGTTTTGTGGAGTTTTCCCATTCTACAAATGAGTGACCCCATTTGCTTCCAGCAAAAAAGGAATTTGGATAATTTTTCAAAACTCTCCAGTGACCATAAAGTTGCGCCAGGTGAAGAACAACTTCGTCCGTTCAAGACATCTAATAGTGAGTAATTGATATACAAATTAAAGTTTTTGGGTGGAGTATTACTTTAATCTAGCTGATGCAATCATGCCCTTCGAGCTATAGCTAATGCCAATTACAGTGAAATACGTTATGTAATTTGAGTGTTATTTAATTTAGCCTTTATTAAACCGGGGAATCCCACTGAAATAAACAAAATGCAGATATGGCCAAACATTATCCTGTTCAAAACCTAACAACCACTCCAAGAGTAAATGCAAGCAAGCCACAATCTAATTTTTAAGCTCATGTCAAATAACATTCACGAATGCCGTTGCTGGCCAGCTAACTCATATTCGATTGGTGGTTCTCGCCAAAAGGTCGCCCAATCAGCCAAGAGCAGAAAACATGAATATTCATATATTCACTTCATTTGTGAGGTAAGGGCTAAACGCTGGCTAATACGACTGAGGCCAGACTGATCAGTCAGTGACCGTTGGGAGCGACCAGCACTTGATAAGTATGGATTCCAGGCTAAAGTGCATAACATCATCAAAAGATTCAAAGAAACTGGAAAAATCTCTGTGCGTAAGGGACAAGGTCGAAGACCTGTACTGGATGCTCGTGATCTTCGGGCCCTCAGATGCCACTGCATCACTCACCGGCATGATTCTGTCATTGACCTTACTAAATGAGCCCAGGAATACTTCAAGAAACCACTGTCTGTAAACACAGCCCACAGTGCCATCCACAGATGCCACCTAAAACTCTATCATGCAAAAAGGAAGCCATTGTTGAGCATGATCCAGAAGTGCCGCCGTGTTCTGTGGGCAAAGGCTCATTTAAAATGGACTGTAGCAAAGTGGTAAAGTGTTCTCTGGTCAGACAAGTCCAAATTTGACTTTCTTGTTGGAAATCATGGGTGTTGTGTCCTCTGGGCCATAGAGGAGAAAGACCACCCCTCCTGTTATCAGCGTTCAGTTCAAAAGCCACCATCTCTGATGGTATGGGGATGCGTTAGTGCATATGGTGTGGGACATTTGCATGTTTCAAAAAGCATCATGAATGCTGAAAGGTAAATAAAGGTTTTAGAGCAACATATGCTCCCCTCCAGACGACATCTATTCCAGAGAAGGCCTTGTGTATTTCAGTAGGACAATGCAAAACCACATTCTGCAGCAATTACAACAGCATGGCTTTGTAGTGGAAGAGTCTGTGTGCTGAACTGGCCTGCCTGCAGTCCTGATCTTTCACCGATTGACAACATCTGGCGCATAATTAAACGAAAAGTCTGTCAAAGGAGACCCAAAACACTCCAGCAGCTGGAAGCCTGTATTAATCAAGAGTGGGATCAAATTCCAATGGCTAAACTCAAGAAACTTGTCTCTTCAATGCCCAGATGCCTCCACTCTGTGTTAAAAAGAAGAGGGGATGCTACACCATGGTAAACAGGCCCCTGTCCCAACTTTTTTGAGACCTGTAGCAGCCATCAAATTTGAAATGAGCTCATTTTGTGCATAAAATTGTAAAATATCTAAGATTCAACATTTGCTATCTCTGTTCTATTGTGAATGAAATACTGGCTGGTGTGATTTGAAAGTCATTGCGTTTTGATTTTATTCACAATTTACACTTTGTCCCAACTATTTCGGAATTGGGGTTGTAATTTTTTCAACGATAGATGGCAGCTGGGAGAACCATCCAGAAAGTGCATAGAACTTTGTATGAATTTTCAGTCCACTTCAGTTTAAAAAGTTCTATGTTCGCATTGTCCAATCAGGGAGCTGGATATAGGGTCACCTGATCAGGATGACAAGATTGCTGAGCAAAGGTTCTATCCACTCTACCATTTCAAAGTGAAATCCCTCTAATATACGAAATCAAAGGTTATAAGATGATGAAATCTGGGATATTTTAGATAGGTAGGTACTACAGCACTTGAATGAAGCGTCTATGTCTTAAAACCCTTCATTTGTCTTATTCCAGGGGGCCATTTAAGGTAGTACGCTTGATTTTCAATCTTCTATTTTATGCATTGCAAGATGCATGTGTATGCACATGAACAAATACAATCTGATGGACATAGTTATAGTTGAAACCAAGCCCAAGGCCAGAGTTTGTTTACTATGTAGTGTGCATCATGTCAGCGATAAATGTACTCAGATCAACTTGTACTGGCTATAGAGATAGGAGCAGTTGACACTGAACACCCTCGAGACTCCATAGCTCATTTCAGTGTTACAAGGTTTGTTTCCTATTTATTTTCAGACAGGACGCGGCTGGCCATTTTCTGTGATTATTATTGTCAGATACTCTGTTTTTCATTCAAATTCTGTATTACCTTTTACCATGAACATGTAATTTGCAGATTTGGGCGGAGTCACATTGTTGTGTCCTTTTTTTAAAAAAACACAAGGCAAGACAGAACTTTGTGGCTAAACATTTCTGGAAATACAAGGAGCTATCTAGGAGATAGAACCATATACCTGCAAAATTAATGACATTTTGAAAATTCCAAAGGTCTATCTCCATTTACATTTTCCTAGATCCCCTATCTAAAATCATTCTACTAAAGGTAGAACTGCATGACATTATACCTTTCAGTCCCAATAACTCCCCTGAATATAAATATCTGAAAGTATACTTGGAGTGAGAAATTATGATGCAGCAAAATTTCACATCCCATTTTCTTCATTTAGTAAAAAGTGGAGATAGGTCCAGTTAATTCTCAGCCCATGAGTTATTTAAACTGTAATTTTACAATAAGTTTACAACAGAGTTCCGTGTATGTTAAGTGTAAACCACGGTTAAATGCACACAAGACTCCACTTACAGTTAAAATAACCATGAAACAATGTGTTAATTTAACTGTTCAATTCAGTCAGTTTATAACAGTGTACATTAACTTTCATGCGTAACCTTATTGCATCATGGGTCTACCCTAATAGTATGTCACAAGTTTTCCAATTTTTGGCCTTTGAACTTGAGCAAGTAAGATGCTTGTGAGCATGAGAAGATAGGATGTTGTGTGCTTGTGTACACTTAAGAATTCATTCTGTGTCTAGCCTGTTGCTATCAGCTGTCATATCATAAGTGAAGACAGTGTCCTTATCAAACTCCAAGCACAGGAACTATGAGCAGACCAAATAATAACAATGATCAAGCTCTAGTCGACTGTCCAATTTCGGTACACAGATAAACAGGGCAATGCAGGCAATTCAGGGGGCAGGCATGGGTTGCCTGTTACAGCCGCCAGGAATGTGTAGGGCTGGCAGGATGAGGTCAATAGAGGAAGCTGAGGCAAAAAAATAAATAAATAAATAAAATCAGGAGATCAGTCCATGGGGGCAGGAGAGGAGAATGGCAAGGGTAGAGGAGGAGCAGGACTAAGATGAGACACAGCACAGGAACGAGGAGGCAGGAACTGAAGAAAACCACTGGAAAACAAGGATAAGCATGAAGCAGGCGCAAGACTATCTGGAGAAGACCATAGAACAAAGACAGGCTTAAATGCCCTGGGTTAGCCAGGAGACAATAGAAATCAAGCGCAGGAAGTACACACATAGGGAATGAGGAACGGGAAAAACTACTGCAAGCACAATCGCCTCTGACTGAGGCTGTGGCTCAAAAACTGGAGTTGGTCCCCAGGCGCTGCACTGTGGCTGCCTACTGCTCCAAAATAAGCAGGATGGGTCAAATGCGGTGCACAAATTACCCACAGGGCTCAATAAGGAACATCTTATCAAAGCAATATAGGACAAAATATGCAAATAAACAAAAAAGCAGTACCGAAATAAGTGAAGGGAGACATGGGATGTGATGTGGTGAGCATTTGTAGCTGGCTTACATGCCCAAATCATAACACACTCATGGTGTATGCTGGGGAGTATCTTGGATCCTGGGCAGTCTCTTGATCAGAAAACTTTGCTCATGCCATTACACTGATAAATAGACATCTTAGGCTCATCGCTCCTCAAGACTTGGCAGGTATTTTCAGGTACTTCTTGGCAAACTGCAACCTGGCCATCATTTTTTTTCCCCATGTAATTTAATTATTTTCTCAATTCAAAGTTTGAATATACTCACATTTTTTGTACCTATGAGGCTCATCAATATCATTAGGATCTGATTCCAAGATTAAGACCAGGAATATTCATTTGCATATCTGAAAGACTTTTGAAGACAAAGTATATTTTTACACATTACAGAAGAAAGCATAAGGAATACCTTGTTCCAAAATGTAGAAAATTACGGGAATTCTCGCATAATTTGCAATAAAGTGGCCACTACTTCAAGAAAGCGCTGACAACAATTTAGATTTGGAATTTGTTCAAGCTCAAAAGTGTGATTGGCTTAAGATACGGTCCGGATTTCTTCAAGCCATTCCTTCAATATCACATTCCAACTGATTTCAGTATCTAGGCACAAATCTTTTTTCCAAATGAGATCCATTTGGGAGGAGTTCACAGGATAGTTTTAGCATAGCTATTTATAATTTAGATATTAAAGTCTTTGTTTTATCAGCATGGCATGATATTTTGTATATTGCATGTTGGGTTGTGAGTCTATATTTCCATGAAGGTTAATGCTGCTTTTAGTTGTAAATTAAAAAATGATGAGTTGGGAGTAGAAACTTGATGTTAATTCTCTGAAATTCAATTAGGCTGTGGTCTCCAAATGTATGTGTAAACTTATTTATGCCTTTGTCCCTCCAAAGTGAAAAGCTTCTGTTTCCTTGTTTTTGTGTACAGGTAATGTCGTAGAAAATACATTATTCAGTGTTTTCTACCAAGTGCCACACAGAAATAAGTTCTGACATGTAAGGCCCAAGAAATTTGCATTTTTGAGTGAGATAGTAAATTAGATGACACCATCAAGTCTGTAATAAGCTATTTTTAAACTTTCATAAACTATTTTATCTTCTGTTGGTTGCTGTGAGACAGGCACTGTTGTGTCAATCCTCTCTATCAGGGAGTGGAGAAGACAAGTCGATAATGAAACCTTAGATTTAGGAGAGGTGAGCCCCATGCATTTCTTCATTTCAGAAGAAAAGATAAAATCTGTGGTTTCTTACCATTCCAGAAAAAAAAGTTTGCTATAAATATCTGTAGGTGGCGGTAGGGTCAGCATCAAACTAAAAAATGAGTGGATAAACATTTTTATCACAGAAACACCTGGAAATCCTGATTTTGCAGCTAACTATGGATTTGCATCGTGCAGATTAGCCTGCATTGATCTCTTCATGAAATCTTCTGTGTCAGTCGTCAATGTCTAATACATCCATTCTTCACTCCCGAAGAATGTTTCTGATATGTCTGAAAGGTGTTTGGGAGTTATTACACATTATTGGGAAGATCTGTGGGTCACCAGTTCAGGTGTTCATTGATCTCTATCTTTTGAACAGAGTTCCAAGCAGATGTCTGGTCAGTTTCTCATTATTTCTATGGGTTCCTGTAATTTTACTGGCTGAGCTGTGGGCTGTATGTTGACAATCACTAGTTGACTCAAAAGCTAGGAATCAAGAAAAGAGAGCTCCCTCATAAATGCACTGCAACAGAACTCAGCTGATGAACACCAGCGGAGCCACAAAATGTTCACTGTCAGTGCTGGGGCGGGGACAGATAGGATCAATGAATAAAACTGCCGTCATTTCTACATAGTGGAATCAAAATATACACCAATTCATATTAATAAAAGCTAAAAACGGTTCTTTAGCCGCCAGTGACTTTTTAAAATCACAAATATAAAACTGTATAGAGACATATCAAAAAAAAAAAAAAAAAAAAAAAAAGGCTGTCTCAAACATTATGGAGCATGTTCTTCGACAGATAAACTAGGGTGTATAATAATAAATCTAAGATGTTCTTACTACAAACACCACTGCCACCACTGATTAAACTACAATGAATTCTTAATTATGTCACGTACAATTCCTGTCTTATTACCAGGGAAGCAAACTGTTGTGAGCAGAGCTTCAGTTGACACTGTCTCGGCTAAGTTTTCTTTACCCAGAATGGTGTAAACAGTGGCTTTTCCATGGTACCAGAGAAGGCTACACGCCCTCTAAATCTGCCAAATAGAAAAATGTCGTGTATCCCTGAAATAACACTTATTCGAATGGAATTCGTTCTGCTCGAGCCTTAGATTGGACTGCTCAGCCCCACTCTCTGCGAGTGATGGAATCTGCCCCAAGCGCTGTGTTTGTCGTTGTGGGGAAATTCTCCGTTTTGGTTTTCGGTTCCCGTAACACTCTTACGTGTGCAGTTATTGAAAATCAATAACCCACAATATCGATCAAACATCTATAATAGAAGAATAATACGTATTGATTAACGGAATTGTCCCCTCCATTTATACGACAAAATGCGGATGAATCAATCCAACATTTTATTCACAGAGCTTGCCATAGCGCCATGCGTGCCTCCCTACCACTAATGCTTCATTGTAAAGAATTTGTATAAGCTGGCGTTGGTACATAATGTCAATTAATTGGGATGATACATTGGTTTGAATACGGAGACTATCGGGTAGGACTTGGACAAATATCTTTCCCAACTTTAAGGAGCTAAAAACCAAGCATGTCCACTAATAATAAAACCTATTACACTGATCGATTGTGGACTGCTCAGTCTGTAAAAACCGATTCGTTAAACCAGCTAAAATGTGACTAATGTCAGTTTGAGGCACATCATGTTCCGCTAGCAACAGTCTGCAGCTTACAGTCAAGTTTACGGTCATTCAGACAGGCAGACTGCGGCGAGCTTGCCCTTTAACTCGCAACAAGCCTCGCGTATCCCTCACATCACTACCATGGGGTCGTACAACATATTTAGGATCTGATGCGCGACACTCCTTTGGAAACGTCGCGCAGAACTTCATGTACAATTCCAGCGTTAAAAGGGGCCATGACGAAATGATGAGAAGATGCTAACTCGGCTCTCTGTTATTGCGCATGATACTGCGGTTCTAGTGAAACTTCACGCTCCAACTCACCTTGAAACAGGGATCGCTTGGTACTTCGAAGGGAGCGACGCAGGAGAAACCAATCCACGCCCCAAAACCTCCCACGCTAACCAATGAAATTATAGCGGAGGCGGATCTAGTAGCTAAATTGTCAAGCTTGGTTTCACGTTGGCTTTGCCAGCCAGCTCCGTCAGCCTTCGTCTCGCTGGTGCAGGTGCTCCGTCTGAACGAGAGGATGCGAACGGAGAGAAGGGGAGGGAAAGAATGAAGGAAAGAGCTGAGGAAAAAAGTGTATAGGGCATGAATATAAGGGTATCCGAAGCAGATCGTGCGTTCACCGTTCAGGGGGGCCGGCGATGAAAGATTTATTGAAAGGCGCAGTTTGAGATATGATGAGGCTTCTTTCTGGTTGGCAATAGTACTATGATTTGGTATGTGGCCACTTTGATAGCAAGTGTTGTCAGCACCCGCGGAACGGCAGCTCAAGGTGAGTTGAAGTGCAATGTGTGATGCTTCCTGTGCATAAGTTTTTTTTTCTCTTTTGCTCAGAGAATGTTTTTCTGTGATTATTAAAATGTGTGCTAGAGTGCCAAGTGGGCTCAAAATAAATGCTCGAGGAACTGAATTTTAAACCTGTTATCACCATATTGCTGCAGGTGTCCATGCTATGTTCCATTATAAGCAATTATATTTCCTGTAGTTTTACCTAATCAGCGCTGCACACATTGGTTTTCGCTGTATCAAGACGATTTGCAGTCAGGCGTTTTAGGTGATACACTATTTAACGACCAACATGGATAGCAATGCATTTCAATAAACACATACTTATTATACAAGAAGATAATTATCCTTTGTGAAGTATCTACTGCTGAAATAATCTGTCTCCTATTTTTGCACACTAGATTGAGGGAAAATGCCGCTCTAAAAATGTTTGCGTGCTGTTAATTTTTGAAGTATATTCTTAGCTAGAAAAAACGGGATTCTCCTTAGTCATGCATTTAATTGGCAAACATTTTGGTTATGAAAGGAGGCACCCCGTATTTGGCAGGCAGACCGCTATAATCAGAACGGCATATTACACAATTATGAATAGCCATTGGTTGTGAATTCCTTTTTGCACAGAGATTAATATTACTGTGACGAGGCTTGGTAGATGGTTCTGCAAAGGGGCGTGCGAGCTCCAGGCATGGAGTATAACGGTGATGAATGACCGCTCACACGAAATCTTGCTGTTGTAAAAATATGCTATTTGAGATTTTTTTACGACTGCAGAGTAGCAAGCAGTCTGTAGGTTTCAGTGCGCCCGCGCGTGCGTGTGTGAGGGAGCACTACGTGGGGTAATTTCGTGTTTGGAATGATTATGATTCAAATGTGCCAAAGGTATTGTAGTCTATTTTAGTATGGTTGTTTCTCTGCCACTTTTTGCAATCTCAGAACATGTATTTTGTAGCTGCTGTGATTAGTTTCGTAAATCAGCACGCTGTGAATGTGAGTACCAATTTTTCAACATCTACAGAGCACCAGGAACAAATACACGTTTAAATAAACATAGCCAAATATGTATTTTTTCTTAACCTAATGTACATTCATTTACTTCATCCAGGTGGACTTACTTAGCCTTGAGGTTCCACCGATGTCCGCAAGGGGGAGTGCATTTTATGACCCTGTGCGTAATTGTTGTAATAGCTAGCAATTACTTGACTTAGAAAAAAAAATTCCAGCGGAGCTGTTTTACATTGTAAAATGACTCGAGTTATGATGGTTAATTGATCTTTAGTCCGCCATCATTTTCTTTTTGTAAAAATCCCTCTAAGACTCTGTTTTCTCTGCCATAGAGTAGATCTTTTAGAGACTCCTTTTCAGTTTTTGTTCTCAAATTCTCATTTAGTCATTTCTCATTTCTTGGACTCCATTGATTTCCATGACCACTTATGATTTTTCACGTCAGCATTGGAATGTTCGGATAAGAAAATTCAAATTGCACGGTCTAGTTGTTGTGTCATATACATGTTCAAGTGTGAATGTTGGAAATAACATATTTTCATTACAGTTGCAAAGTACTTTGCTTATCAAGAAACTAAGATTGCTTAAGTGTGGGAATCGGAAAAGTCTTATTCTGCATTTAGTCCGAATTTATACAGTCTCTGCAAAGGTGACATTTGTGGATGACATGGGTGACATTTGTGCATTCAATCTACTATAATGATTCGCAGTTTGATATGTGTAATTATTTTGTGTATAATTATTAAATGCATAATTACTGGATGTTAGTTATTCAGATAAGGATGGGAGAAGACTATGTGCTGGAGTTTGTTTTTTTAGTTGAAAACTGTGATCTATTTTCAAATGATGTTTCAACCATGGTATCTTTCATATCTCCATATCTATATTAATTTGTTATTCTGTCAGAAGGCTACCAGTACTCATGAGCCCTTAAGTATGTAGCTACAGTGTGCTCCTTGGTTCTGTGGGTTTGTAAGTGAGGCTGTTGGCCTTGAGCACTGTGATGCTCTTGCCCTTACCTGCAGTCGCTCCTTACTTTCCATTATTCACACTTAGAAACTACGGATCCGCGTAGTGCTGGAATCACCGAGCTGTAGGGACTCAGGCCTACTGTAGTGCTATGGTCTCAAACTGTCAGCTGGCAAATGGCTCTCCCTTTAGCAGTGCTACACTGGATGTGAGCCAGTCTCTCTGCTTTCCTCCATCAACACAAACTCAGCGGAAATCTCCCTTCTTAAAGTGCTTGGAACTATATGGTATAGCTTGGGTGAGGTATACTCGGTGGGGGTGGGGTTTGGTGGACAGCAGCAGACTGTGTCATGATTGCTGAGTCCATACTCAGTCCCCCACAATCATCTCCACCTCTACCCTCCTACCCCGCACCCACTTTGAATGATGTGGCATCTTTAAACATGACGCGGACATATTATGACCAAATGTTTCTCTCCCTCAAACCAGTTATTACTCATCTGTGTGCCTGGGTGAATGCCACACTATTTAATTGACACATTAAGACATAAAACACATTCAAACTGATGCACTCACTCAAATGCACTTGCAAACAATCACGTATGCACAAACACACACACACACACACACACACACACACGCGCGCACACACTTTTGTACAGCTACAGTTGTGAGGACATTATTGACTTACATTCATTCTGTACAGCTGAACCGTAACCCAATTTTGGCCCAATCTATCCCAAACCCCAACTGTGACCTAACTCTAGCTGTGATAGTAACCCTAACTTCGACCATTTATGCGTAAACCTCAATAATCCTCTGTGAGGACTACCCAAAATGCCCTCACAACCCCATATGTCCTCATAACATGTGGTTTCAAGCCCACGCTCACGCTCACACTCACACACGCACTCACCCACACTAATACCCACACATCTCACACACCCGCACACACGTGCGTGCAGGTTGCAGTTAAGGGCCGGTGAGACTGTTTAATTGTCGCTGGCAGATTCGGATGAGCTGTGAACTCCCTCTCATTGCGGGTGGAGCAGCAGGCTGAGGGACCCTGAGTTAGCTCTCCCTTGTGGCCCTCATCCCTCCTGCGAGCCCCTGATCTTGGAGGGGAGCTCATTCGTGCAGTGTGATGGCTCCAGACAGAATTATCCTCTGAATGGGATTGGTTACCGCCGCCCTTCCGCATGCTCGTTTTTCTGGGTCAGCAGGAGTTTTGGAATGAAAACGAGATGATGTTCTGTAATGTGTGCCGCGCATTAGGCCTGTGCAAATGCCAGCTGGCAGCTGCAGGTATTTTTTTTTTTTTCTTGAATCGTGATCACTTTCCCTTTGTGGGTTGGTGATGTTCCTTATGAGTCGTTGTTTGTCTGTGTGTGTGTGTGTGTGTGTGTGCGTAAATGTGTGTGTGTGCGTGTGGTGCGTGTGTGTGTGTGGGTGGGTGTGACTCTGTGTGTGTGTGTGCGTGTGTGTGTGACTGTGTGTGTGCGTGTGCGTGAGTGTGTGACTGTGTGTGTGTATGCGTGTGCGTGTGTGTGACTGTGTGTATATATATGTGTGTGTGCATGTGAGTGTGTGCGTGTGTGTGTGTGTGTATGTGCATGTTTTTCGCTGTACTTCTGCTTGTCTTAAACTCAAGACTGCAGGATTCTGTTGAGAGATTTTCCTAGGGAAGAAGGGGCAGCTGTTGAAATGGGAAGTACGTGGGCAGTCCTTGTCTAGCTGCCCTTACCTCTCTGCAGTGTATTGCCCAGCCAGAATGGCGGTTCTGACGTGTGAGGGCTTATAATTGGGTTTGGCATGTCATCCTTTTCCCCCAGTCATCCGCTTGCAATTCTACTGTTAAACGTGGCTAGCATTGATCAGCTGACAAGCAGTCACCTGTCTTGATAAAACACTGACCTGTGAACACACAGGGAAATGGCTTTTGATCGCTATTGAGCCCTTGCAACCAATTCTGTCATGCACCCTGGAAAACAACAGTGGCATCAAAAGATTCGAGTGAGATAAATGGCGTTTAGGAAACTGAAATCTGTGAAACTCACATGAACCTAGTCACCAGTAGTTTGAGGATGGCATGGCCGTTGTATTCTCGGTTCTTAGCAAATGAATGACGCAGACTGCAGCCTGACAACGCAGAAGGTCAGATGTCTGTGAAGCTGTGTTTTTAGTCAGTGACAGAAATAACAATGGTGGCCGTGTAGTTTGGCATTATCTCAGGTAACATTGGTTTGGAGTGGGAACATTTGAGCCCCTAAGAACCATACCGGGCCAACCCACATTGAGGTAGTTTTGAGGAAATGGGACTCAAAGTTGCCTCCTGTGTCACATAGAGTAATTGGCAACAAAAACACACTGCATGTGTTACAAACTCAAGAAATGTGAAATTATGTACATGCACTTCTTACGCAGGTTTTGGATGAGCGATCATCATTAAAAGCAAAAATTACCTCCTTCTGAAGAGGAACCATCATCTACTGATTCATTGGGAACAAACTCTGGGTGTCTGTATTCTTCCACTTCACCATCATCATCGTCAATCATAGCAAGCAATTCCTCATCAGTGCAGTACCAAGCTACCATGTTTACAATGAATAATGGGAAAGTTGTGGGATGGCCCACAAGGATTAGGCAGTGCAGTGCACATGTACAGAGGCACTGAAGACATTTGCTTGTATTAACAGTCCATGTGCGCAGATTGGGTTGGTCCATTTACAAAATGTAGATGTCAGTTTTCTGCATATGCTCACAACCTCAACTCAATTTCACCAAAAGTGCGGGTGGCCCGGTATGGTTTTTAGGGGCTCATTTATATTTGTGCCACTGAATGTAGTTGAAAGAAAGTAAATTCACAGTATTCTATCTGTTTTGCACTTATTTAATAATGTAATGGTTTTCTTTGGCTGAGGCTTTTTTATTTTGTTTTGTTTGGTGACAAGGCAGATTTTAAATAATCTGCTCAAGGCTAGTAGTAGTACTAGTTTTTCTCTTTTTCCTGGCAATTAGCTGTTTAATTAATGTTGATGATTGATTAGCCAGGGAATCAATTCTCTGGCTGTCCCACATTTGAATCAGTACCCGGTCTGAAGAATGACACTATTATTGCCTCAAGGGCCAGATATGAGGTATCTGAGGTCTGGTGTCAGATCCTAAACTTGCCTGTGAGGACGGTGGCCTCCCTATAGTGATGCACATAATTAGCCAAAGCATCCCCTGAGGAAGGAGGGTCAGTGTCTCCCATTTCATCACACAGTGAATGACTCCTTTGGCCATCTGCCTGTGCCAGCAGTACATCAAATTCACTCTGACTCAATGACTGCCCCACTCAGCTGGTGGGGTTCAGGGTGTAAAGAATCCTGTTTGCCCAGAGGCTGCTCCATATGTTCCATATCTTTTATTTTTAAAAAGGCATTTATGCTGCAGTTATTGAAGCTGGAACACATCTCTAGACCATATATAAGCCTTTTCAATCCAGCTCCCATCCTCAGGCTTGAAGGTGTCCAAAGGAGTCCCTCTGAAGTTAAAAGAGGCTATTAAAAAATGTTCTGTGAAGATTGCCATCACAGACTCGGGAGGGGGGGGGATTCTTGACAGATGGGGTGGGAGATATTGTGTTATCTCGTGTTGGGAAGGAGGTTTAAAGATTGCTATCGTGGACTGGAGGTGAGTAGTTGTGGAAGGGGGACAGGTTCTTCTTGCGTATTGGTCTGGCTAAGCGAAAGTGAACATGTGTGATGAAAATTAGATTTCTTTGTAACACATAGTGAATGGGCTGATCTTGTAGCTTAATCTGTCTAGTCTATGGAACTAACTTTGTTTTTTCAATGCAAGATGTGAAAAAAAAATTACAGCGATTTAAAGTGCATGAAGTTTGAAAACTACAGACTCACTCAGAAATCTGTTTTTCACATAATTATCATCTCAACAATAAAATATCTAAAACTACATAAAATTTACTTGTTTCTACATTTAATACCTTTTACTATTCATATTTTTCAGCATCTAACTATTTTTGCCAAATTCAAATTAAAAATGAGTTTTTTAGTGATGAGATTGTGTGATGAAATTGCTGACATAACTGACTTAAGTAATAATAATGTATATCTGTGATACAGAATGTTTCTTTTATAATAAAAGTATGTTATGTTACCTATTTTAGTTCTTTTCTTGAAGTAAACTTTACTTTTTCTCATGAACATCTAGTTCTGTAGTGACGTAACCAATACAGCTTGTAATGACGTAACCATACTCTTTTCCCTATTAAATCTAAGAAATTCCATATTTTGCCACAATTTTTGCTGAGAACAGTTTAATAGGTTTATTGCAATATTGAAACTAGGTTGACTCCAATTTGTAATGAGAACAGCATGTTATGCATCTTTGCGTACACCTTGTCAAATCTGATGTCCTCTTTTGGTAGTACCTTAACTGAGCACATTTTTGCTAATTTCACATTTAAAAATTATTCTAACAATCCATTGAGTATACCATGTTAAAGTACTTGTAAAAACCTTTAGAAAAATGTATTTCAAGTTTATATAAGTCATCTGGTTAAAAAGTTATAGCCCAATGAACATCAGAATTGTAGTGACGTAACCACTTGGCCAGACCCATATGTTTCTGCTGGCCAGTGACGCCTTAAAGAGCCTTCATGGACCCCGAAACCTTGGCATTCTCCATCTGTACTATACACCAAAAAGCAGGATTTCAGAACATTATACCTTTCATAACCTCACCTTGTTGAGAACTGGTTTTCAAAATTTCTGGGTTAAAATTTGGACCTGGGTGAAGAAATATGCTGGGCTGGCTAAGTCCTGTGAAACTGCAGTGTTAGCCCACTTTCCCAAATGCGGGTGTGAAATCAAGAGTTAATCTCAGAAGCTGTGGTGCGAGGACACTTTCACAAAACCAGGTGTGAAACCAAGAGGTATCACGGTGCAAACAAATACGTTAGCCACAGCAAAAACCAGGTGTAAAACCGCTTTTAGAATAAGTCCTAATATTTGTGGTGCAATTTTGTGCCTGGAACATACAACAGAATGGCTCATTGACATTAATGTAAGCCCAGACCCCAGATAGTGGCATATCAGGAGATCTGAAGAAGCCCTCACCTTACTATCTGGGAACCAAACATATACACTTTAGGATGAGCCAGTTTAGACAATCCTCCTATTTTTTATGTTCAAATATTGTTCATGATTAGCAACAATAAGCATCAAGCATAATAAATTAAATAGTGCATTTTTTTCTTAAGATTATTGTATTTGACTCATTGCCTGCCCCATTAGTCCAAAATCTGTCGTTGTCTGGTCAGTTAACCTTTTTCTCACCGACTGAGACATTCAAACATCTTTTCCTAATACATACCAGGGGTGAGAAATTCTGATCTCAGGGAGGATGGTGTGCATGTAGGCTTTTGTTTCCTCCACTTACCCTGGCTAAATGCACTTATTGGCTGTATACTCATTAAGTCTTTCACTATAGATAAGATAATTATGTTTTTATACTGGGACACAATAAATGAGTTTGGCTGGCACTTGTGCCTTTTAGAAAATGTCACTGAAATGTAGGATGCCATGAATGTTTATTAAATTGAATCAAATGCTCCTTAAATTAAGGCCAGAGTGCCTTGCCTGCCTCTCCTTACACTCCAATAGTAGCTAATATGCAACACGAGCTTACAGTGTTAGCTTAAAAATGAAGTCCACTAACATCAACAGAGCATTTTTGACCGTCACAGTGAAATGAACACTGGTAAGCTTCAATGATACTGCAAGGTAAACTACAATGATATGTCAAATGATGACTATATAGCCTAAACTATGCTCCAGGATAATGCCAAAAACATCTGTCATGTAGAACCTGTTATGTTATGTAGCTACATTTTATGTGCATTATCTCCAGTTTAATATTGCTCGTTCCAGACCTATCATCTTTTCATAGCTGAAGTTAGTTTAAGATTTAGTTATCGTTGTCTCAACCCACTGCCAGACCCATTCAGTATGTTAACCTTAGCTGACAACAAAAGGTCCATTCAATTATGCCGAGATATTAGTTCCTGGATTCAGTAGAGTTGTGATTTAAGCTATCGCCTCAATAATTAAGTGTGACAACTCATTTTATTTTTAATATTCCATCTAGTTCACACACTGTTTGCGTCATCATCCAGAAAATATAGTTCTGCTGATTTTGCTTATTTTCTTGGAGAAATAACGATTGAAAAACTGGCTAGGTAGCTAGCTAAAGGCAAAGTATTGGTAAAATTCAGTAAATGTGTCATACTATGTTATCGGATCTCGAGAATGAATTACTTCAACGTCAGTGGCCTACATATTACAAAACTAACGTAAATCCAATTGCAAAAAGCATATCGTTGGTCACAGTGCAGTAACAGTGCAACTTTACTAAGCAAGCTACCTCATCTGTCATGTTCAGTCTAGTGTGCAGGAGCAAACCACAGAATGCAGACTGCAGTTCACTTAACGGCCATTGGTGTCAGTAATGACAAGGAATTTCTGAAAGCTGCACATAGTGCCTTTGAAGGTGCACTATGCAAGTTTGTTGACGTCACTTCTGTTGACATTTGAATTCAAACAAAACAGAGGTAGCTCGCCCCTCCCTCCCATGCTTCCGTAGCTGTCAACTCTTGTCGGTGATTGGCCGGAACGGTTTGTTATGTTATGGGGCACAGCCTGTGCCCCTTGTGTTTATTTGCAGTTTGTGACGCCTGTGTGGTCTCCAGAGCCCGGGTTTTTTTTTTTACAGTGAATTCAGGGGCAGGCAGCTAGCGGATCGTGGGGAGATGTCGGCGAATTGAGACAAAAATATAATCGCGCAGAAAATAAACAAACTTGCATAGTGCACCTTTAACTGGCCAACATGTAAATTAAGTTTTCCCTTCTCAAACTGTTTTTAGCCCCTTGGAAAACAATTTTCCAAAGGGATACTGGCATTGTCATGTCCATCTGTCTGTGCGTGTGTGTCCCTAACAAACTTAAAAAATGCTCATGTAGGGTGTAATACCTCTTTGCACCACTTAGGGAGGGAGCGTCATATTAAAAGTTCACCAAGGGGGTCTTCAGTGCTGAGGCATGCGGCATGCTATCCTTAAAAAGGCAGTGCTGATCCTGGCACAGGGTTGCCTTAACTCTAAATGATTGTATTTTGGGGCCAAGCACCGAAGGTGTATGGGCACTTAAAGCAATTGTACATTTTCTTTATGAGAAGGGGACATGAACTTAATGCGTGTAGGCAACTATTGTAATTGTGCATTTTCATGATTTTTATTATAACCCTATTTTCAGTGAAGCTGGGACGCTGTGTAAAATGCAAATAAAATCAGAATGCCATGATTTGCAAGTCATTTTAACACTGTAGTTAATTGAAGATAGTTTAAAGAGGACATTTTAGATGTTGAAACGGATAAATGTTATTGTCTTCTGAAAAACGTATGCTCATTTTGAATATGATGCAAGTGACAGTTTTCAAAGAAGTTGGGTCTTGAGCACTGTCTTGCATCACCTCTTCCTTAATCAACTCTCCATAAGTGTTTGGGGACTGAGGAGACCAGCTGCTGTAGTTTTGATAGCAAAATGTTTTCCCATCCTCGCTTAATGTAGGATTTCAGCTGCTCAACACTTTGCGGCCTCCTTTGCCATATTTGCACTTCATAATGCCCCAGAAGTTTTCAGTGGGTGACAGGTCTGGACTACAGGCAGGCCTGTTTAGCACCCAGGCTGTTTATTACGGAGCCATGTTGTTGTAATACGTACACTATGGTTTGGCATTGTCTTGCTGAAATGAGACGGAAAAAGACGTCTGGATGGCAGCATACGTTACTCCAAAAGCTACATGTCGGTCAGCATTAATGGTGTCTGCGCAGATGTGCAGGTTACCTATGCCATGTGCACTGGTTCACCCCCACACCATCATGAATGCTACCTTTAGTGCTTTGTGGTAATGACAAGCCGGATGGTCCCTCTCCGCTTTAGCCTGAAGGATGCAGCATCCATGATCTCTTCAAAGAATTTCACATTTTGGTTGGTCAGACCACAGGACAGTTCCCCACTTCACCTCAGTCCATCTTAAATGGGTTCTGGCGCAGAGAAGGTGGCAGCTTTTCTGGATCTTGTTCATATATATGGTTTTATCTTTACATGGTAGAGTTTTAACTTGAATTTATAGGTGCAGCAATGAACGGTGTTCACTGACAGTGGTTTACAGAAGTGTTCCTGATCCATACAGTGGTTTTCTCTGGAGAATCCTGTCTATTCCTAATGCAGTGCCACCTGAGGGCCTGAAGATCGTGGCCGTTCAGTATTGTTTTTTTGGGCTTATCCCTTATGTAGAGAGATTTCTCTGGATTCTTAGAATCTTGTCATGACAATATGTACCTGAGATGATGAAATCCCCAAATTCTTTGCAGTTCTACATTGAGAAAGGTTATTCTTCAAATTGTTGAACTATTTGGCCATCCAGTCTATTGCGGAGTGGTAAAGCCCTAACCATCTTTACTTCTAAAAGACTCACCTCCCTGGGATGCTCTTTTTATTCCCAGTCATGTTACTGAACTGTTGCCAGTTAACCTAATTTACTTTTACATGTTCCACTGAGTGTATTATCCTAGCATTATTTCCAGTCTTTTGTTGCCCCTGTCCCAACTTTTTTTGAAAGGTGGTGCTGGTATCAAATTGAAAGTGAGCACATTAAAAAAAAAAAAATTCTCAATTTCAACATTTGATATGTTGTCTTCATACTATTTTCAAGTAGATGGATATAGTTTAAATGATTTGCAGATCATTGCATTCTGTTTTTATTTACATTCTACACAGTGTCCCAACTCTTTGGGAAATGGGGTTGTATAATAATAATAATAATAATAATAATAATAATAATAATAATAATAGTAATAATATTATTATCTTTACAGCTGTTTGCTCTCTAGGGTCACAGGGGAGCTGGAGTCTATCCCTGCTGACTATGGGCCAAAGCCAGGGACACACCTGCACAGCTTGCCAATCCATCGTTGGGCGCACACACCATTCACACACCATTCACTCTCTCACTCATACCTATGGGCAATTGAGAGTCTCCATTTTGCCTGGCATGCACGTTTTTGGACTGTGAGAAGAAACTGGAGAACCCAGAGGAAACCCGAACCCAGATGAACACAGGGAGAACAGGCAAACTCCTCACAAAAAGGCCTTGGGCTGGATTCAAAACCACAACCTTCTTGCTGTGAGGCAGCAGTGCTACCCACATGCCATTGTGTCCCTTTTTCAAAATTTTGCTCAGAGAAGGCTGTATCTTCTATTTAGACAGCAAATTTGGCGACCCTACGACCAGACCCTCTCGCACCACCATCAGGCCAAAGTTCCATTGGTCTTAAATTTTAAGCCCAGTTCAGACCAAATATTCGCGATGCGACGAGACCGTTCTATAACGTCGCAGGGAGGAGTCGTGGCAGTGTGAACTGGCCCGTCTCAGCTAGTTGCAAGCCGGCTGATGGCGTCACCAGCAATTCAGCTTGTAAAATCGCAAGAGGCTGGTTTAAGAACGTTAAGCACTTAAACCGTCTCAACAGCCAATCAGCTCGTAGCGAATTTAGCTGGTCTCGGAAGTTACGAACTGTCGGCTGGTCAGAACTGCACCGAGAATAACAGGGAGAAATTTACTGAAGAGGGCAGGTCTCCCGTTGCGAGCTCCGGGCACAGATTGGCATAAGCGCCCTGGGTATTTTGTTGAAGTACCCATAGACCAGTAGCCCAGCCAGAAATTAAAATTGTGTGGACAATAAAAATTTCTTTAAAACAATTATTAGTTCTGACTCGATTGCAATCATTTTTTCTAATTAACTATGCCCTCAATCCGAAAACACTCCGCACTATCAGGTGTTACTTGTTCACCTCGTTCAGGCAAAACGACAATCATTCATTTGGACGCGGAATTTTGTGCATTTCAAATCTGTCTTTGGTTCAGTTTGAATAATTCAATCGATCACGAAGCACAGGTTAGATAGCCTGATGAGCCGAAAAGGTAGCGCGGAAGTTCCAGAGCAGTTTACCTCTCGAAAAGCATTATTAGAAGTATTAAAGTACAACTTATGGGTAACTTATTTTTCTGAACTGAATTATGCCTATTGATTAGTCGCCCTTAGATCGCATCACGAAAGAAGCCGTGTCTTTAATTGCCAATTGATTATTCATATAAATGGACATTGCTTTAACAAAGGAAAATGGCTGAGAACAAGTTAGGTATAATAATTGTAGTAAAGCGATGTTGTGTGGCCGCTCAATTTTCAGGTGTGGCTATGCCACTGATTTGAAATGCACAGAATTGCGCATCCAAATGAATGATTGTCGTTTTGCCAGAACGAGATGAACAAGCAACATCTGATGGTGCGGAGTGTTTTTGTATTGAATGTGTAGTTAATTTGAAAAAATGACTGCGATCGAGTCAGAACAAATAAATGTTTAAAAGAGATGTTTAGTGCCCACCCAATTTTAAGTTCTGGCTGCGCCACTGCGATGGATGGATCCAAATTCTCCCCCCTATCTTTTTTTGAGTGTCCTCGCTCTTTTTTAATAGCAGAAATGCAATTAAGGTGCCTAATAACTCATCATTACTATTATCCATATTTTCAAATACCACAACAAATGTATCAACCGGAAAAAAAGGTCTGAAGAGGCGGCAGTTAGAACTGAAGCACAGAAAGTCATTGCTGTGGAAACGATACACCGTGTGTGAGCTGGCAGGTTTCAGAACGTCGCAGACCGGCGCGTCACAAGTAGTTGCAAGTCTCAGCCCGTCTCGTCACGAATCTTTGGTCTGAACTGGGCTTTATTAAACTATGTGTTGGAAATTCAAAAACCTAGAATCCGTAGCTCAAGCGGAGTCCAAAACACCTTATGACGTCCAATCACCACCAGATGTGGCTCCAGTCTTGTCAGGCCCTCCTCAATGTTGGTTATTACTTTACTTACTGATACATCAAACCTTATGCATGTGACAACCCAGTTGACATTATCAAGGGTAACTTGTGATTGGAATGCCCTGTTGTTCTAAAGCCTCTCAAGGGTAATCAACTGGCCAGTTTATTCAGAAATGGTCCAATTTTATCCATAAGTGGCGCTGTTATTAACTAAAATGGTATATTGGCAATCGCTTAACCAGTGGTTCTCAAATTCGGCCCTGGGAGACCCCTGAGTAAGTTGGTTTTTGTTCCACCGACAATGGCCATCCCGAAATTTTAACAGACTGTTAATTTTTCTAAACTAGGAGCTGATACTGGAGGAATTACTTAGCCCCTGTCCACACGTACATGACAATATTTAAAAATATTACATTTTCAATGCGTTTCAGCCATCCGTCCACGCACAAAATTAGTTTTCGGTCGCAAAAAAACGGACTTTTTGGAAAACTTCTTCCTGAATGAAGAGGAAACGCTGTTTCCACTTTTGACAGTGGGTGTAGACATTAAAAATGGAGTTTATTGCTTGTGACCTCAGAGTGTCTGCCCCTAATCCTTATTGTTCACATGTGCATTCTTGTACAACAGAAGGCATGAACAAAGTATTGCTGATTTTCTCCATCCAAACAGGGCATCTTGTACATTTGCACATTAAAGCTCAGTAACTCTGTCATTTTGAGGAAAAGAGGCGTCAGAATACGGCATGGTGGTCACTGCCGCATATTCCTAAACTGGCATGAAACAGACCGCTTTCTTTTGTATGCCATTGCATTGCTTTTAAATTAATCCCATGATGTTGGGTCAGGTAACCTCAGCCACCAATAAAGTGATTTTTTTAAGGCTTGTGATCGGACTACATGGTCTTACATGAAATTTTATCTTGGCCGCCTGTTGGTTTGACTGCTTTTTAATTGTGTTTTTGCGTGTTCGTGTGGATGGAATTTTTTTTGGAGAACGAAAGAGGAAAAATGCAGTTTTAAGAAATACCCGTGCACATGTAGGCAAGGTCTAATGATCAAAATCTGTCAAAAATATCTATACATGCCAAGGAAAAATAGATCATCTCTGGGCATGTAGTACTTATTGGATTAAATTTTAAAAGTAAATTTCAGTGTGCAAATAGTTTCATGAAAAGAGTTAAATTACCTTTAATCGATTTAATTAATGACTGAGGTCAATCAGCTGGCTTCTAACTGGTATGGACACCTGACTACCAATCCGAACTATCTGCGCGGAAAGATAATGAAGAAATCAGTGAACCCCCCCCAACGTCCCCGCGAATGAGAATTAGGCTCACCTGCATTGCATTGTAGTATTAGGGAAAAATAGCTAATCATCACATATTCAGTAGGGTTCTCCACACTTGAAATCACCTGTCTGTACTGTAAACCACAGGTGTCTGCCGAGCGCAGCGCAGCAAAAAATTAGCCGGGGATCTGGGGGTCTGTGGCCTCTAGCCGCCAGGATGTCAAGACATTTGGAAATGTATTCTCAGAGATTTTAAGCACATGCAGAATTCAAGCAAAGTAATCCCATAATCGTTGACATTTACGGTGAATACTCATAGGAATTATCAGCCATGAATAAAGTTCTTAAGAGCTCATCACCGCATTCCTGCTTTTCCCGTCACCACATTCACTTAGGACAAGAGGTTTATCTGGCAGTACGGTCAGTCATAGGTGCGGATCTGAGCCACATTAGACAGAAACGACAGGAACGTGGTTAAGAAGCCTTTGCGTGCCAGCAACATTGACCGCGCATTATCAACATCAGGCAACTCTGTTTTTGAGTTAACTATAAATATTTCTACTAGAGTCTGCTATCAAAAATTCAGGTTTTGGTGTTTCTCTAAGCTCTTAAAAGACAGATTCGCCAGTGTGAGGAAATGAGATCATGTTGCCAGCTTGCTAACGTCAGTGCTTTTTGCAGACCACGACAAATGAAGACATTGCACTGTTGGCTATCATTTACGAGCTAGTCCTTTTAGCAAAGAATTTTGTATTCAGCCTCCACCAATATTGAATATTATCAGTACTTTTTGGGCTTACCTTGATGTTTGGGTATCCAGAGAAACATTCAGGTGTGTAAAAACGTCAAGCATACACCCAGTCAAGAGAGTTTAGAGTTTAATTTCTAATGCTGCTCTATGTGGTAATCGTATACAGTATAACGGCGGCAGCCATGTTCCTGATGACACATCAATTGCTAGGGCATGCGCAGCATAGGCTATGCATGCGCGATATTAAATGCTAATATTAAATTCTAGGCCCCTTCTCGCTAATAAAACCCTCCCAAATATATTGGAAACCCTTTTTAAAATCGTTCTGGCAAATAAAAAGACAAAAACCTGGAGGTTGGATACGGAATTTTTTCCACCAGCTGGTTGCATATTCTAAGGTTGACTAATTTTTGCAAATGTTGGTAAATTCATGTGTCCCAAAAGGTTCATGATGCTCCCACTGAAGTCCACTATGATCTCATTAGCGTTAACTAGATAGCTATCGAGCTAGCTTGGTTACAGAATTTTGCAGAAAATTAAGCGATTTGTTTTATCCGTTGTTTCAGACGACTAGTAGCTACCTTGTCTATTCTCTATGATCAACAGTATGTAGCTAGTGCTCGTCTAAAGCCATTGTAACAAACGTTATATTTGTTACCAACAGAGGCTTTGTGAGTATAAGCAATCTACTTTTGCCATCAGTCCGTGATCGTGCATGACAATCCGCAGAGCTTCACTTAACATTACGCTACCGTTAGCTCTGAGCTAGCTCGCCAGTAAGGTTAACTGCATAATTTCCCACCCTGTCAGGCTAGCTAGCCGTCTTCCTTGACTGGTTGGTACATTGTCAAGTATTCGTTTAAAATGGAGCCCAGGTTTTTTTTTTTTTGAGACTTTGACAAAAACACCCGGCGGTACGACGGAAAACAGCCATACATAAACTGCCAGCCTTCATGGATAACCCTTTTCAGCAATAAAGGTTGCCTAGTTGGTTCAGTTGTTAAGCTGGTCAATTAACCTCATTCATTTGTTACCTCTTTTTATGCAGCTCTTAATTTATTTTTTGATTAGACTCCTTCGCTGATAGTGCAGTAAGCATAGTATAAAATTGGGTATCTTGGTGGAATTGAAAAGCTATGTTGGCATAGTGTTAATTAGGGGGTAAATAATCCCTCTAAACATCAAACACACCTAATTAATTAAAATGAATAGCTTGTTACAAATTTTAAATTGTAATTGTGGTTGGAATCAAAACCAGCATGCCCTAAGGTCCCCCAGGACCGAATTTCAGAACCACTGTTTAAACAGCCATTTGGCCAATTGATGCGAATTTTTTTGAAAAATCAGAAAAACTGACATTTGTCATGCCATCTACTCCATTCAACAATTGGCTCAAAATTCGACGTGTGTATCTGGACGGCATTTTTACCCGGAGTATAAAATAAAGGCATTGATGGGACAAAGTGGATGCGTATGTCATCTCATCAAACTTGGTGACGATGCCATAAATGCTTACAGAGGTACATGCTGAACTTCACCAAATGGAAATGGGAGATCATTCACTAATGTTCAGAAGAAAAAAAAAACCTTCAAATCAAGTCAAATCAAATTTTAGAATAATGATTTTGCTCTGCATGAGAGATGTAAATGCTACACTTACATTCATGCAGCATATTCTTCACTCATCTTCAGAAATAACTTGTTATAACTAACGTGCAGATCAACTCTAACTAGAGAATAAGCTCTTATTTTGTCGCAGGGTTTGCAGATAGCGGCCTTTGCTTGGCTCCTCTAATGCTGCTTGCATCATGAATTAGCATATGGATTCAATGCGTATGATGGTGGATTAAAACTGCTACTCAGAGATGCTCTTGGAATACAGTCCTTGTTGATGGTAGCCTGATTTGATAAAGGTTTTTTGTAGTAATGTGATGAGATCTAATATTGAATAAGTATAGGCAAGGCCCTGCAGATTTAGTGCTATGTCGTGTTTTGCCACTCAGCTCTGTTTTCGTTGCAACAGTAGAACACCATCTGTTGAGGGCTTATGTTGGACTTAAACCTGCTGGGTTCTAGTGGCCAAATGCTACATTAGCTCCTGACAGTAATGTTCTAGTTTCTACAGGCTGCTGGTTGTCATTAGTAAGTTAAATTGCTCTGCTGTGATGGACACTTGCCCGGTTCTGTGCATCACATTTCAGCTATTTAGTTAGCCTAATGACTTGCAGTTTATTAGACTAAGCAGGGGCCATTTCCCTATTGGGCCATGCGTAACGGCCCTGCAGCTGCACAGATCTTATTGTGGCTGGACTGGAACTTGACCCAGCTGGCCCCAGCTGTATGTGACCTGAAAGATCTTCATAATGCAGTGCTGCTGACACAGGTCTAGGGCAGCGCCGCAGCAACTTGAGAACCAGACCTATGGAGTTACTGTTGGTAAAGAAAGCAAGATCCGATATGCCCTTTTAAGCATTCTTTTTTAGGTCCTCTGAGGAAACTGTTTGAGCAAGGTTTCTGGCTGTTCAGGGGTAAATCTAGCATTGACTTATATCTCCATCACAGAAAATAGGCACCATTTATTAGAGTGAAATTATCTTATTAAGTGTATCAGGTGTTCCAAATTATAGTTGAAATAAGAAAGTATGGGAAAGGGTTGGGCAGTTGCGCTCTAGTCTTTGTTTTATGCTTGCCTCTGAGTCTTATTTGCCTGTCTTTGTGCGTCAGTGGCATTTTTCGCAGCCCCTCAAAGTCTGTTCAGTGTCATCATGAGTCGACTGTATTCCCTCTGTAGCTTGACCTGGCATAAGACAAGGCAGTCAGTGTATGAAGCCACTGGACTTATAACCTATTTCATTTATCTGCTTTACAGAGGCCTTTATCTACCGAACATAAAAATTGAATTATAGCCCAATGTCTCTCCTGAATCAGATAGGGCTGGATCAGCATGTTGTCTCTTACTCAATGGTATGGCACCACTACGAGAGTTGGACTTGCAGCCATCCCTGTACCATGGTGGAATTCAGCCACAGAAAAGTCACGTGCACCTGAAGGGCTGATTAGATTTATATCATCTCACTAATGCTCCTCAGAATAAGATACATGCTCTATCTCCAGTGTTGAGGGAGCTGTTTATGCGCTGTTCAGCTATGCTGGGGTTATCATAACAGCATTTGTTGAGGCGGCAGGTTTTCTGTGCGGTAATTGGACGTGTGTTTGGACCCGGTCCAGGCCACTCAGGCTGAGCCCCGTCAGCGTGGCGTGATTGCAGCTGATGGGAGATAACCGGATTCCTCCTTCTCCAGGCAAACGGCCGGGCTGCTTAAAAGCTGCCAGCCTCCATATGCCCGTCAATGGGATATCTGGGCCATGACTGGCTCTGCTTATGCGCTCGACCAACCCCTCCCGCTTCTCACTAGCGTGAGCACTGAAAACCACTGGCTTTGTCGTTCAGTTTGTTATCTGGAATGAACTGATGCAAAAAGGAAAGTAGCACCGAAGGCCTTGGCCCAAAACTGCTGCACACTGATAGGTGGCTAGAGAGGAGATTGATGAATTATGCATCATTTTTTGGCAGCATTAAGGTCAATGTGTAGCTATTTTAGGCTTGTCAAAATAGACAAAAACACTCCATCATTCTTTGAAAAGTGGGCTGGATTAATTTTTTATGCGGGCTATACCCTCCACCTCTGTCCCAGAGCCTGCCAGTAGGAATGCCAACTGTTTCTTCTTCCTATTCTTCTTTCTGAGGCTCATTTTCGGTCCCTGTTAGACTTTCCAGCAATTAGAATTTAAGTGATTCAGGAAGTAGGGAGACTAATGTAATGTAATGTAATTCAAACACACACTTTGATTGTTTGGTGAGTATACATTGTTTTATTTTCTGTTCAGTGGTTTAATTAATTCATTTTGTGTCCAGTTTGGAACAAATTTGGACATCTTGATATAGTTTTACCTCTTAAAGAGGAGGAAAAAAAAACTTTGAATTGCATTTCTGAATCAAGGAAGACAAACTGTTTCTCCTTGTCTGTCGCACTTTCTCTGTGTCTATCTGTCTTTTTACATGTACTTCTGTGGAGGTTTGGATAACGCCAATTTTCATGTGCCTCTGGTGTTTTTATTGAATCAAACAGTGTTTTCCACCCCAGATTATTACACATAAAACCTGAGAAACAACACCTGGAGAAGCAGCTTTACAAGCTTTACATATTAATCTTAGTTTCTCCACACTTTAGGTCTGGACACAGCTGTTAGGATCTGCAGGCATACAGTAGCATACTGTAATTCACTGGACAGTGACACATTTTCTATTTTCATTCAATACTCTTGTACAGAGGTGGGCAACGTGGACCGTACCTGTTCCTGGCTTTCATTCAAACTTCTGGCCTATAATGACTTAATTAGCTTTATTAGAAAAAACATTTGTGAGATCTTACATGTTTGGGACATTTCTTTAAAAGCTCATGAATGACCATTGAAAACAGTTCCTGTGTCCCTAAATGAAACATTTTGCGGTGAGGAAATCTATGAAAAACTCAGCTCGAAAAACTTTGTCGAGCCTATGTGTTAATTTGATCAGATTAAATGATGGAAGCAAAAACTTGCATTCAGCGTGGCCCGTCAGGATTGGAACTGCTCACCCCGCTCAAGCACTTTGAGTTTGACAGGATACGATGATGATGAGCCTGAAGAGCAGACTGACAGCTTCAATTTTAGGGTGTTTTAATCGATATCAGATGAACTGATGGCCTCTTTTGTGCTTATCCTTGCCATTTTTGGGCACATCAAATGATTTTGAATGCAATGACTGCTTGAAAACTGTGATGCGTAGATATCACCAGACACTCGGAGTCTTCCCTGCTGATGCACAGCCAGGCCTGTCCTGCAGCCATCTTCAGTCCCTGCCTGTGCGTTAAGTCTCCTCTCCAGCGTTTAAAATGCATGCTCATCTGGAGTCTGACCTGGCGATTTCGGTGGCGAACGGAGAAGAATTAACAAATCTGTGTCTGTCCATTGAATTGTGGGGCTCACAGTATCTCTGTGGACCAGAGACAGGAAATGATGATATTTTGGCAATAACATGGTCCAGGAGAAGGGGTGTTAAATTGAGAATGGGAGAAAACTTGCCCACTGATGCTTTGCTGAAACTGAACATCCAAAAATTTCAGCTCTGCTCATGGTTGTCTGCTTCCTGAAGCCTATTTTATTCATTGACTGCTGAGCCACATCCAATGCCATCACTCAAATGAATGGGTGATATCATCTCTTATCAGAGTCAAAGAAATGGGAATGTACAATATGGGCAAGTAGGTTAAATGGGTTTTTATCACTGATTAGTTGAACAGAAGTTCAGTTTTCTGCCATGAGCTTCAGGTAAGAAAATGTGGGAACATAAAACTAAGATGACTTTGTAGTGCGAAGCGTAGAAATAATAATAATAATAATAATAGTAACTTTGTATTTTAATATTGATTTCACTGCTGAACATGAAGAATCTATGAAGACTGACTTACTCACTAGTATGCAGACCAGTACCGATACCTGCGGTGCTGATAATGGATGATTACGCGCATTTCAAAACATGATAACAGTCAAAGCAGATGGCCTGACTAGATCTGCTTCACTCACAGCGAATGGACAACACAGCGCATGGACATAGAGAATGAAGTTCTCATGTCCTTGAATCCTGAAATACACATTTTAGTGTGGCCTGTCCTTCTGCTGTTCTTACCAGGAGGTTGCAGATTTTACCCTTAACTAAGGGAATGTATGTTAGCCTGATTGTCAAATTACAAAAAATAGAGCTTGAGAAGTAAAGTGAGATGTTGCAGTAGCTTTCTCCTACTGATTGAAGGAACACTGCTGCATAGTGGTGCTCGCTACCAGTTGCCTTGTCCCGAAAAACGCAGTTGGCCGAGCCAATAGGAATGTGGTCCCACTGTGCCTTGGGCCTTTTTGTCTGTGCCTCAGCAACCTTCTGGCTCGTCCAACCCATGAGGTCACACTTCTGGCTTTGTCACCCAAATGTATTGCCAGTTTGCTGGGGCGATGTGCTGTGGGAGGTCCTGTGACCACACTACATCCAGAAGGGAATTTACATATTGGCCTCTGATATAAATGCCTGACTATCTCCATTTAGTGAATGTAAATGGTTTGGCTACCAGCAATTCTGCATGCGAAAGACAGAGACAGAGAAAAAAAGCTTTTTGTCACTCTCTTTTAGGAGTTAATGTGAACTGAATAAGGTGATTGGTGCACTTTGGATCAAAGACAATGAGCTGTCGGCTGGTTGTTTGCTCATATTCATTGAGGACCTTGGGCTAAGTCCCTAATAAAAAGTAAAGTCTTCAGGAGTGCACTGTTAATGCAAATGATAATGACTTTAGTCTATCCCTCATGCAATTCATCTCTCTCCCTCTAATCCTGCGCTTTCTTACTTTCTGTTTGGTGCTCAGTCATCAGTTCATCTGTGAGTGAGGAATTTACGGTTTCAGTTCCCAGAAGTAGCTGGGTCAGAGCGCACTTCTTCCAAGAGAGAGACTTGTGGTCTGGGATTTTTATGAGCTGAATTGATGGGACTCTGACTGCTTTTGCTGTGTGTGATTAGAATTTTTGCCTTAATATTAAATGGGGTTTGTATTTGACTTGTGCTTAAAGCTTCCGTTGGATTTGACCTGGCTTTCTGAACAAATGGCTCTGAATAACTGATTGCAGGATATAGTATACATCATGTTCCTGTGTGGCGTTTATACCAGGGAGTTATGAGGAGGAACAAGGTCCACACTGCGACAAAGCATTTCCTTCGAATGAAATATGACTGTACGGCGGGACACTGTCAAACGTGTACTTGCCGAATGACTCAATACATCTCGAGGTAACATCCAGATTTCTTTTCCGTCATTGTGCTATTAAGAAGAGAAATATTGACACTCTCGTTTTCTCGCCTTGAGCTACAGAAATGAAGCACCATCATTGTCTTGTCAGCTGGGAATAGATTTCTGTGGACAATTCATCAGCTGCTCCCCAGCTGAGGAATGACTCAGAGTCATTGACAGGACACAGAGAGTCGGGCGAAGACAGGACAGGGCGGTTCAGACTGAATCTGCAACCAAACCACATCTGCTGATCAAAGCTAAATATTTTATGTAAGCAAAGAGGAGTAATGGAACGGGCGATAATAGGAGGAGAGTCTAAATTTGCCAGTGGCAGTGATGCGAGATCCGGAAGTGAGGGAAAAATCCTGCTTTTCCTGGTTCTTTTCGTCAGGCCTTTGGGGAGGATGAGTGATCCCACCTACTCTGCTTGACACTTTAATGCAGTGGGGGGGCATATAATAAAAGGATCTGGTGACAGAGAAGAGTCAAACAATGGGAGAAGAATGTGCCTGTGTGTGTGTGTGTGTGTGTGTGTGTGTGTGTGCGTGTGTGTATGTGTGTGTCTGTCAGCGCGCAGGCGTTTGTTTATGTGGTTTTGTCCGCGGCCATACTTACTAAGGCCAATCAGGCACAGTTCAAGTAGCCAGGGGTTGTTTTTACTTTGCGGACTATTAAATCAGGAAGTGTTCAATTTTTCTGGCCCAGTAACAGACAGTACTGAGAATACATTTCATCGCGTTTGTATTTTTTCTGCCGCCAAAATTCAGTCAGTTACTGCTGCATTCATTGCCTGTGGTCTCCTAGTAATTAGTTCCATTTCCCCAACTAAGTGAAATTGCAAAACAATCCATCAGGCTTCCAAGCAAACAGTGAAATGATAAAAATGCACTAAACACTGAAATTCACAACACTTTAGTTGAGGTGCAGTTTGAGAGGAAAAGGGAGGAACACCAACATAGAAGTTGTTTTAAATTATCTTCAATCTGAGTAAAGAAATTGAAATAGCTCTTCTCAAATTGCACGTTTATGCCGGTAAACATGTCTGAAAGAACACTGTGAATTTACCAGTCTCAAGGATAACAGTGAGGCATGTTTGTACCAAGTGCAATCTTCCTGTCAGTGGAAACCAACTTACCTTTACCAGAGTCCCTGGGGCAGTAAATGCAATACAACCCCCAGGAGTATTCTAGGTATGGCCTACTTTTCAAACAAATGGTAGAAATGTTCAGCAAAACAAAATTGTTTTACCTGGAAAAACTGTGTTCAGATAGAAAGAAAAATAATTGAACTATTCAGAGTTGGACCTGTTTTTTGATCCAGATTGTTGTCTTGCTGCATTACCCAGTTGAATTTCATCTTCAGACAACAGGCTGATGACTGGATTATCCTTTAGGATTTTCCAGTGGAGAGCAGAATTTATGGTTCCGTCAATTATGGCAAATTGTGCAGGCCCTGGAGGAGCTGCGTATTCTCACACCATTGCACTATTACCACCACATTGGACTGTTTGCATGATGTGCCTGCTGTGGAATGCTGCATTAGCTTTATGTCAGAAGTATTGGGGCCCATGTTTTCCAAAAAAAAAAAAAATCTATCTTTCACTCATCAGTCCTCTAAACATTATCCCAAATTGTTTTGTCACCATGTAGTTTTTGGCAAATGTGAGACAAGCCTTTATATTCCTTGTGGTTAGCAGTCTAACTCATAGCCTTGCAACTTTCTCATGGATGTATTTTTTATTTTTTTTCCCCAGTTTTTTTTTTTTGCTAATGATGGAATCATAAACACTTAGATTATCTGAGGTCTGTGGCTCTTGATTTGTTTGTCTGGATTTTTTTGTGCCTCCACAGATTAGTTTCTCATGCACTTGTAGAGGAACTTTGGTTGGCCTACCATTCCTTCGGAAGATACATCACTGTTCCAATTTCTTTTGATTCGGGAACAATGGCTTTCATAGTGGTTCGCTGGAGTTCCAGCCTAACAAATGGGTTTGTAACCCTTCCAAGGCATACTGTATATTTCAATGACTTTATTCCTGATTTCTATCACAATTCATTTTAATACCAGCATTGTTTCCTGCTGGATGAGACCTTTCGCCTACTTCACCTGGCTAGAATGGTTCTAAGTGATGTTTAGTTTCAACCGGGCTGGTAGTGATCAAGCCTGGCCCAGGTGGTGTTGGGTAAATTTCTTGTCTTCACTAAATGACATGATCCTTTCAAAAACTGTATTTTGTTTATACTTAGGTCGCCTTGATCTTACAGTGTTGTGAAAAAGTATTTGCCCCTTCCCAATTTCTTCTATTTTTGCACATTTTTCACATTTAAATGTTTAAGATCATCAAAATAACTTTAATGTTAGACGAAGAGAACTCAAGTAAATACGAAATGCAGTTCTTAGATGATGATTTCATTTATCAAAGGATGAAAGCTATTCAACTCAACCTGGATTTATGTGACAAAGTCAGATTGATAATTTGGTTAGATTTTAATAGACCCACCCATGTATGATTACTGTCAGCCCTGTTGAATATCACTTAAATTAAACCTGTATGACAATGTGACTTGGGCAAAAAGCAGCATGTGATTTCGTGATCTAAAGAAATTTGAGAACAGATAAGAAATCATTGATATCTATCAGTCTGGAAAGGGTTACAAAGCCATTTCTGAGGCTCTTGGACTCCAGCAAAACACGTTGAGAGCCATTATCTCAATATGGAGAAAACGCAAAACAATGGTGAAGTTTCCCAGGAGTGGCTGGCCTAGTAAAATTCCTTTAGGAGCACACTGGGGTCTCATGCAGGACATCAAAAAAGAACTCAGACTAACATCGAAAGAACTGCATGTCTTATTTACTTTAGTTAAGGTTAGTGTTTTCAATTCCACAATAAGACAAGAGACTGAGAAAAAATGGCATCCATGGCAGAGCTGCGAGGTGAAACCCGCTGCTGACTAAAATGAACACAGCGGCTCATCTCACATTTGCCAAAGAACATCTTCTTGACCCACAAAATTTTTACGATAGTATTCTGTGGACAGATGAGTCAGAAGTGGAACCTATTAGGAGACAAGGGTTCCATGATGTCAGGCAAAAAGTTACAAAGCATTCCACAATGAGAACATCATACCAACAGTCAAACACGGAGGTGGTAGTGTGATGGTCTGGGGCTGCTTTGTTGCTTCAGGACCTCTTTGACTAGCTATGAGTGATGGAACCATTAATTCTGATCTCTACTAGAACATCCTGAAGGAGAATGCCTGGCCATCATTTTGTGACCTAAAGCTGAAGTGCAGTTGGGTTTTGCAGCCAGAAAATGTCCCAAAGCACCCAATCAATACCACCACTGAATGGCTCAAAAGAAACAAAATGAAGGTTTTGCAGGGCAGAACCAAAGTCTTGACTTGAGTGCTATTGAGGTGCTCTGTCTTGACCTACACAGGCAGGCTTGAAAACCCTCTAGTGTGGCTGAATTAAAACAGTGCTGGAAAGAAGAATGGGCCAAAATTCCCCCACAGTGATATAAATTGATTGCAATTGTTGCCGCTAAGGGTGACACGGCCACTTACTTGGTTTAGAGGGGGCAATTATTTTTTTCATATGGGTGGTATGGGTTTTGAATATCTCTTCACCTTCAATAAATAAAATGTTTATTTAAAAGCTGCATTTAGTGTTTAATCACGTCTTTGTCTTATATTAAAATTAGTTGGAAGATCTCAAATACTAAAATATGACAATAGACAATAGAATACATTTGGTTGGGGACAAAACTTTCACAGCGCTGTAGATTAAATCTTGTTTGAGCATATGAAGCACTTAAGTATCACTAAAATGCAAAAAACAGAAGGAAGCAGGAAGAGAGCAAAGGCTATTTTATGCTCTGTATGTGAGGATGTATTAGTCTGTACGGCGGGAGCTTTTCTTGCTTTTATATTTTGCTATAAAGTGGTTCATGACTGTATGTTCCCTGACTGGTTACTGTTCCGTATATTTTATGCTTACGCTTGAGGCTTCTGCCGAGAATGGAGGTAGAGGGGGGGAAAAACTGCAGCCCGCAGCAATTGCATTGAGACTCCTGAGTTATTATAGTACATTATGTACAGTCTCAGCAGCCGTCCTCTGGCAGGCTGAAGTGCAGCACGTACTGCGGTTAACATTTAATATAATTACCCATTTGTACAGCTGGATACTGAGTTTAACAGTGCAGGCTCTGTAGCTTGCTTAAGGAAGTTTGCAGTGACTGTTTTACACCCAGGATTCAAACAAAGTGCATTCTCTATAATTGAATCACCGAGTTTCCAAATGGCCCAACACCAATGAATTAGAGGTCTGCATATCTTATAACAAAACAGGGAACTGTCCTGTAATTTCAACCAGAAGTATCCCAGTGACAAGAAATAAACTAAAAAAATATGGATTATAACATATGGGCAAAAAAATAAATCAATTTTTCCTTTTCTTGAAAAAAGGGTAAAACTCAAGGATTTGGAAACTCAAGGATTCACTTGCTTCAACATTGTGAAAGAAGTGACATGTGACTTTGCATGCGTGAACGCTTTCAATACTGTCATACTGTATTTCACATTTACAAACAACTTGTATTTGCGTTATTTCATAATCCGGCTATCGCTAGCTTTAAAGACAGTGGGCACATTTGGACACAGAGCAGTATTTATTTATTTTTTGCACATCACATGATGACATTATATCCCACCAAATGAAAAAAAATAAATGAATAAATAAATAAATAAAATCATGGATCTGAAGTGCATCATGGCACACAAGACTTCTCTTTAGGTCCTGCTGTTGCAAGTAGACTGCAACATCTTCACTAGTGCACAAACTACCCTGTCTGTTGCAAGATTCAGATGCAGAGTTTTGGAGAAACCCACAGTACAATGACTAGGTACTATGGTGCTCTTTGAGCTGTGACTGGGGAGTATTTCGCTGCAGAGCCATGAATTAACTGTCTTTTAGTCTTTAAATGCCTCAACCAGGGTGAACAGTTCACTCCTGCCATCAGTACCTCCAACAGGCCGATACCACTGCTGCCACTGAAGTTGCTTTTGTCATCACTCTGTGAACATGCATGTGCAGATTGCGTGAACACACATTTCTATGTGAAGTGCAGTCCTATTGGCTTGTGTGAATAAAGTGAATTTGCAGCATGTTGTGGAGCTTGCATGTATGTCAGTGCATGTCTTTTCTACATTTAGGTAGTTAACTGCACTAATTTGACAGTCTTCACACCAGGTCATGGGAGAATATGAGAATGCATAGGTGATATGCGTTTTGTAATTTATTTATGGTAATTTGCAGTTTTACTTTTGTCCCTGAAATGGAGAAATTTTGCAGCATTGAGTGACGTTTGCATTTTATGTGTGTGTACAATTGCGTGTACAGTACATACCTGGCAGTGTGTATACATGCACAGTCTTCTATACCCATAAATACATCCACTCTGACTCCATTGTCTGTGTGTTTCTACTGTATCCAGAAGAGCTATTCTGGTCAAGAGTATTTTAACTGACAGAAGGAGGTATCTTGAGAGAGAGGGAGAGAGAGAGAGAGAGAGAGACCTCAAGAGAGTGAGAGAGGGAGAGAGTGCGGGGGTGGCGGGTGGTGGGCTGGCAGAGCAGTAGGGATTAAATGAGGTTATTAGACTTGCACTAGGAAGAACCTGACAGATTTGACGAAACCAGCAAAGTAATAGAATGTATAGCCTTCCTCCGACTGAGAGGGAGAGATGGAGGGATCTGTATGTTCCGTATAGTCTTGTTGTAAATGCTTATGCTTTGACAACATGAAATGTACATTTTCATCATGCCAGTAAAGCCAGTTTTGAATTTGAGAGAGAGAGGGGCAGTTGGGAGAAAGAGTGAGAGAGAGAGAGAGAGAGGAAGAAAGTGAGCAGCAGAGCAGCAGAGATTAAATGAGGTTATTTGACTCACCCAGCAAAGAAACCAGGCAGATTTGAAGCAACCAGCAAACTAATCGAATGCACCGCTTTTCTCTGACCGGGAGAGAGAGAGATAGCAAAAGAGAGCGAGAGAGTGAGAGAGAGAGAGCTGGCATTGAGAGCAGTCCTTGCGCCGTGCCCCTCCTGCCCCCTTGGCTGATGCACTTCCTCCCGCCTCGTCTTACAGCCTATTGACGCAGCAGTGCAGTGCAGTCTGCACCCGCCACCCCCCGCCCCCATCCCTCCCCCCAACTCCGTCTCCTCCGCTCCCATTAAATATTCATGCTACCCGGGCTACGCTCTACCCATGAAATCATCTGGCTCTCTCCCTCACTGAGACGCGTGCCCGACCCCGTCCCCATTCACCACACGCCGCCCTCATTCAGCCTCGCCTCCACCCACCCGCCTGCACCTCCTCCTCCTCCTCCTCCTCCTCCTCCTCCTCGCCCTCCACCTCCCCCCGCTCCTCCATTCATCTTTGCGTCTCCAGCCGCTCATCCGTCTCCATTTTCCCGTCCGCCAGCGTTACAGACCTGAAGAAATTAACTTAATCGCTCTTTATCTGTCTGAGGGCGCCTTAAAAGCATGCATCATCTCTCCACGCGCCCGCCTGCTCGCCAGGGGCTCAAAGTTATGGTCACCTACTGCTGCCGCTCAGTTCTACTCATCACTGATCGAGACTGCAGCCCCTCGCTCTATACGACAAGGCCACTCTCAATTCAAGTGATAAAAGAAAATACCTGGATGTTGCAATCAAGCCCCATTTCCAATGCTTTATGGGATAGTTTGGATAGTCGCCTCCAATCCCACGCGGCTGCAGGGGAAAAGTTGCGTGAGCACGCATGGTTACGGATACTTAGCCGTACGATACCGAGCGTATAAGTCTTATTAATTCTTCATGCATCCGGAACTTTTTCTTGGCTTGAGTTTAGCATTTACATCATCTGCAGTTTCTCAAGTATAGCTGATTTGTTGTTGTCATGCCGCTACGCAAGCTGCAGTGTGGCAGCCCCGGAAGGGTAAGAAATCTCGGCAAAAAATCCACCTCCGGGTATTCTTTTTTTGTATTGGCAATCGCTCGAATTGGACCTAGGTCGCATATTGGTTTGCAGTACTTAAGAGGGACTGCAGTAGTGCAGAGCAGAGATACTAAAGTCTTGCCCTTAAGTCACACTGCGGCCTTGGTGTTCTCTTTTTCAGGTCATTAACTGAACAATTAGTTCTACCAATCAAAAAAATCGTCTCGCACCCAGGTAAAGAAAGCTGTTTTGAGCCTTGAGGACAGTGATTGAGTGGCTGGAGTATACAGTATACACTGGATTCTGTAGCTAATGCAAGTCTATAGTGGACTTCTCGCATCATTACCTGCGGGCCATTGTGATATTGATTTTAAAATGTACTGTGTCCTCATCTCACTTACTGCCTTGAGCACCATACCGTCTAAAATGGAAGGCTGAAATTTGCAAGTTTTTTAACATTTGTTAAAAAATAGGCATTTTGATTTGATAAAAATGCACCCAGACTTCTGGTGCGGCATGCTGTAGTCAAGCTTCCCAATTAAAATCAAACGGCATAGAATTTTAGATGATTGAAATGTGAAAATTAAACAAAAATTCAAGAAAAATGTTGAATGCAGATCTTTCGTTTGAAAGTGCAGACAAACGTTGGGTCACTCCAGAGGCGCTGCCATGTTGAGCTTTAGCACCTGCTGTCTCTGTCAGTTGAAAATGCCGGAAGTTTTAAATATGCATCGAGAGGTTTTGTTCAAACAAATTTGTATGTCAGTGTAAACCTACCAAAGTGGTTATTAATGTAATTTATCATGTCTGACTGTGAACTCTGATTTGCTGGCATATTGCCGTTTGCCTTTGCCCATCCAGTCTGAAATATTAATACGCAATTAGAACAAAAGTTCAGTCTAGTCACATGGGAAAGCTTTCAGATTATCCTCCACTGAGATTAGGACATACATCACAAAATGCCATCCTTGATTGAGCGTACCTCATCTTGAAATATCTCAACCGTGGCATCTTTAATCTTTATTAAACCTGAATCTCTGCGCAGAGCACTTTCAACTGGCTTTTTGTCGATCACGCTATAAGCATCACTCTAGTTGTTTTATGCACCTCAGTAGCACATCGTAAGTTGAAATACATGCTGTGCATTCAACCGCAAAGCAGAGATAACAGAGCACCTAACTACACTACACTAGGAGAGCTTACACCGGACACTGAGAGAAGGAGACGGCACTTCTGACCTGCAGGAACATGGCATATTGTTTGGAAGAGGAGAGTTAGACGTAGCTGAGTGAAACTTGTACTGCTTAATGAAAACCTATTCCGTAGCAGAACGGTTTAAAAAAATCCATACAAGTGCTGGGCAATATGGACAAAATCAAATAACTCATGAAAAAGACACAGACGCGCTCAACTCACAAAAAGTTATTAAACAATTAAGCAATGGGTGCTAAAACCTATAGAAAGTAAAATATACTAATCAAGAAGGCATAGGCAGCACTCCAAATGCATAAAAAATATATTTATTGCCACACTATAGGACGTTTCGGGTGGTACCCTTCCTCAGCATGTGTGGCCATACATGCTGAGGAAGGGTACCACCCGAAACGTCCTATAGTGTGGCAATAAATATATTTTTTATGCATTTGGAGTGCTGCCTATGCCTTCTTGATCAAAATCAAATAACACAATATTTTTGACTGAATGCCTCTATCGATATTGTGGAAATATTGTAGAGATGACTCTTGGTGCATTCAGTAAATATTTTACAATGCAATTTTTAATTAACAGTTGTTGGTGATGTGGGACATGATGAGCAAGCAGGCACATGCAACAGCTAGGATAGTGTAATAACAGCAGACAACAACTCCATCCCTCTCCTGTAATGAAGGCTTTAAAACCAGAAAAGGCATCAATAACCTCAAATCGCAATATTACGATATCAAAAATCCCAGACGTTATCTCTTATCAGTATATCACTAGTATCAATATATTGCCCAGCTCTAATCTGTACAGAATTCAGTTGGTCAAGCACGAAATTGGTCAAGTGTGACTTAGAAGTAGCATTTGTGTCCTCGTATCATTTTGCTCATCACAAACTTTCTGCATACCGACCAACTCATTGTGATTATGTGCTGTTTGCATCTTCAGTTGGAATTAACTCGTTTTCCAAAAAGAGTTTGCCTCTCAGATGCCATTGAAGAATAGCCCGACCTGAAAACCCTTTGTCTTTCTTCCAAATAATTTCAAGCTTCTTGGAACCAATATCTTATAAAAAGTCTTTAAAAATAAGAATGCCAAGTTACTGTAAGATGTGATTATTTATTTTGTAGTCTTTTTTTAAATAACAAGGAGAGCAAGGAAAGTATTTGTTTTTTACTGGTATGCAGTACAAATTTTCAAGGTTCTGTTCCAGTGTTTGTGCCAGTTTAACTGCTGTTAGAAGAACGGTGTGACCATATGCACCACTTTCATTGTGGCATGTGCTGCACAAATTAGGTTAAATAACCTGCAGGCCCAAGAATTCTTGGCGGTTATGAAATCTCTCCTTCTGATTCCAAGAGTTTCCCAAAAGGCTTCACTCAGCCAATAATTCTGAGGAGAGTTTATGTGGGCTGGTTGCTTTGTTTCCATATTGATGCAGTTTATCATTTGACTCGTTTAGCGGAAATATGCGCGGTGGCAATAAATTAGCGTAATTGTCTTAAGCCTGCGCTTTTAAAGAAAACCTGGCAAGTCAGTCCATCGCTGGCAGCCTCTTGTCCCGCAGGTGTTGTGGTTCTTCAGAAGGGAGGAAGGTGGGTACAAACTGAAGGTCTCACAATGCCACAGGTCCTATAATTCGTCGGTTTATTTCAGTATGACTTATGGTGCATTTCAAGTGATTTCTTTAAAAATATGATACCGTAATGAAATACGGGCGGCACGGTGGTGCAGGGGGTTGCACTGCCGCCGCACCGCAAAAAGGTTTTAGGGTTTGAATCCGGCCTGGGGCTTTTCTGTGTGGAGTTGGCATGTTCTCTCCAAGTTTGCGTGGGTTTCCTCCGGGTACCCTGGTTTCCTCCCACAGTCCAAAGACATGCATTGTCGGGCTAATTGGAGACTTCAAATTTCCTATAGGTAGAAGTGTGCGAGTGAATGGTGTGTGAATGGTGTGTGTGCCCTGCGATGGATTGGCAAGCTCTCCAGGGTGGGTCCTTGCCTTTCACCCATAGTCAGCTGGGGTAGGCTCCAGCTCTCCTGCGACCTTAGTGTGGGAGAAGCAGAATAGATAATGGATGGATGGATGGATGGATGGATGGATGGTGTACTGTACACACCTTAAATGTGATGTTTGCATTCGTAAAATTATGAACAGCGGTTTCAGTGGTAGTGGTAGTGGATTGTTTTGAACTTAACCGCTGGAATGATAGTTGCATTATGAATAGCTCTCTCTGGCATGATCTTACGTTATGGTTAAAATAATTATTGCCAGCTGGAACATATCAATCTCCGCAATAATGATCCAATCATAGTATTTGTTTAATTATCCAAATGGCAAATTCTGTTTGGATGGACAATGAATGTAGCTCCTCTATCTGACCTTTGTATGTAACTATTGAACAGTAGCTTTAACTCACAGGTGGCAGGTTTAAATCTGAAGTGGGACTAATTTGGGTGAAGTTACTTTCCCTTTCATTTAAACATCCTGCTGTATAAATTAATGTTGCATAAACCACATATACTGTACTGAGTATGTGTGCTAAGTAAATAGGCATAAATTTGGAAACCATTTGAAGTGTATAATTTGTGTATTTCTGTGCACGTATGTGTGCATGAGTAACTTGCAGTTTTTCTCTCAATTATCTACATCAAAAAATAAAAGCCAAAAAAAAAAAAACAGGGCCATTTACAGCATTTCACTGCTGATTCAATAATCCAGTGCTACTTGCACGGTGCTGAGTGCTTGCTTATGCATAAATCACATGAAAATGCCTATGCTATTGATTTGTACTTGTCTGTTCTGTATATTGATCCAAATATCAATAGTGTGCGAGTATATCCAAATTCCCCCATATCAGAACATAGATACGCTTTACTGAACAACATCTGAATAGACAATGAGCTTCTGTTTTTCGTCAGCAAGCTTAACACTGCTGTCTGAGCGACATCACTTACACTTATCTGAGCCAAATCTATTTTGGACTCCGTAAAATTTTTGCTCCTTTTTATCCTAACTGTGTTTGACTTATACTTACACCTGGTTAAACAAATGTCACATTCCCTACTGTGCATCAAAGACAGAAGCTTAAGTATTCATGATACTGTGTGGCCTGCTGTTTAACATCCCTGCCACCTCAAGATGAGGGGTGAGATGTGGGAACCGTAGAACTACCCCCTCCTCTCTCTCTTTCTCTCCCTCTCTCTCTCTCTCTCTGTCTTTCTATCTCTGTCTCTCTCTACTCCTCTCTAACTCTCTGTCTCTCTCTCTGCCTTTGCAGCTCCCTAAATGTCATTAAGATCACTTCTCTGGGTCAGCAGCTGGTTTATTTCATTGCCGAGCTGTTTGTCCATAGATTAACTTCAAAATAATTGAGTGACAGGTGTCACTCTGTGTTAGTGTGAAATGGGGGTGGAGTGAAATGGTGCACAAATTTTACTTTGAATTGGTCAAGTTACTTGCATAACAAGCCTCAGTTTCGCTCACTATCATTAAATATAGGCACCAAGCTCTTAAAAGCCATCACATTGTTCAGGAGAGTGGCACCGTTAGAGATCTGGACATGCTATTTCCAACATTTTACCCTGCAGTGTGGTTCGTATCTTCTTTATTATGGTTGAATCATTTCAAAATTCATGCTGTGTGCTTCACAGGGAGAGAACTTGATGATGCGTTTCTTCATATTGTGCAGATTATAATTTTCTTTTAAAATTACTCTATGGGTAAATAATTTTAGGTTGTGTTGTATAATTCTCTTGAGAATTCAAATTTATTGATGTTAAGTCAAGTTGGTAGACTGTTCAACTATGCTGAACAAATGTTCTTTGTATTTGTGATAATGTAATCTAGAATGATTGACTTAATCACATGTATTTCTGAGAATTGCTCTTTTTAATTACCGATAAGCAGAATATGTTCCTCTCTGAAAGACATAAAATTGAACTCTTTCCCCATTCTTGTGATATTTTCCGCAATTTAACTTTATGTGAGTGGCTGTGCTCTTAGAGCATGCAGTGGAGTGTTTCAGTGGCTGCATGAAGATCTCTCTGCACTGTTTAAGGTGACCTTGGTTGTGTGAAGATGCTGTCTCTGTCATGTCCATATCCATATCAACAGCTTCTCCACCCATGCAGCGCTCCACCTTTGGCCACCTCTCATTCTGTCATTCATGGTTATGCCTCCTGTGGGCTGGCCGGTGCATGAAGGAGTTGGGTTTAGAGGTACCTCAGCGGGCATCTCAGCCGAACGGGTATTTCATGTCTGTTTGCCGGTACTGATAAATGCCCTTGAGTAAAACAAACATTGCATTTCTCAGTGACAGTTGAAAGGTCCTGGCCCTTTTCTCAGTCCTCATATTTTGCTCCTTCATTCACAGCTCTTTTCAGCTCTGCCACCAAGGTGATGGAGTCTGTTCAGGCAGATGGTGTGTGTAGCGTTAGTGCTAATGGTGTATGTGGATTTAGAACTGTAGATACTTCTCTTGTGATCTGGAAAAACCCCTAGTTTGTCACTTCTGGTGAAAAATAAGTTTTACCCATTTTTGCCCGTACAAGATTTAGCCACTTCTTTTTATTATCATATTATCATGTGTGGAATCATCTGTATACAGGTTATTCTGCCAGGGTAAGACCAAGTATGTTGTCACTTAATGTAATGAACTAAACGTGGTGAAAATCTAACTACCTATTATGGTTATTGATGTCATAATCAAGCTTCTACTTTTTTTTTTTTTGGAGAGATCCGGTATCAAAAGTTTTTCTTCAATTGCAAGAGATGTGCTCTGATGAACTTAGTAGATTTTTCTTGATCACGGAAGACTTTAGTTTGTGCGTTGCATGTTGAAAAGAGTGGGTCAGTTTGGTAAACTGGTGGCTCTCTATTGCGGCAGACATGACTGACAGAAGACGGGAGGCTCCATATCGCTGGTAAATTGTGGCATTAATTAATTTTGCTGGAGTTCGAGCCATAATGGCTATTGTCTCAGTTCATATACAACTGAACACTTTCCATTGTGAAGCCAGGCGACTTGTGCACATCATTTTATCCGCAGTTAATGCTTGGTGCGGCTTGTCTTATACCCCTTGTTCCAGGACTGGGCAATATGGACAAATCAAGTATCTAGACATTTTTGACCAAATACCTCAATATCAATATTGTGCCAATATTGTAGGGATAACTGTTGGTGCTTTCAAAAAAAATCTTCACAATGTGATTTTTGATAAACAGATATTAGTAATGTGGATATGTTGACCAAGCGGGTACAGCAGCAGCCCAATAAGTGCAGAAAACTGTATTGCTTTGCTGTAATGCAGTCTTTGAAAACAGAAAAGACTATACTCATGTCATATCACGATATTATGATATTGAAAATCCCTGACAATATCTTTGATCACGTTGCCTAGCCCTACCTTGTTCGCGTGCATCAATGTCTTGGCCGGAATAAGTCATGACATGACTGCCAGCAGCACAGAGGTGGTCAAACTGGGAGCCCTAGGCTGCCCAAGGCCGTCATGACCTGGCCGAGATCCGAAATATACACACATATTAAAAAGCCGTCTGTAAAACTACAGGATCATTTGAGGTCAGCACCGTTCCATTAGGAAAATGAAAGCACTAACATTAACGACCTGGAACGAGCTGACCTTCCAGTACTTACCGTCTGACGGAAGCATTCAGCTGTTATTAGCAAGGCAGTATGTTATCCAGGGTCCAAGGGCTAATTGCCCTGCCTCATTTAGGCCTGCTCCTGGTGTCTGTTCCAGGCGGAAGTGCAGCGTCTGTCACTGGTCAACCCTGGACCTGAGGATATAGGATATGGGATATTGTTTTTATTAAACCAAATGCTATTAAGTGTCAAATTTAGAATATTTACGTAGTTTCCCAGAAAACGCCCCAGGGCTGGAAATTCTATAGACAAAAATCTATTCCGCTGAAATGTCAGTTAGGGAACATATTTGCAATCTGGATACGGCGGAAGCTTTTTTTTCCTATTGGGACTTAAGCCTGGCTGGCACAGCGATGCAGTGGGTGGGACTGTTGCCTTGCAGCCATAAGATTTGAAAGCAGTCTGAGCTTATCTTTGTCCAGTTTGCATGTTCATGGGGTGTCCACGTAGATTTTCTTTTCGGTAGTCAGATTTAATCCTAGCGTCCAAAGGCATGCATGTGGCCTGAATTGCCCATTGGTAAGAATAAATTATGTTTATGCTCTCTGCTCCTGCCTTTCCCCCATTGAATGTTGGGATAGGCTTCAGCTCTCTAATATGCATGCTGTTGTAGCAGTCAGCTGTGTTTGTACTTTGCTGAGGAAGGTGGTTTCGATTCCATGCAGAATGCATTTGGAGGCTGCAGCGTTGCAGCCGATGCTCGCACTGCTTAATGTGCGTTCTCTCACAAGCGTTGAGTAGAGTGCGGTTTCTTACAAATTCATTGTGATTGCCATGGGAATGGGCAATGGGAATATTGAGCAGGGCACAGATTTGATTGTGTAGCTGTTATTCCTCACAACAGATATACTTCATCTGTCACGCTGTGTTGAAAAAAGCCGCGCGACAGAACGCTGTAATGAATTTTTTATGTCAACAATGGACATGTCTGTTTCCAGCGAGCAATCAAAGTGTAATTATGGCTCACTACCATTAAATCGTAATGAGTGAAATCCAATATTTTTTCCGAGGATGAATGACTGTTGAGCCATCCCTAACTACATTACTAACATAACCACACAGCGCCATTAAACCTTTGGTAGCGTTAGCAGAAGAGGCAACAACAAAAAAAACAGTGATGGCAATGGCATCATTCTTAAGAAGGGGATGAGAGAAGGAATTTATGGTAAATCCATACATCATACATCAATAGTTGTAAATCTCCCATCTGCTCAGAAGATTAACCACTTGCTGCCTGTGACGGCGTGGAAATGTTACAGCTGCCACATAGTTTAGAATTATGTTGTCAATGAAATATAAATGCAACGTGTGTGATTTCAGACACATGTATAAACACAAAGTCGTAAAAATAACTATGTCAGTAAATTCATTGATTTTCATGTGAAAATATGTTGTGACTCACTTTCTCTTACCAGACAGGAGCACAGCTAGGGGCAGAATTACTGCAGGGCTGTGTGAGTTGCATTTTTGCTGTGGTCTGAGGATGACCTGCAGGCATAGAATAGGAACTTTCAATTCTAATCATTGTATTTCTTTTCTTCTGGAAAAACCATCACAAAGATGTTTAACAGAATAATAGGGTGAAGGGCAGGTACCCTGCCCTAAAATACTACCAGCAGGTAGGAAAATTCTCTAACGGTTGTGAGACGAAACTGTTCTTCAGGAAGAAATCTCGGGAGAAGAAAATATGCTGTCTGGTGAAGTGAATGTTATCTTTTTATGAATTACCAACCAAGTGCGTCTACTTTTTTTTTTTACCTAGTTCTTTGCGGTGGGATTTTTATTGTACATATTGGCGGGTAAATGAACACTGTACAATGACCTTTCACCATTGCTTTTTTGTGATATTGGCCTCTTTAAACATGTCCCTTTCTTCAACTCCAGTCCTCCCAAATCAAAAGCCCCCTCGTGTTTTTTAAGTCTTGACTTGATTGGGTCCTGATTTGTCATGTGATCTAGCTTTTGATCCGAGATGTTCTAAGCTGAGGCTTCATATGGCTTCAATGCCAAAGCAAAAAATGTCATAAAGTGCATCTGTTCAAAAAGGCCACCCCATATAATTTATAGCACAGCTAAGGTAAGATATAATATATTGGACCCCGCGGGGTAAACTGGCCTCTGCATTTGACCTATTGTAGTTACTTTGGAGCAGTGGGCAGCCACGGTGCATCACCGGGGAACTAACCCCAGGTCTAAAGCCAAGGCCTAGGTCAGGAGCTTTGGCAGGAGGGTCACTGTATAGTGCATGTCTTTCAGGGTGACGGCTGTGGGAGTGCACGGAGAAAACCCGCGCGCAATTGGGGAATACTCGCGAACTCCATGCTGAGGGGTACTGGTTGACTAGGACTTGAACTCATAACCTCCTTATTGTGAGGCAAGAGCTAACTGCTGTGCCACCGTGCTGCCCCACCCAGCTCAGCATGGCAAAGTACCTAGCCCCCACTCACCCTTCTTTTATTTGAATAAATTGGCATATTCTTTCTTATTGGAGTATTATTCCACCGCAGTGGGGTGCTTTCATGGAGCACTGAAATACAGTCTATTTCCTAATGTCATTTTGAATGTCACCACCATCGGTATGATTGAAAGTATACATTTTGACTTTGTTGGCGCCATGATTACATTACGCTGCGTAAATCAGGCCAGCCTGAGCACCGCATGAAGACACTGAGACAGGCCTGATGTTCAGCCATCCGCTGGGGTTGTGCATGTGAGTGCGCGGCCCCCCCTCCATGCCAACTACCCAGATTACTAAAAGCCAGAGAGACGAAGCGCCAGTATTCACATTATCTTACCATCACCAACCACTTTATTAGGGTATGCCAGCATTTTAACAGAATCATTTAGCTGCAAAATTTTCTAATCCATGCAGACATGGTGAAGTGGTTCCATTTTCTTTTGACAAAACATAGTTATATAATAAAAAAACAATTTTAACAATTTACAGGTGTATAGACCACTGGGTTTGAATACAAAATTTGATTTAAGGCAATTTTTATAAGCTGGTGAATTCTGTTTACTGTTAGGTAGAGTTTTGAAAATGATGAATGTCTGCCATAGCTCACTGATTGATGCTTTGGCTCTCATTGGCTCTCAACTGGACCCAACTTGCCTATAGGGGGCCACGTCTCTATTTTATGAATGACTGTACCTGTGAAGGAGGGGAATGGACCCTGACGCAGGCAATGGTAATGAATGCACGGATATTTTATTCAGGCAGGAGTGTGAGGAAGACAGTCCAAGCTGGCAACAGGCTGATAGAATGCAGTAAAAGTCCAACAGGCAGAATCAAAGTTGTTATCCTGGCAGAAATCCAAAACACAATCAGTGAGAATGAAGTACGAAGGGAGAAGCCGAATCGTAAACCCGGAAGCCAAAACAAAGTCGTAACCAGAAGTAATCAGTCTCAAAGGGCAGTCCTGAACTCGTAAACCAGGGGAGAAAGAAAATCAAAGTTATCAAAACTCACAAAATAAAAGCTCATAATTAACTGGATCAACAGAGACTGACTTGCAACACAAGGGACAACAGAAGTTCCAAATAGAGGAAGAGGGTGATCAGGGAAATGAGAAACAGGTGGCATGGAAGTTGCGAGGGAGCAGAGGAGGGCATGGCTATAAATAAGGAAACAAGGAAAAATAATTACACAGAATGGGGAGGATGACAGGCTGTGTAAAGACACATGGAAACAGGGAAGCAAGAAACAAGTTTTTTACCAAATTTATATGTAATTTAAATGTCTCGTGATTGCATTTGTTTCCGTGACCCTGACGAGGACATTATCATGACCAAAACTTTCGTTTTTCTCAAAATGAAGTTTCATTGCATTAGGGCGTACGGTATCGGCAGTTCTTTTATGACGGTAAACTGTGTAATGGGTGATGTGTTTGATTCTAGCAACTTTGATTATGGTTCCTCCGGCATTGTACACAAACACCGGCTCTCCTGGGATTTTCTTTCAACAGAAGCCTGTACAATTCAAAATAAACAATAAAACATCCATTCAGGGGTAGATATGTCACTATAAATACCTCGTTAATGATGGAGGACGGATAATCGGCAGGCACGTTCAAACAACGAGAAAGGTCACAAAAAATCAAATAACCGCTATTTTCAACAGTGGTGGTGCAAGTTAGCATCTCTAAACACGCTAACTGAATCTTTAAGTGGATGAACTACAACTGGATAAGACCGTCCCCAGTTCCTCACCTGCCTGCAAAGAACTAGAAAAGGAGGTTAAAGCAAGCACTTGACTTCAAAAACTGAAAGACTGATGATTGGAAAGATGTGACCTCATCAGAAAAATCTTGATTTCTGTTGGAACATTCTGAATATGAACGTAATTCATATATCAGTTTGGCCTGGTATAAACAGAGGTGGTTTTACAGGCTCACTTGTGTCAGAAATGTCTTCATGTTACACATTAGGCTGGTTTATTCCAACTGAATATCATACGAATGAAGCCACATTCTTAAAGTAGACATGTATTGAGAAATTAAAAAAATGGGCAAATAATACCTCTATGGAAAGCTAATGTCATGGAGATGATGAATAAAACACTTTCTGGACACTCACTGAAACAGGAAGAGAGTAAAAGAGGCATTTTAAATACCCTTTCAACTTGTGCACATCCCCAAAAAACCAAGCAAAAATAGCCCCTTTCTGATGGCGTAATTCGTGGGAAACAGGGATGCACGGTAAGGAAGTCGAGTGCATCGACCATCGTTGGCCTGTCGTCATTTGTTCATTTCTTGGTCTCGTTTTGTTTTATATTTCTAGCAGATTAGATTTTTGATCATAAAAAAGTATGTTATTGTTTGGCTACCGGGTTAGCTCAACCGGTTAAGGCACCACTTTGCGGATTAGTACTGAGCACCATGTCCCGGGTTGGAGCCTGGGTGGCGCCAGTGCCCAGTAGCCTTTTCAGAGCAGTGCATAATTGGTTTCGCGCTGCAGGGAAATAAATTGGGAGGGACTGGCGGTTTCTGATTATGTGATTATAGCATTGTAAAGGGCCTCTTGTAAGCCATCTGGGCGCTTGTCTGTTAAAAGCTTGTACATGTTTGTCTTCCCTCCATCCTCACGCAGCGGTCGGTTTCCCATTAGCAACTTACATAGCTAGTTCAACCATATGCAGACAATGATTGGTACTAAGTAAGGCAGCAACTATGCTTTTGGGAAACGCACCCCTGAGCTTGCTTCCCGCTCACTCGCCTGTGCCCGAGGCTCCGGTTTGTGCTGGAACGCTTGCAGTAGCTGTTGGCGTTCAGCTGCATCCCCATCGTCACTCATTTTTTCCTCATTTTCCATCCCTCCTACCTCTCCATCATCATCCTCAGTGTTGCTAGTTGTTAAATTTGCACTTAAATCATCCTCTTCAACTTCAATGTCCAAGTCAACGAAACATTCTGACGTTTTTAGTGGATTTCAACATATTGCTTGCATTGTAAAATACACATACGATAGCCTATATGTCACAATTGATCCCACAAGTGATGTCACAGCTCTTGGCCCAGTTGTCAGTGCTGTTCAAGGGTGATTTTGGGGGCTGCTAAAAGCCCGTATAACATCCATGATTACTCTATTCCACTATCATCTCTGGGTGAAAAATGTTGATAGTTTGAGAGCGTATTGCTGGCCCTTTTGGATGATATCAAACACAATGATAAAGTGTCAAATCAATACAAGTCTACTGACCTGATGCATCCTTTCATGATCACAGTCTAATCATAGTCAAGTGCATATTTCCGATTTCCCTGTAGCCATGATGTTTTGAACAAAGTCAAACACAATTGGTTGATAAGTCATGGATTTGCATCAGTGCTGGTCTGGATGCTTTGATGCACTATCAGTTAACTATGGTTTCACTCACAATATGGAAAGGAGCAGGTGGGGCAGAGAGAGAGAGAGAGAGAGAGAGAGAGAAGGGACAGAAAAGGACAACCCCCCTGTGAAGATGCAAAAAATGAAATGCTAAAAATAATGACATTATCTGAATTTTTCAAATGCAGCTTTTAATGTGCAGATTAGAAGCTGTACGATGTGCGAAGCCTTTTTACAAAATTTAGCCTGGAATCCATACTTATCAAGTGCTGGTCGCTCCCAACGGTCACTGACTGATCAGTCTGGCCTCAGTCGTACAGCCAGCATTTAGCCCTTACGTCACTAATGAAGTGAATCTATGAAAATTCATGTTTTCTGCTCTTGGCTGATTGGGCGACCTTTTGGCGAGAACCACCAATCGAATATGAGTTAGCTGGCCAGCAACGGCATTTGTGAATGTTATTTGACATGAGCTTAAGAATTAGATTGTGGCTTGCTTGCATTTACTCTTGGAGTGGTTGTTAGGTTTTGAACAGGATAATGTTTGGCCATATCTGCATTTTTTTATTTCAGTGGGATTCCCCGGTTTAATAAAGGCTAAATTAAATAATACTCAAATTACATAACGTATTTCACTGTAATTGGCATTAGCTATAGCTCGAAGGGCATGATTGCAACAAGTAGATTAAAGTGATACTCCACCCAAAAACTATAATTTGTATATCAATTACTCACCATTAGATGTCTTGAACAGACAAAGTTGTTCTTAACCTGGCGCAACTTTATGGCCACAGGAGAGTTTTGAAAAATTATCCAAATTTCTTTTTTGCTGGAATCAAATGGGGTCACCCAGTAGCAATGGGAAAACTCCACAAAACGTCCGTTGACAAACTTTCAAACCATCGTCCAATGCATCGTCCAGTATAATCCAAGTCTGCTTTGTCCACTGGTATCCTCACAACTCTAGAAACGCTGTTATTTTTTGCAAAAAATAATAAAATACCACAGTTATGCTTCAAGTAAGCACGCGCATTCAACGAAGTCCCGCCTCCCAGCTCGTTCATTGCCCAGAGACTCTGCTGCCACTCAGATGAATACTCTTATAAACACGAGTCGGGAGGCGGGACTTCCGTTGAATGCAGAACTGTGGTATTTTATTTATTTTTAAGTCTGTCTAAAGGGGCGGGGCACCCTTGCGACTGTGAGCCGCAGATCTGGCATGGATTTTGTGCGAATATTTTAAAGTCAAACGCTGGTCTACCGACTGAGCCCAGACATACAAGCAAGTGACCGTTGGGAGCGACCAAAGCTTGATATCGATGGATTCCAGGCTATACAGAATTGCCCTGACTGCCATGTTCTCAAGAACTGGTGATCCCTCAACAGCAAATATCAATGCATCCACTGGTTGCAGAGAAACTGATTAAAATCAATTTAGTCAAAACCTACTAGTAATAATAATAATAATAATAATAATAAGTAGAGCTTCCAGGGAAGCAGAACTCAACTGGAGCACAGTTGGTCAACTCTCAGTATTATGTAAGGAACGTACAAAAGCCATCAGGTTAGCAAACAAGTTGTTTAGTTTTTATCAGAACCAAATCCAAGATGGCGGCCTATGTCGGCCATCTTGAGTTGGATTGGGCTGAAATGCCCACCAAACTCGTCCTTGATGTAACGATGCTGCACGTGAAGTTTCATCAAAATCGGTTAATATTTGTAGACACTAAAGTCATGATGTCCACAAGTTAACGGACGAGGAACGACGCCGGACGCCAGGTGGTGCGGTATGTGATGAACTCAACTGCCTCTTAACTTTAACCAGTATCTGAGGAACATCTTGTAATATCACTGAACTGGCATCTCAATAGAACTGAAAAAATATAGATATGTATTTAAATAATTTGTGCATAAATGCATGACAGTAGGTGGTCAGCGGACTTCATGCTTATTGTGTGAGTCAATGGAGTGGCCTGTTTCGGTGTGATTTTTGGTCTCAGTCTTACCATGTTGGTAACTATATAAGTGTTCATGTTTGGCTTTGGGCAGTTGAAGTTTCACTTTCTATGACAATCGAAAATTTTTATCTTCGTGATCTATTGCGATCGCAGCTCATTTCCCCTTCCTGGCCAAGTAATGTTTGACCACTTAGCTGCCATCATTCCACTGTTGTTGAAGTGGCATTTGTGAACTTTCTTCTGCCTGGTTGGTCCTTGTTTTTATTGCTGTCTGAGCTTTTTTTTTCATGTAAACTGTACTCATTTGGACTCTTTATGCTTCATGCTTGCCTTGTAATGTATTATCACACGTTATAACCCTTGTAAGTGGGAAGGAAGTGCTCTGAAGCAAAGGTGTTTTCATTGCGTGCTGAACTGTAATATGATTAAATCTGCTCTCCTCCAGTCTGAAGACTGCTCATTCTAAAAAGTATTACAGCAAAGTACTTAATTTAATTGGTGAAACATTTTTGCTGTACAAAATGCTGAGTTGATTTTAAATTAATACAGGAAACTCAAATAATCATTACTTTGATGTTTAGAAATTTAATGGAGCCAGTGTATTTGTATATTGCTGTTACATTTACAAGGTCCTGAATTTTTTTTTCTAGTTTGCAAGCTTAATCAAACTGAGTGGATTAACTCTTAACTCTAGAACAAGGCAGATTAAAGTGGTAGGCACGGGCTCAAAATGACGCACAGGGATCTTGTAAAATAGGGACTGTGATGGCAATGACCTTCTTAAAAATAAAAATGGAAAAGTGTGAAATTAAAAACAGATTAGGAAGGATGAGCTGTGTCAAATTGTGTCCCAAGAGATCAATTCCTTTCTAGATATGATAAAAATGACAGAATCAACTATGTTGCTTATAAAGGGTTTTCCTTGGCTACATATTCCCATTTGGCAGATTGTCTGTAGTGTGATGGGAGCTGATTAGGCACTAGAACAGAAAATTGTTGTTTTATTTTATTTTTATTTTTTTATGTCATGAGGTTCCATGATTCAGTGCAGGGAGGTCAACCCTTTCACTCCCGAAGGCGAACTCAGAATTTTCCCAGGTCATTTGCTCTGTTTTAAAGGGAGACAAAAGACAGTTCTCACTGATATTTAGAGGTATGATCTATTTTCTCATCAGTGTACATGTTACAGGCGCATTGTGACCTAGACAAGTGCACGCCTGTCCTTGTTTGTTTTTCTACAATATTGTCCGATAGTGAAATTTAGGAAGAGCTCATTAAGTACAGAGGCGATTTTTTGATAAAAATGAAAGAAAAATGTATTACATTCAGTCTATTTAAAATGGATCTGAAGGAACTTACGGCAATAAACGATAAATATGAGTGAATAGAAATGTCTGCAATTTTTAAATAATTACTGGAGCTACTTTTCTCATTAAGTGTCAAGGTAATAAACTGCTTGGATTTGCTGTCAAGCAGACACATAGCAGTGTTATTTATTGTCAGAAAGTTAGGTAAGAATTAGCCTACTATTCTCAGTGGATGAGAATTTCAATACATCATCAGTTATCTGCAGTTCGGCTTTATAGATAAATCATGGGTGAAAACAGGCCACTGCTTGTTCTTTTCTTTGAATATGTCCACTAGTAAGCTATCTACCTGCTTTAAACTAGTTTATTAACTTAGGAACCTGAATAAATGGGTGAACAAGAGCAGTGAGAGCGCATACCTCCACCAAGGCCTGACAGTCCCCCACATATCTGGGACACATTTGAGTAACATTATTATGCACCACCATAAAAAGTAGATAAAAAATTCCTTGATCCAGAATTTGATCCGGATTACTCCCAAAATGAAATCACTTCTAAGCTGGGATAAGACACACCACGGGTAAATTTAATGAAAATCTGTCCGTAACTTTTTCAGGCAAGTTGCCAACATACAAACAAACAAACAAATATACTTGCCCACTAACTGAAGGTAAAACATGATCTCCTTGGCAGATGTAACAAATATGACAAATGGAGATGTTTTTGTTCAATTTGGGTCCACTCATCCCTTTAAATGCAAAAAGGTCACTGCCTATCAATGCAGTTATTCTGTGTGATCATCTTCATGAGCTATGATGAATATATGCCGTCATAGCTATGCCTAAATATATGCCATCAGCATGACAGTCACCTGATCTCAGACTAACTGAACTCATATGGGGCATTTTGGAACAATGTGCTGGAAAGTGCTCTGTCACTATCATCAAAACACTAAATAACACTTAATTCCTCTTCTCTTGGACGAAAGGTACTCCATTCCTCCAGTAGAGTTTTACTCTTGTTGACTCTTTGCTGAGGCATGTTAAGCTGCAGGGGGTGGGCGTAGGCAGAGCCCCGAGGAGAAGCTATTTTATTCTGCTAGCTTTAGATTCTTGCCAATACCCTGCCTTCAATTGTCCGATTCATAATCGGAAACAGGTTGAGAGATAACCTGCATCATGGTAATGCCACTGGTCTTAAGCAGAGTGTTATTTTTACATAATTACACTTAACACGCAGACCAGAGTTGGCAAAACCGCATTTTTGAAAACATTTTCTGAGGTGTATCAAGCCAATCAGACACTGGCGCAGAATAACTTGAGCGTTGTTTTGTGAGCTACTGAAATTCAGAAGCTTCGAAAGACATTGATGTTTCATCTCACCATTAATGTGGATAGAAAATGGACAGTAATTATATTGGCTGATCCTCACATCTGAACCAATTAACACTTAGTTGCTTATTAGGAAATATGAATGGGAACAAGTATGGAGAAGTAATGCACTTTAAGGCAACCTGAGAGCAAGGCTATAATCCAGGGTGGTTTTAAAAACACTAACATTATGTTTGTCTGGTAATATAGCAGAACATTTGTTGTATTAGTGGAAGTAATTCTGCACAGATGATTAAAATGTCCATGTGTTCGGCTGTTGGGTGTCAGAACGCTCACTGAAAAGCAGACACCTCTGGCCTTCAGCGAGAGCTTTTTTCATTATCTGCAGTCAAAGAGCTATAGGACATTTGATGTCACTAATTTTCACTGTTAATGTGAAAATTGCAGGTTTTGTGAGTGTGTCGATCTGGAAATTGAAGTATTTATCATTCAGTTCAGTTTTGTCCTAAAATTACCAAAAAAAAAAAATGTTTTAACATTTCAGGGGCAGTCCTTTTGTTTGCAGTCGGACAAAAGTTGTCCTTCACTTTAAATCATCAATTTAGTCTTAGGCTGCATCCAAACAGTCAAAAAATTACATCCTATCCACTAATTCCAAACCACTTTTCTTTAACCATTGTGGAAAATGTCATAAGGTAAAGTAAAGGCGTAAAGGGAATTCCTAACGGTTTAGACAGACAACCGCGCTAATCAGACAATCCGAATGCACTTACACTAGGCAACGTGATCATGTGTCCCCTGCTCGTCATATACGTTTGTATGTTTCTTTTTGCGATTGGCTGGGTGAATGGTCGTCGCTTTAAATACTGTTGCCGCATGAAATTGCGGGATAGCGTTATTTCCTTTCTTTTTGAAAAAGGATGGTTCTGTGTAACCTATGCTAAAGGAGATAAATTAAGAGGCACTGAGACACCTTTACATTAAAAGAATTCAAATGCACTTATCATGGCTGCCACATAATTATTTGCGGATCATGTTTTAGGAGTTAGGAACTTTCCTCGGCAAAAATGACTATTCGGACTAGGGATGGGAACGTGTACAAAAAATTCTAAACGTATACACGCGCCATATAATTGCGTGTACACGTGTCTTCAGAGTTTGTGGATTTTGACCGTTATACAACCGTTAGAGGGCACTGTCCCCATTCCAATAACACAGTCCACACATCCATTAACGCAGTTATCAGCCAGATACGTTTATTAAATCAATAAACGGTAACAGTGAATTTGTAGGTTACTCCAATACAAAATTACGGCCTACATCAGATAGCCATAAAATCACAACTAAATGAATAATGTTAGGCCCTTTCACCAATGTAATTGAATCAACCATAAACGAAAATCATAATTTTGACAAGCTAGAACATGGACATGAATGAATTCTAAAAGTTTAGCCCTGCTTTTTTGTCATTGTCCTTATTATTGTACCTTGTTTTTGTACAAAACAATTTGATTTGTAAACATCAACAGCAAACTGCATCCCTCACTCACAGCGGGAGCTGCGTCTCACTATTGTTAACGTTTCATAGCATTATTAAAGTGAATTGTAATTGAGGAAGAAGAGCAGCTGATGAAGTAAAACTAAATTGAGAAACACTTTTTACATCCACAAAGCTACAACAAAAAGAAATGTAAACTGCGTTTTACCTGTTCTCATTCAAATAATAAAATGAATATGCTTCTCTTTTAACGAGCAGACAGGAGGATGACATTATGCATGCAAATATAGGCGGCCAACATAACGTCCACCAAAAATGTAGAAAACACACAGTGAAAAATATGTGCGATAAAAATAATGAGCTATTAACCAATCATGTTTTAAAGCAACATAAAGAGGAATTGAGCGTGGAGACGATGGCTGCATCCAAATAGTCTTTTTTACTTCGGAAAGTTCCTAACTCCTAGAAAATGATCCGGAAGTATTTACGTGGCAGTCATGATAAGAGTGTTTGGATTCTTTAAATGTAAAGGAAAGGTGCTACAATGCTTCCTAATTTATCACCTTTAGCATAGGGTACACTGAAGCATCCTTTTCGAAAAGAAAGGCGGAAAGGCTATTCCGCAATTCCGCGATGACCGTCCATCCGACCAATCATGAAAACAAACGATCATGACGGGCAGGAAGCTGGTGATCACTGTGCCTAGTGTAAGTGCATGCAGATTCTCTTATTAGCACGGTTTTCTTCCTTAGCTGTAAAACAGTCCCCTTTACACCTTTCCTTTACCTTATGACGTTTCACACAGGTTAAAGAAAACCGGTTAGGAATAAGACGATAGGACGTAATTTTTCTTAAACTTTTCGGACGCAGCTGATGAGTGCGTGTACACGGTTAGTGTTTTTTTTAGAAACGTTTGTGATTGGCTAACCGTGTACACGTTTACAAGTCCCACCCCTAATTCGGACACAGCCTTGGTCTAGGCTTAAGCCATGCCTTATTGATATTATTTTGCACAAAGTCTCATAATAAACAAGAGAAGGGTGGATGTCCTTCGGCTATTTAAAAGAAAAAGAGAAACATTGTTCTCGACCCTGCCTGTAATTATGTGTTTAGCGTTGCTTTGAAATTTAAAAGCTTGGTTTTCCCCTCGGCTGTTGTGACCACTATGAATGAACAGTCATCCATGGTTAGCGCAGGCGTGGTTTTGCACGGCCAGTGAGAAATTATATTGGAAATTGCATTGTGCGAGGACTGCAAGGAAAAGAAAATCAGAGCAGGCTGTCGCAATACTACTTTCTGAGCTGTCAGATGCAATATCCGTCAAGGCAATCTCATCGGATCGCGGAGTGCAGGTTAGGGTAAAAAGCAATCAACCGACACAAAGAGGACTGCCATTCACTGGACATTAAATCCCAATGGGTTTGTTACTCTTTGCCTTTAACTCTCCTCCCAAATGAGTGGTCCACCCAGCTCTGAAATCATGCACTGTGGCTGTGTTGGAGGACTTTCTTTAGCTGAATAAAGGGGAACATTATCTTATGAGACTCAATTTCTGCTTTCATCTTGAATGCAGGCTCCGATGTGAGGACTGTTTTATGGACGAAATCATAGAGCGGTGATCTGCATCATTATCATCATCCTTTGTGTGCATCACGGGCACAGTTTACTGCCTGATTGAAACATGCAGGCTCAGATTTACGATACCGATGAGTTATTAAATGGAGGGTGGCGCTGTTACAATGTACGTCGCCGGTCGGCGAGCCCAGAGTTTGCTGACAAAAGCAGATATGGAAAGAGAGGGAGAGGATTGCGAGTTGTTGCAGATGCCATCCGAGGATCGTTCGCGCTTCCCATAGAGGAACTGGAACACTGTGTTCCACTTTCAGTCTGCACCAGAGCCTCTGAATGTTTAAAGTACTGTAGAGATAGTCAGAACTGCATGTTTTACACGCGGGTGCATTTGATGGGGAAAAATGCTGTTCCCATTAAGTTTTCTCAGTTTCAGTTCAATTTCCAATCAAGTTTCCTCAGTTTTTGATTAAGGTTTCCTAGACAAGTGTGAGATCACGCTGACACTCGGTGGCGCTAATGCTGTGACTTTCTGGGACCAGTTCAAAGGAGGATGATTTTTGGGGGGACGTGGCTGCCCTGCTATGTGTTTCTCTAGGCTGGCTTCTCTCTGTGACTGAGGTCTGCTGGGAAATATGTCCGTGTTCATCAGAGTCTCCTGAAGAACTGATCCTCGTGTACTCATCTAAAGGAACTTCCGTTGCATACATCAGGTCCCCTTATTGCCAAAGGCACATCAGTGACATTGAAATGGAGTTTGTGTACACTTCTGTTTCTGTTAACCCTTTCGCAGGCACAGCGACATTTTTGTCGTTTTAACCAACGTGTTTTATAAAGTCTTCTTTAAATTCCCCGATTGCGGGAATTCCCTTGTTAGTTACGCTCATTACCATTGGCTGTCTCTCAGGTTACCCAGCACTGTATTTTTAGCCGTGAACGAGGCATGGGATTTCCTAAAAACGCTAAATACGAGACTACTTCCCGGTCAAATTGTGGGACATGTGAACATGGCATCGACGAGTACAAATAGCCGGCATTCTAGCCGTGTTTCTAAACGTAAATACAACGTGGATGAAGTTTTTGCTTTATTGAATGACTCTGACGATGAGTTTGAATATCCAGAGAGCGGGAGTGACTTGGATCCAAACGATTTTAGCGATTCTGGAGAGGATTAAAACATAAAAACATCAGTTATGGGAAACTTATTATGAGATTTGGTGTTATTTTATTGTTATTTTGAATAACAATCATATTTTGGTAAAAACCCAAAATTAATCCGTCCGTGGGGGTATGCATCTGGGCCAAAATTTGCCTGCGAAAGGGTTAAAATGCATTAGCGCTGTACTTTGTCAGGAGTCATAATCTTGGATGCCTAAAATGTTATATAATAAATAAGTAGAACAAAGGTGGTGAAATAGGAGTTGTAGAGCAATTAGGAAAAATATGCTACTGTAAAGCAGCATAGCTCATTGTCTGAATGCATGAAGCATCCAACTCTGCAGAGGTGGACCAGAGGATCTAGTCATAAACCCTGTCACAATCTGCTGCTGTATCTGGAGGACAGTATGCCATTGTAAATGCAGGACAATTTGTTTGGCAGAAATAATGATCAATCATTTGCTTAGGTGATAAGATGATAGTACAATCGGCTGAATCCACGTACGCTTTACCTGACTTGTTACCTACAGGCGCAACCACAGTTGTAGCCGTTATAGTCTGATCTTCATGCCAGATGCTGGGATTCCTTTAACCAGTTCAATGAACCAGTGCTTTTCTAAGTCAATCCATCTGATAAGACCAAAGCTACCATCAGAAAAAAGCAAAACAAATTATTACGAATGGAAGTATCCTTAAGCAGTTTCTTGGAGGATTAATTTTAAAGAGGATTTCAGTGACGGAATCTGTTATCCTTGGGGTTAGTATTATTGCCGAGATGGCATTGGTGGATTGTTTTGAAATGGGTCAGATGCTTTCTTTGGACTATTTATTCACCTGTCACAGTATTTTTTGTCATAAACTGTTATTTTATTCCAGTGAATGCTGATTTAAGCTGTAATTTGATGGCCATCTTGTGGAAATAATAAAATTTCACTTGCTTGTGAAATGATAACCCTTTAGATCAGTGGTTCCCAACCCAGTCCTCGAGGACCCCCTGCCCTGCAAGTTTTTGTTAATGCTTTACTTTTGCACACCTTATCCATTTAAGGCACCTTCATGCACACCCTGTTCAGGAAGATCTTTTTCAACCAATCAGCATGACGTCCTTAAATGGATCAGGTGTAAAAGAGTAGAGCTGGAGCAGAAAAACCTGCAGGGCGGGGGGTCCTTGAGGACTGGCTTGGGAACCACTGCTTTAGATCAACATCTTATCAAGTATGATAGTACAGATAAACAATTAATTGCCTTCCCTCTTCCTTGACACTCTTTGCATTCCCTGCCAGTCACCATGCCTATGCTGTGCAATAATAATTGTTTCAGTTAGTACCCATTCATTTTCATCTATTGCTATGAAGCATCAAACAGTGTTTTGATCAAGACTATTCCCTCAAAAGCAAAAAAAAAAAAAAAAAAAAAAGCATAATTCCTGCACTTCTTGCGCCTATTTTCAGGGTATGTGCATGGTTCGTTAGAAGTATAGACATTGTTTAGCAGTTCAATTTTCCTCTGGGAACTGTGATTGAAATAATCTTGAAGTGATTATGTCTCTGTAGTTTAAAAAGATGGTTTAATTCAAGGCAAGCTCCTATGGTTCTGCTGTGCACTGTATAACTTCTTTTCAGAGATGATTTCAGTTGTTATGTGGAGATAATGACTGTCAATGAAACTGTATTAGGTTGCCTAACATCAGAAATTTCATCCCTGTCCAGTTGTCTATCTCAGTGGGAACTTGACATTAGTATGTTAGCTAGAGCTTTAATTTGTAAAATTTAGTCTTTATTGTTTAAATGTGTCCATTGACACGTTATGTGACTCAATGCCTACTGTTAGGATGTGAAATTATAGAAATTTAGTGAGATGCTAATTTAAATCAATAAGATATAATGATTAAATGTATAAATTGCATATGATGCTAACTGCGTTTTTTTTGTGTGATAAGTACAGTATGCCGATTAAATTTTTTAGTGAATTTTGTATCTAGATTATAACAAATAACAAGACATCAATAGAGACCCAGCACATTACTCTTTAATTAAATGAACACTTGAAGAGCCTACTGTGCATAGCATTAAACAGTATTTCTCCTGTTGAAGATTTTTTTTGATCATGTTTTATCAAGTAGGTCACTACTTTTTGTGGGAACATGAGGTTACCCTTGCTTGAAACTGCCATCTTTAAGCGTAATGCCCGCAGAAGCAGTGGGCATTCCACTTTCTCAGATGAGCAACAAAACTAAATTCAGCAATATAGTTTCAATTTCCCTGAATATATTTGTGGAGATAAGTCAGTCATGATGGACACATCCAATTTAGTCAAACCATACAGTTACATATGAAGAGTTGGAATGCAAAAGCGATGCAAAAGCTCAGCTATGCTAAGTAAAAAAAACTCAGTTTAAAACAAAAGAGGTTGAGTGGACTTTGTGGGTTTTGCATTCCAACTCATCATATACAAAAGCCCATTCCCTCCTTTTGAGTTGGCTTCCTTTGATGAAACTGTGGCACCACATCATTATTAAATTACCGTATATGACCATTTAGTAGCCCGGGCGTTTATTTCGCAAAATCGACTTGGACCCCAGGCGTTTATAAGAAGCAGGCGGGTATTTGCAACTGGCCATTATTTATTTTTGCTCCGACCTGCACCAGGCCAGTTCGGCTTTCCTACGCAGTTATAAACTGACTGAATTTAACCGTTAAATTAACGCATTGTCTCCTTGTCATTTTAACTCTAAGTGGAGTCCTGCGCGCATTCAACCGTGGTTTACACTGAACATGCACTGAACTCCGTGGTAAACTTATTGTAAAATTACAGTTAAAATAACTGGCTAAAAGGTGCCAGTTAAATTACCGGGCAAAATGGGCTTCAGTTTATTCGTTTATTATTAACAGTGTATTCGCGGAAACTGAAACTGGCGCAGTTTCATTTCCATACCGGTACTTTAGTTTTGAGACTACTACATTGATTCCAGTTGGGGCAACACGCTATACATCCTGTTATCCATCATGTCAGGGCAAAGACGGACTAAAGATAAAAAGTAGCTAGGTATGAACACTTCAGAATGAAGTTGTTCCGATCTTAATACACAAAGCATGCATGTGAATTCATATATGCATATAACGACTAGTTTCTTCCAGGTACAGACCTGAGTCAGACTCGCAGGCACAGTTGAATGTGACGCTTTTTCTTTGAACGAAACGAAAACGTAGGTGACTGAGCGATTATATAAAGGGTAAGGCAATTGTAGAGCTTATTCTTTAGCTTTGCCAAATAATAGAGCATAAATATTGTTGATTTACAATTCCTTACTCATGTCCTTTTTTAAGTACAAAAAGATAAAAAAGAACCCGGAAAACAAGTCCCCCACCCAAAAAAATAATAATTGTCGACACCCATGTTTACTGTTTGCATGCGTCTCATTGGACATTTATACACACACAAGATGGGAGATATTCTGCCGTGTGCGCTTTGGTCCAGCCAATGACGTTGTCCACTCTAGTTTTTTTATATCTCTGTGCCAAAGACCGTCTGCTATTTTTTCCCCCACATCTTTATTGACATCAGATATACATACAAAGACAAACCGAAGCTTGTTTTAGCGTCTGTGTTACCGCAACACGGGGTAACACAGAAGTTTATATACAATAGTGCAAATAATCGCCCGGGCGTTTAATTGAACCCCGGGCGTTTAATTGAACCGGCGTTTAATACGCAAAATGAGGTCGGACCCCGGCGGCTTTTTGCACACAGGCGCGTATTTGCACGCGGGCGATTATTTGGTCATATACGGGTACATTATTTTCATTTAGCAGATGTTATTATACAGAGTAACATACAACACAAAGAAGGGACAAGAAATGCCGAGAACCCTTGATAAATCCCTAATTTCTCAATCTCCGGCCAGTTTTTACTGTTCCCAAAAATCAAAATTGGGTTGAAAGGAAAAGGACCGGATATTCCAACATCCATTAATACTGAATTATAAATTGATCTAATAACTATTAAAGACATATGGCAATGCTTCTAAAGTTGGCAAAAATTTGGGAACAAGTGAAGACCACAATGGAAAAATGATTAGAGTCACATTTTTACATTGTGGAGAAATGATGAATTAAAAATCCAAAACAATCTTAGAAACAAAGCACTAAAAAAAAAAAAAAAAAAAAACAAAATATATAAAATATTATAATAATATATTATATTATATATTATTCTAAATAATATAATAATATATAAAATATACAAAAATGCATCATCGGTTTTCCTTTGTGGTCATTTGCTTTGCAAGAATAATGAAAGAGACAGCACATATGTACACTGCATGTGCGTGGTTTTTTTTTTTTTTTTTCAAAATAAAAGTGTTGTCTGAGAACTTTGTGATCCCACCTAGCACATTTTGAGCCTGCAGGAAGGTGCTGGAAATTGTTTGCAGACTGATACTGCGGGTATTTTATACGGCCCGAAAATGATAGTTGCGGTACAGCAGTAAACCAGAACTCACTGCTGTTGTGAATAAATGGTTGAAATGAAATATTCAAAAGAGGATCCTAAAGAGAATTTAAAACAACTTCTCTGTAAATGTCTCATAAGACTAGTCACACTGTGCACAGAGCGTCCTGGACTGCAGTTCAGTAGGAGTCACTGCAGGTGGCTGAGTAAATACTCTGCTTGAATGAGCACACATTATTCACGCATATTTTGCTGCTTTGTTATTTCAGTAAAAGATGCTGTGGAAAATCTTTGGTCGCTGATTATGTCAAGATGAAGAATCTCTTTTTTTAAAATGAATTAGACATCTCCAATCCCACCAGAATCTTGAGTGTCCAATCAGTGAACTATGTATAAGCACGCTCAGATGTGATTTATGCTGCCATCTCGGGAGAGTGCAGAGAGTTTGCGGTTCTCCTCCAAAACATGTGGCTGTGAACCGCTGCTTCTTTTACACTTGTAGCTTGAAACCTCACAAGCTTAGAATAAGGACAGAGGAAATCAGAACATTTGCTTGCTCAGAATTTCACTGGTGAGCGCTTGGCTGAGCAGCAGGAGGCACTTGAGCAACAAACAAATGCAGACCCTGACTGACTGTATGCCTCCCATATCCCAAGCAGCACAAAGCCAATTACATGCTGGTTTTGAAAAGGCTGCTGGCTACGGGCAGCACTGGCATGGCTTAGATTTAGATCCAGGCCGTGGTGGTCACTACTGCACCGCAATGCGGCACCTTTACCAAGTGAGTCAACCCGGCAGCAAATCTTGTTTTTTAAAGGCTGCAAACTATGGTTTGATAAGATGACCTTTAAATGGCATGTTTCGTTTCTGATAGTAACAATTTGGTACATTAGTTTGGACTGCAGAGAATTTCACTGAATGTTTTGAGAATTACAGCCTTGACAGACCACCACAATTTTGAGCCATTTATTATATAAGCTTTTTTTTTGATAGAGCTGAAATGGACCTGTGTCCGGATCAGTACCATCAAGAGACCAGAACCAGTAATTACAAAGGCTGGTCAAATCGTCATTTGGCCCCATTGAAATTCTGTCATTATCGTCATTTTGCTTTTGTAATTCTGGTTTAGAGACTTGAAAAGCTATTTTTCAGTTCTGCCATCAATATGTTGTCCACTTCCTGTACACAAGGCCTTGCAGTCAGGAATTCGAAACCGCATATTTGATACTCTGAAGTGCAAAAGAGGGTTCTGAAAGTTTAACTGGAGGGGTCCTCAACATGAGCCTTCTCTGGGCTGCTGGAGACCACTGTAGCCTGTAAGTGGACTGAACGAGGAAAAAGTATGTTTCATAATATGGGTCCTTGTACTGCTAAAATGATTGTTACACAGCTACTAAATCATATAGCATATATCTGTCAAAACATGCATAATCAGTTGGTACTATTGCATACAGTAAGAGATTGAGATGTCCATGGCCCTTTCACCACACATAGATGGATGCTGGTAAAATTGGAAATGCCACAAATTTGATCACTGTGCCGGTTCAATCCAGATTGACGCATTTGGGAAGAAACTAGCTGTTGTGTCTTAACCCTTAAAACCTACAGACCCATATATGGGTTCATGGATTTCAGCAGCTGTATTCAAACCTATGGAACTTCAGGCCTATTCTACATTCTAATGGAGATTCCAAGGTTTCCAGTGGTCCTAAATATGTTATGCTGAATAATTGGGAAATGTTAATAAAATGATGTACAAAATCTAAATATTTTCCATTTGATGTTATGCTGTGTCTGTAGAAACATGGTGTCCTGTGTTTGAATATTCCTCTCAATAAAAGTGTGATGTAACTTCAGTGAAGCAAACCAACCAGCAGATACAGATAAATGTATGTATGTGACGTTGTCCTACATTTTGAAAAAATGCCTCATCTGACTTTGAACCAACTTCAGGGAAAACTTAAGTGTTAAGTGTTAGAGTTTAAGGAGTTAAGCTGCAAGCTGGGTATGGAGAAAGGCTCTCAGATATGAAGACACATGAACAGGGCTGTGTAATCCAGGTTCAGACAGTAAGAGTCCTGCCCAGAATTTCGATCCAGCCACAAAGAATTTGTGCACAATTCATCAGCCAGGAGATAGAAATAACAAGCAAAATCAGCTGGCAGGGGTTTATGGTTAAAATAAATACATGGCAGGACTTCTACTCTCTGACCACTGGTACCTCTGCTTACTAATCTTAGTGCGGGGCAGTATCCACTTTGCCATGGGGTAGAGAAGCACATGGTTGAAGTAGGCAGCTTGTGGAAAAAAGAGTGCACTTGCAGACAGTATGCAGAGAAAAAAAAAGGCTGCTATATGGAAGGGGTACAAAAGCAGCGCTGTCAGAAAACATGACAGAGAGAGACACTGGAGAGATGGAGAGGGGGGAATAAATAGCTCTCGAGTCGCATTGCACCTGACTCCAGCGGGCCTGTGCGATATCACTAGACAGCTAGCGGGAAGGAGCTGACAGGAAGCCCTTTCAGCTGCTTTTGAATTTGTCGCCAATGTTAGTGCCGTGGTTAAAAAAAAAATGGACTTCTAGCAAAGAGAGTGCGCATTTCAGTCCCTCGTGGGGCGTTGTGGTTCTGAGCTTTGAGAAAGGTACTCAATTTGAATTGCTCCAATATCTCAAAGAGGAGTACTGATATCCCTTCACCAACGCACAGCTGAAATTACACTGGCTTGCTTTGTGAGGTGCTTTTGGTGCTTTTCTGTGCTATCCTTTCACTAACCAGACAATGACTCTGCCAGACTATTGGCCCACTTACAAGTGTTCTGTGTGGATTGGCTAGCTTTCTAAATGCCTTTTGGCTTTGCCACAAACAGCCTAGTAAAAGATTCAGTGTTAATTAAGCTCTAACAGTGGTTATCTGTTTATCTAAGTCCAATAGGGATCAATAATGTGAAAGACACACTACAAATGGGCAATAAGAATGCAGTTAAAGTGGGAAAATGAGAGTTAAAAAAAGAATCACACTCATTACCTTTGTTATAGAATGAAGTATTTTGGGAAAGCTTCAGCTGTGGACTGCAGATAAAGTCCAGGTGGCCATCTTGGATCTGGGCAGAGTCCAATGCTACAAAGCAGCTGTATTCAGTCATTGGAAATGAAAGGTTTTACATTCAAATGAGCTAACTGTCTTTGCATTTTACTTGTAATTTAAAAAGTGTGGCAGATGTACACTTTTAGTATGTTATTTGCTATTGGTTATTTTAATTGAATTTGGGCATGCTTTGGCTCCTATTTCAGCCATTCTGGTGCCAGCTGCACAGTGAACACAGTTCAGCCAGGACACTTACATCAGATTTAACCATTTATTGCATGACGAACTGCATTTGAGTTTGGCAGTGACTCTGCTTGGGTAATGCTCTGGAACAATCTGAGCAAGCATGACACAGACAGCCCCCAAACCCACGCTTCCGAAGAAAGCAGACGAGCAGAGTCAAATAAATCAGAGTATGAACGGAATGGAATGGATTAATTTGCAGAAGCTAGGATGTTGCATTCCTTTGAGTTCCGGAAACATGTATGGCTTACTGACTACAGACAGAGGAACATTCAGAAAGACACACCTGAGGTGGCTCGATACAAAAGAAATATGCTATGTGAGATATGAGACTGTGTGGTGACAAGCATGTCACATTCCCTTTGAATTCACGCAAGCATGCGTGACCTTCTCCTCTGGGTGTAGGGAGCTCAGCAGCCAGTTCAATACAGACAGAGGAGCATCTGGCAAGACACTAAAGTGGCTTGATACAAAGGAAATATACTATTTGAGATGAGACTATGTGTAGCGACAAGCTTGTCACATTTCCTTTAAATTCATGCAAGCATGCATGACCTTCTCCTCTGGGTGTGGGGAGCTCAGCGGCCTGCTGAATGCAGACGGAGGACCATCGACAAGGCACTCCTAAAATTGCTCTATAGAAAGGAAATGTACTATGTGAGACACATAGCACATTTCCTTTGAATCCATGCAAGCATGCATGACCTTCACCTTTGGTTACTGGTAGATCAGCAGGAATGCTGAATGCAAACAGAGGAACATCTGGCAAGACACCATTAGAGCAGCTTAATACAAAGCAAATATTCTATGTGTGCGTGCAAGTTAGGAACTGGGGTGCGTTTCCCAAAAGCGTAGTCGCTAACTAAGTTAGCAACTTACATAGTTCGTCCATTCACAGTCAGTGGTTCCAACTATGTAGGTTATTATTATTATTATTATTATTATTCCATTTTATTTCCAGAGGGTAGCCCTTTCAGTTAGAAAACTGATTTACAAAGGGGCCCTCCATGATAAATACAATACAAGAAAACATATAGAATTACAACAAAAATATAATAAAATAACAATACACATAATTACAAATTGGATATCAGATTTAACAGGTATAATTAAACTGATTAAGTTACTGCCACAAAGGTATTATAACCGGTCAATCGTGGAGAGGATTTTGCATTTCATCTTAAAAGAAGATAATGATTCTGCACTTCTTACACAAAGTGGGATATTGTTCCATAAGGTTGAACCATAATACTGGTATGACTTTTTCATATACTCAGTTCTGGGTTTAGGTACATGCAAAGGGCAAGTTACAGCATATCTTGTAAGTATCTGAGGTGTTCTCAATACAGTTAAATCTCTCAGGTAATCTGGAGTAAGCCCATTTAAGGTTTTATACATGAACAAACCAAACTGGTATTTAACTCTCTGAGACACAGACTGCCAGTTTAAATCCCTTAATAATGATGTATGGGGAGTGTAAAAATCTGCATCCAAAACCAGCCTTGCATACCTATTTTGAAGGTGTTGTAGTTTAACCATAAGGTACTGGGAAGATAGTCCCCATATTGGCAAACCATAGTCAATATGTGGGAGTATGAGACCATTATACAACATAATCAAGACCTTTCTTGGTAGATATTGTTTTATCTGCCTTATGTAACCAATGGTCCTTGAAATTTTACCACAAGTTTTTTCAATATGTTTATCAAACTTGAGAAGATTATCAAAAGTAACACCAAGATATTTAAAATGGTACATTTGTTCAATTTCATGACCTTCGTGCTGCATTAAAATTGGTTTTGCATGAACTCTCTTGCGAGTGCCAAAAAGCATCACCTTACACTTACTTGTGTTCAATTGTAATTTGTTAAGTTGTACCCATTGTATTATTTTATTTAATTCAGATTGTAGGCTTATTTGAACAGATGCGCTATTACTTCCTTTGCAGAATAATGCCACATCATCAGCATATAGACACAGTTTAGTATGCTCATGATAATTTAACTCACATATGTCATTAATGAAGATGACAAAAAGCAACAGGCCAAGTATTGACCCCTGGGGGATTCCAACCCCTATATTACGAAAAGTTGACAACTTTCCATTATAAGATACACGCTGTGAGCGTTCCGACAAGTAGTTTTTAAACCATGCTAACTCAGAACCACTGACACCATATTTTTCCAATTTGTCAAGCAAAATACAGTGTTTAACCGAATCAAATGCTCTTTTAAAATCAAGAAATAGAGCGCCAATGATATTCCCATAATCAATGTTCTTATAAAGATAATCACTTACATCAATCAATGCAGTGGCGGTTGAAAATAATGGTCGGAAACCAGACTGACAATTGCTTAATATGTTATTGGATACAAGATAGTCATACAGTTGCTTATGTATAGCTTTTTCAAGTATTTTCATGACATGACACAAAACAGATATAGGTCTGTAATTGCTAGCAAGGTCTTTTTCCCCAGCTTTATAAATTGGGGTGATTTTGGCCTTTTTCCAATCTACTGCTATTACCCCTGTTGCAATTTATGCATTAAGTAGATGCGTTAAAGGTTTGCTTATGAATGGTGCTGCGTCCTTCAATAAGCGAGGATGAATGTTATCAAGTCCACTAGACTTATTCACAGACAGAGTCATTAACTCTTTTAAGACAAATTCTACAGTTATCTCTTTAAAGTGGAACTGACTCGTTGTGACAGGATTAACTTTGTTACGCCTTACTGCACCAGTACCATTGTCTTGAGGTTAGCATCTGTGATTTCGGGAAACGCTCCCCTGAGTGAGATTGCATGTAACTCAACTGAGAGTGCAGCTAAAACCCCCAAAGCAAATTCATGCCGGCTGGGCTCAAAACCTTAGGCTAACGTTTATGGTTACTCAAAGGAGCAAATGAAGAGTTTGTTTCCAAAATGCTTTAAGCGCCAAAATGACAAAAATTGAGATAATACTATAGAGTGGGAGCCCTTTGCTTTTTACACATGGTGCAAAAATCTATTTTTAGAAATTCATATTTTAAGGTGTAGTTTTTCATGGGCAAAGTTTGTGTTTTTCTATAAAATGCAATTGGCACCAACATGTAAAAAGCTGATTTACTCAAAATGACTAAAATGGATATGTTGCGTTTTGGAAACAACCTCTTCAAATTTACCATGATTAGGAGATCCTAGTAATGTGTTTCAGACTTGAGCTCAGAATTGAGCTCAGGCACTCAAACGTTGGTCTTTAGAAATCCTGAGAAGAGTGTACAAGCATAAATTCAATCTATATCTTCATCAGCCAAATTAACCTCTGCCAAATTGCAGACGTAGAGGAGAGACAGACCTAGATAATTTATTTGTGAATATTATGATAACTTGCTCCCGCAAGAGTGAAAAACCATAACATCCATAGCAGGTGGGCCAGATTAGCTTCAAATAGGAGAGGAAGTGTAAGAAGCCTCTCGCTGCCCCATAATGGTGACAGAGGTTTACCTTGGGAACAGTCAGCCTCACAAAACCAAAAGAAATGGTCATGCTGGTTAGAGACGAGAAACAGATTTCTTAGTAACCGAAGTATGAGCGGTGTTGAGGGCACGGCGCCAGAGAAATGAAAGAACACAGCCTTGGTTATAAAAGCTTACCGATTAGGTGGAAGGAGCTAAAGTTAAGAATGATTGGACAAAAACAGGCTTGTGACCAGCCTCACTACCATGCCTGACTGAACTAATGCTATAAGGCTCCATTACCATGCTTAACTGTCCTGCTAGGGAACTGAATGGGGCCAGCCTGCCCATGCCTTAAAAGAATGAGCAAATATTTAGAGACTTTTGAAAAAGTGACCTTTGAAGCATGATTTTAGTGACTGTGGGAAGACAAAAAGAAGTATGTGACCAACCATCTGTGCAGAAAAGGTAATTTGCGGATCACTTACGACCCATTGTATATTAATACATCCAAAATCAAAATAAACTGCAGATTAAACATTTATAAATGATAAAAAATCATTTAATCAATAGTGTTAAGCTCTGATTTGAGAAAATCAACTGATTTCCGACATGAACATTGCAAATGATAAACTTTACAGTACATTTCGACTCTTTCATAATGCAGCTTCTACTGTTTTTGGCCTTCATGATTTAGCTTGCCTAATGATTACATTAATCGCTCAATACTAGCCACAACCCATTGCTAAATGCTCCTGCTGAGAACACTCCCAAACCCAATGGAAAATGTCCTTTGTGCCACAAAATTACTGCCCCTTCTGATACAGCTAAGCCGAATAATTTTTTCATGTGTGCCATACAACCATCTAGAATTGTCCATCCTTTGAAGATCTCCCTTAATTTCAACAGCTGGGTTTTCAAAACTGCCTCCTAAATGGGAAAAAAACCTTAATGGATAGTTCGGATTTTTTGACATGAAGTTGTATGAAATACTCTTCAGCAGTGTAGTACATGCGAGGTGATTTTTTTTTTTTTTTGTTACTGTGTCCCGTGAGCGGCGTTCTGCCTTGCCTAAGTTTTGAAATAAGTAGTTCTGGCTAGTTTGCTGGGGTCACAAAAATAAAGTTTGGTTCCCCAAAACAACGTGTTTTAAAGAGTAATATATTTCTGTCACAAAACCATGGTCAGTGTATAACTCACACTTCGCAATCACATGGCACTATTTTTCTCTCCCTCGGTATCACTACGAGCAGCCTATCACCTATTAAGGTAACAAGCTTGGATGTCGACCGCCCGACCTAAGACAGCTACACACAGAGACAAGTTTATTGTCAGACAAGAAAATACAGAAAAAAATGGTGCGAACTTGTGATTATCCTGGCTGTAATTATAAAAACCTGTCTGATTCGCCTTCTGTATTTTGCCGGTTTCCGTCGGCATTATTTGACATTGAACAAGTGCACCACTACTTTTCTTTGACTCTTTCTCTCCTACCTGCTGTCGTGGGCCCATCTTCAGCTCGGACGGCTTCTCTCTCTGCCTTATCTCCATCTGATGAAGTTCGGCATCGGTAAACTCAGGTTGATGAAGGTATCCCTTTGGCTCTGTAGTAAAGGGAATATCATCGTCGCTTTCATAAACAGACAGTTATAGGAACCAGTGCAGTGCTCTTCAAAACGTGGTTTCCTCTGTCCTGGTCGTGTACGAACATATTTGTCCTTGCTGAAAATGTGCACCGCACTTACAACTTTTTTTTTTTTTTTTTTTTACCTTTGTCACCTTGTTTTCTACGGCAAGAAGCCACAGTTATCGCTGAGCATTATCCGTGACAGGAAACCGGTGAAATTCATAAGGCGAATCAGACAGGTTTTTGTTATAACAGCCGGGAAAATCACAAGTTCGCACCATTTTTTTTTGTATTTTCTTGTGTGACAATAAACTTATCTCTCTCTGTATACCTCGCTCAGGTCAGGCAGTCGACATCCAAGCATGTTACCTTTGAAATAGGTGATGGCATATGCGCAATGATGCCGAGGGAGAGAGAAATATTGCCTTTTGATTGCGAAATGCGAGTTATACACTGACTATAGTTTTGTGACAGAAATATATTACTCTTTAAAACACAAGTTTTTTCAGGGGACAAAACTGCTTAATTTTGTGACCCCAGAAAACTAGCCGGAACTACTACTACAAAACTCTGCTCACGGGACACATTAACGAAAAAAATCACCTCTCATGTACTACACTGCTGAAGAGTATTTCATACAACTTCATGTCAAAGAATCTGAACTATCCCTTTAACCACCGAGAGATGTGCTTTTTACTTTGTATCCTGACTCTTCTGGCTGTGCCTTGATGGTCCCTCCTTTGGCTACCATTCTGGCTCTACCCAGCACGTGCTGTATGTGATTCACTTGCAGGAATGGGAAATGGACCCAATCTTCTGTTGCCTGTCTGCTGCACACCAGCTGAGCAAAGCTTGTGCCCAAAACCCATTCCTGCCCTTGGCCACAATGTATTCAAATATTTGCAATTATTAGAACCTTACTTGCGTAGCAACCTAAATACTGCGGCATGCAATCAGACTTCTCACAGCGGTTGCAAAGCCTGCTGGCACCTAATGATGTCAAAAGTGGCAAAGTAACCTAGTGGTAGGCTGCTTGGCTGATAACTGAAGCATTGCTGCTTCAAGCCCCCAGTGAGGCCTTGGAGTTCTGACTTAACCTGGAGAAATGAAATGCCCTCAACCCCAAAGTTCCTCCACTGGCTCTACCCCTGTTTTTCTCTGTACCTTCTTACTTGCAACTGTTCTATCTGGCATTTCTCCCAGGGAATATATTCTACCTGGTTTAATAAAGTTTAAAAAAACAATAAAAAAAGATTAATCTCAGATATATGTTTGGGGAAGCTTGCAGTGGAAAGAATGGATTGAAAAATCATGGACGCTCCCCCTTTACCCCCGGAACAGCAGGGTATTCCCCTGGCATTCAGAGTGGAAACTTGCTAGAGCACAAGCCCAGGCTGAATACCCATGATCTCTGATCACTCAGATGGCACTGCATCAAAATGAGGATGACGGCACCTGATTACTCCATCACTGTCCTATGAAAACAGGTGATGCCCAAGCTTATGTGAGGCTTCCTTACTGATCTTTTTTCTTGCTTCTGCCTTTTTTGCTCACTGTAGAATTGCTGGTACATTAGCACCCCGTTTGTGAATATTGATTTGGGACAGGACAAACGGTTGTATCCTCTCCTAACGTGCAGTGACAAGCTTAGATTTTCATCAGTTCAGAGTGCCCAATTTAGAGTGGCACAGAGAAAGAGACTTGGAGAAAGACTCTCCATGTACTGATTAGCAGAAGGACTTCTCAGATAAGGATACACTGGGAAGTGTGGAGTTGACATGGCCACCAATAAATGTGAGGCTATCTGCTAATCAGCAGTGGCATGGTCAGAATTTGCTGCAGGACTGCGGGGCTCATCCATGTGCAAGAACAAAGATGGCACCTTAACCACAAAGCACCAGACCTGAAAACTGCTCAGACAAGTGGTACCCACAGCACAGAGCTACTCATAAGTATTGTAATTTTTTGGCTGATTGCTATATGGAATAAACCAGCGCCGCCCTCCCCAAAAAATACCTTGCTGCGCCTACTCTCAGTGTCAACCAGAAAACTGTCACTCTTGTGCAAATTAATGTGAGCCGAAGTATGCAACAAGGTTGTTTACATGAACCTGACGCTTAAACGCCAATATGGGATGTTCTCTTCCTGCTGTCTTTTAACAGAGGGCTTCAGGACTCTTTGGGACTACTGCTGCAGTGAGCTGCTGTCTCACGGCCCCAAGCACTGGACCGGTAAATGTGAGGTGGACTAGAACTGCTAGGGCACCGACGGCGATAGGGGAATGAGGTCTGCATGTGAGATGGAATATTCTTAATCTTAAGCATTCCAATTTCGCACAGTTTTATAGAAGGCGTTTGCGGCCTACCTGATGGAATGCTCGCCCTTGATCCAGAGAGGTCAGCCACTTTTCAGTGGCATCATATCTACTGCACAGCCTATGTTCCAGATAAAGAAGACAAATACAGTATGTGTTTTGAGATACGATAGGCCAGGGTACTAAATGCAGCAATGATCGTGTGCCAGCTCAGTGGCTGTTGGTTGAGGTCTTCTTTATTTTCTAGCAGACAACCCATCTCCAAGTGAAAGCTAAGAGGTGGCTGCCTAGCCTCAAGTTTCTTAGCTATCATTCTAAAATTACTGCGGGTAACATGAGACTAAGAAAACCGCAAATGATTCCTGTTGCTGTGCTGGTCAAACAGGTGGTACTTTGCTAATTGCAAAGAAGGCTGAACACTGAGACTCCAGCCTGAGGGATCACCTTTGACAAAATTACTTGCTGTCTTGATGATTGTCGTGTCCAGCCCTGTCCTCTCCAGCCCTGGCTACGCTTAGACCAGCATACGCTGGCAGCATTCCTGAAGAAGATCATGCAGCAGTTTCCTTTTTTTTTGTTCTTGGCTCTGTCATTTGATTGCCTCATGCGCCTGCAAAAGTCCTTTGCATCTGCAAAATGTTTCTCTCAATCAAACTATTGCCTCTTATGCCGTTGGAGTAGACTGTTTACAGAATATCTGTAATCATATCTTCCCTATATCACTCTGCTGTCCTGTTGAACTGTATGTCTCGTGCATCATCTTGAGAGCAGAGACCGGGAGCTTAGTTGAATGCTGTTCTTGCTCCGGCCCCCATCTGCTGGTTGGAGAGAGTTCTCTTGGGTCTTTTCTAATTCTGGCTGAGAGACATCAATGCTATCTCCCCAGGTTAGCACTGGGACTACCACCTGGAAGTCTGTATTAAGCTACAAAGTCTGCCTCGGTCTGTGCTGACTGGACTGCAGTGCAGCCTCCACTAATGAGGGAGAGAGATGCCTGGAGAAAATTGTCACTTCCAATCTTCAGTATCAGCCCCAAGACACTGCGGAGCGCAACTCTTGCAATTGTGTAAATTGAGTCAGTTTTATTTGTTTTGCATTAAAAATGCTGATGAGCCTTTTTCTGTGGCAAAGCCATGCAAACTGTGTCACATCCTGATGTTCTTTTTAACGATGCCAATGCAGTGGAACTTATGCAACATCTCGACCTTGGATCGCGGGTGACTCTCTCCTCCATTTGTCGCTTTTGCCTCGACAACCCGCATCACACGTTCAGTCGGATGCGGCCAGCTTGCTGTCATGGCAACAGGAAGCACGTTTGAGCCCCCTCAGTGGGGCTGGGAGTGATGCGGCTGTATCCAGAATGACGCTGGTTTTGACGACGGCTTCAGCCTCTCTCCATCCTGCTGTTGCAGAGAGCGAGCTGTTGGCTGCCCCCCGCCCCCCTTTCCCTGATGTCTTTCGTCGTAAACCTTGTGGAATCTCATGAGGAAGAGACATAGGCCCCGTTTGCTACCGCTTGTTGCTCTCTCTGATATAAACAATGAGGTCATCCCTTCCAGGGCTTGTTTTTCCATCTTATGATGTCATCAACAGCCAATCGCTACATGATACTGCAAAAGGTAGCAAAAGGGGGAGTCTGGGATGTACACTTGGGGGTGGTATGTCTGCTTGTGCTGTTCTCCTGTCATAATAATAATAATAATATATTATTATTATTATTCTTATTATTAGTTTATTTTTAAATACTTTTGTATATTTGACAGTATAATTACATTTATTTCTTAATTTTGAGAAATATTTTCTGTTGTAAGGAAGCCAGTAAGGGTTGGGATGCTGTACCAGCAAGAGATTCCATGCCGGTACACGGTATCGGCAATAAAAATCCGGTTTTTCTGGCATAGAAAATCTGTTGTTGAGTGGAAAAATTAATCTTGTGAGGACCACAATATAATATTCACAATCCCAGAGTCTTTAGTTATTTTGTAGTCTAGAATCCTGACTACATCCTACCTGCATGCATCAGTGAAGTTTCGAATCATTTTTTGCCATGACTGCACTGCAGCCATCGAATTACACATTGTCAATGATATTCAGCTTTAATTTTGATAAACATTATATGCAAGTAAAGGTTAAATGTTCTTGCTCTCATGTCATTCTCGCCCTATAACCCAGGGATTGACTGCAGTTTAGTCTCATGCTGGATTCGCTCACAACCTGTGGGTGCAGTAATGAACGGAGCAGCGTTTTTGAATACCAATTGGTGATTGGTAGATAAAATTACGAGGCAGTTTAAAAGCAAAAATGAGTGGCTGAATGTTCAGAATGCTAGTCCAAGTTGTACTCTATATAGGGTGTGTTCTCATCTTGCAGAGACGAAAATGATCCCATTTTAGGGCTTTAAGTTAATCCTGAATGTATATACTTGTATTCATAGATTGTTTGTAATGAAACCAATGATTTAGTCCAATAGGATTCTCCTCAAATAGCACCAGATCAGTGCATTTAGCTGTGAAAATTCTGAAGATTTCTTACAGGGATGCATGCCTCGAACTCCTGAAGAGTTACCAACCATAGTCCCGGCAAGGATTTGAATCTACCTTCACTACTGAAAATATTTGACAAATTACTTAATTCTCTTCAGTGTATGAATGGAATCATTACTAGTACAGGTGTTGATAATTCATATTGTATGTTTTATAAGCTATACTTGAAGTGCAAGTCTGTATGCATTTGACTAACATTGTATTTAGAGGTCACAACAGATTGTAAAATGTAAATAATGAGCCTATATGAAAAAGTAATTGCATTGTTTTTTGTTGGATTATTGTCAGCCATAAAACTGCATGAATTGTCTTTATTCAGCGTGATTGAATTCTTCCCAAATTTTTTCATTTGGGGCTAAAAAGTTGCTATTTATGTCATCGTTTAGCTTTGACCTTGACACAAGGGGCCATGTCACATGGTCAGCCTCTTCTGACAATGATTGCAGGTTTGTTGTCAAGACATGCGCAGTTTGATTAAATTCACGCTCCTCTGAGTGAGTTCTCAGTGCAATTTTTATTAAACATTTGCTTCAAAGCATGAACACTCGAGTGTGGACTCATTTCTCCTTATAAATAATCATTGAAGCAATCTTGGCTGACATCACAAAGGACTGATCCAAATTATACTCGTTTATGAGAGTTCAAAAATTCATTAAATCAAACAATACAGGAGAGTGCAAATGACATGAAAGTTCTGTTCAATAGTATGTTTAGTTAAATGTATTAAAAATCTCAGACAGACTCAGTGTAGGTGTGTTTGGAAATGCTTCAAAATTCCATGCAGCCAGCCATTGATTTATTATGCGCTGCAGTCAAATAGCTCCATTGCAGTCATTGGCAGTTTCCCACAAAGGAGCTAAACCTACAACCTCCTGAAACCGGTAAAAACCTGTTTCTTGCACTGTACTGCTCTCAGCTCATCGTTTATATGGTCTGCCTTTCTTAGCCATCTTATGGTGCGGAAAGTTATTATCGACCCGCAGTAGCACAGGCTAGCTTTTTAATACACCCTGGTCCTACCTCACAAATACTATAATGGGCAGCAGACATGTTTTGTGAGAGCAATGCGCAGATATACAGCACATTGTGCTCTGTGGGCTTGGTTGCTTAGTGCCTTCCTTGGTTTATGAATTCTGATTGACACTCTGTAAACTCAGCCAATATTCACGAGAATCTGAAATGAGACATCCGTTGCTGGCTCATGCCACAAATTTAACTTTCATAAGGTTGGCTTGAGGTCAGAGCAGTGTGTGTATATGAGAGGGTCTGCGTTTGTGCGTGTGTTTCTGCACTTCCTCCCTAATTTTCTGGTAATAAGAATTCTTACTGCTTTCTCACTGAAGTTTTGTAAAACCTTCCAGAGATCGAAAATCCCCCCTGCTTCATTGTGATTGTTAAATAACTGGCTTGGCATTGTGCTGTGGCGTTCACAGCAATGAAACACCACCAAAACTTCACTCTTTGCACACAAATGTACTGTATATCTGGCATGCAGCGTGATGATACTGAGACCAAAGTGATTTCAGGTAATTTAATCATCGCCCTGACTCTCTTGTGTCCTGTCAAGCTTGTTCAGTGCTGTACAGTCTGTAGAATACCTGGTGTTTTTCCAAGAGAACACATTTGCCGCTTCTGTAATCAAACACAAAATTTTCACGTCACTGAGTAAATGTTTTTTCAACTTATGTGCTGGCCGTAATAGAATTGCATGGTAAATTATCATCAGCAGCATCTTGAAATGAGAGCATTTTAAATTCAGAGGAATCACTGAAATGTCAGCATGAACAGTGTGATCTTGGGATAAGGGCTAGAGTGAAATTTTTGAGAGGTAATGGTTAAGGGTTCAAGTGTCTTTGTTTAATAGATCAGCAATTTGCTGTGGAATGGCTTCAGTATTCCAATCAATTAGCATGATATCAGCTGGAAACATCCAAATACGGCATGCAGGCTGTTTATAAATAATGTCAAAGCAGAATTCAGCTTTCTCTAAGTGCTCAGGGAGATTACATTAGATTACAGTCATTTAGCTTGTGCTTCTATCTAAAGTGACTTTTAGTTGATTTAACGTAGCAGGGGCTAGTCCCCCCGGAGGAGTGTAGGGTTAAGGGCCTTGTTCAAGGGCCGAACAGTTACACTGATCTTATTGCGGCCATACTGACTATGCTCTGAGTCCCAGCCAAACAGCTCGACTGCCAAGCTATAGCAAAAGCCATTTAATGTAGCGAGACCCCAATTCATTAAGTTATTTTCATCTCTATGTCTGCAACCCCTTGTCAGCTTATATCGAAGTATGTAAATGGGTTGAGAAATGCGATGGCGTCCTTTGCCTCAGTTTACTCAGCGTGGTCCTCCCACGTGTCCCCTCTCCAGGTGCCCACGGAATCAGAGAGGAGCCCCAGTTTGTGACGGCGCGCGCTGGAGAGAGCGTGATCCTGGGATGTGACGTGGACCACCCCCTGAACGGCCAGCCCTATGTGGTGGAGTGGTTTAAGTTTGGAGTTCCCATCCCCTTCTTCATCAACTTCCGCTTCTACCCTCCCCATGTGGACCCAGAGTACGCTGGTAAGAGGCTCGAAACTGCTGTGAAGCCGACTCACCGTTCTGCATTACGTCATTCACACCTCCCCCCCTCCCTCCTTCACCCAATCCCTGATGTCAAAAGTGTCACAGATGGCTCGAGAGAGCTCCTGTTAGGAACATATTCTTCTCTGGTATAGACGGCTGTATATAGCTGATGAACCTGCCACTGTTTCCGGTAGAGCTTAACCCTGAGTTCACATCCTGCCATCGGTGATCAGTGCAAACTAAAGATTCTCAGCAGATTCGTTTGCCCACCATCTAATTTAGCATTTCAAGAGAGGATTTTACCAGATGTTTACTTTTCATTAAATTAACAGCACTAGGTGATATTATAGTAGGTTAATTAACCCAGCAAGAGCATTTCACCTCATTCATGTTGCTGCAAAACACGTTCCATACCCATATTTTTGGTCTTTAATTTTGCTCAGATTTTACAGAGGGACAGAGGCGGGGAGTGGAGGTCCATGCAAGATGATGAAAGGGCAATGTAGCGTGACATTACACCTTTTCAAAAACGTGGACATGAATTACAGTGCTCTTGCATGGAATTCATAACTCTCTTTAACTGGATGCATAGCGCACTCGATGTGCCTCATGTGCTGTGATTTGTGAACAGCAATCGTGTTTGATTGGGGGGCATAGATTAGAGGCAGTCTGCATCAGATAAAAGGCCTAACCCTCTGCGGCAGTGTCTGAGGGATAAAACAGGGCTCACCCTGTTTGTCACATCAAGCCCTGTGCTTTCACTTTTGTCACGATAAAAGGCAGCCATTCTGAAAGGGATGTTAAAAAAGTGGAGGCCTTCATAAGCCTCCCAAAGAGGCTAAAGCACTGTTTTCCTGCACCTGCGGGTCATTGGATCTTATCCTGGATTGCAAACTTTGTTCGTACCCTATAAATTTTGCTCTCTCCGATTTCATAGTATCTGGCCGCCTTGGCAGTGAACATGCAAATGGACTGGAGAACAGTTAATTGATTCAGAGAAAACTCCGCCTGAGTGGGCACAGTTCAGTTCAAAAGGTATTGTTCATGGAACAGTAAACGAAGATCATAGCTGTTTTGGACATGGCACGATGAGTGAGAACTACATTTACCGTCTATTAAAATAATTTTTTGTTCTTTTTCTTTGTTAACTTTGACTGGGGATTATTGGGTTAGATAATTGATGGATTGTGTAAATGTATTACTGTCATGCTTCCCAGTAGCACAGCCAGCTTCCTGGTTCCCATTCACTCCCAGTCCTTGCTTATACTAATCAGTAGTTCATTATTAAAGTACTTTTCATTAACTAAATACACTTTCTGGCCGAAAAAAAGTCACACACTCTTATATTTTTTGGACCGCCTTTAGCTTGATCACATGACATTGTTTTAACAATCCAACGCAATATTACAATATTTATTTTCGACCTGAGTTAGATTAATTTTTGTCAGAGATCTTGCATTGATGAAGGGTGAGTCGAACCACTCCTATAAGCCTTCTCCAGCACATCCCGACTTTAAATTAGTTAAGGTCAGGACTCTGTGATGACCAATTTATGTTAAAAATGATTCGTCTTGCTCGCTGAACCACTCTCTCAAAGTTTGAGCCTGATATATCTTTGCATTGTCACCCTGAAATATGCTTGTGCTGTTGGCAATTAAAAATTTATATATGGGATAATCTTGTCATTTAGTACATTCAGGTCATCTGCTGTCTTCATTTTATTGCTGCATAATGTTTCTTAGCCTAAACCAGGCCAATTAAAGCAACCCCAGATCAAAACACTGCCTCCAAAGACTTGCATAGGGGGCACTGTGCATGATGGGTGCGTCGCTTCATGGGCTTCCTTTCTTACGATGATGTGTGCATCACTGTGGCATTGGGTATTTGGACTCATCAAACCACATGACCTTTTTCCTTTGCTCCTCAGTCTTAATGCTTCTTTGCAAATTGTGGCTTCCTTGGAGCTGGACAGATATTTAGTCACAATTTTGCAGGTTTTTGCCACATTGTGAATGTAGAAATGCTCTTATTTTCACAATTACACATAGTCTTGAGTACTACGGTCTATTTTTATGATGGAAGTTCACCAAGTGTTTTAGTGATCACCAATCATGATCATTTATGATTTTTTTCTGACCCAAAGAGGGGCAAAGTGGAGGGTTCAGAACTATCCCTCCAAATTTGAATAATGGGTTGGACAGTCCTTCACTCAGTGATTTCTGCAATCTCCAAAGTTTTTTTGTTTGACACAGGCTAATAATGTGCCTTTCTTGAAATACAGTAACATCTTTTTTGGCCAGTGAGTGTATACATTGCTTTTTGATTTGCATTATGATAACTATTAGTTATTTAATTTCAGGCAGGACTCTTATGTCAGATGAATCATTTATTACTGAATGACAAGCATTTGTGTTTAGTGGGGTATGATGCTCTTGAACAGTCTGAGCGAGGATGGTACGGACACAGACAGATAACAAACCGCCCCTGCGCAGCCTGAGATTCAGGATGTTTAAATTAATGTACACAATATCAGCAGATGCTGCTTACAATGAACAATGCTATCTTTAACCCTTACGTGCCCCCTGTGACAAATTTGTCACACGATTTTGGGGGTTGTCAAAACCACTGACCCCACGTAAATTTTGCAACCTAATGCCCATAGTGACATATTTAGACCATCAGTGCTGCCATATGATGCATAAAACTGGAACTGACACTACACTGGCTGCACCAGCTAACCTTTCCAATATGGCCGCCCCCATGGTGGAATCCAAACAATAGATCAGCACCCATTCATCGCTGGATAAAGTAGACAAACAGGTAAGCTAATGAAAAATAAGCTATGCCTAATACTTCAGCTATATGTCAACTACCAAAACAATGATGGACAAAAGTTCTCTTTATATCCTTGAAACTTAGAGTGATATATATGTCTCAAAACTAAAATGAGGTCAAAGGTCACCAAAAATTAAAAATTGCTATTGGGTTGTTATTAGCCCCTCCCCAGGACATATTAACAGAATCCATAGATTTTTCTTTCAACTTTTACTATAGTTGGGCATTTAAGGGTTAAAGAAGGAGGCTGTAGAGTTGGGGGGATGAGATGCAGATCTGTAGTAGGCCAGAATAAGAGCAGTGTAGAGGGCACAAAGCAGGAAAGATGACTGAACCTGCCTTGGTTATAGAAGCTCGCCAACTGGGTGGGAGATGTTTAAGTTAAGAATGATGAGACATAAAGGGGCTTGTGACTAGGCCTGACTAAAACTCCATTTCAGATTGGATACTTGCATCAGTTTTCACCATTAATACAGAACGGCGTACATTTGTGGTCGATGGTGACTCTGTTCGGGTGATGCCCTGAATCTGAGCAAGCATGACAAAGGCAAGCTCTGATATCACAAACCCTGACACTTGCTCTTCCAAAGGGAGCAAAGAATCATAGTCACCTGATGATAATATCGGAGTGTAAATGGAATAGAATGGAATTATGTCAAGTGGTCAGTGTGTCACATTTTCTTTGAGTTTGTGCAAGTGTTTGTGGCCCTCTCTTTTAAGAGCAGTAGGATCAGCAGAAATGCTGAATGCAGACAGAGGAACATCTAGCCAGATATTACTAGAGAGACTTGAATTCATGCGGTCTTACATGAGCATCTCCTCTGGATGCAGGGAGATCAGCAGGAGTGCTGAATACAGGCAGAGGAACATCTGGCAAGACACTGTTAGAGTGGCTTTATACAAAGGAAATATGCCATGTGATGTATGAAATTATGTGTGGAGACAAGCGTATTGCATTTCCATTGATTTCATGCAAACATGCGTGACCTTCAACTCTTGGTGGAGGGACATCCACAGGTATGCTGATTGCAGACAGAGGAACATCTGGCAAGACTCCATTAGAGAGACTTGATACAAAGAAAATATGCTACATAACAAATGAAACTGCGTTGCAACAAGTATGATGCATTTCATTTAAATTCATACAAAGATCCAGAACTTTCTCCTCTGGGTACAGGGACATCAGCAGCACTGGTGAATGCAAACAGAGGAACATCCGGCAAAACATTATCAGTGATAATATTACTTTGCAACTTCAATTCAGTCCAGGTATTGAGAGGAACAACACAGCGACATATCCTGAAATTCTAAGACTACTCTGGCAACTGTCATCGGAGTTAGGAAATAATTGATAATGACCATAAAAAATTCCCATTACTAGGCACAGCCTGGCCTAAAACAACCACATGCATAAAATTGAAATTAACAATAAGTAGCCTAACTCTTTAAAATGATCACAAACCATCCTTAACACAAAGGCCAACATCGATGACACACCGTGGTTTTCATTTTGGAGTACAAGTGACCAAAACATCTGGAACAGCTGGTAAAATTTACTTCTTATACATTTGACGTGTTTGATTTCCATGACCGTGGTGGTGATCAGAGTCGGCCACATCAAAGTCCCCCTGCACATCAGATGAAGACCGCTGACTAATTTTGCAAGAAACCAGGGGAGGCCATCCAAAGTGCAATTGAAATTTTTGGCCTAAATTGAGCGTAATTTTTTTCAGTCCATTAATTGCGTCAAGGCTTAGCTTGTAAAACAAACACAATAGACCGTTAATTATTTGCTGTCCAGAAGCAGTTCATACTTAGCACTTCGTCTAATTAGCACGCTGCAGTGGCAGATAACGCAAAGCATTACCAAAGCATTTGATTAGGCTACAAGTAGGCAGCAATGTCCTTAGGAATCCAATTTTTAACAAGAGCAAAGCGGAGCATAGCATATGCCCCCGCCCATATGTTTAATTGGGGTAAAGATTGAATAGGTTGCTAGTTTAGCATGGTGAATAGTGAGAGTGAATAATACTGAAAGTTAAACATGTTAAAAGAAAACTGGTTTTTGAATGAAGATGAGGAGTTCTTTAGTTATTGCGTGGAAGCTGTAATCAAGATGGCTGCATTAGCGGCCATATTGGATATTGCACGGCACTGGTTTTCGAAAGAAACTTTCCTCTACCCACCCCGCATACACCACCAAGAAATGAGATGGATCGGACAAGGCGTTCTTTAGTTATTGCGTGGAAACTGAAATGAATATGGCTGCCGTGGTGGCCATATTGGATATCGCACGGTGCTGGTTTTCGAAAGGAACCTTCCACTACCCACCCCCCATACACCACCAAGAAATGAGATGGATCGGACAAGGCATTCTTTAGTTATTTCGTGGAAACTGAAATCAAGATGGCTGCCGTAGCAGCCATATTGGATATCGCATGGCGCTAGTTTTCGAAAGGAACCTTCCTCTATCCACCCCCCATAGATCGTCTAGAAATGAGATGGATCGGACGAGGCGTTCTTTAGTTATTGTGTGGAAACGAGAAGTTTACGGCCAGACACCCGGACAGACGGACGGAAGGAGCGTTGACATAATGCCCCCTGCTCATTCGAGGCGGGGGCATAATAATAAAAAGTAAGATTTCCCAAGCCTTGCCTACTTAGCTGTGTTTTTCAAGCGCTGACAGTGTTTGTAAGAAACTGAGAATAAATCATATGCTGCAAATACTGCTGCAAACTTAGTGGGGAAATTATAAATAAGTGGGGAATTGCAGGTGCTTCAGCAGGTCAAACTTTTGCATTTAATAAATCATCGGCTGAGAATTAACTTGGTCTATCTGCATTTTTGTGAATATTTGAGATATTCTGTCATAATGATTTTTAAGTTAACAAGGTCTATTTTAGGTTATGACCCTGCTTAGATATGCTCTCAGTTTATGTCAAAGGTCAATATTAGAAGGGTCTATTTTCAAATTTGCCGCTTCACCAAGTTTTAAGTAGCTCTATCTGCAATTAACCAATAATATTAGAGGGATCGCATCATGTGACATCAGGCCTCAGAGACAAAATGGCAGCTAAGAAGAAATTTACTGATGCAGAGTTGAGAGAAATTGCTGCATTTCTTCATTTAGGTGAGTGCTTCGAGAAGTCAGATTGAACAGAGTGTTATTTGCTGAAACTTAAATGATTTGCTGAAAAATTATGTTTTGTCAAGTTAATCATGTAAATTGAGTTCAAGGTTACCTTTTCTATTCAGATCAAAGTGAAGAATAATGACCCAAAGGCTTTGATCAATCGGAGAAATTGGCAGAGTCAAAAAATTACATTGTTTATATACTTTAAGTTGTTCACAGTTATAATGTTCATATTTCCTTGATGTGAGATCATTCACACGTGAATGTTTCTCTCTCATTACTAGGTCATGTTGAAAAAGGCCTAAAAAGTGTTAATCTTATATTTCTTTTTTACTGTGACAGCGTTTAAAAGTTGTTTCATAAGTATTATTAGTTAATAAACATTGGGGTTTAATTAAAATGCGATTTTAAGAGACTGTTAATTCATTTCCATATTTTTAAAACCTGTAATCTGCAGATAGACCAAAGTAACACTGGAATTTTATGAATTCTAAAGTTACAATGGTTTATCTGCAAAATTGGGTACCCAGAATTCAATGTTGCCAGACGAATAGGGGTGTGTAAATTAGCCCAGTTTAGTCTTGTAGTATTCTAATTGTTTGGGGAAAAAAAATCTTTTAATTCAGAAAAACTCGAAGCGGATATTTTTAATACCAAATCTTCAATCGCAATTTCCTCGAAAACACAAAAATGGCAGATAGACCTAGTTAATCCTAGGCCGACGAAATATGTAACCTGGAAGGAGCATATTTATAGCATGAAATCAATCCACATTGCCATCAGCTAGATTAACATTGACTAAATTATGATACATGAAGGGGTACATCCTTGATATTTTATTTGAGATTATTTTGATAAATTTTCACATCCTTCTCTTTTGCTCCTGAAACTGTGAAAAACCACAAAGTATCCATGGCCAGTGGACCTGATGTGGTGTGAATAGGAGGGGAAGTGCAAAATAGCCTCTCTCAACCCTGGAACGGCGAAAAAGGTTAAACTTGGGAGCGGCAGTTTTCAGGAAAACTAAGGAAATCTAAATGTATATGGATGAGATGCAGATCTTGAGAAGGCCAAAGTAGGAGTGGTGTTGAGGGCACGGAGCAGGAGAGATGATGTAACACTGCCTTCATTCTAAAGCATCACCAGCTGGGTGGGAGATGCTGAAGTCGAGAATAATTTTAACAGAAGAAGGGCTTGTGACTGCGCTTAACATCCTTGCCTGCCTGAGCTGACACTACAGCTCTACTTACTTCTTGGTGATGTTATTTACTCTCCCGTTTTTGTCTTTTTAAAAAAATATTGACCCTCTCAGTTACTGTTTGTTTCCCACAATTTACAAAATAGGTAAACTCTGAGTACATTCTCGACTTCCTCTGTATGTCTGATTGATTGGGAGAATTCAGTTAGCAGGGGATGGGGGCTTGGCTTTCAAAACCGCATCAACTCCCCCCCCCCCTCCTTGCGCAATATATAGCAATCCAGTAATTCCTGGGTAGCTGTGAAATCTGCTAAGCTGAAGCCACTGCCACATCAACATAGGGAGAGATAATAGCTGTGAAAATAATAGGGGTAATGAAATGATTATACTGTTCTTGTTGGCATAATCTGGTGCCTGTAGACAGGCTGCAGACTAATGATAGCTGGGCAGCTGATTAGAGTACTTTCCAATGAAAAGAATGAAAAAGACAGGAAAGCAGTGTTTGCAATGTGTACATTCATATTAAGTGATACACTACAGTATACTCAATGGATTAGGAGCAGAGATTAAGCCAAATTTAAAATCATGTCAGTTTTGTTAAACTGAGAAAATCAGGAATGGTTATTTAGAAGCTGCTATAGACTGGGTGTGTTTTTCTTACATCTTATGCATCTTCTCACGGAATGAAAGTGAGCTTGTTTGATGTTGTAATTCCTCTGACTGATCAGAGAGCATCTTACTATTTAACCTTAATCTCTTCCATTTTATTTATTTTTTATTTTTTCCCCCACAGATCAGGTTATATTTTCAGGTATGGCTAAAACTAGTGTGGCTTTGGTCTGAAGTGCACAATAGTTCTGGTTGATTCATCTGACTTCATTTCTTGTCATTAGATCAGTCTGTTTAAGGGGAACATGGCAAGAAACATATAGACTTTTTTGCCTTATAAAATTTTAACTATAAATACTACATCAAATATCAACCACTGAATATAAATCAACTTCCTGCCTACATGAGAAGGTCTGACTCCCATAGCCAAATAACAAGAACTGTTATTCCGGGTGTGCTATTCATAGCTACATGCTCTTACAGCTTCTAGATACTTGATTACACTTCAGAATGTGTTAATGTCTGCAGCGTTGACTGCCTTATTGTACTGTATATCTGCATTAAATACAGCCCCCCGTTTAACCGGCTTCTGAATCAATGTCACATTCATGTGTGAGACAATTTCACCCTTGTGAGCTGTGGCATGAAGCGAGACTAGAAGCTTTTCAACAGGTCCAGTTTCCTACAATCTTCAAATTTTCATTCTTGACCCACCGCCCCTCAAGCCTCAGCCAAACGTTCAGAGGTCCCCGTGCCTGCACATTAAATGAACAATGCAAAAATTTCCACTATTTTTTTTTTAATTCCCTGACCCAGACTTCCTGTGACTGTAGAGGGATCTTTGGAGCCCATTTTGTTCCATCTTAGTCTGTGAATGAGTGGCGGGATGTGGAGGCATATATGCCACAGCAGCTCTTTGTTAGGGGCTCGGGAGCCATCAGGCAGTGATAATCTTGCTGCGAGAGAGCGGTCACACTTGGGTCGCCACGATGCACTTCCAGGGCCAATTTTGACCCGGGCCTCTCATCCACATAATGGCCTAATTGTGGAGCAAAGCAGTGAAACAGGGAAGCTGTGGGCTGGAGATGTGCGGCTAATGGAAGTCTGGGGGCTGAAGTGATGATGACATTGATGCCCTTTGCATTGGTGCTAATTTATGCCCTCCTCAAGAATTTGAGTGGGGCGGATAGATCGTATGGCTGTCTGTCTTATTTCTTTCCTTCATCTGAATGCCAGGGGACACTGATGGTGTTCTATCCACAGCTTGTTTCATTTTTTCTATCCTTCTTTTGTTATGAGCTTCACTCTAGCTACTCATTCTTCGGGAGATTGACGGAGGTATATTTCCAAACCTGATTATTGCATTGAATCGAGAGAGGCCCATTGACCCTGCTCCTTTTCTCTGCACAATTACAACTAGTACCCATTTATGTCCTTCCCTATATTATTACTTTTTTTTTTGAAAGTCAACTTTACCCACCACCTTCAGAAATTATACGCGACAATTCCACTTCTATGCCGTTAGGATGCTCATATGAAATTTCACCTTTGTAGACCTTTTTGCATTGAAGAGAATGGTGTTTCTTAGCCTTTCACATGCTGTTTTTCACCTTCAGTCAAAAACAGGCTAATACAGCTTGCGTTAAGTCTATATGCAGCCGTGGAACAACAGCTACATCATTAGTTTGTGTAATCATTAGGCATTAAGCCATTTTGGCTGTCTACTGGCCCAATCAGTGAGAATGAGGCTCTGTCGCATATGGTTTGCTGATTTGATCCTGGACTTAGTTATGATTATCATTAGGGTGGCTGGGCAGCCTGGTCGTTGGTTGCTGGACTGGTAACCGTAACAGTTGCTGGTCAAAGCCCTTGGTGGGACTTGGGTTCCTGACTGAATCTATAGAGATGAAGTTCAGAAGAACTCTGCCTGTAGGTCCTTGAGCGAGTCCCCACATCCCAAAATTATTCTTTCTTGCATTTCTCTTCAGGCGTCCTTGAAAAAGAGTAACATGTTCTCAATGTAACTTTACTTGAGTAAACAAAGGTTAAAAAATACCTGATTAACATGCTGGGCATAATTCAGTGTATCCGCTTTCTTCATATTTTTTTCTTTCACCATTTTTTTTTATTTTTATTTAACCCTTATTTTTACCAGGGAAGTCCCGTTGAGATTGAAATCTCTTTTTCAAGGGAGCCCCGGGGGTTGAGGTGGGGAGGGAGAGGGCAATTTTCACAGCCAATTGGATCAGGGGATGATTAGGTGGCAGGTTGAAAGAGCCAGGTTGGGACTTTAGCCATGGCACCGGGGAACCCCCTACACTTATCGAAGAGTGTCATAGGATCTCATCCGAAAGACGGCATCTCCTTCAGCACAGTGTCCCCGTCACTGCACTGGGGATTATTCCACCAGAGGGAAGAACGCTACCTACTGGCCCACCAACGCCTTTTCCAGCAGCAACTTGGTTTTCCTCGGTGGTCTCCCATCCAAGTACTGACCAAGCCCACACCTGCTTAGCTTCAGCCACGCAGCTGGAGCAGATCGAATTGTGGTATGGCTGCTGGCATAAATTTCAACATTATTACAACATTAAGTATTACAACAATATGGCCCTGTAGTGAAAGAGGCTGGGTGCCAAACTGGCCTGCCTGCAGGCCAGACCAGTCATCCACTGAGAAATATTGGCATATTATTGGCATACGTGTTAGGGTGGTGAACCTCCAAGCGTCAGAGACCATGTGAGATACTTCCATCACCACTGATTTTTAGCCATTATCAGGCTTCGAGTGGACAGCCATCTGGCAGCGAAGCCCTGCAGCTCCTGTGTGATTGATGAAGATGCTTGATAAGGTGTATCCCCTTTTATGGCTGAACATTCATAGCGGGGAGACTCATCTGATTCCATTTCTCTAGAGTTCCCAGGCCTTCTGGTTATCAGAGGTAGACATTCCTGAGGTCAGAAAGTAAAAGTCCTGCCATGTTTTACTTTCCCTCTTGAGTTTAGCCAGGTGATTTCATGAGTTAGTTCAAGCTCCTTGCTGAAAGGTTATTCTTATTAGCATTTGGGTAGAAAAAAGATAACTTTTACCTCCTGAACCTGGATTGTTCACCGCTGCTGACTATCCACCATGATACCATGGTACCATGGTGATACTTTACAATTAGGGTGCGCTAATTAAGATTAGGTTACACTGTAAGAAACATTAACTATCAGATTATTAACAGTAAAATGATGTGTCTACTAATCATTTACTAATGGAGTTCATGTATCTGAGGTGTTAATTTATTGAATTATTTGATAGTTTGAGACGTTACTTAAGGGATGTTTTCAACTTCATAATGAGGGTGTCAAAGAGCATTAATAAATGGTAAGTTAAGGTTACCTAATGCTTATTTAGCTCTCTGATGCATTAGTTAATTGTTAATTAATTGGAAGTTAATACTTATTACTGCATTAACTAATGTATTCTTATTGTAAAGTATTTCCCTATTCCTCTTGAATAGGAAGTATACAGCTTCTTACTGAGCAGATGCTGTGGCCTCCTGTGATCTGTATAGTGCTGCTAGTACTTACAGTTCAATTGTTTCGAGCTGCAGCAGCTTCGTGGCTTTAGCGGAGCACCTCATACAGCATGAACTTTGGCTTATTGCTCTGACCCGGCCAAGCTCAGGCTGACTGCCTGCGATGAATGAAGCAAGGAAGTGCCAAATACAGCACAGTTAGTCCCCTGCTGTGTGTTTGCTCCCTCCTGCAGTGTGTGTGTACCCAACTGCGGTAAGAGGCAACCCACTGGACAAAGCGCTGCCCTCCATCACGTCCGTTGGTCCCCCCCCCCCTTTTTTTCTTCCCTCCCCTCGCCAATGAATCTTTATAAGCCGGGTAAAAATAGACTTGACTTTTAAAGCTCTCCTTTGTTACAGCCAGGTCGTGGCCTATTTCTTTTCCTGCTATATTGATTTTCAGTGCTTCAAAAAAAAAAAAAATTCTGAAAAATGCATTTAAAAAAAAATATGACTCTTGCCTCCTCCTCCAGGTCTGATTGGTGGACCTGAGGCCAGCTATAAGTGAAGCGGGGATTGGCAGAGAGTGACACCAATCTGAAGGGACAAGATGGGATTTAGCTCTGAGATGTGATTTGAAGCAATTCCCTCTGTTCTTTGCTTGTACTTCTCACATACGTGCAATGCATTTTAAAGCCTTTTCTTTTTATTTTTTGAATGCTGATGAGTCCAAATCCTTCTCGACTATGCATTAGGCTGGCTTTTTACATGCATTCTGGTCCTTAAATATTTGGACACTGACAAAGTCGTAAGTCTCCCCCTCCACCGCAGCCTATTGGAGATGAAGTACAATGTTTTGACTTTCAATTTTAAATTGAGAGTATTTCGGACATGTAATTAGGTTGAACGGTGTAGGAATCAGATAATGTTTGATACGTGGTTCCCCCTTTTAAAAGTACCACAAGTCATTGGACAGTTGGGTGCTTAGTGGTCCTGTGTCCAGATGTGTGTCATTATCTAAATTACAAGTTAGCAGTTAAAGGGTCTAGAGTTGTTTTCAGGTGTGAAATATTTTAGAAAATGTTCATTAGGCGAAAAAAAGAAAAGCAAAATCATAAGAGAAATATCAAAAACATTATGTGTGGTATTCTTAAAATAGAGAATGCAACGGTGAGCTCAGGAACACCAAAAAGCCTGGAGGACCATGGATAACTGTGGTGAATGGCAGAACAGTTCCTCGACTGTTGAAGAACATTGCTTTACGACAGTTTGCCAGATTGAGAACATTCTGCAGGAGGTAGGCACATCCGTGTCATTGTCAATAATCATGAGCAGCAGACCACCAGGTTAAATACCGAGGGTTTACCACAAGATGTAAACCATTTGCAAGCCTCAAATCAAAAGATAGATGATACAAAGACCTACTTGTTCTAGAATGGTGGGAAGAGAAGAAAATGGAGAAGGGATAAAACTTCTCATGAACTGCAGTATACCACTTAGTCATGAAGCGCAGTCGTGTGTAAACCTGTATGGCTGTCGACAGAACTAGTTCACTTATATTTATTGATGATGTGACAACTGGCAACTGCAGCTGAATGAATTCTGGATTGTACTGGGCTTTATTACCTGCTCATATTCATCCAACTGCCTCAAAAATCCTTTGAGGGCACTTGACAGTACAGATGGGCAATGACTCAAACCATTCTGAGGAAGCAACCCAGGGCTCCTTTAAAGCGAGGAAGTTGCTTGTTTTACAATAGTCACGTCAATCCCCTGAACCAAATCCGGCTGAGAAAGCATTTCTCTTTCAGAAAGCAAAGCTTAACACCACAAAGACATGCAAGAATGTAAGGCAGCTGCAGTGAAGGTCTGGCGGAGCATAATCAGGAAAGAAACCCAACATCTCGTGGTATCTGTGGGTTCCATCGACTGCAAAAGATTTGCAACAAAGTATTAGAATTACATTTTAATTTATGATCATATTATTTTGTCCAGTGACTACTGAGCCAGTAAAATTAGGTGGCGATGCATGCAAGTCGTGTGGAACCCCCTAAATTAAAGCTGACAGTCTACCCTTCTATTACATTTGATTTATTCATTTCCATTGTGATGATGCATAGAGCCAAATGATGAAAACTGGGTCACTGTCCAAATACTTCTGGACTTCTGACTGTAAGTCGACGAGAAGAAAAATTATGAGTTTTACCATTATAAAGTGACTGTGCATCATCAAATGATACGGTTATTACTACTAAAGACAACTCAGTATCCCGCTCAGGTGTGGTGTCTGCCAAAGTTTAATAATTATACGCTGTTTTTTATGACAGTAGTGTGTGGGAAAAATATGTTTTTTTTTTTTCAGCAAACTCTTGCATAACCTGAACTGAGCTGGAAACTTAAGTTGTGTATTCAAAATTTTGGCTAGTGATATCATTTCAAAATGGGCATTTTTGCTAGAAAGGGCTTACGTATGACAAAATTATTTGATGTCCCTTGGCTTTAATTTTAAAACACAGCATAACATAGACATTTGGCAATAGCCTCTGATAGCCTCTGGATCTGACAAAAACATGAACCCTTGTTTAGCAGTATTTAGATATCAGTTACATACTGGTGGGCAGCACCTGTACACTGAGCTTGCACCTTGAGTATGTGTTTGTGCACACTTTAATATACCACACATTTTGTCCTTTTTTATGTTTGGCTATTTGCCATTAGAAATTGTTCTGAGGGCAATGGAAAATCCAGTGTCTTATGCAGGCGGTGGTGTAATATTCCTGTGATACTGATACTTTTATTGGTGATATTTAAGCACATTTATCCAGGTTTAAGATGTTTTTGTGTGTACCCTTTTATCTTTTGTGATAATATTCTCAACATCAGAATGGCAGGGGTTGTGAAGAGATGTGGATTTCAGCCCAACTGTGTAGCTTTCAGTATAATTAGAATTCTTTCATTCAGCACTGACAGATTTATTCCAAGGGTCTGGAGAAAAAGAAGTAATTTGAGCTCTGAATGTCACTGTGAAGCTACCAATTTCAGCTGGAGTACTCGTGAAAGCTCTTTGTTTATCTGATGTTTTTGGCGGCCATCTGCTGTGAAGGCCTGCCAGAGCGGCCTAAGACTGAGAGTTTTTCCTTCTTCCTCTCTGCCATAGAAAAAGAAGAGACACTGTCACTCTTCACATTCTCGCCAGCCGCACGCCCACAGTGGTGGATTTTTTTTTGCGTCTGGTTCCCATGTCTCTCAGAATGACACTTCTTTCATGTTTTCATGGTCCTCTGTCCTCGCTTCTCTGCCAGGAAGGGCTACGGTCGTTTCCATGTCAATAATGTCCGTTGCTTATCTCAAGATGCAGGAAAGGCTATTTATTCTGCGTATTATTCACTTTACTCCCAGAGTTTATTATTTTAATGCCCCATGTCTGAGGAGACTTGCTTGGAGTCTGTTATGTTTGAAACACGGTCATTGTTTTAGCCACTGGTTATTTTCCAAGAAAGTTTGGTTAAGTGACTTCATTGGGTACATCAAGTCCTTGACCATTGTGACTGACTACACATTGTTAAGCTCACCACCTGTAAGCTGTCTGTGTTTTATTGCTTTTCTTCCATGCACTGGTCATGTGATGTGTCACTCCTACTGTGGTAGGTTTGTCTGGGTCTGTGGTCGTTGGAAAGTGACCAGGCCTGAGCCCTTGTGTCCTATTCTCCCCCGTATGCAGGTCGAGCCACCCTGCACGGGAAGTCCTCCCTGCGGATCGAGCAAGTACGCTCTGACGACCAGGGCTGGTACGAGTGCAAGGTCCTGATGCTGGAGCAGCAGTACGACACTTTCCACAACGGCAGCTGGGTACACCTCACGGTGAACGGTGAGCGAGCCCTCTCAACGTCCTCCACCCAACTGCATGACCATACAGGCCACCTGTAGCCTTGTGTCAAAGGTGCTTGACTGTAATTCAGAAGTTTTATGGTTCTAGTGCTATTGTGTCTGGCAAGTATACATGAGGATAGCCTGTAGCGCCATGGCAAAGGGGCTTGACTCAGATACAGAAGTTTGGTTATTCTTGTGCCAATGTGGCTGTTACATGGTAATGCTGTCAATCCATTGCGTTGCGGCAAGGGTGTGCAACTGTGGGGCCTTTCTGCATGGCTAGTGACCCTCAGTGGGGATTGGCCCCCACTCAGTTTAATCTGCATGTCACTTTGGAGAAAGGAGTTACTGTAGCTGCATAACTCTGATGTAATTTTATAGTCTAGGCGAGAGAGTTTGCATTCGTTCTTTACCAGTGCTGATTTCGAGAAGTGCATCCATTGTGAGTTTTGTATGAGATTCGCGACTGGATTTTTGCCCCTGCCTCAAAGTAGAGATTTGCATGGGTCTGATGTGTGATATGAATGACTGAGTTCTCACTCACCCAAACGTGTTGCCGGTCAGTGATGGGTAAAATCACTCACCTGCTAGAAGGACTTCACTTTAGCGTACCGCGCTTCGTGTCACTAGTGAGCTAGTCCAGATACCCCACAGTACACGTAGACGCATTAGCTTTCTAAGAGGGTATTCCTGTGGTTCAGGAACTGTCCCCAGGTGCTGTACAGCCCACAGACCTGTTCTCCTCATTCCGGCCTCTGCTGCCTGGCGGTTTGCTGATAAACAGGCTAATTCTGTGGCCAAAGACAGGGGTACTTAAGATGACAGCCTTGACACTTTTTATTCTTGATTTTATTATTATTATGTTTTTTTTTTTTTTTTTTGCCATTGCTTTTTTTAGTGATCCGTGGGAAATTATAGCAAAATGTGTTATGGTTGCCATGGGCTGGAGGCTGTTCATTGTTATTCTACCTCCTTTCAAAAAACCCAGCTGCTGAAGTGACATGGTGCACTTTTGTGGCTCAGCTTGTAGTTCATAGTTGACGGTGGCCGAGCCGTGATAGCATTATAATTTTTTTTTGCATATTCCCGAGGCTGTTCGGCTCATCCGGAAAAGACGGCCCTGCGGGTCTGCAGCTGTGGGAATTCCCAAGAGGGACAGTGCTGCATGACTGAGCGGCAGCAGGGATGTAGAGCAGGGGGAGGAGGAGATGAGGGGGGGGCTGATGAAATTATGAGGGAGGGGAGCAGAAAACACCACGTCCGGCTTTGCGCTCATTAATTCGAAGAGCGCGTCGGTGATATGATGGAGCAGCGGCCAGCCTGTTTATCAAGGGCCGTGCCCTGAAGTCAACTCATTGGCATTCTGTGCTTTTCGCCGCAAAGGTGAATCCGCTTAATATAGTTGCATCCCTCATTGCATTAAAAACAAATGGCTCTGTACTGGCTGCGATAGCACGCGGAGTGATAAACGATGTGAGTAATGGAAAAGCTTGAATCACTTTGTCTCCTCTGCTGATTTTTCACTGGACTGCTCTGCATTAAGAGGCTTTGTATCTTTAGGCGTGAAGACTTCTATAGCGCTAATCTTCTGGTAATTCTGCAATTCTTTTTCTTGTTAGCTAGCGGTGACTCCTAACACAATATTAGCCTAATTTTAACATTTCAGAGAAGCCTCTTGAACAGAATAACTAATTCATTGATTTGCAAAATTACAATAGGATTTTGTTTACCAAATCATTAAAAAATATTTTACTACTTGGTATGGTCAACATTTGATGATAGTAGAGTAAGTACATACATTGGCAGTATTGCTTTATGCAAATATAGTGTCTCTAAGTTGAAGCAGGTGCACTTACAACTCGTGATAGCAAGGAAAGCGTTAAAATAGGAACAGGACCTAGTTAGCAGTTGCGATGTTGTGCTTTGTGAGAGCAGCTACGAAAGAGCAGGAAATTACATCACCATCTCTTCTTCCCAATATACGATGTCACTGCTACTGCCTGTAAACCTAAAAAAAGGTACCTTTCGCACATCTAAGAATATACTGCTCTTCTGCTCTTGGATATTTTTTGTGTATTCTCTTACGTGGGCTGAGGGCACATAATTATAATGGATGAAGTGGCCTTTTATTTTTTTCGTAGCCTGTTGTTTGAGCCGCTTGCAGCTGCCGGGGGGGCCTGACAGAAGGGCTTGGGCTGGCAGTGAGTTTATTAAACCCTTCCCCTGCCCACCACCACCTTGAACCCCCCACCCACCTCAAATAGGCTCTGTTCCTGTGATATTCTGCGCCAGCGCTCGTCGGTAGCATGTGTAAGGTGCCGGGAGGACCGTGTCAGGCGAGCTGAGGAGGAACAGGGTGAGGCCGGGAAGGAGACGATGATGGTGATGATGATGATGTGCTCTGTTTGCCAGGATTCCAGGGTCGTTTGGCAGGGAGTCTGTCTGTGGCCACTGTTGAGTGATTTTTATGAAAAAAATGTCCATGGAAATTGTCAAAACCACTTTTGGTTTGCAAAGCAAGGAATTGTTTTTTGGAAGCTGTTTTATTATCTGGGGGCTGTACAAACCTGACATTTTCAACATGTTGTGCAAAATTATTGTTTGCAGGGTAACAGTTTTACTCAATGTTATGGTTGTGGGAATTTTGGGAAAAGTAAAAGAGCTGAAATATCTGATCGACTGCATACTGTAACTTGAACTTCAACGGCAAGTTCTGACCTTGCGCTGTGAATGTGTTAATTAAGACGGCAGTTGGTAATCTGCCAGACTACCTCATTTTGCACTGAACTCTGGGCAAAGAGAACTTTTGAATGAGAAAATTTAAAGTTAGAATCTGACCTGCCATTCCCTGGAAATGAGTTTATTATGTATGGCCTTTGGTGATCGCTCACCCTACTCATTGTTAGAAGCAGTGGGCAGAGAGCCCCTAATAATGTGCGTCACAGTTTGTGGCTCTGAAAGCCTCAGCGTTGAGCTGAATCACAGGACGAGAGAAAGCAGCGCTGCGTCCATATGAAGGTCACGCTGACACAGAGGAGGCGGGGACCTGCCCTGACCCCAGATCAGTCTCTGTCGTAGCAATGCGAGGCACGCCATTACTCAAGCTGCTAACGCTAATATTTACTGCCATTATTAATAGCAAGGCTTCGCAGTTACGCCATCAGAGCAAATGGGAAGTGAAAATGTGCGGATGAACACATTTGTTCACGGCAATGGATATCATCTAGGCACGCTGTCATCATTTCAGCATGCAGCATACTGGATCTTGTGATTGACAGTAGACAAAATGGCTCCCTGGTCCTCTTATATTTACCATTTTTGATTGAAATACTGGCAGAGAACTATCCCTCATTCAGATGATGAACGCATCAAATAAACATGTCAAACTTGTTGAGGAAATACGAGTTTCATGAAGAACCACATCCATTATTACTGTCTTTGAATCATAGAATTTGTTTGATTTACTTATAGTATTGAAATGGCATAGATTGTTACTGAGGGGGCATCCATTCATCCAACTGTCCGTTATCTATATTGCTTCTTCCTCACTAGGGTTGCGGGGTAGCTTGAGCCTGTCCTAGCCGAGTATACTCCAAAGCTAGGGACACACCCTGGACAGCTCACCAATCTATTGCAGGGTGCACACATCATTCAGACACCATTCACTCAGACACTCTTACCTATGGACAGTTTTGAGTTTCCAATTAGCCTGACATGCTAACTGGAAGAAATTGGAGTTCCTGGAGGAAACCAGCTCGGGAAACAGAGGGTTCATGTTCACATATATACTAGAAGTTTATTAACTCCTCAAGAGTTCCTGTCTTGTTGTGATGCCTATACTGGCCATGCCCTATAGGAAATTTCTGTGGCTTGGCCACATTATCCTCTCTCCTATCTCTGGCTGCTACCTAAGCTAGGCCCTGTGCCCTGCATGGGGTAGCCGGTTTCTCAGGACAACAGTGATGCATGTTGAGAGCTATGCTTGCGGCTGCTCTCAGCACATCCCAGGTTGAAGTGATACCACTGCATCAAGAACATGGTCCAGACTGGCAGTTTTAATCCCAAACATTTTAATAGCTGTTTTATTTATTTATTTATTTATTTTTTTTACACGATTTGGAGAAGCACTCGTAACACCCACGTTGTGGACACTCTGCTGAGGCTAGATGAGCCCTTTGTAATTCTGAGTCACGCTGTCTTTGCTTTTGAATTTACTTGTGTTATTTACTAGAAATATTTGTCTATCCAGAAGGGCTTAGTGTATCTGTTACAGGAGTAGGTCTGACGTGGGTTTCAAATGACGACCCGCGCCTGTCTGTCTGGGAACCATCGGGCATGTGTAGCCTGCTGACCTAAAGCACAAGGTCAACCACGGAAAGGAGCCAATCCTTTGGGGCAAGACATCTCATGCACATCATAGTACCTCATATCTCATTTGCATATCTCAAAGCTCATCCTAAGGGACTCATCACCTATATCAAAATATGGGAGTTCATTAAATGATTCAATGGTCCAATGATCTCATGCAATTAAAATGATTTATGATTTGAAAAATGATACCTTCACTTTTAAATAGTCTGCAGGCCGCCCTTAATTCATGCAAAGAGCAGCACTTCTGGTTAAGCCACGACAACCCCATTTCTAGAAAAGTTGGGACGCTGTGTAAAATGTAAATAAAAAGAGAATTCAATGATTTGCAAAGCATTTAAACCCTACATTTAATTGAAAATAGTGCAAAGGCAACATATCAAATGTTTAAACTGAGAAATATTATTGTTTTTTTGAAAAATAATTGCTGATTTTTAATTTGATGACAGCAACAGGGGCAATGTTTACCACTGTGTTGCATCACGTTTTCTTTTAACAAAACTCTGAAAGCGTTTGGGAAGTGAAGTGACCAACTGCTAAAGTTTTGTAAGCAAAATATTTTCCTGTTCTTGCTTGATATAGGCTTTCAGCTGATCAACACTTCGCAGACTCCTTTGTCATATTTTTTCATAATGCGCCAATATTTTCAGTGGATGACTGGTCTGGCCTGCAGGCAGGCCAGTTTGGCACCCAGCCTCTCTTCACTACAGAGCCATATTGTTGTAATACATGAATAATGTTGTGTTTGGCATTGTTTTGCTGAAATAAGCAAGGCCTTTCCTGGCAAAGATGTCTTGATGGCGTATATGAAACTCCAAAACTGGCATATATTGTTAAGCATTAATGGTGTCTTCACAGATGCACAAGTTACCCATGCCATGTGCAACAATGCACCCACATACTATAATGAATGCTGACTTTTGAACTGTGCACTGATAACAAGCTGGATGGTCCCTCTGCTCTTTGGTCTGGAGGACACCATAATTTCCCAAAAATAATTTCACATTTTTTATCGGTCAGACCACTGATGATTTTCCCACTTCCCCTCAGTCCATCTTAAATGAGCTCGAGCCCAGCGAAGGCTGTAGCATTTCTGGATCTTGGTATAATATTTACATGGCAGAGTTTTAGCTTGCATTTGTGGATGCAGCGACAAATGGTGTTCACTATTAATGGTTTACAGAAATATTACTGAGCCAATGGAGTGATTTCCACTTCAGAATCCTGCCTGTTTTTAAGGCAGTGCTGCCTGAGGGCCTGAAGTTCATGGCCATTCAGTATTGGTTTTCGGTCTTGTCCCTTGTGTACAGAGGTTTTTCTGAATGCTCTGAATATTTTGATAATATTATGCGCTGTAAAGGATGAGATCCCTAAATTCTTTGCAATTTTACATTGAGAAACATTATTTTAAATTGTTGAATTATTTGCCCATGCAGTCTTTCCTTGAGTGGTAAAGCCATTGCCATCTTTATGTCTGAAAGACTTTTTCTACCCAATCTTGTTACTGACCTGTTGCCAATTAACTTTATTTGCAATGAGATGTTTCACCGAGTATATTTTTTTGGCATCATTCAACTTTTCGAGTTTTTTTTTACTCCTTGTCCCAACTTTTTTGAAATGTGTTGGTGGCATCAAATTCACAATGAGCAGATGTTTTTCAAAAAAACTGTAAAATTTGACAGTTTCAACATTTGATTTGTTGTCTTTGCACTATTTTCAATTATATATAGTTTTTGAATGATTTGCATATCATTGCATTCTGTTTTCATTTGCATTTTACATACTGTCCCAACTTTTCTGGGAATGGGATTGTTGTAATATCTCAAATTATTCTTGCAGGAGTCCTTGGGGTCGCTCTAAATCCTGTCAGCTTAAGCCTGGTGCTGAGGGCCAAAGTAATTCATAGTAATCGGAGTCTGATCATTGGGGTCATGATGAGTCTGTTATGATCCCAACCAGGAATCAGTTGCCAACGCAGAGCGCAATCCAGAAGAAGCCTTTATTGAGAGGAAGACATAAAAAATGGGATGGCACCCAGGAGCAGATTGTTGTTTGTTGTTTATTGTTTATTACGGATCCCCATTAGTCCTCACCGCAGTGAAGGCTATTCTTACTGGGGTCCAAATATTAATACTTCAAACCGAAAATATAATACAATGGAATACCATCATTACAATTAAAAAACACAAAATAAAAAAATAGATAGCACAGTTCAGTTCAGATGTTGTGGGTGAAGTGAGGAGGCTTCGACAATTGTCGGTCAATGGGTTTCCAGGATGACAGCCAGATGAAGTGAATTATTTGTCAGAGCCAAACTGTCCAAGGAAAGGAAGAAGTAGCTTTGGAGAAACTTGGTTCTAATCCTGTTCTTAATAAACTGGACGAAGGAGCAGACTCGGACAGAAATTAACAAGAATGTAGTCCAGAGCCCAGGACCCTTGAGAGAGAGAGGCTTGGCAGCTTGTTCTAATTAACTAAATCAGGAAGATCACTACTGTACCTTACTATCATTAAACGTCACATTTAACCATCAACAGACAAAAAGTTATACAAGTATAAACTGACTGGGATTAAGTGCACATAGCAAATTACAAACCAGAAGCTTGCAACTCGGGGGGGGGTGAATACACTTCATACGTACAAAGGATGAGAATTATGAAATGAGTCACAGCCAGGGATAAGGTAGTGTGCAAGACGCAAACCAATCAAAGAAGACATTTCTTCTAATAGACAGGACCCAGGAACGCTCCTCGAGCTCTTACCCCTCCCAGTCCACCAAACACTGGGGTCAGCCTCCCTTATGCCGGACTTTCAGGATTCGGCACCCTGGGTAAATGGGGCCACCCTTGATAAGGAGGAGAGCGGGAAGGAAAGACTCAGGGAGACAAAGACTCAGATTTATTTCTTGAAACATGAAACACAGCATAAATGTTATGGATGGAATGGGGGAGGAGCCTGACAGCAGATGAAGTCAGGATACTTGAAATGGTTAAGGGGGTCAATGAACCGGGTGGGTGAGCTTTTTTGACTTCTCCAGGAGTGGGATATCCCTTGTGACGAGCCATACCTTCTGCCCCACGTAGTAGGCCGGAGCTGGCCAGCGACGACTGTTCCCCCGCTTCTGGAAGGCGGATATGTGCCAGAGTGGTAAAGCGCGGGCTCTTCTCCCTTCCTGGCAGGCGCACACATTACAGGCTGTGACAAATGGCAGTGGATTCTGGCAGATTTTTGGCTACCAAAAGTGCTGACTTACAAGCTTGAGAGTACGAGAGTCTGGGATAGCATTCCAGCTGAGAGGCGGGGCCCCAGGCCAAGACCTTGCCTCTCACTTTCTCAGGGATGAAGAGATGATTGGGTGGAGTGTCCGGTGGTGAGAGACAGGACCGCAACACCTCTTCGGCCTCACTTGGAGCTTGGTGACAGCCAGGAAACCGCTACTCGTGAGGATAGTATCTTGTGGATCCTCAGGCACCAATGGATACAGACGTGGCAGGGAGTGAGGCTTTGGTATCTCTAGTACCATGTCGGTGCTGTAAGAGGAAGTTGAATCTTGCAAAGAGGAGGGACTAACGATCTTGCTTGGGATTGAGCCTCTTAGCCAAAAAGAGGTACTCTAAGTTGCGATGGTCCATCCAGACGAAAAAGGGGAGCCTGGACCCCTACAACCAGTACTTCTACTCCTCAAAGGCCATCTTCATTGCTAGCAGCTCCCGTCACCGATGGATAGTTCCTCTCCACAGCCAGCGACTGATGAGAAGAGCAGGCACAGGGGTGTAATTTTCAATAGTCTGCTCACTGCAAGAGGACAGTCCCAGCACCCACGTCAGAGGCATTGACTTCCACAACAAACTGGCATTGGGGTTTTGGGAGCTTGAGGACGGGAGCAGCGGCGAACAGCCTCTTGATATGGTTAAAGGTAGAGGCCACCTGGGGGATCCAGGCAAAAGGAAGCTTGGTGAATGTCAGCTCTGTTAGGGGGCCAGCGACAGTTGAGTACTCTGGAATCACTGATATAAGTTAGAGAACCCGAGGAACCTCTGTAGCTCCTTGCAGTCTGTAGGGTTGATTAACTAAATAGGGAAGCTTATGTAAATTACTGTCATTAAAGGTTACGTTTTACTTTCAAAAGACACAGAGTTTAACTAGTAAATACTGACTGGGATTGAGCACACATAGCAAATTTCAATTCAGCAACTTGCAACTCAAAGGGGGGTATGTGTATATACATATATCACAGGTGCAAAAGGTGAGAACTACGAAACGAGACACAGGCGGGGATAAGAGAGCACACAAGGCGCGAACCAATCAAAGAAGACATCACTTCTAATAGACAAGCAAGTTGCTGAATGAGAGGAGACACGGAAAGCATTCACACAAGTCAGATTAATGTAAATCTGGTACTGGGGTTACTGCTTATATTGATTAGAAAAGGTTATCCAGCAAGGTTTTTATTCCGTTATGCCTTCTGTAAGCATCACTAATATACTTCTGTCCACTCATGTACTGCAAGTTACGGCTGCTTTAAGCCAACTCAACGCAGCTGGTGGATGCGTTGCGGTGCTACTACCTATAAACTGCTGGGTTAACAGTGGTCTTGTACCCAATATAATCTAGAGTCACTTAGCAGGAGCAAGTTTTTGTCAGGATACAGGCTTCTAGTTTGTACAGTTTTTTTCTGGCATTTGAAGAATCTGAATCTTATGGCAATGCACCCAATTTACTTCCCTTCTGCAGCTCTGGGGGCGTGTGAAAATGGTTGCAAATCCTGATTCCTGAGCCATCATTCAAGAGCTATCACCTTCTCTCTGTTTTTCATTTCAGGGGAGCAATGTCTTTTCATGTCTTATTCAGTGCCAAGGCACCATTCAGTAAAAAAAAAATCTTTGGTGTACAACACATTGTGGCAGCCACTCAAACCACAAGGCTGGCAGTCAGTGGTTCAGTAATTGAATTCCAGCTGGGGAGTCTTCAAACAGGAGCAGTACATCGGTGCACCGTTGTCATTTGCCTACACAAGTCCTGCCATTTAAATCGGGACCTTCTGTAGTGAAAAAAATGGCTGACCTGCTCATATGCTCTAACTACTATACCTTTGGGCTGGTATCCATGATCTTCTCTGAATCCTTGTGCGATAACCTCAGTGTAATGATTCGCTCATGACTCCAGGTCACTGATAATTCTCCAAGACTTAGCAGTATACCCACAGAGGGAGGACATTTACATTCCTATTGTTTATTCTTTCTTTAGTCTACCACTGAGTGGTTTTCCTTGCTCTGATTGATTTGGGGGGAATAGTTTCAGGCAAAAACTGGCTGTGATGGTACCGCATTGGCTTGACATGCTGTTCTGGGTCCCTGCTTTGTACCCATAGTCAGTGGGGACAGGCTCCCGCTCCCCCGCGACCCTAGTGAGGAAGAAACAGTTTAGATATTGGATGGGTGGATGACAGTGATGGTATTTCAGTTGTTTGCTTACAGATGAATTAATAAACACATACAATTCTATAATTGACTTGAGTAAAGCACTAAAGAAATAGAAAACAAGGACTAATATAAAAAACAGCACAAATCAACCAGATACATGTTTTAAAAAGCCATTGAATATTTATGTTACAAGACATGCTACCTTAGTTCCTCAGCCATGCCATTATGTGAAGTATTCTAAATGCCAGCTTGATTATTCAGAGAGAAAGAGAGGAGCAGCTGTATCTGTGGCCAGGGTGCTTGAAGATTGGAGACTTCGCAAAATTGTCTTCGTGTCCTCCGCCATGGTCAGTTTTTTTAGAATTACTCCTTCAGGAAATGTATAACAAGATAAAAATCACACTCCTGATCCGCTCCTTACCTCGCCGGGCTCATTACGTCATTGTCATCAGGTCTGGTGCTAATTAGATGGTAGACGGCTCCTTGTTTAATTAAGAGGCAGAGCCTGGGAGTGCAGGCTTGTGAGGATGTGTGTTGGTGCGCCTTTAGGGGAAGGGATATAATGAGGCAGTCTTACTATGGCATATTTAAGGAGCCTGTGTTTGAATCCCACAAGGTGACATCATTCTCATTTCCTGATGAACTAGCCCAGTGCTCCTTCTTTTGCCATTTTTAGAACATTTAGACAGATACTGTTGGCTTACTACAGTTTCTACTTTCTGTTCAGTGACTGTTCTCTGCTGCCTTGACTGTCGTTTGATAGTTTATCGCGAACAGTGAAGTCACTCATCAGTTTACTATCTGCATCACTCTGAGAAATCTTTCTTTTTCCATTGTAGCACAGAGAGTATAGTTCCAGAAATTAAGGCCAGAGACTGGGGTCAGACATTCACGCAATATAATTCTCGCTGGACCATATGTGTGGCCAAATGATCGCCCTGATGTTGTAATGCGCAGTCTTTCAATGTCTGATTGACATCAGGAACATACATACATACATACATGAGGCGAACATACTATGTCAGTCTGTTATTTTAAGGTGCCACAAACAAGCTCCTGGATGGTCCCGCTTGAGTTGTCTTAGGAGCCAGTCTGCTTGTCCTCTGAGTGTTTCAAGTTATGATTATCTGCGACTGTGAGTGTGGTAGGCAGCAGACATGGCTGAAGAGAGATGCTGTCCATGGTTCTGTAAGCCCAGGTTGTTGCCATGAAATTTTGTAGTCTCTGTCCATTGTGCTGAAATCTGGTTGCGTATTGTGTAGTGGGAAAAATAGGGGCTCATAATACTAAAACCTCTATCACAGTTAGTGACTCACTGATTATGTCTTGTGGCTGCTTCAAACACGTCGCTGATTCTCTCTCTCTCTCTCTCTCTCTCTCTCTCAACTACTACTGAATAAACAATGGGAGCTCTCAGTGTTCCTGAAAGCTGGTCTCTTACATTGATGTTCATTGAGGCCTTAAGGTTCAAGGTTTTTCCATGCTGAAGGGCACTGAGCTCTCACAGGAGGAGAACTTTAGTAAAGATACTATGTCCAAAACCACAATAGCTGTGCATTCTTCCCATGTATTGTGATAGCTGCAAAATGCATGAGCACACAACTATTGGTTTGGTAAGTTCACATTCACAGAAAGGCTTGTCTCAGTATGGTTCCCTTGTTGGTCTTCCACCGCAGTCCTGTGGGGATTGGTCTTTGTATTATTGCGTCAAAAAGTGCTGACATTAACAGTGCTTCTTTTCTGAGTACAAGCCCTTGCGACTAAAGTATACCACTGAGGTACTGGATCGGTACTTTTCTCACTTTTTAGTTTTAGCCTTATTTCAGTCTGTGGACACTGCTGTTGTGTAGGGGATGAGCTGATCCTCAGCCCCTAACTGTTGTGATTCTGCCTGTTTTGCCATGCTTTTGATCTGTCTGCCAGATTTATGATTGTTTATATTGATCTTGTTCTTGCCTGACCATGCCTTGAGATGTTTTGTGATTTGGTACTTAGTTTTGTTCATGTATTGTCTAGTTTAGTTTTTCCATGTTTTGCATATTACCATAGTTTCATTCCGGTCCATGTTTTTTATTTTGCCATGCATTGCACTTTGTCTCCCCCTGTCTGGTCCCTTGTCTTTGCTCACAGCCCCAGTACTGCGTGCCACTCTTTCGGGTGATCTAATGGTTTCTGGATTTCTACCTTCCTTTCAGTCTCGTTTACTTCCTTCGCCTTGTTTTTTCTATATTACTAACCCATACTAACAGTTTGTTGTTTTTGTTAAAGTACTAACCCAAACTAACAGTGTATATTGTACTAACTTACTAACGAGCACTAGGGATTGTATAGCTGCACTTACTAATTGATTAACAAGCTCTCAGCATTCGCCCTATTCTAGTCTCCGCCTCTTGTCTCTCCCTAATCTTCTCTGCTGCGTTTCAGTGGATCCTCCACACCTGTTCACGCTGTCCTTTCTCTTAGTATCTATGCACGTTAGAACTCCTTGACTGGAGCTGTATATTTGTCTATAGGATTGTCTCGTGATCCCTGTCCGCGTTTTGGCAGTTGCCTATTTCATGTGATTAGGTTCTCCCTCATGTTCCCTCCTTTGTGATCAGTCTGACTTCTTGCACTTGTGTCTTGTTAAGCATGTGACTTCCCATGAGTGTATATTAGGAGTCTTCTCTCAGCACTTCCTTGTCAGAACGTGCTCCTTTTGCCACGCTTTTTCGCCTTGTTTTCATTGTGATTAGCTTTCTGATTGGACCATCCTTGATTTACGATTCTTGCCTATTCCCTGTACTTTGCCACATCCTCTGTTACCGAACCCATTTTGTACGACCCTGATTTTTGTGATTGGTACCCTGTTTACGGTTCTGGATTTCGCCCTTTTGGATTCTGATTTTTTTGGATTGTGGACATTGTACCGTTGCCTGCTCTGTTCGGGGTTTCCCACCTTCAGAAATAAAGCCTCCATTTTTGTATTCACTGGTTCTCGCTTGTGGTTCCTCACGTAATCCTCACACTAACTCTGCTGTTTGCTCAGGTGCCCGGACTGCACACTCATTCTGAAGACCCAGTATTTGCATACCAGTGTTCATTATGCTGTCTGGATGTATGAGGCCCTTATTTTGGTAGCCAGCTGTGGTCTCATTGCCTGCTACTTGCAGCGTAATTAAAACTTGGCTAACTTCAATGACGGTGGTTTTACGTTGGTTAACTCAGCGGAGAACCTCACACCAAGGAGTCCATCTGCTCATTGTCCTCCATTTATCCTCAAGAAAGATGGCTGTGTCCATAACACTGTGGGAGGTGAGAGACTGTGGGAAAATACTGAACAGAGAAAGGGCTGTTAGAGGGAGACTGCTTTACCGTCTGCGGTCTCTCACCAGGCCCTGAGTCAATTATGCACAGTGATAAGACCTGCGTCACTGCTGTTTTAAACCCCCATATGAGTTAAATTAGCCTGCAGCCATTACCACTGTAATACGGAGTAGGACGGACAACGCATAGGGATTACATGTATAAGCAGATCAGGTCTCTTAAGGTGATTGTGCACTGTATGTGCATTATATGTGAATGAATTAAAATGCGCAGATCTGCTGGACGTTCTGTTTTTTTCTACTTCCAGAGAGGCCATGGTTGTGCATTATATCAGGGTGGAGGGGATGAGATCTGGTGTATCTGACTGGTCCACGACTTTTTGTATCCACGGCTGGCTTCCAGATCATCAGCAGATTTTGAGATGGGCTTCTCATTAAATGTCATAATGGCACTAAACAGAAACCATCACTTTATTTATGTCGTCCTTCAACCTTAATTACCGCTGCTCATCTTAGTTTTCTTGTCCTGTCTTGTACTTATTATTCTATTTTCTGTTTTCTATTTGTATCCTTCTCTGTATGGTCAATGTCGGATGTAAACTGCTCTGAGTTCCCCAAATGAGAGTCTTGCTGTCGTTTATCTTTCATTGTAACATTTATTTAGAGGTGCAGCCTCTCATTGCTGGTATTTTCTTGTTTGAATCCGTTGAAAACACATTTTTTTTATTATGATGTGCAATTCAAATTAATTGCGATGTTTTTCTTACATTCTTTTCACAAGGGGATTTTTGTACAGTTAATCGGACAGCATTTCCTTTTGTAACTCTGCTTTCAACTGTGCTAAAGCTTGCTATCATTAAGTAACTGGCAGACGACCATTAGTTGAATGCATGTTGGTAATTTAGAAAAAATGTAACTATAATCCTATGTGTACTGGCGAACACAATCTATGTCATCCTAATACTGATAGACTTGCCTAGTTTCAAACACAAATAACTGTAGAGGGGACCTGAGGAGGCAACCTGGCTCTCGATTTTTCTGTGAAAAATATTTAAAGCAATTCAGTTCTAGGGGAGAGTGTTATTTTGAAGAGAAGTTAGTGAAAGAGTACTCAGTAAATTATTCCTGTTCTGTGCCAGAGTAATGGGTAATATTGATCAGATATTGTGATAATAATGTGATAATCATCTACATGTTCACAGTTTAAATACACAAAGCTATAAAGGCAGTCCTCCTGTGAAATCTTCTTTAGATGCAGTACAACTCATTCTCTCATTCTCAGTATGCAACTCTTCCTCTAGAATTCTACAGAATTCTACAATGTGCAACTTTGAACAGGCACAGTCTTTCTGGGAATGCAACCTTAAGCAGTCACAGTCCCAGTACTTACACAACCTGTCACAGGCACTATTTTTAACAACGTTTCCCAGACACTATACTTCCAGTTACACAACCTTACAGACAATAATCTTACTTGGTGCCCAACCTTACACAGACTGGAGACTGTCTGGACACACAGCTTAATTTTTACACAGTGCCAGTGCACAACCTTACATAGACAGTCCAATGACATTGCAAGCGGTGCCATCAATGAAAAAGCAGGTGTGCGCCTGCAGGGTGGTCTTTATTTAGAAATCACACACTTTTTCCAGTCTGGATCATTTCTCCCCCTCTCTACATAAAGCAGCTAAACCCTCACTATATGTTGCACCGTATGCAAGGGAAAATCCCTTTGATGTCCCTTGAGAAATTTGGCAGCTTTGCTGGAATTTAAATTCTCTGAAATACCCCTGATATGTCACGGGGTATGTGCTCGCCTGCCGCTTGTCACAATTCCCTGGCTTCAAATGGGAAAATTTCTTGTTCTCTTTCCCAGTGGAAAAGTGGAACTATTTACACATAATACATGGGGAAAGGTTTTATTAAACTGAGTACGTTATTGAGTGCAACCATTGTTACTGCAGTCGGGTGGAAATTAGCAGTATATCTTGAGGGTGGGTTGACTGATGATACGTACATATATTTTTTTCTGCAGTATTTTGCCTGGCCGCCCCCACCCCACACACAAAAAACACAGCATAATTTGCATGTCTATGGTCTCTGGGAGGTCATTCTAGTGTTCCCTTAAACGAGTAAATTTTTGCTGTGAGGTGACTGTGCTGTAGGCTTTACTGCTATGCCAATCCAAGCCCATAACCTCTCTGAATAGATTCCCACTTTTCCCAAAACAGAGCCGGCTGTAACCAGAAAGCTGCGTCTGGAAAATAGAAGTAGTGTTCAGATTACAAATTGAATTGCGATGTCTTTGCATGTATTCCCATTCTTTAAAATAATATGCACACATTGAGGCTATAAAATGCTGTATGTGTGTGATTATATATTTGTTTGTCTGCTTCTGTATTTGTATTGGGCAGTGTGACTTGTCCCTGTGTTTTGTGAACCTCCAGTTCTATAATTGATTCTTCATATTTAAGTACACAGTTAACTGTAAAACTGTGATGTGATGATTACATTACACAGGGTTTGTCCTACTGTAAGCTCTTCAAAATGTACTCCGCTGAAGTCTTTTTCCATGCAGAGTTTTATTATTGGAGTTTTGATGAGAATTGTTAGTCTAGAAGATTTTCAATATATTTTCTGCCTGTGTTTCCCAAATTGCCAGTGCAGGCTGTTCATTATTTGGTGTTATTTCTCGCTCCAAAACATCTTCAGGATTGCGTAGGTGGACTATTGTAATTACAGTCTACAGTTTAAAGTGCACTGGAGCATGCATACTTATATTTCATAAATATATGCTAGCTGAGTGTTGCTCAAATAACTCTATGAATTCTGTTGGTGTGCGACAGCAGGGTTATTTCAGAAACTATAACATTCTCCCCATGGGCCAGATTCTCAGCCCGGCCTTGTGGTGGTTCTGCAGGAAAAGGCATTGTTCCAAAAATAAGTAGTAGAATTACTGTAGGCTAAGGAATGTTCATGCTAATTTTAACCCATTCCCTTAGGAACTGTTTGACTTATAGCATTTTTGGAAGAAGTTCCATTGTGCCTAAGGGTGATGCTTCAGGAATGATTAAGCTTTCACCAAAACAAAAGGATTGCTGTTTCATCCACCAAGATTTTCACCGAAAAGTTGATCTGATTCCCATCAAAACCACTTAACGTACAGCCTCTGAAAGGTAATTTCAACTAATGATTATGGTACAGTAAATGTAATAAAGCCAATAAGGTTCCTCCCCTATGCCCCTGAAATGTTGAAGCAGATTTGGTAGGATATTTGGAGTTATTATATGACATAAGGATCTGCTCTCTCCTGATTGGTCGAGATGAGCTCCGCTGGTCACTGTGAACAGTGATATTCACTGCGCGAAAGTGAGCGAGAGGTGAATATAACAATCTGAGGGCCTCAAACTAAAAATAGATTAGGCTTCCCCGCAGGAGCTCCTGACAGTGTCCATATTTTGTGTCGCTTCTTCCCTGTGAGGAGCTTTATGTTAGAGTAGTCGCTCTTTTCTTATTTTATATTTATAAGTAGGGTCATTTAATAAAACAGTTATTGACTATTGAGTTATTGGTGTATCAGTATTGATGATTAAGGGTCAAAAACAACCGCCGAAGTCTCCACATTAAGTCTCCAAACCCTACAATTTTTTTTTTTTTTAATTTGGAATCTCCAATCCGATTCGAATCTGGAATGCCCAATTGGGGAACTATGTACAAAGCTTGCTCGTATGCGACCTCGTGCTGCAAATTCAGGAGAGTGAGGACAGTTCGCAGCTCTCCTCCGAAGCACGCGCCTGCCAGCCACTGCTTCTTATACACTCATTGGTTGAATCCTCGCAAGTTCAGAACGAGGGCGGAGGATACCCGAACATGAACAAGCTTAGGATCTTCCTGACAAGCGCCCGTCCGGCCAACAGGAGGTGCTCAAGCAATGAACAAAGCCACCATTTGTATATTATCCTTCCCGGCAGCCCCTTCCCAATTGGCATCCCTGTAGCGCAATGGCCAATTGTGCGCTACTCTGAAAAAGCTGCCGACCACTGCCAGTTGGTACAACCGGGGCTCAAACCCATGCCGTTATAGTCACTTCTGCTTCGCAGTGCGGCGCTTTAACCGAGTGAGCTATTTGGCATCTCTGAACTCTACAATTTGAATATTCAGCTACACAGTATACAGTACGATGGCATTACGGAGGACTAAAACTTCGCATATGAATTTAACATAGCATAACATAACATAACATGAATGGCGAGAACAGGCCGTTCAGCCCAACTAGGCTTGCCAGTTTCTTAGTACTATAGTGAATCTATTACTTCAGATACTTAACGACTCACTGGTATCTAGTGCTAAATCAAGTGTGCTCTTGAATATTCCCAAGGTTTCTGCCTCAACAATATAGTCAGGGAAGCTATTCCACTCTGAGATTACTCTCTGGGTTAAAAAATATTTCCTAATATCAGTGCTAAATTTACCCTTGGTCAACTTCCATTTGTGACCCTGAGTTCTACTTACAAAACTTGGCCTGAGTAATCCTACATAATTCACTTTGTTACTCCCTTTCACATATTTAAAGACCTCAGATCAGATCACCCCCTGAGTCTCCTTTCTGCACACTTGATAGATTGTTCTCAGTTAAAATTGCAATAGTTATTTTTTTCTGTCAAGAGAATTAAATCTCTATATTGGTCACAGTATTATGACCATTATCATTGCAGCAACTGCATGGTGCACTCGATGGTGAGTGTAATCTATCCCATACAGTTTCAGCAACATCTGAGATGGTTGCTATCAAAACATTATTACCACAGGTGAATTGACACAGAAAACCTCATTTGATATGATTCTCATCAAAGCAGTTTGAGTTATTGCACTTTTAAAAAATGAAATTTTTGACCTGGTGGTGCTGCAGCAAAGACGTCAGGATGACAAACTTGAATAAAAGGCCTCATCTATGCACAAGAAAAGATCACAAGAGGTGTGACATGATTCCCATCAAAAACTGTTTGAGTGATTGCATTAGGAAGTGCAAAGTTGGAATTGGTGGTAGCGCTTCAGGAAAGGTTGTAGAGTTGCACAAAACAATTGGATCTGTCCTCCATTGACCAGGAATGAAAACATGAAGTTTCAATTGATTCCCTTGAAATCTGTTCTCGTTATTGCGCTAACATGAAGGATCTGCGGCGGCATTCAAGGTGAATCCATAGTATGTCTGAAAACTCAATTTGAAAACTGAGTTTTGGGGGACATAAAAACTCAACAAAAGCTTTACTTGTGTCTTGGCATGTGTTTTTTTTTTTTACAGAACGTTCTCCTGTGGGTTTTCGATAAAAGGTTTAATAAAGGAGGCCTTGATGAGCTGCTGAGAAGCAAAATTTCACATTTAAAATCACGCGTGATGTCTGAAGTAGCAAAACTCCTGCTCCTTGTCAGCACTCTGGGTCTTTTTGTTTTAGCGAGTCAGATCTCACCTGTGCTGTTGGGGGAGTGGCAGAGACGGGAGGAGGGGAAGAGGAAACGTCTGAATGCCTTTTCAGCGCCTCCGTCTCGGCCGCCTCCTGTGCTTGTTATAGCTAGCCGCCTTTCACGCTGTTTTAATCTTCACCTACGATACGCGCTTGCTGTGATGTCAGTGCTTTTCTCGCTGATGTAATCTGTCTCCTGCACCAGTTTTAAATCTGGATGATAATGATTCCTGTGTATTTTTTGGATGACGCATAGCGATTTGTGCGCGCTTGTCTGCGTGTGTGCGTCTGTGTTCTTTCGGAGTGTGAATACGGTATGCTTCTACTTTATCGTTTGCTAGTGTACATGTCTGTGTGCATGCGGATGCCTGCACAAAGCGTGTTTTATTTTACTCATTGTGTCTGTTTATGGGTATCTAATTAGTTCTTGCGAGTTTGTTACTAAATGACTGCATATGCTCGTGTGTCTGGACGCGTGATTGGCTGAATGCACAAACAGAACCCCACTGCCAATTAGATGATTTTCAGCTACACACTAGATCAGTGGTTCCTAATCTCAGTCCTGGAGCACCCTTGTGTATGCTGGTTTTCGTTCCAACCACGATTACATTGCAGAATTTTAATAAACTGTTAATTTGTCCTACTTAGGTGGATTTCATGTTTAAGGCAGTTATTGACCATCTAAAGCCACATTTTGACAGAAAAACCCAGGATTGCCCCGAAAAAATAAAAGACCCTCGAATATATATTGTCTATTTTACCATTTTGCTAGCGATTTCAGGGGACAGCATTCTCAAACAGATCAAATTAGACACTGAGAAAATCAGTCAGCTCCAAATTAGGATGCTGAAGACAGGTGTTTCGCATTCTTTCTAAATAATTTGCTTGAACTTAATGACATATAAATGACCCTATCATTTGCTTGCCCAATACGCTATTAGTTTTCACAAGCATGCGTCCACAGTTTAACTAATTAGGAACCCACTGATTGTTCACTTTGATGGGCTCAATTTTCTTCCTTCTTTTTATGCAGTTGTTTCTAATACATCATAATATGGATATGGATTTTTATTCCTCTACATGATACCTATGGATATTTGTTCAAATGTGGCTTCATAGGATAAATGACTGCTCTAAAAATAAATGCACCTGGTTAAGACGAACTGACAGCTTGTTAAAATCCAGTGATTGCAATTGTGGTTGGAACAAAAAACCAGCATACACTGGGGTGCCACAGGACCGAGACTGGGAGCCACTGCACTAGATCGTTTGAGAGGATGCAGATGCAACTGGCCTCAGAAAGAACACACAAATCTGGCTAAATCTGGCCTTCATTTTCTGTTTCTATTTCAGCTGCCCAAAGGCCCCAAAGAGGCAGAGAAATGTTCGGACAGTCAGTGCTTTTTAGAGAGAGCGACTGAGGTAGCATTGGTATTCTGACTAAAGACCCCCTCAGCGGCATTAAAAAGCTTCTTTTGCCGGAAACGCAGGTGCACCACGGCTCCCTCTCAGCTGGAAAAGCTGGCAGCACACAGAGGTCCCTGTGCTTAACGCTTTTTTTTTTTCCCCTCGAAGCGTGCGCACACGCTCGCGCTTTCATTTCCCGCCGGCTGTGCTGGGCGTCTCGCCAAGCCGGCGCCACCAAATCCGGGACCACCCTCATTCTGCAGGTGTCCCGGCTAGGAGGAGCACAAACCCCCCCCAAAACTACCACACCAGCACCCGCTGCCTCATTCCCATCTGCAAACAGTGACGAAATTGTGAAGACTGTTTCTATTCGGCACCAGCACTCCTAATCATCATATAGCGTGTATCAGAGAGCCAGCCGAGCATCCCCTGCGCTGTGCGATTGTCAGCACTGCTCTCTCTTTCGCTTTATTGCCGTCTACACCGACTCCTTACAGTTCACTTCCCTGTTCTCCTCTCCTAGGTCTCCTTTTGCTCTTTTTTCATTCTCACAAAGCATCCTCTTGAGCCGAAGTTTGATGTTTTTTGCTTTAGTTTTGGTTGCGTGGGATTGAACATCATAAAAAAAAATAATAGAAAAAAATAGTTCCTGTTTTTTATTTATGCCAGAGGTGTCTGTTCTCTTATCTTTGGTCTGTCTTGGAAAAAGGGACACATGTATTACAGTAGGATATGACCCAAAGTAATAGGTATCTTATTCATTATTGCACCAAGATAAACCAGCTCAGTGTGGAATTTAGGAAATGGTAATATGTTGGCAATCCAACAGAGAAATGAAATCTTGAATCTTTCTCTCTCTTTCTCTATCCTCCCTGTCTGTCCATTTTACCAACCTGTTCATAACAGCTACACAGAGACACTTGGGGAATGACTTGGGAATAGCTGAAACTTTTCAAAAAGCTGCTAAGAGGAGTGTAGCATTGCTGATGACTAATATAGCACAATGTAGAAAAAGGATGGCTGGAATGCAGCAGTTGGCACTGCTGTTGCCAAAGCCTCCTCATTCATGAATGAGACAACACAGAGCCACCCCTGCCTCTCGTCCATTCCAGGTAAAAAGAGACCGCCCCAGCATGCATATCCTGCAGCTAACAGCCTCTCACTCGGCTTTTGGGCAATCTTCTTTTTTTTTGGATCAAGTTTTCATCGTGTAATGTGGTAAAAAGCCACTAGATGGCAGTATTGACTTTTTTTTGTTAAGCAATCTAAAGCTAGGTTTGGGCATGTCCCGGGCATGCCTCAGAGGGGGCTGGAAAAGAGTATATAAGGAGAAAAATTGAGAGAGTGGGAGAGTAGTTGGAGAAATTGCAAGGAGAAATTGTGGAAGGATACATTTGACCAGACCTGTCACTCTTTTCAAGACCTGTGAAGCTCTTTGTGGATTTTTGCCTGTGTTGGAGCATTTTCCTGTCCCAGGACATCGCAACATAGCAGCCCATCTCAATTACCAAGGGACTGTAACTATCTTTTTTTTTGTATTATTATTTCAATCTTGGTGAGTAGGGTAGAGCGTAGATTAGTTCTGTTTGTTTAATTAAATCTGTTGAAGTTTAAGAATTTTGTCTGTCATCCCTTGCTGTCCGTGACGCCATAACAAATTGACGCCATAACAAATTGGGGCCATAACAATCGAGACATATATCAAACAAGCCTTTGGTCAATCATAATTCGGCCAGCTACATACTTGTCATGAATTGCAATAAACGTCCTCCAAAGTATACTCAAAGTGTGTACCGTGTCTTCATGCGGCAGAACATCATTCCTGAGCCCTCAGTTAATGTTAGAGGTCTGGTGTGCATTGAGGTGAGGTCAAGGGGTTAAGGTTTCGGTTAGGCATGATTTGGTTATGGTTAGGGTTGGGGGTTTGGGGGTGGGATTTGTCCGTTTCAAGCCTCAAAATGATCAAACAGACGTTACACCCTTGTGTGTGTGTATGTATCTATGTTTCTGGGTGTTGGCTTGCCCGCTTGCTGCACTGCGCACATCGCATGCCACCATACGCAGGTCTCGAGACATGCAGTGTCAAGACCTCTGAATTCCATCTTCTATTCATTTTGAAGCACCGTCTTAGCTCCCCTCATGAGCTGTGAGCACAGCTCATCAGAGCGTGACCTCCAATCCTGTCCGTACGTCAGCCGGAATCGCCCGACCGTGAGCTCCGGAGCGGCTCTACGGAGCCATCGCCGCCGCAGAGCTTCCTGGGCTTTGCGATACGCCGGCAGTCCTGACGAGAGCTGGAGCGTACCTCTCCCCCGTCAGCCCCAGCCGCGCTTCAGCTGCCGTTTTCCTCGGCCGTTCTGTCCAAATCCGGGATTTTTTTTGCAGCTTTTTATGTAGTAAAACCCTGCCCTTAAGCCGCCTTCAACTTGCATCTACAAATAGGCTTTCCCCTCCTCCTGATAAAGTTGGGGAAATTTCCATCAGCATATGCAATATTTCTCAGTACATGCTCTTTTTGAAAAGTGATTTCTTTAGTTATCTCCCTGAAACACTAAAAGAAACCGTCCATTTAGATTCTTAGGTCCATTTCACACCGTGTATCACAAGTATATGAGATTACTTTTTTGCTCTGCAGTCCACTACATTGTTTATATCAAATTATAATAAAATCCACACAGCGATTCCCATTAATTTGAATGCCACTTAGCCGCATGTGTCTGCTTGAAGGAGATGTAACCGACCACACTTTGCTTGGTAAGTTTCCAAAGCGAAATGAGGATACTTATACCCTCCAAAAGAGCCAAATAGTTGATGCCTGAGTTACAGAAGTGTCTGTCACAAAACTTGCTAAAGCACTTCAATTTACCCAGGGAACAGTGCCGAAAATTATAATAACATGCTCAACACCAAAAAAAGCAACAGCAGAAAGAAAAAATGTGGTCGCAAGTCAAAGCTCTCCCTCAGGGATGGACAAACCCTTGGTAGGGTAGTAGCTAAGAACGACACACCTACAGCACTGAAAATAACCCATAATTTGACGTATCTGAATTTCTCTCAAATTTGTCTGTTGATAATCACAACAGGGCTGCCATTCTAGAAAAGATTAAATCCAAGGCTAGCTCATCAAAATGCATTTCATGGTGTAAAGAACACGAGACCGGTGTACCCGCAAACAGAAAAGATAAAGAAAAACAGTAGCCGACAAGGAACAAGGCCGAGAGGAAGTTTGCGATGCGCGGTCATGGTCACGGTGTTATTCCTAAATCAAGAGCCTGGAAGGCAGAAGCCTCCAGAGATATGCAAAGAGAGGGAAAGATGAGAGAATTTTTCACCATGAATGTGCTTTGAGGTGACTGCGAAAGCAGCGAGGAGAGTCAGCTCATCCATCGTCAGTAGTCATAAATGTCTTGCTGAGGTGTTCATGCTGGATTAACTACCGCGTGTCACCTCTCTATTGTGCAAAGAACAGCATCAACAGCCTTGTACCTTTGCATGTCCTATGTAGAATAAAAAAAGCGTGCATATCCTGAAGTTAAAAGGCTAATGCTGCAGAAAAGTTGCTAAACTTAATGGAAACAAGCAGCAAACACACTGCATAATGCTTTCTTGTCACATATTTACTCATTACTGATTGCCTGCTTGACATCTCCCTTTGTTAGTAGACAAATGTTTTGGACACACTTCACTTGTGTTGTAGTTCTCTGTTTTTAGTGAAACTAATGTGGTTTAACTTACAACCCCATTTCCAGAAAAGTTGGGATGTTGTGTAAAATGTAAATAAGCACAGAATGCTATTATTTCCAAATCATTTAAACCCTAGATTTACTTGAAAATAGTGCAAAGACAGCATATCAAATGTTGAAAATGAGAAATGTTATTGTTTTTTGAAAAAATATTGGCTCATTTTTAATTTTATGACAGCAACTTGTTTAAAGAAAGTTGGGACAGGAGCACTATGTTGCATTTCGTTTAACAATACTCTTAAAGCATTTGGGAACTGAGGTGACCAACTGCTATAGTTTAGGAAGCAAAATGTTTTCCTATTCTGGCTGATATAGGCTTTCAGCTGATCAACACTTTGCAGACTCCTTTGTCGTATTTTTTTTATAATGCACCAAATATTTTCACTGGGTGACAGGTCTGGCTTATCCAGCCTCTTTTACTACAGAGCCATGTTGTTGTAATGCAGAATGTTGTGTTTGGCATTGTTCTGCTGACATAAGCAAGGCGTTCTCTGTCAAAGATGTCTGGATGGCAGTATTTGAAACTCCAAAACTTGAATATACTGTATTGTTTAGCATTAATGGTGTCTTCACAGATGTGCAAGTTTCCCATGCCATGTGCAATAATGCACCCCCTTACTATAATGGATGCTTGCTTTTGAACTGTGCATTGATAACAAGCTAGAGGTTCCCTCTGCTCTTCAGCCCGGAGGACACGGCGTCCATAATAATCCTACATAATTTCACATTTTTGATCAGTCAGACCACAGGAGAGTCTCCCACTTCCCCTCAGTCCATCTTAAATGAGCTCGGGCCCAGCGAAGGCCGTAGCATTTTTGGATCTTGGTTTAATATTTGCATGGCAGAGTTTTGACTTGCATTTGTGGATGCAGCGACAAATGGTGTTCACTGACAATGGTTTACAGAAGTGTTACTGAGCCAATGCAGTGATTTCCACTTCAGAATCCTGCCTGTTTTTAAGGCAGTGCTGCCTGAGGGCCTGAAGATCATGGCCATTCAGTATTGGTTTTCGGTCTTGTCCCTGGTGTACAAGATTTCTCTGGATGCTCTGAATATTTTGATAATATTATGCACTGTAAAGGACGGATTCTTTGCAATTTTACATTGAAAAATGTTATTTTAAATTGTTGAACTGCTTGCCCATGCAAGTCTTTCCCTGAGTGGTGAAGCCACTGCCATCTTTATGTCTGAAAGACTTTTTATACTCAGTCATGTTACTGACCTGTTGCCAATTAACCTTATTTGCAGTGAGATCTCCCACCAAGTTTTTTTTTTTTTTTTTTTTTTGCATCATTCAACTTTTCCAGTCTTTTGTACCCCCTGTCCCAACTATTTTGAAATGTGCTGCTGACATCAAATTCAAAATGAACGGATTTAAAAAAAAAAAAACAATGAAATTTCTCAGTTTCAACATTTGGTATGTTGTCTTTGCACTATCTTCATTTAAATATAGGGTTTAAATGATGGGCAAATCATTGCATTCTGTTTTTATTCACATTTTATACACCATCCAAACTTTTCTGGCAATGGGGTTGTACAAATATCACCTCAGATGGAACATGGTACGATGGAACAGGTAGAAGAATTATTTACCTTACACAGAATTGTGCCAGAATTTTGGATCTCATAACAAAACCATGTATTGCTAAATAAACTGACAAACAAATTCTTTCTGTTTTCAGAAAAGTGAATGAATGCCAAGCTGTTGAGTGACTTATTTGACAAAAAAGGTCATGGAGAACCAATCCACAAGTTCAGCACATCTATGGGAACTTCTACAGCTGTGCTGGTGTAAACTGACATAACCATCTGAATGCCCTTATAGAGTATACTCAGTTATTATTGTTATTTCTATTATTATTATTAATGGTGGTTGGTTTCATGGATTTAATATTTAGATTTAATTTGGTAAAATAAAAGGTGTTTATTTTTGTTTTTATAATTGATTGTTGGAATAGTGTGGGTGTGTCTAAGCATTTGACTGGTACTGTATATTTGCCTATGCTATGGAGCAGCATAGCCCCTCCAGCCCTTTGCCTGGGCTGTGAAAGGTTAGCCACATAGAAATCCTCTTGTTTTACTCTTTTCGGTCTGTTATACTGTAAGTTGTCAGCAAATGTTTTAAAAAAACAAGAATTTCATGTAAATAGTTCAGTGAGACAGTTCAGTGAGAAAATGCTAGGTTGAAAGATCAAAAAGCTGATGGTTTTCACCTGTATCTTAATGCTATGCAGTGTGAAAGTGGGACGATCTTTCCGCTGAAGCAGCTGATCGCTGCTACTGAGGTGCTATGTAAGTGAATTACATCATTAGATTCAGTTTTTTTCTGAAGTGCAGATGGAAATTAATATTCCCTCACATTTCAAAGAAAGGTCATTGTGCGGTTTGTTGGGAAAGAAGCTTTAAGTACACCAAAAGAATCGCATGGTTACACACCACAGTCTGCTTGCGAAGACCTTCTTCATAGCGCTCTACAAATACATGTGCTGTTTTTTTGTCTTCTCCAGCCATTTCAGAAACAGTTAGCTGTGGTTAAAAAAGAAATTAAGGCAAAATGGCTCATTACCTCATGCTAGCTGAGTGGCTTCATTCATGTTTAAATGCAAAAGAGTGTGTACTGTTTAATAATGGCCTAACCTTTGCGTAGGTGGTGGTCCCTTTTTTACGCTTGAAAGTTTAAGACAGAATTTTCTATCAGCTAGGAAATGTATTCCAATTTGGATCCATTTAATGAACCAAGGAGACGCGACCTGCCGCTATTCATTGGTACCGATACATTCAATTTCTTTTAATTCACCCCCCATGTAGGACCACCTTATAAGTCATTAAAGGTCCTTTTTTAACTCTCTGGGGTCTAAGCCATTTTTCATTACTCTCTTTATTACATCTACACTATTCTGCTCATTATTTCGAGTGCTGCCCCACGAGTATTGATCTGTATTTGGTAGTCTAATGTTATTTTGTCGCACAATGCGTTTGAGATCAATGCTGCCAAGTGAGACTGCCACAAACATAACCAATCACAAACACAGCTTTTGATTGGTCAGCACGAAAACACGAGACACTGAAAGAATGGATACATAATCACAGAAAATGCTCAGTGCTGGATTTATCATTATCATTATCATTATTTTAGTCTCTAAAGTCTCTAAAATGAAAATTCAGTTTAAGGCTACATTATAAAGCTCCTGAAAGAGATAAGATTGCACTGGAGCTCTTGCTGATATGGCGCAATGGGTAGCATCTGAGCAAAGAAGTCAATCAAATGCAGCATTTCGGAGATATTTGATATACAGTGCTGTGAAAAGGTATTTGCTCCCTTCCTTATTTCTAATTTTTTTGCATATTTGTCACACTTTAATGTTTCAGATCATCAAACAAATTTTAATATTAGACAAAGATAACCTGAGTAAATACAAAATGCAGTTTTTAAATGATGATTTCATTTATTAACGGAGAAAAGCTATCCAAACCTACCTGGCCCTATGTGAAAGAGTAATTGCCCCCCCTTGTTAAATCATGAATTAACTGTGATTAATCAAATTTTTTTAGTTCACTAAAAAAATTCATTTCACTAGCCACACCCAGGCCTGATTACTGCCTGACCTGTTGAATCAAGAAATCACTTAAATAGAACCTGTCTGACAAAGTGAAGTAGGCTAAAAGATCTCAAAAAGTAACAGATCATGCCGTGATCTAAAGAAATTCAAGAGCAGATGAGAAACAAAATCTTTGGCATATATCAGTCTTGAAAGGGTTACAAAGCCATTTTTAAGTCTTTGGGACTCTAGCGAACCACGGTGAAAGCCATTATCCACAAATGGAGGAAACTTGGAACATTGGTGATCCTTCCCAGGAATGGCTGGCCTACCAAAATTACTCCAAGAACGCATCGACGACTCATCCAGGAAGTCACAAAAGAACCCACAACAACTTCTGAAGAACTGCGGGCCTCACTTGCCTCAGTTAAAGTCAGTGATCATGATTCAACAATAAGAAAGAGACTGGGCAATAATGGCATCCATGGGAGAGTTCCAAGCGAAAACCACTGCTGACCAAAAAGGACACAAAGGGTCGTCTCACATTTGCCAAAAAAAACCCCATCTTGTTGATCCCCAAGACTTTTGAGAAAATATTCTTTGGACTGACGAGACAAGAGTTGAACTTTTTGGAAGGTATGCGTCCCGTTACATCTTGCGTAAAACTAACACAGCATGTCATAAAAAGAACATTATACCAACAGTCAAACGTGGTGGTAGGTGATGGTCTGGGGCTGCTTTGCTGCTTCAGGACCTGGACGACTTGCCGTAATTGATGGAACCATGAATTCTGCTTTCTACCAGAAAATCCTGAAGGAGAATGTCCGACCATCAGTTCATGACCTCAAGCTCAAACGCACTTGGGTTATAGAGCACAGTGTTTCCCATACATTGACGAGACTATGGCGGCCCGCCATAGTCTAGTTTATCCCGCCATAGTCTCAATACGCACAATTGCCGCATGTTGAGATTACATGCGCGCATTGAAAAAAAAAAAATGGAAAAATAATTTGCACAATCCCCCCCCTCCCTCCGCTCAACAAAATGAGAATCATCTCTCCCCCCCCTCAACAGAATGAGAATGACTCCCTCCAGACATCAGTCTGCCACCACACATGTGCCCCCATAGTCTCCAAAAATTCTGTGGGAAACGCTGCAGCAGGACATTAATCCGAAACACACCTGCAAGTCCACCTGTGGATGGCTTAAAAAAACAAAATGCAGGTTTTCGAGTGGCCTAGTGAAAGTTCCGATTGATAGTTAAATCCGATTGAGATGCTATGGCATGACCTTAAACAGGCATACGTGCTTGAAAATCCTCCAATGTGGCTGAATTAAAACAATTCTGCAAAAGAAGAGTGGGCCAAATTCCTCCACAGCCATGTGAAAGACTCATTGCCAGTTATCGCAAACGCTTTATTGCTGTTGTTGTCACCGAGGATGGCACAACCAGTTATTAGGTTTAGGGAGCAATTACTTTTTCACATAAGGCCAGGTAGGTTTGGGTAGCTTTTTCCCTCATTAAATGAAATCATCATTTTAAAACTGCATTTTGTATTTACTCATTTTGAGTTACCTTTGTCTAATATTAAAATTTGTTTGAAGATCTGAAACATTTAAGTGTGACAAATATGCAAAAAAAAAAAAAAAAAAAAAGGAATCAGGAAGGGGGCAAATGCTTTTTCACAGCACTGTAATATAGGGCATACTTTTATTGTCATATACAACATTGTCAACCCCAGAGGTTTCCAACTCTGAGCAGCAGTGTTACTGTAGTCACCCCAAGAGGAGACTCAGAATCTATCAAAGAAACAGTCTTAGTTCTGGTGCATAATCAATACAGTTAAGTGTTCTGAGTTAAACCTGCTTTTGCAAACCAAGAACTTGGATTTTAAAAGCCCTTCCCTTGGATTTATTATAATACCTTGAAATGATTCACTGCTGATGAATGGGGTAATTGTCTCTGGTATGAAAAGGTGATGGAGAGCTGGGCCTTTGTAGTGGGGGTTTGGTTGGGTGAGAGGCTGCCATACAATGTGGATAAACAGGAGATATACGACATAGAATCGATGAGTCCGAGGTGAATTTTGAATGGATTGATTGTTTTTCTGATTCTGAATTTTTTTTTTCATTTTTTGTTCCGATTTTGTCACTTTTTGTCCCTGCAGGACTGGTGAAATATGCTGTCTTTGTGTTGTCCAAAACTCTTGAAAGCATTTATTCTTACAAACAAAAAAGTAATGGGAGCTCATGAATCTTCTAGAATTTCTTTTTCTTTCCTTACTTTTTCTGTAGCTCCTCCTACGTTCACGGACACGCCCCCGCAATATGTGGAGGCTAAGGAAGGGGGCAGCATCACGCTAAGCTGCACTGCCTTTGGGAACCCCAAACCTGTGGTGAGCTGGCTGAGAGAGGGGGAACTCCTGGGGAACAGCAGGAAGTACAAGGTAAGGCACCTATCTCCACAAGCCACTTACCGCATCCTTGTTTTCACTCCTCCCTCATCCAGGTTTACCTTGGCTTTTTTGGGCCCTGGGCTCCCATGTAACTGAATTCATACAAATCCTAACTTCGTTGCCAGAGTTCCTATTGGGCACTGTCTAAATACTCCAAAGAGTATATGGATTTGTAGTTTGATTAGCTTGTGAGATTTTGTTACAGTATATCTAACTGTTTGCATAGCTGTGTTCACTGGTGGACTTCTGAGATTTTGTGACCTTCATCTGTTTTAATGATGCAATGCTGAGCTCAGTAATCTTAACTTTGAGCTGCTCCAAATATTCTCTTGTTTCAAATGCATGACCATAAATCAGGTTTGATCATTAATAGCTTCACATTCATTTGAGAATAAAAAAAGCTGCAGTGCTAGGCATGCCAAGGCCTGCCACTTGCATATATTTTAGCTGTTGAATGAGTTGGTCCATTTTTTGGGTACATGTGCTTGGGTTTGAACTTTCAAGGTCACTCAGGGTCAAAGTTCATGATGTCATTTCACTCGCCATATATGAGTTCCTATGTGTGATTAATAGTGACCGAGTGGCAGTGTTCAGTAGTTTTTGAGATATATGTAGCTTCAGGAATTTTGTGACCTATGGTTTGACCTTTCAAGATCACGAAAGGTCAAAGTTCTGGTGTCATTTTAATCTTCATGTATGATTTTTTTATATGTGTTTGATAGTAATCAAGAGACAATCTACAGCTGTTTTTGAGATATAGTGTGAATTAGGCAATTCAGAGCAAAGACCTTGTCCCCCCTGAACTTTGACCCCCACTGATCTTCGAAAGTATGAACTTTTCACTATAGCAATGGATAAGACTATCTTTTACGCGTGAAAAAGGAAAATTTTGGCGTTGGTTTGATGTACAGTAAATGGCGCCATAATTGACAGAGTTATAGGCAAAAAACAATTTAGACCTTTTCGGTGACCGCCTACGTTGACCCAATTCATTCCAAAATTTAATGGAATCTATTCTGGGTCACAGCCCAACTTTTGGCCCAATTTGGTATAAATTGAGATTAAGGTTTTCTTTTAATCTTGCTAACGAATAAATTAATAAATAAATAAACTAACACACAAACAGAGGCAATAGCAACACTCTTGCCCTACTTCTTTGGGGGGCCAGGGTAATAAGCAGCAACTACACTGATGGACTTTAAAACCTATAACCAGAATTGTAGCCAAATTTGGATTCAAATTTGTAGCCATTTATTGACTTAACCCATAACAACAACTTCGACAAAGTGTCAGATAACATCAACAAAAAAAGAACAACAAAAGAATCAACAATGATAAGTTTAACAACAAAATCAACAACAAAGATCAACTCCAATCTCAGTACCGAGTGTGACCGCCAAGTTGGCGACTCACTGTTCTTCTGCTGATCCTTGGTCTGTGGATTCCTACGGTCTCCTGAGCCGTCCTGGTGCAGGTTCGAAACCAACCTCTCAGGTGGACGAGGCGGATCTGATTGTCCTGGGCTGGGGTCGTGACCCTAGGCTGACCAGGTCGGGGTCGATCATTGGCGCCTCCAGTCTCCTGGTAATGAGCCACAAGGTTAGAGATTGTGGGTTGGCTTACCCCAAAACGCTGGGCGATTCGATCTTGGGATGTTCCAGCCATCCACAGCCCAATGGCTTGATCACGTTTGGGTCTGGAAAGGCGAGGCATGGCGCACGTAGTGTCTTTGAACAAATGCTCTCGGGTTCTGGCCTTAATGACCTCAAGGACTGTTTTAAGGCATTTGACAGCATTGCAATTGTAATCAGTGAAGCCGGACGAGGTTACATCACTAATTCCTCAAATCCTGCTCCACAGACACAAACAAGGTCCTGACCTCACGCACTGTTGTTTCTCCTTACTCAAAGACAACTGCATATCAATTATGTAATCATTCCCCTAACCCAACTATACTATTTCTGTCTAGTCAGACTTATAAGTTTTTAAAGTCCATCAGTATATAAAATACCTCACCATGTCAGATTTGCTTTTTCTGAAGGAAACCGCAAAGCACAAGTTCGTGTTTTATTGTTTTAAATCTGTAATTACAGTTTTGCAACACCCTCAAAAAAGTGAATCATGCAGTGTCTCGGTTTTTTATAGCACACTGTTGAGCACAAATTGGAGAAAAAAAAATGCATTTTGTCAGATTCTGCGCTCTCTCCCTCTGTCGGCGGCGCAGCAGCGCGCTGCACTGGGCTTCGCTGCGCGGTGTGTCTGACAGCTGGAGCCGCAGCCTGTTCACAGCTGTTGACTTCGAGAAAATGAGAGCGGCGTATCCCTCGTGCGTTATGATTCTCTTTGCCAGTCACATTTTAGGGGTGTGGGTAATTGGTTCAGGAAGCAGCTGTATAAAGTAAGGGGCCACAGCGGGGTGTACAGTACATTAGTTACATTCGTTATTTGACTTACTCTTTTAACCAAAGACACTTACTACTGATTAGAAGAAGCTGGGGCCAAGCCCACTCGGGCTTGATGGGTTAAGGGCCGTGCTCGAGAGCCCAACTGCTACACTGCTGTAATGTGGTTTTCAGCCTTCAAGCTCCCCATCAATCTCCTCATGGTGTTTTTCCATTGGTACTTTTGGCTGTGCCGAGTTGAACCGTGCCGCGCTGATTCGCATTTCCATTCCCACTTAAAGCACCACAGTTTGTGCCAGGCCACGCCCAAGCTGGACTACCTCCAGTGTAGGGTCAAAGCACCCTGGACCCACCCTCCAGCTGTGGCAACATTAGCGGGCTTCGTCATCAACCGTTGCACAGTACAGTAGTAGATTGTGCTAAAAAGGATGCTGATTTTAAATGTCAACAACTCGGGACAAGCGCATCATCACTTAAAGAAATGCCTTCAAGCAGGGGGACTTGTTGTCATGGCAATACAAATATCAGCTGCGCTGGCCTGCTGTGCTGAGACGAACCGAGCAAAGCCTGGGCAGTACATGTTTATGGAAAAAGGCCATTGCCACTAGGCTTAGAGTTTTCCTATGATGTACTGTGTAGCCCCAAATACACTGAGGCTGCACTGTGTGCGCTCCTAGTCCACTTGCTTATGTCGGACATTCCAGGTTAACTGATGTGAAGCCCATGTAACTTGCTAGTGAATGACCCTGTTGTTCTTGCTCAAGCTGAAGGACATACCCATTTCCTCGCCACCGAAGTTTCACCACTTCCTGCTTGCAATCGCTGTTCTGTAATGGAGGGTTAACCCGTTTAATCCCACTGGGCACATTTGAGACCGATTTTTTTTTTTTTTCTAGAAGCTATAGAAGTGTTTTTGTTGGCTTTGGGCAAAAAAATGCAACTTTGAACATAACCATCAACCAACATGACCACAATCATGAAATAAAAAAAAAACACCAACCATTTATGTGTTAGGGAGGTCTATGGAGTAAAATGCATGCACTTTCATTGCAAGGAAAGATTTGGGATTAAACGGGTTAATGGCAGGCTACAGTGGGATTCAGTTTCTTTCCCTGTCTCCCAAAAGATCCTGATGCTGTTCCTATCTCCCATCCAGTTCTTCTTAGCCCACCTGGTTGCCTGCCCCTATGACAGGCCAGTCGGAGGTCATGACTCAGCCACTGTCACATTTATCAGGCTCACTAGAGTAATTGCATTGTTTCTGAGTGGCTGATTAACTCTGTTATTTGCTTCACTTAAAATTCATGCTACTGTCTCAGTCAATTTAAGCACCAGATGTGCGCAAATTCTGCTCTATCCATTTCAGAATAAACATACATGTATTGTAAAACTATCCCAAATCATAAGATGCACGAAGTCTCACATTTCTTTGCATATTAGTGAATTTTGCCTGGTTAAGGGATAAGGGTAAACCCCCTTAGGTTTAAAATCTCAATTTGAAACCAGCAAACCAGCTGCCTTTGTAGGTCCTCAAGGGAATGTACCTTTGAAACAACTGACAAGTCACCTGTCAAAGACGGAACTGAAACATTACATTAAACTCAACCACTTTGTAGCTCAGTTGGTCAATTATGAGCCAGGAGACATGAGACATCTGTCGCAGTTTTTAGCATAATGGGATAGTAGTCTCAGTTGAATCGCTATTTTCCTAAATCTTGGGCACCATACAATGTGTCACAAAAGGCATCATGGGATGTTGAGTCCTGAAATTGCCATGCACACATAAGGCTGTATCTTAAAAATTGAAAAAAAAAAACAAAACTTTAAAATTTAAAGACATTTTAGGTGATTTATGTGGTATGATTAGCTCCAGCAAAGCCTCTTGAGAGGGTTCTAATCAGTGAAATCCACTTTTTTAAAATTTGTATTGTTCAAAATAAAAGCCCTGAAAGGTGCATCATTGATATTATTGATATTATGGCTGTATCGGACTATAATGTCCTGGTACAAGAGAGGTACAGGTACCTTAATGACACAGTTGATGATTCTAGAATGATGTGGCCCATTTTTGTGTGTTGACTCTGCTTGGAGCTGAGCTCCATTTCAGACAACAGAGGTCAAGGCTGAGATTGACAAGCCAATTATACAACCCTCACCACCAGAAGGAGCAACACTAGTGATTAAAGCAATTGTCTCTTCTCCAATCTTTGTTATTTCCCTGAGAGGGTTTCACCAGGTACTTCATTCGGATTTATCGTTCTCACGAGTGAAAAAAAAAAAAAAATCTGTGTGTGACACGCTGGCATGGATTTTTTTTTTTTTTTTTTATATTTAGTTTTGCTGCTTCGCTTGAGTTGTGCTTGCAGAAATTTCGTCTGCAGCCTTGCACTGTGTATAAGATGCAATACAGCTTCCTATTTTAACATTATTAAATTCCCATGTCTGATAAGTTACTGTTTCCTCTTATTCATTGATTTTACCCAATGCCAATCAGGCTATTGTTTGATAATGCTTATATTCACTGAGGAAGTAGCAAGATTTTGGTGAATGTAGGGGAAAGTGGTTCAAAATGGCTCCCACGGGTCATATGGCCCACCCTTGAAATATGTACTTTGCAGCTGCTGCTATCTATCGGTTTCATTGTAGGAATGAACAAGTGCGCATGAGAAGCAAATAATACTAGGGCAACCGTGAGAAATGCCGTTGCGCTTCAAGATCTAAGCCGATAAAATTTTCTGCACCAGATAACCTTGCGGTCAGCCTGTCCGAAAATAAGCTTCAGTATTGACAGCTCGTGGCAATTGTTTTACTCCTATGGTGTATCGCATGGTCTGTTCCAAGGGTCAGTGGAGGACAGATCAAAAAATCCGCCACAGAAACGTCATTGACTAATGAGGTCAAGATATTTTGTAGTCGGTCGTGGGGCAAAACGACCCATGCGTTGAGGGGCAAAATGGCCCCTGGTCCGTTTTACCCCAACCTTGGGCCGTTTTACCCCACATCCAAATTTAGTCACCACATGCATAAAGTTACCTTTAGTGATCTGAATGTATCTGTCTGCTTAATTTTTTATATATATATATATGTGTATATGTTAGGTTTCAAATTTAGAAAAAAAAACTCTTTGTTCTCGTTCTTGTTCGCCACTCATGTTCTGTTAGTTGTGGGCCATTTGCCCCATAAGCAGGGGCCATTTTGCCCATACCTTGTACAAAATGGCCCCCCTCAAGTAATTTTTTTAACTGAGACTTTCTCCAGTAAATATCCGTTTGGGGCCATTTTGATTATGTGCGTTCTCATGGGAGTTAAATAAAGATTCGTAAACACTATGAGTCGCATTGAATTTCTGCCACAGCTTTGATCAGGTGAGGCCTAAACGTTAAGGAGCCCGTTTTGCCCCACCTTCCCCTATGATAGGAATGGTTTTAAGAGGGGTCACTTTGTCAGGTCACGACTGTTGAAGAGTCGTTTTATCCACTCGAAGCTGCTGGCCCACGAGCCCCGCTAAAGATGAAAAGTTGCGTAAGAGGCAGACGGGAGACGCGTCACTTTATCTGAAGCTCGCACACGCTCTGCAATCCTTCTGCTGCTGATGTTACTGAGGTAAGCTGATAGATACTCTGAATAATTTAGCAGCCAAAGCCGCTACTGTTTTCAGCACTGGAGACAACTCGCGAAAGTGTGTGATACGTCTCTCCGCATTTTCGCGTCTGCTAAACTGGCCTCGGTGTCGTAACCTACCTGCAGATCTCCCGGTAGAAAAGCGACCTTATGCATTTTTCAAAGGGCTCAGTGAACTCTTAATGCGGCTCACAAAACTAAAGGGAGAGGGAAGCGTGAATAGAGGCAGTGCAAAGCTTTTCCGTGAGAAATGTTCGTGCCTTTCCTGGCGCTTTCTTCTTCCTTTTTTTTTTAAAATCAATTCTGTGACGCTCATGTGTATTTTATTTACAGCTCTCCACTTTGTACCTGGCGTAATAACTTCAAAGACATTGGCCTCTAGCTATGAGTCATTTACTGAAAGGAATGCCATTTCGTGTCAGCTGAAAGCATTGCTGCTGCTCAGAATGCCAGCAGGTGTTTGCCATCAACCCACCTGGCAATCGACCAACCTTCAGTGTTTAAATGTGGTTGAAATAATGACAAAAAACGTTATTTCAACATCAAAACTATGTTGAACATTAACCGGTCGAAGAAGATTTGAAAAATTATTCCTGATAAAATGTCAACTTTGAATCACGTGTATGTTGAATCAACATAATCTCTACAACCATCAATAAATTGTAAATTGTAAATTTTTGTAAATATGTCTGTTGAAGAGCAAACATTATTTCAACATCAAAACAATGTTGAATGTTGACTTGTTGAACAAGTGTTGATAAATTACTGATAGAGCGTACGCCACATACATAAAGGCTGAGTCCTCACTGCAGCTGTCTGGGTTCAAATCTCACCTCAGGCCATTTGCTGCATGTCAACCCCCCCCTTCCTGTCTCTCTGCACTGTGACTGTCCAATAACGATGAAATGCCATAAAAATAATGTTTAAAAAAAATACTGAAATGTGATTTCAACATTGATTGGATTTTCAAAATCAACCCAAAAATAATTATTGATTCAACATTGGCAAATTGAAAAATAAGACATTGAAATGATGTTGCAAATCCAAAGTCGATTCACTTTTCAAAATCGAATCAAAATTCAACAGTGATTCAACACTGGTACATGACGTTGATTCAACATTAAATGCAGGTTCAACTGCCAGCCAGGAATGTTCCTTTGTACCCCTATTTTTATTTTTCTGTGTCTTTCAAAGGGTTTAGGTTGGTTGATGGATTGATGGGTTTACAATGGGCAATTTGTTTTCCTCAAGCATTCTCACTATGATGCAATCTTTCAGAAATAATAATAATAATAATATACATGGCTCTGCTCATGGTAAGAACTATGGGGCCGTCAGTGATTGCTGTGGGTCAGGACCCGTGGCTTCTCATGCAAAGGATGGAGATGAACTGGTTGAAAAAAACAAAGTCGCTTGAAATATCAGTGGATTTAAGGGAGGAGTCGAGTCATCATTATCGGAGATGGGCAATAGTGGATGAAGGCCTAGTGAAGAGTGGAAGTTGGAGATATCAGACTCGACTTGACGAGCCCCTGCAATTAGATGGGTTGGATTTTAAAATCATCCAGCCAGAGAATTTACACTTGGCAGGCCAGAGCACCAGAGCACCAGCTTGTCTGCTCTCTCCTAAATTGGCAAGAGATGTAACATTGATGACATGGGCCTGGGAAAAAAATGAGGCCATCCAAATTAGGTGGAAGGGATCTAGTCTCCAGCCAACCATGCCACCTGCTTTGGTTGACAGTAGCTGGAAATATAGTAATTTATAACTGAGCTTAGTTAAGCTGGTTCTTGATATGACTTCTGTGAGGAGAGAGAGTTCTATTTTTTGTTTATTGAAAAAGGATACTATTTGCATATTTCCATGTTAATCATGCAAATATAAAATTATTATAAAAATAACTATCATCAAAATAGATTTTAATTCAAAACAGCATGTCCTCTATTCTATTTTTAAATGACAAATTAAAGACCGATTATGAAGGAAATTAACTTCCCTGAAGTTGTGGTGCCAAAAGTATAAATACACACTTTAAGTGTTTTCTTAAGCTTGCTAACTCTTCCATCTCTGAGTAATATATAATCGCTGTTGTAAATGACTAAAGAGTATTTATGGAATGCTGGCATGCTGAATGTAGTAGACCTATAATATAATATAATATAATCATTTTCTTTGCACGCTGTATCAACCCGAGACCCTCGTATCAGCCCGAGAGATTTAGCTCGATACTGGTCGAGGGTTGATACACGGTGTGACATGAAAGTGCGCATATGCTGTTCTATTCATCATATACTCATTTTGACCATAATTAACAAAGCATTTTATCAAAAGCATTTATTTCAGGTTATTGTTGTTATCATTACAGGCCAGTAGCACCAGCATTTGCTTTCAGTCAGCGGTGTATTCAAGTCACTGGAAAGGCTAATTAGCTAGCTAGCATGCAAACACGAAAGGCAATAAATTTGCGTTTCTACGATAAGTTACATATGAAACCTTTTACCACAGCCCTTCGCATGAATATTGCTGAAAAACGCGGCATGATGCATGCTGTTCACAAATAATTCGGTATCAAGTTTTTTTCTATGACATAGTCCAGTTCAGAATTTTCAGCTGCTTAGGAATTCATGAGTCTCTCCGCCACGACAGTGTCTTATCAGCGTCTGCAGCGAGTCGTTGCCAACGACGCTCGTGACTGTTGCTATGGCAATGGTTGCTGCCGCTGATACGGGATTTTGCCCGGTGAGCAGATACGGGTGATACAGGGTGATACGGTGGGCTGATTCAGCCTCGTGCCTCGCACTCGTATCACATGGGCAGATTCTTTGTATTTGTAAGGAAATGTATAATAAAATATAATATATTCCCATTTTTTAAAAATTTCCGTTACACCACCCAACACGTCGAAAAAAAAAATTGCCTATTTCCTAAAAAGGCCTCATATTACCTAATTTGAGAATGCCGAGTTAAAAAAAAATTAAAGTAATAAGTTTCTATCACAGTTTTTTTTTTCCCCATAAAATAAGAATGATGATTTTCCTTGTTATATTATATGTAGCTTTTTCACAAAGTCTGTAATTTTCTGTCGTTGTTTGGGTGTAGTGAAACACCCACAGATGTAGCAGAAAATATCATGGTTACAGTTTCTTTTGTCAGTGGCCATATTACTAAGCCTGAAATCAGGATCAGGTATAAAATAATGTCTTCAAAATCATTCATACATGTTAAAATCAGCCGAGAATTGAACAAACACTGTTATCACCTGGCTCAGAGGAAGATGGAAATCATGTCTTTGTGGAAGTTTTTCCAGTGATTTAGGGATGAGACAAGACTTCTTCACCTTACAAGTGGTTGTCGATTGTGACATTGCTATGAAATGCACATCATAAATTGTGAGAAAATGTGGCGTGCTAGAGCAAAACAGACTCTACTTTTGGAATCAGCACCCCAAAATTAGTAAGAGACAAGTAGTGGATTTTATTCAGCAAAAATAATGCAGGGCAGTGTTATTTTTCACTTTTACAATTTAAATATTGCAACTGTAGATGTTGGGTTATTTGCACTGGTGACATATTGCTTCAAATGATGCCTTCTGTTCCTTTGATACCTGGCAGTTTGGGTAAAACAAGTAAATGGATTGAAAATAATAAAAAAAAACATTCTTAAATGGTGAAATTGGGCAAATTTCGGATGTAACTTTCTGAAGTGTTGATGAATGGTCTGTTATCGATGGAGGTCCTAGAATGTAGGTGGATCCTGCCTGGACATGCTGATGGTGAAGAGGGAAAGAAAAAAAAATACAACTCAATTGTTGGGCTTTTTACCAATATTCTTTCAGGAAGTCTCTGTTCACCAGGCTTTGCCATTTTTAACATTTATGCACTTCAGTAGGAGCCAGAACATTTTAGATTACCTTGCTCAAGGACACAATGGCTTCACCTTGGCTGGAAAGAGAATGTTCCACATATACATTATACTCTACTGTCACTTCCTTTTCTAAATGCTGCATGCACACACAGAATGCACTGACTCTCTCTGGGCTTGGGTTCTAATGAACTAATCACAGACCCAATTGTCTCAAACACATTTCTGACTTTGCAATAGTTTTCTCGAGCCCTGCCAAACACCTAGATGAAAAAAAAGTTGTTAGTTCTGGGTGCAATGTATGGAGCAAGTTGCAGTACTTTCGATTAGTAGGGCAACCTACCATAGAAGCAATTAAGAAAATCACTCACAGTTGCGCTACCTCATATGGCATTCCATTATCTATGCCATTTGACCACAGAGTCAGTTACAATGTAAACAAACCAGAATTTGTGCACCTCTACAAATTGCACAGAAGGTTATCTTTTACCGTTTGTTCTGCGTTGTGTCAGTCTTACAAATTGACTGTCTCCTATTGTACTTGCTTACGATGATTAACTTCATACGGTCGCAACACCTAGTCAACACTGTATTGCATAACTGCAACATGAATGGTTATTATCTGAAAATCATCTGATGGGAAAAAAAAAATCTGCCGTGCACAACATCAGTGTGTGCTGCACCCAATCCCTCAGTCTCTAGGCACTGCTTTCTACGCTCAGTAAAATTTGTCTTCTTTAGAAGTCCAACTCCTTCCTTTTTATTTATTAATTTATTTATTTTCACTTTTTAGAAGCCTAACTTATTCAGTGTGTCACCATTTGCAAGGCTTGATGCTAAAAATACTGTGTGCACAACATGAGAGAAATGACCAAGTTTGTCCGCTGAAAAATTATGGTGTGAAACTGTAATGATGCCAACCAGCCAATTACAGGCCTGTAAGATCTGCAAATGGGTACGGAGGACAGTAAGGGTCATATCAGCTCTGCCAAATCATCTTCACCCCCTAAAAAAAAAGATGGTTCATGCCAAATATCCTGTCACAGATTCAGGAAAAAGTTATCAAGCAGCTTTGGCAGATGTCCTCAGTTTACTCTTCTGCCAAACACAGCACCTTTGGAGGTTGGCGGGCATTATTTGGCCCTGGCTTGCGTGGCATGTACATAACACCACCTGTGGAATAAAATGGCAGTGCTTCAGTTTACCTGCTTTATTGACCATTAAACTTGCGCAGCACCAACTGTTCTGGCTTCCAACCCGTGCAGATGCGAATGGGATATCAGGTGACCACGAAGCAACTAAGCTTGGCGCAGGTGACAATAATTCTGTTTGCAGATTAATCTGGCGGCTAAATTTGTCGCCAGCTGTGGTTTCACTTGCGTCATCGCTGAAGTGGGGCCCTATTGCAAAATGTTATCCCACGATGCATCAATGCATTATTGCAGTCACCCTAATCAAAATTAAATTTTACTGTTTGTTTTGGCACAGAATCGTACCAGACTGCTGCAAGCATGAAGTAAGTCCTCCTCTGTTAATGTTGTTGTGCATCCAGGTGAGTGATGGAAGTCTGACGGTGATGTCAATCACTCGGGAGGACAGAGGGGCCTACACCTGCCGGGCCTACAGTGTCCAGGGCGAAGCAGTCCACACCACTCGCCTGCTGGTCCAAGGTAATTACATTAACTGTACCACTGTGATCCTGATCCACATTAATTGCAGTTGCAATACAGAGTTAACTGGTGACTAATTTCCGTATGGAAACAAGGACATCTGGCGAGTGGCATCAATGGAAACGAATACTATAGAGTAAATACAGTTTCAATCCAGCTGGTTGCTGTAATGTGCATTTTCAGTTACTTGTACCAAACATCAGCAGTAGCAGAGTCCCAAGTACACTGCACTAGGTATATTTTTTTCTGTTTGGGGGTTACCCTAATCTTCAGACAAATGAAGTTTCATGGGGTCCATTTCCAAAAAGCATGGTTGCCAAGTATGTTTGTAACTTTCATGGTTTGACCATATACAGTCAACAGTTCCAACAGTGTTAGTGAGCATCTGTGCCCTTGGGAAACGTTCCCCTGAATGGTTTATCTCCAGATATTTTCCACTGTATTCTTCCTTGTGTTACCCTCCCCGCCTAATGTGTGCTTTTATGTGCATCTACTGAGTGGCCCGATTTATCAACAACTGTCTCTTTCACACATTTTCTCTCCCACTTACTCTTGAGTTTTTCTCTTTTTTGAGATAATTGCATTTAAAGGGCAGAGTTGTATATTCTACCATTTATGTCGCTATTTTTGTTATCGGTTATTTCACTTCTGAGGGTTAATTGCCATCTGTCTTTTTTGAGTTGATTATTACTTTGCGTATATCATTGCGATGAATGATTGCAGGACTCTGCATGCATTTTTATGCCCAAGTGAAAAAGGAAGTGATGGAATGGTGCAATATTGTTCATTTAAACTAAGATAAATGTAGTGAAGCAAAAAGATGTCACCGATTTCACTTCTGCCTCATTTACAACCAGATGACATTGTCATCAATATCCCTTCCATCCTGGAATTGCATTTTTGAACCCAGTCAGGGTCAAGTCATTCCATATCAAGTGGACCAAATTTCCAGATGGTCTGAACCTGACCCACTTAAAAAAATCTGGCAAAAATATATGTTGTAGTACATGACTTAAAATTCATGCATGCCGAAATCTAGACCTCTAAATCAATTAACCCCTGAGATATGGCCCTTGCAGTGTACAGCAAACTTGCAGTGTTCCCGCATTCATTGAATTTTCAACGGTTTTCAGTGGTCGATTTTGAATCTTTCCTAAAAAGGTAATACTCTCCTGAATGGTGATTCTTGCAGAACTTTTTACGTAGATTTCAAAACTGGCATCAGTTTTGGGCAAGGGGTTACGTGTAATTTACTAGAGCTATCCCAAATCTTGAAAAAATTCATGATGCTGAAATTTGTCAGGATTTGGACGGCAGGAGCCGAAACATGTTTGTCTTACAATAAAGTCGCTTTTTATTGGCTCACTTTTTTGAGTGCGGACTTTCACTTTTCCTTCTTTAATGATTTTTCCTAGAAAGTCGACACACCATCAGAACTAGTTTTGCTATACTACTTTTGGTAAGCGCGAGGTAGATAGCTTTTTGCTTATTACTTCATAAACTAGTTTTTGAAAAAAAAAAAAAGTCCATACTTATCTGGATGGATGAACAGAGGGACAGATGGACAAGCTCCATTGCAATATCCGTCACTCCACTTTCAGGCGGGGAATAATACTTGTTAGGGGTGCCAATAATTCTTACCATTATGGCTTTCAGAAAAAAAGAGTTTACTTAATAAAACACTGAAACGAGAATAAACCTATCAACATAAAAGTACATAGTTTTCCTATTTATTTGAGCTTGACATATGGATTATGCCTGGTTTTATTTATTTTGTGCAACCTCTTCATTCTTGTCAATGGTGGCAATAATTTTTTACTTGACTGTATTAAAATGTAAATTCAAGACAGTCACACTCCTGAAACTACACACTGCAGATGCAATACGATGATACAATATCTCCAACGTGTTTTCAGAGATGGGCTGTTTCACAATCAGGGACCAAAGTTTGTCTCACGGACCCCCAAAAATCAAATGTGGAATACAGAATCAAATTGATGCCTATTTGTTTACATATGTTGTTGAGGACACATGCTGAAAATTTTGGAGCTTTGGGTTCACAGGTTCTCCTAAAATTCATACTAATGACAATTTGCCTCTTTCCACCTTTTTAACCAGTTCCGGAGAAAACATGTTTTTGACGGACAAAGAACATGTACTCATAACATGGTACACAGAGTAATGACCAGTGCATATACTGACACAGTATTCCTCATGCGCAGTCATATGAAGATGTGGAGTCAAAATCATACAATACATCCAAACTTATCTCCCTCCTCTGTTGAGATATTAATAATGTAAAAAACATTTCCAGAGAAGACATTTTTTGATGGACAGAATGTCTTGGTAGAAAAAGTCAAGTTTTCATGAATTGATGCGGTTCTGACTCCCCAAATGTTATTTGTAGCTTAAAAAACCTTCTCATTTTTTAAATTATGACTGCACAAGCTACTGGGTGCAGTGGTATTTTATTGATGAGGAATACAAATGTATCTAAAAGAAAATGAGACACCAAAATGTCAAAAAAATAGATCTCGCACTGTCAAATTTTCATCATTTGACATTTTTTCATCAAATAAACGACTTCTGTTGATTAGTCAATGATAGCAGAACTTAAAATGAATGATATATGTCACCTTGCTGCTGATAATTTTGGAAAAAAATCTAAATTTATTCAATATTTTAGAATTTACCTCTGATTGTGAAACAGCCCAGATTTGTAATGACTAGTCATTGCCATTTAAAAATAATTGGAGAATTGAAATTTGTGTAAAGCAGTGACCATTTTTTTCCACAGCCTAATTCACCTATCTGACGTATAAGGGAAAGGGGAATTTGGAGATAATTAAGGTTATAGGTCCTGAGTATGCACTAAGGTGGCAAGGGACCTCATTTGTGGCTGTAACAGTATGATGAATTTTCATTGGGCAGCCTGTCACTTAGTTCCAGGCTTTCTCATTGGTCATTCTCCTCTCATTTTTGCATTCCTTTTTCCCACCATTTCCTCTTCATTCTATTCCCCCTCTGGACAAACCTATTTTCTGTGTCATATTGCCTCATATTGCTCCATTTTGTTTTCTGCTCTTTTCCCGCTCCAAGCGGAGTTCCTGTTCATTTCCCCTCCTGGTCTTTCAGAGAGCTCATTGAAGGATCATTTAATGCACCATTAGTGAAAAGTCAGGGAGTGAGGAATCAGCCTCTTGATTAAAATCCGTGACGGTGATCCCCCTGCGCTGTGACCGAGCCACACCGTCTGGCTGGAGTCAGAGTGAGCATCTGGAACGCAGTTCCCCCGCTCCCCGCCCCCGCCGCCGTAGGCACCTGTATGACCGCCAAGTCACTAGCGGGGAATGACGCAGGGCCAGAACATTAGCCCAGGCCATCTGACATCGCTCCGTCACCTGAAAGGAAACACTGTATCTATATTCGGTGACGCACACACCCGAAGGTCCCTGCCGTGTCGTGAACACCTCGATGTCTGGCCAGACGTTAGCGAGGGACACCGGCACATTCCCCTCTTTCTCCCCAGGGCAGATATGAGAGCATCACGTGCACTCTCTAAGGTCTCAGAATTTCCTCTAATCCAGCTTGGGTTAAGCGTCAGACTCTTGATAGCTGCTAATTGAGTCACCTTAGTTCAAAGATCATTGGCAGTCTGGTCCCTGACTCAACATTCTAAATGTTACAAACTCAAATATAAAAAACCTAAACAAAGGGGGGGGGGGGGGGAAACAATTTTTACTCCTAACCTCTATTTCCAGCAGGGCCAAGAACAAACTCCCCCCCGTCATTAGCGTTTAGCATGTACCTCAGAAAACTACCCTAACATGTTGGTGCCTTTCATCAGCTATGCACTTTGTGGCCCCCTCTGTAACTATAGACTCTCCTTCCTGTGCAGCATTTTCCCCTGAAGGCACCACAGTGACTAAAGCTGCATGCTTCTCATTTTGACATGATCTCAAAAAAAAAAAAAAAAAAAAAAAATATATATATATATATATATATATACATATAGTATCATGGGGAACAGGGTAATAGAGAAATTCCATTACAGAACTAGAGAAAGATAAGTACAGTTGGAGCCTTTTTCTGGATTAGGTCAAGCTTTAAAGGGGGGAGGGTTTAATTTATGAGTTATTGTTGTGTAACAGGACAATAAAGACTGTACAGTGCCTCTTCATCATCCCTGCACTGCTCCCTTAAGTAAAAGTTGTATGCAGGCAGTGCTTATGGCCTGCTGGTTATGTGCACAAATTAGCTTCTTTTACTGCAAGAGTTAAGCAGATATGCTGCGTTCTGTGCTATCATCAGAACTTTGTCAGAACTTTTTTAACTTTAAGGGCCCTATTTTAGCCATCTAAGCACAAGGTCTGAAGTGCATCAAGGGCATGCCCAAATCTATTTTTGCTTGTTTAACGGCAGGTTATCTGGCCGTTAAGTATGGTGCATGGTTCAGAGGAGTTGGACTTAATCTCTTCATTGATCGTAGGCGTGTTTCGGGCATTACATGAAATAAACTAATCAGAGTGTCCTCTCCCATTCCCTTTAAAAACAAGATGCCCTTGCACATTGGTGAATTGCTATTAGTAGAAGGACGTATTTCCTCAGTTGCAGCAAGGAAAACTGCGCTGCAGATGAAAGGGTCTGCAAAACACGCGAGTAAACCATTACTGAAAGTGTGGAAACCTGGATACTATGATCTCTGAAAAAGCCATAAAAAACATTTTTAAATATTGTTAAAAATTGTTTTATCTAAAGCCAGATGTGTGAATCATCATAGTAAATTCCCGGGGCTGCATTTGAAATTTACATTAAATTACAACTTGTGCATAAAACGAGCAGACGTAAAAAAGATGCTAATTCAGGGTCGCGGGTGAAAAAAAATAATTACGTGCTGGTGGGGAACGACTGTGAGAAATTAAAACGAGTGAGAAAAACAGCCAGCGAGAAGGAGACGAAAATAATATTATTTTGATTAGGTGACCATAATCAGGAGTGAAAAGGACTTGCCTGACAGTTGAAGGTCAAGTCAGATATATAGAAGAAATTTGCATTAATTACAGACAATGTCGACAATTTCATCCATTGCTTTTGCTGCTACTAAAAGGGCCGCTTTGTACACTGTTAGAAGACTTGGGTCAATTTGAGACAAAAAAACCTCGTCAGAATTGACCCAACTTTTTAGGGTATAGACACGATGTACCCAAAAAAATCGAGTCAAAATTTGACCTGAAAAAAATGGGTCAATTTTGACGAGGTTTTTATGGATCAAAATAGATTGGTCTTTTTGGTTCAATTTTGATCAGGTTTTATGGGTAAATCTGACCGAATATCATGTTTTTTTTTTCAAACTTACATGCTAAATCAATATTTATCTGATAGCAAGGGTATAAATAAGGTGCATTTTGTGCATCTCGATGAGAGAGGCCATACTTTCTGATAAAAATTAGCCCATGGTGATAGACTTGAAACCTGGCCTTTTCTGCATAGTGATGTGAATCCCCATCACTTCATTCCTCAAACTGTCAGTGACTTTGTGATCCTAACTGATCAAGATTAAAAAGCAGGTAGACAAGTGTGACAATTCTTTGATTGGCATTTCCTTATGCATGACAATGTTGACCCAAACTGTTTGACAGTTTTTATAATCAAATGTGGCTATCTTTGATTGTATTACCGATAGTAAATTTGTTCACAGAAAATGCCTGTTTGTTGTCAACCTCACAATGCCAAATGATGTAACTTTATTATTTCAGATTGTAAGATTATTTTTTGAGTTAGTAGATTTTGACCATCAATACTTCGACTAGAATTTTCAGGGTCATACCTGCATTACCAGTTACATTAACAACCCCATATTTTAAGTCAAAAAATGACTTGGTTTTCATTCCTGAAATACTCATCTACTTCATTCCAGTTTTTGAGCCAATTTTTTTGGGTTAACAATACGCAAAAAATTTGGCTCAAAAAAAAACTTGGTTTTTTTGGGTCAAAATCATAGGTTGACCCAAAAAAATCTCTTCCCACAAAAAGTTCAACGCTTCGACCCAATTATTTTGGGTCGAGAAAGACTGACGCAAAATTTTTGACTAGGATTTTTTGGGTCAATTACCCTTTGACCCAAAAAAGGATATCTGACTGACCCAAAAATTTTAGCAGTGTAAGGCTACTTCATTTATCAGCCAAACTGTTAATAATAATAAAGCCATTTCTCATGAAATGCAGAATTTTGTATTTGATGATAGAAGCGGGACAGACGGGTTGCAGGTACTGTATTAATGAATTAGGTCCGATTCAAAATAGATTTTTCAGATGACTGCGGATAATGGGTCGTCCCGTGCACGACTTATCTAAAGATCTGAAGTGCATTTTCCGCACTTCAAACATTCATTCTGTTACAGTTTGTGTTTCGAGGGATGGAACAAAAATCCATGCACTGTTTTAGACATGATATGCCAAGTAGGGGAGACTGGGGTCCAATAAGCCATGGGGACCAATAAGCCATATCACTGTTTTGCAATCAATCGATGACAGAGCTGCTTAAAATAGGCAAAATATTTGGCCATTGATGAGTCATGGGGATAAATGAGCCATACCACTATTTTGCCTATTTTAAACACCTTTGTGTTTTAAACACCATTGATCACAAAATAATGATATGGCTCATTGGTCCCTATGGCTCATCGGACCCCAGTCTCCCCTATTTAATACAAAGGCTAACCATTATCCCCGAACAGCCACCTCTCCAGGAGGGATCCTTGTGGAAAACAGCAGGAGTGACAGAGCTCCCCAGTATCAAGGAGTCGCACCTTTATCCCGAATGATTTGCAAATACCTACGTGCGTAACCTCACATGTTGAATCGCAAATTACCTGATGGAACAGATTCACTTTTCTATTAAATGGCCTGCATCACAGCATGCTCTGATGTGTGGACATCAGTCGTACTAACCATTTTGACATAAAATATCTTGACAATAATCTTTCACATCAGAATCTTTTTTATCTTTAATCGTTTTCATGAGTGGGCACTACTGCTCATTCCTGCATGTGTAGAATGCAACAAGCTGAGTGTATGTGCGTTGTGCATTTGCCTTCAAAGATGCATAATACAAGCCCCAATTCCAATGAAGTTGCGACGTTGTGTAAAACGTGAATAAAAACAGAATGCAATGATTCGCAAATCTCATAAATAGAGATTGTATGAACATAGACAACATATCTGATGTTGAAAGTTAGACATTTTACCATTTCATGAAAAATATTAGCTCATTTTGAATTTGATGGCAGCAACACATCTCAAAAAAGTTGGGACAGGGGGAACAAAAGGCTGGAAAAGTAAAAGGTACTAATAAAAAACATCTGGAGGAGCATTTTACAATTAATGAGGTTAACCCCTTTGTGCGGAATACAAAATTTTGCCAATTTTTCCTGTTGTGCATGAGCCGATTTAAGCTTTATAACTCAGTATTTGTGTCACAGAGAGTTTTGAAAATTATTCCAGTGACGCTAAACATTTGGAAATTCAATTACAGAATATGGGGTAAGTAAATTTTCACTTGTCAAGGATTATTTGCTTGACAAGTGAAAATGTGCTTACCTTATTGGCAAGATAGTCAAAATTACCTCAAATCAAGGGCAAATTTCTTGTCTTACTAAGAAAAATGGTGATAGAAATAAATGTTTTGAGTCTTAAAATAAGTAAATTTCTCTTTCTTGAAAATCACTTTTTGCAGTGTGGGCACCTAAACAATATAGCAGAATTTGATGATCACCACAATCGCGAATAATGAGGCACGGCCAGTTAAAAGCGTTGTGGGGATCGCAAACATTTAAAATTTGTGTTCTCATTATTAATTCATTCAGAATGCCTGTTCAAAAATGCCTGGAGTACCAAGTAGCTTCTCAGGTTGCTTGCACAACCATTTGGACCCAAGATCTCAATGCAGTGATGATCAGATATTTTCCATAGCAGTGCGGATCAGAGACCTAGCTCCAATGGTACTGCTTCCGCAGACTTCATTCAGGGGAAAAAATCTTGTGATGTGTGAATTTATTCAGCTGACTTCCATTTGTTAATTGTGTTGAGAGAAATAAGAGATGCCCCTGACCAAGGCTCTGGTTTTGGAACTGCAATTGGTTGCCAGACGCTGCAGTGTGGCTGCCCACTGGCCCAAAGTAAAAACAATGGATTAAATGAGAGGGGGAATGATCCTGGGGGCTTCGAAAAAGTATTTATCCCACCTCAGACAGAATACTTGGATGGCATTGGTTGAAAGCAGTCATGTGGAAACCCTGTGTATTCCCATATTACGTCTCTGAGCCCATACACGGTATGCGAGTAGATTATCTCCCTTAGCGTCCCCGGAGCAGCCGAAATGGCATGCATGTGAAAAAAAGGTCTTCGGTGGGATGAATGCGTTACACGGTTTGTTAGAGGGCCAATACGGAAATATATGGGGTCAGTAAATGGCATATTGGGCTCGGCAATATGCCATTAACGGACCCCATATATTTCTATATTGGCCCTCTAACAAACTGTGTAACTTACAATCTTATCTATTTGTAATGTACCTCTTCTAATGGTGGTAAGTTGTAAGAGCTATCTCTTCTTAGTCTACCTCTCAAATTACTTTATGCTGTGCATTCTCTGATCCCACTGATTAGCTGAACTGTTTTTAGGACTTAAACTCATTTTAATTTTCTTCCAGGTCCACCGTTTATAGTGTCACCACCGGAGAACATAACTGTAAACATATCCCAGGATGCATTTTTCACCTGCCAAGCTGAGGCGTATCCCGGCAACCTGACGTACACCTGGTTCTGGGAAGAAGATAATGTCTTCTTCAAGAAGTAAAGTTATGATCGGGTTCATTATTGTACCAGTTTCACTGTCCATCCATTGTATTTATAGATCTGTGGTGCATGCACGAGAGTGGAGATCAGGCGGTACGCTGTGCTTCTCATATCATGCTGTGACTCCATTTCATGATGAGTGAATGACAGCTTATGTATATAATGGCGGATGTGTAGGATTCCCATTTATTTTTATCGCGCAACAATACATCCCGAGAAGTATTCAGCAGCATTTCAGCACTGGAATGATTCTGCGGATTTTCTATCTGCCTTCCCCTATTCCCAGCTTTTCTGTTTGCTTTGCTGAGGCCTTGTGACATCACTCGGTCTTGCATTGCAGTAAATGAACATGAGCCCAAATTTGAATTATGAATCCAGCATGTTCTTTCAGGGTGAAAAGCGTACAGATGTCTAATGTGGCTCAGTGCTGTTTGGCTCGAAGGCAGGCTTTAGATGTGTGTCGCGTTTGCCGTCTGAGCGAGTAAGCAGAGGATGATAGGATGGAGACGTGTTTTTTGCTTAATTTTTTATTCTGGTCTAGTTTTTTTTCAACGCTTGGCCATTCCTATCAGTGTTGGCAAGCGCTCTCTCCCATGTCCAGTAAGTCACAGTGTATGACTTAGTGCATCTTAATGACATGAACAAGGTCACTGTGGGTATTGGAAAGGATCGAGAATAAGGGGAGTGGGAGAGATGAATACTGAGATTTGAATCCTCCTCCAAATTCTGTAGAAGTTAATGTTCAAACTAGTAGGAAGCTTTTTTAAGGTGTATAACTCATAGTTGAGCAGTTCCCTGAAACCAAAAGGGTCTCATGCCTGCAGGTCGGGACCAATAAGTTACTTCCTGTCATTTTTCAATGAAAATAATATAATATGACATTGTACTTGTGTGATCACATGCTCTGCTCAAGCAGATTATAAAGAAAGAGTAGCCTTGAGGTTTTCCTCAGCCTCACTTGTGTGACCTGTGGTCTCCAGAGAAAAAGGATCCTTATCTCCCAAGCTTTCCTGCAGTGTTAAAACCTTGTGAAGGAGGAATGAGAGTTTTTGATGCAAACATTTGCCATGGAGCTATTTCATCAGAGAGGGCATTTTCTGTAGTCACTTGCGAATATGGCTACAGACCGTGGCCATCTTATCTGTAATGCACAGTGGATCAGGTGTCAAACCAGATCAGAGGAAAGCACAGGTTGAGGAAGAAATCAATTATGAAGATTATTGCAGTTAGTTTGTGACAGTTTCCACTATGTCTTTTTGTTGTGTTTTCCCAAATGTTTATTACCTGGCTGCTGCTTATTTAATTTTCAGGCTTTGAACATTAGCACTTTAGAAATGTGCATTTTTAAGTGGACTAAAAGAGGAATTGCACAAAATCTCAGATTCTGTGTTGTTACGTGAGAATTTTTGCAACATTACTGTCACTCTAACATTTTGAAATAATTTAACCTTTTCTCATCAGTTTATATTTCACTGGTTAACTGAACTGTTTATTAATCAGCATTAAATGGCAACAGAGGGTATTCTGAAAATTTGTGTTGGTTATCTTCATTAGCTCTCCTGGATTGAATGTCTGGTGTGCTCATGTTGTGGCCTGCTTGTCTGGCGTCATCGGTCATCGGTCGTTGGACTTTGTTTGTGTGTAATCATCTTCTCCTCCAAAACCACCGTTGAAGCTGAAACTTGGCATGCATGTTCTTACCCATGCGGACATCAAAGCTTGTTTGAAGCATTCTACTTTCAAATATGGCGGCCACAGTAGTCATCTTGAAAATGCCATTTTGCCTAATTGGTCCAACATTCAACACATACTGTATATTCCAGTTTTTGGTTTATTCTATTTTGACTTTGAATTCATCTCTGTCATTAGGCCACATCCCCATCATGAATATCTTTAAAAATCTTCTTCTGCAAAACTACTTGTCCAAGAAAGCTGAAACGTGCCTTGAGTGTTCCTATCCATTTGTAAATAAAAGTTTGTTTGAGGCTTTGTGATCTAAGTTTAAATATGGCCACCAAGGCAGCCATCGAAAAAATGTCATTTTGACTCATTTGTCAATCATTTCTGCAGCAATACAGCTGAATTGTAATTTGTAAATACTAAGTACCAAGACTCAAAACATATATTCCAGGTTTTGAGATATGTTCTCTTTTGACCTTCATTTCATTTGTCAGAAGGCCACACCCCTACATTTCATGAATATCTTTAAAAATTTTCTTTTCCAAAACTACTTGACCAAGAAGCTGAAACTTGGCATGCACGTTTCTACCCATGAGTACATTAAAGTTTGTTTGAGGCGTTCTGATCAGGTGGCCCGCCACAACAGCCATCTTGAAAAAGCTACTTACACCCAAATGTCAATAATTTTAGCTGCGATTCAGCTGAAATGTGGGGTGTATATTAAGAACCAAGATTCATATATTCCAGATTTGATGTGCTTTCCATTTCACGTTCATTTGACCTCTGTCATAAGACTACACTGTAAAATTCCATTAATATCTTAAAAAATCTTTACCAAAACTACCTCACCAAGGAAGCTGAAAATTCCCTCTTGACCCATGTGTCGACAATTTCTGCTGCTATTCGGCTGAAGTTCAGTATGCACAGTAGATATTAAACAGCAAGACACATGACATACAGTACATTCCACGTTTTGCTGTGCAATATACAGAATTTTAACCTTTATTTGAACACTGTCATTTGGATATGCCGCTAAATGTAATGAATTTTTTAAAAACTTCTTGATCAATGAAGGTAAAATTTATAGACATCTTCTTCCCTATCAGGACACCTGGATCTGTTAGGAAGGTCCAAATTGGAATTCCAGCATGGTTGCCAAAGTCAGTTTGCGCCATTCCAATGTGATTCAACACATGCAAAATTCATTCGAAGAATGAAGATGTGACTTTAGCCATTGTCGTTATGGCAACCTAATTTAAAACACGGCAGCCGTTGTGGCCATATTGCAAAAGTGACTTTAGCTTATATGTCACATAGCATTGGTTCGAATTGGATGAGTTGAAAGGTTGGTCCAAAAACACATGCCTTATGCCAAATCTCTTTGCGTATATTTTCATTAAATGGCCTTTGTTTAATTGATATCTCGTGAATTGATTGATTCAGGTGTCCAGGTGAGCTGCAGTGCCGTGGCACTATTTTTTTTTTTTTTTAAATACGCAAATAACTTTTTGTTTTGCATTGAAGCTTGCAGTTAATCAACATAGAGATAAACCCGAAATAAAAATTAATTTGGCTTCTCTTAGTTTGCAGTGAGGACACAATGAATCTTGGGTATTTCTGACTTATCACTGTCTCATGAATTTTGCACTCTCGCTCCGGGTGCCTTTTTTTTTAAACGGAAATCACGCTTCGGCTCATTCTGCTCTTCTGAAGAATAAAGGCGCAAACACGAAGTGTCAGAAATATGGCTGCTGCATAATATCAAAAACAGCATGCATTATGCAAACCCACATATCCTAGCACCAATTGAGGACCACATTATCTTCTTTTAAGCAGTATTATTATGGGACCTCAGCATCCTCTCATGTTCACTGGCTAAGTAGAATCGTAATTGCAGTTATGTAGCTGTTGCTTGTACCCAAGGAGACTTACAGTTGATTTCAGAATGCAGCAGCTAGTCCCTCTGGAGCTATGGCGGCTGTAAGAGCCTTGCTAGGACCCAACAGCACCAGACTTACTGTGGCTACACTGAGCTTGAATCATCGACCCTCAAAATCATCAACATTCCATAGTGCAGGAAAACACCTCAGCAAATTGGCCGTAGGCTGCCAGGTTGTCACAGTGTCATCACACATACACCCATAAACCAGAAACAAGATGTCCTTACAGATTTGGATGTAGTGTACTTGATATAGTGAATCTGGTTATTGTTCTCACGTCAGTCCTTAGGACAAGATTTTACTTGTATATCTGATATAACTTGTTCAGGCTCAGGTGCTTTGTGCTGTATTTGAAGTGGAAGCACCTCTGTTGGAACATCTGTTGGAGCCAGCGAAACATGGCTTCCTCGATCGATTATATGCCGGTCTGCATCAAGACTCCATGCACGCGCATTCCCTTTGGGCATTTCAGAGAGGGCTGACCCCTCGGTGCAATGCATGAGATGTTTATCGATTATAGGGTAGTATGGCAGCTGAGCATGATGATATACGAAAATACATTTTGTCAATTCTTTCTGAGATGCCATTTTGATGCTTTTGGAAAAGATGCCTATTTCTTCGCTGACAATTCTAAATGTGACAATATTGTCACAGTATCATTTGCTTCTGCTCTATATTGTAAGCAGTTAAGCTGTAGCTGAACAACAATGCTGTGAGCATTTTCCATCTCTCATTTTAGACAAGTGAATACTGCCTTTGGTATCCATATGAAGTTTTGCTAATGTTTGCACTGTCATTACTTTCTCACCCATCTAGTGATCTGAAGCGCAGAGTGAGAATTTTGATTGATGGATCACTCATCATCGCCCAAGTGAAACCAGAGGATGCTGGGAAATACACCTGTAGTCCAAGTAACAGCCTTGGCCGTCCACCTTCTGCTTCAGCATACCTGACTGTGCAATGTGAGTGGAAGATTTTCATTGACAACACTTCATAGCTCCTTATATTTTGCCTGTATGATCTAGCCAGCAGCCATACCACTATTTGATCTGCTCTAGCTGCGTGGCTGGAGCTAAGCAGGTGTGGGCTTGGTTAGTACTTGGATGGGAGACCACCTGGGAAAACCAAGTTGCTGCTGGAAGAGGTGTTGGTGGCCAGTAGGTTCTGATCTTCCCTCTGGTGGAATAATCCCCAATGCCCCAGTGCAGTGACGGGGACACTGTACTAAAGGAGACGCCGTCTTTCGGATGAGATGTTTAGCTGAGGTCCTGACTCACTGTCGTCATTAAAGATCCTATGACACTCATCGATAAGAGTAGGGGGTTTTCCGGTGTCATGGCTAAATTCCCAACCTGGCTCTTTCAACCTGCCACCTCATCATCCCCTGATCTGATTGGTTGTGCAAATTGCCCTCTCCTTCCCCACCTCAACCCCAGGGCTCCCTTGAAAAAGAGGTTTCAATCTCAACGAGATTTCCCTGGTTAAATAAATGTTAAATAAAAATAAAATAAATAGAACAGGGATCATCAAATCTGGACCTTGAATCCACATACAGCCCTTGTTTTTTTCATCATGGTAATTAACAGATTAACTGAAAAATTAGTGCTTCTGATGGGCAGCCTGTATTTACAACTATGTTGTCAGTAAACAGAGGGATAACCAGCAATGTTTGGACCTTGAGGATTATAATTTGATGATCCCTGTTCTGTGGAGAAGAATCATTAAGTTTTTTTCTGTGCACTATACAGTACACCTCTAGTTCCATGTTCATATGTTTCTGTGTTTCCAGCTATGTACTTGTAGCCTGACTCCGCCAGCCTTCGTACTTCCGCTTAATTTCATTTCGCTTCAGTACTCAGTCTGATCACTCGGAGCTCTGCACCGTTTACCATCCGCAGAAAATACGCCGGACCAACCAACGAACAGAAGGCGTGGCCGAGAGCCATGATGTAGCCGCTGCGCCGAGTTTGAAATTGTAGTATCCGAAATCAACAATGGCTATGGACATAGATACATTGGAGGCCATTCGCTCTGTCGTGGAGAAAATCCCGGGTATCAGCGACTTACAGCCACAACAAGATGAATGTTTGGTTAGTTTTTTGAATGGAAATGATGTTGTAGCGCTACTCCCTACAGATTGTCAGATCTACTTAATAGCCATCATGAAATAGGCACCCTGTTCATCTCTGTGAGAGACAGCCGAACCACCTCAGCTAGCTTGTAGCTTCTAGTGTTACATTGCCAGCGAATTTCACACTATGTAAGTTAGCAGCAAACTTTTTAAAAGCCGCGTTTTTGTTCATGTCACAAGACCTATTCGCTGTCTCAGTGTTATGTTGTCATTATCCATGAATGAAATAGCTGTCTGAGACAGCCAAACGCTTAGAGCCAAACTGTGTTGCCGTTGGTTTCGGGTCTCTTACGTTTTTTTAACAGCAGCAGTATCTGCAGGAAAAACGATAGCTCAACAGTTTCTTGTAAGGAGAACAGAAAGAGCACCTTTGGTTCTTTTAAGTGAATGAGTGAAGGCTAAAATTTGGTAGATGGGCATATGAATGGGTACAGTATTAACTAAAATGTACTGATCAGTTTGTTTTCGTTGCATTCCTGGTATGAAGGACTGTAGTTTCCAGCGGAAGTACTAGGCGGCTGAGCCGGCGCATAACATACGTCATCGCCAAATGTTAGTGATTAGTTTACGGGTACACCAATGATTTTAAACTTCTGACAAGCGCCCGCGCACCAGGAAGTAAACACTTGTCAATGACGACTACCCAGATTCTGTGTACGAAGCAAAGCAAAGTAGCAGAGTCTGGTTTTACCAGGCTAATGTGCTTGTAGTAACAGTAAAATACAGATACATGTAGTGCTACTGATCAGCTTGAGGACAGCTATTTTTATATGATATGAAGATCTGATGTAGAGTTTACTCTGGCATAGTTGATATACGGTCTTCACGGCACTACATTCACATTCACCTCTTTTCCCGAGCAACTAAGCAACAGACTTAACTGCCGTCACCTGATTTACCTAATTAAAACGAGTGGAGTAATGGCATTACCTACAGAAGGTGGTATTTGGGTGCAGATGAGAGGAAAGTAATGACTGCAGATGCCCTGCAAACACTGTAAAACATAATTAAGTCATGTGAACTTATTTTTTTCTCTTTAACTCCACTTGTCATGACAAGTTTTTGATATTGAACTTGTTTGTATGTTTTCAGAAGTAAAAAAATTGATCCATTGTCTTGTCTAATTTTGAGTTGAAGCCAAGCTTAATTTCAAGTTGAGTTTACTCACATTTGGTTGAGTTAACTCGCATTTTTATGGCGGCCGGTGAACTTTCTTAGTTTGACCAGCTTGAAATTTCTTACAGTGTGTGTAAGGCATGTGCTATAATGCAGTGTAATGGTGCAGAAACAGAACTACAAGCTGGTACAGGGTTTTGAACTGGCAAGAGGCTGAGGAGTTGTGCATCCAGCCTTGCCTTGAATTGGGAGGGGTTTATTTTACTCTCCTAGCTAATTCTGACCGCTGAAAGTCGAAGCACTTTATAGCTCCAGCTCTGATCCCTGGAATGCCGACATGCTTTGTGTGCCAGCAGATTGAAGCTTTGACCTTGAATCCGCTGGCAATCCAGATGTTTTCTTCATGGCCGTATGCCCATCGTTTTTCGCATTAAGACGAGATCTGTCAAGTAACAGATTAATCTTTTTGACAATTCATGCTCTTAACATGCTGCTCTTTGATTTTTCAACGCAAATTTTCAAAGATTAGTAGCGGTGTGCGTTCTGTGGTTTTGAATGAACTAACGAAGCTGCAGTAGAGATCTTCTTGCAACAGCAGCTGAAGCTTATATTTCACACATCGTACCAAAAGCCGCAATCCGGGGCAAATGCCAGCTAGACTCCTTTGCTCTCAACCTGAAAATGTGTTCTGTTTGGCCTGGGTTAGTCCCTGAGGGGACAGCAGTGCAGGAGGAGAGATTATGACACTGCAGTGAGTGAGCTGTGGGTGCAGACACGACGATAAACCATCCGCAACCGACCGACTGCGGAATCGTTTGTGACAGTGACATCACAATTCTCTGAAGAGTTCCAATTTAATGTCTAATGCTGACGTAACTGTCACAGCGTCTCACTGGAATGGAAAAGACGGCGTTTGCTAGGATTTTTAGGCTGGAGGGAGTCGCATATTTTGCAGCACACTGTAGCCTGGTGTGGAGCATTAAGAGAGCCCTCTTTCTGTGATTATTCTCGACATAGTTAAAGGCAGCAGGATTTTCATGCAGTCTCTGGAGGGTTGGGTGGGGGTGGGTTTGGGTAGGGGGATAGCGGGTACCCAGGTGAGGTGGGCTGTGTGCCGAAGCGAGGTAATTAACCGCCATAGCAGCTGACTGAAAGCTTGAGAGTGCTGGAGAGGAGAGCCGAGGAGCGGCGCGTTAGAGGCGGTGACATCATCGCTCCGGCTCGGCGGAAGCCCTCGCTTCTGCAGTGACGTCACCCGCAGACACTTGGCAGGTGGCCCCCACAGACATCCGCCGGGGCCCCGAGGGGAAGTGCGGCAGCACTGCGACACCAGAGCGCCGCGGAGAGGCGAACGGCGGTGGTGGCGATAGGAACAGAGGGGAGGGGGAGAGGGAGAGGGAGAGGGAGAGGGAGGGGGCTTCTGCGCGCGAGTGCTGCACGTCTGTCTGCTCTCCCAGAGCGCCGCTGCTGCTAAAAATAGCGCCGGCCAACTCGGCCGAGCACCAACAGCGAGATGGATTTCACTCAGCTTTTATTCCTGAGCTCCTCCACGCGCCCGAGCTCTGGCAACACGTGCCTGTTAGCTCGTGATGTGCTGCGGATATATTCTGGCGCTTCTGTGAGACAGTAATGCGACACTATGGCGGTTGTAATCTCTGAATTCTCTTCAAGGACAGACTTCCCTCACTGGAGGGGGGTGAAAGTTTTTATCAGTTGGCAAAAAAATGATAGAAGAAGCAATTAAATAAAAATAGTAGGAAAAAAATGTGTCAGTCCTTTAGTTCTCCAGTGCCTATAAAGTGTGACTGCAGCTTGCCCACTCTGGTCCTTAATTAAAGCTTATGCAGTTGAGAAAACCGGACCTGATGATGATGTCTCATAGGTAGTCGACGCTCTCGTGTCTCTTCACTGCTGATGTCATTGTCCTGCACTGTGATTCTGAGTCGATGCAAGGTGTCGCTGGCAGTTTTTTCCTGCTAATCTCTGTTTCTGCTTTCTTTAAAAAAGAGCATCTGGAAATCAACATCAGCCTTGTTCAGTCTCTTTTAAATGCAACCGAAAAATAATTACGGTGTAGATATTCAAAACAGGGTCTGCTAGTGCCATGCTGATGTTTGGAATAATAATACAATCAGTTGAAAACAAAAATAAATGGGTATTTCCACATATTTTCAAAATTTGTGCGCGGACATAATCTGAGGCCTTGGCAGACACCCAAAGGGGATTCATTTAGGGAATCAGGCGCTGTTTTGATGCATGTAAGGTACTTTTGTCCTCTGTATTTTCCTTCGTTACTAATTTAATCGTTTGATGGATTTTTAGCCTGTTTGCTCAAAGCGGCCAACGTAATTTGTAGTGGTGATGACCTGGCTGGGCCTGCTTACTGTCACAAGATTTGCCTGCATAAAAATGGGCTGGGAAATGTACTGCATCTATTAAGTGTGCTGCCTCCGTGAAGAGCCTCACGAGATGGGAGTGACAAAAATGCAGAGGATGTTTGCTATTGAATAATATGTGCTGCGAATGCTTAGTAGACTCTGCTAGCATGCTCTCGATGAAGCACCATCTTATCTGTAATTCAGGCATGGTGCTTTTGTGTGGAGCAGCCATTTTGATTTAGGTTCTGTTATATCATTTGTGTGGGCTGCTGAAAAATGTTCCATTTAAATTGGTCTGATGCACGTTGCTACAGTTAAATTAACGCAAAACATACAGATAGTGAGCTTTATTCTGTTTGGCTTTGAAAAGGGGGCGATTTATAAAATGTTGTAATTATACCTCCCCCCGAAGGGAGGGGAGAAATATTGTTTTTGTCTGGTTTCCCGTGTGTGCGTCCTTGTTGGCGTTCCCACCATTTCCGGACCATAACTCAGAAACCGTTTCACATATTTCTATAAAAATTTGCACACATTTGCATCAGGTCGTACAGTTGTGCCTTTTGCTATTTTGAGGCTATCAACTTTTCTAGTTTCTTCCTAAATGTTTGTGGACATCAATGAGGGGCGGCTGCATTGGGGTGGGGGGAGACATTTGTTTTTTTGCCTTAAAAGCAATCTTTAGTTTCTACATATTGGAACCAAAATGGACTAAAAACAAACCTCAATGAAAAATTATTTAGTGCAGAGCCAAATCAGAAAAAATGGCTTTGCTCCATGCATTATGCAGTTTCATATGTGTTTTATGTGTGCTTGTGTTAGAAAGACCGAGAATGAAAGGATGAGAAGCCACTCTGTCTTAATCTGTATGACTGTATCATACTACACTTTTTCAAGGCATACTAAGCTGACAATTAACGTCCTTTCAGAAGAAGTTTCTGTTCAGCCAGTGACAGCAAGCCTTTTCAGTATCTGAACTCACGGATGAACTTAAACAAACATTGCCGCAAAAAGTGTAGTCACGTGAAACTATTTTCCACTGTGAAACATTTCACAGTGACTACATTAATGTAAATTATTTCCATTCTAGCTTAGCTAAAATTGTGTGTTTGTGTGTGTGTGTACGTACACGTGTGCATTTGTGCGTGTGTGGATGTGATGTGCCTTATCACAGATCCTGCGAGAGTCGTGAACATGCCACCTGTCATCTACGTGGCGATCGGCCTGCCAGGCTTCATCCGGTGCCCTGTGGATGCCAACCCACCGGTGACAATGGTCAAGTGGAGGAAAGATGGCCTCCCTCTGAGAGTGGAGAAGGTGAGTCTCACTCTGGTGTTTGACTCATGTCCAGGAGGCCTAACCTGATGGAAGGAAGACCAGGGCTGTGTCTGAATTGTCTTTTTTTGCTAAGGAAAGTTCCTAACTCCTAAAAAATGATCCGGAATTAATTACGTGGCAGCCATGATAAGTGCATTTGAATTCTTTAAATGTAATGTAAAGGTGTCTCAGCGCCTCCTAATTTACCTCCTTGAGCATAGGGTACACAGAACCATCCTTTTTGAAAAGAAAGGAGATAACGCTATCCCACAATTCTGTGCAGCAGCAATATTAAAAGCGGCGACCATTCATCAGGCCAATCGCGATAAGAAGTGTGTATGACGGGCAGGGGACACATGATCACGTTGCCTAGTGTAAGTGCATTTGGATTCTGTTATTAGCGCGGTTGTCTCCATAAACCGTTAGGAATTCTCTTTTACACCTTTCCTTTACCTGATGACGTTTTCCACAAAGGTTAAAGAAAAGTGGTTCGGAATTAGCAAATAGGACGTAATTTTTTTGACTATTCAGACGGTGCCCAGGAATGGACCTAGGTGACTGATCTGATTTTCACAACCTGCGTGTCTGCAAGATTGGTTTTTTCCGTGCTCTGGCTGTCTTATGGGTTGTACCTGCTAATTGATTGATTGGCTCATTATTCCCTTAATGTGATTGGCTGTAGTCTCCCTGATTGTTTTGTGTGTATTGGTTTTGGGTTTTCTGTCAGTGGGGCTGGATCATGAGATCCACTTCTTACTCTAAACTCCACTTTTGCTCTCTGGTGTGTCCTCCTGTGAGCTAAATTATTAGTTAGCAAAATATTAGGTATAGCAGGTTCACCAAGCCTTCATACATTTCACCTCTTCCTCCTCATTAGCATATGCGCCCTAGTTGCTCATTGGCAATCCTGCAATTGGCTCCCCCTCTGCGCAGTTCGTAACACTGATCAATACTCTTAGCATAGGCGACAATGAGTTAGCATGTTTGAGCAATGAGCAGTTTTCATGTGTCAGGGAAAGTGCTCAAGAGTCAGGAAAAGGTATAATACTGGACTCAGGGTTGTCTCGTAAAGACAACAAAGGCTGGATCTGCACTGGTTTTTCCCCAAAGTCAGTCAGTACTGGATGAGATTCTGACCAGATTTTTCTGCTATTTGCGTTATTCCAGTGACAGTCGTCTTACAACCAAATTATCTAAAACACTACAGTTCTCAGTATCATCATTTTTTTTTTTTTTTTTTTTACCGTAACCATTCTACCTCTGATTCCTCTCCAAACAAGCAGCCCTATTCAAGTGTGCTTGACAGCTGTATAGATCACTGAGGAAAGAATTAAGTCCTCACAGCACGTAGCCTAAAGCTAATCAGCCTGCAGCACCACTGAAGAATTCAGGCCTCTCCATTCTTCATTACTGACCTGCCATTAAAGAACAACAAATCACACTGGTATAGTTTCAAAATGTTTCTTTTTAATTGAAATTTTGGGGGAGTTAATGGTGAAACGAAGCCCCTATTTCAGAACATAGTAGCCTTAATTGAGAAAGACATTCGGCTAGAAGTGCTTTATGTCAAATATCAAATTGGAGAAAAAAACTGGCACAATATAAAGACTATTTTTAAGTGACTGTCTGCCATTTGTATATAAAATACTTGAATTGAGAGATTAAGCTTTCATTTTCAGCTGCACCTGTAGAAAATGGAACATGCAAGTTCAGGCACCATGGATAAGTTTGTTCTGTTTTTGGAGAAGCATTGCAAAATTTGTTGTACAATGAGCAAAGACAATTAAGGCATTCTATTCTATTCTATTCCATTCTATATGTGCTTTTCACTTGAAGCTGCTTTCACACCGGACGCGAAACGAATTTTTCGCACGACAGATTACATTCAAAGTCAATGCAAAGACGCGAATACACGCGAAACGCGCGGTATTCGCGTCTTTGCATTGACTTTGAATGTAATCTGTCGTCTAAAAATTTGTTTCAAGGCCCAGTGTGAAAGCTTAAACTATGGAAAAGTAAGCCTCCCCACCTCTGCAGAATGTTACTAGTGCCTTTATAACAGCACATCAATCGCAATCTAGGGATTCATTATCCTGCATGTATAAAAACTGGGTAATCTTGGGTTTACTGTGGGAAATTAGCATGAGAATGGTATGGACTATGAAAATTTGAATGAACAGGCTCATTTTGGGAGCTCTGCTTCTTTTTCAGACCAGTTACGGTTCTGGCATTCTTCCAACAGAGAGGCTTTTATGCTGCATTTCTTCTCCACGCTGCCCTTTTGGCTCCAAGTTTAACGATAAGGTTTCTATCCAATTCTTTTCATACTTTTCTGACATCGCTAATGTATGGGTAAAAGTGATAGGTTCGGGGTGTGAATATGATTTATTAGCTACATATGTCAATGTCATTGTAATGCTGGGACGATAGAACCTATGACATTGTAACAGTTTCAGAACTTGTCAAAATGCTTGACAGTGCTATTGCAGGACTAATCTGTCTGTCGACGAAGGTAACTTGATCAGTCGAATATTTATATTTCAGAAGTGTCAGTTTGTGAGTTCACTGAAGTCATATCTGCATTGAGGTGATAGTTACATCAACGAGGAGGCTTTCACATTTTATAGTTCAGGGAAAATCAAGCACAGGCTTTTGGTATGAGTGAATTGCAGTTGTAAAGGGGATTCAGTTGGATTTCTTACCCAGTGTTTTGAGGTATGCTTGCCGCTAGTGGCTAATGGAAAGTTTCAGGGGCAGTGATAATAGTAAGGTGTATGTAACATTTTCTGAGTATTGGCACTTGGTTCTGTTCTCCCTGAAAGCTTGGACTATCCTTACACTATCCTTACTCCTGACTGTTTAATTTTTTTTTGCGGTGAATCAGCAGATTCTAGTACTTGGCAATTTTTTTATTTAAATATACTCGGTCACACTTGAGATAAAGTGTTGCTCATCAAGGCTTTATACAGCATGTATAATGCCTTCATAAATGAGAAATAATGTCTTCATGAATTACACAGAAGCAAATGTCATGCTTTGTAAAGGGTGAAATCACACATCCTTATTCAACATGTGATGCCAGATGTGATATAACTGACAATGTCACTTAGCTAGTGGCTAAATGCTATAAAGGAAGACATTGTCAGCTAAGTGACATTATTATTGTCACATCTGGCATCACATGCTGAATAAGGATGTGTTATTTCACCCTTTACAAAGCATGACATTTGCTTCTGTATAATTTATAAAGACATTGTGTCTCATTTATGAAGGCATTATGCATGCTGTATAAAGCCTTTATGAGCAACACTTCATCTAAAGTGTGACCATATATTCTTTCAATTAATCAGATTCTGTTGGAAATTCATCATCTTCTCCATCTGTATTCTTGATATTTGGACCGAGTCCCTCGGCCACCCTCACCACCCGCACCGCAATAAGAAAAGCTGATTTGCTTTAAGTGATTTATGGTTGTGAGGTCTTCCCTTCATCTTCCTCTTTGTCCGTCCCAGTACCCAGGCTGGAGCCAGATGGAGGATGGGAGCATTCGCGTGGAGGAGGTGACTGAGGATTCTCTTGGCACCTACACCTGTGTGCCTTACAACGCCCTGGGTACCATGGGACAATCTCCCCCGGCCCCCTTGGTGCTAAAGGTACGGAGAGACGGCGCCGTGGCCCAAAGTGCCCTGAGCGTTACGGCGCGTCGCTTTGGGCCGCTGCTGTGATGGCGCTCTTCCTCTGTGTCCCGCAGGATCCCCCTAAATTCTCGGTGGTACCGGGCGGAGAGTATCGGCAGGAGGCTGGGAGGGAGCTGGTCATCCCTTGCGAGGCGGAGGGAGACCCCTTTCCAAACATCACGTGGAGAAAGGCAGGTCCCCTTCAGTTCCTCTGTGCACTCTGCTCGTGGCTTAGGGCTAGTTTCCGGGAAGTTTTGTTGATACGAATGTAAGGGTAAACAGTAAATTTCTTTGTATGGGAATTTGACACGTTTTTCCCCTAAAGCTAAGACCTGCACTATCTTTGCTCTTGCTGGTAATGAACTTCTCAGACTAGGCTGGCTAAAAATGCTCTCTTGGTTTTTTGTCAATGGCTGCTCACTGGAGGTTGCACAATGTGTATTTGATGGCTGGGCGTGCCCAGTCACTGATTGGAAACAACACACATAGTTACACCCAAGACACTCAAAACAACACCCACAGATCGTGACTGCAGTTGGCCAGCCCTCCCAGCTTAGTAGCAAATGTCTCCTGTCACACTGACACTGCCACTGTTACAACTACATTCAACTTACTAATGTCCAACTGCCTGTTCAATTCATTGCGCCACTGAAGGAGGTCAGTGTTTGTTTATGCTTGAACCTCAGTGAAAAGCTTTGATTGGACCAACTGTGGCAAGTTTTTATGCAACAAGGCAGTCACTCTGTGGGATTTTCCTGAGACACTGTCACGCTATCTGACTTAATGTTTGGTTTTTATTTGTCTGTCTTTTTGCTTGTTTTTGTTACTGTGAGTTTGTCCATTTTTCTTTGCCAGTATCCATATGTTTTCACTGAATTTCTATCTGCGTGTGGGGTTGCACTGTGTTCACTGTCTGTCCGCATCAATTTGTCCGCATTTATGTTTGTTTATGTACATATATCTGTATGCAATGCACCCGTCCTTTGTGTTATTTTTGCACATCACCTATGTCTGTTTGCCTGTCTGACTGGCTGCCTGTCTGTCTTCAATGGTTGCAGCCAATGCCTATTTCAGTCACAGCGCTACATGTGCTCCTCATTCTGTTAGTTACCCTTTGAATATCTTAACCGTTGTGTGTCAATATACTGATGCCTTGTTGCTGTTCTTATGTGTAAAGGTAGGAAAGCCCAGCAGGAGCAAGCACAACGTCCTACCGAGAGGCAGCTTACAGTTCAAATCCCTCAGCAAGGAGGACCATGGGGAGTGGGAGTGTGTCGCTACCAACGTGGCCACAAGCATCACTGCCAGTACGCACCTCCTCGTGATAGGTATGACTCCCCGCTTTTACCCAGGCAGTCTGACGGTTTCACCTCAGTGTGGATGGGCAGTGCATTTAAGATTGCATCTACGTGGCTCGTTAAGAAAGATGGAGCTCAGGCTGGGCATTATTGAGCATGTAAGAGGGTAAACTGGCCCTGCTCCAGCAGAGACGGGGTGGGTCTCCATCAGCCAGATCTCTTCAGGTTACAGTTTCACACGGTAATGTTCCAGGTGCCCCTTGGCTGACTCTTTTATCAATGAATTCAATGATCTTTCTTTATAAAATCAGGGAAAATGTGCAGTGAGTAATAGAAAATGAATGGCCATGAGGAAATGGATTTATGTATCCTTGGCACACCCAAACAAAAGTGTGTAAAAACAAAAAAAAAACAAAAAGCATTAGTCACCACAGGCACTGCAAAAGAGCAGGTTATAATGTACTCTGATGAACCAAAATGTTATAACCACTCACAGATTAAGCAAATGACACTGGTTAATTTGTAATTGACACATCAAGGTCTGCAAACTAACCTTGTGCGTGCCAGTTGGTTCTCGTAGTCGATGTATTGGATGCAGGAAAAACGGCACCACAGTGACTTTGTCAAGGGCCATATCATTAAGGCTAGTTGATCGGGTTAGTGCTTCCCCGAATCGGCAAGGCTTATGGGGTGCTCCAGTGGTGAGTACCTCCCAGGACTGGTCTGAGGAAGGACGATCCACAAACCAGTGACAGGGTGTTGGGAGCTCAAGGCTTGTTGATGCTCGAGGATAACAACGGCTATCCCATCTGGTCTGAACTGACAGAACGGCAACTGCTGCTCTGTTTGCAGAAAATATTAAATGATGGCTGTGGAGGAATGCATCACAACTCACAGTGCATCACACCCTGCTGCGTATGGGAGTTTGTATCCACAGACCTGCCCGAGTACCCATTCCAACCCCTGTCCACCGTCAAAGGCACCTACAATGGGCTCGTGAGCATCCGAACTGGACCTTGGAGCTATGGAAGACGGTCACTACCTCTGATGAGTCCCATTATCTGTCATATCTTGTGCGTCGGTCTGGTATGTGTGGGCAGTATGCCTTGGGTAGAGATGGCTCCAAGATGTATTGTGCTAAGAGGACAAGCTGGTGCATGGACTGTAATGCTCTGGGAAATGTTCTGCTGGGAAACCCTTGCTCCGGGCTTTCACGTGCAGGTTAATTTTACAGAGCTATTTTGATGGCGTGTGGAGCAGCATATTAGGCAGGTGTTTATAATGTTTTGAATCATCAGTGTATATACATTGCGGGTGCTATATTGGGGCAGTTGAGACTGTACTCACAAGTGCTTAAAGACTGATAGGAGGTGAATCCTGCATGTCTGATTTTAAATATTTACATGGATTGATGTGGAAGAAGCATGTACTGGAGAAAACCGAGGTGCGGTGGTAGCATTAAAACTAAAGGGCTGTACAAAAAAGCGAAATTATACAACAGTTAGTTCCGACCGAGTAATTTGATTGGACAAGAATCATTCCATGAGTGCTGATGATGGAGTACAGCATCACTGGGACATATAACAGCAAAATCACTCCGCTCACTAACTGCCGACCACAAATTTAGCGCTACATTGTTAGCAACAGTCAAGTTCCGATCCATTTGTGGAACTATTTGCGCTGACAAAGCCACATAACTGATTAAATAAACAAAGAAATCATAATCTCTTGTCGCTTGTTGCCGTCAACTAATAAATGACGTTTGTAGAACTGTTGTATAAAAGCAAAATCACACTCGAGGCCGTGATGATGTTGCTGAATATCATCACGGCTGTGATATCTTCGGCACTTGGCCTGCAGCCTCATGCCTACGACCGCATCACAGCCGTGATGATATTCAGCAACAACATCACTCTCTTTCGTGTGATACTGCTTAAATAGCTGAAAACTGATGACGTTCAGAAGTTTGCTAAAATGATACTTTGGATGGGGCCAATGGACATAGAAATAGCTAACATCCTATACAACCTCCAGGAAATCATACAACCTGTTTGTCAATGACTTGTATATGCAAGGAAAAGCTGATTTCATTTCTTATGGGTGAGGTAGTACAGTATGTACAGGTAGTACAGGCTCATTGAGCACATATTCCCTGAGTGGGTCTTCTTTCATGGGGTTGCTGAAGTCTCTTGCTACACTGTAATTGGCTATGCTGTGCACAGGTCAGACCATTCACAGTCTCTGGATATCAACCAAGCTGCCATCACCTCCAGCCAATAACCAGGTGCGAGGTAGTTGTTTTCCCGGCCCATTAAATCCCTGTTGTTTAATTGACAACTGCACTGGTCGATGACGGCTAAAAAGCCCATCACTGCATGCTCCATTCTCTGTGATGAGAAAGAAAGGAAATGTGGTGAAGAAATCCCTTTGCAGAATTTTTTTTATTTTTTTTTATTTTAGTTCCCTGCCACCCAAAGGGCAGGTCGGGGGACTCTTGATTTAGACCGTTTCCGTCCATCCGTGTGTGGGTGTGGCCGTGCGTGTGTATCTGCGTCCAATCTTTGGCGGGAGTTTTTTGCAGTCTCCTACTGGCTTGTTTTCATGAATCACTGTTTCAAATCATGCCTGCAAACATTTTTATGGCCATTGTTAACTAGTCAGTGCCCCTCCAGATAAGGCAGTTTAACAAGGAAGCAAGTGGTAAATTTGACAAATCAATCTGCCAGTCAATAAAACATTATTAGTCACAGTAGCAGTCTTGCACAATGGCCCATAAACTGCATTAGAGACTGTCGATGCGCATTTAAATATATACTGAAGGACTTCAGCACTGCATATATTATTTACGGTGTGATTTCTCACCCAACGATAGTGCACTTCGGCACTTTGATATTGATGGAATAATGGATCTTGTTTAGCTAGCACTTGTTATTGAATGTGCAATAGAACCAAATTTTATTAAATCAATTTATTTTGTTCGTGAACTATCATTTGGTCAGAAATCACTCTGTAAATAACAAACGCAGAACTAAAGTCCTTCTGTATATGTTTGCAGGACCAATAGAACGGGTTATGTGAGTCAAAGTCATACTTTTCTTCCTGAATTTAATTTAGAGATGTACTCTTATTGGAATCTCGCAATCACATACTGTAAGTCGTGACAATAAGTTGAGTGGAGTTGGAGTCATAGGTAGTGTAGTGTTGCCAACTTCTTTTTTATCACTCATACGAATTCCACCAATTTTTTTATGGTTCATACTCAAGCCAGAAAATTGATGTGCTGTGGTCTGTGGTGTGTGATGGTCTATCATTTTTATGGCATCTGAAATCCTAGCCTGGAAAGTTGCTCAGGGGAGCAGAGTTTGGATTGGATGCAGGGTCATCGATGTGCCCGGTTTAGGTGATCTCTGGCTGCAAATTAAATGCCTTTGACCTATGACCCCCCCCCGTCAGCGGACACATCAGAATGACATCATTATCGAAAACTCCCAGAAGCCCTGGAAGCTGGGAGGATGCCAGCCAGGGGCTAAGCTTTAACGATTTCATGTGTGAATTGACAGACCTTTTTGACAACCCCCTCCCAAACTTATCCACATCCCCCTCCTCAGGCTGTCAAAGGTAGTGTTAGGCTGCCACGAGGGGACTAGGAGAATATATTTTAAGATGGGTCTAGGTAACCCCATTATCACTGACCTGAACAGACCTTCTTGAGCCTTCCTGCGGTATCTCCTGTCCCCATTATTGGAGTTATCCTGTTGTCTGCTCAGCATGCAAACGACCTGAGCCAGGCTTTTTTGAGATGCTCATTTTCTGGTGCTCATGGGAGACGACGCTCGCCCACACTACTTCACTTGGCTCCAGTATGCGTGTTTCAGCAGCCAGTTTTAATATACCAGTAAGTCAATTTTAACACAATAGCTTAAAATATGAAGTCCTTTCTTTCCCTGCAAGCAAAAATACAGACACAATAGTTATTGTTTTTTCTTTTTTTTTTGTTTTCGTCATGGAATGTCTCCTGTGTGCTGATTTATTAAGCTGTTGTGCTATCATGACAACTGTGGTGTCCTTAGTGGATAAATCGGGGGCAGTCTGAGTCACTGTGTCAAGCGAGCGTCGTGGACATGCTAGACTGAGCACTGTATCTGGCTGGAGTTAGTACTGTGGCGCCCAACAGAAGAGTAAAGGGTCCACATGGACATTTGGTCAATATTTTCTCTATAGTCTGTGATTGCATGTCACTGTTTATATGCTAAGCACTACCTCTCCACATGGGGAATCCCACAGTCGAGCCAACTGTGCCAACCAGGTACACTGTAGGATACTTATGCATTACAAAATAAGTAAGTAACTCATTCACATGCAGCCCGTCTCAAAATATAGACTTGGTTCTGTCTGGTTTGCAGATAAATTCCCAGCGGTTGCTAAGTTGAATTTCACCTTGGCAATGCCAACTTTGCTAAACAGCCTCGTTAGCTTTGTGCTGCTCAGGGATATGGGAGGCATAGAGTCTGGTTGGGTTACCATAGTTTGTTGCTCATTCATCTCCTGTTGGCCATTTGGTGCTCCCTCAGCTGCTTTCTGAGCAGGTACATATCCAGGCTTCCTCCACCGTCATTTTGTGCTTGCAAGGTTTGTGAGGACGAGTGAAAACAAGCGGCGGCAGACAAGCATTGTTTCGAGGGAGAACCGCAAACTGTCTTTGCCCTTACAAAATGGCAGCATGAGTCGTGTACAAGCATACTTTAACATAGTCAGCTGATTGGACATTCCAGATTCAGCTGGGAGTGTAGAAGTACAATTTATAAAATTAATCAATGAATAGTTATATAAATGAATTCCCAATGGTTGCCCCAGATAAGGAGAGCGAAGCCTGATGTCATTTGTTCTTGAACAAATCCCTGCGTGAGTTAACCTCTGCTGCTTGTTGGCTTATTTGCAAGGTGAGTAATGCTGAAGCTTGTCAAAGCTAACACTAAATTGAAACTGAGTGTAATTGAAATGCTCATCTCAAGACGGTTCTTCTGAAATTGTTCACGTTTACTCACCAACTAATCTGGGTAAAGTGCCAGTGTTGTCATGGAAACTGATATTCTTGGCACAAAGCAAAGGTTATGCTATTTCATCAAATGCCTTGTAAGTTGTATAAAGGCTTTGCTAGGTATGCAAATATCTTTGATGTGAACTGTTCTTGACCCTGAATTATCATGCCGCTGAAATATGAGGTGGTATTTTAAGCATTTGGAGCTCACAGTGGATGGGTGTTGGTGAGAGTATATTGTTTGGGTGTGGAGTGTGTATGTGTGTACACTCGTGGGCTGGAGAGTATTAGTTCATTCATGTGAGTTACGTGATTTATTATGTACGTATGTGTCCTCACACAAATGGGTGAGTGTGTGTGTAAGTGTGTTTTTGTTCATGCTTTTGCAAAGGGTAACTAGTGATAGGCAGCTTAGATCGCTCTTGAATGGTCTAAAGCACATGTGTCAAACTGGTACCATGGAGGGCCAAGAGGCTGCAGGTTTTCATTCTAACCAAAAACTCCACCAGGTGAATTCGCTGATTACCTCACATTCAAGCAGAGAGAAGGGACTCATCAGTGAAGTCACCTGCTGGAGTTTTTGGGTGGAATGAAAACCTGCAGCCTATTGGCCCTCCATGGCACCAGTTTGTCGCCCCTGCTCTAAAGGTGGCACATCGGAGCCATGGCCTTTATTATGTCCATATCTTGCGTGATATGGACGTGTTTTCACCGCACTGTGACAGCCCCAGAATTCAACCAAACTCCTGTCCGTTTGAGACTGTGGACATTAACTAATGTTTCTTAACATATGATTTGTTTGCTGTGAACACTGGCTTGCAGTCTGGAAGGGTGGTGCGGGGGAGAACCATAATGGCTGCCAATGAGGAAAATACCAAAGGAACAGTCATTTGGCTGTTATGAATCACCAAACCTCAAGCAGCACTGAAAAACTCATGTAATGTCTGTAATTTCTCAAGTTCCTCTATCAACAAGGCCCTCTTAGACTGCTGTGAAAAAGTGTTTGCCCCCTTCTCCGTTTCCTCTATTTTTTGCATATTTGTCACATTTCATTGTTTCAACTGATTAAAATAATTTCTGTACTAAACAAAGATAACCCAGGCAAACACTATATAGTTTTTAAATGATGGTTTCATTTATTGAAGGAAACACTATCCAACCCTACCTGGCTTTATGTAAAAAAAAAAAAAAAGTAAATTGCCCCCGTTTGTGTCTAAATCAACCAAATAAACAGGTTTAATGCTGTGATTGCTGCTAGCCCTATTGAATCTAAACATTGCATAAATAGAACCTGTCTGGCTATGTGAAGCAGGCAAGAAGCAGCACATAATACTATGAAATTCAAGATGAGAACTGATGAGAAACAAAGAAATTGATATCTGTCAGTCTAGAACGGCGTTACAAAGCCCTTTCTAAGGTTTTCGAGCTTCAGAAACTTAAAATGGACAAAAGTGCAGCATGCACATCCACTCTAATGCAGGTGCAGGACAAACGGAGATTCCGCGTCAAACAAAGTGACTAAATAACGCCCACACACTGAAGGACAATGCTCCCCAAAAATGTATTCAGGATATGAAGGTTTCGGTCAGAATGATCTTCATCAGGATAAAAAAGACCATCTTGAGCTTCAGCAAACCGCAGTGAGAGCTATTATTGTATCTCCCCGACGACGATAGTCGGGAGATACTATAATTTAGTTCCGGGGCCGCCGCCACAGCCGCAGAGATTTTCTGTTCCAGGCTCTGGAGGCTTCAAAGTTTCTAGGATTTTTCTACTAAATTTGCGTAGTCAAGGATGTTTATTTGGCAATGCTCAAGATCAATTCTCGGCAATATCTGACTTCCAATATGGCCGCCGGCGGCCATTTTGTTGAAAAATTTTTTTGCAGATTTTGTGTTTTCTGCTCATTTTGAGCCACATTTACACACACACACACACACACACACACACACATATATATATATATATATATATATATATATGTACAGGGATGCATATTAATGTCATAGCAAGAGTAAATACAGTAACATTTTGGCTGTAAAAATTTGCAAGTGATCTCTCATGGGGATCGAGGAGATACATGACTCTGTCCCTGTGGTGACCGAGTTATCTAGTTTACAAATGGAACTGTGGTGAACCTACCCAGGAGTGGCAGCCCATCAAAATTCCTCCAAGAGCGCATTGATGACTCATCCTGGAGGTCACAAATGAACCCTGACAAACATCCAAAGAACTGCAGGCCTCACTTGCCTCAGTTAAAGACAGTGTTCAATATTGCCAATAAGAAAGATTGGGCAAAATGGGATCCGTGGGAGAGCTGCAAGGCAAAAAACATCTGCTGACCAAACAATACACTAAAGCTACTCTCACATTTGCCAGAAATTTGCTCACTTGCCCCCAAGACCCAATATTCCGTGGATTGATGAGTCAAAAGTGGAACTTTTTTTTTTTTTTTTTTTTTATAAATTTGGCATCTCCAATCCCACCCGAATCTGGAATGCCCAATTGGTGAACTATGTGCAAGGCTTGCTCGTATGCGACCCCTTGCTGCCAATTCAGGAGAGTGTAGACAGTTCGCGGCTCTCCTCTGAAGCACGCGCCTGTCAACCATCGCGTCTTGTACACTCATTGGTCGAATCTTCGCAAGTTCAGAACGAGGGCGGAGGATACCCGGACATGACCAGGCTTAGAATCTTCCTGACGAGCGCCCGTCTGGCTAACAGGAGGCGCTTGAGCAACAACAAGGCAACTATTGTAATCCCTTCCCGGCAGTCCCTTCCCAATTTGCAACCCTGTAGCGCAATAGCCAATTGTGCGCTACTCTGAAAAAGCTGCCGACCACTGCCGGTTGGCACGAAGCAGGGCTCGAACCCGCGACGTGATAGTCACTTCTGCTTCGCAACGCGATGCTTTACCAAGTGAGCTATCTGGCAGCCCTTAAAGTGGAACTTTTTAGAAGACATGGGTCCTATTACATCTGGCATAGAGCAAACGCAGCATCCCACAATAAGAGCATCGTACCAACAGTCAAACATGGTGTTGGTTGAGTGATGGTCTGGGGCTACTTTGCTGCTTTGGGGCCTGGATGACTTGCCCTATTTGATTGAACCATGAATTCTGCTCTCTAGCATGAAATCTTGAAGAAGATTGTAGGGCCATCATTTTGTGACCTAAAGCTTAAGAGCAGTTGGGTTCTGCAGCAGGACAATGATCTAAAGCACACCAGAAAGTCCACCTCTGAATGGCTCAACAGCGACAGAATGAGGTTTTCGGAGTGGCTCGTCAAAGTTCTGACTTGAATCCAATTGAGGTGCTTTGGCATGACCATAGACAGGCAGTTCTTCCTCGGAAGCCCTCAAAAGTGGCTGAATTAGAACAATTCTGCAAAGAGTGGGTCAAAATAAATCAACAGCGATGAAAATAACTCATTGTCAGTTGTCGCAAATGTTTAATTGCATTTGTTGCCCCCACGGATGGCACAACCAGTCATTAGGCTCAGGTGGGCAATTATTTTTCCATGAGTGATACAGGGTTTGAATAACTCTATACCTTCCATACATTAAATTATCATTTAGAAGCTGCATTTTGTGTTTACCATGTTACGTATCTTTGTTTTATATAAAAATGTGTTGTATGATCTGACACATTTAAATATGACAAATCTGCAAGAATAGGAAAAATTGGAAAGGGGGAAAATACTTTTTCATGGCACTGAATCTGGGAAGCCAAGGTGAAAATTAATCTCTGTAGGCGCTTGACTAGTTTGGATTTATATTAAGAAAGCCGTTGGTGATGATGATACAGAATAAATGAATATTCATGTGAAAATCATTCTACTATTTTCTGCAAGCGTAGTTCATTGTTACCTTTGTGTCGCACGCGTTTGTGTCCTGTACCTGTGCGCTTTGCACTGTCAAATCTCCAGATTATGACTGACGTGAGTGTGCTGATGAAAATTGACATATTTCCCCAGGCACAAGCCCACATGCCCCAACCAATGTCCACGTTTCGGCCTCGACGACCTCGGCGAATGTCTCCTGGGAGCCTGGCTACGATGGCGGATATGAGCAGACATTCTCAGTCTGGTACGGCCATGTGTGAGTCATCATTGCATGCTTTGCTTCTGCTTCTTTCCTGATCATTTGCACCTGAGCTCTACCCTGCTTCTGTGAGGCTGTGGCATGGACCGTGTGACTAGGCTGGGGCAGGCATGGCCGCAGAGACTGTAATGCTGCAGTGTGGAGAGGACTGGGGGGGAACGGGAAGAGAGCACGCAGATGCAGTCTGTTTTACATGGTAGTAACATTCCCGCTGTTAAACAAACTGTTACAGAGTGCATGCAGTCCAGAGCAGACCATATGCTGCCTGTAAGAGTTAATTTAACGCTGAACATCGCACTGTGTGCTGTGCTGTTTGTTTGGTCGAATAGTCATCTGCCACTAGTGCAAACAAAATTCCCTCAGAAAGGTCGGATTTTGCCTGCGTCAGTGCATGTGATGGTTACTGATTATGGTTTCAATGGCTTCATTCATTTATATATTGGCTTATATTTATATTTTATGTGAGTGTCCAGTGCTGGCTTTTTGTGACTATCAAACAGGGTGCAAGACTTCTGAAGTAAATTCATTGTTTAAATTGTTACCGGAGCAGTTGCAAGGGAAAGAGAGGCTAGAGAGAGAGAGAGATAGAGAGAGAGAGAGAGAGAGAGAGAGAGAGAGGAAGAGAGATTTATGCAGCAGATCTATGTACAGTAACCATATAAGACGTTTCTGTACACCAACTAATCCTCTGCAAAGCATTGGCCCAGACTATCAGATATGAAAATCTAACCAGAGCAGAATCATAAGGCCATAACGGTTCTAGGAATCAATAATTTTGAAAGACATATTAACGCCTTGTTGAGACTATAAAGATAATCTGAAGGTACTGCTGTGCACATTTAGCTTGGACCTTCAAACAGTAGATCACCGTAAAAAGAAATAAGAAGCCTATACGTGCTTTCAAGTCGAATGATGTGCAGCCCTTGCCGTAGGCTGCCCTGGTAGACACATAATTAACTCCGGTGCACTATGCTCAGAAACTAAATTCACCTAAGCTTTCTTTATTGTAACATTTCACACTGTCCTTTTAGGTGCCATAAATAGAAACAGTTTGCTTTCTTATTCTTGTCTATATTAGTGGGTTTTCATTGCGTTATAATTTCCTATTTGCCTCTCCATGCAGAAGGAGGACATTATGCTGTGATTGTATTCTGCAGTGCCGTCCAACTAAGGCATAGCTCTTTGCTGTGATAGAACACCAACACTCCCTGCCGTTCGGGGATCGATGCCAGTTGGGCTCATGCTATTCTGATGAAGCGCGATTCCGAATATCATTTGAAAATTCAGCCGCCAGAAAACCTGCACTGCCTGGAGTGGAGTACAGTGCAGAATAAAACAGCAAATAGAGTAGCACATCCCTCACTGCATGTTCTACATTATTGACCATTCTGCTGAGAGGAATTTATGACTCTCTTTTCTCTTTTCTGTCATGGGGGTGGACAATTGAAAAATTAACTGAAAAACAAATATGAAGATCATGCATAAAAGAGATCAACCATACAGAAACCAGTGAACTAAAACAGACCAGGGTTCAAACTTTGACTCACACTGACTCATACCTAATGCAGAATGCAGTCACAGCAGTACCGAGGTGGGCGCAAAATAATCTACATCCAGTATAATTTACAACCTGCTATGCAATACAAACGTGTGTTCATTAGTGTGCAGTTCGATATTGGAGCCGCGTAAATGGAAGATCCCAATTTTATGGACTGAAATGGTCTTTTATTCGCCAAATTAACATGTGAGGCGAAAACTGTTGTAAATGGCCTAACAAGAGTCAGCGAGGAGAGTCAGGTTTTAAACGTGAATCCGAGAAAGATGAAAGTCACCACTTGGAAGGAGTGCCAATCCGAGAACAGGTGATGCATGTGGGAATGTTACTGAAGCCTGAAGTGAAAATTCTCCTCCCTGGTGCTACAGAAACTGGCTGGATGGGCCATGCTCTTCATCTGCTTTTCGCAGAATGCTGGCTGAGGGCAAAAAAAGCAACGGCACGCCTTCTCCGATGTCGTACGGGTGATATTCCCACCGAATATCTGCATTCTATAGACCGGCTTGCGCTCCTATAGAATGGAAGCCTGCTTTGCAGCTGTGCTAATTTTTGTGGTGGTGGTGGTTTGTGTGTGTGTGGGGGGGGGGGGGGAAAAATGATGGGGGAAATATGTACTCCACTGTTTATCGCTTGGCTGACTTAAACAGAATCTGCCTGAGATTGTTGATGTACATGTCATCATACGCAGTATTTCATCCTGTGGCACTGCAGGGCAACTTTCGCATGTAAAATCTCGCTAGTGCTCAGCTGGTGAGTTGTCCCACTTTAGAGCGTCTTTCTCCTTCTCTCACTCTCCTTTGGGGCTGAATTGGCAACCTCTGCACATCAATTCTAAGTGTTCCAACTTGACATCTTTATGTTCTGTGACTGTGACAATGTCCCACTGCAATAGTCAGGAGGCAGAAGGTGAGGGTAACCTTGCTCTCCATGATGTAAAAACAAGGATAGAGATGGGATGTGAGGCTTTAGGAGTGGACAGGGCGGGGAGGTTTGAAGGATTAAAATGGTATTGGGGAGCAGTGAAAAAGCAGCTCACGTCTTGGCTTTGAGTGGCAGGGTTCGCGGAGCACAACATCCTCAGTATGCTGAGTGCAGCCTACGCTGCTGGGGAGATTAACATTAACTGGGACCGTAATTTCAAGGTCCTTTGGCAAAGGCTTGCGCTTCCGCACCCATACTCATGAAATGAGAAGAACACGCACACCCACAGTTACAGAGGAGTGACAGTTTAATGGGAACAACAACATAAAGTGTCCTGGTCAGTTGTTTGGCCTCCATAAGCCACCAGAACAGCTTAAAACGAACCATTACATAAATTCCACAAGTCTCTGGCTCACTTCTGCAGGGATGCAGAACCATTAACTCTTTACTCCCTAGTAGCTATCTTAGACTGCTGCCCTAGCAGCCACAGACCCCTGGTGCCCTAAGACAATGTGGCTACTAAAAATACCACGACTGTAGTCGGGATTCGCCGGCAGAAGCGATGTGTTTATCACGCCTGTAGTCGGGACTAGCCTGCACAGCGACCTAAATTATCACGACTGTAGGCGGTATCAGGGAGTAAAGGGTTAAGATATGTCATCCTGACATACATATTTTGATAATGGAGAGCACCATCTACCATGTTCGTCCAAAATCACTCATATGGGCTCAATTGGGTTGAGATTTCATGTCTATAAAGGCCACACAAATATGATTCACAACATTTACATACTCATCAAACCATTGAGTGACCCCGCATGCCATGTAGATGGGGCATTATCATCCTGCTACATACCACTGCTGTCAGGGTATGATAGAAGCCATCACTCAGAATAACTCTATAGAGAGAAGGGGCCCATAACATCCCAGAAAAATCCCCCAACCCCCAACCGCCCCTCATAACCGAGTCACCAGACCTCCTCATACAATATGTGGGGTCTAGCACTCATGCCTGGTTGCATACTATGTGCAGTAGATGCAGAGAATATGCCATATTAAAAATAACATAACCTTAATTTATCAAAATGACAGTTGAATGGCAATGTTAGAGTATGGTATGAGTGGTATGTACATACAATAAGGTGTCAATACATAAATTGAGAATTCAGTGTTTTCTCTCTCTCCATTCTATAAACCTAGAGTCCTTACCAGTTCTCACCAGTTACGGATCTTAATGTAACAAATATACACATACAGCACAGTGTTCCATATGAAATGCAGCTGTATAGTCAAGCAAAATAATAGCACTGTGTAGAACTTTTTAGATGAATAGATCTAGTGATAATTCAGAACTAAATAAATTCTATGGTGGATCTGAAAACAGTGCAAATGTCCTGCCTCAGATGTACCCTGGGTTAGATCAATGCAGTGGAGAGTGTACTCATTCTATTCTGCAAGATCTGTTCCTTGTAGTCTGAGCTAAGTGGACCAGCACTGTATCCTTTCAGGGCAGCATGTGCTCGATTAGAATACAAATGCATTCCTGCAGAGGCAGGCTATTTCTGCGCACTCACTGCAGTGGTAAGGGTACTGAGGGGCATGGTTAAGGTTTAGATGTCGGTGGTCAGTGGTTTATGGCACCATTTCCGCACTGCTCGGCAGTGTAAATGGTCAGTTGTTAAAGACCCCACTCCCACATTGCTTTGAGATGTAGGTTGAGATGAATCCACCTTTCTTCTTCATCCCAGAGAGGATCTCTGTGTTCATCAACTTAAAATGCGCATTTCATGATCTGCCACCATAGTATATCTTAAACTGATCAAATAATTCAATAATCAATAAAGAGAATACTCAACAAAAAATACATAAAGAAGATTGGAGTATGTCAGAAAAATATTTACAAAAATTTCCATCACAAACTTGAGTTTATGTTTGTTTCTGTCATAAAATAAAATTTCAGGACATAGTGTGAGCAGAAAGCAGTAACTCCTCTCTGTGCAAGCCAGAGGTCCCATGAGACTTGGACTGGTGTTCAGAGAAGATCAGCATGGATGTCCCGACCTGTGGTCAAGATGTCCTTATCTTAACCTTAACATTGTCAATTCACATAAATTAGCGATCAGGTACACATAAATTAATCTCTGTACTGAGCCATTTATGGAATATGCACCTGGTCTTGCCTTTATTTTAAGCTATGCAGTAAATGTTTTTGGGCCTTTGTTACAATGTTCTAGACATCCTCCCATCCCTTTCACTTTGTCCTTCTCAGTTCATCCGTCATCCGTCTCTTGTGGATGCTGTCCAGGAGGAGTGGCCCTTGTTTTGTTCCAAAAGCCTTTCAAACATCTTGACAGGAAAGAGGCACCCATAATTAAGCTGTCTGTGCCTTTCTGGTCTCTGCAAAAGAGTACTAAAACATTGTGTTCTTGTCAGGGCTAATAATGGCATTAGACTTCTGTGTGCACGTGGCTGTCTAGTGTCTTCTCATAATGACAGCACTTCATCTTGCTCCAGAACTGTCCTTTGATGCACCTTTAAAAGAAGAAATTTTCACTTAAACTTAGTTGACAGTCACTGAGGGCAAACCTTTTTCATTTTTCAGTTTGGCGTAATATCGTTCAGTTTGGCAGATGCACCTTGCTCTCGAGTACCATGGTAACCCGGTTTCTGGAGATCTGCCATCCTGTTTCTTTCCCCCCCCGCCAAGGAAACACACCTCATTCAACAACTAACTATTTTGTAGAGCTGCTAATTAGTTTAATCACAGTTGCAAAATTAAGACTGAAATGAAAACCCACTGGATGATACATGTCCATGAGCTGGGTTGCTGGGTTGGTAACCAATGCTCTAATGCATGTGTGGGGTTATTTATTCTTCCATCATTTATGTCTCTGGAGAGCTGAAGTGAGAACCTCATGTGCGCATGTAAAGTGCTGTATGTCGCTCCGGCTCAGGTTGATGGTTAATTCATTGTAAGCTTTTTGTGATTTATTGCAAGTGCTGACAACCACCCCCTGCTCTATCCACTTCCCTCCGCATTGAGGCACTCTGTGTGCCGTGACTGTCAGAAGAAATTATACCCATTTTTACTCTCTATCAATGAATATTTTAATACAAAATCATGGGATATATGACGCTTTTTAAAGAGCTATTTATGTGAAATGATTCGTTTTTCTTCACTGTATCTACTGATCATAACCTTTGTGATCCACCGTCATTTAATCTGCATATTTCCAGATGTGGTTTAATGCCTGTAATTAAAACCTGTAAAGGAAAGATCAAATATGATGATGTATTTATACAGAGTTAAAGACTCTGGATATAATTAGAATATGTTGAAAACACATTCTTGTTTAACCTGGTTTGTATAGTTTTTGTGATTTTAAATCAACCAAGCAATATGATCATGCAAGGAAATGGAGCCTAAAACTTGATTGGTCGAGCCACTGAAGGCGATATTGGTGCACAGTGGTGCTCTTAACTGGTGTGTGCATAAACTTCAGAGTCAGAGTCTTTCCTGCATAACTGCATATGATTGGTGGGTTATACAAGCTCTTCTTGTCTTGCTATGATTTTGCGCTGTGTATTGATATCCAATTAATACTTCACATTGTAATTATCACTTTTGTATTCAGGGGTATGGTATTTGTTGTCATAATTGGAGCCATGTAAAATTGTTTTTTCTGTCTACATACTTACACATTCATATCATGGTGTCTGGACCTAACCAAAAACTGCATTTTTTTAATTAAGGCAATCCAGTGGAGTGGAATGACATATCTTGGCTGTTCAAATTAGTGACAGGTTGAATCTAGTTTTTCCTATGGGAGAGCCGGGTGCCTAAATGTGCGTGGTGTAAATTCCAAGCGTCTTGACTGACATTGGGCATGAAATGACAACGTAGGTTGCTTGTTGCGGGTGGCGCAGGGTGAAGAGGGCGCAGCTCGGGCCCCATGACTGGCTTTCCATGCCCGTTCCCAGCACCCAGAGCTGGCTGCGGGTGCAGGGGCTGGAGCCGGAGACGGCGTACCAGTTCAGTGTCCTGGCACAGAACAAGCTGGGCACGGGTCCCTTCAGCGAGGTCGTCACTGTGAACACGCTAGGTGAGCGGCAGAAAACTAGCACTACACTCCGAGAGAATGCCTGCATTATATCTATAAACCACTCAAAAGTTCTGAATCAGTATTGACTTTCATTTATACACCTGGGCAAAAATTAAGCACCTCCAAATTCTTAAAACAAGTCCCACTTTGTCAAAGCACTAATTGAATAACATCAACATCGGCATACATCTCAGAAACATGGCTTGGACAATACCTTTGCATGCATACAAAATCAGTTTGAAAATAATTTGATCTTTTCTTCTCACTTCAATAGCTTTTAAAGAAAGTATATGGTTTCTGCTCACTCAGTGTAGCATTAAGTATTGGCTTACTGTCCTTTAAAGATGGCAAAGAGACCTGTGTTCACTAAAAACTGTCCCCTGAAGTCTGAACTGTGATTAAAAATAACAGAATCAATATTTGACTAAAATAAAAAGTTTGCAGGTGTGCCACTCAGCTGCAAACATTCAGCACATGCAATTAAGCACAGTTCAGGACCAGGCTTTTCGAATGTGAAATGCGCATCAAAAGCATGCTAAAACCTTCTTGCGAATGTACAAAGTTCCAGGAGTTGCCAAGTCTTAAATTTGGCAGTGCTTAACTTTCATCCTGGTGTTTGGATTAATGTAAGAAACTTTGTATTACAGCAAGCCAGCTACCAATAAATTAATTCCAAACTCTGTAGGGACTTTCTGGAGAGGAAAGAATTACAAAAGAATCGCCCCATTTAAACCCAACTGTGCTGGGGTAGAATCACCTGGATTGCGAAGTTTGTGAACTATGCCCATCTTCTGAGACCAGTGGCGGCTGGTGAACTGCCGATAGGGGAGACTCAAAACAATCCCTTAAAATTAATGATTGGTCATGACCTGTTTTCAATCGTTCATTTAAATTACCATTACAGAAACTCCAAAAACTCTCAACATTATCAGGTGTGGCCACTTTTCATTTATAACGCATACCTGTCAACTCTCATGCATTTGGTGTGAGTTTAAGTGACATATTTGCATTCCTCTGCTGTAGTCAGCAATTATTCAATCAACGCATGTGCAAGAGATTCTCGCTCGGAAATGAAGTCCTTGTGCGCTGGAGGGGTTGGAAGCAATGGAATTGCATAAAGATGTTTCAAATTATCTTATTTCATTTAAACGATCATGAAACACATGCATTGCTTCCAATCCCTGAATAAAGAAAAGCGTGAGAAGTCCGGAGTCGTAATAGGTATGCGTTATAAATGAAAACTGGCCACATCTGATAATGTTGAGAGTTATTGGAGTTTCTGTAATGGTAATTTAAATGAATGATTGAAAACAGGTTGCGACCAATCATTAATTTTAAGGCAGTGTTTTGAGCTTCCCCTATTGCCAGTTCACCAGCCGCCACTGTCTGAGACATACCTGTGGGAAATACAGCAGTCTACATGGAGATCCATTGACTATGATATCTTAACAAAGTTAATGTTCCAAATGCCTACAATTAACTTTCTTTTACCCCCAACTAAATAAAACATCATCAAATACATGTTTTTCATATAATGTAATATAATACAATCATTGTTAGAGTATTGGATTATCATATCATTAGACTGATATGACGTGTGATTTCTATATTTTGAACAATTGTGTATATCTGCCTGTCTGATACCTGCATGGCTGTGTCCTTCTGTCTTTATTTGTACTATAGATACAGGAATGTCTTTTATGTGTCATATTTCATCTGTGTAGGTATACAGTATTTATAATGCCACTAATTGTTGTGTCCAGAGTGAGCAAGGTCTTTCACAGTACCTAATCAAGGACACTCAATATTAAATCAGTGATGAAGAAACTATAGATGGACGAAATGATTTCATGTCGTTCCTGTTACGCCTTTGTAGGAAAAGCATGGGAGATTGTCCTTCAGTTTTTTGTGTAAATGCTGATCACTGCCTCTAGCTGTCAGGAGGCCTCAGCTAGCTGTCTATTATGATTCTTACTTTTATCAACCTGACTCTCTCTTTCTCAGTATTTCCTATAAGTACCCCTGAACCATTGGTGCTGCTTACCCCACCGAGGTGCCTCACAGCCAATCGGACACAGCAGGGAGTCCTATTGACATGGATCCCTCCAGCCAATCACACGTCGCCAATCGATCACTACATAATGGAATTCCGCTTGGGGGAGAAATGGGATGTCCTGGACGATGCCATTCCAGCAGGAGAAACAGAGCTGTTGGCGAGAGACCTGGTACAGGTGGGTGCCATGCTGTTTTGCTGAGAGAGACTTACTATTACCACTGTGATCGACTCAAGTATAGATCTAAGAGACTCCGTTCTCCATTCAAGTTAATGGTAAATTTAATGTTAAAGTCCGAAGACAGTCATTTTTTTCCACGCAAAATGAGCACTCAGTATGTGTTTTTCATCTTCGAATTGATCCATTGCTTTTCAATGGCCAGTTTTCCAGCCCAGCAACCTGAGACTCTGCAACTTTGCTCTGTTTACTAATACTTTATTTCAAATAAAATTCCCTCTGAATAATTGAATACCTTTTAACTTCTGTCTGCCGGCGTCCTCTGCTTTAGTGATGCTATAATAATTAATGCGAGCCTGTTCAGTGCAGGTACTTAAGGTGCTGCTCCTACTGCTGAAAACAAATGAATTCAATTAGTTAAAGTACAGTAAGCAAAGGGGAAAAAATGCTACCGTTATTAAACAGTAGTGCACGCACAGTTTAATCACCTTGGACATTCTTAGATTAGCCTTTAGTTCAGGAATTTGGATGGAAATAAGTTCAAATTTATGGCAGAAAGCGGAATGGAAATTCAAATTTGACCGTTGGTCATATGAAAGAGCCGGTCTGTTATTTGTGGATTTGATTGTTTTGAAGAATGCATCTTGTGGCAGCCCCAGAGGTAGGCAGGTAGGTTTCATAATAAAATAGCGGCTCAGTTACCAGTCAGAGTTCAACTCAAATATTCATTTAAGACTAGCGCTGAAAGGGAAAGGGAAAAATAACTAAGCTTCTTCTCCTGGTGGAGGGATAGTCAATTTGTCCATATGGCCCTGAGCTCCTTTAGGGCCAGTCGAACTTTGTCTCAGTCTGAATAGGGGGAAAACAGAGAGAGAGCATTAGGTGTGTCACTGCCGGGCCAGCCCATGGTTAGTGAGGTATCCAATAAATGGAGGTCCTGGTGGGAGGGGAGACAGGCAACAGACTCCACACTCTTCTTCAGCTAGATAAAGCTGCTTCTTAGTTACTTTAATGCTCTTCAAAACTTTCCTCTGAAATTAAGCTGTGGCCCTTGGCCTCTTATCGCACTGGGAGGAGGGGGTCTGTCAGTTACCATGGGCGGCTGGGCTCGCGCGCTCTCTCTCTCTCTCTCTCTCTCTCTCTCACTCTCACTCTCACTCTCTCTCTGTCCTCTGGAGCTGTGAGCTTTAATACCCTGATAGGTGTTGGCTTCATTTCTCTCAAGTGCGTCCATGCGGTTCTACCCAATGTCTGCAGGCTGTGTACCGGAAAGTAGGTGTGGCTAATTACTGCCCCGAGATTGAAGAGGCGTGTCTTACTCACCCTAGTTGTTTGTGTGTGAGCTCCAGGTTTGCCACCATGTCAGCAGTTCCAATTATGCTAAAATGTGCATAGCTATATTGCAATGTATACTTCAGACAGAAGCTAATGAGAACTAACATTGTCTGTAGCTGGTCTTATACAGCCACCGAATACTGTCTTTATAAATCCTACATGGTGCGTATGAGTTCTACAGTAACATTCTTGACCTTTCTTTTACTCTCTAATACACTGCGTCTTGGCCTGTATGATATATAAATTCCACGGTGACATACTAGCTCTAATTTAGTTCCTTTTTATCATAAGTGGAGACATAATGTTTTGAGCTTGACAATCAGGCTTGTGAATGCATGTCATTAGGCTTTGCAACAAGTGAGAAAAGGGGGGTAGGCATTTTCAAAGAGAGAGAATGAATGCCATGATGTAATAATCGTAATTGCTATTAAAGAAATCATAAATGGATTCTAAAAAACTGAATTTAATCACTAAATTAGAGTGATGTGCCTTTTACTTACCCACCAAAAATATTTTCAAAAAATGTGTGATCTGAAGGTCTTAATTTCTCTCCCTTGGCACCTCTCTCCTCACCTGGTCAAAAAAAAATATACATATATGCTATTACCGCCACAGTAAACAAACCTTGCCTAGGTAGACAGTCAACAACGGCAGACAGTCTTTCAGGTTTTTACGAATGCTCACGGCGCCTGTGGAGGTATGTACTTATCTAATCTATGTGCTCTCTGAAAACTGAATCACCTTTGCTCTACAATGTCATCTTTAGAGATTTTAAAGCATCATGTATCGGTACCCTTTTTGAATGCGTTTATACAATCTGGTACTGAGCCAACATCATGGCCAAGTAAACTAGCATTTGAGTAGACCATGCAAACTCAAAAAACAAGCAAAGCTAACAGTGACACTTGAAGGATTGATAGGGTGTAGGCAGAGGCTGAGAGAGATGCCACAGGATAAATAATGTTGGTGTAGGGATAGGAACAATGACAAAAGTAAAAACACACAAACCTCACTATTTTTCTCTCTCAGATGAACAGCTACTTTTAACAGAAAATGGGGTTTTGGCTCTGAGTCAGAGGATTTCACTGTGGCTCTGGGCTGGTTCTGTTTGTTTCAAACCATGAATGGAGTTATATCATGCAATAAACAATATTTATAAATGAATAACTGACTTAGGGGCCCCATCACTTTAATCGCTTGTATCACTATTTCAGAGGTTGGAGTTTAGTGATGTCCCTCAATTTAGCTTGACATTTAGTTTTAGAAAAATGTTGAAATAGCTTTTTTCAAACGAGTTGAGGAAAACCTGGAATTACAACTGGTGTAAATGGCCTGGCAGCCGGTGAATTGATGTTAAAAATCATGAACCCTTGATTTCTTGATTTCACCCTGTATATATGCATGTAGAGTGCTGTCATGGGAGTCAAAGGGTGGATGTAAGGTGCTGTCATGGGAGTCAAAGGGTGGATGTGGCATCTTTTGAGAAATTTATTGTCATTGAATGACTTCAGTAGACCCCCAAAATGGGGGGGGGTGGAGGGATTAAAAAAAAAAACCCTTGATTTCAAGCTTTAGGTTAGTGAGCACTGAATATGACTTGACGTAGTTGAGCTTACCTAAGTCAGTTTCAATCTTTACCCCCAATTCCAGTGACAGTAAGCCTCTATTATTTATTATCTAAAAAGATTGTTTTCTATGAGTATTTTGCTTTATGAGGGGTGTTACTACTGACTCAGAAAGAAATGTTTCTGGCGACTGTGGCTGGCAGTTTGGCAGTCTCAGCACATAATTGGCCAATATGGGATATAAGAGATACATTTGGATGGGTCAGCTTTTTTGGTCAAGCGCCTCCTACAGGTCATCCTGGTACCAGTGTGTTGCTTTCTTAACAATTGTTTCAGTTTCCACTATCCTGTGACCTAGTGAAAAAAATTGGACGACTGACAGGCGCGTATTTTGGAGGAGAACGTTGATCAGTTTGCGCTCTCCTGATTTGGCAGCATTGGTCGCATACATCCTTGTTTGTGGACAGTTTGCTAATTAGAAATTCTGGATTTGGATGGGGATAGTAGATTCTTAATTTGAATACAAAAAAAGTGTTTTTTGTTGTGATTTTGAGTAAAGTTTTGGCACAACGTCCTAAAGAGCCTGACTTGGATATACAATAAAGTACAGTAAAAAGCCTGGGCACAACCAACAAATATTACTCTGATAACTTGTTTGTAACATACATAATATTACATTTGGAACAATAATTTCTTTTATACCCAAAACATGCTGCTGTAACTGTAGAATTCAGCTGATGAAGGACTACATTGTTGTGACTGTAATATACATCGCTATTGCCTTCATTACATGGAATGACCAGTGGCGGGCAGTGGACAGAGAACAAGGAGAGCGATAAACGTGTCTTTAAACTGCTTATTAGTCTTGATCTGTTTTAAGTCAATTTCCCTGGTAAAAGACACTTTAACTCTCCCCTCTCAGGTGTAGCTAATTGTCTTCGTTAAGACGAGAGATCAAACGCACCAGTTGAATGCAAAAAAGAGCGCATTTCAATTTTTTTTCAATTAAACAATCATTACGCACAGGTTTGACGACTTGCTTAGGATGTGACAAAATTTAACGCGGAAAATGCACTGTGGTTTTTTCGTGAAGAGTTGCTTATTAAGGCATGTGAATTAAACATTTTATAGAATTTATTATTCACTCGCCTAAACATTTCATTATATGGGAAACTGTGTGTATCACAATCAGCAATTCCATTTTAGGAAGTAAGGGGATTAGGTAGTAAATATGTGTAAATGTACCTCAACGCGGTCATTATCATTTATATGTCATGGCTTTTCAGGTGTCGACTCTTCCTCTTAAGATGGTTTAAGCTTCTTTAATTATTATCATTTTAACTTTTACCAGCTTGAAATGTGTTTTCACATCATTTTTCACAGTTTAGGTGGTTTTATGGTCATTCTGACTGGTTTTGCAGGCCATATAGCCGCTATTTTAGCTTGAAAGGCTTAGACCGTCTGAAACCCGCAGTTAGCATAAGCTGTTTTTAGCTGTTTTTTTCTGGTTAGCTGGTATAAAATCTTCAAAAAAACATCTTTGACCATGATAGATCATGTCATAATTACTTGACCAGCTACCAGCATGAGCAGGTATAGCTGGATTTTTCAGCAAAGAACTTCTCTACCGATCTCATGTTCACGCTCATAATGCATATTCCTGCTATCATAAAATCACCAAATTGCAACATTCTGCCGGAAAATAAAGGGTTAAATATCATGCATACCTGTGACTGATAACATCTGATTTTGAACTGTATATAAGCAAGTATTCCTGTTTGAATCAAAATTTTGAATCCTATACAAAATACACATTGACCGAATTTATCCCCTAATCTAGCAACGTATCCTGTGGGATACATACATTTTGAAGTTCCCAAACTAACTCCATTGACAAAGTTAGGCAAATTTTTCTTCATCAGTATATTTTAACAGTTTTTATAATCACTCTCATAACTTAATATGATAATATTTTTACAAATGACCATGATTTTCAAGTACTTTGATACTTTGTGATCAGCATTTTCTCCACGGCTGGTGGCCATCTTGAAATTTGACCAGGATAACTCAACCATGACTTATAACTTGAACAAAGTCATGTGACCTGTAAACTAGTAAGAGACCAGACTTTTGATAAATAATAAGTTGATTTGGTAAAAACATGTATTAATGCCCTCTATAGGGTGTTAAAGACTATGTATCTCCTGGTGCACGTTGCCTGTTTAAGGGTTAAGCAAAAGTTTGGTAACCCATGTAATATCTCTCTTGAGACTTTGAACTGCTGAAAGTGAATTAAGTCATTGAATCCCAGCTACTAGGCCAATTCCCAAATTGTTAAAACAAAACAAAAAACCTGTTGGCTATATGTTGCCTCCGGAGCAAAGCCCAAAGCCCATTTCTCTGCCTCATTTAACCACGGTCTCAAGTCACAAATTGAGTAACATGATGCTGTGATCTGTTTAAAAGATCACAACAAAATGGAGTGCGTTCCCGCCATTCCTGACCAACCAAAGCCGCAAACACGACTTAACGACACTTTTTCAGCTAGTACATTTTATTATGCAAATAAATTAAAGTGCGTCCAAATTGGCTTGTTGCATCATTACCAAATTAAATCAAGCTTTGCAAGCAATAGTGTGCTTTATGGCTTAATTAAATTGAAATGTAGGGAGCATGTGCACTCTAGCCTATGCTGTTTTATGGACATCTAAATGCAAGAGTGGCATTGCATTCCCAAACTGACCTGAAATATTTATTTGAAGAAATCCACTTGTCCTCACACAAACCCAGATAGTTCGGCCAGGCATTAAAACCTGCCTGCCCACCCATGACATCTTCTTGACTCTAAGAATTATTGCCTTCCTGTGGCACTAGACGAGCAGCCCCATGAAAGGGCCCTTTGCCCATATATCCACAGAAAAAAAAAAAATGTTATCTCGGGTAAAACCTCTACAGCACCCCTGCTCTGTAATTCTTTTTCACTGTAGCAAGCTTGAACATTTCACTGTTCATAATTATGTCTCTCCCCCCGGAGGGAGAAGGGAGACATATCATTTTAGGCTCGGTTCCCGTTTACGTTCGCGTTCGCGTTTGCGTCAGCGTCAGTGTTCCCACTTTGTTTCCAAAGTGTAACTCCAAAACCATTTGCATGATCTTAACAAAACTTTGCATACTTGCTACTCAGGCCCTGCAGTGCTGCCTTTTGGTATGTGACGGTCTGTATGTCCGTCCGTCCGTCCAGTGGCTTGGGCAGGGAAGGGGGCCAGGGGGGAGACGTGCGTTTTTACAAGTAAAAACACATTCTAGTTCTAATATGTGCTTGGGTGAGACCCCTATCCAAAGCGGGGTACAAACCTTTGTCGTTAGCTTGGAGGAGAGGATGTACATATCACTGTTACTTTGTTACTTGGTATATATTGATTGCAGTTTGCTCCTCAGATCTTGTGAAATGCTGGTGGATTGATCAGTATGACTTCCACAGAGAAACTGTTGTTATCATCCCTGCAGACCTCTATTGCAGTGATACAGTGTGTGTGTGTGTGTGTGTGTGTGTGTGTGTGTGTGTGTGTGTGTACATATGCGCGTGAGACAGCCGTTGCTATGACAGCAGTCAAATTCCCTGGAACCTGTGCGATGGTTTATCGGTGTGACCTGTATGTTGAGCTGTTGAGAGTTTTAGTGTGATGGTACGTGTGACTCCTGACGTGGGAGGGCGTAATGAGAGGTCAAGATTCTGTGATGCCATTTGCCACATTAATGGACTCTCGAGATCAAAGGTCTTCTGTCTCTGCATTATTGGAAATAGCCAGAACATTTGGCTGACTGAGTGAGTTACAGCCAAGTCTGGCATTAGGCTGTTGTAACTCAATAGACTAAAGCTGTTAATTCTGAATTTCTGGAAAGTTGGGCTACCGCTCATCCTGCCATTCACCCTACTGAGAAAAAAAAACCCGCATAGTTCCCTGAATCAACATTGCTGGAAAGCATTTAGCAGTTCAGCTTTGGCCATGCATTGAGGCAGCCATGTTTGAGCACATTCTCATTAGCTGATTCTTTTGCTGCAGGACGCTTGGTATGAGTTCCGTATAATGGCCGTGATGGAGGACCTGACAAGCGAGCCCAGTAATGTCGTGGGAGTTTCAAGTACAGGTGAGTGCAGAAGGAAAACCCTTGTGTGTGCTGACAGGAACTATGCTGCTGCTGGCAGCAAAATGCATTTGACATCTCAGTGTAATGAGAACTGACACTGAGGAACAGCTTATCCAAAATTAAAGAAATTAGCATTTAATGCTAACCAACAGCCGGTCATGCTGGCCACCGTTTCTGTAGGTAATTGCTCCAGTCATGCACAACACCATCTGTTTTCGCTAATTTTTGTACCTCCTTTGTCCCGAAATTAAGCTCATTTGAGAAATCTGAGAGCGTAATCCATGAATGAAGCAAATACCGGTGGACATTGTCGCCCACAGGAAGTGGAATGGAGTAATCAAAATCAAATGATGCATAGTGTAATGCAGCCTTGATAATGTGGACAAGCTGTATTGTTAAGGAACTTAGATTACGTCATTTACTTCCAAAAACCAGAGCAAAAGCGCATTTTTTGCTTTTATAACCCAGATCCACTCGTCTCTCAATCAAAGTCCTTTGCTGTCCCCTGCTGGCGTAAATAAAACTTTCACCAACTCTGAAGCAATTTTTGGAAAGGAAAAAAACACTTGTCCCACAAAATCCTTTCCTCAGGAAATACAGGGTGGTGGACTGCTTTCATTATGGGACGTAAGTCTTGAGCTTCAGTTGGCTTTGACATGGCAATACCCATGAATGGCGTCCCAAATTTTTGAAGCGCGTGGCATGCCAGGATTTAAACTTATTTTACAATCAGTATCTTCACTGGATCCCCGAGGCCCTAGATTAGCACAGCTAACTGAGTAAAAGTGCAATCAGTGTTTGATTCTGATGATTGAACATGAACTGAATGTCCGCATTAACATGTCTTTGCGCTGCTCCTTCGCCATCAACTGAGAGACATTGCAGTGGATTCAAGACACGGCTAGAGAATGTATGAGTGACATGCGCAAGCCCAGCAATTAAAGCTGGGGAACTCGATCTGCTGACTAATGACTGACAAATGAGTGGCTGAGAGCAAAAGTCTGCTATCTGACTTTTTCCAAGTTCTGAGAAAATAAAATTTGAAGCTTTGTTTGAACAGAAAAATCACTTTATTTTACACTTTACACTTTACACTTTTCTGGAGTCCGTTACGGTAATATGCATATTTTGTTATTACAAAATAGAGTGATTTTTCTGTTCAAACAAAACTATTTTCTCAGAACTTGGAAAAGTCAGATAGTAGACTTTTGCTCTCATCCACTCTGGTCGGCCATTTACAGGTGTCTCCGCAAAAAACTAAAACTAGGGGACAACTTAAATTCACTTATTCTCTAATCACTTGCAGTTATGGGCAATAGTGAGGGAACCAGGCGCAGATCCACTGAAAAGCTGCGAGAGCAGCAATATAATAACAATATAGAAGGCACAGTAGGCACAAACAGGAAATAAAAACTCAGAAGGCACTTAAGTGTTGTCAATTAACTACAGTTACTGAAGTTATTATCATTTATTATGAACCTTGACATCATTGTACAATTAAAAAAATCATTTTGCAATTTATAGTTTGATTATATGACAGTACATTGTCTGAGTGGACAACATCCTCTGCTGCAATCATAACTGCGATATGTTACGCAGTTATGTCAGTGTTATGTTATGTTATGTTATGTTATGTTATGTCAGTCTATCTGCAGCATGTGCAAAGTTTCAGGGATATCCTATGATAACTGTAGGAGGAGTTGAATTCACCAGTGAAGTACCTTTTGGTACTGATAGACAGACGGACAGACGGACAGACTGCGCCATGACATAGTCCGCCCTTTGGGCTTTCGCCCGGCGAGGGATAATAAACTTACGATGACATCATGAAATGGATAGTACCTAATTTTGAGAAATGAGAGTATGCAACAGGCGACTTTTGTTAGGTACGATAGATGGGCTTTGGTCTAAAACAGCAGAGGGCAACTCTGGCCTTGGTGAGCGGCAGTGTGCACTTGCTTATGTTTTCACTGTACATTTAAGACCCAATTAACCAAATCAGGCACCTTTAGCTGTGTAACCATCTGCTTTAATTGATCAATTAGATGCTGCATCAAAACAAAATCCTGCAGGCTGTGCGGCTCCCCAGGATTTGGGTCAGCTACCCCTGATGTTGAAGAAACTATATTTTTCTGCTTTCTAAGACTATTGTAGGCTGCATGAATGGTCTCTGATGCGCTTTTGTGTGATCCACAAGTACATATATACTCATTCATTTACGCTTTTTTGTGTTCCCATTGCAATTGCCGGCTTATTAGTGCCACTTTGGAATGATGCAGGTATTGCAATAACGTCATATTGTATGTCTACGAATTATGATGATACCAAACTGTTTTACCTCGTCAGCACCAGGAAACAGCACATAATGTCAAAAAGGCAGCCAGCTTCAAATTCTTGAGGGAGAAAAAAGCATTACAGTGTACCTTGCGGTTTCAAATTTTCTACTCAGGTGCAAATTCCTAAATCACTACACAGGAAACTCTGACTTTGCCATGGATTCTAAAGCAATTGCAGTCATCTTGGGTAATGGCAGCTACTTGCTAAAATTTCCCCTTTCAGAAACCACTTTCCGTCGGGGGCTTGATGTCAGATATAGTGTATTTAACCAGCAATGCTCACACTGAGGCAGTGGCAGCCAATGGCCCATAAATTTCTCACATGTTGATAATGTTGTTTTTAAGAATGAATTTGATTTTTTAAAATGATACATGCAAAAACATTGGCATTACCACTTATGGACCAAGGTTCAGACCTACAGCACAAGTAAATTTTTCTCAATGTGTAAGGTTGGTCCGGTGGTAGATTTTATTATATGTATTTTTATTTAGCTGATATTGTTATCCAAAGACACTTACTGTTGATTGGCTATGCAGGGGCAAACTCCCCCCCCCAGTATTTTGCTGTGTTCTGCAATTCCCAGTTTATGCTCCTAATGCATCTGTAAAGAAATATCACCCTGAATAGTGAATACTATTGTACTGTCAGCAGCAATTTAAGGGGGTCCTTGTTAATTGCAAAACATGGAAAAAAATCCCTCCTGATCTGCTTTTTGGGAATTGAGAAATCTGAGTGCATAAAACTGAAAAATGAATACCAAAACACGGGCTCAGCAGACAGAGCACCGTCACAGTAGTAAATGTCCTCTGTGACAAAACGCCGCGGAAGTTGCTGAGCTACTGTTAAGTTTTACAGCATTGAAAAACTCCTCTCTTTTGACTATCTCTCTAATTCCTTGAGGCTATTAGTGTTTTTTGATCTCAGGTGTGTCAGCAAATTTGAGCTGGCAAAACTCACTCTATCTGGACCGGTTTCCAATGTTTGATAAGAAACATTTCTGCCCGACTCATCAATCACAAATAGTATTTGCAGAAGAAAATCGCTCAGCAGTGTCAATTATTTCTGGAACAGACAATAACATACTTTCAGAGATTGCACAGAAAGCAAAATTATACTTCGAAACAACTATGTCAGTGTAAAAGATCTGTCCAAATTACACATTGCAATGACTGAGGCGCTGTAAAACGAGAAGGGCGCTTGGTAGAGCGCATACCTCTGCCATGCCACTTGTTTGACAGATCGTGGTCAAAATCAATTGGGTCCATCTCTGATGTAATGGCAACCCACCCACAAAATTTCAGAGATATCCGTTCATTACTTTTTGAGTTCTCTTGTACACAATCTGACAGACAGACAAACCAACGCCGACAAAAACATAACCTCCTTAGTGGAGGTAATAAATAACTGAGTAAATGTAGCAACTATGTGTAAACCTAACTTTTTTATATTATTTGTTGTCAGTTTTAATTAATGTTATGTTCTTGTTAGCCAACTGTCTGTGCTGTGTCATTGCTATGAGTTTTTTTTTTTTTTTTTTTTTTTGATGTAACTGATTAAAAAGACAGCTATACTGCAAAGTGCTCAACTGCACCAGATTACATTGCATATACAGTATTTCAGTACATTACATTTAAATGGCAGATGCTTCTATCCGTTGTTAGCTGCATACAATGATTGCATAGAATAAGGTCATTGAAACTGCAACTTGACAGACCAGATGAGGTACCATTCACAGAGCATCAAGTAGCTCAGGCATGTGCAAGTGTGCAACTATATGGTTCTACTGCTGCATGTCGGTGGTTCTAATGGCAGTGGTGAACACAGAATGTGGCAGTGTTGTAGGATTTATTCTCATAAAGTGATTATTGGCATGGAAGGCTGGGATGGTGTAATGTGAGTTCAGTAAATGCCAAACACATGAAACAAGACTCTGAGAGATGACCGGTCGATAATGACAAGTTAAAAATATTAGTTATTGAATGTGCAATCAGTGGGGCTGCAAGACATAAAAGACTCGGGACTAAGTGATCCTCTCCAGTGGAATTATTTACATCTATACAATTTAATTCTAGAAGGACCTCATTCACGTTTAATTCCCTGAAAGAAAACAATACTCTAGGATTTTGGGAATTTGTAAATGCATTAGAGCTAAGGTCAGACATATCTCCTATAATGGATTGATTATTAAAATTTTCAAAAAGGTTTCCGGCCGCTATGAAATGTTCGTTTAAAAAGTCACAAATTTTGTGCTATATTTTAATGTAAGTATGCAGTAGATGGAATTGATTAGACAGTCATTGCCTAGGTAAGGACTCCTTTATTTTGTATAAGCTCCAGTAGGTGAGCTATAGTGATTGCAGACCCTTAGATAATAAATATTTGTGATTGTCCACACACACACACACATATATATATATATATATATATATATATAGTGTAGGCTTTTCTGGTCTATTTTTAGCACATTGTGTGATGTTAAAAATCATTATTCATATCTCGATGTGGTACATGTCCACCAGGTAACTAGATAATATCCTGCTGATGATCTTTATAGCTTACCCTATGGGCCGATAAGCAATTGCGGTTTTTTGTCCATTGTCAGGCATTCGTCGTCTATCGTCCGGAACATTTTTTATCTGCTATTTGGCCATCCATCCAATCTTCATATTGTAGCCTTCCTCTAAAGCAATACTATGTGTCTGAGTCAGTAGTTGCTGCGCAGCTTATTGGTAGTCTATTAACTCAGTGAATTAATTCTATTAATTGCCTGATTTTTAGTCAGAAAAAGGTTGAGAGAGTTAACATGCATTATGGTAATGTCGCTGGTTGTGGACAGAGTTTTATTTTTACAAAAACAAACTTCAGGCACAGACCAGTGTCGGTAAAACTGTGTCTTTTAAAAATGTTTTCTTAGGCGTTTCAAGCCGACACTGATGCAGAAAAAAATACCATTTTGTGAGCTACGAGAATTCAGTAGCTTCAAAAGACATTGATGTTTTATGTCACCATTAATGTGGATAGGAAAATGCTTGATTACTATTGCAATGAATAATAATGCAATAATGCAAGCTAAGAGGAAATAGTAATTCTACTGATTGATCCTCGGAACTGAACGAATTAACTCTTAGTTGCTAATTAGGAAGCGTAAATGGGAATGAGTTTGGAGAAGTAATGCGCTTTAAGGCAAGGTGACAGCTGGGCGATAATCCCTCTGATGGAAAGTTGTGCGTGGAAGAGGTTAAAAGAGAAAAAAAATCAAATCCCCTTGTTATTTCCATTGAGTATGCCCTTCTTGTCCCATTGTTGCAATCCAGTTCGTATGTATAGTGTTCATAATAAACCTTGAAACCTTCCCTTCTGGAAAATGTGAACGCATCAAGTGAAAATTGACATTTTATGACACGTGGTTTTTTTGACTTTTTGCTGTAGTTTGCTATAGTATTTGAAGTCAAAATATTAGACTGATTAATCTATTAGTACCAATGGAGTCATGTAAGAAGTGAACCGCTATCGCAGATCAAGTAAAAAGTTCCCATATTTAACAGCCTTCGTCTCAAAATCACAAAGTGTCATGAAATATCAATTTTCACTTGATGCATTCACAAATGTGTTAAACTGTCATTGCACACAAAAAATGTTTCAGTAAATAACATGTTTGCAAGATGCAAATAATCAAGAACAAATTCACTAATGCCACGGAAAGACACTAGAGACTTAGGCTGTTTGGTGATTTGTTGCTGTAACAAAAATATTTGTTGAGCATGGCTCAGGAGGTAGAGTGGCAAGGCCAGGAGTCGGAAAGTTCCTGGTTCGATCCCCGGCTCATCCAGAGAACGTGTCGAGTTGTCCTTGAGCAAGACACTGAACCCCACACTGCTCCTGATGTGCAGGTTGGCGCCTTGCACGGCAGCCTCTGCCATCACGGTGAATGAGAGGCATAATTGTAAAGCGCTTTGTGTCGTCTGACTAGAAAGGCGCTAAATAAATGCAGTCCGTTTACCATTTACTAAGTACAGCCAGATTTCCATGTTAGCTTCAATTTTCTCCACACATTTTGCCACACAGTTCAGTACATGATTCTGTGCACTGAAATCCCTCGCCATGTAAACGTATCAGCACACATTTTTTCGAGCTGACCGACTATACCGAAAAATGGCGTCCCATTGCACACATTGTGCTAATGACAAAGGCAGCATTGCTTCATGCTTAATGTGATGATACATTTGAAAAAAAAAAAATATATATACATATATATATATTTCTGGCACCTACAGGTTTCCTTTCTCTTGCTCAATCAACATTCCCTGCGGCTGTTTTGGTTGGCCGTTTTCTGAGACATCTTAAATAATTTTGAATGAAGTGTTACTGTAGACCGAATTTAGTGCCTGTGCAACTGCACCCTGGAATTATCCTTGATGGTGAACAGTTTTCTGCACATCTGACTCTGCACTGAAAGGTCAATACAAAAATTACTTTTTTGGAGCACGGAGAACAGCATGGGGACACACATGAAGAGTGTACCATAGTTATACAACTGAACAGTTGAGGCAGAAATGATTTTTGTGCTCTGAAAACCCACAATGTGAAGACACATACATGAAAAGGGGACCACAGTTATATGCTCTGTATATACTGTGGTGTACAGTGATGATTATTCACTTAACAACATGAAGATAAATGTGATGGCTGATTATTCGAGACGCCAAATGCAGTGGCTGAAATGAAAGGAAGCACGGCAATACGAAGAACACAGAAACCAAACAAAACAGGAGAGAGGGGCTCGCGCTTCCAAAGGACCTATTTCTCATCCGAATAAAATAAGGAAGCAAAGCGAGCCAGACAAAACGAAACAAAGGAAAGAAACCGAGATCAAAAAATTAAGCACCGGACGGTGCACAAACGAGGAAGGGAGAGAGGAAAAGAGAGAAATAAACTCCCTAGCAAACTAACTAACACTTTCCTCTTTGCAGCTAATTCCTAACCAACTATCTAGCTAGAGAAGCTACGGGCTATAGAGCGAACGTAACACTGACACTCTAGCAAAGGTGGGGAGGCGGTACTTGGGCTTAAATAGAGTCCGGGCGCCGCCTACAATTAATGCCAGCTGGCGAAAGAATCCGATGTGGGCAAAACGATATCGGCCCAGACGAACGTAACAAAGAAATCTCCCAAAAAAACGCCAACCTCCAAAACCATGACAGGACCCCCCCCTAAGGGACAGCTCCAGAAGTCCCCAGGGAACCCCATGCACGGAACTCGGAAATGAGCGTGGGATCCAGAATATCTCGGGAAGGGACCCAGCAGCGCTCCTCAGGGCCATATCCCTCCCAGTCCACGAGAAACTGGGCTCCACGACCAACACGCCTCTCGGCCAGAATGCGGCGTACGGTGTAAACCGGCCCCCCCTCAACCATTCGCAATGGCGGAGGGGGTGTATCGGCAGGTGCCAGGACGCTAGTGCTAACCGGCTTAATCCGAGAGATGGAACGACGGATGGATGCACAAAGATCTAGGGAGCTTTAACTGGACAGTGACCGGATTGATCTTCCGCACTATCTTGAACGGGTCAATATAGCGGGGGGCCAGTTTTTGTGATTCTACCTTCAAGGGGAGGTCCCGGGTAGACAGCCAAACTCTCTAACCCACCCGATAAGATGGGGCCAAGCGACGCCTTCTATCGGTGGCGGATTTCTGTTTGAGCCCCGAGCGCAACAGAGATGAACGGACCCTGGTCCAAACCGACCGACAACGACGAATGAAATGGTTGACCGAGGGAACCTCGGAATCATTCTCAATCTCAGGAAACAGTGGGGGTTAGTAACCCACCTGAGCTTCAAACGGGGAAAAGCCCGTGGAGGAATTACTCAGTGAGTTATGGGAATACTCGGCCCATGCTAAAAATCGACTCCATGAAGATGGATTATCCGCCGCTAAACATCGAAGAGTGTTTTCCAATGACTGATTAGTACGCTCAGTCTGCCCGTTGGTCTCTGGGTGGAACCCAGAGGAGAGACTCACAGTGGCCCCCAACTGCCTACAAAACACCCGCCAGAATCTAGCCGTAAACTGAGGACCCCGGTCAGAGACAACATCTTGCGAAAGCCCATGCAGCCGGAAAACATGATTAACCACAAGAAGGGCCGTCTCCCACACTGAAGGCAGCTTGGGTAGCGTGACAAAATGAGCGGCCTTAGAAAAGCGGTCAACCACGACCAGGATGACCGTGTTGCCTTCAGACACAGGCAGTTCCGTAATAAAATCCAATGCAATATGCGTCCAAGGGCGCCTGGGGACGGGCAATGGTCGCAGCAGACCAGAGGGAAGGAGATGGGAAGTTTTGTTTCTGGAGCAGATGCCACAGGCAGCAACAAATTCCCGAATGTCCCTCATCATATCGGGCCACCAAAAACGTCGGGCCTGGAACTGCTTGGTCCGATGGGCTCCCGGGTGCCCCGCCAAGCGGGAAGAGTGTCCCCACTGGAGGACCTATGACCTAACCCTAGACGGGACAAACAAACAGCCAGGAGGCTCCCCCCCAGGACCGGGATTGGTCTTCAAAGCCTCCTGAACCACCGCCTCAATCTCCCATTGAATGGGCACCGCAAACCTGAGCAGCCGGAATAATTGGCTCCGGGGTGGGATCGTGATCAGAGCGGTCGTAAATCCGCGACAAGGCGTCAGGCTTAATGTTCTTAGAGCCAGGGCGGTAGGTTAGCGTAAAAGCGGTTAAAGAACAATGACCACCACGCCTGCCGGGAATTACGTCGCTTGGTTTGCTGAATATACTGGAGATTTTTATGGTCTGTCCATACCACAAAAGGGTGTTCAGCTCCCTCCAACCAGTGGCGCCACTCTTCAAGTACCAACTTGACCGCCAATAACTCCCAGTCACCAATGCTGTAATTCCGTTCCGCAGCAGACAAAGACCGGGAGAAGTATGCGCATGGGTATAGCTGGGAAGGGGGCGCTGGGGCAAAATAGCACCCACCCCAACTTCCAAAGCATCCACCTCCACGACAAATGGGCGGGAGGGATTGGGCAAAACCAGAATGGGCTCTGAGCTAAAACGTTTCTTTAATTCCTGAAAGGCAGCCTCAGCTGCTGGAGACCAAAAAAATGCTGAGGAGGAATTCTTTCTGGTGAGCGCAATAATGGGAGCAGCAACCGCGCTAAAATTATGGATAAACCTCCTGTAAAAATTTGCAAAGCCCAAGAAGCATTGGACCTCCTTAACACTTTGAGGGACAGGCCAATTCCTGACCGCAGCCACCTTGTTCGGGTCCATGCTGACCGACCCCTTGGAAACAATGAAGCTAAGAAACAAGACGGTTTGGGTGTAAAAGGTGCATTTCTCCGCCTTGACAAACAGCTTGGCTTTCAAGAGAGCCTCAAGCACTTATCTGACATGTTGTTTATGCTCCGAGAGAGTTGAAGAAAAAATCAGAATATCATCAAGGTAGACAAAGACGAATCTGTCCAACATCTCTCGGAGAACGTCATTGACGAGTGTCTGGAATACAGAGGGGGCGTTAACCAATCCGAACAGCATGACCAAATATTCGTAGTGCCCGTAATGCATATTAAATGCCGTTTTCCACTCGTCCCCTTCCCGGATTCGGACCAGATTATAAGCATTGTGGAGGTCTAACTTAGTAAAAAACAACGCCTCCTGCAGACGCTCAAAGGCAGAGTTCATCAACGGAAGGGGATATCAATTCTTGATGGTGATATTATTGAGACCCCTGTAATCAATACAGGGTCTCAAACCGCCATCTTTTTTGCCCACGAAAAAAAGCCCCGCACCTGCGGGAGAGGTAGACGGCTGAATGAATCCGTAAGCTAGAGCCTCCTGGATATACTCTCGCATAGCTTTACGCTCAGGCCCTGACAGCGAGTATAACAAACCTCTAGGGGGAGTGGTACCAGCGTGAAGATTAATCTCGCAATCATACGCGTGGTGAGGAGGTAAGGTCGAGGCCCTTTGCTTGCTAAAAACCTCAGCGAGGTCAGCATAATCCTTAGGAACATTAGACGGCAAACCAAAGTTCAGGGTGGCCCCCAAATCCTCACCCTGTTCAGAACCGGACATCTTGGTGACTGATTCAGAATCGAAAAAATCCTCTTAAAGGTAATCGTCCTCTGGCTGTTGCCAATCAAATTGAGGATCCCATTCCAACCCCTCCTCTGCCCCTTTTTCTAGTTTAGAAGGGTAAGGTGAGACAACCTCCTCACATTCGCTCCAGGCATCAGTCTGCCCCATAGCTTGATGTCCGGGAAAACAAGTCACATCCTCCCTACAATGGGACCTACAATTGGTACCCCAGTGGGCGATAGGATTATTCTGTTCCCCCCAAGTGATGCAAGGCCTATGCTTCCGTAGCCAAGAATGCCACAAAACAATGGGAAAAGCAGGGGAACTGATAATAAAAAACCGAACCTCCTCAGAATGACCTCCAAAAGAAATAAACATATTTAGCGGTTCAGAAACTACGGTTATAAATCCTGTTCCCAGCGGGCGACCGTCCAAAGTTCTAACGGAGCGTAGCTGTGAAAGAGGACAGGTAGGAACGGGGTGCCTCCTAGCCCAATCAGCATCCATAAAACAATTCACGGTGCCCGAATCCACAAACGCTTCAATAATAACTCTCTTGCTCCCCACAATCAGTTCAACAGGGATTAGTGTACGGAATGGGAATTGGGTCTGCCCCTCTAGCGCCCCCCATACCGCTAGAGGGATTTCCCGTTCTCCCTGAAGCTTCGGGCAACGTGGACGGGTGTGACCCGGTTTATTACAATTAAAGCAGATTATTCTTCTGCGAGCAGGTTTATGAGTCTGACTCTCAAGCGAGCCATCAACCTGCATAGCCTCAACTGGAGTGGAATTTTCAGTGGGTGGAATAGGAACCACACACTTGCCACTAGAAGCCTTGCCCCGTCTCCAGCAAGCGGCGATCTGTTTAATTTCTCCCTGTTGCGTTCGCGGATGCGATTGTCAATTCGCACCGCAGTGCGAACCAAAGAATCAAAAGTTGAATAGGGCTCCAATGTAGCCAACGCATCTTTTACCTCCTCAGTGAGGGCATGACTAAACACAGTCATAAGAGGAGCTTCCGGCCAGCCTGTCTCTGTCGCCAGGGAGCGAAATAAAATTGAAAACTCCGCGACGCTTTCATAGCCCTGTTTCAGATGCATCAAACGCGTAGCCGCGTCCTGACCACAAACATCCTGATCAAATACTGACAACATTTTCTTAACAAGAGCCTCCACAGAATTCACGACCGGTGAATTAGATCTGATAAGTGGGCCGACCCAACTGATAAAATAGTTGATAAAATGGGATAAAATAAATGCCACCCGAGAATCCTCGCTAGTAAACCGTGAAGGCTGAGCCTTAAAAAATATCTCACATTGGGCGATGAAATCTTTACATCTTCCGGCCTCGCCGCTATATCTTTGGGGCAATTGCAACTTGGGTTCTCGGGGAAGGTGTATGGATGATGCTTGTGCAACATTTCGTGAAACTTGTGTAGACAGGGATTTAATACTCTCGGTCAAACTTAACAGAATGCTCTCTTGTTTCTGCAAAGAATTCTCCTGAAGGCGGAGTCTCTCAGCCAAACCAGCCTGCTGATTGCCAAGGCTGGAAAGCCCTTCGCCGAAGCCAGAAAGCATATCTTGCTGGCTGGTAACAACCTTTTCAATAGCGGCCACAGCTGAAGTCCCCATGATGGCTAGAGTGTACTGTGATGGCTGGTTATTCGAAACATCAAATGCAGTGGCCGAAACGAAAGGAAGCACAGCAATACGAAGAACACAGAAACCAAACAAAACAGGAGAGAGAGGCTCACGCTTCCAAAGGACATATATCTCGTCTGAATAAAATAAGCAAGCAAAGCGAGCCAGACAAAACGAAACAAAGGAAAGATCTCGGAAACTGAGATAAAAAGATTAAGCACCGGACGGTGCACAAACGAGGAAGGGAGAGAGGAAAAGAGAGAAATAAACTCCCTAGCAAACGTACTAACACTTTCCTCTTTGCAGCTAATTCCTAACCAACTATCTAGCTAGAGAAGCTACGGGCTATAGAGCGAACGTAACACTGACACTCTAGCAAAGGTGGCGAGGCGGTACTTGGGCTTAAATAGAGTCCGGGCGCCGCCCACAATTAATGCCAGCTGGTCAAAGAATCCGATGTGGGCAAAACGATATCGTCCCGGACGAGAGTAACAAAGAAAGCTCCCAAACAAATGCCAACCTCTAAAACCATGACAATAAATCAGAAACCAAGTACTATTTGGGTATTTGTTTAATTTAATATTGGATCATATAGATATCTTTTTGTGAGAAAAAGTCAATATCTGGTGTGACGACCCTTTGCTTTGATTACAGCATTTAATCTTTCAGGCATAGTTTTCACGTTTTATTTCCTCACTCGTGAAACCATCCAATATGGTTTGAAGTTCATTCCAAAAGATTATTTCAATGTTACAACAAATTTGCTCAATCAGATTAAGGGCTGGACTTTGAGCAGGCCAAGTCATAACTTTTATGTCATCAGATGTTTTTTTCTGCCTGCGATAATTGTGGTACAGCTTAGAATTGTATTTAGGGTCAGTATCTTGTTGAAAATAAAATCCCCGACGAATTAGTCTCTTTCCAAATGGTAAAGTGTGCCTCCCAAGGATGCTCTGATACTGCTTTTGATCCGCGATTCCGTCGATTTTTATGAGATCACCAGCTCCTTTCGAGCTGACTGAACCCCAAACCATATTACCACCTCCATGTTTTACTGAAGGGGTTAAACAGACATTTTTGAAACGTTCTCCAAACACTATGGCGCTCATAAGTTCTGCATTTGGGTGAGAAAATTTAGAATTTTGACTCACTGTTTCAAAGGACTTGTTCCCAGTCCTTTGGTGTCCAACCCTTGAATTTCTTGGCAAACTGGAGTCTTTTTTTTCATGTGGCCAGCTCTTGGCAGCAACACGACCAATCAGACCATTTTCACACGGGTATCTAGAAATAGAGCCTGGGCTCACTCCAGCATCAACTTTCATGTAGTGAAATATGCTGAAGGGTTCTTTTTTCTTTTAGCATTTTGAGATTTTGCTTATCATGTTTTGCAGTCTGTTGATCACATTAATAGGCATGATGCATTTATTTTCTATGGTTAAATAAACCGTTAACTCTGTTCATTCTGTAAAGATTCACTAAACCAGATCTGGCTAATTCTTCAGACAAGTAAAAGTAAAAAACGTACCATCTACACCTGTTTTCCCATCATGAAAAATGCCAACAACAAAATATTACCGAGATATGCTGGCCACTACAAAACAAAAGCCCTGAATTTAAACTGAGTTTCGCCAAATGCAGCTATTATCGCTCACGTTGGGACACGACATATGAAGCTCAGCGGTGGGTTTCCCGATAACGTTGGATCTCGGGATTAACAAATGTTTTTAAGAGATTCTTAAGTACGAATGTTCTCCTGTTACAAGGGTTCGTTTAGAGCAAACTAAAGAGACACTTTAGTTACGAACGTGTTTGGGAAAACCACATTATTTTAAGAATGATCGTAAAAGTCATTTAAGGAGGTTCTTAGCGTTAAGAAGCTTTTAAGAAACCCACCGCAGTTTTGTTTGTGAATATATTAAATGTTGCCCGTCGAAATATGATAAAAATTTGCCAAAAGAGAATCTGAAAGTACTTTATACTTGCATTTCTTTTCACTAAAGGCATGCCACTTGGCTCTGGATATGCAAGGGTTTTTATTTATTTATTTTTTTTATAAATTTGGCATCTCCAATCCCACCCGAATCTGGAATGCCCAGTTGGTGAACTATGTACAAGGCTTGCTCGTATGCGACCCCTTGCTGCCAATTCAGGAGAGTGTAGATAGTTCGCGGCTCTCCCCCGAAGCACGCGCCTGTCAACCACCGCTTCTTATACACTCATTGGTTGAATCTTCGCAAGTTCAGAACGAGGGCGGAGGATACCCGGACATGACCAGGCTTAGAATCTTCCTAACGAGCGCCCGTCTGGCCAACAGGAGGCGCTTGAGCAACGAACAAGGCAACTATTGTAATCCCTTCCCGGCAGCCCCTTCCCAATTTGCAACCCTGTAGCGCAATAGCCAATTGTGCGCTATTCTGAAAAAGCTGCCGACCACTGCCGGCTGGTACGAAGCGGGGCTCGAACCTGCGACGTGATAGTCACTTCTGCTTCGCAGCGCGATGCTTTAACCGAGTGAGCTATCCGGCAGCCGCAAGGGTTTTTTCAGCCTAGCACAAATGTGATTGGGTTGAAGAAGTTAACATCATCAATTAATCACAGAAACAATCTGTATCTATCAAGCATAATTCATTGCAAAATCTGCTTATAACATTGTTACTAGGCCTACAGAATGTTATAGTTTGTGTCATGGGTTAAAAAAAAAACAGGATATTTCTACAGATTATTAGCTGTATGCTTACCGCAAGCTCGCCGTGCACTCCATCCATGCACGCAAACCTGTGCGCCATCTTTCCCCCAGTCAATGTCAGGGGGCAGCACATTGGGTCGCTTCCGCCCGTTTTTACAGTATTCAACCAATGCAGTTTAAGGTCCCAAATATTTTCACATGCAGCAAACGTTTTTTTCCCCACTGAAATGGGTTTTGCATTTTGCGAAGAGGCTGAATTTTATTTTAGCGTTTTATTAATTTTTTTCCTGACTTAGGACCATGTGATTGCTTAGCGTGAGCCCAGAGATCTTAATACTTTCATCTCTTTACTTCTGGTGCTATTAATATCGTTTCTGAGTTGTCGTGCTGTCAACCGCCGTTTTTTATTTTCTTGTCATACACAGATCACGAACATCAGAAGCACTTAACTTCCGTTTTGCACTTCTATTGCCACTAGTTTTTAGCAAACCGGTCTCTTGTAAACACATGATGGTGTTTCTTACACTGCCATGGCAACATTTAACATTTTAAGCTTCATGTAAGGCCACAATGCGGCTATGAACAATCTCAGAGAGCTCCCTCCGTTATGTCATCATGCTTAACACTGTGACACTGCTCATAGTTCATGTCATCTTCTATTTTGAAACAACTGACCATCAGAGATAATTTGGCAGAATAATGTTGCTTCAAACCAGTTTAAACCATTTTTTGTATCATTAATCATGGAATTAGCCTTCAAACATGCATTCACACTGTACAAGAGTCATAAAAATAAAATTTGCAACACATTTCAATTGAATTGGTGAATTCAATAAGGGCCTAACTCCACACATTTTCAATATGTTGAAGTTGAAGTCTAATTTAATTCACCGATTCAACTGTTATAAAAAAATATATATATATGTTTTCAGTGTTTTTATTTATTACCCATATTTTTACCTCAGTATACTTGTGGGAATTATTATTTTTTTGTTTTCGTTGCCTACAATAGCATTTTTCAATACATTTTCACCAAAAAATTATATAGAAGTACGCATGTAATATATTGGGACCCCTTTTTGACAAAAGTGGTGGTGTATAATCATCACTGCACACTGATGTGTGTGTGTGTGTGTGTGTGTGTGTGTATATATAATAGACTTTCTGACAATGGCGGATAAGCCACTGCCATGGCGCATTGGAAGCGAGCTGAAGTCCCATTGGTCGGCCATCTTGGATCTGTGCAGTATCTCTGGTCACTGGTGATCCCTCGCTGGTGTGCCCCTCTGTCTCCCTCAGATTTCTTTCCTCCCCCAGAAATGGTGGAAGAGGGTCTGGCGAGGCCCGTGGTCGCTGGCATCGTGGCCACCATCTGCTTCCTGGCGGCTGCCATCCTGTTCAGCACCCTGGCAGCCTGCTTTGTCAACAAGCAACGTCGACGCAAGCTGAAGAGAAGGCGAGGTAGGTGTCTCATAGGTGCTGCCGGCTCCCCATTTGTGCTTCAGGGATTCTTACTGTGGTGCAGTTATTTACGAGAATGAGTGGGCTTTTCCCTGTAATTTAGTTTTGCCTCCTTGCATCCTTTCTTCTCATTTTGTCCTCAACCCTTAGCTCCACCCTTGGGAGGAAGCAAGTGAAGGAAGTCAGGGATGGAAACTAGGATAGCGCAGACAAGGAAGCATGTATTATGCAAATTGAATGTCCTTTTTCTGGCAAATGTCTGTTTGAAGCTTCATCAGTTAATATCAGAGAGAAGTGTTTATTTGGATTAGATGATGTATATAATTGACCTGTCGATCAACCTCCCGTTCTGCCACACATTTGCCTGTAACTGATATTACTTTAAGCTGACATTCGGAGGAGCAACGGCATCCAATTTTCTTGATTCTAGTTTCTTTGATTCCCATACCCTCTCTTTCATGCCTTTTCCTTTGCTCCCTGATCGGTGGTAGGTGTAGGAAAATTAACCCAATAAGTGGAGAGTGAGATCTCGACCCTAAAATACAGGGATCACAAAATCTGAACCTTGAATCCAAATTCAGCCCTGATTTTCTTTTCTCCTAGGTAATTAACTATTTGGCTGAACCAATTGCACTATGGATTGGTCAGATCGTCTTTGTAGCAGACTCCCGGGGTAAAGAGAGCGGAGAACCAGCAGTTCTCGGATATAACCCTGCTATTATGGGTTTCTGTATAACAATCTCTCTGACATTTTCTTGCAAGAATCAATTATTGGAGCTTGCTGTCCACGGCCAAACACATTGATTGGTTCTGAAAAGAAATTTAGATATAGAACATTTTTTCCCACCTTTTTTTTTTAGTATATATCTCATTCAGTGTGCACAGTATTTGCTTAGGCTTGCTGAAGCTGTGGTTTCTCAATTGAGAATTTAACCACCCAGGACTCAAGGATAACTAACTGTATGTGACACAATTTCAAATGCCAAATGGATAACTCATGGCAGAGAATAGAAAAACTGTTGTTTTGATACTTTGAAAACATATTAATTCTTATTTGAACCCATGCCAGAGCCAACTGTATATTATTATTCTCCATATGTTTACTAATTCATGTATTGTGGGCTCATGATTTTTCAAATCATTGACTTTGAGAACCGCAAAAATAGCACTACAAAAGTACGTGTGCATCGCAATGGACAGTGTGCCTACAGGTGCCAGAAAATGTTTTATTTTTAATGTAGTGTTTTCAAGGCTTGAAAACTGCATAGATTTTATACAAAATGCCTGAAACTGCTTGATATTGTAATGTAAATTGCAGTAATTTCATAATAAATTGCTAACTGAATGAGAAGTTGTAATTTACCACGGCTGTGAGGCAAAACTTGAAGATGCATTATGAAAATGCTTGAAAAATGCTGGAAAAGTGTTGGAGTTGACTTTGGAGAAGGTGTAATAACTCACCACTGAAAATCGCAGATGAGACCCCACTGATATAGCCCATGGGGCAGGGGTCTCGAACTGGTCTGTAAAAGGGCTGAGGGGCGGCAGGTTTTCATTCCAGGTTAGCAGAAGCACACCTGATACAACTAATCAACTGTGCAGGCTGAGATCAGTTGATGAAATTAATTGTACCAGGTGTCCTTCTGCTCGGTCGCACTGAAAACCCTGCAGCCCCTTTCCGGTCTTCACCTAAATGTCTTCCGTTAATTTGTGGCTGTATTGATCTTATCCATGACAAAAGGCATGTGTCTCTTTGGCTAAATCTGCCCCTTAGTTTGTGGCCAGCCATTTACGCTGTACGTGAAGACCTAATTTTATTAGTCTGCTGCCACATGAAGGCCCACATGAACTTCTTACTGTGCTGAATTGAGTGTTTTGAACAGAGTTGAGGACCCGTGCTGCGAGCAGTTGCTTGTCACTGTTTTCCCAAATCTTTATTAGACATAATAAACTCATTTTCAGCTTCCTCTACCTCTGTTGTCTTTTCCAGATCCCCCTCTTTCGATCACGCACTGCAGAAAAAGCGTTGAGACTCCGTAAGTAGTACATGACAATCAGCATTTCTTGGTCTGTGTTTTATACTGTGGCTTTGCTCAGGGCTGCAATTAAAAGGGAAAATCTATCACTGTCTACCTCTTTCAATGTGGACAGAATGATGTATTTATTTTTTTAAATTTCAAATTCAGTCATTTTTATTGGCTAACTTGCTGTTAAAAACTGTTAAACTATCATAACAACTCTCTGTGTACAGTGTAGGTCACTGAACAATTAAGTACTGGCATGCTCTATTAGAATTGCATGTCTAGCTCATAAGCAAACTTTAGTAAACCATTGCCTTACTTATAAACCAAAAATTTCGTATGTGAGGCAATAATGATTTCTTTCCAGTAGTTTTTTTCCCCAGAATGTTTAATAAATTATGCATTTCATTTTTTTTATTGTTCATTGTTCACTGAATTGAGAAAAACTTGATAGATTAACTGATTAGTAACAAAGGGCAATGATTTCCTAAACTACAGTCAGGTTCATAAGTATTTGAGCAGCAACATATTTTTCTTTTTTATCATTTTTAATCTGCGGACCATCACAATGGATTTGAAATGAAACTATCCAAGTATGCTGGAAGAGTAGGCTTTCAGCTAATTGATTAGGGCTGTCAAAAATATTTTACAAACCAGTTAGGAATAACAGCCATTTTTATAAATAAAAAATTATACCATTTTTGCCCTCCAAATTTTAGGGCATCAAAAGTAATTGGATAGACTTATATAAACATTAATTAAATTGTTATTTTTAATACTCGGTTTTAAACCCCATTTTAGTAAATGACTGGAGCCCATAGACATCATGAGATGGAGGCTTTCTGGTGATGCTCGGCTGAGCCTTCACTACAGCTGTCTTCAGTTCCGCTTGTGTATCCGGGCCATTCGCCTTCAGTTTTGCCTACAGTAAATGACATGGAGGCTTAATTGGATTCTAATTTGATTTGGCCAATGTGAAACATTTCCCTATTTTCTTTCAGAAAGCCTTGGGTTGCTTTGTCTGTTTGCTTGGAGTCACTGTCCATATGCATTGTGGAGTGCCATCCAATGGGTTTTGAATCGGTTGTTTGAATCTGAGCAGATGATATAGGCAATGAATACAAGGGATCTAGTTTCATTGGCAGCCATAAAGGCCCATAGCTGCCCATGTTTCACGGAAGATGTGGTATGCTTTGGATCACGAGCAGCTCCTTACCGTCTCCATACTCTTCTCTTCCCATTAGTTGAATGTGAATTGATCTTTGTCACATCCATTAATAGGATGTTGTTCCAGAACTGTACAATCTTTTGAAGATTGTTTTGGCTGTTTTGGAGGCTCACTAAGTGTTCACATCTTGTTGTAAACCATCTGGTGAAGTCTTCTCTCAATTGTGACTTTCTTAACCGATATGCCTACCTCCGGTAGAGTGTTCATGATTGGACAACTGTTGTGATGGGCTTTTTCTTGTGGAAGAATTCTTTTGTCATCCACCTTTGTTGTTATCCATGATCTTCCAGGCCTTTTTGTGTTCCTGAGCCTACCTGTGTTATTTCTTTTTAAGAAAGCACCAGATTGGCACCACATTGTGGAGCAGAAGGGACCACCACGACCTGGGTTCAAAACCTGGTCGTTCCAGCTGCCAGTGGTCGGTAGCCTTTTCAGAGCAGCGCACAATTGGCTTCACGCTGCAGGGAAACAAATTGGGAGGGACTGCCGGATAGGAAATGTTGAATTGTGGCATTGTTTGTTTCTCAAGCACCGCCGGTTGTCCAGCCGGGCGCTCATCAGTAAAATTTCAAGCTTGTTCATGTTCTGGTATCCTCCGCCCTCATTCTGAACTTGCGAAGTCTTGAGCTATGAGTGTAAATAGGCGCGTGCTTCGGAGGAGAGCTGCGAACTGTCTCGCTCTCCCAAGATGGCAACATGGGGTCGCATGCGAGCAAGCTTGCGTACATAGTTTGCTAATTGGGCATTCTAGATTTGGGTGGGATTGGAGATGCCAAGTAAAAAAAAAAAAAAAAAAAAGAAAGAAAAGGAAAGCACCGGATAGTTTGCATAGCCACATGTAATGTTTTTGCTATCTCTCTGATGGATTGTTTTTCATTTTTTTTCTGCCTAATGGTGGCTTGCATCACTGGCAGAGACAGCACTTCGATCATTATATCGAGAGTTGATAGCTGTAGATGCCAAAGTTTAATGTCACCCTTGAAATCAACCCTAGACCATTTGTCCGCTCAAATATAGATAAAATAATGAGGGTATAACACACATCTGGCCATGAAATGGCTGTACAGTCAATCTTCCAACTACTTTTGATTCATTAAATCCATTCCTTCACCATTCCCCCAATTTAGTTGTAAATACCTTCAAAATTACTGCTGAAAGTCTGCCCTTTGAGCTCATATTAGCCATTCAATTTTGACTCCAATTAGTGGTGGGAGACAGCTAAAATGACAATAGCTGTAAATGTCCAAATATTTGTGGATCTGACTGCTTTTCACATTTTAGATTTGATTTTTATTTGTGAAAAGAATGCAATCTTTTTTTTTTTTCAAGGGTTATATATAAATATAAGTTTGTATTAATTTGTCGGGAAATTGAATGGTAATTCAGTAATGATATTTATGTATTATGAAAGGAACATTACTGCAAACACTAAATGTTGCTGTCTGTATGTGTGTTGTCTTTGTTCAGTGAAATGTGAAAATATTTATTTGCATTTATAAGGGGATACCACTCCAGGGGATTTCTGTAACTGATAAAAACTTGGTAACCAAATGGAAATTTAATGAATCAATCATTTTTCACTCAAGACTTTTTGCAAGACTACCGAGTGGACTGGTGTCTATGGCTGTTCTATCTCCTGCATTCTGAGGGATGGATTTGCTTATCTCTCATTTCTCTTCTGCCTGTATAGCATATTAGCGTTTTAGTTGATATAGAATACTGCTGCTTTAGCAATAAATGCAGGCCTATTCACTTTTGGTTTAGTACATTACAGGGACACAAAGTTGTAATGACTTGAAGTTGAATGTAGTCGTAACATTTGATGACTAATGAAGTTTCTGGCATGTATGTCTTTTGGTTAATCCTCACATCTTGTTTGATCTGGCCTGCCAATATCTCTCTCATGAGAATTACAGTACTCATGAGTTTGCTTGTAGAAGGAGTCTAGCTGTGTTCCAGCAATATTGACTCTCTTAATTTAAATTTAAATTGAGGTTTTTGTGAATGGGAAATGCACAATTCCAGTTTCATTGATATGGTCATATCTTAACATTTGCTCATGAAATTCATGAATTTTTTGCCTCAGAAAACTTGTTATACGTCACTTTATTTAATTATGTGCACTCATTAACAGTATAAGTGTGTCGCTCTGAGTCGTATTCGAACTTGTATTAGCTTTGCTGCAATATGGCGAGACTGCTAAGTACAGTTGGATCCAAAATTTCTGGCACCCCTGTTTGGCAATGCACAAACAAGACAAAAAATAATAAACAATATAATTATTGAGAAACAAAATATACCAACAAGTGTAAAATATTTTATTAATGTTTCGATGAAAACAACCAAAATCATTTAATACAAAATAAATTTCAACAAAATCAAGGCTTCATAGTTACTGGCACCCGTCATTTAGTTCTTAGTGCAGCCACCTCTGGCCAGCATAACAGCATGGAGTCCTTCCCTGTAATTTTTGACAAGGTCAAGGTGGGCATTTGGGGGGATTTGGGGCCATTCCTCTAAGCAGATCCTTTCAAGATCCTTCACATTCTTGGATTTGCATTAATTAAGTGCCCTCTTCAAAACAGCTGACAGGTTTTCAATTGAATCGAAGTCTGGCGACTGACATGGCCATTGCAGAATGTTGATTTTGTTGTTACAGAACCATTTTTGTGTGGATCTTGAGGTATCCTTTGAGTCATTGTGTTGTCAGAAAGTGCACCTACGACCAAGTCCCAGCCTTCTGGTGGAGGCAACCAGATTGTCAAAATATCCAGATACTTGGTGGAATTCATTACGCCATTAATCTTAACCAGTGCCCTCTTGAATAAAACAGCCTCAAAACATGACTCACCCACCATCATATTTCACCATGGGTATACATGGGGATGCATCCTTGAATGCATCTCTGTTGCGACGCCAAAAATGCTGATGCTGTATCAGATCGAAACATATAATTTTGATTTCATCTGACCAAAGCACCTTGTTCCAGTTGTAATTTAAAGTCCAAGCGCTTGCTTTTGAGTCTTCTGGTCAGAAAAGGCTTTCACCTGGCAACCCTCCCAAAGAGCCTGTGGTTGTGGAGGTGGAGCCTGATGGTGCTTTTTGAAACCTGGTGACCCCAAGATGCCACCAAGGCCTGCCATTCCTTCACAGTGATTCTTGGGGATTTCAACAGTTCCATATTTTTTGAATTTTTAAAAATAATTGTCCTGACAGTGCTTAGTCACATATTCAATGAACAGTTTGTGAATCTTCTTGTAGCCATTACCAGATTTATCAAGGTCTATGACCATCTGCCTCTTTTGAACGGGCAGTTGTTTTGTTTTCTTCATGGCGTTGGATGACAAAGGGATATTGCATGTGTGTTACCTCATTTTAATACCCTAGTTAAACAGGAAGTGATGTAGTGGCTCAATATAGTTCCTTAACACTTAGATAAAACTTAAATAAGTGGAATCTAATACCTAGATTAATTTTGGCAGATGGTTTTTACAATAATCTTTAAGGGTGCCCTTAATTGTGAAACCTTGATTCAGAGGAAATTGATTTTTGATGAAATCAGTAAATGATTTTGGTTGGTTCCACTGGAACATTAATATTGTACGGTATTTCTCAAATGTTGGTATTTAGAGTTTCTCTATAAATATAGTTTTTTAGAGCAGTGTTTGCGCATTGCCAGTCAGGGGTGCCAGTAATTTTGGAGCCCACTGCATGACTGTTTACAGCAGATGGCCGCATGATTGCAGGCGATACTGTCTCTGAACACTTACACGCTTAAGTCCGGAAACTTGATTGAAACAGAATTGAAATTTTCAGCTGGTCATATTCAGAAATAATTGTGGAAACCAAGTCTAAACTGGCGCTGGGATTCAGTTAGTTTGTTTTGTCACCAGGTTACAGTCTGAGTTTTCTTCTGTCTCCATGCTGCTATGTGAACAGGACATCAGAGACACTGACTGAAAAGCAGTGGTTGAAAAGTGGTACGATATCACATTACAGACGGTACATGTCAGTTTTATTCTTTTACGTAGTGATGACGGGAACTATATAGTCACTGTAATACACACAGCTGTGCTGATTAATGCATACACACACTCCTGCATCTGGTCCAAAGCTGAAATGCAGAAGTCTTCTGCAAAAAAAAAAAGTATATTTTTTGGCCTATTCAACTGAACTAATTTTGATGTCTTTCTTGAATTTGTATTATTAGTGTGTTTGAAAGCACAAAAATATTTTTAAAATATGGTGAAATATTTTATCCTGTACGTGTATCCTGTATTGTGTTGTTTCTCTCTGAGGAGGCTACCAGTTATTGACAGTTACCTGCACACACACGTGCAGTTGGTGCAGAATTATTGGCACCCACGATAAAATGAAGGGGAATAGGCTGCATATAATAATAATAATAACTCAACTCACTGTGAAAAAATGGTTTCAACTTGCTTTAAGCTATCCGTTTGAAATAAAATTGTAATTTTCCTTACAAAATGGAGAATATTAAGTTGATATGACTTGCTCAGCCTGACCACCTTGAATAAGATAAAATCGATATTACGCTGCAATCAATACTCAAAACTATAAACTTCAGTTTCAATACATTTATTCTCATGTTTCAATGGTTTTCATTAATTACTCACATTTCTTTATTTTGTGTAATTTATGATGAGCTAGAGAACATGTTGGAAGTGATTTTTTGATCACTTCTCAATGTAGACCATTGATATCCTTACATTTGCTCTTTAATACTGGCCTCTCCATTTCAGACCACGGATTTTCAATGGGTTCAATGTCTGGAGTCTGAGATAGCTAAAGCAGAACATGTTCTCACATAACCATTCATGTTTGCATTTTGATTTATGTTTGTGGTCATTGCCCTGCTGCAAAATCCACCTCTGACCAAATCTCAGTATCCTGGCAGAGACGGCCATATTTTCTCCTGCAGTTTTCCTGTGAAGTTCGCAATTCTCAAATGATGAAAAATAAGACCATCTTACCAAGCATTTTATTTTGTACACTGTAGACAATAAATAGTTATGTAAACCTAAAAAAAATTAAGGCAGCCAGTGGCAGTGCATTTTTGACTTTGCTTATCTTCAAATCCCAGTGGTTGCACAAACTCTTTTTTTGAAAGAACTTGAAGTTGAGCCAACTCAAATGTGCTTTGCAGTTGGTTGTCTCACATTTTTTAGTTCAGTCAACGTTTTTTTATATTTTCTGTGTATTTAGACCTAAAACACTTATTTTGTTACTTTTTTCTCATTAAGCAAAAATTCTGCAATTGCGATGAGATAATTTTGACTTATTGCTACATTTGCCAACGGGTAAAGAAATAAGATTAAAAAAAATCACTTTTCAAGAACATAAGCGACTATTTCTAACTTCTGTGAGACTAAGTTAAAAGTTAAGTCTCATAATGAGATTAAAATACTTGTTAAGACAGGCAGTTTTTTCATTGCATTATACCACTGGGCTTAACTAGTGCCTGTGGACTGCTGGCAGCATCGCATGCCCAAAACATGAATGACCCATCTCCATATTTGAGCGTAGGTATAACATTCTTCTCCTTGTCTGCATTCTTCTTTTGCCTGTAAACATGCTGATGATGTGTTTGAACAAAAATGTTAATTTTGGTCTCATCTGAAGATCGTACCTTTTCCAATCATCGTTCAAGAAATGTTTTGCAAACTTCAGACGCTAGGCTTACTTTCTCTTACTCGGTAAAGGCTTTTACTGTGCAACCTTTCCAAAAAGTTTGTTGACACGGAGGTGGCATGTTATGGTCGTTTTTGAGACATGACGCGGGGCTGTTTTATATTTTTCCACTAGTGCTATGTTTTACAATTTATTTTCAGCACCCAATGACCTGGCTTGTGAAGGGCAGATTTAATCCTCTCTCTTTCGATTGGTAGTTTCCATGCTTTTTGCCTTGATATTTGCTGATAAGGGATTCTGCATAAAAAAACCTCATTTTTACAGCAGTGTGCAGTGATGATTATGCACTGAACAATATGAAGTTAAATCAGAAACCAAGTACTATTCAAGTATTTATTTCTTGTAAATATTGGATGATATAAATGAAAATAAATAAACATAATGAACATAACAATATGCTGTAAAAACAAAAATTGTAATGTCTTTTTGGGAGGAAAAAGTTAATATGTAGTGTGGCCACCCTTTGCTTTGATTACGTCATTTAATCTTTCAGGCATAGTTTTCACATATTTTTTTTATTTCCTCACTCGCCAAATCATTCCATATGGTGTGAAGTTCATTCCAAAGAGATTCTGTTGATGTGACAACAGATTTGCTTAATCGAATTAAGGTCTGGACTTCAAGCAGGCCAAGTCATAACTTTTATGTCACCAGATGTTTCTTTCCAACTGAGATAATCCTTGCACAACTTAGAAGCATGTTTAGGGTCATTATCTTTTTGAAAATAAAATCCATGACCAATCAGTTTCTTTCCAGATGGCAATGCCTGCCTCGCAAGGATGCTGTGATACTTGTTCCCAGTCCATTGGTGTCCAATCCTTGAATTTCTTGGCGAACTCGAGTCTTTTTTGATATTGCCAGCTCTTGACTTCATATCATCATGGAGCTGTCTTGCTGTCAACTGCCAAATTAAAAAAAAAAAAAAAAAAAAATTTGACTCGTCATCAGGTTCAGGTTACTTTATTTATACCCGTAGGTAGATTTGTTTTGCAGTCAGTGAGCGTGAGATTGCAACATCCATTTCAAAACACAGGTCACAGGACAGAAGCAACGAGAAACAAACAGGAAAAATGAAGGTTATTTAAAACCTCCTAAGACATAACAGCCCACCCCCCAACCTCACCCTCCCACCCATCCCCCTGAAAAGTAAAGCAACATGCCAGAAACAAAGATAAAACATAAAACATTAAAGTGCTCAAGGCTCCTTCAATAAAACAGAAATAGGCATAAAAGAGGGTGAAGTACCATCCATTAAGATCAAAATTAAAAACTCAGCAAATCAACAGATCTCAAATAAGCCAGGGTAAAAACCAAGTTTAAGATTCAAATGTAGGAATAAAATACACAGATTACTAACACCAGAAACACATAACTTCCGTTTTTCACCTCTATTGCCACTAGTTTTCAGCAAACCGGTCTCTTTGAAACGGACGATGGTGTTTCTTGCAGTGCCATGGCAGCATTTAACATCTTCAGCATCATGTAAGGCCACAATGCGGCTGGGAACAATCTCAGAGAGCTCCTTCCGTCGTTCCATCGTGTTTAACACTGTAACACTGCTCAAAGTTCATGTGACCTTATGTTCTGGAACAACTGACCATCAGAGGTAATTGTGCCAAATAAGGTTGCCTCAAACCAGTTTGAACTAAATTTTCAGCATCAATAATCATGGAATGATCCTTCAAACATGCATTCAGGCTATGCAAGAGTCAAAAAATTAAAATTTGTGACACCTCTCTATTGTTCTTAAAAAAAATATGTTTTTAGTGTCTCTGTTTATTATCCATATTTTTACCTCAGTATACTTGTGGGAATGATTTCTTTCATTCTCATTGCCTACAATAGTATTTTTCAATACATTTTAATTAAGAAATTATAGAGAAGTAATATATTAGGACCCCTTTTAAATTAAAATGGTGGTGTATAATCATCCCTGCACACTACTGTATACCCCAGTGATACAGGATGAACTGGAATTAAAAATATAATGACACATTAAAAAATTTTTTAACTTAATAAAAACACTGAAACATGAGATAAAAAAATGAATTAAATAATATTGTGTCCCATTCGTTTTAACTTTACTTGAGGATAATTGACTGTGTTGTTTACATACAGTATATTATATGCTTTTTTATTTTTGAAAAGGATGCCAGTAATTCTGCACTTGACCATGTAGCGTATCTATGTCTGGCAATCATGCAGTATTTTTCCTCCAAGGTTTACTATGATAAATGTGCATGTTACAATGCTCTGGTTCAACTGTTCAGCCCATCTTTCTGTTATGTTTGGTTATGGTCTTTCCATGGTGCTTATTTCCTTCCACTAGAGGTATTTATTTTTTACCATGGTAAACACATGAAAGCTAGCAGTGGTTTAATTTTTGATGAGCTGTAGACTTCTGCTTATGAAATGTTTTATCAAATGGCTGAATGGCAGAACTGCGAAACAAACAAAAAAAATATACTCTGCATTAGGTTATTTTCGGCAGCATTTTTTATATTAACTCTTTCTGTGTGTCTTTCTTCTTCCAGTTATAGTAACTTCGACCTTTGATGACATTTGGATTTGGCTTGTATATGGAGTATATACAGCCCTTCCTGTGTTCATGTGGTGCTCTGTTTAGGATTGTATGCTGTTCGTCATTGTAACTCCTAAGAACCACTGTCAGTACAGTATGAGCAATTGTTGTTGAACATTACTTCCATTACTGAGTGGAACATGCAGTATTGCCTCAATTATTTGTGGCATCATTCTGTAAAAACTTGAAGATGTCTCCATTTTCATATAAGTATTGTCTTTAATTCAGTTACTGACGTCTTAAGACAGTTATCTTGCGATAATTGGCAAATTATATGCTAATATTTACTTGTATTTGACTAACAATTATGAATAATTTTATGGGATAAGCAGTCACTGCTCCTCTATGGTGCTTCTTATTGAGACTATTTGAACCATGCTCTTGGGAACTCGCCCTGTAAAACCCCGCTTTATTTTAGAAGTGCTTGAAATTTTAACAGTTTTCACACTGAAGGCAAGAAATCCATAGTTTACAGCCGAGTCTTCCTCACCCATATTCTGAAATTACAAAGCATAACAACAATAGCCTGATACCTGCTCTTGTCTTTTTTGTTCTGGCCACTTTTTTTTTGGCCTATTGACATCTTGGAGTAATTTAACAGTGGTCATTGATTGCGGCATGAATCAGCCTGCCGATGTTCTGTCGTTGTCTTTAAACTGCGGTAAATATTGATTTCATTATTCAACTCCGCCTAATTGACATTCCTAAATATGGTATTTTTAGCTCATTGATAAAACTGGAATGCAGACAAAAGTATAGTGGAGACATTGGGATTTATTTGGGAACCATGAGTTATTATAATTATTATTATTATTATTATTTAGCATGTTTAATTTTATCTCAGGATCCTTCAACAATGACATTAGTTTGTAGCTCTGACCTGAATTGAATGAGTAGTCTTTTTTACATTTTCAATAGTCCTGGGGATTACTGCATGGTATCCAAAAAAAAATGCAAACAAACATCAGCAAACAGCACTTGTAGCTCTTATTTCTATCCGTTTGAACCCTGGCAAGCCTAAATATAAGAAAAATGAGCTTTTGTGAACTACTGCCTTTGACTCTTATGGTGCATTACCTGGATGATTGAGTGTGGTTGAATTGCCAATGCCTTATCTCAGCCCTCTCGTATGATCGAGGATCGGTTAACGTTGGCTTGTTTTGTGTGCTTTTATCTTGAGCCAGTCCCCCAGTATTCCTGTTCAGAAAGGTGTAGCCTTTAAACTCATTGTATTATGCAGTTAGCCTTACCTCAGTGCTCTTCTCTATTAGCTTTCTTTTTTAGCATGTATTAGCTTACTAACTGCTGCAAAAAAAGAAGTATGTCAAATTTCCGCCAACAACCGCTCAGCTGCAGAATTCTATTGTTGTATGAAGCCTAGACTAACTATGGGATGTTACAGTTATTTTGAAATTGCATGACAGAATTACAGGATATTCCCCGTAGCATGCATGGCCTTTGAACTGTATGATGTACAAATCCTCGTGCCTAATAAACAGAGACTTTGAAGTGCAGCGGTCACCTCTCTTCTTGTGTCTTTTTCCCTCATTCTCCTTGTCTTTCTTCACTTTTTATTATGTGTCTCTTTCCCTCCTTACCTCACTGTTTTTCTCTAATCAGTGACATCCCACTGTAGTTCTCACAAAGTTGTGCTGTTTTCTTCTCTTTTGCCCTCTGCTGTCCTGTCTCCCTCTCAGTCAGCCCTCTCTCCCTCTGTCGTTTTATCTCCTGATCTTTTTTTCTCTCTGGAAGTGTGCACCCGAATTGATGGCCGACTCTTCCCTCCCCTCCAATTCTATTGTGTCTTCCCCCTTCACAGGAGCCCACTAGCCCCCTTGCCGGGTAGTGACCCCTACTGGGAGGGGCCAGATGGGAGCAGCTACAGCCCCCCCCCCTCCAGTCCTCAGTGAGTGCCCGCACCTCCCTCAGCAGAGTGCGCTGGGCTTCGGCCGCGAGCTCCATGCGTGCTGCCAGGCGCGGTCCACTCACAGGCAAAGCCAATCTATAAAAGAACAAAAAGCAACAATATACATATATCTTTAAACTGCTAAGCCTGTCCCTTTGACCAGCAGAGGTTGTCCTCCCTGCGTGTGGCTCTGGGAAATTGTTTTTTATCTCTGCAGCAGCGTGTCTCAGGTGGCCAGCATTTCTACCGCGTTGGCCAAAGAAGCTTTGTGCTGCTCAGCGCATATTTGCCTAGCTCGAGATCTGATAAAGGGAGGGCGGAAACTTTGCCTGCTTTGGCCATCATTGTGCTTGCCAGCAGCGCCTTTTCCATTAAACTGCAGCGCTTGCAGATGTGCAGATGTATGCCACCTTTAAGGGAAGTCCTCATTCACACATGCAGGTTTTTTTGTTAATTTACAGCTGTGGTAGCTTTTACAGCTGCTGGACCCACGCATGACCTTAACAGCTCTCGTGCGGAAAATGTTTTGGGGTGGACGAAAATTTGACATGCCTGTGAGTCTGAAGAGGGGCCTCTTCCTGACTGTTGCCTTAGCTACTTTGAACCACTGGCTCCTCCCCCCTCAGTCAGACTCTTCCCACTCAATAAGTACATTACCCCTCTCCCTTTCCCATGCTTTTTTCATAGTCTCTGCACCATGGCAACCGTGTACCCCTGCACCATGGCAAACTCAGTCCTTCAGGTTGCAGTCTTGATCCCTCTTTAACACCCCCACACACACTCCACCTGCTGATGTGGGTGCCGAGAAGCTCTGCTTTGAGTAATAGTGAGTGCCAGTGCAGATGACTGTCACTGCCTAGATGTGTACTTGTATTGATCTGACTGGATTTGATGCATCGTCGTGGGATCACGGTGTATGGCATTTGGCTGAGGAGCTGTTCCCCACTTCACTGTATTTGCATTAATTGATTTGGGCGTCACTCATTTTCTTTAGTGTGTGGGTATGTTGTTTTGCCTTGAGGAATAAAATATGAGGATTTTATTTATTTTTTAGTTGATATTCCCACTTTTTTTAAACTGTGCTAGACTGGAGTTTTTTATTCGAATTTCTTTGGTGACTGCTTCAAAGCATGCTGGGACTTCAGTCAATTATTTAATTCACTTCACCAGTCAAAGTTCTCACGATAACCTGTGATATAGTGCTGTGAAAAATTATTTGCTCCTTTCTCGATTACGTCTATTTTTGCTTATTTGTGATATTTAAATGTTTCAGATCATCCTACAATCTTAGGATCAGACAAAGGCAAATGTGAATGAACACAAAATGCAGCTTTTAAATGATCATTTAATTTATTGAAGGTAAACAGTTAATCAAAACCTATGTTACTCATGAAAAAATAATTGCTACCACGAATGTAATAACTGGTTGTGCCACCCTTGGCAGCAACTGCTGCAATCAAACGTTTACTATAACTGGCAGTGAGTCTTTTACATTACTGTGGAGGAACTTTGGCCTTCTTGTCTCTGCAGAATTGTTTCAGTTCAGCCATACTGGAGGGTTTTCAAGCATGACCAGCCTGTTTGAGGTCAAGCCACGGGATTTCACTCAAATTCAAGTTAGGAGTTTGACTGCGCCACTCTAAAACCTTAATTTTGTTTCTTTTGAGTCATTCAGAGGGGACTTGCTCGTGGCCTTTCGATCATTGTCCTGCTGTGTAACCCAACAATGCTTGAGCTTTATCTCACAAACTGATGACTGGACATTCTCCTTCAGGATATTCTTGTGGAGAGCAAACTTCATGGTTCCATAAATGATGGCAAGATGCCCAAGTCCTGATGCAGCAGATCAGTGCCAGATCATTGCAGTACTACCACCATGTTCAACTGTTGGTATGATGTTCTTATTATTGAGTGCTATGTGGGCTTTACACCTGATGTAACCATGGGAACCATGCCTTCCAGAAAGTTCCACTTTTGACTCATTGGTCCACAGATATTTGGGGGTCATCAAGATGTTTTTTTTTTTTTTTTGCAAATGTGAGACGAGCCTTAGTGTTCATTTTGGTCAGCTGTGGTTTTGCCTTGCAGCTCTCCCATGGATGCCACATGGTCTCTTTATTTCGCTGTGTTTCCGCAAAACAAAATTTCTCCTCGCTTTTCTCTCAGGAGTCTCTTTCTTTTCTTTTTTTTTTGAATTTAAGATTTGCGGCTCTGTTCGCGAGAAAATTACATTCACTTCTATGGGAGATCAACTTGGTTGTGGATTGACATGTGAATTCACATCGCCAACTAATAGCAATGCAGCTTGAGCCTTGTTTACGCTGAAGGGCAGTACTTCCTGAAATCACCAAAAAATCTGCAACAAGATGGCGACGCAAATGTTGCTATGCTTACGTCACAAGCGTTTTCCTTATGAACATTGTACCTGCTGGAGAATAAAAATACTCACAAAACTGATGATGTGGTCATATCCGATGTTGTGCTAGACCATTATTATTTTGTAAAACTGTGTGACATAGGTTATTTGATACAGCTAGCTTGATAGCTACCTGGCTGGCTAGGTAGCTTGCTAGTTTTCCCAATATCTCAAGCAATGTAATTGCAGTTTGAATATGCAGCTGGGTAGCCTTGCTAGCCAATTTTGGTACCAGTGGCAATGATGCCACTCAGCATACTGCTCTACTCTTGCAAATTTTTGTACACAAGATGAATATTATAAGCTTGAGCAATACGTGAATTTAGTGCATTCGTGCTATTCACGTGCGTCGTTTGAGCCAATTGCGTTGCATTGCGTCTCCTGCGCGATACGCGCCGCCCAATGCTAACTAGCGTCTTCTCGCATGTATTTGAGCCTTTGCATTGACTTTGAATATAATCTGTCTGTGAAAATTCTTTTCACGTTTGGTGGAATCGGACCTTTATTGTGGATTTGTGAACACTGACCTTAACTGAGCCAAGTGAGACCTGCAGTTTTTTGATGTTAGTCTAGATTCTTTTGTAGCCTCCTGGATGAGTCATCGATGAGCTTTTGGAGGAAATTTTTTATGCTGGCCACTCAACGGAAGGTTCACCGCCGCTCCGAGTTTTATTCATTTGATGGTAAAACTCTCATTGTGGTTCACCGGGGTCACAGAGCCTATGAAATGGCTTTGTAACCCTTTTCAGACTGATAAATGTCAATGACTTTGATGTTCATCTGTTCGTGATTTTTTTTTTTAGATTGTAGCATCATATGCTGCTTTTTGCCAACTTCACATTGCCAAGTGTATCTAGTGAAATTGTACCCAATTATTAAGTCAGTTTGTTTAATTAGTTAATTTTGTAACTAAGAGGGCTGTTACATTTTTCACATGGGGCCAGGAAGGGGTGGACAGCTTTTTTTCCCCCAATAAATGAAATCATTATTTAAATACTGTATATTTTGCTTAATTGGGTTATCTTTGTCTAATATTAAAATTAGACTGATGATCATAAATGTTTAAATGTGACTAACATGCAAAAATAGAAGAAATCTGGACGGGGGCAAATACTTTTTTACACAGCACTGTATCTGCAAATGCAGCTCCAGTCATTAACATTTCATAGAATGAATCTTTGCTAAGTGCCTATATTATGACATTCAGGCAACAATAACTTTTTTTGTTGTATAACTCCTTGGTAAGAACCACATACTGACAAAACATGCTATATGCCTGATTGTGGTTATCAGCATAATTTATTGACATATATTTGGTGCTTGGATAAATCTTACAATGAATTTTTCATAGGATGTCTGACCATATTAATTATCGAATAAATATTGCTTTCTGTATGAAAAAAATCAATCAATTTTTTATTGTTCTTTGCAAGGTCAATAAACAGCATGTATTCTCCATTGTCCCTACTGAATTGTAAAATATAATGTATAATTACGGTGGGGAGAGATGAAGAGGCTTGGACAAGGCTCTATCACAGTCTGTCGCCCAAAGTGGGTAAAGACTGTTTCCCAATCTCAAAAATATAGGTTGAAACTTTTCTTTCTGAAACAAGCTGTTTTCAAGTTATGTAATTTATTTTCTTGTTGCAAATTATGCTAAACTGCACCACAATAAAGTACAACTTCACTGGCTTTAGCTATGGAAAATATGCGCAATTTTCACTCTTGTTGTCTTAACCAGCAAAATGACTTCTTTTCGACTGCGAGGCTGTGCCAGTCAGTTCCTCCATGCTTTGTCAGTTAATGATCATCTCAATGTGCCTCGTATTTTTTCAGATTTTTTGCTGAGAAACGGCCGCTGAATCACTGCCTCATTGTGACGAATACGTTACTGCACACCCGAGCTTGACCACACCACGCCAGTCATTCCCCTGGGTGCCGATGCTAGCCTGCCTGCTGATTTTGTTGTTTTGATGAGTTTGCTATGCACGGTCACATAAAGCTTGCTCATACTATGGTTTATGAGTACATCGTGCAACTTTTACTATTCAGTACCTTAATAGTTCACTTTCATTTTTAATTGTTCTTTCATTTTGTTTTGGTAATATTGCTGAGCTCTTTTGGTTTTATATTGGATGTGAGCTTATGCACAGCGGTCAGAATTATTGTTGAAACACTGAAAGCTAACTAGTTTCATATTGGCATCCAATGTCATGCAGTATTCACTCCATATATCATTTGAAACATTTATGAGTGACTATTTTTGAATGTATTATTGCTATTAAAATGTTTATTTTTATTATTATTTTTATTTTTATCTATTTGTTGAAAATTCACAGTATTATCTGCATCAATATCTTGTGATAGATCATCTCTTCATTGAAGCCATGGGCTTGGCACTATCACCATTGCAGTGACAATCAATGGATTGAGGTGCAACTACTGTACATTAACTGACATGTTTAAACTATTTTTAATATATTAAATTATTAAAGGTGTTATGTGCTTTCTTAAAATGTATCCCTCACTTGGTCAAATCCCTGTCCCCAGTGTTTGGTTTTTTTGGGTGAAATCACATCCTGTGTTAACACTTGTGGTGATTTTACTATTGTTTGAATCTCTTTTAGGTGTTAGTTTTGACTTCAGTGATTGTGTATGACTTATTATGGAAATTGCCTGGCGAGTGCTCAACATTTCATTGTACCCTTGGCAGAGCATCCAATAAGACCGTGTAACTGTCACACACTACACCTCAACGAGTTTCAGAAGACATTGTGAAGGAAGACGCGAAGTAACAGAAGAAACACCATTGCTTCAACAGTTGATTATCATGGAAGTGCATTTCCTTCACCAATGGTGTCATGAGCACAAAATTGTTTAGCAGAAATGAGGATAATCATCTCTTAACATTTTGACGCAAGCTGTACTTTTGCTACTGCCAATAAATTGTTGTGGATTGAAAAAAAGTGGTCTTCAATTCTCTCTTTGTTTTCTGGAGCGTGCTTGTTATTCCTCCTCAGTTCTTGGAAATTAATACTCTCTTGAACCACTTAGTAATACACGTAGAAACACTGAATTTTACAACGCAAAACTTGGAATTTACTATATTCTAAGTGCCGTTTTTTTCTTGACATGCAGAGAGACAATATTCTCACTTATCTTGATATCCTCTGATTTATTATTCCGCTATGACATATTTTCAAATGAAAAGTGGCCGAATTTTCACCACATTCAAATTTAAAACACACTCTTGTGTGAAATTGTTTTGAAGACTTGGTGAAAGATCACATTTCAGTTCGACTGGAGAGTATGTCCCAGGGAAGGAAGAGTAATGACAAGACATATCCAGAAATACATAAGAGAAAACCAGGCCAGGATTCTGTGTGTGGACCAATAATGAAACTGAATCTGTTAGGCCAAGGGTCACTGGGACAGTATGGAAGTGTGTTACTGATAATATCCTACTGCCTGTGGATTGGCTGTAGTTACAGTGTAATCATTTATTCATATACCTCTTCACAGGGGATGTGACCCTTCACAATAAATGCAGCTCTTTCTGCCAGAAACAATAATTTAAAAAAATAAGAAGAAAAGATCTTGGTTAATGGTGGTATTATAAAATGGGGTAATGTGACACGGATGATGAGGTCACTTGCCCCGCCCATTGTTTCGGAAAAACTCAAAAATCATGGTTGAATACCTCTTATTTAAATAATATATGATGGACTGAGGTGATTTGAGTCATGTGACTCTATGCATGAGCATTTATGGCACATGAATCTGAATTGTGTGTCTGTTCAACCATAGGTCTCAGTGCTGATCACTCAGCATAGCGCTGTACGAGTTAATGGAAAACATGGTTGTGCCATTCGTCACAAAGGTTCCCTTGTGTAGTTGTCTGTCAATGAATGTGACCTGTCATTCAGTTACTCAAGGGATAAAATGCCAAAGAACTTACATATTCAGTTCATTTTCTTGACCTCCTGAATTTGTGAAATTATTTGTGGATTTAGTGAATATTACAGCATCCATTTCCCAGTGTGACTTTGATGAGGGGTTTGGTAACAAAAAACAGTTATTGTGCTGTTAATGCTTTTCTCATGTGTTGCAGGTATTCTGGTTGAAAGGTATTTTACAGTATTAGCATCTTTTACAAAAGGTTTAAGTTACTCTTTTCCATTATAAATTTGGTTTTCTGCAACTTTGTTTTTTCCCCAGAGTGAAGAAGTATACCACTTACTTCTTCATATCTGGGACCGATGAGTGTGGGAGCCCAATGGTGATCTTCTTTCCTCTGTCTGTGCCACAGCTCCTCTGGGAAGGCGAGCCCTGAGAGTGTCCGCTCCCTCGGACCCCCATCCGAGTCTTCAGACGATGGACGGGGACCCCGTAAGAAGCCTCCTCCGAGTCCTGCCAAGGAGAAGGAATTGTCCCTCTATAAGAAGACAAAGAGGGCCATAATCAGCAAGAAGTACAGCGTCTCCAAACATGAGGCAGAGCCCATCACGCCCATTGAGCTCATCAGCCGAGGCCCTGATGGCCGCTTTGTCATGGACCCCACAGAAATGGAGGCCTCTGTCAAGTTGCGGCGCATCGAGGGCTTCCCCTTTGTGGAGGAGTCGGACCTGTACCCAGAATTCCGTCAGTCGGATGAAGAGAATGATGACTCTGGGCCCATGCCTCCTGTGATGGCTAAGCTCAGGCCCCACCAGATCTCCCCCATTTCATCCAGCCAGGAATCCTACATGCAGCCCCCAGCCTACAGTCCCCGGTACCTCAGACCCATGGAAGGTATGACCATCATGGAGAGCAGTCGGCTTCAAGCTACAGGGCAAATCAGAGCCCCGCCACACCACAGGGTGTACACCCATAGCCAGTATTATGGCTACCTTGGCAGCCCTGGGGATCCCGACCCTCTGCCTCCCTTCTACATGCCAGAAACCAGCCCACTAAGCTCCGTTATGTCCTCACCCCCTTACCTTCCTATCGAGGGACCCTTTGGTCACCCCACCATCCCAGAAGAGCTTGGGGAAGGAGATATCCAGCACTATGCTTCCTCTGGTAGCACCCTCCCATTGACACACGTTCCTTCCTCTCACTCTCCAGATATATGGCAGCACCCTGATTTTTCTTTCTCCAGTTTGGAGGGACCCCACTTCATCCTTCCACCTCATCACCCTTTGTATCTTCACCGAGACCCTACCCTGCCTCCGCCCCACCTCCTTCCTCCCAGCAGCCTCCAGCCCTCCTCCCTCCAGGTCACCTCTTACCCTGGCATCCTGCCATTAGAGGCCCCAAAGAGCCGCCCGGGCAAGTCTCCCAGCAAGGTTAAGCCTCAGGGCCCTCCAGCCATGCGTTTAACTATGCAAGGGGCACAGAGTTTAGGGCAGCTAAGACACACGAGCCACGGTATGGGTGTACCGGTATTGCCTTACCCCGATGCGGCAGCCTTCATTGGCAGCCCAAGCACACTTGGTAGCCTGGACACGCGCTGGTACGAGCCTGTGCCCCGACTCAGCCCCCGGGCCGTTCGTAGAATGGAGCCTAGCATGGTGGTCCTCCAGCCATCGCGCCTCTCCCCGCTGACCCAGAGCCCCTTGAGCTCCCATGAGGGCTCCCCTGAGATTGTAGTCCGGCCCCGGCCCCGTCCCGGCGTTGTCCAGTCCTCCTTACCTCCGGAGATGTCGGAGATCACCCTGCAGCCTCCAGGTGCAGCCAGCTTTTCCCGAAGGTCCTCTCCCTCCTCCTCACCCGCCCAGGGCAAGGGTAGCAGGCGGTCGAGCCCCAGCTATCAATCCCACATGGCCTTTGCCACCACCGCCACAAGCTACCCATCTCAGTCTCCATCACCTCCCATGGAAAGCAGCGACGTTTTTGGGCAGATGCCATCTCAGAGGAGGACAGACGAGGAGATGCTTCCGTCAGAACCCTCTCCACCTCAGTTGTCAGCTTCTGGGTAGGTGCTGTTGAGGGAAGTTGCTTTCATCTTCCTGCAAAACCCACACATAATGACTGCCCTTTGTCCCTGTAATCTCCCCAAAATCAGGACTCCTCATTTGTCTGATGCATTGAAGTTTGAATTCTCTGAAGTATTTTTGTTGTCAGAAATATTTAGTTGTTGTGTATCATCGCACATCTGACCTTGAGAATGACGTTTTTCAGGAGTTTCAGGTGTTTTCAATATTGGTTTTTCCATGAGCTCTCAGGATCACAGCGTTTCATATTATACCCTCTTGTCAAACAACTGCATAATTAGGTGAAAATCATTTCTGTAAAAAATGTGAAGTTTTGTCTCATACTGAAGTCACTCAGAAATAGTTCCCATGTCACTTAGCTGCTTCTTGTGTCCGTGTCTAATGTCTATTTTTTTCTCATGCATTCATGAAGTATGTGCAGTGCTGAAAAAAACTGTAACGAGTGCCATCTTTGTTACCTTGAAATTCTGGCTTCCCTGCCTTCCCATTTACACTAACCTCACTGGTATTGACACAAAAGCAAATAAGTAGCGACCAATATCGTATGATTGCCTATCTTATTTTGCTGATAACATAGTTTACAAACTTTGAGGATCGTTGCATCTTACTTTTTGCTGTGAAGCAAGTGTTCTCCTCCTGAGCAAATCAAGAAATAGAACCCATTCAAAACTGTGAGTTATTTCACAATGTATTTTTTAATTATTATTATTTGGGAAGTAATACTTCAACTTGCATTTCTCATTTAACTCCAGCACATCCTGCAATCACGTATTGACTGGTGACATTAAAAGCAGGGCATTCGTGAAAGGATCATAGTTGTCTCCTCACATATTGACAGAAAACCCTACACACAAAAACAGTGGTCAGATTTTTATGCAAGACCACTGCCCTCTCCACAAGAGACTTAACCATCGCCTGATGAATTTAAATGGTCAAATTCATCCATTTATTTATTTAGTCGTAAATGCATTTGGACACAAATGAACTCCAGAATCTTAAATGTAAGACCATGTGCAAATACAAAGACATATAGACTCAGGTTCATAAATACTTGGACATAGACAAAGGCATTGTTATTTTAGCTGTCAGCTAGAGTTTTCTGGAGTGGAAATTGAATGAATACTTTTTCAAATTGCATACTTTCAGCTTTAATTTGTGGGTATGTTCATCCAAATTGGGCGAACAATGTTGTGATTAGAGGGATTTTTGTGCACCCCCCACCTCCCCCAATTTGGCTGAAAAATCAAATACAACTTGTCAAAGTTGGTGCAAAAACATTAGGTGTGGCCAAATCAAGTGTTACTATTGTCTTAAAAAAGCATGCTTTGGTGAGCTCAGGAACACCAAAAGACCCAGAAGACTGAATGATAACTTTGGAGTATGACAGAATAATTGTTTCTCGGGCATGGAAAAATGGCTTCAAAGCAGTTGGGCAGATCATGACGATTGATAAGTCATCAATTAAGACTTCACCAGAGTAAATAGACAGAGTTTGCCAGTAAATGTAAATCATTGGTAAGCCCCATGAACCAGATTAGACTTTACCATAAAAAGCATGTACGATTCTGCAAGAACATCCTATGGACAGAAAAGACAAAGATCAACTTGTACTAGAATTATGGGAAAAGAAGAGTTTGGAGAAGGGAAGGAACTGCTTATAATCCAAACCATGCCACCTCATCGGTGAAAATTGCTGGAGGTTGTGTGATGGTGTGGGCATGTATGGCTTTCAAAGGAACTGGTTCTTTTGAATTCAGTAATAATGTAACTGCTGACAAACAAGGCAGATGGAATTCTTAATTTTCTGCTCAGATTCACCCAAATGCTCCCAAACTGATTTGACAGCACTTCAGAATGCGGATAGACAATGTCCTGAAGCATGCAGCAATAGCAACCCTCAACTTTTTTTAAGGCAAAGAAGTGAAATGTTCTTCAGTGGTCAAGTTAATCACTTGACTGGAATCCAATTGAGAATTCATTTGCTTTCAGAAACCACACCTAAAAAAAGAAAAAGGCCCAAGAATCAGGAGAAGCCGAAGATAGCTCCATTAATGACATGACAGAGCAACACCTTCATTAGGATGAAACCCAGCATGTGGTGATGTCTGTGGGATCTATACTTCAGGCAGTCATTGACAGCAAAAGATTTTCGAACAAATGCGAAAAAGGACAATTTAATTTATGATTATGTTTGTCCAACTACTTTTATGCCCCTAAAATTGGGGGCTATGTATAATAGTGGTTGTGGTTCCCTCATGGTTTGTCTTCGTTGTTGACAGAAACCTTTAAATTAAAGCTGAAAGACCACACTTAAAGAACATGATAACTGATTTATTTCAAATCCATTGTGGTGGTGTACAGAGCCAAATACATGAAAATTGTATCACAGTTCATTTAGTTATTCATCTTAGTGTAAATACTTCATCATTCATTGAATCTTCGTTTGAAAAAAGTCAGAATCATTTGCTTCACAGATGATATATCCTGCCCATTTAACCCTTTCGCAGGCAAATTTTGGCCCAGATGCATACCCCCACGGACAGATTAATTTTGGGTTTTTACCAAAATATGATTGTTATTCAAAATAACAATAAAATAACACCAAATCTCATAATAAGTTTCCCATAACTGATGTTTTTATGTTTTAATCCTCTCCAGAATCGCTAAAATCGTTTGGATCCAAGTCACTCCCGCTCTCTGGATATTCAAACTCATCGTCAGAGTCATTCAATAAAGCAAAAACTTCATCCACGTTGTATTTACGTTTAGAAACACGGCTAGAATGCCGGCTATTTGTACTGTCGATGCCATGTTCACATGTCCCACAATTTGACCGGAAGTAGTCTCAGATTTAGCGTTTTTAGGAAATCCCATGCCTCGCTCACGGCTAAAAATACAGTGCTGGGTGACCTGAGAGACAGCCAATGGTAATGAGTGTAACTAACAAGGGAATTCCCGCAATCGGGGAATTTAAAGAAGACTTTATAAAACACGTTGGTTAAAACGACAAAAATGTCGCTGTGCCTGCGAAAGGGTTAAATATCTATTAAAAAATACAGTTCAGAGTAAATGAATGAAGAGGAAACTGAGAAAATTTTCTCTCTATTTCAAGAAAATATAGATCAGTATGTTACATTCTTTTAAAGTCTGGAAATCAATTTTAGGTGCCAAAAGATCCAAATTTCCCATTTTTGTGTGTTATTTATTTTTTATTTTGCTGTGTCTCATGGCTTTACCTCTCTTTCACCCAGAGCAAGACCCCACCCAATGCCTTAACCCACCCCATCACCCCACATAACCATGTCAAATCAGACAAAACAAATTTCTTGTTGTGACTAACTTCAGGCTTTTTTGGAGACAAACTCCAAGCTTTTTAGGAACGTTTGTCTATCATGCAATGTGGAGAGTTCCAACAGTAAGCAGTGCGCTGAACACCATGATAATTAGAGGGGTGGAGGCAGGGTGGGGGTGGGGGTGGGGGTGGGGGTGACGGGGAGTATCCTCTTCTTCTGTAGTCTGAACGCATGATCACCTGTTCCCGTACCCCTCTTCCACCCCTTGTTCTAGGGAGACCCAGGTATGACTGCCAAGGCTTACCCTGCCCGAAATAAATGCTGCAGCTCGATTGTCCGCTCTCATCCTGTTGCAATGTCTCCATCATTCTCAATTAGGGACAGTTTTGGTCATTCTGATGACCTCGGGAGTCTGACCTGCTTTGTTTTTTGATTGATCTCAGCTATCTGGGCAGCGTTGTTGAGACCAGGTCTTCTCCATCGCAATAGGTAAGGGTTGGATCCATGTCTGAAAGGGGGGGGGCAGCAGGTGGGGCTTATGATCACCTCTTCCTTTAAAGGGGAATACGAGTCCACAGGTATTCTTTCATTTCTGCCCACTATCCGTGCCGACTTGACAGGTCGTGTTTTATGTTCTCTTTTCAAGTTTTGCACACGAGTTCTGCAGTCTTAAATAATTTTCTTTAATCTCGCCGAACCAAGTGTAGAACTAATAGGAATACTTACAGTAGAAAATCATGTTGTATGCTAAGTTACTGGCCAGAGAATGTGCTTTAAAGATCAAATACAGTGATTAAGAAAAAATATATATAATTCATTGTGTTATGCAGTAACCAAAAATTCAACATATTTAAACCAATTGTTGAGTTAATGGTGTAAAAAAAATTTGATTGCAGGTGTCGGAATACAATTGTATGACACCTCTCAGTATGCTTTTTCGTGTATCTACAGACAGCACAGAAAGGGAGGAAGCAGACGGCCATTTTGAATTTTTTGAGTTCTGGTTTGGAATGTCTGCAACCAGATGTGTGATGTATGAGGAAATCCTGTTTTTTTTTTGTTCTGTTTTTTTTTTTTTAAGAAATGACTTGCATCCATGAAACTTAAGCAGGGTCTATATTTTTACTAAGAGATATTGGTGCGAAGGACACAGCCAACTATGACGGTTTACGTGCTCATGATTTCTCAGTGAAACTTTTTTTTTTTTGGTGTATCATGACATTAAGATTACATGGAAACCAGGACTTGTTCCCAAAGTATATTACTCAGTTTTCAGTAGTATCAGCGGAAATATTTGAGCTAAAAACAGGTACTGTACTAACTGGGTTTCAGGGGCTTTGTATAGATTTAGAGCAGAAGCAAAAGTGTGGGTCTCAACAATATTTAGACGAAATATAAGTGAGATATTGAAGTACAAATTAGAGGTGAGCCGACAGGCTCTCTGAAATGAATGAAGAATGCTTGGGGTGTGTTGGGGTGTCCTACTGATGTGAAAAGGCTGGGGAAATTTGGTCTCATTATGGAACACTGTATAGACACACATTGTCACTCAAGTTACTCCACAAGTTTTGCGCCTTCTGGAAAAAAGGATTTTCCCAAGGTTTTGGTCCTACTGTACATGAAAAAGCATGCACACCTGTATGGAGATAGGGGCTGGGCCTCTGGCATTGAGACTGCAAAAACAGTGGTGTCTTTTCCTCGCATATTTGCACGACGATAAGAAAACAATTCTGTAGTTCCAAAATACAGGGTTGGACTGCTTCATCTGTTATCTCTGAGATGAGAGACTCATTTACTGAACCATAAAGGAGCATCTTTTGTTGTGTTTGCTTGAATTTCGTTTGAGAAAAGAGGCATTGCTTTGGTCCTAAGTACATGGTAGATTGTTGACAGGTTTGGTACGTTTCTCACTTTGACCGCGGTTAAAGTTTGATTGTGTAGACATGTGGCTTACTTGAAATAATCATGTACACATATAGGTGAGTAATTGTCTTCCCTTCACTTTCTCTTGGATGTCCACTCCTTTGTTCACACCCACGGGATCTTAAGTGATGTCACTTAACACACCCCTCCTTTCTTCCAGCCATTTCACACTGACAGTCAGCCATTACCTGAAAGGAGTCTTTGTTTGTACATTCCATCAGTTTTGAGTGATATAAAACAAATAGGTGACCTTTTATCCTGCTTGGTGATAAAAGTGAAAGAAAAAGAATGTACGTTTTCACTGTATTTGCACTTTAATAGAAATGCGCATAACTGAAAGCTGTACATTTCAGTTATTTAGAATGCTCACTATAAATCACATAAAATTGTCACCAGTTTTTGGATCCTTACGTATGTGCCAAAAATTGATTTTACTAGTACTGCAAAATACTATCCACTTGACCATTAATGGTACAGTACATTCTTGTGTATGTAAGAAGCAAAATTATCTGTCCGGATACTTGAAGCATGTAAGTGATATTTTGGACTGCAGAACAGCTCCCTTTTTTCTTTTCCAAAAATCCACGAGAGCCAAGTGTCCATTGAAAATGGAAATATGTATTGTTGCACTGTGTTAAAAGTGGGGAAAAGCCCATTAGAATCGGACGCACGGCGGCGTGATTGCTGCCGAATTTACTGATGACTGCACCACTTTTTGAGTGTATTCCCCTTTAAAGTCATGTTCCATGTGCAACATGCCATGCATGCCATCGCTAAATATTGCTCTTCAGTTCCAAAAAAAAAAAAAAGATATAAAGAGAACCAGTCTCTTAATAAACTTGTTACATTTGTCGTCCAAGTGTTTTGGTTTATTTTTCTTTCTGTGACTGTTCCCAAGTAGCCATTTCCCCTTCCGCCATCTCTCCCCCTGTCAGCATGGTGAAGCCCATTGTAGACAGTATCCATGTCTATGAACGCATACAGTATCGATGATGCTTCTGTCACTCAGCTGTGTTTTCCCCCCCTGCTAATGGCCTCCAATCTCTCTCTCCACAGCAGCCGCAGAAGGACACCCTCCCTATAAAGCCGTTTCCCTTGTTTCTGTGCCCCGTGAAATCCCTGTGTGTGAAAAAAAAACCCCTGTTTTTCAAGCACCCACAGGGTGGCATTAAAAACAAGAAAGAAATGTACCTAAAACTGTGATAGGAAGAAATTAGTGCGCAAACACACTCTCAAACACACGCACACATGCACACACACATATGCATATGTACATATACTTTAACCTGGCCACGTGAAGAAAATATATTGCAAAAAAGTATTTCTAAAAACTTGAAAAATATGAAACATCCAAAGTACTTCCATAGATCAGCTGATATGGCGCTGTGAAAAAGCATTCAAATCGTAAGATTTGAAAATAGGTTTCAAATTATAATCAAGTCTCAGTCAGATTTTGCATCACAAGCTTATGTTGTATGGCAGGGTATTATGTCATAGACTTGAGAATATCTGTGTTTCTGTCACGCAAGAAATTTGCTACGTCAACAATAAGGTTGTCGTAGGTTGCCAATGGCTGTCTCTAGCATGACGCTGAGACAGTCACCACTTTACTTGAGGAGCGGGTGCTAGAAACACAAATATACAGTAGGACATCTAGAATGAGGTCTGCCGCCTGTCTTATTCTACATTTTCCCTTGTTCTCTTCCCAGAAAACGTCTAGGTGCATCGAGTGCCACTGCAGGGTCTGAGAGGGTTGACGCACTGAGATATCAACGCATAAAAAAAGCCAAGAAGGTTGTCATCAATAACAACAATTCTAAATCTAGAAGAAAAACAGGTGATTGCATTCTATTTAACGGAAGTCGGTGGTCACGTATTGTATATTTGTCTGAAGTTGTTATCTTAGAGTTGTTTTTTTCTTTTGTTTAAGTGCTGTTGATTGTAATTCTTCTTCTTACTGTTATTATTATTAGTACTATAAATAGTAGTTGTAGTAGTAGTAGTTGAAGTTCAACCTTATTTCCAAAACAGGAGGGACAATGTGTAAAATGTAAACAAAAGCAAAATGTAATTATTTCCAAGATAATGCAATACGCGGAAGATCTGAAGCAATACCCATGGAAGATGATGCAATACTTGGGAGATCATAGGTAGGGAATGCAACAGCATGTCAGATGTCAGATTATCTTAAGAAATGATGCAACTTGAGCTTATGAGTAGGCAAAGTCCATTTAAAACTTCAAGTTGCAGAACAAAGGGGATAATCATGGGCGTTTTTACCCCAAAATACCTATATTTGATAACATGATTAAATAGTGAAGGAGATGAGGAAACAAGTCGTAATTTTGAACAAATAAAGCCAAGACATATGAGATTATGTAGAACAAGTTTTATTACCATGGGTAACTGCCCACATGGTGAACATGCCAATCCAAAATTGGCAAAAAGGTGACTTTTTCAGCTGGGTCCCTTTTCAGGGTCTCCTAACTCCACTGTTTTGCCTTGGGTGCAGTCATTCTTCCTTGTTGAGACAGACCTGTCCTCAAATAGAAGGAATTCTGCACAATTTAGCCTCTCTAAGGGATCCTGCCCTCATAGGGGGCCCTTGAAAACTGAATTTTTGATTTCCATGCGTAAAAAGTGTCATATTTGAGGGGCCAATATCTTAACAATGAAAAGAGATGGATAAATTTTGAAAAAGAGATTCTGAAAGCATGGACCCAAATTGCCCTGGTTGGCAATTTTCAGCCCATATCTATGATTTGTACCAAAAATATTGGCTTCCAAAATCCCTCTAAATTAATGTTGGCAATTCGCATAGGCATGGCCCTTGATTTTTGGGGGGCCATATCATGGAAACCTCTTGGAGTAGGACCCTAAAATTTTGCATGTGTTCATTATGAATATAGAGGTACTCTCCTTCTTTTAACAACCCTCTGTGAATGTTTGGGAACTCAGGAGACCAACTTCTGTCATTTTGAAAGTAGAATATTCCCACTCTTGCTTGATGTAGGATTTCCGCTGCTCAACACTTAGTAGTCTCCTTTGTCATATTTTTTTGTTTTATGATGTGCCAAATATTTTCAGTTGGTGACAGGTGTGGACTGCAGGCAGGCCAGTTTAACACCCAGACTTTTTAAGTATGGAGTCATGTTGCAATACATTCAGAATATGGTTTGGTATTGTCTAGCTGAAATAAGCAAGGCTTTCCCTGAAAAAGATGTTGTCTGAATTGCAGCATATGTTACTCCAAAGGCTGTATATTTTTTAGCATTAAGATTGTCTTCACAGATGGGCAGGTTACCCATGCCACGTGCACTGATGCACCCCCTTACCATCACAGATGCTGGCTTTTGAACTGGGCCCTGATAACAATCTAGATGACCCTTCTCCTCTTTAGCCTGGAGGACCCGGCGCACATGATTTCAAAAGCTAATTTCACATTTGATTGGTCAGAACACGGAAAATTTCCCTCTTCGCCTCAGTCTGTCTCAAATGAGTTCGGGCCCAGAGAAGGCAGCCGCATTTCTTGATCTTGTTTTCATATTGTTTTATCTTTAAATGGTTGATTTTTAACTTGCATTTGTGGATGCAGCGACATATTATGTTCACCGACAATGCATCTCAAAAGCGTTCCTGATCTCCTGCAACAATTTCCACTCTAGAATCCTCTCTGTTTTTAATGCCAGGCCGCCTGAGGACCCGCAGATCACGGCCATTCATTATTGTTTTTTTTGGCTTCGTCCCTTGCCTACAAAGATTTCTCGGGATTTTTTGATCTTTTAATGGTATTATGTGCTATAGATGATAAAATCCTCAAATTCTTTGAAATTTTACATTTGGCCATACAGTTTTTCACAGAGTGGTGAACTTCTCATCTGCTTTACTTCTGGAAGATCCAGCCTCTCAGGGATGCTCCTTTTAGACCCAATCATATTACTGACCTGTTGCCAATTAGTTTAGTTAATTGTGGGGTGTTCCACCAGGTGTATTTATTGAGCATCATGCAACTTTTCCAGTCCTTTGTTGACCCTGTCCCAAATTTTTTTGTACCATGTTGCCGGCATCAAATTCAAGATGGGCAGATAATTTTAAAAAGGTTGTCTTTGTGCTATTTTTAGATAAATACACAGTTGTATAAGGTTCAAATGATTTCCATGTCATTGCATTGTATTTCTTTACATTTTACACAGTTTCCCAGCTTTTTTGAAACAGAGTTGAAGTAGCAGTTGTGGCAATAGAGATAACTTCATTAGGATAACTTGGTCCACAAAAACACATTTTGCCGTATATTTCATATCCTTACACTTGAGAGGAGTGTGATTCTTCATGATTATCCAGAGTTATTTCATGAAACATCCAATGTTATTCTGAACCACTGGGAAAAATGGACTGCTAATTTATAAATCCTATTCTAACCATTCTAGTGCTGATTATTGCCACTGCAGCCCCAAACATCAGGGTATAGTGGGTCATAGCAGTGGTATGGGAACTCAGTGACAGTATGAAGAAACTGCTGCAACTGATCAGTGTCCGCAGTCTGCTTGGACTTGCTATATCGGTCATGTACTCCTCTTACATAAAGGAGTCCAGCTGGTGAACCCTGAGGTGAACATAAGACTTGCTTTGGAGCAATTAAGTGCTTGGTTGACTCCTTCAGTATTTACAGTTTTTGGGGATAGAATTGGGTTATGGCCTTATTTTATAACGGGCGGAAAGTACAGTGTGTGTCCTGTTCGATTGGAACTGCACAGCTGCAGTCACTGTGACAGGGGGATTAACAGAGCACTTCCTGTCTTTCAGGCTTCAGTCAGGTTAAACATGCACAGCAGGTGATTCTGACCTCCCGACATTCCTCCACTGAGGTGTAAGAAGGTAGTGTGGTAAATCAGGTATAGCCATTGCTGTTGAGTGGTTATCATGGCTTCTTTACTGTCTACACCGCTAGAAATACACCGCTAACATGGATGCCAACCTCTGTCATGAATAACACTCAGCATAACCTGTATCCGCCAGACGCATCAAAACCATTCTGTCTCTGAATCACATGACAAACATTTATTCATCTTCGTACTTGTGGCTATCTAACCTTGTCAAGTATTGTGATGAAAACATAGTACCTCGATAATCACCGAAATGTTTTGGAGGGAATTTATGCAACATGAGGACGCTGGGTTACCAGGAATTATCCCAAGGAGCTGGTGCATTTGTCTTATTGTTTAAGAATAAGATTCTTTAAGACATGAAAAAAGCTGAAAAGCTGAAAGAACATTGAGAAGTAGATGTGATATTATGTTGGAAAGTGAGCCCCATGTATTTTCTTTGCTTTTAGTTAGTGCAAACAATAAAGTTTCAATCTCAAGCAAAGTGGTTTCAATGGATAAAATGTAAAGAATTAAAAATGATGTTGACATATGTCTCAAAAATGACTTATGTTGATGTCGTCTTTTGTCTCGAAAATACTCTGATTTATTGTGGCCACTCAGGTCCAACACCATTATACACTGCAAACTCAAGGCGTTGTTGCACTTTTTTGAAAGAAGTTCACTATTTGGTAAATTGCAGGGCAGTTTTAGTTGGATATTTTTTTATATTTTGAAAATTTGACTTGTTCTTGTATGCTCAAGAAATGTTTATTTGTATTTCTGGAGCTTTTTAAAGTTTTGAGGCTTACTCAAGTTGTGAGTCTTTGCTTAACAAGTGCTCCTACTTGCTAATCTTGCGTTTCCACTGAACGCAAAACAAATTTTTCACATGACCAGGTTATATTCAAAGTCAATGCAAAGACGCATATACACGCGAAAAGACGCTAATTCGCGCAAGGGGACGCAAATCATGCGGGAGACGTGGTGCGACGCGATGTTGACGCGAGTGAACAGTGCAAATGCACAAAATTTGCATTTTGCTTCTCGTCAAAATATAGTTTGGCAAAAAATTTGCACGAGTAGAGCAATGTTCTGGATAGCATCATTGCTACTAGCAGCAACGTTGGCTAGCTAGGCTACCTAGTAGCTTCATATTCAAACCACAGTTAGCTGCATTGCTTGAGATCGTGGGTATGCTAGCTGTGTCAAATAACCTATGGATCAAAGTTTCACAAAAAATAGGGGTGTAGCTCAACATCAGACATGACAACATCATCATATTATTTTTATTCTCAAGCAGGTATAAAGTTCATGAAGTAAAATGTTTGTGGCGTTTTTGTCGCCATCTTGATGATGATTTTTGGATATTGCAGGAAGTACTACCCCTTGAGTGTAAACAAAGTTCAACTCACATTGCTATTGGTCGGCAGTGTCAATTCGTGTGTCAATCCTGTACTAAGTTGTTCTCCTACAGAAGTGAATGAATGTGATATTGGCACGATCAAGGCAGCGAATCTTCAAAAACGAAAAAATAAAAATGATCCTGCGGTCAAACTCCCGCGAATAAAGCGAGGAGAAATTTAATTTCCTGTTCGGTGGAAACGCAGCTTGAGGGCGTATTTTATGGGGGGTGGGGCTGTCACGGTGGCCTCTCCCATAATATCAGAAGCATACCAATAAGGTCCCTTAAAAAAAAAAAAAAAAGACTACCCAGCCTCTGGAGACGGGGGCTATGCCTCTCAAATTCTCTAGTGTTAAAACCAAAATTGTGCCCTTGGTGCCAGCCCCTCTTAGCTGATTCACTGACTTTCTGTTTTCGTCCCTCTCAGGCGTGGCTACTTCTCAGACCCAGCAGCTCCATGCCTCTCAGGTACTCCAGCCCGAAGAAGCTCTCTACCTCCGGAAGAAGAAGAAGAAGTCGGCCAGACAGGACCCGTACGCCCGCTTCTCCGCCCTGTTGTACCGCCGCCCACCCCGGGAGGACCAGAAAGCTATTCTGGCCAGCATGGATACAGGGGATCCAGACCACGCCACGCTCCTCTGAGACCACCCAGCTAAAAACACGTGTCTACCATCTCACCTTTCACCTCATTTGGCCTAACACATCACTGATTGCCATCCATATCTAGAACCAATGGTTTTATCCTTTGGGGTTATACTTTTAGTGTAGTTTTTTTTTAATTCAATGAAGAGTGCTTTATTCTTTCTTTCCAAAGTTTTACTCCAGTGCAAAACAAAAATTAAAGGGGAATAACTTAGAATCTTCCCAGGAATGCAAAAGTTTTGAAAGGTTGCCTAATTTCCAAGGGACCAGATCACTAGGAATGTATTACAGTTGAGAAGGTAAAAAGTTTTATGATAATGATTAGTGACTTAAAGGTGTGCGTCACACTTTGTCTCAGAATTCTACTGCAGTATTATTGCTAAATTTTGAGATGCTTTGCTCAGTGTTTTGGATACTTTACAGAAAGATGTTGCGGCCTAATGTCTTCTGGGTCGCGGTCATTTGCAGCGATCAACCACCGCTCACATTCCGTCATACGCTTCTGCTGCCGGCTCTCCCTTCCTCAAGGGACAATCACCTCATCTGTAGAACACAGGGTTTTGCTTCTACAATATATACCTCAGAGTACTGAACAGTTTACCACAAGCAATGGTTTAGAAACACATGGGTTTGCACCCTTAGAAAGATTCAATTCTCAAAAAAAATACTCAAGCATGTTAATTATAGTCAAAGATTTTAACAACAACAGTTTGCAGCAGCAACAGCATTTAACATCAATCTGTTACCATGTCCGTGTAGCAAAATGTTCTGTGTTGATTATCAGTTTAAACACACACTTTCTGAAAATAGCTGAAGCGAGCTTTGTAAAATTCGTTCTTTAAATGTAGGTGGGTTTTACTGCTTTCTCTTTTCTCAAACCATACATGGCAACCTTAGTGAAAGACCTCAGAAACACCTCTTGGTTCCTTCATTTTGTGAAACCATAGGAAAGGCTTTCTAATGTAGAGCACAATCAGAAATGCACCTGTTTTGAACAGATGGCCGTTTCAGTTTGCTGAAGCCAAGCAGAAATGTGTCCCTAAACTAAATCTCAAATATGAAAGACAGTTTTATATTTGTAGAAAAATATGTTGTGCATTTCATTGCTCTCATTATAACAAAAACCTCAGCTGTTCTGAGTTTTCCTCAGCTGTTTTCATTATTTGGTTTTGGTTTCTTTAGTCTTGAGAAGCCGAGAACAAATGAAATTGCACTGGAGCAAAACTTTGGTTATGGTGCTCAGCAGCTAAATACATTTTTTTTCTCACATTTTACTCAGATTCCATGCACTCTTGCCTGTATATTTGGTTTAGAGGGCTACTATCCCTATACACAAAAAAGTACTATAGTAATGCCAAAAATACTACCACTTCCTTAATCAATAAAAACAACAAATGTACTGTACTGTGAGGAGGATAGGATTTTGTGCCATAACATACTATAGTATTTTTTCTTTCGTGTTGGGGAGAGCCTGAACTTAAATACACAGAAGGCTTATCTGTGGGCCTTCCTAGGGCTCATAATGTATCTAGTTGCCTGATCTTTATTTTGTTTTCATTTATTCATGTGAATTAACTGCCTTTGTTGGCTGTATTTGTAGCCTTTATATCCATTAAGGTTATATTAGTTATTGCTGTTTCTTGATTCTTTTTCTGGTTGTCCAGCCATTGTCTACAGGCACGTTCACTGTCCACATGTCTGCATTCTGTACAAAAAGGAATCCCTCAAACTCAGTGATTGGACAAACATAAAGGTGGGATAGGGGGGCAGCAAAAGGTTATCTTTTGGAGCTGCAGTGTTCTCTTCATATTAGGTTTTCAAACATCTGAGGGTGCTTAATCTGTGCATGTTTGTGTTTATTCCCCAGTAGGCGTGGACTTAAACTGGTCAGGGCTGAACCATTGCGTGTTTGCTGCAGTGGGGTGATATTGGTCTTGCAGCAACATGTTTAGCTGTCAAAACCCATTGCCTCAGTCCCCACTCACAGGCATTCACCTGACCAGAGGTGTGTCTTTTATTTTAGTCTGACTCTATGACTCCAGTGGGATGTCACGAGTACAGTCCTGGTGAGCGGTTGCGACCATCCTTTCCTCAGTTCAGCCAAGCAAGTGGTTGCATCTCATCGTGTGGGCACAACCATTCCACCCCTGTATCTCAGTGCAGTGGGGTAGAGAGGAAGTTAGGCCCGAGAGGTACCGAACTTTGCCGTGGCCCAAACATGGCCTGAAGTGAGTGCCAGCGGGCTGCATTTTCCTCGCAGTCTGTCTCTTCCTCCTGGGCAAGGGAAGCAATCCAGATCAGTGATCTTCGCTCCTGTTTCCAAAAGATCGACAGATCATTCCAGCTGCACTGCTTTTCTCATTGCACGCGCACACAATGTGCTCTTTTGCTGATTGGTTGAAGCTGACCACGGGACACACCTGGGTCTGTCTCAAAAGAGCGCATGTTTGATATGCAATGAGTGACAAAGTCATTTTGAAGTCACGTAAATGGAGTCACCTGACCATCACTGATGCTCAGGCTTGCCAATAGAACACTAAAACATGGTAATAGCATCTCAATATGTGATATAATGCTCCTTAAAGCAATTCTTACCTTTCTGGCATTCTTATACTGTTCTTTTGTAATCTTAAAATGCTCCTAATAAGCGTATGGCACACTGAAATGTAAAAGAAATCCACCAGGTGTTGAAACTCTTCAATATTCAATTTTCATATATTTCTGATAAAAGTCTGACCAATCATTTTCTTCAGTCCGAATAAAATGATTTGCCGAGTTTCCTGTCTGTCATCCGTCGCTGCGCCCCTTCCAGTTGCCTGTCACCGCTTGCGAGTCGCGCGCCTCTCTGGCAGAAAAAAAAAAAAAAAACGATTTGACTGTAAACAAACGAGCGCTGAAATACTATAATTACGATAATAACGTCAGTGGTAGTTCTTCAGACTACGAAGTTAACTAAACATTACGAGGGCATTTTATTTTATACCACATATAGATTTGAATATTATGTAATTACTGTTGGTTCGTTTTCACTTACTGGTGCCTCTGAATCTGACTCCATTGACCCGTTTCACTCTCCAACGAAAAAAATATAGCGTGCGGTGCGAGGAAGTGAGCAGCATGAGTGAAACGGGTCAATGGAGTCAGATTCAGAGGCACCGGTAAGTGAAAACTAACCAACAGTAATTACATAATATTCAATTCTATATGTGGTGTAAAATAAAATGCCCTTGTAACATTTAGTTACCTTTGAAGTCTGACGAACTACCATATATTAGCTATATTTTTTTCGTAGGAGCAGCCTGGGAATCGGGGGGAAGAGGGTGGGACTTTGGAGGGAGGCGGAGTTGTTCATGTTCAAATTTTTACAAAGTGCTGTGCGACATGCCAGAAAGGCAAGAATTGCTTTAAACAACATAACCAAACAAACCAGAATCTACTCATGGGAATCATCACTCAGCTATGTTTAGTGAATAGATAATGCCCCTGAATTGCTTATGGTTTTAGTATTGGCTCCATTTGTCCACAAATGAGCATTTTGATGTGACAAGTGCAGCGGTTAGTAGCTCTTTGGGATTTGGATTGGAGACCACTGCTCTGGACACAGAGCACAGATTCTACAGAACATGCTTTGTGTTGCCAATGTATAGAAGGTTTTTGGGTGTCATAATTATTATTATTATTTTTTTATTTCTCGTAGATAATAGCTTATGGGGCCATTGCTGAAGTGATAAAATGGCCATTAAAGGAAGCGGTATCACAACAGTATTTGTGATTTAAGATTTAACATCTGTCAAAATAGTACGATTAAATTGGTGCTTCTCTAAAACAGTTATTTTTATAATCATTTCATTTATTATTGATCTGGGGTAGGTTTCCTGAAAGCCTCTTAACACTAAGAACCTCTTTATATGGCTATTACGATCGTTTTAAAAATAGCGTGGGTTTCCTAAACACGCCCGTAACTAAAGCGTCACTTTCGTTCGCTCTTAACTAACGAGAGATCCAGACCTCTTCCTCTTAAGGCTCTGTCTAATCCAGCGTTATCGGGAAACCCACCCCAGATCCATTATTGATCATCCTAAAATAAATTTAAATATTTGGACTCATCATTGTGAACCTTATTATTTCAGGCAATAGGACAATACTAGGGCACATTGGCCCTCTGGAAGGACAGATTGTTGGGCTGAGATGTGTGGTTACTGGGCCCCTGTAGGCCTGTTGCTCTTACCATGGAGCTGCGTAAAACAATACATTGTAATGCCAATATGGTTAACTGAGGTCACTAGAAGCATAGAAATCACTTGAAACTGTTTCATTGAGTCCCTTTATATTGTTTATTTATTTCTTTCATATGTACGGGGTAAATGGTCTGAAGGAAGCAAACAGACACATTTAGAGTCATTAAATAGGTTTCTGAAGATAAAGGGTTGAAGAGGCTGTATTTTTGTAGTTAGTAGGACTCTTTACTGACAGTCTGAAACTTCCATTTTGATGGTTCCTCTAAGTCTAAGAACTAAATCCATAACTAATAACTTTGAAATACATTACAGAATTATTTGAACATTTTTGCTGTTGTCTTAGTCGAGGACATTTCAAATGAAAGTATCTGTAGCCCACTTGTTTTTGGCATTCATTTTTTACCGTGTGACATTGATGGTGGTGCTATGTATAAACATTAACATTTTGTAGCAGGCAAAAAGGACTGTTTACACCGTCATACTTAATTTCATTTCATGGAAACTTCGTTTAACCTGCGGATGGTTGAGGAGCCTTTCAGACACATACTCCTTCTCCAAACCTTCCGATGTGTCCTGGATTGAACAAAGCATATGACAGCAATGTGTTGATATTAAAAAATAAAGACAGCAGCATTTATAATGAAAGGATCGGATTCAGTCCAGCTAAATCATGCCTGTCTCTTAAAAAAAGAAAAAACTTCCCGGTGAATTTTAAAGGTGGTACCTTTTCATCACTGATGAAGCTTTGTGGTTTCTGTACATAGGGAAAACAGTTGTACAGATTAAGAAAAGACACTGCTACTTGTTTCATTTGCTAAATTTTAGCAAATTTCTAATGTTTCTGTTGGGTTTTTGACTTGTGTTACTTCAAAACAGACTTCCGCTTTCAATTCGGTGTACTATACCATAGCAACAGAATCAAAAATACATTTTCTTGCTATTACATTGCTTCAAGATCTGAAATACATTTTTATGACTATTTCGTAGTCTTTTGATAAACAGTATCAGTAGAAGCTCTTTTCATCTAGCATATAGACCCCTCTGTTTTTCATCAAGCCCTAGTCTTGCAAGGATGGTACTTCATTATTGTAAAAATCTGATCATTTTCAATAATTGGAAACAATGGGGGAGAGACTTGCAATAAATACTTCCCTTTTGTATAGGAATAATTGGTTTTTGGATAAGAAAAATATATATATTGCACTGGCTGTTTTTTCATTGAACAGCCAAATTGACACTTTCTGAGTTACACCCAGATGATTACAATACTTGTCGAGTGTCTTACTTTGCTCTTGTATTTATATATTTTTAATGCTGTTAGAGTAATTGCATTTACTGATTTTCCTCACTTTCATACTCCTTCAGAAAAGTCTATCAATACAATAACGTACAAAGATGGAACTGCCACCACTTTGCGATGGTCTGTTCTGTGTCTGTTCCTACCAAACCTTGATTTGGAATTTTGGAATGAAAGATGTATCCATGAAGTTGACTGTTATTTATTGCAATATTAATCCCAATTTGGAAATGCCACCAATTTATGTTAGTTCGTTTTTCTTTTTCTTCCCTGTCTCATTTCTTTAGTACAACTGGTGTTCAGTTTTTGCCATTAGTGTAGGATTTTGGCGAATTTAATCAGGATTTTTTATGCTTAAACTTCAGCAAAAACATCAATCCTCAATCTACTGACTCCCCGTTTTACCTCTGTGACCATTGGTCCAGTTTGAGAGATCAAAGATTGTGAGCTTAATTGCAAATAATTAATAGAAATCATTGTAATTTTTTTCCTCAGTCTGAAATTTGTTTAATTGTGGACTGTTAGCTTTAATTTTTGAATATGTAGCTAAATCAATATACGAATGAACAGTGAGGGGAGAACAGTACCTTAAATACATTGACCTCTGATTTTAGGCACGCAGGAAATCATCCTGTTTTGCAGTCTGAAATAGATTCATGCTTTTTTGTAATGGTTAGCAAGTCCTTTGCATTTGATGGACCTCTAAAGAGTGACCCAGAGACTTCACCAGACTAGGCATCCCATTATCCCCCCTGATGATGCGCAGCTTTGCGTGTAGTATGGCTAAAATCTCAATCTACTGTCTCTGTTTCTTGAGAATTTTCTCTGCAGTCGTTCTTCAGCAATGGAATCAGCTGGATTCCAAATGGGTGTTTGACATTGGGCTTTTAGGCCTTATTTGGTGCTTTGGCTGCATAATGAATCCCCATTCAATGCGTTCTGAGGCTCTTGGCTGGATCTGCACTGACATGTTTTCTATATGCTTTAGAATCCATCCAACTGTCGTCATCAGCAGTTTCATCATCAGTGAAAACTAGTTAGTCAGCTCCTACAGCATCTACACAAGCCCAGGACATAACAATATACGTATCCTTGTTTCACAGATGAGGAAGAGTTTAGATATACAGGTGCTTATTATTTTGGATTGTGGCCAGATTCTAAGAATGTACTGACATGCATCGCCACAAAAACTAAATCTCAGATGTTGTTCCAGTTACTTGTAAAATGATATCAAATAGTCCCAGATCTATTTTTCCCTCCCAAATAAATTTTATTATTATATTTTTATTCACAATAACAAAATAAAAATGTTCTATGTGAACGGAAAAAGTCCCATTCTGGAATGCGTTTCTTGGGTCAAAAGTATATTTTCATCAAGATAAGTCATCTATTGATTTAATATTTTAAAGGATATATTGGTCAAATTTTTAGGTTTGACACTGATTGGATCTTCTCTACATGCTTGTACACTAACTTGGTGTACTTATAGCCGAATACTACCAAGCAGCACTGAGAGGAAATGAGAGCACTGGGATGTTATAAATGTTGGTTTCAGTGAGGTTCTCTATGGTGATGTGTAATTGACTGATGAGCGAGCAAAATTTGTACTGTATATGTATATAATTAGTTGATCAAGGAAATGCAAGCATATGAATATTGGCTTGCTGTTTCAAGGCCAAAATTTCTTTTCACATTTTGTGAATAATATAAAAATTTTCTTTTATTGAGAAGGTAAAAAAGTGAATGTGTAGGTACCAGGCAAACCTAACTGAAAACAATGACTACATTGCATGGTTTGAGTTATTCCTGGCACCAAAACAATTGGTCAGATTTGATAAAAAAAAAAAAAAAACAGTGGAGATTAGATTGTAAAGGACTTGAGAACAGGCGAGATGTATAGACTACAAAGCATAAAGTTTGCTTTTCATATGCATTCTGTATATGCATGTACTGAATCCTGTGGTGACTAGTCTGACTGTTTACCAAGTGCTAGCAACTATATTCAGTGTTGCTGATTTAATGCAAAAAATTCAGCATTTATCAATATGTTATTCTCACTGACCCCCAAAATGGCTTACTTTTAAATCTAAAAATGTGAATTACACATATTCATATCCTAATGATAGTTTGCTTTTTGACCAATGTTTGGTCAATGAATCATATCATTTCGATCAATAATATTTGAAGTTGGTTTTAGATATTGTGGCAGGAAGCATGCATGTTTTAAAATTAATTCGCTGAATGGAGGATAGATAGAGAGTGACAGGAAGATGTAATTGACTACAGAAGATGGCTATATGATATAAATAAAGAAATGTGCAGTTTATCATGTATAATAAATATTTTGTGAGCATGGTAGCAAACATAATACCTGCTTTCAATTTAAATGTATTTATTATAAATTCATATAAAGGAAACCAAACCGTAGGTTTACGACAGCATTTGAGTTCAGGATGCTTGCAAGCTACACTTGATTATGAATTTTAAATGAATGGACTGTATATTAATGAAAATGCACAAATATCTGGGAAAGGTAAAACTTAAAGCTGTAATCAGGACTCAATGATGTCAGACATCAGGATGATCGAGACGACGGCAGGTTCAGATGAATACCATTAGTAGTCAGGGTTCAGAAGTCAGGAAAGACCGTAACATTGTGTTTTTAAATGGAAAACTGACCATAGCAAATACAAATCTCACCATTTCTAATTGTGTGAAACTACTGCTATTTCTCACCACATGAACTACATCTATATCATTCTGTCTTTGGATTAACAGATTTTTCAAAAATTGACTTAACAAAAATTTACTAGAATTGCCTCATAGGCATATATTTTAGCAGTCAGCACCATTCATTTGTCTTTCATTTATGTTATATTTACAGACTTTATTGATTTAATGTTGCTTCAGCCATAGGTTGCATCACGTTTTTATGGTAGGTTAACGATAGCTAGCTAGATATATGAACTTATAAACTTTATTCTGAAGTGAGCTAGCTATGTTTGAGCTCATGTCTTTTATAAGACAGAGATAATATATAATATAATAAAAAGGCATACTGATTTTAGAAAACACTATCATCATATTGATAGCTTTCTGAAGAGTTAAATCATTTGCATCACCAGATTTGTCGTTTTTGAAAATTAAACTTAATATTTTCCACTGGTGTTCCAGCCTCCAAATGACTAAAAGTTTGAATGCTAATGATCACATGACTGCCCCAACCCTGGTATATCACATTTGTCCCATTGTGAATGCAAAGTTAATTGCATCGCGTTGGCTTGTTTTCACAAAAAACTAGAATCTTCAGATTTGTATCAAACTAAGAGTTAACTGTAGTAACATGCAGCAGATCGAACAGAGTCAATTGGCCTGATTTATTTATTTATGTTTCTGGAAGGTCTTATTATTACAAGTCATATACACAAATCTTCAGGGACATTGCCATACATACCAGCTTTATGAAGCTCTCAAAATACTTTTATGTTAAGGCTGGTTCAGGTATGGATTAATTCAGTTCCGTTGTGATTCTCTGATCTGTACTCCTGTGTTTTACCGGCCGTATTTACGGATCACACAGCTTTGACTCGCGGCCACAGTTCTTTTTAGCTGTGCCTGTTTTTTGGTGTAAGCATATATTTAATAATTTCTGACTGTGCTATACTTTTGGAATGATATAATTTTGCAGTTTTTGTGACCAATGCACTGAAATTCTGGCAGCAACAACTTCTGCGCCATGAATTTCAGGTTTTCGACAAACATTTAAAAATCATACAATACAGTCAATTATGATACCTAGCTGGCTGGCATTCGATTTCTGATTTCTTTGTGAGGGATTTTTTTATGCTGAAGCTTTGTTGACATTTCAGATTTTGGATTATGTGAACTTCTAGAAATATCTGGTGAGGGAATGGCTGCCCTTGGCATGTGCATTTTCAACTGATGGAGGAGAATTTGCTGCACATTCCAGTTGGGTTTGGTGTCTGTTGACCACAAAAAAAGTGAATGTGCCACTCTAGACAGCCACCCGAGCTGGTGTAATCCAAGGTAGATGGGTCTCATTGCCACGGGCTTGCTATTTATCAGAAGATATTTTTGTAACAAATTCGGAGAAGATGGTTATTGTTGCTTAATTGTGCCATGGGGAAAATAAATTAATTAAATAGGCTACACAGTAGAATGAACGTTAAAGTGTATGTTTAAATGGAAGCTTTGAATTAAGTAATATATATTTTTAGCAATTGAGCTGCTAAGCAGTAAAGTCAGTATAATGTAGGATGTAGTATACCTTGAGTAAATGAGCATGTGTGCAAAAGTGCACAGCGTGTGCGTACATATCTTCATACTGAAGGTCAAATATTTAATATACATTTATTGAGATAATGTCAGAAAACAGAGTGGAGTTAAACACAGTCCAAGGGGTAACATTTCACTTGAACTCCACAAGGAAAGGCTTACAACACACAAATGTCATCAATTAGTAATTGCATTAGTACGTCTGTCATAATATTGAACATAAAACTGATTGAATCTGCTTTATCTGTATATCATATTTGGATGGCTGTACATGACCTGTACATGACAGGGTTATCTCAGCCTTATGTCAAGGAGTTCAAATTATGTTTTATCAAGTATTGCAGTTTTGTTGAGCATACAAATATCTAGCTTTTTTATTGAAGTGGTTGTGTGGAGAATATGACATAATTTGGACTGCAGTCTTCTTCACAGTAAAATGTTCTTTTTTACATAAACTCTTCCAGAGTAGGTAATCTTGGCATTATAGTTTTTTTGGTTAGAGTTGAATTAGCAATGGACGTTTTACTCTGTTTGCTTTGTAAAACTGTAGAGCCTAACCCTGCTGGCTGTTGGACATTTTGATTTTAAAAATAGCACAAAGCTGGAGAGTTTTCAAGACATCTTGCTGCTCACCACATTATCCTGTGGTCTTTAGATCAAGAGAATTGATAGAGCACTCTGAGGTGTTCAATCAAAACATTTTTTTTATCCCTCAACCTACTCCCCATTGAGAAAAAAAGAGACAAATTTCATTTTTTCTGTAGTTATCCAAAATAAATGGTCCATAAAAGTTGTGATGGCAATGCGCTCAGCAGTTTGGTGCAAATCTTCAGAAAGTGCTGGAGAAGCTTGTTAGAAACAGAAAGAGCGTTTGTTGAAGTTTGAGTGAAAGAGGGATGGAGAGAGAGGGAGGGAGACAGTGTACTGATGCACACTCGCTCACTTTTGCCCCATGGTGTAAATATAAGCAAAGTCTGGCAATATATTTTTTCTATAAATTTAAAATGGCGCACACAAAGGAGAAGTATGTTGTATGTAATCTGCTTCATTTGAAGGTGTGACTTGACATGTAGCAGACATCTATCTTAGATATCTACATTGTGAATAATCAGATTTTGCTAAATGCTACAAATGTCTTTAGGTTTAAGACTGCATATTATTAAAAAATATTTATATAACAAAAAGTAACATTCAAAACCAGTGTGGATATTATTATCTACACTCGAGGGAAAGGGTTATTTATCTTTTTTTTCATTCAATGTTTATTTAATTTTTCGAGAAGGAAAAAGTTACTTTATTTTTGAATCCATTGCTGCATTAAGCAATACTGTAACATAAATAAATATTGATATTTTATTCTCACATAGACTTCTTAGAATAAAAAAAAAAAATCAGTTCTGTATGAAATTAATAAATACCGATTATACACTATACATTTTCTTCTTGGAGAGTGAGAGGCAGATGCAGGGTTTGGGTCGAATCTGTTACCAAAAAATATTTGAAAACATGATCTAGGTTGTTCAAATCAGATTCATGCAGTGTGTGTCTCGATGTATTTCTCACCGTTGGTTTTTATTACCTGTTATTATTAAAGATTTACCTCTGTTTTTTTTTTTTTTAATCTGTTTTACTGGTTGATTGTAAGAACTCGTATATTCAGTAAATTCATTACAACCAGACCAGACCCTGATACCTTAAATTCCTGCAAAACTTTGGTTTTATCAGTTACTCTACATTGAATCAAGAGGAAATAAATTGGCAGTCATGGACCATTTGAAAGTTAACAAGCAGATAATTACAATTGGTGGAAACCCCAGAAAACTTGGACCTGGCACTATGGGTAACTTCACCAATCAGCCACAGTCAGGATGGCTTGTTAGCAGATGCCTTCTATTGTCCAAGGCCATGGCCAAGATGACAATTGAAGATTACTGGTTTTAAAACTTTGTTCATAGACCTGAGAGCCAAGTTTTTCTATTGCAATTTGGGAGAATTCAGATTGGCACCTGAACCCTGTATCTTATAGACTCTTACTGACTTTTGGGTGGGTGGGGGGGTGGGGGGTGGGGGTGGGGAGGTATTTTCATTACAAGGACCCCCTTATTGATCTGTACAGCAGCACAGTACAACAAATGTGTAGTCAATATTGCTCTAGTCAACAGACTGTACTGGTAGTAAATATTTTGCTGGGTTTGTGTACGTAAACAATACTATGTGACGCTGCTCTAAAAAAAAAAAAAAGAGTGAAAGAAAAAAACAGAAAAATGGGGGTCCCACTCATTTCTAAAGAAACAAAACAAAAAAAAAATCTACAAATGTGTTTCCAATTTAGACTCTTTGTTATGAAACAATAGGTCACATATCCTGTCACTAGCGGTTCAGGGTTACGGAAGTCTGTTGGTTAGTGGAGCAGCAAACAAGTTCGAGCCTGCTTTCGGGTAGAAAATTTGAAGAAAAAAAGAAAAAGAAAAAAAAAAACAGTGTCTTACGTTGCAGAGGTCGGATTCTTCCAAGCTGAACGTGTCATATTAACATTGTCTCAGAAAATTTTTGTAGGAGTGTGTCGACTTTGCACTTGCATTGTACACATTATGACCTGGTGCTATTTTCAAACAGTTTTGTGGTGCTCTCAATCACAGTCATACACTTCGCTTCACTCACATTGTAAGCACTGTTTTAATTAACTGAGAAAGTAGAAATATAGTACTTTCCGTAAAAGATACAGTCAGTAATTGTGCAGGCAATGCGTTAAATCTTAGTGTTGTGCTGAGTGTTCATTGTATTTACTATGGATGTGGAACAAGCAGAGTGACATTAGATTTATCATGCAAAAAGGCTGGGGGCTTTAGATGTATTACAGCTATGAACTGCATCATCAAAAAGTGTGTTGCTTTACAGATGAGCGTAGAAATCCCAAGAATCAAAGGGAAATGTGACCAATGCTCATTTAGCCTTATTAGGCATTGGACCCATCTACATAAAAATGTATGGGAATTTGGAAGTTATTCAGTACAAAAATGAAAAGGGCAAAGCGATGAGTCATAGATTGGAAACATACTTACTGTTTTATTTGAGGGTTTCTTCGGACCAGATAAGCAATGACTTACAGAGGTTATAAAGCATGCTTTTTATGATTATTATTACATTAACTACATTGTTTGACACTGGATTTGTCAATACAAAACCAAGTCCCTTCCAAGCTCAGATTTTCTCAAAGCCGGTAGGCCTACTGGTAATAACAACTCGCGTTCATATACTTTCTACAGGTTTTTAAAAAGTTGTCTGAACACTGTTTACAAGCACACTACTGCAGTGATATTACTCTTCTGGTGTCCTCTTGACTTCACCGTACTTTGGTTTTGTTTTTTCAAATGTTTCTTTCCTCTGTTCATAGTTCCAGTTGAATGCAATACAGATGTTTAATGAGCTGTTTGCCCAGTTTATTCATACCACTGTTCAGTCATGTTTGTTTTGAATTACAGGTGTATCATCACCGTCACTGGCCTCCATTTAACTGTCATGGATTATTATGTTTCACTCTCAAGGCCTACCCAGTGGGCCTAATTCAAATTAAGGTGAAACACGAGAGCTGCAAGATCAGAACTTAAACCAGTTAGATGACGTGTTAGTCCTGTGCTTTTATCATATCTTTATATGATATTTGTATCTTGTTATCTGACTAGGAAACTTTATTGAGGTAGCCGGCAATGTTGACATGCATTCAGGACTCATTCTCCATAAATATTAATATATTTTACATAATGTTCTGTAAGAAATACACAAGGGTTATGTTGTACACTTTAAAAGTTTACCAGCACTTAACACATGAGAATGTATTCTCAATTTACATGTTATGTTTTGCCTTTGAATATTTTATCATGTATTGTTCTCTACTAATGCATAATAACATATTTTAATTTCAACAAATGTTAAACATGATTCGTTTGTTGAAAACAAAATGCTTTCTTCATGTCTGCTCTTGATTGTGCTTCCAACGAATGCGGACAAGCCTATAGGCTATGGTTTAGATTTTTTTTTTTTTTTTTTTAACTGACTTCCATTGTGTGATGTTGACATTCTTTGTTTTTTACCGCCTTGATGGAACTTTTTGTATACTTATTTCTTGTGCAAGAAACATTTTTTTTCCCCAAAAATTTTTTCAAATCCAAAATTTCAGAAATGTGTGGGTTGATTTACTATCCTTTGTTCATTTGTATTTATTTAATTACTTCATGTAATTGCAAATACTTCTTAATTTAATCATGAGGTTGAGGCAGCCAGATGGTTAATGTTCACAATTTCAGGAATCTTTTCTTTTTTCCAGATGCATTCTGTTTCTGTTAAAGAGAGGAAAACATATATATGGTGCTGTACCAAAGCCTTATGTAACATAAGATTTTGCTGTATTGATTTTGCATGTTTTGGTCTCAGCTCAGCAGGAGGTTGAACACACCCCACGAGATAATGTCCCTCATATATGTCCAGGGTCAAATGTCCAAATTTTATCTTGACGTCATCTAAGACATTCCGTGACTGAAAAGACCTCTCAGCCAATGTAAAAATTTGGGTATAGTTTTTTCCAAAAAACGCTGTCCACCTCTAAATTATCTTCTAAAAGAATACATTGTGATTAATCTTCACAATTTACTTTAAGAAAATTATACAGGAAACACTCTTTCTCTCTCAAACACAGGCACACAGGCAAACACACTTGTGTACTCAGACTTGCGCAGACACACATACAAACACACCCACTCACATGTACACGTTATTTATGTTCGGCTGAAGTTTCATACTTGCATTGAAATTTGAGGAAATGAGTTAGCACAGCTGATGTCTATTAGTAATATGGAAGAACCATTGTTCTAATTTGTTTGCACAACACATGCCCTTCAACAGTCCAATATACAATGCAGTGGTTGTGCTGACATTAATGGCATACTATCCATTTAAACAGCTGGTTTGTTACCATGATGGTTCAGGCTAATTATCGTTTTAAGTGTCAATAGCAGTGACCCATTTGTGGTTTTAAGCTGCAACCTTCTGACTACAATTTTAACTGATGAACTATTGTAATGTTGAACTGCCCTTTTTAATGTTATGGATGTTAAATGACAGAAAATGTAAAGCCAAAACAAGGACAGAAGTCTTCCTCTTTGACCTGTAAAGTGGAGCAGGATGGGGGATACTATACACCAGTTTCTTTGTGTGTTCAAGGTCTTGCTGAGTACTAGAGAGAGGCTGTAGGACATTAACACTCTATTTCCATTGAAATATTTGCCCTGCCAGTGAAGGCAGTGTTGCATTGACAGTGTCCCGAGCCTTTGCCCCACCATGCCATGCAGTCTGGGCTGAAATTACTGAGTTGACATTTTCAGATGCATTAGTCCCATGTAACATTTACTCTGCTCAAGAAATGTTTTGTATTTTGATATAATAAAAATTTACAAAAAAAGGGATATGTTTTTATTTGTGGGTCTACTCAATCATCAGGAATTTTTAAGAGGTTTAAATGTGTGCCTTATAAAGCTTCCAGTATAAGTCTATAAAATCAGGTCCATAAATGATAGGACACTGATGAAGTTATTGTTACTCTTGCTGTCTATGATGCACATTGAAGTTGAAATTAGATAATTAATCTGAGCTATTAAAGTGCAGACGTTTAGTTTTGGGTGAATTGGGTGAATGGTGCTTGAATTACAGCACTTCTTGATTTATTCTCCCCCTGTTAAAAGAACTATAACAAACTGGCAGTTGATGCTGAGCTATTCCTTGGCCAGGTGTGAGTTATTCCCATGCTATTTCATTCAAAACTAAGCAAATAAAATGGGTAGAGTAACGGTCTTGTGTGGCATCGACATTTGAGCACTTGCTTTTAAAGCCCCTGGAAACCAAAATTCATGATAGTTTATTAACTGTGTAATTCCGGGTCTTATATACATAAATGTAAGCATCTAAAAATTATAGGAAATTTGTTTCTATCCAAATTCAAAATATTTCCATTTCAGTTTTTGATAATTCACTGATATTGGGCTTGAATTTGGCACAAACCAATCATAAACAATCCATGACAGTTGTCCGACACAAACAGATGTAACAGAAAACTCTGTCCCTCCGCATTCTGCCTCTTTGAGTCTGAGCTAACTTGTCTTGATGTAACCTCATGCAATTTGCTACCTGAGTAATTATCGACTATATTTGATCTCTTTGTCTCTGTAATTGTCTCTCCACGCTATTTGCCCCATCATGCCTGTTTGTGCCCTCCCTGGGTGCACATCCTTCACCAAGAAGAATGACAGCATGTCATTCTTTAATTTTTCAACTGTGGTGGGCTTGGAGAAACAGTGGATCGCATTTTTGGGGAGCCATGGTGGAGTTATCAGAAAAACTCCCTCATTTGCAGTGCTCAATACCGTCAAGATCAGGGCCCGTATTCACAAAGCATCTTAGCGCTAAAAGTAGGTCCCAACTGCCGGATTTAGGAGAAACTCCTAAAAAAATGGGCGTGTCAGTCGCATTTTAGGCCTAAAAGTAGCTCCTAAGTCTGGGACAGCTTAAAAGTAGTCAAGAGGACTCCTAACTCACTAAAACCTATTCACAAAGAATTGGAAAATGGCTGCTGCTGTTAAAAGACGGAATGACTTGGAAATTCTGAATGATGCGTAGTTGTTGAAAAGATATCGGACCGACCGTGAAGGGATTTTATTTGTTGTTGACTTGGTGAGGGAGAGAATTACGTCTCCAACCATGAGAAACAACCCAATAAGCGCCGAAATAAAATGTTTGACAACACTTCGTTACTTGGCCACTGGAAAAATGCAGCTTTGCAATGCGGACAATTTAGGGATTTCACAATCATCTGTCAGTCGCTCAATTCAACAAACAATCAATGCGCTCTGTGAACCCCATATCATCCAACAGTTTATCCGGTTTCCAATGGACGTTCGCCAACAACACAGAATCAAACTTGAATTCATGCACATCTCAGGTAGGTCTATGCCCGGTATCATCGATGCTATTGACGGGACCCATATTTGAATTATTTCTCCGACCCAAGATGAAGAGGTATTTGTAAACAGAAAAAAGTTCATTCCATCAACACCCAGATGGGTCAGTCCATATCTAAGCATCCAGACCCTCCCAGATGACCCCCTCAGAAATTTCTCAAAAAATTCATATGGGTACCTCTGGTGGACTTATGAAATAATACCAAGTATTAGACCAATATCCCTAATAGTTTTGAAGTGATGGCCTGTCACAATTTTAAGTTTTTTTTTTTTTAAATTTTGACAAAATTGTGTTTTATCCAACTTTGGGCTTCCACTGCTCCTCTATTATTTAACCTACAGATCAGATTTTTGGTTTCTCTGACCAACTTTTCCCCTAGAATCAGAATTTCTGGTCAGATTAGGTGTATCTACCTTGGTTGCTCCACAATAGGGCTCCAAAGTTGGCCGAAAAGCCAAAAATCGCAAAAATTGCTGTACTTTTTAAATGCTACAGATCAGAAAGTTTAGGGAATTCAAGCTTGAAATTTTTTTTTTGTGACAATTCCTGATACATCTCATGGGTAATCCACTTTAATCTTGTTTGTATCTTGGCAGGAATGAGAAGAAAAAAAAATTTTTTATTTTGCTCATTTTTCATTTTACGGAAAAAATAGCAATTTTGAAGTCCATGGTTCACCATTTGCGCAATTGACCACATCCTTCAAATCTTTACCATAGATTGCTAGAGTTGTCAACTTCATCTGACAAAAAAATTGGGTTGGTGTTCAGCCTAGTTTATTTTATGTGAATTTTTCAATAGACACACCATATTGGCCATTTAAACGTACCATCGTACATCATAAAATGCTATAGATTTGTTGAAAGTATGAATATTAAGTAATGTTCAGTTCATCATGTTAAAACTTGAACAAATAATGAAATCTTGAGACAAGCACAAACTTGTTTCATCTTACATCATCATTAAATCTGCAATCTGAGGTAAGTGAAGTGTGATGACTTAATCCATAATTCGTCTGAACTCGTTTTGGTATTGTGTAATGATGACCAGTATAAAAGAGCTCCAATGATCAGATTATCATAATCACTCAAACCATGGAGGGTGAGAAGGATTTACCACAGTGTGACTTAGGCACCAAATTGGGTGATGGATGTCACAATACACGTATGGCAAGAAAAACTGGCTTCTTCAGAGTGGATACCTTAAGCAATGAGGATCAAGAATTGCTCGCCTGGAGATCTGGAGTTATGCTTGAGGAAATTGAGCAAATTTGTTTTCATCATGAGAAGATGTTTTTATCTCGGTTCATAAGTGAACAGCGTACATGTGCAGATCCAGGAAATATTCATACCAAACAGATTTCACTTAAGTGTAATTTCCATGTTTTGGTGTAGCAATTGTATAAGTTTATCCTGATTCCATTACAGATTTGCATAATGTGTGATTTTTAGTCCTCTAAGTTCCTGGCACTGAATGTAAATTTGATAGTTAGCAATGTTAGCAAAAATTACATAATGAGATTAAAAGCAGCATTCTTATGGTCTCTAACAAAAACCACGTGAACCATTCCAATGTAGTAGTCGTACATGTAATCCATTGTTAAGCTTCAAATAAAACAATGATTTTGCTTGAAAAATTGTATTGAAGTTATTTTTTGCATGTATTTAGCTGTTTCAAAGAGCCTAGATGTGGCAAATGTGCTGAATTTGGCAATTGATGCTACACGATGCTGAATTTTCATCAATATCTGCTCGAAATAGGTAACATTCAAAAAATTACAGTAAAAAAACTAGGCCGAACACCATCCCAATTTTTTTGTCAGATGAAGTTGACAACTATAGCAATCTATGGTAAAGATTTGAAGGATGTGGTCAATTGCACACATGTTGAACTATGGACTTCAAAATTGCTATTTTTTCCGTAAAATGAAAAACAAGCAAAATTAAAAAAAAATTTTTCTTCTCATTCCTGCCAAGATACAAACAAGATTAAAGTGGATTACCTATGAGAGGTATCAGGACTGGTCACAAAAAAAATTTCAAGCTTGAATTCCCTAAACTTTCTGATCTGTTGCATTTAAAAAGTACAGCAATTTTAGCGATTTTTGGCTTTTCAGCCAACTTTGGAGCCCTATTGTGGAGCAACCAAGGTAGATACACCTAATCTGACCAGAAATTCTGATTCTTGGGGAAAAGTTGGCTAGGGAGACCAAAAATCTGATCTGTAGGTCAAATAATAGAGGAGCAGTGGAAGCCCAAAGTTGAACGAAACACAAATTCGTCAAAATTAAAAAAAAAATACTTAAAATTGTGACAGGCCATCACTTCAAAACTATTAGGGATATTGGTCTAATACTTGGTATTATTTCATAAGTCCACCAGAGGTACCTATATGAATTTTTTGAGAAATTTCTGAGGGGGTGACCCAGGAATTTTCTGATTTTCTGGATGCCTTCAGTTGGACTGACCCACTGGCAAACTTGGGTTTCTTTTGTTGCTCAGTATATGTAGTCTGCAGTTTTCTTTTTCACGGTGCAAGTTAGAGCGCACAAGAACACACGCAGTGTGGTGGAGCATGTGTGGTATTAGGCAGCTGAAGCGCCGGTTTCATGTGCTGCATGGGGCGGTGCGTCTCAGCCCAGAGAGAGCCAGCAAAGTAATTACAACATGTGCCATCCTTCACAATTTATGCCAACAAAGAAACATATCTCAACCGTATAATGATGGTCCTGCTGACTGCGGTGATGATGATGTTGAGGAGGATGACGATATTTGTAATATTGCTGAACAGAGTGGACTGGCATACAGAGACCACTTTCTCAATTCGCACTGGTTAAAAAAAAACAAAAAAAAAAACATCCAGCCGATTGATAGCGTTGTGGCTCCAGTTGGGCTTTCGCGTCCTTTTTAAACTTTCATCCATGACAGTTTAGGGCAAACAAACATGAACGGCCAGACATTTAAATGATCGCAACATATTCCCATTGGGTAATAAGTTGCCAATTGGAGCGAATGACGCGTTTCATCATTGCCTCGTTTTATGCTGTTGGCGTTTTTACAATTATCTCTTTCCTTTGTATGTTTATTTGCCTAGAGCGTGATATGTGGGCACTGCGCATAGTGCATTTTCAGGGGTGCTCAACGTGTTATTATATCATGGGACAGACCAGCCGCTCGGACTATTTCCTCATTTTTTTCCTCCATGGGTTGTATTGTAGCAACTGAGATCAATTACTCCCGCCTATCTCAGAGCTACTCCTAGTCTAGGAGTTACCAGTTTTCTTAACTTAAAGTTGCTCTCAGCGGCTTTGTGAATAACTTCTAAGATTTTACTCCTTCATAAAATGTTTTAGCGTGACTTAGGAGTACTCCTAGCGGTAAGATAAGATGCTTTGTGAATACGGGCCCAGTTCAGTAATTTCACCTAGAAAGCTATGGGTTTTCCCATATGGCTACATCTTACAGTTGGAGCTGTGCTCTCACTCCCTTCGCTTCAGGATCTCTATCACGTCCCAAACATGGTGATTAATAATATAAGTTGCTGGCCATTGACAGAGTTAAGCTATATGTTATATAGAGAATATCATTTGGGCATTTTCATATCACACCCTGTATCAACCCGAGACCCCAGTATCAGAATCTGATACCAGTCGAGGGTCGATACACGGTGTGATATGAAATGCCCATATCATGTTCTATTTATCATATACTCTGATATAGGATTTTGCTCGGGGGCAGATAAGGGTGATACAGGATTTTGCCTGCAGGCTGATACAGCCTCATGCCTCACGCTTGTATCACAGGTGCAGATTCCCTGTATTTATAAGGAAGTGTATGATAAATGAACCAGGTTCTGACAGCCTGAAATCGCTTTACCAGGGAGGAAACTCAGCATCTCATGATGCGTATGTTCAGCCAGCAATTGAAGGATTTTCTTCCAACTAAGTATTAAAACTGACTATTTCATTTTTGATTAAAATAGCTAGTCCAATTACTTTTGAGCCCCTAAAACTAGGGGGATATGTATAAACATTCATACAGGGTCCATAAAATATTTTTGACTAAACCCTTAAATTAAAGCTGAATGTTTGCACAAAGTCCACCTTTATTTATTTATTTATTTATTTATTTTTCCATTTCAAATCCATTTGAGGTGGCATTCAGAGCCGAAATGATTAAAGTTGTGCAGCAGTCTAATATTTATGGACCCGACTGCATTAGAATTAAGAGCTCCTCTCAAAGGCCTCGATGTTTTCAAAGCCACTTTTGTGTCAACTGAAACTAGATTGGGCGCGGAGCAACATACGTCCGTCCCCCCCCTCGCATGGCTTACATGTGGGTGTTCCCGACCTTTCACCCAGAAAAGATGAAGCCAAAATGGGAGCTATGACCTTGACATCAAATAAGCTTCTGGGGACACTTAAACATGGTTAAATTTGAGGGCTGTCCCTGCAGCGGACAGCGGTTCTCCAGGTAGAGTGGTAACAATCGATGGGTAGACAGATGGACGGACAGACAGACGGCGGAGGGGACGACAGTACCCCATCACCAGAATTTCTTGCCGAGGGGGTAAAACGAAAAGAGCGCGGGGGGACTCGCAACGCAGTTGTTCTGAGAATGCGTGATGTAGTTACACATTTAAAACACATGATGGGGCTGTTGTATGAAAATATGAAAATACAATTTATTTTCAAAGTAACATCTTTGATTGTAGTGCTCTACCTTGCAGAGGATATCTGATTATTAGCCTTTCTCAGAAATGTTCAGTAAGTCAATGCCTCTGCACTTGCTACACATAATCAGGTTGGTAGTCTGAGAATAATCCTTCATAAACTTCTTTGGCAATATATCCCTGTTCTGTTGGGTCTTTAAACAGAAATCAGTTATTTCTAAATTTACCTTGACTAGTGTTTTATTGCAGACAGTATGAGGACAAAAAAAAAAAACGTTTTGTCTGGTCAATTGAATTTTATTTGTAAATACTCAATCACGGGCAGCACAGCAGTGCAGTGATTAGCACTGTTGCCTCACAGTGAGAAGAGGTCATGATTTTGAATCCGGCCTGGGGCTTTTCTGTGTGGAGTTTACGTGTTCTCCCTGTGTTCGCATGGGTTTCCTCTGAGTGTTCAAGTTTTCTCCCACAGTCCAAAGACATGCAACGTAAGGCTAATTGGAGATACTAAATTGACTGTAGGTACAAGAGCGAGAATGAATGGTGTGTGCGCCCGCATTGGATTGGCGAGCTGTCCGGGTCCCTACCTTTTGCTCATAGTCAGCTGGGATGGGTTCCAGCTCCCCTTGCGACCCTAGTGAGGAAGAAGCCGGTATAGAGAATGGATGGAATTGCATAATGACGTGTTCTGAAACAGGTGCTGTCAACACATGATTGCCATCATGCCTTGATACAAAGGCAGTATACAGAAAGGACCTAGTCCTTTGGGAGCAAAGATGGGTGGTGGATTACCAATTTTGCCCAGAATGGTGTAGAAAAATCTTTGAAAGGTCTGATAGAATGCTCCTCACAGAAATATAGGAAGGAATTTGGATATTTCGCTCTTGACAATGCATAACATAATTGAAAAATTAAAGGAATCTGGAGGAATTCCCATGCATTAAGGGCAAGGGTGCAAGTCACTGAATACACATGATCTCTGATCACTCAGATGGCACAGCATCAAGAACTGTCATTTATCTAGAAGTGATTTATCTGCGCAGGCTCAGGATTATTTTGACAAACCTTTTTTTCAGGTACAACAATGCATGGTTCCTTCCAACAAACGCCATTTAAAACTTCACTGTGCAAGAAGGAAGACAAAAGTTTGGCGCCATTGACTTCTCTGGACTCGGAGGGAACATCAAATAATGAGCGGTTATACTGTTTTCAACGTAATATAGGTCAAAGATAATTTACAAATCACTGCTTTCAGTTTTAATTCTAGTTTGACAAAGCACACCAACTTTTCTTATATGTGGTTCCACATCTTTCATAGTACGGTATATGGTTTGTCCTGTGTGAGATCGTCCACTTAATCAATCATAGACAAATTAATGGATCCACCGACAAATTTTCGATACTACTTTCGTATTGATCGACTTGAGCAACCGCTGTAGCATGGTCACATGAACGTCGGCATGGTCACATCCTTAATTCAACACAGGAAATTTTAAGAAATAAAAATATCCAACCTTCATTCAGGGTCTTATCGCTTCCCTGTCACTCCTGCCTACGTAGATGCACGATTGATCTATGATATACATGCAACAAAATAAATAAATAAATAAAAAATAATCTTTCTGTATTACTATTATTATTATTATTATTATTATTACTACTACTACTACTACTACTACTACTACTGATATTGAACTAAACAGTGTATTTAGAGAACAATAATGTATCTCTGCGTGATGTTCTCAGGACTGCGCGTTCAGAAACAAGTTTGCGCGCACACACACTGTCGGATGCAGAGCCATGCGCAGAGCAGGAGAACCGCAGACTCCGCACCGAAAAGACAGCGCAGCTTCAAGACAGAAAACATTTGCCAAGTAACGTTTATATGGCTGGATAACTAGCTGGTCCGCTGTCTTTTACTGACTTAGGATAGACGGAGATAAACTCACTGAAAACGGAACAGATGAAAGAATCACATGTCGCCTCAGGTTTAGCTTGCACTAGAATGACAACACAACATTTTAATAGCTGGTTGTGAAGCTGAAGGGGCGCTTGTCTGTAGCCTGTAAACGTAGGCTACCTTGACTGTGGCGACCTACCTACCTACATACCCTTACTAGCTGACCATACTCTGAATTGACTTCTCTCGATTGGAATTTTAACGTGGAATTACAGCTTCTTGGTGAATCTTCGTCTATAAGGAATGCTCTATTTCAACGTTTCTGTCGGCGTTTAAGTTACCAGGAGATTAAACTGTCCGCTCAGCCATTCGTTTCATTATAACGTAATGCGGCTTTTTGGATGTGGAGGATCAGGCTGTGCTTTTGCAGCTGCCGTGGAACCACAGGAGGAGAAAACCCACGAGTAATAAAGCAAGTCAGGGAGAAAAGACGCATTTCACCGCTCACTCATCCCACGGGTAACATGGCAAAGCCGCGCTATTTGTATTTTATGTTATATTTGCCTGGTTTTGCATGTTTTTGTGTTTGTGTGTGTGTGGTGTGAATGCTGGGCAGGTTATAAGCTGGTTAGCTAGCTTGCTTCGTGCTGTAGACGTGTCCAAGCTAGCTTTAAGCTGCTTTCACACTGGACGCGAAACGAATTTTTCGCACGGCAGATTACATTCAAAGTGAATGCAAGGACGCGAATGTATTCTGAATGTAATCTGTCGTGTGAAAAATTCGTTTCGCGTCCAGTGTGAAAGCGGCTTTAGTCTAAAGCTTTAGCTGGTAATGTTAACGCAACTACCTCGCTGCCTACCCAAACCATCTAGCTAGTGTAGCTAAGTAATAACTTGCAAATTCTCTTAAATTAATTGTGAACGCATTTAGATGGTGTTGAGCAACTGTTAGTTTGCGAGCGATCCAGTGTAGCGTAACTGAAGTGGTATGAAGGTGTTTTTAGTTAAACTGTTATATAAAATGGTAACGTTTATTATTACGAATAACTTAGTTTCCTCTATTGCTTATTTTAACTAGTTAATATTTTAGAAGCCATTTCATCCGGATGAGTATGGCAGTTTATGTGCCTGGGGGAAATAACGTTAGCCGAAGGTTGGGCAGTTAGCACTAACCCAACTTTGATGGCTAATGGCTCGTATGCGTCTAGCTGGGGCAAGGAGGGCCGTATCTGTCCCTGGTTTTCACACCAACTTCTGGCCTTTAAAGGTCCCCTGTTATGCCACCAGGCGCACAGCTAATTAGCCACTATGAGCCAGTTCAAAGTCTCCCCTACCTGACGTCACAAGGGGGAGTTACCACCCAGAATAATGAAATCTGATTGACTGCTTGGCTGAAGGTGATCAGTTCTTCTTGCCTCTGGTTGGTTATTTCCCCATGTGATGTCAAGAGGGAAAAGATTTTGAAATGGCTTGTAATAACTAATTAGCTGTGCACCTGGTGACATAATAGGGGACCTTTAATTAGTTAATAGTCTTAATTAGCTGAACCATTTGTGAAATCAGATATTTCTGCTGCATTTCTTTAACCCTTTGAGCGCCAAATGCAGCTACTGTCGCTCAATGATGTAAGACACCAAAATGAAAGCTGTTGAAAACCTTTCATATGGCGACTTGTTTGAAAGAGCTCCCGCAGGGAGCACAAGACAACTAAATTTATATTTTTTTTAAAATTTATTTCAGTGCTCTAAGGGTTAAATTATCATGAATGACTACCGAAGACTGTTCTTGTCTCGCTTCATAAAACATTTTTCTCTGATCTAATCATTGCACAAATATATATTTGTGTATGCAGTCAATTAACTCAATTATTCGGGGTAATTGATAGAAATAAAATCCTGCATACACACCGGCCCTCCAGGACCAGAATTTCCCAGCCCTGCACTAAACCCTACATTCGTCATCTAATTGACGCTTGGCATTTTATGGAGAGATTTTTCTAACAGGTACGATAATATTTAATGTTACTTATAGCTTGTTTGTTCGATTGGCAAATGACGAGCTAACCAGCTAGTTAGCAAAGGTACCTTGTTTTTACATGAATTACTTGAACATGTATGAGGATCACCGTTGGTCACGGTGCTGAAATGACTTTGTTCTATTTTCTGCTAATCGGCGCAATATGCCCAGCTACATCATCTGTGTAAGTTAATCCAACTTTTTATCGACTGGTTTATTAAAATTGTTGGGACTTTTCGTCATAGTATACCGCGTGCTGTAATTTCAATCTGCCTTTATCAATTTGACCAATGTTACCATTGGTATGTGTTACGTTAGACGGGCTGATCATAAACCAGTCCCATGTCTGCATTGGTTTTGCGTAACTTCTATTCTCTTTGGTTTTCTGGATAACTTTAACCTTTATATCTAACTTTATTTTCGGACGTTCGCTTTGTTTAACTTGCACCTCACTAAAGCTGCTTTCACACTGGACGCGAAACGAATTTTTTGCACAACAGATTACGTTCAAAGTCAATGCAAAGACGCGAATACACGTGTTTCATCGCCAGCCTGCTTGCACACTCTTCCAGATTGATTGGGCTGGATACAGTATTGCGCGTAGTTGGCGGCCAATATAATTTGATGTTCTACATAGGGAAGAAGGAGGATGTCTTGGTATGTGGGGATTTTAATTAAAAAATGAGTTATGTTGCAGAAAACACTGCAGGATCAATCTTTGCATTATGCCTGGGAGTAAATGGTACATTGTGTCACTTTGCTCTATTAATATGCAAGTTAAACCTGTGGGACTGCAGTCTTTTTAGGACATGAATACTTTTCTCAGAATAATGTGCCTTGTGCAGATGATGTCCCATTCTTTCCAGGCTTGCCTCATCAGTGGACTACCCCCCCCTTTGTTTTTCCTGCCCTCATTCCCCTCCATGAAAAATGAGCTGGAGCTGCGTCTCCTAATATAGAGAGATCCTTTTACACTTTTTCGGAGCAGAGGAAGTCTTCAGCTGGAATATAACCGCCTCCAGGTCCCGCAAGTGGCAGTTTATTACCTCCGCCGAGGAGGTTATGTTTTTGCTGCCGTTGGTTTGTCTGTCTGGTGGTGTACGAGGGAACTGAAAATTAATGAACGAATATCTCTGAAATTTTGTGGGTGGGTTGCTGTTACATCAGGGATTGACCCAATTGATTTTGAGTGTGATCGGTCAAACAATATGGCCACCGCGGCAGCCATCTTGAAATCCCAATACCAAATGAGCCATGTTCACTCAGTCAAGATTTCAACTGTGCTGCCTTGGTAGAGGTTTGTACTCTCAGAGCGCCTCTAGTTTACTTATTAGCTCGCCGGTCCAACAGCTTATTTAAAATGTGTGAAGGGATGGCTGCAGTTCATGTTAGCTGATATTTCATTAGAGTAGGGGGAGTTTGGAAGCCTCGCTCCGCCATCCCACAGTCGTGATCAGAACTTTTGACAACTTCAGCGACCCGTCATTTATTTAAGTGGGCTTTGTTATGGCCCCAATTTGTTATGGCGTCAATTTGTTATGACGTCACGGACAGCAAGGGATGACAGACAAAATTCTTAAACTTCAACAGATTTAATTAAACAAACACTTAGAACTAATCTACACTCTACCCTACTGACCAAGATTGAAATAAAAAAAAAAAAAAGATAGTTACAGTCCCTTGGTAATTGAGATGGGCTGCTATGTTTATGATGTCCTGGGAAAGGAAAATGCTCCAACACAGGCAAAAATCCACAAAAAGCTTCACAGGTCTTGAAAAGAGTGACAGGTCTGGTTAAATGTATCCTTCCACAATTTCTCCTTGCAATTTCTCCAACTACTCTTCCACTCTCTCAATTTTTCTCCTTATATACTCTTGTCCAGCCCCCTCTGAGGCATGCCCAGGACATGCCCAACCTAGCTCCAGACTGGGCTTATCAAAAAAAATTGTCAATACTGCCATCTAGTGGCTTTTTTTTCCCCCCTCCATTACAGCTTGTAAGAGGAATAAACGGCTGGGGTCTATTGCCATGTTATTGGGGTGCCCCCTGATACCGCCCAGTCAGGGTTACGTGCATGTGCTGCAGTTTTTGTATTTAAGTACTAAGCGGCAACTCTGCAAGAATGGAAATGATTTGTCAAATTTGAATTAGCCTATGGTTTCCCAGTGGCTGGTGCAGGGTCTAGATTTTTATTACAATCTGTATTCTCTCCCAAGTGTGTAATGCCCTGGCTTATTTCATCTTGCCTCTTCCCGTTGCTGCTACATCCTCTATTCATATTGGATGAAGGCAGCATAATTGCCTCCAACCTGAACAGCCTAGCCACTGTTTCACTTCTCTGTGCACTGCCTAGAGAAGGCTATACAAGCCCTCACATATGCACTATGGAAGGAGAATTAACAAAAGCTTGGCGCTGAAATTTTGCTCTGAGAACTGGAAAGCCTGTTGATGAAGCCTACTTTGACATAGGAAAAAGGCTCAGTAGCTGGAATGTTGTGAGAGCGGAAAAAAACAAACATTTTTAGTGGTGTTGCACGTCTTTTTTCTTTCATTTCATTTGCTCTTTTTGTCATTATGATAATGTTGATCATGCACATGGTAAGTATTAGTGAATTTGATGCTGGTGGACTTCACCCTGACGACATCAGTCTAAGCACAAGTGCTCTGTTGTTAGGACATAATGTTCTGAGATGTTCTCATGCCAGACTTACAATGTTCTGCTTTGTGTTTCATGTTCTATGAATTAGAATTTTTCAAAAAGGTTTCTTTTTTTTAAATGTACTGCGGAAGAGAATGAAGTCTATATTTACAGTTCTCATTTTCTGCGAAATATTCCAGTTTCCTCCAACCGTCCTAAGACATGCATATCAGGCCAATTGGAGACACTAAAATTGCCCATGGGTATGAGTGTGAGAGCGAATAGTGTGCGCGCCATGCGATGGGTTGGCGAGCTGTCCAGGGTGCCTCCCTGCCTTCACCTGTCGTCACCTGGGATAGGCTCCAGCTCCCCCCGCGACCCTAGTGAGGAATAAGCATGTATAGAGAATGGATTGATGGATGGAATTTCTGCCAAATATTTATTCACCGTGAGTCCTATACTGTAATTTCATGTTTCATAGTCAGGCAAGCATGTAGCGTTCTGTGGATGTACCTGCCAACTCCTTATATTTCTAAACTTATTTGTTCCAAGTAGAAAATGTTATTTAAAAAAAGTTAGCTTATTACCCGACTTTCTCTTAAACCTGTCAAACCTTAATTTCGTCTGGGTGTGTATTATTTTACGTATGGTGTCTGTGATTTCTGTGAGGGCTCTGTGATTTCAGTGAACATGAGCGGAGGGAAAATCCAGACTCTTCCGTTCTTTTATCTTGGTGAGTCATGAGTGACGCTCGTAAGAATGGGTGACATCACCATAATGTGGGCCGCAGTTGGAGAGTGAGTCTGATGAAGTGACCGTTTTATCTCCCACAGCCTCTGCCTTGCAAGAGACTGTTAAGGGAATTAAAAAATCTGGCAGAAGGTGTCTTTAAATGTGGCCTGTAATGGGAGAACTTTGTTTACTGTTGAGTTGCAAGCTTGATTTCTGTCATAGTAAACCTGCTTTCACACCGGACGCGAAACAAATTTTTCGCGCGGCAGATTACATTCAAAGTCAATGCAAAGACGCGAATGCACGCGAAACGCGTGTATTCGCGTTGCATTGACTTTGAATGTAATCTGTCGTAAAAAATTCGTTCACGTCGATGTGAAAGCAGCTTTAACGAATTTGGGCGTTTTTTTTTTTTTTTTTTGCCCTAAGCTTAAGTTGCACAAAAATAGTTAAATATTCAAAAATGTGAGATGTACCCTGACTGTGATACATTTTTGGATGTCTAATGGGATGTATCTGTTTGTCCTATATTTTATTGCTGGTGAATATTGCTTATGTGGGCATGCTGCTCTCCCATCATGGAATAGATGCACATCATGGTCCTAATGACCTATGGTACGGTTTAGTTGTTCATAGTTGAGTCACTGCTCTCCTTTCTTTTTTTACAATTAAATGGTAATGTTTTTTTTTTTTTTTTTTTTTCCCAAATAAAGTGCATTGCTTTTGTGGATGCCAATGTCTGCACAAAGCCTAATGTCCTTGCAAAAGGGAGTTATTGTCTCCAACTGAAAATGCTGCTCTTGAAATGCCGGATAAACCTGGTTTGTGGTCCATCCTTCTCTTCCGTACCATGCCTAATGTAAAGATGTTACCAATTGTCAGAATGCCCGACTAGTGGCTAGTTTAGCATGGAGTCCTTCGATAGAGCTGCTGCCACTCAGAAAAAGGAGCTATTTTATTTCCATCACATGGAACCAACCCATTGCAAACAATGGAAATATTTGGATTTTTTTGTTCTCTTGCCAGGGGGAAGACATTAATTTTGGAAGAAAAACAATGAACCAACTTGCAATAGGATTAGCCTAACTAGCCGGCTACATAACTTTTTTTCTCTGCAGAACTTTACTCATGAGGAGATAGGGGTGTCTGATGGAAAGGTAAGGCAGTGAAAATATTCTAAATTTAGCATACACTTTAGCTGATATTGATTTTAAGGTATGCTTGATTTTTCAGTAAAAACACGTTTTGTTTGCACAAAAAATGTTCCAGCTACCATCACTACTGCACGCTCCTGATTTTTTCTCTAAAAGGCAAAAGTAAAAGGATGTGAACTCGGCTAGATTAGACTTTTGAGATGGAAAAGTTATTTTGCATGTCTCTGGTATTCGACTATTCAAGCATCTAAAAAAAACATCTATTCAAAATTACATACATTGGATTGGACATTATGTGGACACTTGGTATTTCATAAAGTTTAATGAAAAATATATTGTTGCATGTCGTCTTTAAAAGTCGTCATTCAAATCAACTTTTCTCAAAGAGTAGTGAGTCAATATCATTGATTTTGGTACCATTTTCAAGCTATTGTAGGTTTCTTTCATTCGGTATGCATTCCTTTTGATCATGCAGTAGTTTGGGTTTGGAAACCTTTTTAAAATTAAATGTCAGGGGTGGATCGGCTACGGTGGAGGGAATAGAAACGGTGGTCGAACCTAAAGCAGTGAAAGCTCCAGAATGAGGCAGTGCACATTTAACAAGCTGTGTATTTGTTTAGTTTCTTAAATAGCCTGTTCAACTTCAGAGTCTAAATTTTTTCAGCCGAGTCAGTTTTTGGAAGGGAGCTAATCTCACAGAACCAGCTGTTATTGTCGCAAGTGCTCTGTGTGACATCATTTGCGAGAACAGTGTCATTGCAGTGAGACCAAACATGGTATCCCTATGTGACTATTTCCTTTTCCACATTTGTCTGATGGTCCATATTGCCTAAATGATGACGTTGTAGATTCTGGCCATCTCTATCTGAAGGGTGCGAGAGTTCTGGCTGGGTATTATCACAATTATGAAAAAAAAAAAACAATGGGAAGGGCTGTATATATGCAAGGACTGTAAAGAAAATGAGACCATGATTCCTGTTAGCTGTGTTTTGTGGGAATAGACCTTACATGTACCAAAGACAAGGACCTGTTCATACTCTGTATTGAGGACCATGAGGATGTGTTCACTGGCAGTGTACTAAATGAACTGACAATCTTTCAGTAGCACTATAATGCTTGTTATTTATGTGGATAACATGTTCATTCATTGAAAAAAGACATTAAAAACCAATAAGTGGGTGGAATTACTAGGTGATCAGATCACAGACAAAATGTTTGCGTAAAACTGAAGGGTGCTTTTCAGGTTCAATTTCTGACCCCTTACATTGCAGTGAAGTGGGTTTTTTTTTTTTTACCTCATTCCGTAGCTCCTGCTGTTATCTACAAAATAAAATGAATGTGGATAAATTTCATTGAGAAACAATGATTGTGCTGGTTTTGGTAAAAAAAAAAAAAAAAGCACTTTTATGATTGGCTATCAATGCATTATCCCTGCAAGTTCATGGATGTATCGGTCATTATCTTCAGCATGGAGTGAGGTAATCCATGTCTGTTTTTTTTTTTTTTTTTTGATAGGACTTGAGGTACACAATAAGTGGTGTAATTACTGAAAAATGGTCAATTTTGACCATGTCACACTTTTTTAGGACCACCTTATAACATGCGACCACATTGTTGTTGCGTAATTGTGCTCCTGCATGCAAGTAGTGGATAATGAGCAATGATAATAAATATGAGAGTCGATTATCACCCATTTTATTTTGAAGTCAGTTAAATCATGGAGTGTATCATAGTCGACACCATTGGGTGGAACCATGTTTTACAGAGCACCCTTGAGGTCTTGTGATAAATGTACAAAGGGTTGGGTATCATTTGTTTAGTCCTACGTGTAGCTTACTTTAAGAACATAAAAAAAGCTTCTTAACAAGTATTTTGTGGTGTATTTTTTTATACTTGTGTCAGAGTGAATGTTTTGGACAGAAACTGGGAAACGGGTGTAAACCACTAAATGTCCTTCAATGAGATGACAAGTCCAAAATCATGTAAAAGGTACATTCTTCATGTCAAATGCAGTGTTTGATTTGACATCCTATGGACTACTTGGTACGACAGGAGAGCTGCTGCCAGGGACAGGAGAAGTGCATAGAGCATGTTCTTATCACAGCTTGCAGGGCCTTTCAAAAGCAATTTGAATGGGTGTGATCTAGCAGACAAGGCTGAGTTGCTGTAAAATGGATGAACTTTGTGTCTTCAGTGCCCTTGCTCAGTGATGAGCAGCAACAGTCACATCTGGCAAATGATTGTCTTTGGTTCTATGGCATGACTCAGCTAATAGGTCTTGGGGCATGTCCCATTCATGCACATTTGATCACACGTATGTGCTCGTACACTTAAAGTGCCCATTCATGTTTAGCCGGCTTGGCCTCTAGGCCAATCAAGCCTATGCTGTGGTTAGATGCCGTCATGGTGGTCTGTGAACGCATATAAAATATGAGAAGGATCCATGAAAAATTGAAGGTGCGTGCGTCCATAAACTTTTTGCCTTGTCAGCGCTCTAGCGCCTTCAATTTTTCGCAGATCCTTCTCATATTTTATATGCGTGTATGGGATGAAAATATAGGCCAAGTTCGATTTTGGCCATGTTTGGCCAAGCGGGCGCAGTGGCTTTGCCATTATTTATTTATTTTTTTTTTTAAGTGCAAGTCCGTGAGTGTCAAATTTCTGGAAAAATCCAAAATGCACTACGTTTGATACGCTCTTAATTTGGAGAATTTTAGACTGTGTAGACTGCTCTGAATCATACCTGCGGTAACTGACTTATTGTTGGAGCTTCTCTTAAGGTTTATGTGTTCACAAGAGGGGAATTCCAAGAAAGATGTGATGATGGATTTGTGGTTTCTTTTTGCTCTGATTTATGGTATTACTTCATTATGGTATTGCCAATGAGGATATTACGTTTGAAAGCTTGAATAAATTGTCCATTGTTGGAAAGTCCAGGAAGCTTTGCACAGCTATTACCAGCTATAAAAACCTGTATGATTACAAAGAAAGATAAGAGATGAGTTGACCTTACCTTAGACTTTAGTTCCTCCCGTGCCAGTGACCCATTGGGCCGTCCAAAGCTTCCATCTGTCCCTGTTCTGTGCTAGGGTTGCTGCCTCCTGCCATGAGAGTCCTCCTCTCTTTAGATCTTTCTCCACTTTTGATCTCCATGTGGTCTTGGGTCGCCCTCTCTTTCTTTGCTGTGCAGCTTCCCAAATCAGCACTTTCTTGGGAAAACGCTCAGCTCTCATTCCATGAACGTGCCCGAACCATCTCTGTCTTCTTTCCTGTATGGTATCGGTAAGATTCATCATCCCCGTTCTTTTGAGGACCTCAGTATTCCTGATGTGATCTCGATACATTATACCCAGGATCTTGCAGAGGCATTGCTGTTGAAACGCGTTTGGTCTTTTTGCGTCTTTCACGTAGATCTTCCACGTTTCACATCCATACAGGAGTATTGTTTGAACAACAGTTTTGTAGATGTTAATCTTTCTCTTGAGGTGGATGCTCTTCGACTTGGTGATGTTGTTCGGTTTCCCAAAAGCTGCGTTTGCTTTCCTGATTCTGGTAGCGATCTCCTTGCTGATATATCCTTCCCAACTGATGTTGCTGCGGAGGTACGTGAAGTTATCTGTCTGCTTGATTGGTACTCTGGAGATGTTGATGTTTAGTTGTGTTGAGCCTGTTGACATTACTTCACATTTCTTTGCATTGAATCGCAGTCCTGCCATGCTTGTATGTGACTGTAGTTCATTTGTGCACCGTTGGAGATCATCTTCTGAAGAATCTATCAAAACAATATCGTCAGCAAAGTCCAGGTCGAAAATCTTATCTGTTCCACCTATGTCAACTCCGTAGCCCTTGTTGTCTTGCTTTCTGAGAATGTAATCAATAACCAGGGAGAATAGGACCGGTGAGAGGATGCACCCTTGCCTCACTCCTGTCTTCACTTCAAATGTCTCAATTGTGTCCTGGCCTATTCTTATGCAGCATGTTGAGTCGTCATACAAGGCCTTCATAATATTGATGATCTTACAGGGTATTCCATATGATCTTACTATCTGCCACATTGACTCCCTGTGGACACTGTCGAATGCTTGAAAGTCTATGAAGTGTATGTAGGTTGGAGATGTTGACTTTTCTGCTTTCTCGATGATCTGTCGAAGAGCAAAAATGGCGCCGCTGCATGATTTTCCCTTCCTGAAACCTGATTGGCTATCTCTCAGCTTTGAAACATTCTTTATCCTCTCTAGTAACACGGTACACAGCACCTTACTGGGTAGTGAGAGAACAGTTATTCCCCTCCAGAAAGAGCAGTTGCTTAGGTCTCCCTTCTTTGGCAGAGGTATAATTGGACCGATCTTCCATTCCTCTGGGACCTTTTCTTCTTTCCATACGATGTTACATGAGTTCTTCAATAGGTCTATTATAGAATCACCTTCACACTTCAACATTTCTGGGTGTATTCCATCATTTCCAGGTGATTTGTTGTTCTTCAGCTTCCTGGTAGCCCATACTATTTCAGCAGTAGAAATTTCCCCTGTGGATATACTTAAGTCTTCTGTTAGGTTTTGATCGAAGACCATGTTGGATTCGGGTCTAGGTTGATTCAGTACATTGCTAAAATGTTCGACCCACTGTTGTTTGACCTCCTCATCTGAATTCAACACTTAACCATCCTTGTCTTTAATAGGGACTTGAGGTTTAGCACAGCTTTTACCTGAGATGTCTTTCAGTATTTTGAGTTTGTGTATCATTTTTATCAGCTGCATCCTGTGCTTCTTGTGTTTTCTTTTCAAGCCAGTTCCTTCTGTCTCATCTTGCTAGCTTCTTGACTTCTTTGTCTAGCTTTCGGTATTGTTCCTTTTATCTTACTATGTCAGTATTTGTCTGAGCCATTCTGGATTTGAGCTCTTTCCTTCCGTCTGTCACAAACCAGGTCTCATCCGATATCCACTGTTTTCGTGTTCCTCTTTTACGGCCAATATGTTTTTCGGCGCTTCCTATAATGGCAGTTTTGAAGGTGTTCCAGTTAGATTCCATATCTGATGGTTCGTGCTGTAAGTTCGTCAGAGCCTCAAAACGGTTGTGGACTTCAATGCTGAATGCTTTCTGTATTGTGGGGCTCTTGAGTTTTCCGATGTCAAGCTTACATGCCTGATTTGATCTTTTTCTAATCTTCTTCAGTTTAAGGCGTAGTTCTGCGGTCACTAGTTCATGGTCCGTTCCAATATCTGCAGCCCTTCTAGCTCTTACATCTAGCACTGATTTTGCCCATCTTTTGTTGACACAGATGTAATCGACGTCATGTGCTGTGTCTCCTGATGGTGATGTCCAAGTCATCTTATGGATTGTCTTGTGTTGATAGAAAGTATTCATGATCTTGAGGTTGTTGTTTGAGCACAACTCTAACATCCTTTCCCCTTTGTCTGTAGTCTGTGTTCCAGTCGCTGACGTTCCGAGGATGATGTTGACTAGAAAAAAAAAAATCCTTAGCACTTGGGTGCTTAGTGAATGCTTAATTACCGCATACAAAATGTGTTCCACAATGTGCCATAAGTGTGTAAGTACTCTCCAGCTTCGTCTCGTGGAGAACTGGGTCAACCCCTGTCTTCTCCCTCATTGAGAGCACTTGGTAAAACTGCACAATGTATGATGTTCTGAAACGCAAAGCATAACAAAGTAGTCTGCAATTGCACGCATAGTGCATTCCTTTGTGAACGCGTTTCATTAAAATTATATTTCGATTTCAAAATGAGTAACGTACAATTCCTTTTTTCTTTTTCTTTTTTTTTTTAAGATTTGCCTGGTTCCTTGTGAAGAACTGAATCTGGATTTCTTGAAACTAGGACCCTGTATGTGTTAGCCTGTGGAATTCTGGAGTTAACCCGTCTGCACAGTAGGATGTCCATGGTGACAAGCATTTTGACTCTGTTGTACTTGGGTATTGATGACTCAAGCTTAGTATTGAGCATGCAGGGTACATCCTGTCCTGGTGGCGCTTTTTAGATTGGATGAGCGACTCAGAAGCCCACCGGGGAGCCAGTTTGTGCTCCGTCATCGACTGATGCCTCTCTGATGATGAGCACATGCATACTGTGTCCTCGGACTCTTTGAAGTTTTCAGAACACCGAATATGTAAGTTCCTTTCCGAATTGCATTAAAAAATTTGTGGTGTTTTTTTTCCCACTGCCTCTAAAATGATGACTCGTGGTGGCAGAGCACTTTCATGTATCCCTTCACAGCCGCGAAGATCAAAGCCGCTTCTCATCCTACACCCTAATGGCCGCGATGTGGAATTGGACAGAGTTGTCCGGCCTACATATGCAACCTTTTCTGTGCAAAAATGCTGCATTCGTGTATTGGCACTCTGTGCCAAAAAAAAGCAGCCTTTTAGCTTAGGTTCCTTATCAAGGCATTGCACAAAACCGCATTTAATGTCAATGAACAGAATCAGGCAGACTGCTTTGCTTTTGTTGTCCTGTTTGTTATTTACTGATGAATATATGACCACGGTTGGATTACTGTTGTCAGAATTTTTTATTTTTTATTTTCAGCATTTCAAGATTTTTTTTTTTTTTTTTTTTTTTTGCTGTTTTTGCATAATGAAATAATATTTATAGCAGGGTAATTGGAGACATTTTCTCCTTGTCTTTACATATTAATTCTGTTGCACCATTTTTATGTGTGCAGTATTTTTGTGGATCCTGGTCGGTATACAGTTCTCCACTTGTGTCGTCCAAGCTGTGGAATCTGACCACTGAATATCCAAAAGATGGCTACGACAATGGGGCATTTCAGTAGTTCCCCTAAAAAATGATGGAGCATTTTAGCAATATATCTGCTTATGGAAAAATTTCTCTAAATTTTCTTTTGAGGGTTCTGTGTATCACTTCAAACAATAATATTAAAATTTCGGTGTTTTTTTTTTTTGTTTGTTTGTTTGTCGGGGGGGTAACTATTGGGCATATTGGAGTGAATGGAAAAACAAGGATTGTTACCATGGAGACAAGGACAACGGAACCTTTATCTTGCAATAATCTGCTGTCATCAGTGCCTCCCCACTTCCCTGCTCTTGTGTAAGCTGTGCTTCTCAGCCTTTCATTCATGCTGTAGACTCTTTGGGTTCAGCCTTGGGGCCAGAGAATTCCTCAGATCCCCGAAGGCTATTCTGAAGTCCATCCTCTGTCAGCACATCACAATGATTGGTGTTTGATTTTCTGTCCTGGGCGCGATTAGCCTCTGCGAAAATGCCTCTCTTATCGCACCTCCCTCGCGGCACTGGAAAGTGTTGAGAGGGTTCCGATATCCAGGGTGAGGGTGAAGGAGGCGTGAGAGTGGCTGAGTGGGGTGTTGACTGTGATCTGCGATCGGACCGTCGTCCGACACTTGGTTGTTCTTGCTCTTAAGAGCAAACCAAACAAACCCAGACTCACCTAGGGCTACAAGGTCTGTAAAGTACTTGAGCATATAAGAGCCATGGGGGGGGGTTACAAATCCCACCCAGACTCGCCTCGCCCCACCCCTATGTTGGCCACCCCCACCACCATTGCGAGTGGTAGGTTCTGAAATTAGCAATGGCAAAAGACCACAAATGTGTAAAATGCATCTTTCTTTCAGACTAAAGGTAATTGCCCTACTGCAGCAAAATGTCAGCTAAGCTGCTTTCTGAGGTGGTGATGGAAATAAGGATTAATTGCAGCCAAAGTTATTTGTAATTACTGCAGTCCCCAAGTCCCTGGGAGTTGTAGGCATGGATAAACAAACCGGGGAAAAAATGGGCCATTTTACTTTTATAAACGAGCTGTGTTTCTGTTTAATGAATTTCAAAATGCATTGTAATTGGCAAATACTGGGCCTCTGCTAGCAGTGAACACAAACCGGTCCAGTGGGGTGTGAAGAATCCCTTTATGGATGCTGTTACTGGGTGGCTCTCCTTCTTTGTGTAACTTTAACACTGCATGGATGGGCTTTGTGGCCTGTTAACAGATTGTTACTGTGCCAGTTTATCACTCATATTTCCCTGGGAGAGGTTTCACTCAGTCTCAATTTGCATCTCACCTGCCAAGTTGCATACAAAGACTTTCTCTGCCGCACCCAACTCGGACTAGACTACAACATGATTAAATTCAGAATGTGACATTACATGCTCCACAGTGGTATTTATACTTGGCTATTCTCTCTGGAATTCACAGATTGCACCAATTATTGCTGTCCAACAGTTATTCACAGTTTGCACCGATTGATGCTGCTCGGTAGATTGGCCATTCTGAAAATGAAGGAAATTAAAACATGTATTAGAAATGAGGGTAAACAAATACAGCTTGTGCGGAAATGGAGAGGCATCACAATTGACAGATTCCAGGCCATTTAAAATGCCTCTCCATCAGCTTGCCACAATAACAGAATCCCGCTCTCCCAGAACTGTCTCTCCAAAGGGCATTTTCAATTTATCTAGCACCTTTTGTCTGCCATAGTGCTCCAGGCATGTTCGGTCCCTACATCAGGCACGGACGTGGCTCACAAGCGTAATGTTATGCTTTTCTGTTTTCCACCTCTCCCACCCAGTGCACTCATCAGAGCCTATTTCTCTCTGACTTCTCCATCACTCATGAAGGAAGTTGTCGTGGAGAAGAAAAAGCTGCTTTCCACTTATAATTTGAGCCATTGTCCACGATTATGTCTGCTCACACATTGTTACCATGGCGACTCGCGGGGTTTGTGGAGAGAAATTCCTGGATGCGATTGCTTAGACAACATTGTAGGTTCCCACCTGGGCACAGAGATCACAAATGTCCCATGCAAAAATAACCCAAAAAATGCCCTTTTTTGATTTCCTATGATGATGCTGAAGATCCTCCTCTCTGTGAACAAGAATTACTGGCACACTGGATAAAAATGAATAAAAAGGTTGAATATAATAACCAATGCCGTTAGTAACCTGATGTTTGACATGAGAAAACGATATCCTATTATTACAGTGCTTTTATTTTTACATCTCATTTTTTTGCTCATTAAATCTTTATATATATATATATAATGTATAATATATAAAAACTAGTGAAGCCTTGCGTGCTCTACCACTTGGAGCACACAGGCTTGGCTAGGATGCTAGCTGTGAATCTTATCCCATGATTTGTGACAAGGCCAGAGAACATGTTTGGAATCAAAGTCTAAAATCCATTCTTTAATGCTGATATTTATTTAAAATCAGTAGTATCCTTGTGCTTCCACTAATGGGCTGCCCTTCCCAAGTCTGAACAGGAATTCTATGGTATTGAAGTCCAGAGTCTGTAGTCTTGGATTCTGTTTTCACTTAATCGTTTATGTGTGAATATTGATATGTTGCTGTGGTCTTGTTGTAATTCCCCCCCCCTCTGTATTTCCTATCCTTTTTCCAAACACCCTGTTGTGAGGCTAAGAATCTATATTTTTGGCCATAGTTCATAGTGCTTGCTTCCAGTTGTAGTTCTAATGATTTTTGGCAAGATCCTGATGCTTGGTGTTGTTTCCTGTGCTCAATGAGGTTTTTTGTGCCACCCGTCCAAAAAGGCTTTTGCCACAGCGGGAGAATGTTAAGGTTGTTTATGTGGACGCGGTGACCTCAAGATTGAAGCAATTTCTGCATTTCATGAACTATGGTCCTTAACCTCCCTTCACATTTTACTTGCTGCCCATGGGCAGACTAGCATAGCTCTCACCCTTTTTCTGGTTTGTTTGCTTCCATTTCAGTGCATAAAGTTTGCTTACGGTGCTTGGCAGTATCTTGTGCTGCTCATGCAAGCTCCTTTTCTTTTGATTTATGGGCCAGTCATGAGGGCCCGTTGCCCAATGCCCCATTTAATTTCCTACCCTGATTTTAGCCGCAAGGACTTGAATGTCTGCTTCCTCCTTAATTCTGTTGTTTTTTTTTTTTTCTTCATCCAGACCATTTTGAAAATTTTTTTGAGGGTAATTTATTCCTGCTTGTCTGTTGCGCTCCGTGGTATTTTTGCAGTTGTTTGAAGCTTATGCCGGGCGCCTGAGAAATGCCTGCAGGTCCGACACCACGCTGTGAATGGCGTGTGTACTTGTCCTGGGCAGACTTGGTTCCCCTAAGTATTGGCTGGTGTCTGTTCTCCATTGAAGCAATTAAACTTTCGGAGCGGGGTCTTTACGTGTTGTGGTGGTGTGTGACGGGTCGCGTTTTGATTTCTGGTCGAGTAAACGGGCACTGTTAGTTCAGCCATTAGAGCTGAATATTGATGAATACTAATTGGTGTTGATCCAAGTGTTTGTGTTACTTGCGGCTAATATGAGTATCATATACTAGCTAGTTTGCTATAACTTTGTACTTATTATGCCAACATCATGCTTAAATGACAACTGTAACCCAAAGTCAGAAAAGGATAGGGTGGCATGTTAGTTTAAAATTCAAACTGAAAGCAGCAATTATTTATTTATTTATTTATTTATTTATTTATAGAGGTCTATCGCTACCTCTGAGCCCAGAGATGTTGACGGTCCTTCTGGACTCTGTTAACGTAAGGCCTCCTTTTTGCACAATAAAGCTTTACTTGCATTTGTGAATGCAGCCGTTTATCATGGTATTTGACCTAGGTTTGCAAGAGTAGTCCTGAGCCCATGTGGTTATATCACTTAATAGATAAAAAATGACTGTACTTGATGCAGTGTCATTTGAGTGATTGGGGATCATGGGTATTCTGCTTAGGCATGCCATTTATACATGGGAATTCCTCCAGATTCAATGAATCTTTTAATGAAGTTATACACAGTTGAGGGTGAAATATCCAAATATTGTCCTATCTTTCTTTGGGGAACACTATTTTAAACCTTTTAATGATTTTCTGCATTTTTGAGCAAATTGGCAATGCTCTGCCCATCTTTGCTCCTGAAGTCTTGGCTTTTCTGCGATGCAGCCTCTGTACTAAATCATTTCTACAGTCACCTGCTGTCATCAGCAATGTTAAATCGCAGCATTATTCTTTTTTTTTTTTTTTACCTCATGACTAATGCTGCTCAATTAATTGAACTTTAGTTAGCATAATGATAAATGTAGTAAGAATAACAACTGCCTTTGGGTGAACAGGCGAACTTGCTCATATTCCATCTGCCATAACTGATGTGGTCTTAAGCAAACTGTAATTAAATGTCAGTGCCTAACAGACTAGTCAAAACTAATAGGTAACCTGTAATGATTTAGAAGTCACAATGAGAAGCTGACAGACCTAACTTGGCTACTATGTTAAATTAAAAGAAAGCCAATTTAGTAAATTAGACGTGTTACACTACACTTATGACACCTATTGATTTTGGTTGCCATGGTGACAGTATTGGCTGAATAATATGCAAATTGGTGCCAACACATACAGATTTCTTTGGACGCAGTACAGGCTGCAGTTTTTGACCGATTACCTTCATATTTGGTATGGTCATGTATTACACTTCACTTTTATGAGACCTATCAATTTTTTTTTTGCCGTGGTGACAGTATTAACTGAATAATGTGCAAATTTGTGCTGAAACATACACTCTTCCTTGTGAACGCTGTGCAGGCTGTAATTTTTGACTATTTTTATATATGTGCTGTACATGTGTTATACTTATGACGCCTATCGATTTTGTTTGCCATGGCGACAGTATTGGTCGAATTATACGCACATTACTGGCGAAACAGAAATTTCCTTGTGGACGCTGTACAGGCTGCAATTTTGGATTGATTACTTTCATATTTGGTATGGACATGTGTTATACTTCACTTACAACACCTATCGATTTCAGTTGCTATGGCGACAGTATTGGCCAAATAATGTGCAAAAAAAGTGGAGAAGCGGGCTTTCGGGGGCTATACCCATGAGGTCGCATCTGACCGGTCTGTCTAGTTTTTACTTATGGAAACTTAACATGATTACCTGAGTTGGCAAAACTGCATTTTTTAAAAACCTTTTCTCAGGCATATCAAGCTGATTGGACACTGACGCAGAAAATGAATGACAGGATTAGATGTGTATTAACAAATAAAATGAAGTTGACCAAACTAAACATTAAGTTTCTTGCCTTCAGCCTGTCTGCAATGGAATGCAAGTTAAAGTAAATCTAAAAATCATTGCTTTCTGTCTCTAAGTGCACTATCCATACCGTCCGAACTTTATCCGAAGTGGGGTTGTAAATTGTGGAAGCTCTGCCAAGATAATCAATGAATTTTTCATGTAATGTGCGGATCCCGCTCCAAAAGTTAAGTTGCTCCAATCCTCTACCTCTCCTGGCTTCCCTGATGTAAACACTGGCGTCATCAGCTGTTCCTGCTTTCTTACGCTGCTGTATTATGCATGCTGGTGCTTCTGCATGTTGCCAGGGGAATTTTCTTTTTGTTAATTGCAGATAATCTTTCATATTTTGTATATTTTATTACATTTTTTTTTTAAGTTTTGTTGTTGTTGAGTTGCCATTCATTGATGCCGTTCACAAAACTAGTCTAAAATTCCAAATTCTAAAATTACTTAGATTCTTTTTACTTTAACCCTCGTTAAGCGATAAACATCATCTTGTTTGGTATCAGTGTACAGCTACAGATGTCCTTTCTTCAAATCAAGTACAAATAAAACACATTTCAACATTATGACAAATATACATCCATATAGACTATATACTACACATACACATATACAAAGGCTGCCTATCCCCATATGATGATAGGCCTACAATATACATGCCTAGCCTATGCTCCATATTTTTTTATATACACATGGATCCACTAACTAAACATTGCCACTTTTACATGCAGGTATACACAACCGCACGGTTAGGCCTACATATACTCCCACCCAAAACGTACACACCCCACCCACACTCACGCCTACCCCACACCCACATACCACTAACACATCAAACTTCACATATACACCCACATAATCCCACATTTATCCATACAACAGACCCAAAACACTGCACCCATAATGCAAGTAATTTTACTTTCATGTATAAGAATATGAACAATAAAAATCAACTCACCTTGCAAAATGATGATTTAAGTTCACCAGACAGATGTACAAATATCTTCAAAATGTTACACACTTGCATAAAAGGTTTATCTATGAATTATGAGAACAACTTTATGAACAATTCTATGAACTTGTATAATAGTAGGCCTATAGCACCGTATAAAAATGGTATACAGTACAGTAACCAGTCAAACACACAATTAAAGTATGTCGGTCATGCACTTCTAATATTATTAGGTGAAGATCACTTCAAAGGATGAATAAACAATTACCTAGAAGCATTAGATCATATCTGTTAACGTTTTTGTGCGACAGGAAAAAAATCCGTGGACGAGGGTTAAAGTTCCTTGAACAAGTAACTGAGGATTCATGGAACATACACTGACAATTGTATTTTTTTATTTTTATTTTTATTTTTTTGCGTATCCCAGTTCTGACTGATGAAGGGTGATTTTTTGTGAATTAGATGCACACGGCTGTTCGTGTGATTTGCGTAAGGGGCCACCCCAGCAATCCCATTAAAGAAGTGTCACCTTCAGGGTCGTATGAGACTTCAGCCGGTCGTTGCTCTCTGCCGAGATCTCTGATCCCTCTGGATCCACTCTCTCCCTGAGGCACTTACCCTTCTACAAAGACATAATTTCCGCTTTTGTATTACTGTCAGCTTTGACATTTGCTCTTTTGTATCTTAATCATGCATTATTGACAGTCTTCATCAGTTTCTTTTCATCTGCGGGCAAGTACTTGTGTTCCCAACAGGATTATGATAAAGCTAAAGGTAGAAACTAGATGTGGAAAACTCTTGCAGCATTTAGAAATAAAGTATAAACTAGCAAACCCACTTTTAAAACTAACATGCAAAAATTTAAGTCCAATTGTGGGGGAAAAAATGGTAATGGCCCCTCATATTTGGTTGACTTTCACTCGCCGTCATCCATCTGAGCACTGCAGATGGCCAGGGTAGTTTAAAGTGTACTTGTTGGGCTGGGAAATGGCCTGTCACCACACACTGTTCACTGAAGCGTGTAACCTTCTGTAACAGTCCATCAGAGCTTGTGGGCAGATTTGGAGTTTTTTCAGGTCAAAAGCAGCATTTTAAAATGCTGTTCAGATATGAAGACAATCTGCAGTTAGACCCACAAGTCAGGGTGACCCATGGCACTCACTGTTAAAAATAGTCTTCTTTCCTATAGCGGCCTGATGTTTTTATTGTATTTATTTTTGGGTCTTTTTTTCCTGGTTGTGTGATTGAAAATGATGGTGCGATGCTGCTAGTTGGCTCTCTCGGTTCAGGCGCTTTTTGCAGTGCAAGAGTAATCATCACAGTATTGCATAGAGTCCAGCCATGACTTCGTTTAGCAGCCTCGAGATCAGCGCTTGATTGGCTTTGCACTGCTCCTGGATATTGGAGGGGTACAGTACGTCAGTTACATTTTGAGCTAGCGCATGTTCCAGTTTCCTCCGCCCTCGTTCAGTGCATACAAGGCTTGAAACTGCGAATGGGGGGGAAAAGCGGTATCTGACAGGCATGTGTTTCAGATGAGAACCACAAAGTGTCTGCGCTCTCCCAAGATGGCAGCAGGAGTTGTGTATGAGCGTGCTTATACATTGGTTGTTGATTGGACAGTGCAGAATCGGTTGGGATTAGAGATGCCAACTTCAAGATAAAGAAAGGAATACAGGATGCATGAGGACATCTAGAGCAAGGCATGCAACAAAGGCAGAGTGACCGGATTCGATCCACAAACATTACGGATTGTCATAAACGTGCAGATGGTGCCCTACAGAATATGACCACAAGACGCACCTCCTTGCAGCACATGAATTCTTCAGTGTCAGACTTGGCTTACAAAGGGAGTATACTAGAAGTCAGCATCGGAAACAATTTTTTTGGTCTACTTCACGGCTGTACCCATTTTGGTCGGCCAAGTCCCACGAAATTTTGGGCCTGAGTCCATCAGAGCCCAAATTATACATTTAATAAGAGTACAACTGCAGCACATATGCTGACAAATTGCAGTTTAATTGAAACTGAATGACCTCACCACAGCAACAAAACAATTCAGTCATAGAATTGTTGTAAATGGAGTTGCTAACCTCTAGAGAACACAGCTGAGGAGCCCACTTTGGACAAGCCCAAACAGAAAATACTATCCAAATTTGTAAGAGCAGAGAAGATGTCTGCCTTGGGATATTTTGGGCATATGGGGTTGGCATGACTAAGATGACTCATCTTTGAGTCTCCATAATGGTTGATCTCCTGAATGGTTTATACAGATAATCCACCCACATCATATCACTTTCTCATTTTGAGATTTTTTGCTCAATACAAGCAGTTTCTTAAGGTGAATCCAGTGTGATACGTACATTTAATGTGAAACTTAAGAAAACTATCGTCACCATCAATGGGAAAACTGTCGCCACCATCAATACAGACAGTGGTACATTAACAGAAGAAGGCATAATTTGTGGAGGATTTACACAAAACAGATGCACTAAGTTGTTTGCAGCTGTTGGAAACTGCGTGGAAAAGGGCAAATGGATATTTTACATATCTGCGTAACAGTATGAGGCCTTCTGATGACACAGTCTTTAATATATTTTGAAAGCACAGAAAATTATCTCTTCAACACCACCCACCAGCACAGTGAGAAGGCTCTGACATTCATTTTATTTATGGTAAATTGGCTTAAAAGACCAGTCTTCGCGCACTGCTGAATGACCTTCGTGAACCTCATCAGCCAAGTCCCAGGATTCAATGAAAAGTGCTGAGTCATTCGACAGGCAAATGGCGTTCAAACTATTGGGAAAACGGAAAACAAAGAAAAAAACTATTCAAAGATGAGTTGCAACAAAGTGGCTTTATTCCTTGTGGGATATTTGGTTCATTTGAGGGGCAGCTGCTCCAGTGCACCAACATTGATTAATCAGTGCGGAGTTCTTCTTTTCACCGAGAGGCCAAGCAGTGAAATTGCAGATTCCTCTGCAAGTTTCATTTTGTCAGCACCAGCTGTGGGGAGATGACATCTTCAAGTATAATCCCAGAGACCGGTATTAAAAATCGTTGCAATAACCAAATGCAAAAAGCAGGCTAGGACCATACGCTTTCACATTCAGGAGCCCTGACGGTTATTGGTGTGACAGCAGAGGATTGATTTAATAGGAAAGTCAGTGTGATTTTTTTTTTTTTTTTTTTTTCTCTCGGCCTGGAGGCGGGTGTGGAGGGGAGGGCACTGTTTCTTAGGTGTTCTTATGTGTTGCCGTGTGCTCTTTTCCCGACACACTTGAAATGGAAGTTATCAGGAGCACTTTGGTGGGTGGGGGGGGTAGTGAGGTAGTGAGAAATGTTATTTATTAGTGGCGGCTTAGCCAGCCTGTCGCATTGCAGCTTAACCCTACCCTCTTACTGCCAGGCAGGGACAGACCGAGGGAGAACAAGAGTGGGGAGGGAAGAAAGGAAAGATGGAGGGAGGAATAAAGAGACGGCAAGATAAGGAGGAAGTAACGACGTAGAGGAATGTAGAGGAACGCTGAGCTACGCTAAAGATGGAGTGAACACCTCACCTTGCAGCGATACTTACAAAAAAAGAAAAAAAATTACAGCTAGGATGCAGCTCTCATGACCCCCAGCTGTTTTCCCCAATCGTCAGCACTTTTCTTTCAGCGCCCTGCTGTGTTGGTGCTTTTATCAGCGCTAGTTGTGTTCATCTTTTGAAATGCATTCTTCTCCTGCTTCAGTCGGAGAACACCAGTCTCCACACGTCTCCTGGCGTGGTTTCTCACAGTTTGAAGCTCGGCTACCGAGAATGGGATCTTGCAAGGGCACCTGCTTCTAGTGCTGTCGCTACTGTACAATTTTGTGGTCTGCTACCGAGGGCTATGAGTGTGGAATTTCGATGTTTTCACCTTTTAAAGGTGTACCTTCTGAACCAAAAACTTTCCTTTATTGTGTAGGAATGTTGTACGAAAAAGTAACAGTGCTGCCGGGCCAAATGGAAGGGGGGAAAAAAGCATTGAGAAACATCCCTTTCTCATATTCGCCAGAATGCTTTCATTCAACTAAGCTGCATTCTTTCAGTTTCCCTGAGAGCGTAGCTGCTATCAAAGGGTTCCTTGTTTGTCTATGTCTATTGGAAGCACAAAGGCAAAGGTGAACTTTGACCCCAGCCCCAGAGACGAGGAGCGCATTGTGTTGCGCTAAAGTGGGAATAGTGCCCCCCCCCTCCCGCTTGTTCATTAATTACTGGGATTGAGCACAATACCCTGTGCCCCCTCTGCCGCCCTTGTCCCTTAGTTGTCGAATGCTTTCTGAATTGCACTGTATTTGAAAAGCACCCCCCCACCACCAGCCTCATGACTTCGGATGCCCCCAAAAAACTCTTCGGATTCTTCTGCCCAGCATTGGGTTCCCATTTTGAGACCGGGAATGCTGCCGGACATTCCTAGATGTGGACGTTAAGGGAACTCATTAACAAAGGGGACCTGAGCAACGGCGAGTGTAGGACACGAAGCTGTCATGCACGGGCACCTGAAAGTGGTTTCTCGTGAGCAGTGGCACAATCGCGGCCCTTGTGCTCCGAGGGAAAGGAACGCTGCAGGCAAGCCTTTGGGCTGTGTGTTTGTTCCCCACATGATGGGTTTTCAAATGCAAATTCTGGTTGCAAAGTATTTGTCCCCTGTGCCTGCTGACGGATGTTGACTGAACCTTTCATAATGCTAGACACTCTAATCCGTGACATCATTGTTACGTAAATGTGTTTTTATGCGTCAAGAGTCCTCTTTCTCGGCTATTTTCAGTCTAGAATCATATTTTCTTTCTTCTTTTAATCTCCTCAGTTCATCTGATTCCCTGTCACATCCCTGGAAAATGCTTTGTAAGCTTGGCTTGTGCGTCTCAAATTTTTTTTTCTGATCCCCAATAACTTGTCTCTCTGTTGTCCCCCAGCTGAGCTGTTGCCCCAGCCTGATGAGGTGGTTATTGTGTTCGACTTAGTGAAGCGCGAGTCAGTCCACTGATGCGTTTTGTTGTAAATGAACCAACACCTGATGCTCCGTAGAGTGGGGATTTTAGCTCCGATCGCCATTTGATGCAGAATGGGATCAGTTAAATCTGTTCTATGAAGTTTTTCTCTTTGTTAGTTCACTTTTTTCTTTTTGTCTTCCGCAACGCTGAGTGTGTGGACTTTCGCTGAAAATTACTTAATGGCTGCCCTGTCATTTCTCCGTGCCTCTTTGTGTAGGGGTCGGGCTGAGCGTATGAGTAATAAGTGATGCTCTCAAGGTGTCAGCGGAAGAAAGCTAACTGTGGCATTTGCGTGATTTGAATAGCCTGCACGCAGTTAGAGAAATCTCTGTCTGTTGGGCTATCGAGGACCAATCCCTATTAAGGAAATTCTGGTCGAGAGAGAGGACGAGATGTTAATCAGAATGCTGATGGGCAGCCAGTCTCCCATACACTTCTCCCAGCTCCTAAACCCCGAGGATCTCTGCTGCCTCGACCTGGATGACAGGACTCTACAGTAGAACAAGAAGAAAAAGCATTAGTGCCCACAGTAATTTAAAGTGGTCATATGTAGTAGTCACGTCTATTTGATCTGCCCAGGTGGGTATCGACCCCATCATTATACTTCATGACTGAAGGTATCGAGACTCTCCTTGTTTTTGGAATGTCATTCATGGGCTGGGTTTGGCTCTTCATTTCCAGCGAAGGCGAATCCTAATCCTACAGCAGACTGTTGCATTCTCGATGTATCTTTACTTTGACCTCAGTTTGGACATCCATGTATAAATATTGTTGATTTTAAGGAATTTAGAGGAACTTGAATGGTCTGCACAGAGTCCTGACCTCAACCTCAACACCTTGGTATCGAATAGAAATCCAACTGCAAGCCAGGCCTCATGCCCAGCATCAATGCCCTACATTACTAATATCCTTATGGCCGAATGGCAGCAAATCATTGCTGCAGTGCTCCAGCATCTAGTGTAAAGCTGTCCCAACAGAGAGGAGTTTGTTGTAGCAACAAAGGGTGAACTAATTTCACATTGATGCCCATAATATAGGATGTTCGATACACGCGTTTGTCTTTGATGTGGATTATGTAATGCAGTTTGACTCGAGGGTATGAACGAGTCCACTTCAGGAGATATCATCCCACGGAGTCGAGACAGAGAACTAGAGCACAGAAGTGGTCCTTGACCTAACTGTTGGCTAGAGGACAGTAATGCTGAGCACTCGATTTTTTGGAAATGGTATTTTTTTTTTATTTGTCATTGTAGAGAATTCAGAAATCAAGTTTCATAACTAAAGTCTAGAAAAAATTATTTTCCATGCCATACAAGCATCATGGCGATTCCACTTTGGAGCTCTCTCCTTTTCAGTTTGAATCAACCATGAAGTGCTTATATTTATGCAAGGGCTCAGTGGGGAATGTGCTGAAATTCATCAAAATCTACCACAAATTTCGAATTGATTAACAGATGTAGTTCAGAGCCAAGAGTTTGTTGCAAGCAACTTGAAGGTTGAGGCTTCATCTGCTGTTAGGACTGGTTCAACCAACTCAGTCACTATGTTGCCCGACAGAGCCAGTCGGAAGCCTTCACTTTCTGTGATGGAACACTGATTGGTTTCTTTTGGAAAGCTGAGGATCCTGGGCATGCCAGTGGTAATGGGTGTCAGTTCGCTGGGGAGTGATGCGGGTCAGATTTAGGAAAAGCGGATCATTTGTTTGGACGCTGTGAGTCAGGCGCGTGGGTATTTTGAGCATGCACACGATACCTTCATTTAAATCTGGAGCGCTTGACCATTGGAATGCTATAGGCTGCCTTATTTGGCAGCAGTCCCAGCCAGTCTCCAGTTATGAATCTTCAGAGGTAGCGTTTGCGACTATATTCTCAGCAGTCATGTCGGAAGACTGTCTCAGACAAGATCTCGAGTGAGCAAGGGGACTAAAATTAGGAAAACTGTTTGACAACAAGTTCAGTCGTCACCGCTAGAGCCCTTACCAAGATGACTTGTTTGCTAAGAGGCAGGTAAGGAGGCCCGCTGTGTTAGGAATTGCAGTCGCACGTCGTCATTGAGTTTTATTTACATGGGTTACCCTGTAATGGAGAGAAGCCTCTGCTTCTTTTGTAACGTCGAGTCTTTCTGACATTATTTGTTCCTGTTGATTGTGTTTGCTTGGCCGGAACTCTGCGAAGAACAGGACTTCATCTCCTCGCCTGCTGCTGTCGTGAATTATTCAAGCGCGTCCTCCCTGCCCGAGTCTGTCGTCTCTGTGCTCCCTCTGACACACAAGCTGAGGTGCAGCATGGCTGGAGGATTCCCTAATTGGAGAGAAATTGAGTTCCTGAGATATGTCATTCAATTACGCTCCTATCGCCGCGCGGGCACCATGCGAGACGTCCAGAGACCCGTATTGATGCTGTCATCAGTTGGTGCTGTCAGAAATACCAATTGGCTCAGGTCAGTGCTGACGATTACAGTTGAGGGAGATTGGTACAACATTGTCTCAGGGCATAAAGGTCAAAGAAAGGACTGTGATTGCAAATTAGACCGAATGGCTACAATCCTGTTTCAGCTGGATTCCATTCATGTTCTCTTGTAGGCTGTGGAATGGTCACTGATTTCATATTACGGTGAAGGAGGTTTGCATTCAAAAAAGGGCATGATCTCCAAAGTTATGCAAAAAGAAGGACTTACCCTTTGTTCTGCCTAGGCTGTCACCCGAGATTAGTGGTTTTATTGCCAGAAGGTAAAACAAAACCTTATAAATGCCACCCATAGTACTTATGGACATTATATTTAGAATGCTTTGACCTACATCAGTATTGCAACACTCCACACTGCACTGGTGGACATTATTACTGCTTAAAGATGCTGAAGTAGCCCATTTCATGGTCCTGTGAAATGTAATATCCGCATATTTACAGTTTCTTGCTACATATTCAATCACCATGAAGGATGGAAATGTCTAAGGCCATGCAGTAACCTCCTTTGTCCGTATATGCTGCGGTAAATGAACCAGATGGGTTTTTATTCCTTTGAAGTAGGTGTGTCTTGATTGACAATACAGTCATGGATCATGACATGTTACGAGGTATCAGCAATCTATAAACCCGGAATGATTCCCCCCCCCCAAAAAAAGCGTGTTCAGTGCTATCCGTTTCAGGCCAGTTTCGCTACATGTACCTACGGACATATAGGTGAAATTTATTCCATAATTTTTTTTTTTTTTTTTTTTTGAATGAAAAAGAATGTAATGGGGCTGGCTGTCTGCGTGGTTAAAAATAGACTATTTTCAAAATTAAATGGAACTCTCTTGTGCCATGTTCACATGAGTAAGATTATTTGGCTTGCATATTGCAAGTAAAAAAAAAAGGGCTCATCTTCGTTTATAATTTTGCTGGTTTTTATCCTTATGACTTTTTTAAAGCAAGTCATTGTGATTCCACTTTCAGCTTAGCACAACGAAGAGGCTGGAGAAATAGAAAGAGTTGTCATTGCAAATCAATAAGCTGGGGGTTGAATTTTCTCCTTTATTGAAATACAGTCAAATACTTTTAGAAAACCTTTCAGTTAATTTAATCATAATGCTGATTAGGCCAATTAATAATAATATTAGATAATAATAATAATAATGGGAATAATAGGAGTCCCCTTTTCCCTTTTTCATTTATCTAGAAGTGTATATCAAACAGATATATTTGAACTAGCACAAATAAAATGGAATTGCCAAGATATTGTACAGCCTACTTTTTAAATTGTGTGGTGCCATCCCGCTGCATATTGTATAACATCTCAACAAAGAATAAGTTGGCGCAATGAAGTAATGGTAAATATACTGACCAGAATGAGAAAACTAAACAATGCCAGCACAGTATACAACCATCACGGTAGTTATCTTAGCAGTTTTTGCTGTTGTTAAACTGGCACATGTGAATGGAGATAAGTTGTCTGTGACTGTGACACTTGCACAACTCTCTTGCACAGTCTGCAAGTGGCTTGGGTTGTATCTATTGGGTTCTTTTGCGTCTGGAGGTTGCCAGATGGGCCAAACTGCATTTCTTATACCATGTCTACTGCTCTTGCTTCACAAAATAGCATGCAGTTTAGTGTGATCCCGAAAGTTACAGCTGTATTTTCATGGCTTTTAACATAAGGATAAAGATGTAGTTACCAGTGTTTACAATACATTTTGCAATTGACTCGCTGAGATTCCATGCCTCTGTGACAACCCCATTCATTTGCATTGCTCCAACGAATATCGCAGAGCATACGATTTGTATACTTAGAAGAACCTATTCTACACTTGGCGTTTGTTATATCATTTTATTCCATAAAACGGTCCGTTAAATTTTTACCCAAAAGTCTTTTATTAGTTTGGTCCTATTGTTATTCTGGTTTGCAGCTCAGAGTTGTGCTTCCATCCTGTAGCTACATGATCTCACCGCGGAACTGCCAAATTTCTTCACTCCAGGACAGCCTGGGCCCTGATAGGCATTCGGAGCAATTTGGAATATGTCTTGTGGTGCATAATATACTGAGAGGCATTAAATACGCAAAGTGGTTTTTATCGTCTAATTTGAAAACGGATAGTTTTTCTTTTTGCTGATTGACATGATGACCATCAGGTACGGTAAGCATTGCAAAATATCAAGTGTCTGGGTTCGAATCCTTTCTTGGTTTAACACCTCTTTATGATTATCTAAATGCAGCACAGTTCCCTGGATCATGGTCGTGAATCACACTGAGAGAAATCATTTTGCACATGAAAAGTTCAAGATCAGGGCCAATTAAAGAACACATAAACAAAGTCACATCATTCCCACTTCTAATGCCACAAACAAATGAATCTCGGAGGAATCAAACATTTTGAATGTTAAACGATGGCCAGTCTCAAAGAAAAGATTCTGGACGCATTAATGTCCATTAAATGACTGTATCCAGACTGCAGGGATGACACAGAATGACCAGATGTGTCAGCTGTCGTCCCCGACAAAGTGCATCATCTGTGACGCCACAAAAACACATTCCACAAAACATCTTCTGCCATGTCAGAATAATGTATAAGAACTGCTGAATTGACTGCCAATGTAACGATAACAGTGAGGGCAAGTCTCACTACCAAAAGCACAGTTTCCCGAGACCGTGTTTTGCAACTATGCAATAAACTATTTACCATTACTTAAAACGGTATAATTTATTATGCGTTTTTAATGCCTCTCAGTATAATAGTAGTAGTAATAATAATAAAATAATAATAATAATAATAATAATAATAATAATAATATTAGTAGTAGTGGTAGTGGTAGTGGTAGTGGTAGTAGTAGTAGTAGTAGTAGTATTATCAATAATAAGGACTGAGGCATTATAATTGTACAGCAAATGGTAACAGTCAATATAAATACGCAAGTTCTTGGATTCCGCCCCCCCAAACCCTATTCTGAAATACTAATACATTATTTGAAGAGGATTATTACTTGGTCATATTTCTACTGGCACTTTCACAAAGTAGAGAGGCTCAAAATGGCCCCCCTGTCTGATGGCTGGTCCAGTGTGAGCTCCCAACAGTTGCTGAATCATCGGCTAAGGACTGCAGGAGAGTGGGGGCCCTGTCAGCTCAATATTCTCCTGCATCTTAATTTGACACATGCAGGTGGGGAGGATGGAAGATCTGCTTATGCCTGAACCCACTGGTGTGACTGGTATGGCTCAAGGAAGCTCTAGGTGGTGGGGATTTTTGTAGATAGTTCTTCTCTGCAAGTCCAGTGAAGGGAGACAAGCTAATTGACACTGGACTCCTCCAGCTGGGAACTGTTCTAAAGTTGAGATCTTTGTATCTGCATAATGATGGGAGGTTGAGATGTCACATGCCCGCCAATGGTTGGAGCCACAGCAAGCTGTCGATCATGGCCTTTTGTGAGCTGGTAGAAAGCTTGTCCGTCTTTGCTGCAAACCTCTTTCCTGACATTTCATTCTCCAATTAGTAGTTTTTATTGGGTTAGGGTTTTCTCTGCCTTAAGGGGACCTATAGCTAAGCAAATGCCAATTTTGGTTCAAACTTTTAGTTCTGAGGTAAGAACATGAAGTGGTCCCTCAAATAGTCTACTTTCAGGACATACATTCACTTTCTGCCTAATTGGTCTTAAACTTGCTCTAAAATTGCTCTGAAATTACACTTTTACACTAAAAACCTTGATAAAATTGATCGCAAAAAAATACAGATTTCTCTGTAACTGTACATCCAATTAACTTCATTTTTGGCCGTTTTCTTCATTTTGTGATGATCTATGTCTGTACAGAGCTCTTTTTGCAATATGTACCTCTGAATATGAAAATAAATAAATCAAAATATGCATATTTAATTAGCTGTTTCCTGCCAAAATGGATTTAGGGAGGTCAAAATCAATACTAGAGCATAGAAACCTGGAAAAAAAAGCTCTGTTGTGACATTAGGAATGTTTTTTCCTTCACATTACAGCTGAAATTGTAACCAAACACTGTTTAGTTATCTCAATAACTGTGTTTCTCTAAGTATCTATATATTCATTAAAACAGCCGTTGCCATGGCAACCACTGATGTGATGCTACAGAAACTCAGTGTTTTAAGTTGCAGGTTCTAATAGAATTCTTTTGATAGTAATTCTTAGTTTAAAAAGTGAATATCTTGGAAAAATGTTTGCTTAACTATAAGTCCCCTTAAATGCATTTTCAGGAGCTTAAGCCTGAGAAATTTGGGTTGTAATTTTGTCCAGGTGTACTCTGTGCAGTTGGTTGCTTATTCCTATCTCTCTCTCTACTCCCCCCCCATTAACTTGCTCAAATCTTTGCTGGTTTATTCACTCCCTGAACGTACAACGTAATTTGCATCTCCAATTGTTGGAGAGCATCTTGAAAGGCTGAATCTGAGAAAAGTACATCTTGCTCATCTGTGTGGGTGGTTCCGTTGTGCTTCAAATATGTTCGCCGTGAAGTGCTATGAAAAATGTGCCTGGAATATTTCTCACTCTATTGTTCCCAATAGGCAAGTTCCTATGAAGGGTACTACTGAAATGTGATAGAATTTGGGCCCAAACAGCTGTCATACTTCTGAAATCTTGCACTTCATTCTAGAATCAATTGTCAAGTTAGTAGCCGTGTTTGCTCATCAGCAAAAGATGCCATGGCTGACTGGGTGGTTTTCAAGGCAATCTGAGTAGGATGCATTAAATGTGTAGGCCATTCGTTTAAATAAATCAGTGCATTCCTAGACTATTTTACATTTGTTTTCAGTAATAGCTATTGTGTTTGTTTCAGTCCTGTTTAATTCAAGAATGTAAAGCATGCAGCCTCTCAGATTAGCCTGTGTAATTTCCAACACTTCGCTGACAACATGCAAATTCACCAGTTCTTATGTAAATGTCTTATACATAACTATGGCAGAAAAAAAAGATGCCCTTGGAAACTAAAAATGAAGGCTGAATACCAACATATTGGCTTTGTATCATGCGGATGTCATTTAAATTCAGTTGAGAACCTCCATTTGAATACTACCATCAAAAACATTTAAATGGTTTTTTTTTTTTTTTTTTTTGTATTTGTTCTGTTTTGCTGTGTGTCATTTTAAAAGTTTCGATACATTCTAACGCAATGGTAATGGGAATGCATTTGCCCAGGGCGGTTTTCCCCCAGCTGTTTGTTGTAGCCACATGAGAGTGTGTGGGATCAATGGGCTGCCTCAGGCTTTATGGAAGTGTCTCCTCTTTAAAGCCTGCTCTGATGTCATTGGGTGGCCTCAGTAATCAGAGGCGGCCATCTTGGGATTTAGGGTGCAGTCACTTTGGGACCAGTGCTCGCCGTTAACTGGAGCCAAAACAGCCTGCCACTCTGTTACTTTGTACCACTCGGTCGCTGTCGGCGGAGTGCTTGACCTGCCGGTCTTAACGGCCTTAATATCTGTGGGTCATTCCATTCCAACTCCAAGAATTGTGGGAATTTCATGTCTCATCATTGCCTATCAACAAATGGGAAAACAGGGAATAAAAAATCCAAGAGGTGTTGGGGCAGAACCTGGAGTTTGCATACAATGGCCCCCGCTTGTTTTAATCTCCTCCCCTAAAATGGGTCTTGATTTAATCTGTGTATTTTTATAATATTTGTTTTTTTCTGACTCATTGATGCCTGGAGCAAAAAAAAAAAACTGATGGATGCATCTGGTCGTTGACATGAATCCTCTTAACCGTGGCATTGTCTCTGTAGTCTGTAGAAATTTTAAAGCGCGAGATGTAACGGGTCCTCGAAGGTGTAGCTTTGCAGACCGTAAGCTAATGCAGACTTGGATTAGATCTGCCTGTCTCTCTGTGCAGGAAAATGTTAACATAATTAACTCTGATTAATTGTCTTAATTTGTGTATGTAGTAGTGCCATTACTGCTTCACAGAGTCACGTGTCTGCTGCTGTGAAACAGCGTCTTTTTTTTTATTTGTGACGCGACCAAATCAGAACGCCATCTGTCTGTTACCTTCGTCCCTCTACTCTTCCAGGTTTGCTGTCTGCAGTGGTTTGCCCCAGATCTCTGTTGTGCTGTTGTGAGAGGCCAGCTTTGCCTCTCGCATGGATCAGTGCGGATTATAATGGGTGAGATAATCGCACACATTTATAACTAGATCACAATGTGCGGACTAGGGCACCCAAGGTTGCTTTCCTATTTAACACAGCCAGCACAGGAGACAGAAATTTAACACAGCCAACCCATGAGATGGAAAAGTATTTGAGGTCTTCGTTTTGCTTTTAGTGCCAGTAGCTTTACGATGACAATGATGACAGTTCAGGCGTTTTTCGGAGGGTCTAGTGGTAAATGGCTGGATTCAGCAGCCTAGTAGACTTTCACTTACCTCATAAATTACCGCCATCCCTTATGCATGAGCTAAAAATGCTTTCACCTCTCTCTCATGCTCTATTAATACAAATAAAGCAAATATGTCCTCTGAGGTGGGGTGGGAACTTCTGCTGAAGTGATAAATATTCATTGGGAAAAGAAAGAGCAGTTGTGCATTAATAAAGTATGATGACATAAGTGGCAATTAGTTGGTATGGGATTGTGAACTGGATTGATAATCATGCACAAGGTAATATCAGTAAAAGCAAAGTTTTCTCTTTTGGTAAGATCTCATGCTGTATTTAGCTGCTCATTGATGGCTGAAACGTGGCTGCCAGTAAGGACTATATTTGATTATTTTGTGGTGGATATAAAAAAAAAAAATAGTGGCGCTGTTATTTTTCAAGATTAAAAGGGTGGTGTTTTTAAACTAATCAGTTGTTCGGAATGCAGCACAGTTTGGTCGTTTCCTCTTTCACCTTTCCATTAAAGGTCAAGCTCGGAGGCAGTTGTCGTATGCGCGAGTGTTTGAACATATTGAACGCACTGAACACAGTGAGCGCGGCGGCTTTAGCTGAAATGGCATTTACGCCAGCTACCAGTTTATTTAATCATTTCATGTGTATGATGTCAAGCAAGCCTTGATGGGCTTTGGTGGGTGTGCTTGCATCTCGCTCTGGGGATCTATCTTACCATCACAGGATCAGGCTAATGGCCGGAGTCTCAAATGGGAGCAGCAGATGGGGGGAGGTATTTACTGGGATTATATATTTATTTGGTGTGGATGCTGTTTTTCACGGTGACTTAAGAGGTCATTATGGAGGTTAAATGCATGTCACAAGAGTACCAGAAAGAATGGGAACATGAGCCCAATTATGGAGGGAGAACTGCTATTATAATTAATAAATGATAACACAGTGGAATTTAGAATTCGGTATTAAAGCACTAAATTGCAGGACTTGAGAGCTATGTAGGGCACGCTGAGCCAAAAATGGATCTGCTTTTGCAGTGTCTGCTTGATTCACAGTCCCATATGTGTGACTTAGATTTTTGCTTAGAGATTTGGCACGACTCCCCAAGAAGAGTGAATGGGTGGGTTTACCTAATTTACCCTCAGTCTTAGACTGCTTGGGTTTTGCTCATCTCCACGAAGGGTCCTTGTGGCTATTCTCCGAAACAGGAGTAGCGTACAGAATTCAAAGGTTTGTGGTGGGTAGTGCATGTCCAATTGGTCCAGGAAATCAATTTTTATGTCTTCGCCACACATGGTGGGCGGGAGGCTCGCTGTTTTCCTGTTGTCCATCCTTACCTGCATCCGTCACACCGTAAGTCGCATACCTTTTTGCACATTATACCTACAAAGACAGTGATGGGATTTTAGCCAAATCAGACGTAGTAACTCCCCACAGGGGGTAGCTGAACTTATTAGGTTTTGGAGGTCATTGAGTCAAAGGTCAAGGTCATGTAAGGTCAGTTGTATGTGGGTGCCAAAGATCAACTTTAAGGGCTTATGATGTAATGGCAGGCTGAGGCATTGCCATCAACTCTTCATGTTGACTTGTGCCTTGTTCAGTAATGGACTGTCATACTGTTTACATTGTACTCTGTTTGTTTGGACTTGCCTGGAGCTCTCTCTGGCCTTTATAATTCTAAATTAAAGGTTTCTGATTAGTCCAGCCAAATGGCTCTGGTTGTTACTTGTCATTGTTTGCTGAAATATTTGTTTCCTTATCGGTGTTGGATACATGATTGGGAAAATGCATTTTTCTGATGGATTAGGCTGAATTCTGAGGTCTCAAGGTCCACTATTGAGCTGGCTTGTGCCTATGGTTCTTGTAGATAGGATTTCAGCTGGGCCCCACTGACTTACTTGAAGAAACCTCTTTGACTGGGTCTCCAGGAAAGGAGGGATCAGGTTGCATTGGAAAGTTTCAGCTGAGACGTGACCCTGAGGCCAGAAACTCTTTCGGAGCATCAGCATTTCATGTGTTTGCCTTGTTGCTGCACATACTGCTGTGCTGTACATGCGGGCTGTGAAGTTAGAGGGCATTCCTGCTTGTATGCAGAAATCAAAGATGGTCTTGATTCGCTTTTTTTTTTTGGAGAACTGTTTGCCATTTTAAACCTCGGTTCAGATTCATTCCAAGCCAAGTGAGCTAAAGCTTGGAATTCGGGTGACAAATGTGAAAATCCTCTATCATGACAAATGTTTGTTACTCTGTTCCCTGATTTATTGTTGCATTTACTCTTTTCAGTTTAAACAGGATAAAATGAGGTGTTTGAGTGCTTTTGTCAGATTCTCTCTTGATTCAGAGGTTTGACATGAGGCATTGCCAATTTCTGTCTATAGTGAGCACCATTGGATGGTGGTACATTTTTATTTATTTATTTTTTGCCCAAGTCAGTCACGGGATCTGAATCCAGTTGGACATGCATTTTACATGCTGGAGAGGAGAATGACGGACTGCAGAAAGTCCCTTAAACAAGCAGGAACTGAAGTACTGAAGATGGCTGCAGCACAGGCCTGGCAGAGCATCACCAGGGGAGATATCCAGCGCTCCTCCAGAATTTAGCATCGCCATATGCCGTAAACTTCTGAATTCGGCCTAGTCTATGCGTCTCAGACTTCAAGCAGGCGTTGTATGCAAAGGATCTGTGACCAAATGTCAAGTGATTGTTTTATTCTGCATTATGCTAAACTGTTCAATATGCTTTAATGCATCCAATAATAGTGTGGGGGGAGGGGCGCTACAAAAGATGCTGGCATTTCTCAACAGTTCATCCAATCTGGATAAAAACACTGTCAAACAGTCTGTACTTCAGTCTGCCTTTCAAGCTCAAAGTGCCTGAGTAGAGAACCAAAATGGAACAAGCTTGAACCTCTCTGATCCCCCGCCACGGTTTTGGCGTTCTGGCCTAGAAACAAACGTGACGGAGGGACGGACAGCAGGACAGACGGACAGAAGTATGAAAAGGCAGATCTTCTCAATATGTATCTGCACATTAGATTTTGTGAAAAACTTTGAACGGTTTGGAGGTTACGGCCCGGGAAACGACCGTGATTGGTGGACATGCGAACAGATGTGCGGACAGGTGGTGGGGGGATAAAAATGTGTCCCCCTCCAATGAATAATGGTGCTTACTGTACAATGTGTGCATTGATTCATTCGCGGTCTGGAAGTCCAGTTTTCCTGTTAATTGGTGCAGGCTAGCGAACCACCTTTGCCATTGAAAAGCCAGCAGGGAGTGACTGAACAAAGCAAATTGGCTGGGATCGGAGTTGGAGGGGGTGATAATTAGCTGTCTCGTTTTTTTTCAGGCATTTTGAGACTGAAAGAATATCTGTTGCATCTCCTGCTACCAAAGAAATCTGGGACACTGCAGCTACATTAATCAGCGACGTTGAATTATTGATACGCAAAGCATTAATGACCCATTACTCTAGATGGTTATGTTGAGTGGGCCAAACCCCCCCCCCATAGCTGCCTCGGTCTGACAAGACTTTGATCGATCGACCAAGAATTGATTGTGACCTTGGACCCACTTGATGGGTACGACCTGAAATCCCTTGTGTCAAATGATAGAGGGATGGGCGACCGGTGCTTAGATCTTGGTGTTCTTTGCAGGCGAGTGCAGTCCTTGATCTATTCCATGGGGAAAGATGTACAAGTACCTGTGTCTTGATTCAGTTTAATCTAGGTCTCCTTCAGACTTTCGATGGAACAAGTATTTTCAAAAATTATGAGAGAGAGTTTTTGCATGAGGCTAATTTTGCGTGCCTGCTTAACCAGTTGTGATCTAGGTTGAGTTTGAAAATCAATGTCGCGGCTTTTTTTTTTTTTTAATGGAGATTGTGGCAGGGGATAGTGATGGCCATTTCGTCTTGTGTTTTTTTTTTTTTTTTGCGCTTTTATTTGTACTGTTTTTTGCAGATGTACATTTTGGTAGCCTGTAATGTACTTTGTATTGTATCATTCATGAAGTATCGTTATTAATGCAGTTTTAACTTTTCTTCCTTGCTATAGGCACATTTCTATGCATAATTTGAGAATTCTCAGAGGTTGAAGAGATTTAAATCTCATCAACTTATCCCAGGTCCTGGGCATTAACATTTATGCCAACTTTACTTTTACATGATGATGCATAGTTAAATTTAGCCAGGAATCGGAAACTAATTACGTTGCCTGGCCTGATGGCAGCAAGAAATTATTGGTTTTATGCTAGTAAGTTGCAACCTACACGCTCTTCGTCTTGGAGATTTTGAATTCTGGCATAATGAAAATGGAGTAATCAATTTCTTGGATCCATGTAGCTAGGGCAGGAACATTCAAAGCTTGAAATACTGCATTGTAATTTGTGTGTGACCTTTAAGTATGATACATTTCTTAATATATTAAATCACTCATCTGCTTGTTTTTATTGAATTACCTTTCTAATTATAATATGAGTGAGAGTAAGGGTGTTACTTGTGCACATGGCAATATCCTATGCAAATCTATCCTTGTATATTATGAACATTTGATTGAAAAAACTGTCATAGAATATTCATATAGATATGCCTCATATAGAGAACTGCTCAGCCATCAGGTGAGCTGGCTTCCGTCTAATAACCTTAATCGGCGAGAACCAAATGTTAGTTGTACCAAAGATGGTTTTCCGGCAGAGTTCTGCTGGCAAAAATTCAGTGCTGGTATCTCATTCTTGGGCGAAGCTGAAGTTGACAGAATTGGGCTGCACTGTGCCACAAACAAGTGGAAATGGCCAAGATGGGACTGGCAGGTGAGTGACAAGATTCTGCTTTATTTACCTTACCAGGCAGGCACAGTAAATATTGCAGCGTTCTCTTGGTATGCTTATGTTGTTGACAACAGTGTGATGTTAAGTTTTTATTCCGCTCAGTCGCTATATTGTCTCGTCGACAGTTTACATCCCATTTCTCTGAATTTTAGGCAAATGGTACCGAGTTCCTCTTCTGTTGTTCCTGGAATGTTTAAATGTAGCCTTTCAAACTCCATGGGCTGTTTTTGTCATTGTAGCAATGGACAAAATTTAATTCCCCTGGTGAAAGCTTCATGGCTTGGCCCAATGCTAGAAGATTATATAAATTACCAGCAGCCTGAGCATGTGTCATACTGGAACGAATGTGTACCTGAATTTGAAGAGAACTTATAACTGCATTTTGAATCGCAGTAATCAGTTGCGTAAGCGTCCGTAAGCAGTAAGCCACTTGCCCTGTACTGAATGTTGTTCAGCTGATGTGAAAGCTGCTTTAAGACACCAGTGCAATACAGGGAGTGATGAGATGAATGTCAATCGTGTACATAGCTCGCGCAGCTAAAAAGCATGAGAACTGAGATGATGAAATTTTAATTCATGTTAATTCATGGTATGGCGAGGCAGCGGCTGCCATCACTTATAGTCGGTGCCTTTAGCCTGTCCTCCTGATCTCTAACTGCTTGGCTTATGACTTGTGAGAATGGCAGGCCTGTTTTTTTTTTTTTTTTTTTTTTTAACAATGCTGTATATTGCCTCAGTGCAACTGAGATCTATTGATCTGCTTGTGCGCATTGACATGAAGCAGCTGTGCATTAATGTTCTGGGGTATATCTCAGTCACTGCAATGCTTACATAACTTTAGTGTTGATGCAGGTACAGTTTGTGCATGAACATAAGGGTTTAGTGTTTGGCACTAGTTCTTGGTCCTCATTCAACTGATCTAGTATCTGTGTGTTTAGGATGCCCATCATCAGATGTATTTATTTGACATAAATTTGTTCATTATTTGACATATTTGACGTGGGCCTTGTGTGTGGTAAGGTCATAAAGACTATCAGTTTTGGGATTGATTGCTTTTGGGGGTCCAGGGATACTCATCGACCACCGGGCGACCGCCTGTCTAGTTTAATATGAATTTCCTGTTTACAGTTTATTGTACACTGTGACCAGGCATTCCCCACGCCCTCATTGTTCTCACTGGTCTGAGGTATTGTTTAGGAGTTCACTGAACTAAAGTTTTTTTTTTTTTAGATGGTACGACTAGCTTTATACGACTGTTCACTATAAATTAGTGTAGTCCTCTATAATGATGGGCTGCATTATATCTGGTTTGGTTTTAAAAGGTTTTCAGTGTTCACAGTCACCATGTATCCGTTTGGCTTGCATGTAGCATGGTGAGATGCAATTTACATGGTGCCTGGAACATGGGTCTGGACTGTGCTGCCTGGTTGAGTTGGCTGGGTGTAAAACAGCTACTCTGCTGCACAATCATGCTAGATCATGTTGGATATATAGCCGACCTGTGATCCCTTGTCTGACCTCTTCCCTTAGGACATGCACCCCCCCCTCCCCAGGTCCTTTGGGGGACCCATTTCACCTCTAGGGAGATCTCCTCTCTCTGTCCAGGATCTTGTACTTTGCATTACTCTGTCAGGTCTCTTGTCGGGTACTAACACGAGACACATTTAGGCTATGCGACAGCAGTTACCTTGTTCGTCTACTCTACACCAACCCCTTGGGTCTCACGGTATCAGCCAGTAAACAAGACGCGGAGTTTTGGCCTTTGTTCTGGCATGATGTCATCCTGTCTGGTTTGCCCATAACTTCTGCTCTCAGTGACCAAATGTTTGTTCCTGAGGAGTCTTCCTTTGCCAGTCTGATGACTGGACTTGTTTTGTGGCATGAGTCAAAACCTCTGACTCACTGTTCCTTTGACGCCTCCTTATTGTTCTTCTAACCTTCTTGATGGTCCAGAGTGACTCCTTTCTGCTGTGCAAGACTGCATGGAAGGTTTTATTTGGAAGTGTAGCGCTGTGTTTTGGCAACTTGGATTGAAATGAGTAGGCTGACATCACCCTTTACCAAAATACCCTCCATTATTGTGGTCGAAAACATTAACATTGAAACCACTATGCCTACTTCATGGAGGATGTTTTTGATGTGGCTAACCTTTTTAAGGGGCTTTTTTCTTCACTGGGGAAATAATTCTTTAGTTATTCACCACTGTTGTTTTCCTTGGTCTTCTGGGCTTTTTGGTGTTCCTGAGCTCACTAGCAAATTCTTACCTCATTTAAGAAATGTGCTGAATAGTGCACTTTGCCACACCTAAAGTTCTTTGCTGTTTCTCTGATGGGTTTGCTTTGTTTTTTCAGCAGTGGATTCCTATTACAAATGGCACACTTGAAATTAACTCTGGACCTTAGATATTTCTTTTTTTGTTGTTGTTAATTAAATGGTGAAGAAATGACATGCAATTGACCATTGAACAGCTGAGAAAGCTAGATGTCTAATTACTTTTGATTCCTTAAAAGGGGGGAAGAGGGGTCACATGAAAAAATTACCTTATTTTCTACATCATTTACACCATTTGGCTTTACCTCCAAAGCTGAGAGTCTGCACATTTTGCTCATGATGTTTTTATTGAATTTAAACTCTGAATTGCTGTGATGGGCATTTAAAATGACAATAAATTGGCTAAAGGAAGAATTCCATTGGCTCTTGCAAGCAGCATAAATTTAACTTCTACGACTGTGAGGGCTCTGTGGCCCTTATCACCACGGCATCAGATGAATGAATTGTAGAAAATATTGGGACACTCTTTTTGTCAATAGAAGTGTTTACAGTCCAGTTAAATAAATTACACTGTTTCCTGCTGCTGAGACTCCTCATTAGCCAGCTGGTTGCATAACCTTAACTAAGCTATAGCTAATGTTCAGTCCTGTGACTTAAGTGCCCAGTCGTGGCTATGTGATCGGATTATTCTGACTCGCGACCCTGTAATTTGGTCTTTGTGAAGCGCAGATGGAAAGCTGCATCTCGACTCATGTTTCTGAACATACCTTAGCAAATAGAATATTTATAAATGAAATGGCATCGCCATGTTATTGTAATATGAGCAAATGCTGTAGAGCTGAAATGAGTAAAGGTCCCAGCTGGATGACTGAAGCTAGGCTATTTCAGTGAAGAGAAGAATGGATAAAGACCGAACAGAAAAATTACTGAGTCAGAATTGATGCAGCGGTGGTTTTGGTGTTATTCAGAATGAAATGCTGCAATATTTGATACCACATCTGCCTCACAAGCTCTTAACTTGACTGTAGTAATCCAATCAATTCAGAGGGAGAATGGCGTCTATTACTCAACCGAATTCTTTTCAGTAAGCCGTTGATGGCAATGCGTGCTGTCCAGCCTATGATGAATCATGTGACACTGAGGACGGGTATTTGTTTATTCCCTAATGAGGACCTTGGTGTGATGGCCATGCAGTTAGCTTTGCCTGTTGGCTCTGGTAATGCTTTGTGATGCAGGTTACACACACAGCCTCTGTTTTATCATTTCCTCAGTGATGTATAGGAACAAGATGTCTTTTGACTGATATGGACACTCAGTCGGGTATTAGTTCTCGGAAAGTGCCTTGCAAATGTGCTCAGGAACCTTCTGTAATAGGGTACCAGCCCGACAGGCTGTAGTGCTGCTCTCTGACCAAAATACATCAAGGAGCAGAGGTCATGAATGATAGAAAGAGGCTTGACCAGTTGCCGAACTGCAGATATTCTGTTGGAAAATACAGAATGTTCACCATGAATCTGGAAGGATTTATTTTTTATTTCACTGGGGGATTAAATGTGCAGGTTACCAGAGCCAAAATGGGAATCTTCTCAGGGGAGCAGTGAAAACTCATGCTATATGTGAAAGGCTCTAAGGATTTTTTTATTATTATTATTGTTGACTGGAAAGTGACTTCGCCTACAATCTCAATGCAGAATGCTCCACTGCACAGTGTCCCCATCCCTTCTTCAGGTTGTAGGTTTCCCCTCTCAGTGCTGTGGGAGGAATGCCACCCGCACCTCGTGCACCATCTGTGTTTACATCTGAGCCGAGTGCGGCTTTGTTTTGTTTTTACCTCAGAAGCTGGTCTCAAGTTGGTAGGGCTGCTGAATCTTTCATATTTGCTGCAGTGTTCTGTACAGTGAGCACCATAATTCATTTGAGAGTGCCGCATTTTTTTGTTATTTTTTGTTTTGTTGTCCAATTCTGAATCAATTACTGGACTTGAATTGAATTGAAAATTCATCTTACTCGCTGAAAAATAGACAAAAGGCAAAAAAAGTTCCCAAAACAAGCAGGCACTGAAGATTGCTGCAGTACAGGCCGGGCAGAGCATCACCAGGGGAAATACCAGCATCTGGTCATGCCCGTACAATACCAACTTCACGGAGTCACTGCAGTGGATATGCAACTAAATATTAATACTAACTTTATTCTATGTTGTACATTGTGTTAAACTGTCATTTTTTTTGTGCTCAAAAATTGGGGTGTGGCTGTACGAAAGGTGCTGTCATTTCAAAATGGTTCACCCGATGGGAATGAAAACACCCCCACATTAAAGCTGATAGTTTGCACTTCAACCTCATTATCATTTTATTCTTCCGAACCGAATTGCTGGAGCACCGAACCAAAATTAAAAAAAAAAAAAAAAAATGTCACTGCCCAATATATTATGGTGCTCACTAAGTGCCTGGTGGGAAACGCCCCGCTCGAGCCCTTCAGCATTCTCATTCATCAGTCTGTAGGAGAAGCATTGTGGGAGCTTTACCATCTGTGAGCAGTTAGTTGATTGACATCTACTCTCGCCCAACACCATAGATTCCATCGGGCAAAATGCTCGGCTGCCTGCAATAAACCCAGCAATCCGCTCTAAAGAGTGAATGATTAGTGATTTGATTGAGTCCTCATTCGACTGACTCATCTCCAACTAGGTCTTCTGAGTGTGGTGCCTTGTGTAGAACTGCGCGTGTTTGCACACTCACGCACACACACACACACACACACACACACACACACACACACAAGTGATTGCATTTGCGGCTGTGGGCTCATTTCCAATGCTGTTGTTTGTCCTTTTGAGCTCAGGTCTTTGCTGCAATATTAATCAACTGCTGTCTCTCGCAGTTGCAAACCTTCCACCCACTCCTCTGATGCAGTTCAGTTCTCGCAAAAGATGGTTCAAAAAAAGCTATTCTGGCTCTGTACTTGTGCTTCAGTTTGTCTGTATGTGTGTGCGTGTGTGTGTGTGTCTGTATGTGTGTGTGTGTCTGTTCCAGTGTGTGGGTGAGAGCATGCATACATGGAAAGAAGATGAACAGTTGAGGCAGCCATCAAATGAATTTGATGCATGGTACTCGCAGATTGTTCCACTGAGCGCGTGTTACAATGCTCTATTTGTCGTAGAGCCACAGAGAGATGGATATACTGCAGCCTGGATGGTGTCAGTGCCTCCAGGCATAAGCCCTGTCCAGGAATGAGCTCTGTTAACAAAGGGTGAATACAGCCACCAGACAGACTTTCTGTCAGTGTCTGGCCTGGGTTAGCTTCTGCTCATGCTGGCACTCACCTAGGCTGACCAGGTCTCTCTTCCCCTCCAGGAGATGGTGCGCTGACATGGACAGACTGCAGGGACAGTATCGTGGGATTTCTGCAGTTCCCTTCCTCAAGCCTTTTTGAAGCTCCACAACAGAGGAAAAAGAAGGTAATGCTACGGGACATGCCACAGGCACTACCATCCAAAATTGCTGCCTCTCTAGAATGCACTGTGCCACAGTGCAGTGATGTTCCCTCCCTAGCTGCAGGCCTGGGGCCTTATTTATAAAAAATGTGCATGGATTTCATACCTAAATAATACGTATGCACAAAAAGATAAAAATGATATTTTTTGGAAAATAACCTAATTTATAAACCTATGGGTAAAATAAACTGCATGGAATTATCATTTATTTAATCAGGATGGTCATGGAATTTATTGACATTGTGCGTAATCTTAATAATTTCCCTTTTTTTAATGTCAAGTTTGTTTTTATAAATCAGAAATCTGCAAAGAAAGTGACGTACACATCTTTTTTGTGCCTACGCACCGTTTATAAATGAGGCCCCTGTACTCTAAAGGTTCTCTTACATTGGCAACAGGGGAGGTACGTTGTAAATTGCTTCTCACTTTGGAGGCGTTTCACTCTGATTTTACAGCATTTTAGTGCATTCTGCAAAATTATCCTGAAGAAATCGAACAGCAAACTATCTGTTTGATCCGAATCAAATGGTTAATTTGCTGGTTGATTTCTTTGGAATCATTTTATCGTCTTGATATTTGTTAAGAGTACTGGCCATTCAAGTGGTTCCCAGCATATATAACATGCTCTGGTTACAGTACTGTTCCAAATAATCACTTGGTGTGAACTTTCAAAAAAGGTTAATTACTAGTTGATGCTTTGATTCATTGAGGCAGCATTAAATTGTGAAAGGAACGTATCCAAGACGTTGATTAATTTTGGCCGTGTTTTCAATGAATTTAGCAGTACCTTGGTGAATAAATGTTTCTGTTTCTTGCGAAAAAATGAAAATTCTTGAGCGATCCTTTAACTTTCAAACGCTGCTGTGCCCTGGCAGCCTTGCGCACTAATTGAGGAGCGCACTTGAGCAGAGCGTGGCTCGAGCGCTCCCACAGCGGCCGCTGGCATCGGCTCCGTGTGAATCGCGGCCGGGGCGGAAATGTCAGGGTCGCAAAGTGCTCTCGTAAATGGAACGCCCCCCCAAATACACACACACACACACACACACACGCACACACAGCTAGCCAGCAGATGAGGTTTTGAGGAAGCGGAAGGTTTAGTTCCTTGTGTGACCTGCTCACTGAGTGTCTCCGAACAGCAGGGGCATTCATCCCTGTTTTTTGGGCTCCCGCCCAGCTGCTGGGAGCACTCGAGCGGAGCCTGTTCAGCGGAGGATGGAGATGTGCTTTGGCCTCTCTGCCTGCTGCTGGTAGTCTGGCGCACTTGGGGAGAGCTGCGCTGAGCTGCACTCTAAGCAGGGAGCTGCCGTTTGGCCTCGGCCGCCGGCGAGGATATAAGCTGAGGTGCGGCTGCAGTTGGCGGCTCTAATTCTGAGACCACACCCTCACGCCCTCAGGATGATGAGAAGGAGGGGAATAAAGTTTCAGGAAGGGGATGGTTGGGGTGGGCTGTATTGATTTAGTCTTGAATTACATGACAGCTGCGTTGAGCTGAGCTTTGTTGCCCATGCTTGGGGGATTAGCTTATAATGTCTTCCTTGACTTCATCAGCTCCTCAAATGCTGCCGGGATTTGGTTTGTCACGAGGAGGAATCGTGTAATTGTCGGCACTTCAGCTGGTGCTATGACCTCATGCGTGTGTTCATTACGGTTTGTATGTCCATCCACAGTTGGGTTAGTGCTTGTGCACTCATGCCTAGGCTACTTCTGGATGTATGAGTCTGTGGCTGTGAGCTGCTATATGTGAGACTTTGAGGAGTCATTAAATGATTGACTCTTAAGCTGGATATGGGCTGTGCGTGCAAACATGAATGTTGGCAGTATTCCTGTATGTTTTTTATGTATATTCATGCATGCTCTGCGTAAGTATTTCTATGTCAACTTTCCAAGAGGTCACCAGGTCACCCCCTCAAAATCAGCTGAAAAAATGTGTATCTGCTTACCACGGAGAATAATCAGCATTCAAAAAATTAGCTTTCAATTGCTTTTAGTTTTGTAGACTTGGGACTTCAGAAATTGGGCCTCAGGCCCCCCTCAAGCAGTCGCTAGAGCAGATTTGCGGTTTTGCCCGGTTTAGAAGCTGATGAATCACTAATACAGCTGTTTAGCAGCGTGAGTGTGCCGAAGTGAATTGATTTATTCCCAAATTTTCAGATTCTGGCGTCAGATTTAATCAGTGGTGCTTAGTTCTCAACAAAACCCAACTCAAAAAAAACTGGTATGAAAAAAGAATGTTAAAATCAAAACCAGTGATCTCTGAATTGATTGTCTTCCATTGCATTTTACTGAAGAAGACGATGAAGATTTTTTTGTTTACTCAACTTGTAAATATACATCCATTCATGTCATTCAGCCCGGCACACATTCCAAGAAAAGTTGGGACCAGGATAATTAGGGACCAGGAAGCGAAAGCTGCCGGGAACCTATTGTTTTCGCTATTATTATTATTATTATTCTTCCTTTTCCTCTTCCTCCTCCTCCTCCTCCTCCTCCTCCTAGGAAATCCTACTTCCCATGCATGAAAAATCACCAAAGGTCCAGTCCC